>OU426877.1:27170057-29670057 GCA_911387805.1 Cantharis rustica | reverse complement strand
AGTTTTCCGCTTAATAGCCATTAAAGATAAAAACTAGTCAAATTTATTCTGGTTTTTGTTTTTTACATTTTAAATTTGATATTTTAATGAAAAAATTACACATCTTTGTAATTCTATGAGTATATTAATCACGTAAAACAAGTTGACGCTTTTCCCACTCTACAAAAATTGATCAAATAATAAGAAATTTAAATTTTTCCCTTAAGGAGGGAGAGCATTATTTAAAGATGTACAAGTTAAAACAATTTTATTAATATTAGTGAAATTTTGGTGATAGTAGGTATTTACGTGAACTACGATACGAAAATGGTGCTAAACAAAGTAAGCTTTTATTTTATGTTTTGATTTGTGAAAATACAGTGAATTTGTTTTAGGGATTGATATTATTGGTTTTGATGACCGTTGTGGTCGCAGCATATGCCGGCCCGCTCGCTTATGGCGGTTACGGAGGATATGGAGGCGGTTATGGTTATGGACATGGACATGGACATGGACACGGATATGGTCACGGTTATGGGCATGGACATGGACACGGTTATGGGCATGGATATGGACATGGACACGGACATGGATATGGATATGGACATCATCATTACTAATTATAACATGATGTCAAAATAATTTTGTTAAGCTCAACTCCTAGTCTAAACTTCCAATTGTAAACTGTGTTCAAAATTTATTAACTATAATAAAACTGACGAAACCGTTAATAAGTGTTTGTTGTATCAAGTGAAATTCCAATTTTTGGTTATACAGCATCCAATTTACATAAATTGTTCATCTTATAAATAATAAATTATTATTCCAATTGAATTTATTATTCATTTTGATTATATTTGTATATTAGCAAATCATTGACTATATGAGTTGTAGAATGGGAAGAATACAAGGTAGAATGAGATCCAGTTTTTTCACATTGTTTACATATTAACAAGTTAATATAATAAAATTTCTGATATTTTATTAGATTGTACTTATAATAAACTGTAATATTTAATATTATAAATTAAAAATCGGAAAAAGCAAGTAAAGCAATGTCGAAAGCTAGTGTAATAATCAAAATTAAAATTTAACAATAGCTTTATGAGGTGACATCAAGGTTGACAAGGATGACATCAACAGAACTACGAGTATTCAGATTTGAGAACCATTCCTTACCTTAAACACAAACAAAACCGTTAAAAATTGAGAAAACATTCCCATTTAATTTAGTTAAGTAAAACATGATATATAAGTATGATAAATTGATGAAGTAAATAAAGATGAAAAAATAAATAAAAGGTTTTGCTATTCGATTTTTGCATTTGGGTTTAGGGATTTCACCAATATTTCTTTTTTTATTTGTTATTGTTAAATTTTATTTAACATGTAATTATCATATTTTACATTAATTTATTACAATGTGTGTTATTTTAAGATGCTTTATATGAAATGCAAATATAAAACTATTATGAATTGTCTTATAAGTAGTCTTATAGTTAGAAAAATAGTAGAAAAATTTAATACAAAGCATAATATAGAAAAACTATATTGTTATGGTATTTTCGTAGAAAATTTTCCACACACTTGTATTACTCGGGTCACCCTGATGTGCGGGAGCAATTGGAAATTTTCAAAGTCGTGAGTTCTTAGTTTCCAAAATAAAAATTAATTCCAGTTTAAAAAAAAATCATTTTTAAAATAATATTCAGTTGCTAATAAGTACTCTAAAATTAAATGTAAAACTAAATGTAAAATTTTGCTCTTTTCACCTTTCATAAAATTATCTTAGTTGAAGGCATCCACCTTGCCGGCATTCTCTTCAGCCGCCGCCGACTCGTTCAAAACTTCCTTTTCTTTTTGTTGCTCTTTAATGTGGACTTCTCCTTTTCTTCTTTTCATCTTTTATCAATATGGTTCTTCTGTTTCCATCGACAAATTTTTTTTCTATTACTTTTTTTTTATTGTTTTCCTCCATTATTTGTGCTTCCTTGAATAATTCATCTTTTTTCTCTTCCTTCTCAACAAATTCACTTACCAATGTTTCATTTTCTTGCTTTCTTTCCAAACATTTTTCTTCTTCTTTATTGGACTCTTTTTCTTCTAAAAATTCTTTTCTTTTTTTCATTTTTTTTCTATTACTTTTATCAATAATTCTGATTTTTCTTTATTTTGTTCCCAAATTTTTAATTTTTTAACTATTTCTCTTTCTTGTTCTTCATCTTTCATCACTGGTTCATTTTCTTCCATTAATTCTGTTTTATTCTCATTTTCTTCACATCCACCACGCAATGCATTTCTGATTGTTTCCATAATTTCTTTATTCATTACTTTTGCTTTCTTTTTATTTTGTTCATGCCTTTCGTCTGCTTTCTTTTTAAATTCTGAGAGAATTGCTATGATGTTCATTCTTGACATCTCCATCGTATTTTTGTCTCACTGTATAATGATCGCCAATTAAAGATATAGTGTGAAAAACGATCAACTAAACGTCCCTGCGCCGTGGTGTCAATTTTAGTTAAAATGATATAAAATTTTGCCTCACGTTCAGTGTTTTAAATAAAAATCAAGTTCTATTTTACTTGGTTGTAATTGCAATCATTTTGCTCGAGGTTCAAACTTATAATTTCAATTTAATAATAATTCTATGTGGTATCTCCTAATTCACACGTTGCTCTCTTACAAATCTCAAAGAAAATTCAATTTTCCAAATTTAAATTAAATTTCTAATAATTCATAAAATCAAAATTTATGATTGTTGTTTTTGCTCAAAATTATTAATCAAACTACTTCACTACCGTTCGGCAGCAAAATAACAAAAAGCTCCAAAATAAATTCAAATTTCAAAAATACTCAATAATAGCATACACCGCAAATTCACGTTATTAAATCAATCAAAATAAAATATTACTCACAATTTTAAAAAAATCTTGTATCAAATATCAAAACTCAGCGGGCATACAAATTCTCACACCGCTGTCGGCCATAGTTGGCCATAGTTAAAACTTAAACTTTTAAAAATGAAATTAACAAAATTTACAATTCAGCACAGGGTGGGTTGAAATATTTTGTTTCACGACAATATATATATATTGAGATGTAATACTTTCTAATTAATTATTTTTTTAAAATTATTCCACTGCATTTATTTTTAAATTGTTAAAAAAATTTATATTTGCTCAAGGTTCGAACTTATAATTTAGAATTATCAATCCAAATGTGGTCTCTATCAATCCACACGTCGTTCTTTTAAATGTAATTTTATATTTCCAATATTTATTCCAATTAAACCAATATTAACTTCAAAGTTATAATTCCATTCAAAAAATTAGCTCATCAAAAAATAAATCTTTTTTAATAATAATAAAATCTCCAACTTACAAAAATTATCAATTTCAACTACGGTCACGTTTGACCAAAAATCTCAAACAGAATTCAAATTACAATAATAAAAAAAACTTCACTATTTCAAAGAACTACTTTTCAAAAATTCAAGAGCTAAAAATTACTTGTTTGCTCTGGCGGCCATGTTGGCAAAAAAGCTTCAAATTGTCTGTTATTTGTCCCCATCTAGGAAACACTCTTGAGATATTTTAACAAAATAAATCTAAACAAATATTATCCACAACATTACAATTTATAATCAAAAATAAAATAAAATTTTAAAATTAAATAAAAAAAGGCTTACCTCTTCAAAAAAATTTTAAATTCATCATAATTTACTGCTTCCATCTCCTCCCGTTTCGTTTACTTTTCTTTTTGGATCTTCCATAAATTGATTTTTTTCTAGGGCGTTCATCTCGCTGGAATCTTCTTTCTTTTCCACCCCCGACTCATTCAAAATTTCCAGTTCTTCTTCTATTCTTTCATAGCTTCCTGTTTTATAGCTTTTTGTTTAGCTGCTTCTTGTTTTTCCACTTCTAATTTTAGGGTTTCTTGTTTTTCAATTTCTAATTTTATGGTTTTTTGTATTTCAGCTTCCAATTTAATAGCTTCTTGTTTTTCTGTTTCTTGTTTTTCTTTTATAAATAATTCTTTTTCTTCCTCATTTTGTTCCATTTTCTCTAGTTTTTTATTTAATGTCTTTCCAGCGTGTTTCATTTTTTTATAAAATGTCCTCTTAATATTCTGCTAAATTTTCTCTTGATTTTGTACTATTACTTCTCGTAAACACTTCATTAATTTTATCTAATCAATTTCCGCCATTTTTACGTTGATTTTTTTTATCACGTTCCATGCGCCAAAGGAATGAAATGTAATAGTTGTTGAGAATTGAATTAATTTTTCTAATTTATTCATCTAATTAAAAATATTACTTTAATTTTAATTTTCGTTTCTAATTTTCAACAAAATATAAATGGTAAAGTTAAAATTACACGATTTCAATATGAGTTTTAGAATCATCCAAACATTTTTTAAATTAATAAATTCAATCATATATTTCAATCAAATACCTTTCATTTAATAAAAAAATTACTTTTATATTTCCAAAAAACTATAAAGCTTATCAAAAATTTTTCGAACTTTACAATTATTTTTGGCAAAAAGCTTTGAATTGTCTGTGATTGTTCCCCACCTAGCAAATTTTACACAGTTACAACTTAACTCGCAATACAAAAATTTTACTAAATTGTATAAGGTGGGTCCAAATCACTTTGAAACATGACAATATGTATAAAATATAAAACTAATTCATGTATTTTTATTAAGTTCTCATAATATTAATGTATTTATTTCTATTGCACAGAAGTGGAAAACATTTTCTTTTGTATTATTGTTTTCAAATCACACAGTGCTACGTTTATTATGCCTGTACAAACTTAGTTTTTAATTAAAAGATCAGGTTTTAAAACTGAACCATCATCTGTCTAAAAAGACATGGTCAAGGGTCTTAATATTCGCATTGTTTTCACTTAATGCCTAGATGGCAGTGCAGCTCATCTTTAATATCTTTTAGGGATAAGAGAAATATGAGAGAGTCGGTGCATTACCCTTAGAAAAATAAATTACAAATTAGGCAAAAAGTAATTATGCATTTTTGCATGGGTATAAGACATAATTTCTATAAAGCTTGACAGTAACACCTTCTACATTTTCAAATTGTTTTGTATTAAAAAACCTTCAATAATGACAAAAGAAACTTTCACTTAGAAAATAAATACCAAAAAAATTATTTTTTATGTATGGTCACCAGTTTTCTTGGCCGTTTAATCTGCCAAAGGCTATGTTTTTAGCAAACAAGCTTTGCAAGGATATTGCATTTGTTTAGTTTATACATATATCTAAGAGCAGAAAGAATGCATTAATTTGCCATACCGTAGATGTATTTTCTAAAAATTTCAATTTATAGATTTTGTCCACAACTATTTTCATAGAAACAAAAAAATTGGTCTTTTAATTTTTTTTTCGTACTTTTTCTATATCTTCGAAGATCATCAAGGTAAGGAAGAGATATCAATTGAATTACTTTTATATTTGGAGCCAATGCATAAAATTGAAGTAGTAATCACGCTGGTGACGTTGAAAATTCTCTCTTGCTTGAGCCATAATTTGTTACCTCGAATTATTTTTTCGTCATATCAGGTAAGTCTGAGAGCTATTTTCGTTGAATACCGCAATTTTCTTTTCTATCGTCTGGGTAGACGATGTAAAACATGGCTGATGGCATGGCCTGTATTGAGAAATTTGTTTTAGCTGGCAGTTTAAATATGGTAGGTATGACGGTTAGAAAGAAGTTAGGCCAAAAGAAATCATCAATGGTGAATTTCGAGTATGTTGCCAGTACCTTGTAAGAAAGGCACGATCAGGAAAATTTGGGGTACTTAGTCGGGAATTGAATTAATGACTATGGTATATCAACCCAATACCTATGACCGTGCTTGTTCATATAAGCAATTAATACTAAAAATATTAATTTCTAGATTTATAACAGCTGTTCCATCGACTATGTAACTTAAGAAGAGATGAAACAGTGCAAATAAATCACTCAGAAATTTTTTCTTAAAAAAAGTCCTGGGGTTTTTTTGGAAACTAATTGTTTCGTACAGTTTCAATAAAACTTAATTTATTATAATCATGCATTTGATGTAATTTATTGACCCATAGTTAGTCATAAAGGTTACAATATGGAATACCTGTTACGGAATTTACATTAATTGTTCTTCAGAAATTTCCAGTCGAAGATGTCACATCGACCATTAAATTACATAAATGCAGAGCAACAAAAAAAATGTTAAAAAAAAAAAGAATATATACGAAAGTTAATTTCAACGGAATACTTAACTCTAATTTAGTCGAAGATTTATGGTTAGAATTAATAAAATTTATGCTTGCGTTTGCGTCTTTAGATTTTTAAATTTTTAATTTGATATTTTAATGTGAGATTCTACAGCTTTGTAATTCTATGAGCCACTTAATCACGTAAACAAGTTAGCACTTTTCCCACTCTGTAAAAATTGATCAAATAGAAAATTTAAATATCGCCCTTGAGGCTATATATACCTAGATTTAAGGATGTACAAGATTGTATAATTTTATTATATTGGTGAAATTTTGGTGATAGTATTTACGTGAACTTGGGATACAAAAATGGTGCTTTACAAAGTAAGCTTTTATTTTAACTTTTATATTATTGTCAAAATACATTGAATTTATTTTAGGGATTACTCTTGTTGGTTTTGATGACCATCGTGGTCAAAACATATGCTGGTCCCTTATTTGGTTTAGGGGTAGGATTTGGAGCCGGCTATGGAGTAGGTTATGGAGGTTATGGGGGTCACGGTGGGTATGGAGGATATGGAGGATATGGAGGATATGGAGGATATGGAGGTGGATACGGAGGCGGATATGGAGGCGGTTATGGTCATGGATATGGACACGGATATGGTCACGGTTACGGACATGGACATGGGCATCATCATCATCATCACTATGGCTACTATTAATAGATGTCAAAATAATTTTGTTAAGCTCAAATCCTAGTCCAAACGTTCAATTAAAAACTGTGTTCACAATTTATTAATAAGATCAAAAATTATAAAGTCATACCTACATATTTTATTATCTTACTAAATGAAGTTCTAATTTTTTGTTATGACAATGTACATACAGTCTTATAAATAATAAATTATTATTCTAATTAAATTTAATATTCATTTTGATAATATTTGCACACGAGCAGGTTTTGTGTGCATGTTAAGAATACAAGTTAGGGTGACATCCAGTTTCTTCACTATTAGCCTACCAATTGGCCACCAAATTATGAAATTATGCAAAACTTGATTAGATCATTTTATTATACTTGAAATAAAGGATTCAAAGTAATTTACAATAATTCACATACTACCTACCTGATTAGGTTTAGAGGTAAATTACAGAATATGTAGTTCTAAATTTTATTTATTTCCTTAATTTATTGTACGCCTTTGCATTATTCATGTTAATGTGAGAATATTGTCAGTAAAACGTAGTAAAACCTTAGACACTATTTTGAAAAGGTTTTTTCGGTGTAATAATTACCTACTCGACTAATTACAAAATACTTGTAAAGAATATTAATAAGCCAGATTAAGCTCGATGTAATTTTACGCTATGCGTGAGTTCACGCACGTTCTTAACGAGTCATTCAACTTAATGCTTTTCCTACAAGAGATTTTAAAATTTTTTTTAACAAGAAATCTCGGGCCTTGCCATTGAAACAAACTATCTAAAGTGATCTCGAGGTCGACAGCAATTAAGGACTTTTGTTTTCAATTTTGTTGTCTGTTGCATTCGCGACCATTGCAAAACATGCAGTACTGTGTGTGGGATTTTGTAATAATTTAGGCCACGAACAAGGTAAACTTTGAATTCTTTTATTAAAAGAAATTAATCTGAATCATGATAATAGGAAATAGTTAATTAGCCAATTTATAGTTTCTTTTACATATATAATTAAATTTGATATGAAAATGAAATTGTCATAGGTAGACAAGCAGACTTTCAAATTAATTTAATCTGAAGTCAATAGCAGTCTATTGACACTTTATTTATTATCCTATAAAAATCTACTTGTACCTTCAAATCTTGCTAAGTAGGAGATTTAGGTCAAGAGTAACTGATACCAAATAAAATTATTTGAATTTCGGAAATACCAAATTAGCTCGATTGTATCACCCTTTCCTTCGTGTGAAAATTAATCAGACAAAAGATGAATATTTTCAGCCTTGATTTGTGTTAAAAGTTTGGTATATAAACTTAGACTGCAGGTTTGCTTGTCAGAGAAACAGTAAAGATTGAAACTGTAACAATAATATTGTACACATAATGGCAACTTTAAAGGTAAGTTAGGCTTAAAATTTTGTATACTGTAATAAGGTTGTTGCATTATTTTCAGATAATAATTTTTATTGCTATTGCAATAATCGGTGTGACGTATGGTGAAGAAGAAAACGATGACAATGGTAAAAAATTAGGACATGGACTGTTTGGATTAAGACCTCATGGACACAGACCCCACGGTTTTGGTCGACCACCTCATGGAGGTTTCTTAGGATACAGACCTCCACATAGCGGCGGGCATGGAGGATATGGCAGTTATAACGATGGACATGGAGGTTATGGGGGACATGGAGGTTATGGGGGTAACGGAGGTTATGGCGGTTATGGAGGTAACGGAGGTTACGGAAGTAACGGAGGTTATGGGGGTTACGGAGGTAATGGAGGCTATGGAGGTTACGGTGGTTATGGAGGTTATGGAAACAGACCGTATAAACCACATCATCACCACCACCACGATAATTACTACGATTTTTAGATTTTTAGATTTAGTAATTCTTGTTATAACCCAATGTGATATCTACAGTTAGTTTTTAATCAAAAATCATTCCTACTTAGTTTAATCTATCCCTTTTCCGTTTGTAACGTATTTATTTATTATTTTATGTATAATTATCGAATAAAAACTAATAAACCAATATAAATCGTTATTGTCGTAGTACTGCCTAAACGAAAGATTAATTTATGTAATTGTTAGTAGAAATTACTACAGAAAAACTACAATGAAAACTTAATAAATATATTACAAGAAAAATTTTCTTGGTTTCTGACAACTGCGACAACAAAAATATACAAATAAATCTAATAGGAAAGAAGTTACTGCAGAAAGCACATTAAATTAAATTTTTTTGTCAAATCTTTTACCATAATTTGGTTGTTGTTTTTCTAAAATTTATAGCTCAATTATCTTTAATTTTATGAAATTTATAATAATTACCTGACTCCTTTAATACATTTCATCATGTAATTGCATATAAGTATTTGTTTTTAATTGTCCTTGAGAAAGTTCTTTATTGGTACCTATATATTTAAAGAAAAAAAATTATTGTGGTACCATTTTTTTCTTGAAGTTTGTGTAATCCAGAGCTTGGAGTTTATTAATTGTTTTTATATCACGTGCAATGATATTAGTTAAGGTAATTGAAAATATAATAATAATCTTTTCAGTATTCAGATCAAGGTTTGATTAGAATGCAAATTAGTTTTTGAATTTAAAAATCATAATGTTTTAGATTGTAATGTATATGGTAGCACTGTGGATGGGATCAGTATGTGGCGTTCCTATTGCTAATAGCAACTTAGAAAATCCTCGTAAAGCTCCTCAGCTTGCCACTTATACGAAGAGTAATTATGGAAACTATCCAAGTGAGCACACTTATGATGGAGGCAATTCTAAGTATCATGGTAATATGTATGGAAATGTAGGGGCTGAACATAGAAGATATGGCCACGAAAGACATGAATACGCAGGTTATGGACACGGAGGACATCATGAACATGATGACTATGGATATAACCATGGACGGTATGATCACCATCACCATCACCATGGTTATTCGGGGTATGGAGATCATGGTTATGGACATGGTGAACATGGAAAATACGAACCAAGACGATACGGCCATGATGGATATGGATATCATTATTATGATCCCCATAAGCATTACTATAATAATTATTATAATAAAAGATATTACAATGTTTAAAACCGGAAGTACTACGACTAGACTCAATCAAAAATTAATTTAGTGTAAACATTTGTAATTTCAACGATTTTAAATAAATGCTGAGAGATTCTTTACGTGAAAATCTTAATAAAATGTCATTTATACTAGTAGATTCTAATGTAAATACAATTTATAGTTTTCAATTTATAAAAAAAAAATATGTAGGATAAGTGCGATTCAATCTTTTATCACAGCGACACATCTGGAAAATCTTTCACTAGCATTGACTGAAAAAAGTTGATCAAACTGATTTTAACTTTGGAATTTAATTTTTTTGTGTCATAGAATTTACGAGAAAATAAACAGAATTTCTGAGAAATTTTAAGCGTTTCGTGGCAATTAAGAGGAATTTTAAGGAATTTTTTGTTTTATAAGGTAGGCATTTATATGTAATTTTTATGGAAAAAGAATTTTTTGACTCTAGGATAAAAAACGATTTAAATAAAAACTTTTAAGTTTATGAATTTATCAATTCGCATGTAAAGGATTCTTCATTGCAAGCCTTAAAGCCTGTAAACAATAATATTAAAAATTATTTTAGAAGTAAAACAGTTGTGTAACCTAACCGCCGAGTACGTCTATGGTTTACCTTTTCTCTGGCTTGTTTCCTTAACTATAAGACAAGTAAAATGAAGATTTTAACTTCCGGAACACAAAATGTTAATAATAATTTACAAGGCCAGTGTGTTACTATTTATTAAAGTTTATAGATATACGTCGCATCATATCCTTGATTAGTACTTACATAAATAAAATTAAAATATTAATTATTAAAACCAGAATTTTCGCGTTTCTTTTAAAATAATTCTACAAGAGTATTCATTACTATTACAATACTTGTGCTGTCATCAAATCTTTATTAACCATGACAAAGAAAATTTGTTATCAGGTACGTTAATTTTGTTTTTTTTTTGGTAAAATGCATGTTAAATTTAAATAAAAATATAAATATTTTAAACAATACTTACTTATGAGATAAAGTAAACTTGAAAGATAAATTAATTCTTGAGCTGTAGGCAAGGTTTGCCGTCATTGTCATTTGTTCGGAAGAATTAATTTGTTATTTTATTAAGTTTATTCAGATTTTTCAAAAGCCAATAATTTACTTAATTTAGTTTAATTATTTCCGATTTTTTTTTTAATTTATTTTATTATGATTTTATAGTGCTAAATATCATACATTTGCCATTCAATTTGTCTCGTCAAACTACGTCAGAAAACGTGAAAAAAGTTTCTGATTCCAAACTTTCAAGTTTTTGAATAAAAAAGTAATAAACTTTTGAATTGTTTTAAAATTCGTAAACAGTTAGATCGTTTTTTTATTACTTAAATAGATGTATTTTAATGCATGGAGATCGGAAAACACGATTAGTCTTGACGGAAACGCTTGAAAACGACTGAAAATAAAAATCGAATTTTTGCACCTTAAAGCGGCATATTATGAAAATTTGAAAAAATAATTTGTTTGAAATGTTAAAATTGTTTTATTAGTAGAAAGCCGTTTGCTTTCCCCTACCCCACAGATACTCACTCATAATTTATTATTATTGTTAAAATTAAAATTTACATTTTCTGAAACAATAATTGATTATTTTTTACTGAAACGTAATTAATATTATCAATTTCTTTCCTGAAATATTTTGTCATTCATAATAAATTTTCAAATCTATAAATTTGCTTTCTTTAAAAAAAACATTGATGCTCACAATGGCAATGATTAAAATACAATACTCAATAAAAGTAAGAATTTTAATTAATTATATATAATAATACGGTTGAAAATGGACGGTTACGGTTTGATGCTTAAGTGCTTCGACTACCAAGCGGAAATTCTTGGGTCGAGCCCGAGTGGAGCAAGAACTTTAATTTCTAACCGTTCTCTCTCGGCGGGAAATGGCAAACCACCGAGGTAATATGCCTTGAAAAAACCCTTCATAAATTGAAGTGGTTAGTCAAAACTCACTGTGGGTTGTAGTGCTAGTTGTATATGTATTGTAATGTAATTTTTTAAACCAAACTTTAAAAATCACTTTTCAATTTCAAAAATATTTTATAAATAATTTAATTTTTGTTGTAATAAAATGTAAATTGGTAATGCAAAATTTTATAGGATACCGTCTCGCAGCTGCCTTCTTATCACAAAATTTGTGGTTCCCTCGACAAACTCTTGAAATATTCAAAAATTTTTTTAAAAAATTTTCAAATTTCAAATATACAAAATGATACAAAAACAAAACAACTCTAAAACAATTTACAAAACAGCTTTTTATAAAAATTTTAAAACACGACAGTATATAATAATTATTTTTATTGGAACTTCATAATTAAAATTTTTAAAAATTCGGTATGACTGTTCTATATAGCTGACCTTCAGCAACTTATAGATGACAGTTAATTTTTTAATCAGTTAAGTTAAGAAAAATATCTTATATACATTAACCAGAAAGACATTCAACATGTAACGTGTAGATCTGTCTTAGAAACATCATTCAATGCAAAATAGTTAGAAAAATGTATGAATTCTAAACATTCAACATTGTGGAATCCATTTATAAATAAAAGGTGATAGAATAGATTAAATTTCTATCAGTTGAAGAGTCAGTTTGTCTAGACTCACAATGATTATTGGAATATCTAGGGTAACTCTAAATAAAGGTAATAATAAATAAAATAATAACCATGCAATAAGACAAAGTGGTTCGAGCGTTACTTCAGCTATTTTTTATGATGATATGATTTTACGTATTTAACATTTGGTATACAATAATAAATGAAGCAAAAATATTGACGTTAATTATCATTCACATACAACCAGTTTCGGTATAACTGTGATAGCAATTATTTTTTGGCAATTTCGGAGCTAAAGTAGTCACTATCCACCCCGATTTGCGGGTTTAAAATGGCATTTTTTTGTCCTAGGACACAAAAGTAGTCACAGAAGAGCAAAAAGAAGAATATTGGGCAAAACTATAAAAGAAGATGTTATATTTTTAGATTGCATCAAGATATTCAAACCTTATAGACCATATATACCAGAATGCTACACTTCACATAAAAATAAATGAAGATGTGATGACCAGTAAGATCCCTGTTAAACGAGGAATTCGCCAGGGGGATACAATATCACCAAAGCTGTTCACTCTGGCAATGGAAGATATATTTAAGAGGCTGTCATGGGAAAAAAAGGGTTTGAATATCGATGGTGCCTATCTGAGTCATTTGCGCTTTGCGGATGATATAGTGCTCGTGGGCACGAACGCTGAAGAAATAAAATCTATGCTGAAAGAATTGGACGAAGCGTCTGAATCTGTGGGTATGAAAATGAACCCAAACAAGACCAAAATAATGTGCCCAGGTGAAGTGAACATAGAGATGCATGGTCATAATATCGAGAATGTGCATGAATATGTATACCTTGGCCACCTCATAAAGTTGGGAAAGGACAACCAAGCTGCGGAATTAGGCAGAAGAATTCGACAGAGCTGGGACGCCTTCGGAAAGTTGGGATACATTCTAAAGAGCACAGATATACCAATAAATCTAAAAAGAAAAGTATATGCCGCATGCATTCTACCTGTCACCACATATGGCCTGGAAACCATGGCGATGACGAAAATAAATGCGAATAGATTAAGAGTCATGCAGCGATCAATGGAAAGAGCCATGCTGGGTATATCGTTGAGGGACAGGATAAGACTAACAGAAATCCGAAAAATAACAAAAGTCCCCGACGTAATTGGCAGAATATCCAAATTGAAGTGGAATTGGGTGGGACACGTGGCAAGACATGATCCTACAAGATGGACATATAAAACCATACACTGGCGCCCAAGAACATCTAAAAGAAGTGTGGGAAGACCCCAGAAAAGATGGTTGGACGATGTGAAGCGAATTGCGGGACGGGAGTGGTTTCAAATGGCAGCGGATAGGGAAGCATGGAAGGAAATGAGAGAGGCCTACATTCAGGAGTGGATGAACTCAGGCTAAGAAGAAGAAGAGAATATTTTTAGCGAATTTCTGAGGGTATTCAGGTATTCAGGTGGCAACACCTTGTGGTGTTTTTAATTTTTAATTTTTAATTCTTCTTCTTCGTGTGCCATATCCGGTTCCCCGGACTTTGGCGACCTCTCTCCTATGTATATGTTGTGCGTTTGAAGTATTATCACACACATAGGGGACCTACTGCTTAACGCGGGCTCCGAACCACGGGAAGTGTATACACTTCATCTCCAGAGAGGATGTACCAGGCATATTACATCTCGTTGGTTTGCCATTGCCTTCCGAGAGGAGACGGTCAGAATAAAGTTTTTACTGAGCCCGGAGTCGAACCAGGCATTCGGCATTATTTTTAATTAAAAAATTAAAACTTATGCTTTAAGTTTCGTAATTGGTGGAGTTCCTACTTTACCTCTCGCAATTGCAAAAATTAGTATATGCACCTCGGGAATAAAGTGACTTTTAATCTGAGGATAATTGCTGTCTTCGGTTAAAGCCTCGTGCAAACGAACCTTTACCCTTAGGTCAAAAATTGGTCACTTCATCTCCTTGTTGCATAATGTACTATTTTTTATAGCTCGTTTGTACTTGTAAAACTTACTTTGATCGTCTGTCGACCCTACAGATTTGCCATAAAAAAACTACAATTTTGATTCTTAGAAAACAATATGCTATTGTTTACGAATTATTTTGTTTATATTGTTTTCTTATGTTAATATTATGAGCGTGTACTCATATTATGCTTATTAACTATAATAAAATTGTTAATTAGTTATTATGTATTGTTAAAACAATTAGTACACAGAATCCAAAACTGACATACATATTATGTATACTGTCGTATTACGATAGCTAACACGGATAGCGCTGGACTGCTATAATGAAGTCGAAGGTTCGATCCTCGACAAGGTATAAAAATTTGTAAAAATTAATAATTGAATAATTGAATAATAAGAGGCGTTCTTTCAAAAATGATAAATTTGATTTGATAAGTTTATACTTTTTTGAAATATAAGTGATTTTTTTGAATAAACAGTATTTGATTGGGATTTATGATTGGATTAATTGATTTGAAAAACGGTTCGATAATATAGGAAATAAAATTATAACGGAAACTATGCATAAATAAATGGTAATTGAACAAAGATAAAGAAGATTATAGAGCAAGAAGAAAGAAGAAAAATAATAAAATAAACAAACTAAACAAAATATTAAAATAATGAATTTTAACTGTTAAGTAAAGAATACATTCTTACATAGAAAAATAATATTTAAAAAACAATAAAAGCAACAATAATTAACATTTAACAGGTTTAGACTTTAAATATGAAATAATTACGATATAAAAATGATGAAAATTTAAAATAAAACACTTTGTAATATGATATAAAGACTCTTATTAGTCAGTCGTATTTAACATAAGAAAAATGTAAAAAGAAAATAAAAAGAAGCAAGAAAAAATATACCGAAGAAAACTGAAAAAATTGTTATTAAAATTAAAAAATCAAGCAATTAAAAAAATTATTTAAAATAGAAGGTAACTTACCAAATAGAACGAAATAACTAAACTAAACAATGTCATGTGTCTAAATGAAATGAATAAAATAATTCTTAGCACGTACAACTGGATTTCAAGTGGAGAACGCACAGCGCCATCGTGTCTATTATATAGAAACATAATAATTAAAAAATTAAGTAAGTGGTAAAAATTTTATACTTTCATATTAAAAATTATTAAAGGAACTACGAATTTTCACTGATAAGAGGACAACTGCGAACCTGTATGGTAAAATTTAAACGTTGCTATTTTTATATTTTATTAAAATTAAAATTTAACGAATTATATCAAATTAGATGATTTAAAAAATATTAATTTGTTCAAAAAAATTACATCTCAGTACATTGCACAATAAAGAGGTTTTTTGAATCAGTGCAATTTCTATCAATGAACCAAAATTCACAAATTTATAGAAATTTGATGGTGTTATATTATAATACCTTTCTCATAATTTTAAAATAGAAAACCCGACTCGAAAAACTTTAAAAAAATTTTGTGGTCACATATTTTTACCACATTTATATAAATAACAATTTCCATTACATTCTTAATCGGTCTCTAAAATTTTTCGCTAACTCATCAAAAAATCATTATTGATATAACCCAATCAACATGCTTCCTGGTCTTAAATTAAAATTGTTTTTAAAAAACTATTAAAAGATTTTTAAGGAATTACAATAACAACTTTCAGAGAGATAAATTTGATGATCGTTTTTTGCATGTCTAGTTTTTAATTCTTATCTCCCACGATCTCAAATTAAATGTGTTTTTTTTCTACAGTTATCTTAAAATAACTGAGAGGTTCCAATGATTTCGAAAAATTTTCAACGATATCTTAAAACTCCCACTCATTTTCAAAAAATTTCAAGATTTATTCTAATATTTTTTTTATTTATGAAGTATTTTATCTTGTAATTGTAAAACCTATATTATGGATTTTTACAAAAAGATAACATAATAGTAGGTACACTAACCAAACCGCTCCAGTAAAAATCTATAAAAAAGGTTGTAATAATAACATAATTTTTTTTAGATTATCTTGGGACTACTTTTACTTAATATTGTGGGAATATGTTTTGGAGCAACTCATAATAAAGAAAAGCATGGAGTGTATGGTGGGTGGTATGGAAATATGGAAAGTGGCGAGAGATTTGAAGTTCCAATAAAATTTTTAAATAAAAAAGACAAAATGATGGGTTCGCTTAAACACAAATATCATGTAAAAAATTTAAAAGAAAAATTTGATTTAAATAAAAATTATGCCCATGATTATACTACTTATGTATATTAAAAAATAATATTCAAAAAATATTTATTAAAAATTTAGACTTGTTATAAATTAGTTTTTTCAGTCTGTTTGATTTAGTAAATAATGAGAATTAAATTAACATTATAAATTTGTAAAGAAGCCCTTTTATCTTACAATTTACAAAAATATAGTTTTCTATACTAAATATTAATATTAGTTGGTGCTTTATACAGGAACAAAATACCTAAAACTGTATTGAAAATAAATTACGTTATCAAAAATAAATTGGAGTTTTAAATTAAATATTTATTCTTCTTTAGTTTTGGTTAAAGGAAACTGTACGTTGCCTGAATTGTGACCACCACTGCTGGAATGGTGACCACTTCCACCATAATGTCCTCCACCGCTGCTTCCGTGATGTTCGCCTAAGTGATTTCCGCTTCCTGGACTGGGATATTGTCCAAAGCCACCTCCAGGATGATATCCTCCTCCACCGCCTGGGCGATTTCCACTACCACCGGGGTGATGTCCTCCACTTGACCCAGGATATTGTCCACCGCCTGGATATTGACCACTTCCAGGATGTTGTCCACCACTACCAGGGTATTGTCCTCCACTACCAGGATATTGCCCTTCAGTTACTGGATATTGTATACCACTTCCTGGAAATTGACCACCACCTCCTGGGTATTGTCCACCATTACCCGGTTTTTGACCACCACCTGGTCGATGTCCACCACTTCCTGGATATTGGCCGCTCCCAGGATACTGTCCACCACTGCCAGGATATTGTCCTCCACTTCCAGGATGTTGTCCTCCACCACCAGGGTATTGTCCACCACTGCCGGGATATTGTCCACCACTGCCGGGATATTGTCCACCACTTCCCGGATATTGTCCACCACCTGGGTATTGTCCGCCGCCCGGATACTGTCCACCACCTGGATATTGTCCTCCACTTCCTGGATATTGTCCACCACTTCCTGGATATTGTCCACCGCTACCTGGATATTGTCCACCGCTACCCGGATATTGTCCGCCACCCGGATGTTGCCCGCCAACACCAGGACGATACCCTGGTTTAAGATAAGGAGGACGATAATATCCACTATCTGGGTTTTTACCCTTATCGTCTGTCAATTTATTTCCTTCCTGTTCATCTCCACGTACAGAAAAGGTAATCACGAAGATGCACGAAATTATCTGGTAACAAAAATTATTGTCACTAATTAATTTCAATAATTAAAAATTGCATTGGACTGTCACAATAATTTAACAATTTTGTTAACTTACCAACAAGAAACGAGTCATCTTGCATTCGGAACTATTGACGACTTTTAAGTGAATGGTAATAGTTTCTGAACTTTTATAGGGCTATGACTTGTTGGCAAAGAGGTTTTGAGTATTAAACGTGTTTTGTATTTTTGCTAAATCCAAACTAGTTTCATCTACTTTACATATAAAACGTTTTTATTGATACTATAAAAGTTTTCAAGTTATGGAGCATACATAGTACATAATATAATCTTCAGACTTAATTTTAAAGAGTCCGCTGCTTTTTGAAATCTTAAACTTGTTGTGGTTTAATGACCTATTATTAATTTCATATTCTGTTAGAATTTCGTATGTTTATTATTATCCAACATCAACAACTACAGTTATTCTTGAGAAATGCAGTAAATTATAAAACGCTTTAACTAAATTTGTCACCAGAAAAAGAAATATTTTAATTAAATTTTAGATATTTTAAACCTCTTTAGTTCATTAAACTTTGACTGTGTATGTGTTTTGAGGATTCGATTGATTACTCTATTTATTTTCGAAAAATATCAGGATTGCTGCTGAATTTCTGGATCAATCGTCTATTGCTTGGTATAAACTAAATTTAAAATGAAATTTATATGGATAAGTTTAAAGAAGTATATGCAGCATTTTACGAAGTTAAAGTTGATTCGATGCATTTATTTATTATATTTGCATTCATTTTTTCTGCTTTCTTTTTTTTTGCTTATATTATTTGGAATGTCGAGTCTAATTTTAAATTCAACTAGCAATCCAGCAAATTCTGTCACAGTTGCTGCCTCGCCTTCAATTCACTCCAAATACGGGCTCACTAAATTTTACAGTTTACGACTCTTCACAAGTTCATATCAGATTCTTCATAAAGTATCTTATAAAAGGTGTTCCAAAATTGATGCAAGATTTGTGCCGTAAAATATTGTCAACGAAAAAAAGACCACGTGGCAGCTGACAGATCATGGTTATTAAAAATGGAGCGCTACATGAAAAAACAACGCGCATTTTTTTATTAATGAATATTTAAAAAGACAATAAAGGTTTTTCAAAAAAAATTATCTTCAGCGATACGGCTCATATTCATCTTCATGACTTGGTTAATCGACATATACAAATTGAGAAACAATTCAATTACTGCTTAAGATCCTTTCTGATCGTATAATTTTGCGTTTTGATGATCAGAATTGGTTGCACATATCATTCGAATTAACGTCATTTGACTTTCTTCTTTGGGGTTTTTTGAAGTCTAACGTTTATGTCAACAAGCCCACGACCACCAGGACGAAATTGAGTACTGTATGAATGAAATTTATACAAAACGCTCATTGAAAATTTCAACAAAAGAGTTCGTACGTACAAGGAAAGCCGTGGAAGCCTTTTACCCGATTATGCTATTCCACCCTGTACTGTATACTCTATGAACCAATAAAAATTTACAATTTTTAATTATAAAACCTGTGTTTTCTATCAAAATTACTTCTTACGTAAATTTTGGGACACTTTTTATGATATCTTGAAGTATATAATTACATAGTATTTCAAATTTTTAATAAAAATTTTATTTTAAACTGATTTTTACATTTCATTCTGTTAAGTAGAAAAATATTCGTAAAGATTTCAAGCAAACCCAAAGTAGAATACTATTCATAAACAGGCTTTATTTGCATACAATTATTTAAGAAAGGTGCTGAGCTACACATTCAACAAAGAGCTAAGAATGGAGGTTTAACCTCAGTTGACCCAGTTGTATACCAGAAGATCAACCTCGGATCAGAGTTGACCTACGGGATTCCTAGACTTTGGCTACTCTGGTTGATAACTCCAAGGTTAATCTTCTGTTATATAGTACAACTGAGCCTTAAAGATTATAATGACATTATACTATAGACTCATAGAAATACAAGGTTTTGAAATATATTACAATCCTGAGTTCAGAAATTGTTAGAGGAAGTAAAGAAGCAGTTAAAGGAGTATAACGACAATAAGATAGTGCAGATTAAAAGTAAATTAAATAAAAAAAGTAAATTTAGCTACAGTATATAGATTAAATTAAGTTGGGAAAGTTGCATATAACATTACATATTTATTTAGTTGGTAAATCGAGAGGAAGACCACTTCTGTAAGTTTTCGTACCTTTCACTTATAATTAGCAGTAGTATCTTAGTAGTTATTAGTAATTTTTTTATACTACTGTAATACTGTAATCCAGAGTAGTTCGTTTAATCGTCTATAATAATCAAACGTAATCCTTCGAGTTGTAGACTATCTTGTAATCTTTCGTACCTATCATTACATAGAAATCAGATACAGTTGTACGGTAGTCATCAATAATCTTTGTATTCCAGTTTAATAGCAGGAATTCAGAAAAGTTTGCGTAATCATCTGTATTTAACCCCAATCTTGAAATAAACTCTAGTAATCTATTGCAATCTTAAGTAATAATCTAATTTATTGGTGCCTTTATATCATAACCAAATTCCTTGACTATTGTTGCAATTAATTTCTTTGTAGTTCCTAGATTTTGTATACTAAAATTTCTGTGCAGTTTATTTCTTGACTGCAAAATAAAATAACCGAAGTGTTGTCAGGTGGTGTTGGTAAACGTACCGAGGAGATATATTACAATCTTAGTAATCAATTATTATAATCACCAGTAATCATTTGTAACTTTCAGTACATTTGTATATTTCTCCGATAGAGTAATGTGCAGAGGCGGAACTACCAGGGTACGGTGGGTGCCACAAATGCGGGCTCCCAGATAAAAATGCCTCCGGTTCTGCTGTGACTACTCAATCTAAAAAAAAAAAATTATTATTGAAAATATAATATATTGTAGTTTATAAAACGTTTACAATTTCTGTATTTTTGATTCTATTAATATTTTTTTTTGTTTATTTTCAAATTATGTATAATATCCGTTTTTTATTTTTATTTTTATCTTATTACAAAAACAGGGCCCCGGCACCCACATTCGAACACGGGCCCCTCAACTGCTTGTTACACCTCTGGTAATGTGTAATCGATAGTAACCTCTGGTCATAATGTAATTAATGTAATCTACGATTACGGTAATTGCTTGATCCTTTGTTTTTAAGTGGTTTACTCGTCGTAATAAATGCAGTATCGTGCATCTAGACAGAAGACAAGAGACAAAACAACTAACATAAGGACGTAATAAAGCCAGCATCTCCACTTTCTCAAAATTAAAATTAAAATAGTTAATAATTTTGTGCAAATTATGTGTTCTTTTAAAAAATTTTGTGCTCTTATTGTTTAAGAATTATAAGCATTTTATTGGTGGGGATGCTAGCTTTATATAAACTCAGCACTACCACCTTTGTAATTCGGCAACCCTTAATGCTACACAAGAAATATCTATATCAAAATTTTGTGAAAATTATGTGCAAATTATGTGTTTTTTTAAAAAATTTTGTGCACTTAGTGTTTATGAATTATAAGCATTTTATTGGTGGGGATGCTAGCTTTATATAAACTCAGCACTACCACCTTTGTAATTCGGCAACCCTTAATGCTACACAAGAAATATCTATATCAAAATTTTGTGAAAATTATGTGCAAATTATGTGTTTTTTTAAAAAATTTTGTGCACTTAGTGTTTATGAATTATAAGCATTTTATTGGTGGGCAAGCTAGCTTAATTTATATAAACTCAGCACCCCCACCTTTGTAATTCGACAACCCTTAATGCTACACAAGAAATATCTATATCAAAATTTTGTGCAAATTATGTGTTCTTTTAAAAAATTTTGTTCTCTTATTATTTTGCCAGCAGATAAATTTTAAATGTTCGCGCATTATATTCTGCGCAGAAATTAAAATAAAAGCAATTTAAAACAACAAAACATAAAAATTTTATTTGGAATATATTACAAGTAGTGGGTGAACAATTGTTTTTCCAGAAACCAATTCTGCATTAGCTTGAAGATCATCCAATTTAACCCAAGTTTTAGTGTTTCTAAGGCAAAAGCCATAGTAATGACCAATTTGTCGTAATTGTCCAGTATTGGAAGGCGGTTTAAAATGAACAACTCCTGTTAGTTTATAGTTCGACATAAATGTCAAGTTTAGTTCTTGTGGAATATCGGTTAATAAAGTTTGTGGAAGCACATTAGGATTTCTTGAATTGTATATTTCAAAAGCCACAAAATTACCAGTTTTAGAAATTGTTGCATCGATTTTTGCACTCATTATTTCTCAGTTACATTAATTAATTATAAATTCTCAATTAATCATGTAAAATTATTATAAATCATAACACAGATGTATTGTAAATTCATATATCAAAATTGATACTTTTAGTAACAAACACTGTAATATAATATTAAATAAAGAGTTATATAAATCTAAAGTCAGAAGTTTGGAAGGTACTGTAGTGTCAAATTTGGATGCCAACAAATTATTAAAATTGACCACACGACGACAGATCGTTAACGGAAATAACAAAGCGACGAAATTGTCTTCTGATAATCAAGGTCACATATAATGAGGGACGGCGTCCTGAGAAGTTGGTTTCAATATTTTAGAGTATATTTTTGGTATAAAATTATAATGGGACCAACTTGAAAGTATACTTGATTCAACGCCAAAAGAATTTTTAAAATCGGTTCATAAATGACGGAGTTCTGGGGTAACAAACATTAAAAAAAATTAAAAAGAAAATACAATCAAATTGATAACCTCCTCCTTTTTTGAAGTCGGTTAAAAATAACATATAATTTGCACAAAATTTTGATATGGATATTTCTTGTGTAGCATTAAGGGTTGCCGAGTTACAAAGATGGTGGTGATGAGTTTATATAAAGCTAGCATCTCCACCAATAAAATGCTTATAATTCTTAAACAATAAGAGCACAAAATTTTTTAAAAAACACATAATTTGCACAAAATTTTGATATAGATATTTCTTGTGTAACATTAAGGGTTGCCGAATTACAAAGGTGGTGGTGCTGAGTTTATATAAAGCTAGCATCCCCACCAATAAAATGCTTATAATTCTTAAACAATAAGAGCACAAAATTTTTTAAAAGAACACATAATTTGAACATAATTTGCACAAAATTATTAACTATTTTAATTTTAATTTTGAGAAAGTGGGGATGCTGGCTTTATACACGTAACATAAGGGCGTATATATTAGCAGAATGGTAATCCACGTTAGCCACAATTTGAACAAACCTTTGATACCTAAAATAAAAAAATTTGAAGATTTTTGATCAAAGCAAATTAGAATAATGATTGGTAATAATTACCTAACAAGTCTGGTTAAATTGTATAAGATAAAATTACTTAGGTAGCAAAATATTGAAAGCTTAATATCCTTTATTCATGCAGCAGCTTAATTTAAATAAATATTACAAATTTTGTTCATCGGCGGGACACTTTGCATCAAGAAAAGAACTACAGTAGATTCTGGTGGCTAAAAATAAAATTATGCAGTAAAACTTAAAGTATTCCTAAAAGTGTAAAGAGATTTATCGAATTCAGAGATGCCCAGTTTCTCAGCAGTTTAGTACTTCAAATTTTGATATAATTAATAATACTTAGAAGTTCAAAGTGCAACATAAATAAAAGAATTCTGAGTTATCTTTAACGTAAACATAAAACAATGCTTTAAGAAACGCAAGGCTGAGAATTTCTTTGTTAAATCTGAAATTTATTGTTCATACTGTAACGAAAATTAAAACGTTTATTTTATTCTAAAGGGTTAATACAAATTATACAGAAAAGGTTTATAACAATAAAACAATTACTACACTAAGATTAACACTAACACTAAAATTAACACTAAATTACACTGCAATTTAGTTAACACTAAGTCTATATTTATTTAAACACTTGGAATATTGTTTATCACTTCACTATTTATTTACACATTATTTATGTTCACACTTAATCAAACTGGAATTAATTCGTCACCGTAGGTTACTCTGCATTTATGCCTAAATGCTGCTTTTATTTTATGAAATTTGCAATAAAGATTTTAAGGGGTTATAATGTAATTTTTAACATTTAAAATTGAATTTTTTTATACATGTAATCAAGTTGGATAATAATTAAACAGGAGCAAGTTTTAAATTTTATTTGAGCTTGTTTCCTATTACCTTTACTTTTAAATTTTACACTCAAACGTAAAAATATTGTAAAATCTTGAGTATTATACGAACTTTTTTTTCACATTTAGTTCGCAAAAATAAAGATGAGTATTATAAATAATTGTGTACAAAACCTCGTAATTTTAATTTTAAGCATAGATACCTACATATTATATTTATGTACACGTGTGTGTATTATAGTCAAGAGTTTACGGTAAGTAAAATTTTCAGCTTTCAAAAGTTTTCATTATATAGGTAGCTATAAAAATTTGATTGTTGACCTAAGTGTAACATTTCAAAGTCGACACACAAAAGTTTATAAATAAAACAGTATTGTGAACAGAGAGAAATTGTTTTACTTACTTGGAGTTAATTTGTCGTTAATAGATATCCTGAGATATGGTACATAAAATCAAGTTTGATAACTTTGCCGGAAATTAAATAATATAAGTGAGAACTACAACTAACTTAAGTATAAAAAATTTCCTTCTGTTATAAAATAAAAATGATCAGAATTTAACTCATAATTATGTGTTTTGCTGTATGAAAGGCTGCGAAACGCACATCTGAATTTAAATTAAATTATTATAGATTCAAATTGTTTAAGATGTTGAAAAATTTATCTCATAATATGTGAGAGGGTTAATTATTTGATTTGAAAATGTTGAGAATCATATAAATTTACATTATTGCTTTGAACTTAAAAATGTTTAAAAATGCTAAAAGTGTTACAGATTATGTAAATTGTGATAATTAAATCATAAAAAGTAAGATGGGAATGTAATATAATAATAATAATAATAATACTTATTTATTAAGAAACTAAATATACAAGTTCTTAATTGGATGGCTTCTAACAAAGTTAGTTTTTCAAGCCACCCGTTTCAGCTCAAAAACAATCAACCAATATTAACAAAAAAATTATGTACAAATTACATTTCTGCATAAATGGCAGCATCCAAATTACGGCGGAAGGACTTTACACTGGTGGAGTCGTCAAATAGGCTACGATGTCTCTCTACAAATCTGGGCGCCAAACACGCAAAACATCGCTCGAAACCTGCCATGGAATAAGAGGGCACATCGAAATTTCCCAAATCCCGCAGAACACGTGCATGGCAAGCCAAACGGGGCCTAATCATTTGTCTTAGATAACCCGGCTCTCCGCTCTTCAAAATTTTGAAGATCATAACTCCAAATAGTACCGAAAAACGATATTCTATCTTGAATATGCCATGTTCCCGATAGAAAGGAGTGACGTGGTCGTATCTACGCAAATCAAAGCAAAAACGCAGACACGAATTCTGCATGAGCTGAAGCCTGCGCCTATATTCCTGTGTGAGAAAACCGTAATATACCGCTGCACAGTATTCAATGTTAGAGAAGATCGTAGTACTAACAATTGACCACTTCACATGAGAAGGTAATATAGTTTTAAACAGGTACAGCGATCTAAGCTTGTAATAGCACACCTTAAGCTTACGGTCCACATGTAGACGAAAATTGAGCTCACTGTCCAAGACCAGACCCAGACTCCGAGCACAATCCACAACCCTGACGGTTTCACCACCAATCGTAACAGACGATGTTGCAACACTTAAAGCCCTACGCACCAGCCCAGGACTACCCAGGAACAGAAGCTCCGACTTCGCAGGGTTCAGAGTCAGACCATTCAATAACGACCAAACACGGATCGATTCGAGATTACGATTCAACATATCAATTGCAGTATCAACGTTCGAAGGCTGACATGACACATGTATTCGAGAATCATCGGCATAAAGATCGAGAGAGCAATCCGGATCAACTACTCTCTCCAAATCGGTCGTGTATAATATAAACAACAGTGGGGCAAGAATACTTCCTTGCGGGACACCACGAAAAATAGTCAACGGCCGAGACACCTTTCCGGCCAACTCAACTACCTGAGATCTATCACGCAAATAACCCGCCGACCACCTACAGAGTAACTCGTCCCAGCCATAATGGTATAGTTTGGCTAAAAGATGATCATGTACAACCGAGTCAAAGGCCTTAGAATAGCCAAGAAGCACCAAAAAGAGAGAAATAGAGAGTGCTTCCACCCCCAAAAAAGACAAACCATCCAACCCCAAATCAATCTCTGTAGAAACTTCCGTAACAGAGCTGAGAAAGTATGCGTTAATGAAATCTGGATTCTCACATAACCGTGCAGATATCTGACTAGATGGACAAGAATGAACGCCCCAAGAAGACAAACACCGCCAAAGCTTTTTCGGATCTGAGCGATGAAGCACAAGCTGGCGGTTTATGTAACTCGCCTTCTCCCTCCTGACAGCGCCCGATAGATAACTTCTAAGATCACGATAACATTCGAAATCAACACTTGAACGTGTGCGCCTATACTTGTTGTACGCCCGCCTCTTCAACTTGGCCATCTCTCTGATTGTCCACGTAATCCACGGCTTACTCCTTTCTCTGCAAACTACTGTACGAATAGAAGCATGTACATTGAAAAGCGACAGAATTAGATCATTCAAGAACTCGACCTTAGAATCACATAGGGGTAACTCATCAACGATACCCCACGGTAAACCTGCCGCATCAGCTGAAAAATTAACCTGATCAAATTCACGAAAATCACGATAGGTGATCTTACGCGGATCATGTGGCAACGCAGCAAAATTCAAGCAACAATGCACCAAGTAGTGACTAGTAGAAACCAAAAGATCGATAACGCTCCTGTGACGAGGGATCCGATGCTTGTCAATGCAGATGACATCCAATAAAGTGCTCGATGTTGAGGTAACACGAGTGGGATCCGTTATGATCTGATGAAGATCAAAAACATCAAGGATCCTCTGCAAGCGCGTCAGAGAAGACGATAGAACAAGGTAATTAATGTTTATATCACCCATAACGATCAACTCGCAGCACTCACCGCCAAGTAATGAAAGAAATTCCTCCAACTCATCCAAACAACAAAGAGCAATAGTAGGCGCCCTGTAAACTACCCCGATTCCGAATACGATACCAGGAACTCTAATGCGAATCCACAGATGCCCCAAGCTACAAGCAAAGCGATGCCCCTCATGCAAAATTTTAAATGAAAATGCGTTACAAATGTACAACGCGACCCTCTCACCTCGGGTGGCCCTATCCGATCTAACGATTGTGTAGTTTGGCAGATCAACAAGGTGAGAGGAAAAGTCGGGAGTAAGCCACGACTCAGATATTGCAATAATACTAAAGTTGTTTTCGGTTACAAAATCGGAGAACATGTGAAAATCAGACAACAACGATCGCACATTTATGTGGGCCACAGAAAAACATGTAGTAGTAACTGCCGAGCAAAGTTTGCAATTATCATAAATAGATGGTGCAGAAGAATCACGCACTACCCTGTTCCGGTCTCCCGCAGTGGACGACCCTCTAAAAAATTTTCACGGCTACCGATGGCACTGCGGTTACCATCAGCCGGTCTGCGGTAGTAAAAATCGCGAATTGTAACCTCTCTAGGCCAAACCTCGCCATTCAACAATCTGGGTGTATCACACTCCGGCACGCATATCTTAAAAGAACAATATTTCGTGTTTGAAGTCAAACTCTCACATGTTACATCTGAGATACCCACAACATTCCTGACATGATCCGCAACTGTCTTAACAGCGGTGCCCGGCGCTAGATTATTCAAATGAAACCATCTTCGGCGAGCAGTTCCCGAAATGGAAAAATCGCTACCAGAACCACGCACACGTGGGCGACGGCGAGCATTTCGTCTCGTGCGATCAAGATTAGGACTCGTCATCGGTGCTTGACTATTTAAGCCAGATGCCCCCATCTGAGACATGACACCGCTTACCCCACCAGCGTCACGACTATCCCCCCTGCTGCCTCCCGAATGAGTCGAAGGGCTAACCGAAAGATGACTCCCCGAAGCCGAATTCAACGCAGAAGCGTAAGATATCACCGAATCCTCGACAGATCCAGATGCCCGTTATCCGCCGCAACAAACACCGGAGCGTCGGCATCAAGACCTCCAACAGCTCCCAACTGACAACCATCATCTGTAACCCCAGAAGTGGCAGACAAAGCAAGTCGATCAATTTTCTCTTTAAGCGATTTATTCTCAATTTTAAGACATTTATTCTCCTCCCTCAGAGCAGCCACCTCATCCGCCACCACCCGCCCAGAATCAGATTCCACCAGCAACATCAACCCATCGCGGAGCTTATCAAGATGCACATTAAGCAATCGGGAAATGATTCCCTCGAGAACCACCAAATCAAATGGTGCAAAACTCGGTAAATCCGGTGTCGAAGGCGTAGGAGAATAGTCAGGAATCGTAAGCGAAGCACCCTGGTCGTCATGGCCACTACAGAGCACAACACTCCAGTCGCTTTCAATCGGCGACACACCCTTTGTCAACCGGGCGCAACTTCTATGATAAACGTTATTGCAGCTGTTACACTTAGATGTGGCCAAGATGTCAACACATTTCTTCTTGCATTTCCTACAAACCCCGTTCATCTCTTACAATAAGGGAAAGGAAAAACACTGGGACACACGCTTCACACCAGCAGGGCCCGTTGCGGTGACTCACTAATTAAGACAAACAAGACAGGGCCAACAGATTGGAGACAAACAAAGGTGCAACAAGAGGAAAGGAAAATCATCAACCGCAATATTTTAGGTTAAAATACAATTTTAGGTTAGAAATTTACAACCTCTACCAAATCGAACAAAAACAATATATGATGCAATAGCGACTCACCAACAATCAAATCATGTGTTGATTATTAATATGCCTCACAAATAAATCGGCAAAAATCACTTCAAATAAATTCTGAAATGACAGCAAGTATAAGCAGGGTCAGGCGCAATCGCGTATATTAGTCCGCAATATTAGTCCATTAAAAAATGTAAAAATAATTATAATTTTATAAATTAGGCTGAAATAAAAAAATTATTTCTAAGATTTAAGTATTCCTAAGATTACCTATGATTGTCTAGATATCTTCGAATGTTCTACGATTTTCTGGGAGATTCTAAGAATTCCTATATTTTTTCGGATTTCCCTATACTTCTACTCCATATTCACACTTGAGTAGCCACTGCTTCCACTGCACTATTTTCTCGTTTTAAGTAGAACCAACTCAAAGGAAATCTACAATTTAAAGCAGGCTTCTTAACGTGGAAAATGTATTAACAGGAGAAAAGTAATTTGGACATTTAAAATTTTAAAGATCAGCAAAAGTTGACATTTTTTTCGGTATAAAACTGAAAACACAACATAAAAAAATTATACTACTACAAAAATTTAAATAATTCTGTTCAAGATAAACGTAGGCAACTCATATTACTTATAATATTGTAATTTATTATAATATATAAAATGTAATAATTTATTTTATAGTAAAACCAGTATTAAACTGCACACTAGACAGGTCGGTATTAACCTTAGATTGTTACCGTTTAAACAAAAATAATTATTTTTGACTTAAGTTTTTAATTCAAGATGCAAAAATAAGGAAATTATGTGCCACAAAAAATGTTACTTTTAATAAAAATATTTGAAAGACCTCAAGAAGGTTTGGTATATTAAAAAATAATAAACAAATTAATTAGATAATTTATTTCAAAGCAATAAAAAAAATAAAATATAATATAATAGTCTTCAAACATAATTACTGTTTAATAATATTAATCAATCTTTTAAGCTTACAAAAATCCAGTTTTCATTTTTTTTTTGATTTATTGTTTAATAATATTAGTTAAACTTTTGGTATCTGTTAGGGACGACGTAGCCTCCATTACCACGATTTCCAAAGCGGCTGCCATCAAATCCTGGATCTATTCCTACACCACCACCACCACCACCACCAGGTCGGAATCTGTTTCCATTAAATCCTGGATCAACATTATAATAACGTTGAGCTAATGCAACGCCAAGCATCGTTAAAAATAAAGCCACAACCTAAAATTATCATAAAAAAAGTAAAATTTTCAAAAATTTCTTTCGTTTTTTAAAAATATGAAGAAAATATTAACAACTTGATTACTTACAATTAGTCGCACCATTTTATTGATTGTATTGCTGTAACGTATAATACAAAATTAAACTGTACCATTTTATGTTTTGCTTTTATAGTATTAAAACAATAATTAGCATAAAAAATTTCAATAAGAGTGATGATGTGGGGATTTACCATATTTGCTTTGTTGAGCACAAATTATTATTAATTTCTCATTGTTATTACAAAACACATCTGAAATGTTTACTTTACCTTTAAATGATCACTTAAAAAATGGCAAATCATTATAAGATATTTATAATAATTGATTATATGTTTAACAATAAGGTAACCTTGTAAACTTGTAAAAATTTAGTCGGTAATTTGTTCGAGTCTTTAAACTAATAAATAAATTAACACAAAATATAATTAGCTTGTCAATAATTTTGACTTTCTCTGTTATATGCGGCTTTATTTAATTAAATAATTAAAAGTAAACATTTTTTAAATGTTAGCAGCAGGCATGACGAGGTAGTATTTTTTACTACCTTCATGTACCAATTAAAACTTAAATAATTTTATGTAATTTTCTGAGTACAAGTATAAATAAAACATAATTTCATAAAACACAAATAGTTATCAATTTCCATCACCGCCATCAGTATCATCAACATCATCGGCGTTGTCGCCATCGGAACTACTGTACTTCAACTCTGGTGCACGTAAATCAATATTCCATCGTTTATTATCATTCCGATTATCACTCCAATCAGTTTCAAATTCGTCTTCGTGTACTTTTACAATTCTATCCTTGATTACACCTCTCCGGTTTTCATTATCCAACCTAATTTGCTGTTGTTTTTTAAGCCAATTTTTAAATTCGTCTGATTTACTCCAAATATTTTCAAGATTCCTGTTATTCCAACCCAACTTGCTATTTACGTCATTGTTTCTTTTAACAGCAATTGGATCAAAGGTGATACTACCATCAGGGTTGGCCTTATTTTTCAACGGAAAAAGAGGATTAAAATTCAAATTTACATTTAATAGATCTGTCTCAAGGCTATGTAAATTATCTATAGCACCTTTTGTAGTATTCAAAATATAGTCGTTTACGTTATCATTTAACTCGACAAGTACATTTTTATCTCCAGATCTATCATAAACTATTTGAGGAACATAAATATTAAAATCTTTTTTATTTGGAAAAATTAAATCAAATCCGTCATTAATTTTCTTATTGCTCCACTTATCGTATTCCACACCTTTATTATCCCAGTCACTTATTTCTTTCTTCAAAATATCAGTATCATCTCTAATAATTTGGTCTTTATTTATATAATCTCTATCATCGCGCCATTTATTTTTATTTTTATCGTTCGAATTTAAATCGAACTTTTTATTTATCAAATCTGGTAGATCTTTTTTGATGATTTTATGAATAGGCTTGACTCTGTCATTGTCATCTATATCTATTTTACTTTTGTCATCGTATTCGACAGAAATGTGTAGCACCGGATCATTCTGACGTATAGTTTTACCACCCTTATGGTGCTTCTCTTTCAAGATGTCAGGTAAAATTTTACGAATTTCGTCGTCTAAAGTATCTGTGTTAATTCTATCAGGAAGTTTTTTACGATTTGAGTGCAAATTAATTTCTTTTGGCATATCGTCAATGATGATGTGTTCGTTATGAGGACTCGGAAAAAATACTTCGTGGCTTTTGTGTTTACAACCTGTGATTGCTGCATTTGCAGCAACCATTAGAATTACCAAAGAAATCTAAAATAAGAATGAAATATTAATATTGAATACTTAGAATTTCAAAATGGTACTTACCAGTAACTTGATCATTTCTGTAATGGAAATTATAAACAGGAAATCATATTACCTTACTAGGTGTTTGACTCGTATTTATACAAAAATTAAATTTTTACTGTAATTATTGAATTTTTTATCGGACACGTTCACTGTATTAAACTTGTAATTTCATAATTTGATACCACCAAAGAATGCAATTTTAACGAGTAAAATAATCAATCCAATTGGATATTTTAATGTTGTGTTACATTTCTTTAAGATTAAAAAGGTATGGGTAATTAGGAAAACTGATTTTTCCAATTTATTTTTCATATCCTGCGTTGGACACCGTAATGGCCAGACAAAATTAATCAAGCTAAAAAATACAGATTATGTCAAAGTGGAAATTTTGTGTAAAATTAATTAAGCCAACAAATTTTTATAGCTCACATTCAAAAATTCTTTTTCTCCTATTTATATCTTTCTTCTCAGTCCTTAGCCCTACATAAGGTCATAGTGACCAGTTCTTCTTCAGAAGGGTTTTTTTGGCAGATACCTTAATAGTTTGCTATTGCTTTCCGAAGGAAATCATTAAATTAAAAAGAAAACGCAGGGCCGGGTTTGGTGGCCGTGCAAGGCCTCAGATCTTATTACAGTACAGTCTCGGTAATTCAAACTAATAGAAACCTGTCCTCATTCGGATTACAGAGAAGTTTGGATTACTGGATAAAGTTAAAAAACGAAAATTGCATATTCTTTTAATTGCCGGAGCAATAAAATTTTTTGACATCATTTTTATGTGCCCATCTTAAATAAACGTTAAAACTATCAACAGCTTCTTTATTTTTTATAAAACGTGTCTCGTCATTTTCGTCACTTTTTTCATCATCTTCTACGTTCGGATCTTCAATAATATCCTCAATAATTTCTGCATCAATTAAATTATTCTTTTCCTGAGTTCCTCAAAGAATACTACTTTTGAATTAGAATTACATTTATTTTTGGAAACATTTTTTGAATTACTATTTAATTTAAGAAAAAACAAGAAGAATTTTTTTACGTAATTATTTTTTTTGAAAACGTAAGAACTCTCGACCCTTGAAAATTTCCAATTGCTTCCGCACACCAGGTTTACCTGAGCAAGAATAAGTGTGTGGAAATTTTCTACGAAAATGCCATTACAACATATAATATATATTCATTCAACGATTCAACACGACAGATCGATTAAATAATCATGCTCAATAATTTTAGATTCAAGAACTACAATACTTTTTTGGACCCTACATGTAAAACTTCTGCCAACGAAAAAACGGCAGTAGCAATAAAATATTTAGCAAAAATACAAGAAATTTATCATCAAAGATTCGCAAGAATCTTTTCTGTTTTTGGGAAAAGTTATCAAGAGGTCCAAGACTACATGAAATATTTAAAAGAAAAAAAGTATTCAACTATTTTTGTACCGTGTTGGATGTGACTTTCTTCATATATTAAAGAAATATTTAATTTTTACATGATATATTTTTATTTTTTATTTAGATTTTCCCAAGAAATCTTATAATAATAATAAGATAAGTTTATTAAGCTATAAAAATAAGTAACAATTAAATTTTTATAAAATTTGCTTAAAAGGATAAAAGGTCAGCGAAGCTGTTTTTCACCTAAACCCCCTGTGATAGCTTTTCTATCATCTTCTTAAATGCCACTCGATTACTAGACGTTAGGTATATGTCTACAAATTTGTTGAAAGTAATACATGCTAAATATTGGAATGATTCCTTGAATTTGGAGCTGTGGTGCAGAGAAATAGACAGATGTTCATGGGTGTGTAGATTGAGGCCATGGCAACCTAACCTTCTGATTAGGAAGTCGTTAAGGTAACTCGGGTGTCCAGACTTGAGTATATTGAACAGCATACTGCAAAGAATAGTTCAAAGCAAGTTTCTAATTTTAGTATTCTTTGTGCAGAGTAATAGGGCGTAACATGGTCCTTATAGCCAATGTCATAGGCAAAGCAAAGGTAAGCATTTTGCAGTATTTTGTAATGAGAATATTCTTTGCTAAAACAATAAACTCCTCACCACACCTGGAATCGATTTTTTCCAGTAATTGTGTGATGAAGCTCAGGATAAAAAAACCAGCTTCTATTAAATACGGAGGCACAAAGCGTAAATCATTTACTTAATGTTAACTTTGCTGGCAATCACTTTTACTTTACGCCTCAGTTTAAATCCCAAAATTGAACCCTTGCTCAATTGCAATTATCTCAAATATGATAATCTAACTGGCTTTTACTGCACTTCTAAAAATGCCTCCGTCTTACTTGACAATTCAACATGAAGTTCTTGGCTTACGCGCAAAGTTGGCAACAAGCCAAAGCTGCGCGGCAAAGAGTGCGTGAAGAATGCCCATCATGGGGGTAGGGCGCGATCGATAGTTAAGGGTCACGGAAAATAGTTATGCAAATAATTGTTACAGCTTGTAGTTTATTCTTCAATCGATTCATCTGTCAGACATCTATAATATACAGCGATGCAGTAATCAACGTAACATAAAACCAGACTTTTGATTAATCGCCATTTAATCTGAGGTGGCAAGATGTTTTTGTATCTGTAGAGTGTCTTAAGTTTAAAATAATACGTACTGGTTATCTTATTGACATGTATACAAAAAATGTTTATCTGAGACTCTGTAGAGAAGTCCCAGCAATTTCTTCCTTCCCACACGGTTGAAAATCGAAATTCCCAAGCTTTTATTTCGGCGAGAATTTCCAAGGTGGAAAAAACTAGCTCTTTTCTTTGCGGAATCCGGGGATAAATCCGGCGTAACTGCTACAAGTTTGCACTCTTTCTTGTAACAAAAAAAACGTACCTACTATGGGGAGTGAACTTAGAAGAGATGTTAATAATATTTGGAATATTTAAAAAGATAGTTGGGCTTAAAACTAGATAAAAAAAAAATCAAAAAATATTCGAAGCGAGCGTCGGCTATATCGACGAACGCAGCTGACAATCAACAAAAATATTATTGGTGTTATACAACTTTGCAGATGAAAGAAACGAAAAGAAAGTAATAAGGTAAAAAAACTTATCTTATTGCTGCTGTTGAAAATATCTGAGTGGTCGCTATCGCTCGATTTTTTAGGTGTTCAAAATATTCCATGGTGAAAAAATCAAAAAAACACAATTTCCTTGAAATTGACGCAAATCCGCAAGAAGGAGCGGTGATAACTCCAGTAATTCTCACTACAGAAAATATCACCGATAACTACCCAAAATCAAAGGTAAAAACCCACTTTTCCGTCCACCAAAATCTCGCTCTTTTTCTAATCACCCCGCACTTTATTTCTTATCTCCCGTCATGCGCCCAAATCGTCTTGCCTCAAAAAATTCTCGTATCATTAAAATACAAATACAAGGTGTGGCCAAAAGAATATAACAAAATTCAAAATTTTGTTATACTTAATAATAATAATAATAATAGGAATTTATTAAGAGAGCTACTTTACAAAAAAAAGGTCTCTTAAAAGGATGATTTCTAACAAGTTAGATTTTCAAATCACCCCTTTTAACAATGTATTATTTACAACGATATATAACGCATAACAAAAGTCACAAAATTCAAATCGTATGATACCTACTGCTCCAATTGCAGTGCGTCGGTTAAAACACGGCGGAAAGCTGTCAAACTCGGAGATTCCAAAAATAGCCGTCGATGCCTTTCCACAAGTCTCGGTGCCCAACATGCAAAGCAGTGCTCAAACTTGACTGTAGAATGAGAAGGAACGTCAAAATTTCCCAGATTACGCAGAGCCCGGAAATGACAAATAGACCGGGCCTAATCATATCTCGAAGATGTGTCGGTTCACCACTTCTGAATATTTTAAAAAGAAGAATTCCAGCAAGTAACAGAAAGCGCTGGTCAATTTTCAGGACATGCAGATCACGATAATATGGTGTAATGTGATCATACCTGCATATGTTGAATGAATAACGTAGGCATGAATTCTGCAGAAGCTGCAGCTTGCGATTGTACTCCTGAGTTAGGAAGTCGTTCTGTGCTGCTGACAATCGACCACTTCACATGAGCAGGCAATATGGTCTTGAATTGGTACAGTGATCTCAGCTTATAGTAACATCCCATCATCTTGCGGTTAACATGTAGACGAAAATTAAGTTCTCCATCCAGAACAAAACCCAGGCTACGTGCAGAGTCGACTATTCTCACAATCCCATCACCGATCTTCACTCGAGAGTTGAGCCATCGAGCGCTCTACGTACCAGCAGGGGACTACCCAAAATGATTAGTTCCGACTTCGCCGGATTCAATGTCAGACCATTTACTAAGGACCACACACGCAGTGATTTAAGGTTACGATTTAACCGAGTTATTGTAGCATCCAAGTCCGAGGGAGAACAGGATATACGTATTCGGGAATCGTCCGCATACAGATCCAAAGAGCAGTCTGGATCCACTGCTTTCTCCAGATCAGATGTGTATACCATAAACAATAGCGGGGCAAGGATACTTTTTTGTGGAACACCCCGAGAAACCACTAATGGCTGAGATACATTCCCAGAAAAATCAACCACCTGAGACCTATCACGCAGGTAACTCGGGAAACCAGTTGAACAGTGACTCACTGCATCCATAGTAACGAAGTTTAGCCAAAAGGCGCTGGTGCAAAACGGAATCGAAAGCCTTGGAATAATCGAGAAGAACCAATAAAGTTACCTCGGAACGATCGGTTGCTGATGCAACATCCGATGTGTGCTTCAACAAGGAGGTCACAGTACTGTGGTGGGGCCTAAAACCAGACTGCGACGGCGACAGAACTTTGTAAAGTGCCAAATGATCGTCCAACGCATTTTTGATAAACGACTCAACAATTTTTGCAAATGGTGATAATATACTAATCGAACGAAGATGGGCAGGTTCTAAAGCTAACGGAACTTTGGAAAGAGGTCTCACACGTGACATCTTCCAAATGGCTGGCACCTCGCCTGTTTCGAAAGAGAAATTAAGAATGTTGCAGAGCACCTCACTGCAGAACGGAAGAACGAGCCTCAGAATCCGAAGACTAATACCATCCAGCCCAACGGCATCGGAGCGCAGAGTCGCGACAATCTCATACAATGCCGCAGGCGTAGCCCTCGGAATAGAGAGTAATCCAACTTCGGAAAACAAAGCGTCATCGAAATCCAACTGTACTTGACCAGAAACATTCGGCACAGAGCTGAGAAAATAGGAATTTATATAGTCAGGATCCTCACATAGATGTCCAGAAATCTGACCATTAGGGAGAGCATGCACGCTCCAAGATGACAGGTATCGCCATAGTTTTTTGGGATTTGAGCGATTTACGGAAAGCCGATATTTAATATAGCTTGTCTTTTCCTTTTTAACCGCGCCCGACAAGTAATTCCTGAGATCCCGATAGCACTCAAAATCTACTGCAGATCGCGAACGTCTGTATTTATTGTACGCCGACGCCTTCAACTTAGCCACCTGTCTGATCGTCCATGTGATCCACGGTCTGTCTCCCTCACTGAGAACCCTGATCCGAACCGGAGCATGCACGTCAAAAAGTGCCAGAATAAAAGTATTGTTACGAAAGAACGTCTAATTATATTTGATGACTAATGTATGACGTCATGTGTGATGAGTTATGCATGATAACATCATTAGTCATTCAAATAAGGCTTCGATATCAATCGAGAAGCGCAAAGAAGTGACTAGAAATTCCTGGATGGTTATGGAATTTTCTGGAAGGCTGCATTTAAGTATAAATGCAGCGCGATTTCCTGTCACGAATCAATTCCAGTTTGAACGCGCGTGTTTTAACATAAATGAACAGTGAACATAAATAAAGTGAAGTGATAAACCATATACCGAGTGTTTAAATAAATATAGACTTAGTGTTAAATATAAATTATAGTGTAAATAAATTGTAGTGTAATTAGTGTTAATCTTAGTTTAGTAATTGTTATTAACAGTATCTGTAAATATTTGTATTAGCCCTTTTAGAAATAAATAAACGTTTTAATTTTCGTTACAGTATTTAAGCATTCCACCCGTGAATCGCAGTGGTGCAACTTATCAACAACATCCCACGGTAGCCGAGCTGCGTCAGCAGAAAAGGCATCATGGTCAAAGTTTCGGAAATCGCGATAAGTGAAAACACTGGGTCCAGCTGACGGAGCATGCAAATCCAAATAACAATACACCATGAAGTGGTCGGTGGATGCAAGCAGATCGATCACGCCGCTCCGTGGGAAAACCCGATGCTTGCTAATACAAACAACATCAAGTAGCGTGCTACAAGTCAAAGTGACACGAGTGGGTTCCGCTATAACCTGACGAAGTCGGAACAAATCGAGAATTCCCTCAAATCGCCCCAGCTGAGGCGATGGGATAAGGAAATTAATATTCCAATCACCCAAAATAATCAGTTCTCCTCATTCCGTACTCAGTAAGGAAAGAAAATCCTCAAACTCTTCCAGACAGGAAAGAGTAGCAGTGGGAAGTCTGTAAACCACGCCAACCCTAATCGCTAGGCTGCTGATCTTTAGTCGAATCCAAAGGTGCTTAAGGCTACTAGGAAAACGATGACCGTCGTGCAAGCGTGAAAAATGCAACGATTTACGAACGTAAAAGGCGACCCCTCCCTCTCGAGATGCTCTGTCTGCTCTAACGATTACGTAGTTTTCCAAATCAACAAGGTGCGACGGAAAATCAATCATTACACATGAGCAGCGAAAGACAGATAGCTATTCCATATTATTCCAAGATTCTTTACTTTGACGCATTCGACTAAACAACTGATAAAGCCAACATCGATATTTTTGGTTTTTCCTGCTATCGAGCAGTGATGCAGACTGCCCATACACATGGACAGAGTTTTGGTAAGATTGAGAAGTAGCCCGTTGCACGAAATCATCGTTGTACCAATGCCAGACCATCATTTATGTCATGTTTTCTGTTCTGTCTGTGAACAATTTTTATAATTCTTTTATGCTAGCTTAATATGTGCTAGACTCAACAGATTGATTTTCTTTTATATTAATTGACATTTTGTATTTTCATATTAATTGGATATTGTACAGATCTTATTTTATCATTTTTAAATAAAACGGTTGCAACGGTTAAAATTTTATTTTAAAAAAAGAATTAGATTTTTTATTTTAAGACAAACCTGTTACAATTATTATTTTTTATAAAATTAATTTTTACATGTTACAAGAAATTAAAATAAAATTTAATTCATACTATATTTTTTATAAACCTGGAAAAATTATTAAATTCAAATTATCAAATTTAATAATTTTTTCAGGTTTGCCTGATGAGAATCCGAAATTCGAAACATAATATTAACAGTATGTAGCAAACTATATCATTTATTTAAATAGTTTTTGAACAAATATGTAAGTTATCAATTAAATTTTATTTCAATTTCATGTAACATGTAAATTAACATGTTAATAACCTTAACCATATAATTATTATTACTAGATATATTCTTTTTGTATGTATTTAAGTTATAGAATAAAATTTTTACTCAATAAACGTTATCAAATATATTGATCATTTGACCATTAACCAATTTCATTTGTTTTAACAAATATTAAAATATAACTATTTATAAGTATAAATACGAGATGCATACGCTAAAGAACGAATATCAATTTTTCAGATCACCGACGATATTTTTTGGGACAGGGAACACAGTTTTTGACCGTTTTAATCAATTATCTAACTTTTTCCGTTAAGATGAAGAAATCGTGCGTTGAATGAATTTTAAAGAACTATTTATTTATTACTACAACCGTGTTTGTTATATTTATGCTTTTTATAGCTTTAGTGGTTAACCATCATTAACACTCCAGACGTTATTTATATATAATCTAAATCATCTCGCTATTTATTTTTGTTTTTATCGTTCCAATTTAGTACTTTTTATCTAACCAGTCTGGTACATCTTCTTTGGTGATTTTATGAATAGGTTTGACTCTGTCATTCTCATCTATATCTATTTTGCCTTTGTCACCGTATTTGACAGAAATGTGTAGCATAGGATCATTTTGAAGTATAGTTTTACCACCCTTATGGTTCTTCTCTTTTAAGATTTTATGAATTTTGTCGTCTAAATTATCTGTGTTAATTTTACCAGAAAGTTTTTTATGATGTGGGTGCCAATTAATTTTTTTTTGTATGTCATCAATGATTATGTGTTTGTTATGAGGAATCGGAAAGAATACTTTTTTGTGGCTTTTGTGTTTACAATGTGCGATTGCTACATTAGTAGCAACAATTAGAATTACCAAAGAAACCTAAAACAAGAATGAAAAATTAACATTCAATATTTAAAACTGCGAAAAGGTATACTTACATGTAACTTGATCATTTTTGTAATGTAAGTTACAAACAGGAAAGTATATTACCTCACTAGGTGTTTGACACGTATATATACAAAAATTAAATTTTTGCTGCAGTTATTACATTTGTTATCGGACACGTTCACTGTATTAAACTTGTAATTTCATAATTTGATTTTTTTAAGATTATAAACATATGGGTAATTAAGAAAAAATAAATATTTCAATTTATTTTTGAACAATGAACAAATTTTTGAAGCTCCATCTTCAAAAATTCTTTTTTACTTATTTATATCTATGTCTTTCTATATAGGTAATTATTAATAACGCATCTCTGCCTATATTAGCGTTATCATATTATCATAATAATAGAGACACTATGTATATTAAAAAAATTAAAATTGCTTTTGTATTAGATAAATTATTAAATTAAAAAGAAAACGTGGGTTCGATGGCCGGCGCAGATCTTATTAGAATTGTATTAGAAAAGTCTGAAATTTCTTTACTCGTCATTTCACGTTTTGACTTATCATAAATAATATTTTGTCTTTACTAAAATATTAATAATTAAATTGAGCTATAAATTGACCCAAAATATGTTCAAATAATTGGCATAGGTTTGGTTTCAATACTTTGTAGTGGCAATTTTAGAATCTAACCCCATATAGATGAATGGAAATATATGTAGTTTCTCCAACAAATAGATCTATTAAGAAAAACCTATAAAAATAACATACGCGCCCTGTACAAGGGTGATTAAAAGTTACTGGATTGTTTAAAATGTTTTATAAAAAAAAGTATTTTCAGAAATTTCACATTAATTTACATTTTATATTATCAAAGTTTAGATTGCATTTTGTTTAAACTAATTTATTTAACACTAAATAATATGGAAAAGTATGATTTATTAAATGAATTATGAAAAATGTCTCATTTTAAATTAATATCCATGTTGCTGGTAGCCTCCCTGATGACCACCATGTCCGCCACCTCCACCACCTCCACCATGTCCACCACCTGCACCATGTCCACCACCTGCACCATGTCCGCCGCCTGCACCATGTCCACCACCTGCTCCATGTCCGCCACCACCACCACCATGGGGTCCACCACCATGTAATCCACCACTTCCACCACCACCACCTAAATGTCCTCCCCCGTTTCCATGAGATCCACCACCATGGCTACCGCCACCATGACTACCGCCACCTTGGCCGCCTCCATAACCACCGCCACCTTGGCCGCCATATCCACCGCCATATGCAATTGCAATCAAGCAAAACAGAACCTATAGAATAATTAGATTTATGAGTTACACTAACACATTATTTTGATTTTTGTGGATGCACAATTATATAGGTGTATTTTATTTAAAAAAATTGATTTCTATTTTTATATACTGCATACAAATTTTTAAACAAAAACAAAATTGTGATACGTTAGATATTAAAAAAACTTACCACAAATTTAAGCATTTTGAATTAGTTCAGTTCAAAAAGTAGAAGCGAACTAGTTTCGATTCTTCTATTATTGTCTTATATAGCAGAAATTTTATAAACAAAATCACGATTAGTGAATTAATTACTTCATTGGGGATAACCCCTAGAGCTTTCAAGTTCCAGATAATTTTGACATAGTTAATTATTGATAAGATTGTAAGAATTTATCAGAGGTCACAATTTTTTGTTTTGATTTTTGTTTTGGTTTTGAATGGCAAGGATATAAAAAGGTGAGCAATATCTCAAATTTTTTGTTATTTTTAACTTTCTTATGTAATGCAAATTTTAATTTCAGTTGTTTAAAATTTATGATTTATTTAAGTACATTGTGCACCTAATATTGTAAAATTGTAATTTTAAATGAAAGATGAATTACACGGATTAGGTACAAAAATGACAAAATTTTTTTTTCTAATTTTAATAAAGCCTTTTTTGATTCGTGAATTAGCATAGTTGAGGTTAATTAGTCATACACTGATTTTAAACTTCTTTAACTTCTTCCGGTACAAAATTTTTTTAAATTTTAGTTTTTAAATTTGCATACATGCTTTGTATTTTATAGTTACACTGTAACCAAGAAAAAATAGTACATTTTGTAAACCACTGTTCTCAATTAGTTATAAACTTTTTGGTTCAAATCTTTAACCATGGGATGGGTGAATTATTCCTCGATGGTTTGCCATTGTCTTTCGAGAGAATACTTTTACTTTATTTGCGTGACAGGCAGATATTTGAAAATTTTAATTTGTCGTAAGATTGGTTGTAAGAAACATCTAAAATTGTTTAGATCATATTATTTTAGATAAGAAGTAAATAATAATATTATGAATGTTTGTTACAATAAACATTGATAGCTTTTTATATTTTTTAATATTCGTATTACATCATTTTTAAGTTTGCATAATTAATGCACTTATAAAATTAAATATTTTGCTGAGTATTTATAATCAATATAATTAAAACGTATGGATATTTTAAATTATGTAAAATAAAATTTTGATTTAAAGGTATTTAATGCATCACAGTAATTAAGTACTAATAAAAACAACGATAAATTAATTAAGCCATGAAGGTGACTTACATTAGTACGCTGGTTTCAGTCTCGGAATTTCAAAAAAATGGGCTTTTTGGTGTAGGTAGATATCAATTTTGTAATTCAGTTCAAATTTAAAATATAAAAAATTAACAAAACCGAATCATATTGTTTTATTACAAAAAGAATAATTTTTTCCTAAAATTGATAATAACAATAAATTGATTACTAAATTCTGTTTCCGTGAAGTTTAATAATATTGATAGTATAAAAAGCAAAAAATTAAATTTTTTCCATTTAAACAATCTGTCGTTGAACTTCATTGGAAGATGTTTACAAATACTAATAATATGCTGTTTAATTTGCATTAAAAATTACTCTTGCTTAGTAACATTCAAGTTGATCTCAATATTATTACATTGTGAGCAATAAAAGATATCAGATGTATCAATTATCTAATTTGATCAACATGTAAAAAAACTAGCTGCAAGTTTTTGTTCCATATTAATGGTTGCTTTATTAGTTCTACATAATAATTATAAATAAATAATAATTATCTGGATTCGACCAAACTCTACGAGTAATTAGATAAAAGATTTTCAGCAATGCTTTTGTTCTTATTAGCGTCTTTCAAAAATCCATGCTTAGTCTACTGATTCCACAATTCATTCGATTTTCCTATTAATAATTCATTCAGCTATGTTCGGGAATGTGATGCAAAGAAAATGATTTGATGGTGCTCCGAATGGTTGATTCCACTAGCCATTGCATTTTGATAAGAAGAATATAGTTTTCCATTACTGCGGAATGTCTTCTTCCATTTGTAATTTTTGACAGAATCTGTACGACACATGTATATTTCGGAATTGTCGAAATGTTTTCACTGTCTACTAACCCTATTCTTGAAGAATTTGCACTCAATTTGCTCAACGCACTAATTTAAACAAATACGCCACTGATTATTTTTTTAATTTTTAATTATTTTGATGCCCAATACCTAATTTTTGTTACTACTGATTTAATAGCATTTTATCCAAAATACAGGGATTTATATCATTCATATCATATAGAGTTAAAAATTCACATTTATTTTAAAAATTTTACATATTACGTCAAAAATTATTTATGAGTTATGATCTATAAATTATTTCGTTTAGATCGTTTTTCGATGGGATCAATTTTTTATGTTGCAGTTACTTGTGATAGAATAATATCATTAATATATGAGAATGATTTCTCTTTTTTGAAATTTTTACAAAATTAACTTAACTTAGTTAAATATTGCAGTGAATTTTATAAAAATAGTTCGATCACACACTTGTCCAGACCAGCTACTTTTACAAGAGTAGATGATGCTTGCTCAGGGAGTAGGTTCAACGTTCGTAAAAAAAATATTAACACCAAATAGTGTGCCTGCAGAAACTTGCGATCGAAATTATTTTAAACTTTAAAATTTTATACTTGCTTGAGAATTGAACTTACGATTTCGATTTATCAATCCAAATTTAATCGAAAATTAACTTAAAAAATGATTGTCGTTTTTATTGTTTTTTAACTATTATTTTTTCTAAGTATGTAAGTATGTATTTTTTACTAAATAGTTAAAATTCATTATTTTAATATGTTTTAGTTTGTTTATTCCAAATTTAATCAATTCAGAAATATATCTCCAACTTACAAAAATAAATGCCTGCGCAGTCAAATCCAACTTCGCAATACAAATTCAAATCGACAATATGTAGTATTAGAATTTAAATCATAACTTTAAATCCATTTCATACAAAATACTCAAACTTTCACGGAGCCAAAAATTAATCGACCGCTCCAGCGGCTATTTTTGGCAAAACAGCCCCTACTTTGCTCTTCTTTCTGCCAACCTTAACTTGACAAAAATTACAACTTTCAAAAACTCAAATAAATATAATTTTTAAACTAACAGCAGGAACGGCCAAAATAACTTCGTAACACGGCAACGTATTATTCAAATTTAAACAAACCTATATAAATTGGAGCATTTTAAAAAGAAAAAATTGGAAACGAAGTTAAGTAAATCAAACATTTTATATTTTAAATATTTAAAAACTTAATAAAAATATTCCACCTTTTGAAAATATGCATTCATTTATTTATTAATTTATTCCTCTCTTGTTACGACACTGTAAATATTTTAATTGTTCAAATCGTGTTTTAATTTTTTTTTTTAATTATAAAATGAAAATTTAATTTGAATAAAATTTCAAATAAAATATATTTCAATCTGCTTGTATTTTCTCATAGAAGAAAATCTTTAGATGGAAAAAATATGTGGAAAAAATTTGGACAATATTTATAAAGTAACGTTGGGTCCGGTATACTCCGGTAGCAGTTTTGGTTTATTTTTATTTTAATATGTAGGTAGTTTCCGTAGTTACGTTTACTCACCACGATCTCTACGTTATAAGGATGAATGCTGAAAAATTATTTTAAAAGAGTAACTATTTGATAGTAATATTGAATAACTTATTTTGTAAGTAGCAGGGGCGGTTCTACCATAGGAACTGCAGAGCTGCAGAACCGCCAAATATCAGAATGAAGTGTACCAAATTAATTATTACTTATTAGTATAACCACCACATTTCAAATTATTTCAATAATTGAAGACTAATCAATTTTGGTTTCAAAGCGCGCTTCTTATGTTGCCTTGAGTTATAAGCAGTGGCGGCTTGTCGGGGTAGGCAGGGTAGGCAGTGCCTCACCAAACCGACAAGCCAAGTTTTTCAAAAAGTAATTTATATATTTTGTATAATGTATATATTATAAAGTTGTATACGAAAGATTACGATAGCTCATAACCACCAAGTTATGATTTAAATTAAAGTTTCAAAAAAGTAATTTATAAGGTTTGTTTAATGCTTAAAAGATTAACTTGAATATGAAATAATATTTCGGTAGTATTAGATAAAAATTACATCTTTGTTTTAAAATATAATATAAGTTATAGCAAGAATTAATTAGAACTATAATTTTTACTTATATTATTTTTTGATCAATTTTTAAATTTTTTTTAACATTTTTGTATGTTTTTAGTTAATATTATATATTTTTATTATAATAATATGCTATAATATTATTAAATGACATTGAAAACATAAATACTTTTTAAAAATAATATAAATTCTGGCAAATTTAAATAAAGCGAGTCTTATTTTGTGATTTCACGGTCAACATAAACAGTTCGTTCGTGAATAAGCGCACTGCCATTATTGGACATTGATTTCAACTTTTAAACTGCCTCAAGATTTATCAATACCTACCGTGCTTTTGCGCGTGCGCGTTTGTACAAATTTATACCTAAGTTTACTTAATAGTTCAAGGCGCTTGGATTTACGCGCACTGCCATGAAAGACATGTGTATTACAGTGCCTTGCTGTCACGCGCAATATTTGTGCACGTGTATACTAAAGTTGGAATTTCACTTCTCGTGCTATATTTACTGTAAATACTCATAGAGACAAATTAATTCAAGTTTTTGATTATATTATTGACAAACCTGAAGATTTTGAAAATTTAGCTAGAGTAGAGACCATGGGATTAAAACATAGTTTACAAAATTATAAATTTATTTTTCTCGAAACGTTTACTTTGATATTTGAACAAAGTGATGTAATATTTTCTATTTTACAAAATAGACCAACAGATTTAATTTAAGCAAGAACACATTTACAATCACTTTTATCTAAATTATGCGAATTTCGAGGATGTGATGATTTTTTTAACAGCATTTATATTAAACTTAATGTTGACGAATGTTCGAGTCGTCAAAGAAGTCAATTACGTGATAAGCAACAGCAATTTATTAAGAAAGGTTTTTTTTAATTTTAGACACGGTAATTAATTAAATTCAAATTAGATTTTTCGATTTAGAGAAATTGCTTTTCCTTGATTTATTTAATGATTTAAAATTTTCCAATTATATTCAAAAAAATTAATTGTTTAAAAAAATAAGAAAATTCCAAACTGATCCAAAATTCATCATAATCTATAAATATTATGGAAATCTTTATTGATTCAATAAAATTTCAATAATTTATATGATTAGTTGAGTCTGAAGAATTAAAGATGTAAAATATCCGAGATAAATAAGCAAATTAGATTTAAAAAAATGTTAAATTTGTACAAAACGAAGTCGAATACATGTGATAAAAATAGAGTTTTAAATTAATTTTTTCCAAAAAATTTCATCGGACCCCCTCCAGGTTGGGGGGTATCCCACAAATCCCGCGGTTTGGCAAGCGTGCCTCACCAAGTACATTCTTCACGAGCCGCCACTGGTTATATGTACTTTTATCAGTCAGTCAAATAAGTACTGTAATAATTAATACAAGTCCGTTACGCTTTCGAAATCACTGTTTAACTTCGATGTGCTGGAAATGATTCTGAACATGAAATGACGCGAGCTATCGGGTGGAATCGTATCCATACCAGTATACATCGTGGTGTTAGGACGATCCTAACACCACGGTATACACTACAAATTGAGCTGCATCTTATGCAGAATTACATGCCGTATTTTTGTAATATAATTTAAAATTTGACTTATGAAAACAACTAGTAAGTTAATTTTTGTTCATTGATTGTTCAACAACATGGTCAGGGCCGTATTTACGGGGGGGGTTTTAGGGGTTACAACCCCTCCCGAAATTATTTATCAATAAATAAAGTACTAGAAGTCCGACTGAAATCGTAACAAAATCAGAAAAAAAAATCTTTAAAACTATAAAAAAGACATTAAACTTGAAGTGTTTAAATAAAAATTAAAACTAAAGAGATATTTCTAATAAATTAAATCAGGTATTTTATCTAAATTCTTACTATTATGGTAAAAATTTTAAATTGCTATAAATTGTTTGAACCAAAAATTTTAAAGCAAACAAATTTTATAACCATCATGGGTAGCATAGCTTAAAATAAGACTTCCGCAATAAATTAGAGTGGTTACTGTAAACTCATAAATTATTTTATATTTTCGGGTTCGTTTTTTACAACGGTTTTTTACAAGAGAGTTTAAAATAAAAATATGAATAAGGTTAAAGTTATTAAAAATATCGTGATAAACAAAACTTTTAAAATGGCACAAACAAAATTTTATCCGCGATAACGCCCAAAAGTCAATCTGTAATCAAAATTTGTCGCTCCCTCGACAAATTATTTTCACCCTTTAAATAAAGTTCACAAAAATCAAAATTTTCTCTGAATATCGAACTCAAATAAAAAAAAATTGCTCAAAAAATATAATCACTTTAATTAAATAATCTTCTCACAAAATTTAAACTTTCTTGCGGTCACTTTCGACCAAAAGTTTGAAAGCATTCAAACAAAATTTTTCAATAACCATACTCAAAAATAAAATCAAAATTTCAAAAATACTACTTGCACAAAATTATACTCAAAAAATCGGCGGAGCAAAATCTAGGCTTTTGTCGTTTCCGTCATCTTGGCAAAAAAATCTCTTTCTACTCACCTTTCTGAAAATATTACATTTCAAAAATTAATATAACAAAATTTAAATTTAAAAAAATCACCAAGGTTCGGTTGTTCAGTTGCAGGCTAAACCAAAAAATTTAGATTAACTAATAATATTTTTTTAAAATACAGCTTTTCAACGTAATATTTCATTGATTAATCCAAATCTGTTGGTTTAACTTGCAACTGAACAACTGAGCCCAAAGGTTTCAAATCAATTCAAAAATTACAACTGAGGGACTGAGGCGTTCAAATCCTCCTTTCGTAACACGGCAATATATAAGCTTCTACAAATACTGTGTACCCTGCTAGTGACAACAGCCACCCCGGGAAGAAGTTTCTTTTCACTCAAAAAAGGGAAAAGCTATTTAAGAAATTCTACTGGATAAGAAAGGCTAACAAGACTAGCTCTTATTCTTATGTCCAGTCATAGAACTATGCCAATCCCCAGTGACCTGGTTTTAGGATAAATTTTCATAGTGCAAGATGATTTTAGTTGGTATACTTTAAGTTTTTTTAAATTGCATTTATTTTGCCGATTTTAGCATGACTGACGGTTTAAGTTGAGACTTAAACTTTTTTATTTAGGTATTTACGTATTTATTGAGTTCCTTCTATTTTTAATTTTATATTTTATGTTTGTTTTTTATTGTAGTTTTTTTTTATTTTTTAAATATTTTTTATTTTTTGTTTTGAATATTTTTTATCCTTTGTATTTTAATAAATTAGCTATTTATTTTTTAATTTTTTTAAAACCCCCCCCGAAAATCTAGTCTAAATACGGCCCTGAACATGGTTAAACAATAAAATGCAATAGTTTAATACTCGTAATATAGTGTAATTTGAAAATTTAGTACAAATTTTAATTTTATCAAGTTTCTTATAAATACTATTATCAAAATAGAAGTAAAATTATTTTTTGGCAGATCCTATATTATAAACTCAAAATGAAATTACGTTTAATTATTAATATCAATAAAATTAAAATTATGTAGGTTTTTTCTACAATAATAATGTTTATTATTAAACTCGCAGATTACAAGATATAGGAACAACCCACCAAACGTACAACCGTTCTGCTCATATTTCAGCTCTGGTTTTACGAACATATACGATTTTATTTTAAACACATCTTGCGTTATGAACTTTAATTGAAATTATGAATATCGAAGATAGTAGAAGTAGTAGTAGTACATAAAATAAATGTTTTTGAATATTAAATGAAGAAAAAATAAAATGAAATATTACTAATATTTTTAACACAACTTCTCTCATAAGCTGTACTTAATAAAATTTTTTCGAAAATTAGTTAGGATTGCAATTTATTGTAAAAATGTAAAATCATATAAAGTAATACATTCTAGATAAGTGTTAAACGTTTAATATTTAAAAATGTGCAATAAGTAAATTTATTTTTTGAGATTGCCATTTTCTGATATCTTGCCATTTTTATAATGCAGAACACCCAAGAATATTTTTCACGAGCCGCCACTGGTAAGTAGGTAATTTTGAAGATAAAAAGTATTGCTTTAAAAATTTTAAAGAACTCTAGCATAGGCAACCAAACTAGCGAGTTTGATTTAGAAAAGTTACCATGTAATTTTATATTCATATTGGAATTTGGTGTTATCTACTTGAATCTCAGGAGGGCTTTAATATTCACCGGTTAATTTATGGAAGACTAGGTATCACAGATGGGTGACCACATGGAGACCTATTTAAAAACATCATCATAATATGCCACTGGTTTCCTATTAACCTGTACGTTATTAGGATATGTAATAAAACCCATCTTTAAGAAGGCTCAACTCTAGATGTGAACGAAAGACGCATAAATAATTAAAAAATAAAAAAAATAAATAATAAAAAAAATACTTCCATGGCCTTGCACGTTGTACGAAAGTTCATCATGGTACATTAACAAGCTTCCAGCAGTGGCGGATTTATACTTTTGCCGCCTAGGGGCTACTGGCAACTTGCTGCCCCCTACTCCTCCTATTTATTTTCTTGTATTTTTTACAATTTTATTTTATATATTTTACAATTTTAAATGTTACAAATTAAAAAATACTCTAATTATTAATTGAATGCGATGCTAAAATTTCTTTTTAAACCACGCTTTCGTTCTTTGCTTCTGATAGTAACAGATACTAATGTAAATGATTATAAGAACTTTTTTCGTGAACTAGATTTTAAAAACGTAAATCAAAGTCCAATCTTTTGGTTAGCTCTGATTTGATAGTCAGAATTGCTACATCTCAAAGGCATAATTTTTTATTCTTTTCAAAACGGAAAACGACCTTTCCGCTAAACAGTTGGATGCAGGATTTATTTTCTGTCCATTGATTAAGCTAGTTGCAAACATAGCTGAGTTAGATAGCGATATTGTCCCCCAATGGATCTTTTGGAGCGACTAAAATCTAATTTGGAAATGTCTTGATTTCTTCTATTTTTTAGGACATGCTCTCAAATGTTATCTTTGATAGGCCACAAAGTAGGGTCATAAACCATAGCGTTGCTATGAAGTTTAGAATGTTTATCGTCACACATATCAGAGTGTTTCATAGTAGTTGAGCTTGGCTGAGACATTGTATTAGAAAAAACTTCATTGCCGACAAGTTCAGCAAGGTTAAGCCTACGCTCAGTATTGGAATGATTAAAATCATCCTCTTGCTGTTCATTGACTGACATTTCAATTTCAATTTCAATGTTTTTTACAATTTCTACCTCATTAAGAGGTGTTATAGTTGGGTGTAATTCATTTGAAGGCAAGTCTTTTGCTAATTCACATTTTTGGATTTCCACGTTGGTTTTGCTATCAAATGAGTGTTCCAGTGTTGGGTTTCAAAAAATAATTCTGTCACTCGTAGTTTATGATGTAAGTATTGATGTAGTAATCTAGTAATTGATAGAACAAAATTTGTGTCAGTCGTCTTTTTTTGATTCAATTATAAATTATATTTTCTAAGTTGTTATTAGTTTATTCTAATTAGAATAAATCAGTATTAACCAATTATAACTTAAATTAAGTTAACTTACAATTAACTTACGTACTTACAATTTTTGCCTTTAGTTTAGAATGAAGTTCCCGGATACTGACAATATTAGAACGACAAAAATGGAAAAGTTGTATAATATAAAAACGTTTATAAATAGTTTATTTTATTTTAATCAATTAATTGAAATAGTACCTACTTATCCGTCTAATAAACCTAATTATCCATTAGGTTTTTTCCACATGTGCTTTTGGTATTTTTACAAAAATTTGCCGCCCCTAAATTTTGCCGCTCTGGTCTATAGCCCCTATAGCCCTCCCTTAAATCCGCTACTGGCTTCCAGCTTAAAAATGTTGTATAAAATTAGTTTAAGCCATTTCAGAATTTGAATTTATGTAGGTAGGTAAAATTTTTATAAAATTAAACCGCTCGTTCAAGAGTAGTTGTAAACTTAAAACTGAAAGAGATTGCAGAAAGTTCAATTTTTGCATGTCGATGATGGCGAAGTACATTTAAAATAGATTCTATTAACCAATTGAACAGTGGCGTAACAAAGCAGTAGCTGCTTTGCTGCTGCAAAGCAGTAGGTGCCCCGTAGCGGGCCTGTGTTTCCAACTGTCGGGCCCTAAAATCGGGCCTCTAAATAGATAATAAATTTTCGTGAAATTTTTCTTAAATAATCTTAAAGACTGTTTACATTATAAAATTTTACTTAAAATTTTTATAAGACTAAAAATTCATTGTTTACACCTTAAAATTTTCGTTAAAATAACTTTTAAGAGAAATTTTAACAAATTTCAATGAATAAATCAGCACCTATTTCCTTTAAATTTTACCTAAAATATAGTGAGTTTTAACATTTGTTTGGTGATAAAGGTGTAAACACAAATCTGCAAAATCTACAAATTTTAAGGAATTTTATGGAAATTTTAACGAAAATTTTAAGCGAAATTTTATAATGTAAACAAGCTTTTATAAGCGGAACGATTGTTTTAAATTAATTTTTATGAAAAAAAAAACATAACAAATATTATTAATTAGTTTTATTTAAATCACTCTAGAGATTAGCTACCAGTTAAAAAACAGTTAACAGAAAATCAAGAATTTTATTAAAAATATACCCGACGGTTTTAATAAATTATACTCCAAAATAAACAATTGAACTTAAACTTCACTATTTAAAACTTAAAATAATTTATAAAAACAAAACAATTGGTTCTTATCATAAATACTGTAAGAAACTGCAATGTGATGTAAATAAAAATCAAAATAGGACCTAACTGTTATGGGATTGTTTCGGAATCTGCTAAGGGCTAAAGATGACAGTTGATATTTATATTACCTATTGTAAAAATTTCTACCAGATACGAAATTTTACTTGTCCGTTTTATCTTTATCGATGCCGGCTTCAAGTTCAATTTAACGAAAGCCGAAACAGAAAGTAAATATACTTTATAATTATTTTAAATAGGTAGATACATGAGAAATCTGGCAGACACGTTATTTTGAAAATGTACCGTATATTTTCTCATTTTAGCAATGTTTTCACTGTTTAGCTCTAAAAATCACAAAAATTTCAATTCTGATCGTGGCAGAGCCGGGCCCTTTTAATTTCGGGCACTTGTTCAATCGAACACATCGAACACTGGTAGTTACGCCACTGCAATTGGAGTAATAGATTTAACCAAGTCAATGATGTTTGATTTATTTCCACGAACCAAAACAACAATTTTACAAATTCAGTTTTTATTTCAATTACCAGAGCAATAAGTCACAAAAAATTGAGCTCCTGAATTACAAAATCAGGTTTTCGAAGTTCAAGTTCAGGTGAGTATTTACATGTGATTTACATGCATGTTACAGTCAAGTGGTAATTCATGCAAACGACTGCACGTCATCATCGCTAAGTCGAAGCCTTGATTAAATGAGACGAAGCGTAGTTTGGATATGAAAGAGTTTGCAGCGGTAGCCAGCAACCTAAGATTTTTCTTTTAAAATTTATTTAATATTTTTTCTTTAAAGTTTGATTATTATCGTAGTTTACGTGCTCACGTTACATCAAAAATTCTTATAGATCACACCAAAATAAATCCAAGTTTGCCAAAGTTTTCCAGTTCATCATTTTAATTTCACAACAATAAATTGCAGGTTATATAAATTTTTAGATTGCCGCTCAACCCATTTGTTTGCAAACAAATACTTGAGAATGTAAGAATTAGTCCTAAGATTTCCTCACAGCACAAAATTTGATAGAAATCCACGTTTATGAAAGGCTGAAGTTCAGAAATTACATGAGATAGAACAACAATTTTTTATGCTGTTACGCAGAGTTTCATCTTAATTTTGACATCACCTATTTTCAGTATAGGTAAAAACCAGAAAACGAACAATGTAAGATTTTGTAAATTTTGAGAATTTTCATTACAAATTTGTTCTTGTTCTGGTTTGAATCTGTTGTAAAATACGTAACGCTTATTTTATAATACTAAAGTAAAAGGCTTAAGCACAAAAAATTTTTACACTATAATGACTGGACTTCACTGGATTGCAGATTCGTTGAATGAAAATTCGAAAGTTCGAGCAAGATGTAACAAATTATAATTTCAATTTAAATAATTTGGTTTAATAATAAATAATACTGGAAAAGAAGAGAATTTTAATCATAAAGTGACGAAAGACACGTAGAAAATTATTTAAGAAACAAGGAAACGACATTAATTTACAGCATTTGACAGGTTAGAACTAAGAATATTTAAAAAGAACGAAAAATCAAAATTTAAGAAATGTAGAAAGTAAAAATTTAATAATGCGATAGAAGGCTCTATTTCAGGATGATTTTCAATCTTTAGTCGCATATAACTAGGAAAAAATAATATGAAATAAAAAATTTATTTAAAATTTTTTTTTAAATTACAATAATTAGTAAAACAAATATTTAAAAAAATATTGATTAATGACTTACCAATAAAAAACCAAATATGAAATCTAAGAATAGCACACATATAATTAAAAAATTGCTTTGTTTCTTTATCAGGTTTCTACACTCAAATGTGTTATAACGAGATTCAAAACCAGCATCTTATTTTGAAGCACCATCATGGTGCTTCTTGCTGATCAGCAGATTGTTTTCATTTATATCAGTCTATAGTCTGTCTGTTGTCTAGTCTAGATTGGTTATAATTGTCTGACTATTAGTCGACGATAGCTTGGACTGTACTATAATATTGTGTGTTTTCAAGTAAGACTAAAAGTTCTCATCACAGGCAATAAAGCTGCAAAAAGTGCCAGTTTGTTTTACATAGTTATTCAGTTAGATACCTCGCGAAATATTTCATCTATATTATGGTTCAAAATAAAGTATTATTTACATTTTGTTAAAATTTATTGATATCAATTTTTGTTATATTAATTCAAAAAATTCAGTTATTTATAAATATGAAGATAATATGTTATCATTTATATCGCAAGATAACAAATGAGTATTGATCACTGTAAGTACCTTATCTGTGCTATGTACTTAATTTATCATATTAAAAGTTTTAGGAAATTGTTTATTCATCTTTTTATTATAAAATTTTTATGTAACGAATTCAAATTGTAAATTATAATAATCTATACAGAGTATAAAATTAAAAATTTTGGTTTCAAAAGCACAACGATTATCAAACGCTATTCAGCATCCGATTTTCTATTAATTTATTGTTGTATTTTCATGGAATTATACCAATAAGTAATTCAGTTAGATTGATGATGATTGTTGTGTTTCATTATTGTTAGTGTCTGCCAGGTGGTAAGAAACCGCCTCTGCCAGCAAGATTGTTGCCATCAAATCCACCATCGCCTTGGGAATGACCGCCAGGAGGGAGAAAACCACCAGGTGGTAAATGTCCTCCACCAGGGGGTAAATGTCCTCCGCCAGGTGGAAGAAAACCGCCAGGTGGCAAATGTCCTCCAGCAGGTGGAATATAACCACCTCCACCTCCAGGTGGAAGGAAACCACTACCACCTCCCGGTGGGATGAAACCACTACCACCTCCCGGTGGGAGGAAACCACTACCACCTCCCGGTGGAAGAAAACCGCCACCTCCACCTCCAGGAGGAATAAAGCCACCTACACCTCCAGGTGGAGGAATATAACCTGGTCCTCCAATTTGTTGACCTCCACCAGGAGGTAAGAATCCTAAAATGTATATAAATTTAATATTATGTTGATTTGTTTGTTATTACAGTTTACTTAAGAGCTTCATCTACTTGACTCCTTAGTTTACGTCGTAGATAAATAATTTTTATGTTATGTAATTTAACAATATGATATTTAATAAAACTAAGCAGCATTTTGAAATAATAGAATTTTAAGCTTAAAGAGAAGCAGAATACTTACGTAACTAATATTTAAAAACCAATAATTAAAAAAAATTATTTACTGCTATTTGATAGGTTATGAGTAAGAATGTTTAAAAAGGATACTACTAGAGAGAAAACGAAAAATTATAAAATGTATAAATAATATCAAGAAAAATAAATACTAGTAATGTGGTATATAAGCTTATTTCAATTGTATAATATAATGTAATAGAATAAATTATATCAACCACCTAGCAAACGTGAAAGTAAAATATTAACTAATATTAGTTCATACATTATTATAATTTTTTAAGTACAAGAATTTGGAGTATTAAATTTTGGTAGATGAGACTTTTAAGAAAACATTAACATATCATTAGAAAGTTCAAATACATACCCCTTTGATTTGACATAATCGAAATTTAGTATAGATTGTTACTTGAATTATTATACTTCACAGTTATCGACTATGAGATTTTTATTTTTTAGTTGCACCTTATTTTATACCAATATTATCGTCCCGAATATTAATTCGATCTAATCTAATCGTATTCGGCTTATGCTAGTAACTACGTGTTTTACCTGTGCTTGTAACAAATTTCAATAACGTTATCTCTCATTTATTTAGAAATATTGAAACTTACCTATTAGTCATCATAGATATTTTACGAACACTATGTACATATTTTTAGTCGATTAGGACTATTCTAAAAAATGCCTGCAAATGGTGGGTGCGGTTATGTAAACCAAATGGCTTAACAGATCGAGATGAAAAATTCAATCTTCTCTTGCAGGAAAAGAAAATTTTCCTCTACACGCTAGAAAGATACCAGCTTCTTTTTCGTGCGGAGCCCTATAATATATTGAAGTGTAATTCTACTTCCGGGTAAATTTTCTTATTAATTAAATATCAAAAATCATTCAATCAAAAAGTATTACTTTAATTTTCAATTTCAATAAATTATAAAAATTATAATAAATATAATTAAAAAGTTAAATTTATAGATACCGGTATCGTAGCGTGTCTTATCACCAACAATTTGTACTTCCTTGAACAAATTTTTAATATAAAATAAAAAACTTTCTACCAAACTTTAAATTATATTTATTTTCAATTGTAGTTTTCCAATTCCACCTTTTTCTATCTTTACTGATCTTCCGTTTAATTTTTTATTTCCAAAAATTATTCACATTTCTTCAAAATTAATATACTTCAATCTTAATTATCAATCAAACACTTTCATCAAAAAAACTTCTTATATTTTTAAACCACAAATTTATTCAATTATTTTCTCGGACACAAATATTTACACGTCCATCACGTCGATCATTTTTTGACAAAAGACCCGGTATTTCCGGTGATCCGTCCCCACCTTGCAAATCTACAATGTTACAACCTAATAATTAATACAATAATTTTACTAAAATGCATAGGGTGGGTCCGAATCACTTTGAAACACCACAATATGTTAACCTAATTGATTTTTTGCGGAAGCGAAAGCGAGGTAAAAAAACAAATCCAGATATGGCCATAGTCTCAGAAAGAAACACACGTAAAAATTATTTATTTACTCTAATATCATAAATCAAATAAAAATACAAATATATGTAATGTGATAACACAGGTAACAAATAAATTATTGGTAGAGATGTCCTCGCAGAGCATACAGAAATAATTTAAAAAAAATTAAAGAAAAGTTCGTCCAGCCCGTCAAATTCAATCATAAATATAATAACTATTTTTAATGTTCGATTAAAGTTTCGTTTTATTTGGAGCAAAATTCACACTGGAGTTCACTCTACAGACTCGTCTTAAAATGTTTTACTTTTGCTTCTTATTGCTATTAGTTCTATTAAAATATTAAAATAAATATCATTATTTGCATTAATACTTGTTCTTAATGTTATATTAAAATTTGTAGGTTATTGCTGACTTATCCAGAACTATACTCGCACGAACAAACCTTTTTACCATTAATTTTTGTTTTTGAAGTAACTGTGACAGTACAACCTTCATATGCAGCTTCAGAACCAGAAGGAAAACCACTAGGAGGAAAACCACCAGAAGGAAGACCACCAAGAGGAAAACCACCAGGAGGAATACCACCAAAAGGAATACTACCAGGAGGAATACCACCAGTAGGAACACTGCTAAAAGGAAAACCACTAGAAGAAAATCCACCAGGAGGTAAACCGCTAGGAGGAAAATCACCAGGAGGAAAACCGGCACTTTGTGTAAATCTAGGCATACTAAAATTATTACCAGGTGGCATCGCACTATTCTCACTTTTGGGAGGATTATAAACACTCCCATTTTTTGGTTGAAAAGAATCACTCACATTTCCAGCTAAACTGGAAGCTTCTGTACCTCCAGGTGAAACAATACCAGTCACATTTCGGAATTGAACAATATCAGTTGTAGTTCCAAGTGGCACAAATGCATTCATACCTCCCGGTGGAATAAAAACATTCATACCTCCAGGTGGTACAAAAGCATTCATACCTCCAGGTGGCATAAAAGCATTCATACCTCCGGGTGGCATAAAAGCATACATTCCTCCAGGTGGCATAAAACCATTCATACCACTAAATGAAGGATTATTGCTAAGATTAGAACCTCCATTTATTTGACCACCTAAGTTAGAACCACCAAAACTTCCATCAAACCCAGGAAAAGGTTGTTGTGGGAATCCTAAAAGAATATCAAATTAATGTTTTATGCATACTTAGAGGAACTATCGTTTACCATTTTGATTAGACATAATCGCACCCTAGTAGAAATTGTAGTTCTATATGAATTTCGACTTTTGGCTGTTATGAAGATTTATAAACTTTTCACTCTTTAGTTGGACTTTATTTTATACCAGTATTATCGGCCACAAAAATTGATTTGATCTAATCTAATCGTATTCCGTTTATGGTAGTAATTAATTACAGGAAAAACTGTATATTTTACTTGTTTTGGTAGATCAATGACAGCGAGATAGTATGCATAACGATGAAAACACTAAACACTAATGTGTCAAGTATTTGCATGCTAATATTTTTGTTAAATAGAAATCTTTAGTAAACCAATAGATTCTTGTACTATTTAAGCCCTGAAACCTTCAGTTTCACCCAAAGGTTTCAGATATACATACCTGCAAAATACTGCTTGATTTACCCGCTTTTAGCAAAAAGCAGCGTAAATTAAAGCGTAAATAAGCGTAGTATTTATAGTAGATCTCACAATAACAATTTATTATTTATTTATTATTATTATTATACAATTTATTACATTTGTTAAAAAATATTGAATCTTAATGTGACAGAGTGGAAATGCCAGAAACTATGGTGTGAGAGGTTAATGGTTGAACAAATGCATTTTAATTTATTGAAATCCTAGGAAATCTCAGAAATTTTTTTGGAAATATCTGGAATTTGAATTCATTCTCAAGTAAAAAAAACGTCGGTTTTATACCTAAAATAATTGATACATCAATATAAAACCGATACTGGTATTGCTTGGGTTGGAATTCCTTGGAAATCATTGGAATCCTTTGAAAATCGCTGGAATTCTTGTAAATCTTTGGAATTTTCAATCTTGTGTACACAACTTTTTTGAGATATTTACCCCTTAGACATGATTTTTAATTATTGATATAAATTTTTAAATGATCTGATTTTCGGATCGCACTGTCTGTGTAATTTAGTAAATTATAAGAAGATGTTAATAAATTTTCTGTTCTGCAATATTGCAATTTTAACATTTTACTTTACTCTTTTATTTTATAATTCAATCAACTTCATCTCCTACCTTATACAACTCTAATAAAAACAACAAATTTATTAAAATAAGGTTGAATTATTTTTCCTTATAATAGTAGATACAAACTTGGCATGACATCTTTAATTAACTGAATTATATTTTTGGATCTACAATTGCAGGTGTTATATTTAAAACCATTTGACATAATTTATTATATTTATCATAAATAATATGAAATGGAAAATATAACCGCTTTTTCTAAAATTCTTAAATTTATTAATCTATGACTAATAGATTTACAAAATCTGAAATACTACCGCTCATCAAAAGATTAAATGTTAGACTTTGCGATAAGGTAGCACAGCATGAATAGCAAAAATGTTTCCTCTACTTTATGGCTTGCTTTATCATCTCGGTGCAATAACTTTATTTTAGGAAACTTTTAGGAAAACTTTTGCCGTTCATAATAATATGTTACCTTATTGCAAAATACTTGAATTTATCTTTTGACTTGTCAGTAATTTTAATAAATTATATTTGAAGAATAATTTGGGTTTTGTTGTTGTTCTTGCTTTCTAAATTTCTTTAATGATAATGCTTTAAAGAAATTCTAAACTAGTAGGACTAATAAATTATCAAATTCATTTTAGTAATAAATTACCAAGTCGCTCTAAATTTTATATTTAAGGTTTTGTGCAATATCAAAAATGAATAAAATTGCTTACAGGAAAAATGTAGTATATTTGAAGTGTAGGAGATAATTTATTATAAATTTCATGACTAAAGAATAAATCGTTAATATTCTATGATTTTTGTTAAATAACTTTTTTTAAATATAAGTACATGATGAGCAAATTTTAGTATTTGTGCCATAAGACAATATTATTCAGATTGAACATCCAAACCACGATCTCAAAAAGAAAAAAATTAATAGATTAGGTAGTCGCATGATGATTGAGAGAAGAAAGGTAGAGCTGATGGAAGACATAAAATATTTGAGATTAATTGTATATCTCCATTTAAACTTAAAAAAAAATCTCGAATCAAGTGAGGAGGTGGAGTGCTGAATAAATGTTGTGAAGCTTTCGTATTGACGAAAACAACGTAAAATTAACCAATACTGATTATAAATAAATCTCGATTTATTTTACTCGTTTTGTTAAGTTAACAGAGCACGACAAGTAAAATAATTTCAAATAAAATGATCATTTAAAATATTTCCACAATTTAAAACCCGATATTCCAATCCAAATTCCAAAAATGTATAGAATTATTAACGTTGTTATATTTTATGAACAATAGTAATTAGATCAAGGTAAATATTATACATAGTGCTTAATCATTGAAGTGACACGACATATCCAGAAGTGCCTAAATTTAAATTTAGTATAATTTGTAATATTTACTTTCATGGTTGTTGAAGATAATGAGAAAATTATTATAATTATTCTTAAAAAAATCATAAATTATAATAACTAATATAATTTTTTAAACTGTGATTTAGTCACAAACGTAGACTTGAAAGGTTTTAAATAAAATTTACATCGCAATTATTATGTAAAATTACATTTTTACATATTTTTGTTTTATTGTCATGCTCATTTACAAAGCCAGAAATTCAGTTAGATACAGAAAACGTGGTAACGTACAAAGTGGTGTATAAATTAATATTATAAACAAACATTTTTACTTTCGCACATTAATACATTTATGCAGGTAAAACCATGCGAATTGTGCTAAGAGTATAAGTACATAATATATACATCTTGATTTAAAGTAAAGATTTGTAAATTGAAGGTTAATTGTTATTAAATTACATAATAATTAGATATTTTTATTATTCAAACATGAAGTATTTTGTAAACCTCGATTATAAATTACTTTTTTAGGAACAAACATTTCTCACTTGGAAATTTTCTGCTATCCGCTTCTCACATCAAAATTTGGTTTCTGGACTACAGAACCTCCTAAGTGTGAGCCGTCAAAACCACTATCAAATCCACCTGAAGAACTTCCTCCTAGGTGAGAACCATCAAAACCATTGTCAAATCCTCCAATAACTCCAGGTGGCTGAAAATTTGATCCACCGAAACTTCCTCCACCATATCCTCCTCCCGACGATCCACCTAAACCAGAACCATCAAAACCAGGATCATAACCTCCTCCAGTTCCAGTAGATCCGCCACCTGGTGGTGGTATATATCCACTTCCTATCGGAACATAGCCAGAATTATCATCAAACCCAGGTGATAGACCTCCAGGAATAGGCATTGGTCTGTAGCCACCCCAATTAGAAGCACCAAAGCCTCTATCAATTTGACCACCTTTAAAGTAAGGATTGTCGTACCGATAGTTCATTAAAGCTTGAGCATTTCTATTTTCATCAACGGGCATGCACTTAACAACTACCAATTGTGCGATGACCTAAAAGTCAATAAATGTTATTCAAAATAATATTAGAAATTCATATTTTAAAAATTAAGACCTACGTGCAATTTTAAGTGGTACTTACAACAAACAGTACAAAACACTTCGGAGCAGACATGGTTAACCGACTAAACTGTCCTTGTCTCGTAAGCACCTTTTATACTTAACCGTAACTAAAATATTAAACATACTAAAAATTTGTTTTGTCATATAATAATTATTGATGCGTTTACATTGACTTATATCCTGTGTAACTAGGTAGGTTTTCGTTTCCAACCTTGATGTACTTGGAAAATCTCTCAATAGTTCCGATTCCGGTGAAAACTATTTGTCCTTTATTGTAAATATTTAATCGTAGGTGCAATAAGTAAAGAGTTTGTATCTTTATTCACGTAACTTAAAATTAAAAATTAAAATTAATGCAACTTAATATTAAATTACGTACGTAGGTACTCAACTAGAAAGCATTAAAAATCAAGAATTAAGCGTAATAACTTATAATAAATAAGATATTTGGGATAATGTGTTTATTATTAATATACTTTGTTTATTAATATTTTTATTAATTTATTAATATACTTATATTAATATATAATTTATTAATATACTTTAACATAAGTTCTTTAGAGCAATTTTTTTCAATAAATTTTAACAAAAAACAATTAATAAATCCCCACTAACTTAAATATCAATAATTTGAAAGAATAAATACATTTTTTATTCTTTTTGCTTCTAAAAACGGAAGTCCATGTGCGCTCGGCAGTGAACAAGGTTACCAAAAATTGATATCTTCAATTCTTTATTACATTTTTTTAAATTATACATACTTATTAGATTGTATTTTAAATTCATACCTAAGTTTTTGTACAGGAAAAAAAACTGGCAAAATTTTCCTAATACATAATATATCGTGGTGATTATTTGAGAGCAAGTCAGCATGGAATAAGGTAGAAATTTTACGAATTTATTAATGTTGGAACATTAAAACAATACAAATTTTATATGTGTTGTCGACGATTAATGCATACAAGTAAAAGAATCCGACTGATCAGAAAGGGGTAATTACTAAATGAAGTCTATGAAACATGAAAAATGAATTTGCAAGAAGTGTTTGTGTAGTATTATTATAAAGTTCTTGTAAAGTCTCATGAAGTTTTGCAATCTTTATAAAATCTCCAATAAAGCTTTGTCAAGTATTCATGAAGTCTGTTAAACGCAAAATTCAAAGTGATAATATCTAAATGAAATTTAATATAAACACTGAGAAGTAATTGCGGCCTTAGACCGCAATGACCTTTTAAGAAGTGGATACAGGGGAACTCGATTGATATGGAACTCGACTTATTTCCAACTCATTACAGAGATATAGAAATACATAATTTTGTACGTAATTCTAACGTATATTATGCTTTACAATATTATAAAATGCTACAGGGTGTTCAACATATAAGTACTATTTCATTGCGCTCTTCAGAAACAGAACTATATGAATAATTAATAGTAGGTGCCCATATATTATAATTATGTATATAAAAGTGGAAGAAAAGTGCTTTATAAAATTATGATTGAATTTATAGATATACAAATACTTAATGTCAATTATTGATTGTATAAAAATATATATGTATACGTTATTTATTGATTAATAGCATGAATTAATCAAAACTTTAATTTATTTTGTCTTTATCTGCATACATTGTAATATTATTAGTTTGTTAGATGATCTAAGTGAGATGTATCTAATTTATTTATAATTTAACACCTAATTTATCAAGGTTTTAATTATAAAATCACTCAAAAGTAAATTACATAAATTTGATCGGTTCAGGCATGATAAACAAATTTTAGAAGTAATAGATTATAGTTTATTTATATATGTACTTCATTATGGTCAATTTGGTACAGTGTAATATTATTTATTTTAAAGGTGAAGTAGATTAAAAGTATGATGTATGTTTCAAATTTACAGTGTACTAGTTCGTACTATTTGCTGGAATTCATTATACTGCAGTAGTAATATAAGCACTGTGCATTTTATTTTATTTTACTTTTTCTTTCTTATTTTTACTCTTCTTTTTTATTTATTTTAAGAAAAAAATATATAGATTTTTTATATATTTTTGGTGTAATAAGCACTCTGATGTTTAGTCTACGAGAGACAAAAGTGTGATCAAACGAAGATAACCGCGGGTCTGAATGCCCTTGCAAAGTCCCCACTCTGTGGCCCCTGTGTGCCCCGTACATAAAACAATACATTCACAACTATAGTTTATTTTGACGATGCTTTAGCTTGATAACAAATAATTAAATTTGTAAAACACGGAAAAACCAACACAAACATCAAGCTTAAAAAAATTTAAACTTGTAATTTAAGTTAGTAATATTAAAAAAGTTAATTTTTATCAAAGAATATTATATGTAATAAAATTATGTATAAATATATTTTTATTAAAAAAAATGTAAAGTAATAATTATCACAATATTAAAATTCGCAGAATCATAATAAATTATTTCAAATTAATGTTTTTATGTTCGACCTTAATGTTTACCGTATCCACCACCTCCTCCATGGCTACCATGACTGCCTAAATTTGAACCATCAAAACCAGGGTCTATGTGTCCACCTCCATGTCCACCTAAATGAGAACCATCAAAACCAGGATCGATGTGGGATCCACCTAAATGAGATCCATCAAAACCAGGATCTAAGTGTCCACCACCATGTCCGCCTAAATTAGATCCATCGAAACCAGGAGCTAGGTGTCCACCTGAACTAGAACCATCAAAACCAGGAGCTAGGTGTCCACCTCCATGTCCACCCAAACTAGAACCATCAAAACCGGGATCTAGGTTTCCACCTCCATGCCCACCACCATGTCCACCTAAATTAGAACCATCAAAACCGGGGTCTAGATGTGCTCCACTTTGTCCGGATTGCCCATGATGACCACCATAGGGTAGGGCAAAGGAGCTGCTGACCGCCAACACAACGAATAGCACCGAAATCTAAAACATTTCAAATAAAAAATTTGTTTCGCAACATCGCAGTAATAAGTTTCTTACCATTTTCATACTTTATGGTTGAATAGTACTTGAAGACTGATTCCTTTTTACTTTTCGGGTGGCTTATATACTAATTATAAATAAATGACATTGTTTATTTAATTACTCAAATTATTTCAAAATCGCCTGTGTTCGTTTAGAAAAGTTTTAACGATAAGTTCAAAGTTGATTCGATAATAGCTGTTATCCTTGAAATGTTATAATAATTGAAATGTACCAAAATCTAAAGCATACATATTATACAGGTTAATCTTCAAAATAGTGGTTTTTATATTTTATAATCAAAAATATTTATCACTTTTTTTAAGGCTTTAAAAAGTTAATTTATTTAATAAAAAAAATATCATATTTATTATATCTTGAAATAGAAAAAATGGCAACAAAAAATATAGAAAAACGCTTATAATGTCATCGATAAATTTTAACTTTAACAACAAATTAGAACAATTTTGTGTTAAAAAGTATTAGTTTGAATTTTTGAAAATTAAAATTTTTACTTCTGTAGATACCCTTTCATAATAAATTATATAGTAAACATCTAAATTAATTTCATATTGCCTATGCCGGTCCTGGTGTACGAATCATGTTATAATAAGTTTTTTATATTTAAAAATAAAATTAAGAACCCTAATCAAATTTATGTTTCAAGAAAATAATACAAATAGAAATCCCGGAAAAACATTATAATATATTATTTACATTGTCCGAATTATAAAATTTCCTTGAAAGAATTCTTGTAATTATTATATTAAACATTTTAATTACATGAATATATACTCTAAAAAATTATACAACGTAAACAAAAATAATTAGATAAATAAGCAAATAATTATAACAGTCATACAGATAAATTGAGTTTTGTATGAAATTTGGGTCAACAGATAAAATGTGTAGTTCAATTAAAAAGAATTAATTAACAATCGCAGATTATCAAAATGATTTTCTTAAAATTACTAATGAACAATAAATTTTAGAGGTCAATCAGATTAACAAAAACTTAATAAGAATTTTGTCTTTTAAATGAGTCAAGAATTAATATAAGTAAGTTACAAAGTTAAATTATCGTTCAGTTGTTTTCAAGTTTATATCAGAAAATACGAAAATCGGAAAGTACATTGTACTTTTTTCTTTTTGTTTTTAGCAACCTTGAAGTTTTGTCAGTTGGTCAAACATTTAGTTATGTAAATATTGAACTAAATCTTAAATCCACACTGGGTTAAACGATCACCGAAAGGCAAAATAAAAAATTCTGTGTGGTCTGCAAATTAAATTTAAAATTATTTTCTTCCTGAAAATCAAATAGCGATCATACCAAGCAGTTTGATCCTGGATGCTGGATCGTGGAGCTTGTATGTATTACATGATATTTAATCTGCTGGCGTGGACTCTGAAAAAGAACTGTCTAATTAAATTAACAAAACATTGCGATGACTCACGCGGGTATTAACACAATATGATTGCAAAGCGTTGAACTGCAGAGCTCTGAATGGATCATATAAAAAAATCTAAATAAATGCAGGTAAACAGCTAAAAAACAGTAGTGCCCTGCTATTTTAGTTTGAGACTAAAATCATTGCTGGATCTCTATCCCGGATCTGAATCTTAAAAAGGGACGACAATAAACAATTTAAGAAAAAAAATAAAGGAATAAGTTGAACTGAGAGTAATTTATCAATCATCAGTCTGCCAATTATCGAAGATCTGAAGCTATTGGTATTTGAAGCACTATAGAAAAACTTATTTGATCTCGCGACAATATTGTATTCTATCTAATGTCGTTGCTTTTCTAAAGGTCTTTTACAATAGGCTGTGCTTTGTAAATGATGTTAACATTGTTGGTTTAGCTTGTGCAGCCCCTATGAGATGTCAAATTTACATAATCGTAAATAAACACTCTCATTTTACATTTTTCCACAGTCTTCGTCTTATGAAAAGCTTATTGAGTGCCGCTACTGCTTTGCTTCTGCTTGCAGTTCTTCTTTTTATATCCTTTTTTGGTGCCTGTTAACCACGACACCAAATGCAAATTACGTTTATATTTTGAAATGTTACATTATGCTACATACTATTAGAAGGATTCATTTACTGGTTAAATTTTTAAATTTAAAATTGTTCCATAAGGCAAATATTTGTTGGCGGCCTTGCTGTACAAATTGCTAAGAAGAGGATGTTGTTAATGCACGAACGTCAAAAATAAATTACTATGCTAAACGTAGTTCTTATTATGTAAAATTGGAAATAAAGAAATTGATTTATGATTCAAGTGGTTTGATTATGAAGATGGCATTGAAGTATTTATCAAGAAGTCAGTAATGAGATGCATTTTAATAAAAGAAAATTTATATTTATTATGACATAATTAATAGCATCTAATTAAGGTAATTAATAGAACTTATAATACATATTAAAAACTGATTACAGTTTACAATAAGAAAATTTTACATTTAAAGTATTTTGAAAATTAAAAATAATTTTTTTTTATTAACTCGATTATAGTAGTAAATCATCTCAATATATATATTTTGAAATAACTATCATAAGGACGTGGATTGGCAAAATAGCCATACTTGATAATATTTATATTGCACAGTAATATATAGAATATAAAATGTATATTATATCGGATTTGTAGACATAGGGGGCATCCATTAATTACGTGAGCTCAGAATAGGGGGGGAGGGGTCCAATGAAATCTCACCAAATCTCATTTAAACCGAGGGGGGGATTATTGAAAATCTCACGTCAACTTCAAAAAATATAAAATATTTCAGATATTAAAATAAAATTATTTTGAGTGTATTTGAATTATAATAAAAGTAAATTAAGTTTAAAATATTTTTAGCGTAAATCTCACGTAAGGGGAGGGGGGGTCCAGACAAATCTCACTAAATCACACCTAAGGGGGGGGAGGAGTCTAAACTGACCGAAAAAGAGCTCACGTAATTAATGGATGCCCCCATAGGTTAAGTAGTACTTCAGTTTTTAATGCTTCAAAGATGTTGCTGAAACCTTGAAAAAAAAATGTGCTAGTGTACTGTATGAATAAATATATTAAAATCTTATTATATTTTTTAATAATAAGGGTTACATTTTTTTATAAATCAAGCATTTTAAAGTAAATACTAAAATAAATTGTCGACCTTGGCAACTTAAATTAAAAATCTTATAGTAGTTCCGTTGGTGTAGTATTGTTGGATTTTCTTGTATTATTTATTATAACTCCAACCCCATTTCCACCTTGGTTTCCATCACCCCCTACTCCTATAGCAAGTCCAATTCCGATTTCACCACCAGAAGCATGGTTAGAATTAACTCCTCCGGTGATTATTAAACCAGAGTAAGAAAAATGTATGAAATTCAGTAATACCGCAGAGAATATTACTGTAAGTATTGGAAACTAAAATTTATTGATAAATTTTACTTCTAATTTTTAAATATAATTTACTTACATTCATTTTTTCTTTCACTAGTTGATATACCGATTCTGAGCTAAAATATATTTGTTTATCTCTTTTTGCACAAATTTTAATACACAAACTAATACTTTTTAAAAATTTTTGGTGGTAAATCTAAATAGATACATACTACTAATATTTCCATGAGATTTTTGTAAAACTAAGGCAGAACTTTTATTGCTAATATTGTGTATTTTTTGATAGTAATCTAAAAAAAATAAAGATAAACGGACAATAAAAATAAATTACAATAGAACAAGCCTTGTTTCATGTCTACAATACGAAGTATTGATAAACCTACCCTAAAGAATGTAACCCTGAAAAATGATAAAACATTGAAACGAAATTTTTAATATTGTACATAATGAAATACATAAATTAAGTTCGTCTTAATTTGATTATATCTTTTAATAACAACCTTTAATATTCATTAAGTTTCCTGACAAAGAATCAAAATTAATTGTTTATTTTATAATCTTCTAGGATGCTTAACAATAACTCCAATACCATCGCCACCTCTAGATGGTGCATCACCTCCAACACCTATTCCAACTCCAACTCCCACAGGTCCAGCACCTACATTGCCACGAATTCCTCCTCCAAGTATTACAACTCGTGAACATAGAGATTCTTTTACGATCGGTAAGCTAACCAACATTATAAACATCATGCAAATCTGTAACTAAAGAGAATACAAATAAAAAACATGTTATACCATCTTAAAATCTTACTTTCATATTTAAATTTAATTAAGTAATTATATCAAGTAATACCGACAGTAAACTGTAGATGTACTTGAAAATAAGATTTAATTAGGTACCTAAATACGAGATAACAAATTTGTTTTTAATAAATCCATGTAAGTATTTTTAAATAATATGTGCGACAATGCCATATTTGAACAGATGAAAAGAAATATTTACTTATCTTAATGCCTGGATAAATAATCGCACCATTTGTATGTTAAATCACGTACCATTGAGATAAAACTGCAAGCAATTAATTTTTTTTGTTTTTTCATGGTCATAACACTGAACTTGATATTAAAACTATAAAAAATATATATTTACAAAGTATATTTATTTATATAACATATATTTTACATAGTCGGTCCCAGCTTTAATCAAATATGGGATCGAGCAAAGGATACAGCTTGTCGATGCCGTCCTCTACAAGGTGGTAGAGGTTAAAATTTTCAACATAAATAATTTATAATATAAGAAAAACTTGTTATTTGAAGAATATTGAGATTGAAAAATAACAATAGAAAACTGTCTTGATTATGAGTAATTAGATGTAATAGGTATTACCCATTAATTCTAATGGATATTAGAAATTTGATAATTATTATCAACTTTTTTTTACAAAATTATAGCTTTACAAAATTTCAAAACATACATAAACATCATAACATATATGGTAGATACAATCTACATAATTATGTATGTACTTATAGCTCAGTTAAAATAGCATTTCAGCTTGCATAAATTACGATACAGCTGAAAATTGGTGGAAGTCTTCATTTCATTATTACAAATGAAATGTCAAAAGTCCCCATCGCTCCCACATCTGCTAAAAAAGTTATTCTATTATGTACATGAAATATTCAAACGCACATACATAAAACATACAAATAATATTTTGCAATAACATTCGCCGTGTGCGAATCTTTAGTTTGAAGGACAAGACAAAATAACGTAATTAGTCTTTAGAATGCCAAAACAGTTTTTATTTTTGGACAATAGTTCTTAGACAATTCCAGGACTTAAGGATGAAATAATATGCACAATAGGTAAGATAGACCTCTACGTAATTGAACAATGCAATAAAACAACAATGCTCCACATTCAGTTCAAATCTTCACTAATATTCCTGTAGTTTTCAAACTACATATTTGTTGGTAACTAATAAATAATAACACAACTAACAATCTCGTGTGAGTATATGATAATGTTCTATAGATCCAAAATTGGTTAAAAATAATAAAATTTAAAAGTTTTTTGAAATATATTTTTATTATTGTAATAAAATATTTATTTTGTTATTTTACACATATTCAGGTTCTGTGGTACGAGAGAAAATAATAAACGAAATAACAAACAACTCTATGTATACATAGCAAAAGTCTTTTATTTCGTTTAATACTGTAATTTATTTAACTTTCAAAATCTTCAGTTCGGTAAGTTACGATTACTTCCAATTGATGCACCAACTCCATTTCCACCAATTCCACTTGCAGCATCACCCCCTACACCAATAGCGGCACCTACACCAACTTCTTGACCACTTCCACCATTACCACTAATTCCACCTGATATTGCAAGACCAGCATCTGTAGGTTCATAAAGAACGAAAAGAATGGTCAAAGAAAAGGCAATCAAAACGAACTGAAATTAAAAATAATTACATTAAATTAATATTTATTATTGTATAAACTTACTTTCATTTTGATATTTTATTGATATGTTGGTAATATTGCAAAAATGTTTTCTAGTGTATCTACACTGTTTTTATAATGAAAAGAATAATGATAAAATGCAGCGTTTTATAGCTTTTATAAAGTTGTGCTACGTATAAATTATTACCTACGTAAATTTGGTAAGCCTAAATGTAAATACAATTAATTTATAATTATTTGAATAATACACATAGAGAAAAATAAACTAAAATAAACTATGCCTTTTATATTATACATATTAAGATTAAGGCAATAAAATTCTGAATTTAGTTCTTTGACAAAATCTTGTGATAACTTATCTGTTTTTTTACTAAAAAAATATATTAACAGTAAACGATACAGTAGTGGCCATGCAAGCACAAACATTTGTAAAATTTGGCGATTGATAAAACTCTTAAAAAAATTGATCAAATTGGTAAACATTTCTTTATTGATTGTTGTTAATAAATAAAACTGTAGTTGTGTAGCAACACAATTTCTGCCCATGGAGCACATAATGTTGACGCAATATTGTTTCAATATTGAGCCAATATTGAATCTTGGTGCAATATTGCAGGATTAAGCCAATATTGCTCCAATATAGAAAATCAATATTGCGCCCATATTGTATTAAGCTTGGTTAATATTGAACCAATATTGATAGCAAATATTGACTGCCGATCTTCATTCAATATTGGTTAAATATTGATTTACAATATTGCGCAAATATAGAAAATCAATATTGCGCATTATTGGCTTAAGCTTGGTTTAATAATGAATCAATATTGATAGAAATATTGACTGACGATCTTTATTCAATATTGGCTGAATATTCAATTACAATATTGCGCCAATATAGAAAATCAAAATATTGTGCCAATATTGGTTTAAACTTTGTGCAATACTGAACCTATATTGATAACTAATATTGGCTGCCGTTGTTTATTCAAACAATATTTTTAAACAAAAGTTGGTTTGAAATTTGTTTTGCCCCAAATTCATGTTGTGGTCAATTGTCAACTCGTGCCATTAATTCTTACGTTACATTAAAGTTTGTATAAAGTTCTGCAAAATACACAAAATAAGAAAGATGTACATATTACACTCCAGAAATACATTTGGTCTATAAACAAGATGATAGCAGGGTTTCTATTGCACGCAACAGACTTTAGCATCAAACAGCAGCTTTGCTGATTGTTTTGCCCCTTCATCGACTCTGCTTTATGAAATGTATTTATTTTCTTTTTATTGTAAGTAAGAGTTGATGAATAAAGCTATTATTATTTAGTTTAGCTTTAGTTTGATTGGTACACAAGTCTTAACCAATCAGGATGTTTAAATAAACTTTCTTTAATTTTGCGAAAATTATGCCTTTAGAATTTGCAAAAGAAATCTTAGTATTATTTTCAATTTACGATTATTTATTGATACTGAGATTGGCAGTCTCAGATCGATATCACCAAATAGTCATATGTATTGTAGTGGTATTCTCTTTAAAAAATAAAAAAAGAGGTCTTTACTATCTTATTTAAGTTTGCCTCGACCAGCTTTATAATCGGAGGGCTTGAGCTCCCTCAGAAGTGAGTTCCTATGGTAGTCTTCAACTACCGCTTAGAAGAAAATTGTGCAAAATCAAATTTCAAACCCAAATTTCATTTAACATATTTAAAATTACGTTATTTTTATACTTCTATTTAGTTTTAAACTTTTGATATCACTTATCAAAATCGATGGCTTATCTGTCACGCCAATTAACCAATTGTTTATAATTGGTTTAAAATTATTTATAATTGGTTAACCAATAATTAACCAATTGCGGATTTATAATCTTTATTTTTATCAATTTATTTTCCTTCCTCCAAATCAATTAATCAAACCACTTTGGTTTGGTAGCAAAATATCAAAAAAACTCCAAATAAATCCAAATATTAAAAATACGCAATCATGGCATACGCCTCAAATTCACTTTATTTAAATCAATCAAAATATTACTCACAATTTCAAAATTTTGTATCAAAAATCAAAACTCAGCGGGCATATAAATTTTTACACCCGCTGTCGGCCATAGATGGCCAAAAAAGCCCTAATCTCTCTCTTTCTTTCTTCCCACACCTTGTACTTTTTAAACTTAAACTTTCAAAAATAAAATTAACAAAATTTACAATTTAACACAGGGTAGGTTAAAATATTTTGTTTCGCGACAGTATATTAAATAATAAATATGTTCAATGAGATGCACATTCAGCAAGTTCTATTTCATTAAGAATAAGAAATAAATAGTTGAGATAGAGGTCGTTATAATCTACAACGTAGATGAATTTCAAAATACAAATTTGTAGCAGGACATCGGTAGGCAGGACCGTATTAGGAATCAATAACGAATGAAAAAAAAAATAGAAAGAAAAAAATTATTAAATTTAAAACGCCTTAACGAACGACATGTTTCGGACTTATTCGTGGTATTACCCAACAAAATTGACCTCATCGGGCTCATATTGACAAAGAAAGTATAAAATTAAACTTACCATTCCTTTCAACCGATCATGTAAACCTTTCACGTGCTCTAAACTAACCGAATGCCATACTAAGAAAATTAATTGAAAATTTTTGAAATTTCATTTTATTTACCGTTAATTATTTCTATTTCATTAGCTCTGGTAATTAACAAATTTAATGTAATCTACTTAGAGCACATCCCACACTGAACTTACAGTGGTAAATAAGTAGATACAAAAAACAAATACCTACTTCTTCAGATAAAATTATAATAATTTCAAGGTTACATAAAAAAATTATTGAATTATTTTAAGTGATAGACAATGCACGATAGGTCTGCTACTGGCCGGTTTAGTAAAAAACGACGAAAAATAAACAATGATAAGTACAACTATAAAAGGAAGTAGAGAGCTTTAACTAGCTGGAACTGTTATAATAGACAAGACGTCAACGTGATTCAAAGATCAACGTCGTTCAAACCGCTACCTGATCATCTGACAAATTATTGGTGACTCCTGCCTACGCCACTATTTAGATTTGGTTATAAAGTATCTTAAATATTACGTATTTATAATTATGATATTATTAAGATATTAAGAGCCTAAAAACAAAAACTAAAGAATTTTTTTTAATTTTTGTGAAAGATTTAGTCGCTTTAATGTATCCATACTTCATACGGTCCTGCTCATTTTAACTGCGAAAAATCTACAACTTTGTAAGGTTAACCCAATTAGCTATTTACATATTATATAGTATATTATGTATTCTTCTTATGGATGCATAACTATTCTTACAGATAAGCAGCCATAATATTGTACCAATATGCGGGTAAGCTTGTGAGAGATTTATTATAAAAATATAACTATTTAGCAATTTTAGGTTATTGTTTGTATTGTGCCATTAATTTTTTGTTTTCCTCTATTAATTGATTGCGATATATCAATAGATGGGGAAGTTGTCAACAATAAAGGGGTTGGATATCATTCGATTGATTTCGTTATGGATATTGGAGAAAGTGCTCCTGCATATAATAGTGCAAATGCTGTACAGGAACTCTGCAGATATTTTATTTATATTTTATGGGTTCAATTAATTTTGAAAATTAATTTTATATTGTGATATTTTTATTTATAAAACAATATTAAAATAAATACATATTCCTAATTTCTTTTATTATGTTTAGATATTACATGACTTAATTTCATGTTATTATCATTAATTATATTTTTACTTTTATAATGTAAATTTAAGAAATTTAACTTTACTGCGGTTGTGGCGGAATAGGTCCACCTCCAATTGCAACACCTGCAGCACTTCCTCCTACTCCATCATTTCCAACGTCACCTCCTACACCTAAACCGAGACCAATTCCTGCGACACCTCCAGAACCTTCATTACCACTAATGGGTCCATCTATTAATACTCCTGCTGATGCAATTAGGGTATAATCAGCAATTATGGCGATCACTACTATTGCTATTATTATCTGAAAAATTGTGCAAATAAAAGTTGTAAAGTCTACACATCGAAAAGAAATTTACGTACCTTCATTTTTTACGGTGGACGATAAAAATTTGTGAAACAATTAAGTGCAAATCTTAATTTATATCAACTAAAAATAACAGCATTGTCGTCACAAAATATGTATATCAAATATTTAACATAATTAGCTTGACAAAAGATTATTATAATCTTCTCATGGTAGCTTTTATCCTTTTAATGCATTGTTATCCCTTAGTACATAGTATTATGCGTAAATAAAATTATAAAAACTAACTAATAAAGTAATTATTATAGAATTGCATAATGACATAGTACTTATGAAGTTTGATTTACTATTTATCAATTTTAAAATATAAGATAAATTATACAAAAATCGAAACACACAGCGCTGGATGTGGTTTTCATCACTTCTTTAGCGAGACAACACCGATTTAAAAATGCTATTAATATTTTTAAACATTTTATTTAAAATCAAAAATTTACAGTAATTTAAAGTCCTATCGTGTTGTGAAGGTTTAGTAGTTGAAAATTCGCGTGCAGTTTCTTCAGCATTTTAAAATTTAACGACCGTATCCTCCTTTTCCACCGCCGAATCCTCCTCCAAATCCACCACCTTTACCACCTCCAAATCCGCCACCGCCGCCTCCTCCACCACCGCCTCCGCCGCCATGACCACTTCCAAATCCTCCTCCAAATCCTCCACCTCCTCCTCCTGGTCTTCCGCCACCTCCAGGTCTACCTCCTCCGTAGCCCGGGAAGCCAAAGATTACTGATACCACTAGGGCAACAATCAATGCAAACAACTAAAACAAAAAAATTTTGTATAAACAGAACCAAGTTGCATCAAAGCAATTATGAGTGAAAACCGACACAATATGTTGGAACTAAATATTTAGGACATTTCGACAACACCAAAAGAAAAACGTGAATATAATTAGTTTTTAATTCAAATAAAATCTATTATTCATTCTTCAAACGACAATACATACTCAAAAAATTAATTTCAGAACTTTCATTGGTTATAAAGTAGAAATTGGCAATTTATATATTTGTACATTTGGACATTCGGTAATTTTATATAGGTTAATGTTTTAATCGATTAATTTTTAAATTATCTAGCAGAAAAAATTAAAAAAATTAAAAAAATAGTAGACACTAAAATTTTTAATTTTTGATTACTTACTTCCTACTATACAAAACAGCAAATTCATGTCTAAAATTGGTACAAAAATATTCACTCAGTTTGGTCAATAAATAATTTTCAATATTTAGCAATATTAAAGATTTATTAAAAGATTGTGAGAAAGATATGTTTTGCATACATGGTAACTTAATTTAGAGAAATTTCAATTTTTGATTTTAAAATAGCCAAAAATACACTTACTAGAAACTTAGCCATGTTGTTAAACACTAGTAACACAAATTATTTAAATTTTGTTAAGCTGAGAATTACTTTATATACCAAACAATAATTGCAAAAAGTAATTAATTCTATAATTAATTGATTAACCGTCTTTCCTGTCAAAATTGATGAGATGCATCATTTTTACCACATATAATGTTTCTTGGAATCATACATAGAAATAACAATGAAACTTATATAATATTCTATTTATTTTATAATATATTTAACATAGCAAAAGAACGTAATTAACTATAGTATGGGGATTTTTGTAATATTTAATTGGTATACTACAAATTTTTATATTCTCAGTTGGGTTCATTGAATTATACACAAAAAGTTGGCAATGAAATTTGAATTTATTGCTTGTATGATATGCCATAATTTTTAATTAAATTTATAAAATTAATGAAAAAATAATATCGATAAAATAAGTTTTTTTACTTCTAATTAATTTACTTCTGTAAATTGATATAAAAACTTGATAATAGTATATTAAACAACAAGTTTAGAAAAGTAAAGTTTTACTAAACGAATATAGCTTTTAAGTATGAGCGAGCACAGCGAGCGAGTAACTTAAAAACTATATGAGTTTAAAACTACTTTTCTTACGAGGTTTGTTTATACAATTTTTTCGTATTTTGTAAAAATCTAATCTAAAATATGAATTTAGATGTTTACGAGTAAATTTTTTTTGCGCGCAATCGGTCTAAATTTTTTCGTATGCCTTCTTACCGATAATTCACGGGAAGTGAGTACGAGGCGAGGGGTCCAAGTTTTTATTCAGTTTTTCGATATCTAGCGCCGTTCTTGAGTTATTGCTAATTCAAAAAGTTTCTAAATAGATATTTGTGTAAAATTTTCGTAATCTAGTAACCAGGCACGGTTTTATTTATTTACATAACAACAGTTAATTTTTATTTTTTGATTCGAATTTTGTGTAAGTTACATAATATTAATTATAAAAGTGAGATTGTTAAGTTTTCTAGTTTGAATAATAATTTTGTACTTTTAATATACATAAATGTATAACTATAGCTGTATTCTTTTTACCTATTTTATTTCCATCTCAGTTGCACAACTGAGATTTAAGTGAGCTGAGACGAACTGAGATTAACTGAGTCAAAGTGAGAAAAAGATAAGGTAAAAAGAACAACGAAAATTTACTACTAAGTAAATTTTGAATTCAATTATTTTGAAGTTTGGTAGTATTAACCAAATTGTTTTTTTTTATTATTGTATAATGTCAACATAAACTTCAAAAAAACGAATTAATAAATTAAGGTGCAGTAGATATTAAAATGATTGCAATAAGTGACAAGTTTAATTCAAATCAACCAATCCGGGCCATTTCCCAATTTGTCTCAGTTGTAACATTTCAAAACAGCAATATCAGTTTGGGTATGGAAGGAGATAATTTTGTTACGTAAAACTCAGTTCGGCACGGCACAGTACTTATGTCAAAACGGTAAAAAAAACACCCTTTCAACTGAGTAACTGAGTATCTCAGTACAATCTCACTTAAAATAGGTAAAAAGAATACAGCTAATGATTCCAATATTTAAATAAACAATCTTCTATCCAATAGTTTTTTATTGACAGTGACATTACTATATAGTAAAGTGACATATCTATGTGCTAAAGTTCCACTTTATTAAATGATTATGAATTTAATAAAACAGCACATTATCAGTCAAAATGCGAAAAAGTTGATGTAGAATAGTGGTATTTTGCTAAGATAATCATTATTCCTAGTTGTGCTTATGTCCTATTAATGTCAGTATTTATAACAATGGTCAACAAAAATTAAAAATGTCAAAATCCGTCAAAAACGGAAAAAAGTCAATATTATTTGTCGATATTGATAATTATATATTGTGATGTAATATAAATTATTTTCGAAATATAAAAAAATCACCTTTCAATTCATAAACAATTTAATTTTCGTTGTAATAAAAGTATAAATTGGTAACGTTAAATTTTATATGATACCGTTTCGCAGCTGCCTTGTTATCACAAAATTTGTCGTTTCTTCGACAAACTCTTGAAATATTTAAAATTTTTCTTTTGAATTTCACTTTTCATGAATAAAACAAATTTTTGATTTAAACATTTGCACTTTTAATCAAAACCATATTCAAATTCCAAATACAACGGAAGCGAACAAATATAAGTCCGTCCCATCGGCCATTTTTTTGACCAAAGGCATCTTTATTATCTCCACTTTACTGCCAACCTCAAATTTTAACAAAATTTCCATTCAAAACAAATATTATAAAAATTAATTCAGATTATTACAAATTACCAATTTTTTAGGAAAATCCACGACAATATATATTCATGAACCATCATTGTCAACACAATCAAGTAATTTTTCTTGATTACTAATAGTCAATAATAAAAACATGGCAGCATCGCATTTCAGTCGCAGTCAAGCAATTGGGTGTAATAGTCCGGTCAATCTAAACATTCGAAGGTACAATAATTCCCAAAAAGCTGAAAATTGGTAAAATTGTTCAAAACATAATTATAAATGAAATTTAAAAAGTCTTCATCGATCCGGTACGTGGAAAAAAATTTATTCGAGGTTAAAGGTAAAAGAAATTGTTTTTTCGCGATTTTCAGCAAAACGGTAAGATTTATCATAAAATTATCTCAGACAAAAATTGTAGATCGTGTAATTATCTATAAAAAATGTATCAATACGTTTTTTCCTAAGAAATGAGTTTATGAATGTTATCACGTTTATGCAATCGTTTCTGTTGGTCTTTCGCATCACAAAAAAAATTTAAAAAGGAGTGTTGATGAAAAGTTCAGTGTCGGCTACAGAAAATATTCTCGTAAAACCGATGAAGACAACGTCCAGGACAATGACAGCTTTGACGACGATGTTAATTCGAATGGCGATGATGAACTAGATTGCTTTCAGGCAGAAGATGATATGGAACAAAGTTTCGTTAAGTTGGACTTGTCTACTGTCCTTAGTTTCGGATACAAATATAGTAGATCATGTTTTTTTATCTCATAATTCTATCAATTTTTCTTATTTCAGATTTTAAAATAAATTCTGTTTTCTTTTTGTATTTGTACTCTTTTTTCTCTTAATTTTAAGTGAACTTTTAAACAAGTTATGACTTTGGTTTTCACCATGTGAAAGAGCATCTCAAACTCAATCCGAATCGGCAAAAAACTGGAAAATGAGTTTTTAACACCTAAGACCCCTTTTTTCGTAGACCAAGTCACATATTATATTGAATATAATTGAATATAATATAATAATTAAAATATTTTTACTTATATTACAGCTTCAGTGATGTATGTATTGTCATGTTTCAAAAGTGATTCGGACCCACCCTATACATTTTGGTGAAAATTCATTTTCTTATTTGAATTTTAAGTTGTAAGATTGTAAAATTAGCAATTCAATTCAAAAAATTAGGAAATTCAAGGCCTTTTGCCAAAAAGTGATCGACGTTGATGGACGTGTAATTTTTATGTCCGAATAATTTTTGATAAGTTTATAATTTTTGGAATACAAGTAAAAGTTTTTGAAGATAAAATGTTTTATTGAAATTATGATATTGGATTATATTGATTGTGAGGAAAGTTTGAACGATTTTTGGAAGATAAAATTAAACGGAAGAAAATTACTTAATTAAAAATAGAAATGAATACAGTTTAAGAATCGTAATTGGAAATTAAGTAAATGGTAAAAATTGTAAATTTTATAAAATTAAAATTTGTTCAAGGAACAACAAATTGTTAAATGATAAGCCGGACTGCGATATGGGTATCGTATAAAATTTAACATTACCATTTTAAAATTTATATTAAAACGAAATTTAACGAATTATTTTTAATTAGAAGATATTATTGAAAAACAATATTTAAAATTAAATAATTTGGATAAATTACATCGCAGTATATATACGTGGCGTACTTATGCATAATGATGACGATTACAACTTTTCCAACTTTTTGAATCGTTATATCTCAGAAACGGTGGCTCTTAGAAAAAAAGTATTTATTTATTTTTTATAGATAATTATATGATCTACAATTTTTGTCTGAAATATTTTATGATAAAACTTACCGTTTTGCTGAAAATCGCGAAAAACCAATTTCTTTTACCTTTAACCTCGAATAAATTTTTTTCCACGTACCGGATCGATGAAGACTTTTTAAATTTCATTTATAATTATGTTTTAAACAATTTTACCAATTTTCAGCTTTTTGGGAATTACTGTACCTTCACTCTTATTTTTGTACTAATTTGACCGGACTATATTAATAAATTTTTAATTCTGAAAAAGTTACTTAATTATTTACTTAATAGTTAAAAATTTTATTGTTTTAACATTTTGTTAAGTTTGATTATTGCAACATTTAAAGTTTGGTTAATTTCTTGATTTTTTAATTTTTAAATTTTTAAAGCCCGTGAGGGGTTTTGTCAGTTACCTCCATCGGGTGCGTCCCTATTAGAATTGGGGAAAGCTCATCAGGTAGGCAACTCTGCCTGCCTAAAGGGTAGTGGGGAAATAAAATATCCACTGTGAAACAAAAACTGACCTGGTCCTCCAGGTTGGGGATTAGTCGTCGGGCTAGCAACTCGGCACTTGGAAAAAGATAAATGCGCTAAAAATTTCGATACATTGCCTCGGAACCAGGACAATCTTAAAGGATTACGACGTAAGTTACGAAAACGAACTATGAAACTGGCTACTTGGAACGTGCAAAGAATCAGGAATAAACAAAGTGAAGTATTTGAAGAACTGAAGAAAATAAAGATTGATATACGTGTACTCACGGAAACTAAAAAGAAAGGAAAAAAAAACGAAATAGTGGGTGAATATGTGCATGGAGAAAACGTCCCAGATGATTGGAATTTAGCTTATATAAGCTCCATCTTCAAGAAAGAAAGTAAGAAGATGTGTGAAAATTATCGGGGAATCAGCGTGACTAGTTCAATTAAAAAACTTTTTGAAAGTATGACGAAAGTTGGCATTAGTGAGGTATATATCCCATCAATCTTGAACATCTATCGGAATGCAAAGGCCTTGGTTAAATAGGGAAACAATACATCGGAAAAGTTTACAATTACTAAAGGTCTAAAGCAGGGTTGCTGCCTGTCTCCCACCCTGTTTAAAATTTACATTAAAGAAGCATTGGACGCATTGGATTCTGTTCCAATTAAAAAACTTTTTGAAAGTATGACGAAAGTTGGCATTAGTGAGGTGTATATCCGATCAATCTGGAACATCTATCGGGATGCAAAGGCCTTGGTTAAATGGGGAAACAATACATCGGAAAAGTTTAGAATTACTAAAGGCCTAAAGCAGGGTTGCTGCCTGTCTCCCACCCTGTTTAAAATTTACATTAAAGAAGCATTGAACGCATGGAGGAGACAAACACAGGGTATGGGAATAGAAGTGGGAGAGACAAATTTTACAACCCCTCTTATTTGCGGACGATCAGATCATCATTGCAAACGATGAAGAAAACGCTGATTTTATGTATAGGAAATTATTAGAAGAGTACCAAAAGTGGGGGTTGACAATGAACAAGAAAAAGACGGAATACCTAGTGCAAACAAGCGACATGGGCGAACCCGATATGGAGCTCCAAATAAACAAGGAAATATGAAAAAGCAGGGAGTACAAATTATTGGGCAGCATAATTTCAGGAGAAGGAACATCACAAAAAGACATATGTAGTGGAGCCCAACAAGGTCGGAAAAGTATTCGGATTTTAAATTCTTTATTATGGTCCAACAGGATTAGGTTACATACAAAAATGACCATCTATAGAGCAGTAGTGGAACCAATTTTAACATACGGAGCAGAATGCTGGCAAATAACGAGCACAGACAAGAGACTTATTGAGACTGCCGAGATAGATTACCTAAGGCGAGCGTGCAGAGTCTCCCGAATGGAACACATCCCAAATGAAGAAATTAGACGACAAACGAACAGGACGTATACAGCCGTGAACAGAATAGAGTCTCGGCAACTAATATGGTATGGGCATGTGAAGAGGATATCCGAGGATCGGTGGCCAAAAAGAGCTTTAAATTCTATACCAGCAAACAAAAGGAGAAGAAAAGGAAGACCCAACAGGTGGTGGATGCAAGGGATAAGAGAGATAATGGCGGATCGAGCAATAAAGGAGGAAGACTGGCAAGATAAAAGAGGTGTGGCGATCGAAATGCGGGATGCGGCAAAGGCTGTAAGAACCCCGTCTATATATATATATAAATTTTTTCAATTTTTTGGTATATTTGCTCTCATTTCTTGTTATTTTTACTGTTATACATGACTGAAGATCATAAATAATCGTGAAATAGAGGCTTTTATATTATGTTACAGAGAGGTTTTTGTTTTTTATTTTTAAGTAATTTTTATCATTTCTATAGCGTAATTTTTCAGAATTCTACTTTCTTGTTTATTCAAATATTCTAAGTTCAACATTGTTAAATGTAAATTATTGTCTTTTTAGTTTTTTTAAATATTATGTTTCTTTGTAGTATGTTATATTTACCTACCAGTTAAAAATTTTATTTTTTTTTAACATTTTGTTAATTTTGATTATTTTCAATAGTTGTATTCTGGATTTTAGCTAAATGGGCTAAACTAGATCAATTGAAGATCAATGTAGTGGTCTTCATCATGTAACTCTACAAGCCAACTCAACCCCAGGTAGCACACAATATTGTGGCAATATTGGTCCTTCATACTGTAAATATTGGCGCAATATTGCGGTCAATATAGCACAATATACTAATAAGAACAATTTGCAATGTTGCACAATATTGCAGTAAATATCGCACAATATTGATAGCAATATTGAAGCAATATAGTCTTCAATGTTGGTGCTATATCGCGTCCAATATTGGTGCAATATTGATGTCAATATAGCGCAATATAGTAATGAGAACAATTTGCAATGTTGCACAATATTGCAGTCAATATCGCACAATATTGATGTAAATATAGCGCAATATAGTAATGAGAACAATTTGCAATGTTGCACAATATTGCAGTCAATATCGCACATATTATATATTATATATAATATTAATATTTAGTATTCATATAATACTAAAAACAGAATAATGATCAAAATAATAACTTACATCGTACTGAGTTTTTAAATTATGCATTATAATTGCATCCGGGTTACAACTAGATACCTGTTAAAAATACTTTTGTTAAGGGCGGGCTGCATACAGGAGAGAGGAAAGCTTTTCGTATAGTACAGATTATTACCATTTCTTAGTTACAGGAAAATACTTAGGTGGCGCTGGAGGTACTTATAATCGTTTCCAACAGTTTATATATCACGTGATAAACTGTACATTTTCGATTACCGACAACCACATGCTGTGTTTTATACATTTATACATTTTGCGTAAGTACCTGGAAAAAGGACCAGGCTAGTTATGTATACTCATAAAATTCCTTATGGATAGATAACAACTTCCATTAATATAATTATAGTAGTGCATCGCATATTCTTCAATGATCATTATACATAATACAATGAATTCGTTGTATCATGGAATTCAGGGCCGGCATCTTTAAAATTTGCGGTGTGGTTCTCACATAATATTAATAAACTTAATCTAATCTTGAGTTATTTTTGTCTTATCAACATTTTAATTTATTTTGAGCATTTTTGAAGCAGTTATACAATAATAATATACAATATATGTATATAGTTTGGTTAAAACGATAAAATTTCTTTGATATTTTCAAAAAAATTAGGTGAGGCTATTCCTATTTCCTTCACTGTATACCAACCTGTAACTTAATACTATCAAAATAAATTCAAATTATAATATCTTGTAATATCTGTAATAAATTGTTACAGGAAATAAAAAATGAGTTTTTTATGCCAATGTTATAAAGCAAAAATAGTGGTTATAGGCAAAATAAAAATCACTTCCTATGTCTGAACGAGGATTACGGCCAAAAAAGGTGTTACACTGTGCATTTGGTGGAATATTCGTGGAGTTATTCACTACGAACTTATAAATAAAGGACAGATTATAACACAAAAATTTATTATAAGCGGATGGAACGTCTTCACCTCAAATTGATTTAAATAAAACCGGCTTTCGTCAATAGGAGGTCTGACAACACGACAATGCAAGACCACACACTGCAGCAATTACCATCCAAAAAATTACTGACTTTGGTTAGGAAATTTTGCAACATCCTCCATACTTACCATTCATTGCCTCTAGTGATTTTTTTAAACGGAAAAGAATATGCAAGTTATCAACATATAGAAAATTGGCATTGATAACTTTATTAATTATAAATCAGAGAGCTAAAATTGCAATAGAATTCAAAATTTAACTGACAGGTGGCAAAAAATTATAGAATCAGATGGTCACTACTTTTTGAAATTAAAGATTTTTTAAAATTATGTATTTGTTATTTGGTTTTCTTTGGTAAGTCACATTCAATTTAAAGTAAATTTTTTAAATTTCCTGTTTTTTAATTTTAATTTTTCAGTTTAGTTTAATATATTGTTTTCTTGCTTCTTTTTATTTTATTTTTACGTTTTTTTTATGTTAAATACGACTGAAGATCAATAATAATTGTGAAATAAGAGCCTTTATATTGCATTACAAAGTTTTTATTTTAAATTTTATTATTTTTATAATGCAATTTTTTCAAAATTTATTTGCTTGTTTATTCAAATATCCAAACCTGTTAAATGTGAATTATTGTCGTTTTTATTGTTTTTTAAATATTATTTTTTTACGGAAGTATGTATTCTTGTTGGGCTTTGTGACCAGATTTACATACAAATTTACACCACGGTCTGGTGTCCTTCGTATGCCATCCATATCAATAAAATTCAAAAAATTCAAGAGAGATTTAAAAAATATGTTAATTACCATTCCGAAAATTATGGTGACGGAATATAATAATTCCGAGAATTATTATGAAATTATTGATGCTAATATTTAAAATACCAAACAGTTTAATAAATTACTCGGATTTGTTGTCTTATAACAGTTGTCGGGATAACAGCTCCCTTGAAAAGCTTACGGAATAAATGTATTTTTATAGAAAAATTTCACAAATCCGCTTTTTAACAACATTTTACAGTAGTCAAAATATGCCGTTTAGCAAATTCACTCCAAGGCATATTCCTAAACAATAATATCACAAAATTTAAGCAGTTGTTAATGTTGTATTACATATATTTCACAACCTACTAGAGTTTGCCGTAAATAAAGTTATAATTATTATTATACCAATTTGTACTTTAATAGTACAACATTCAGAAGTACCTAGCTCAAAAAATCAGTAAAGAAGATCAAAAACAATTCTAAGAAAAATATACGACTAATCTCAGGCCCGTAGCCAAGATTTTATTTCGGAGGGGGCACTTGTAAAAAGTAAAATTTTCGGGAGTTCTCTTTCCGAAAATTTTTATTATTACAGATAAATTTTTTCAATATACCTACTATTTTTCTAAATTTATTAAAAATTTTAGCCTTTCTTCACCAGTAGAATTTCTTAAGGGAGGAAAAGTGTCCGAGATACAAAAAACAGCATATTTGTGTGATTTTTTTACCTTGTTTATTAAAAGGTTCTTTGTGGTCAGGATAACTCATGATTGCTTCATCTGAAATTAAAAAACTAAAAGATTTCTTTAGTAGATAAATAGTTTATCTAGGTTTTGAACGAAAGAATTAACACATTTTTTTATTCATTTTTGTATTATTTTGTATTAATAATTTATAAAATTATTTATTTTTGAATATTTGGTAAAAGTGCAATCAAAATTTCTGTTTTGGTTAAATTAAAAACTAAGTTGTAATTGAAAAAAAAACCAAAATCCTTCGTTAAAAACCATACATATGTACTAAAGAAATCTTTTTGGTTTCTTAATTTCAGATGAAGCAATATATGAGTTATCCTGACTACAGCATGGCAACTTTTTTCTTGTGGTGACTCGGTTTTCACCACTACCACTGGCTTATTTTTCAGTATTTTTTTATAAAAATTTAGCAAAATGTTCTTTGAATAATGCTTAATAATGTAAACAATTTAAAAAAATTTAATAAATAAGGTATCCTCTGAAAAAAAATCACAATAATATGTTGTTTTTTCTGTATCTCAGAACCTTTTCTCTCCTTAAATAAGTTTTTATTCGTTTAAACTAGAAAAACTTCTCTCGGCAGTTGCTGTAGTCACTGATAATATTGCAAATATTTTTAATAGGGTTCTGACATTGGAAAAAAATTCTTCAGAACATTTTTCCCATGTATTCTTGTGACAAATTTCTTGACACAAATTCTTTGACAAATCGTTCACATTTAACTATTTTTGTTACCAGAAATCGAATTCTTCTTCAAAAATTGCTGGGTATACCTCCTCTTTAAAATATATCTATTTTATTGTCAAAATTCAAATTTTTTACTTACAAAGAAATTTTTCTTTTGAACATTTTAGGGGGGAGGCACGTGCCACTAGGTGCCTCCTCTTGGATACGGGCCTGACTAACCTCATCTTAAAAGAATATAATACCTAGCAGAAGATCTGAGTAATTTCAAGACACTGCATTCGCTTGTTAACCCCACTTAAACCTCATTTCTTTCTGTATATTCTTAGCTGTAACTTTGTTGGTCTAAAGATCTGAAGAGTAATGTAGCTGTCGACCGCCATGTACATATTTCTGGAGGCATCGGTGAGTGTCCTTTTCGTCCATCAGTGAATCGATTTCTGTTAACATTAGGTTTGTCATTTTCTTCTCCCATTGAAGTTCTTAGTTCTGGTTTTTTTGGATCTTCTGCAGCAACGCACTGCTTTCCTTTCTTGTATCTCAATTAAGATGTATCCTTTTTTGATTCTGTAAATCGTAGATATTGATGAGTTTATCAAAGAACATTTGATTTTCGCGAGCGTTTCTTACATTCGTGCAATTTAAATTTTTGTAGGAGAAGTGCTTTTTGAATGAGAATTAGGAAGAGGCATCAAGTGAGATTTTCTTTACCTTACTGTCTACTTATTGAAAAAACCCACACAAGACTGAAATTTATGTAAACGGCAAAACGATAAGTACATAGTACTTATCACTTAATTGTCTTTGGATTGAATTATTTAAATTTTACATTTGAATTTTCAAATTGGTTTATAATATAGTTTTACGTACGCATCCAATAGTATGAATAAAACCATGAATTAAAAAATTAGATACCCGATATTAACCATATTAATATTTTGGAAAAATGCAAAAAATACTTATTATACTTTGTTACAAAATTTAAATCTTGGTCGATTTAAATTCGTGCAGCCGCTTATTTCAGGGGCAGCTAGGCAAAAAAAGAAAGGCTTACCCCTAATGCTAGCTTACAACAGCAGGGCAGGAGACTTTTACAAAAATAACATACAGAGCCGATACTTCCTATAGATGTAGAGGGGTTATACAGGGTGCGCTAAAAGATGAGCTCCAAAGAGCAAGCAAGAAAGATGTAGTTTGGGCGCCACGCAGTTTAAAACTACCCTGTAGACAAATGCAGTAAACACTAGCAAAACTGCGAAATAAGTGTCTCTGCAAAAAATAAAGAGCTATTCGGTTCTAATGCTTCAGGATCAAAAATAGTACTGATAATCAGTTCTAACTTCAGATTTAATCGTTGATAAACTAAAATATATACAGTTAAGCGCAATAGCAAAATAGCAAAAGCGCAAGTGCAATCTTTTAAATTCGAAATAATGAATAATTCAAACAATTATGAAATATTATAAGTTATTAGCATTCGTAATGTAGCTACCGCGTATACGTATACTCAGTTTACAGATAACTACGCGCTTTTGTAACTGGGTCACAGAGATAAAAAAATAAGGGTTAATAAATTTTGTTTATAAAAACGTAAATACGTTCATAAAGAACGGCCCAACAAATGTAATTCTCGCAATAATATTAGATTGCCAAAAATATAACAAATCAAATCTGACAAAATAAAACAAAGATCTTATCTGTAAAGTTGATGGAGTCTTCGATGTTGAAGGAACGAGCAGTTGGTATCACGTTAACGATGTTGATTCCAAGTAGAAATGATAGTCGGAGTGGAATGGAATGGCGAATCACAGAATGCTTTCCAGATGGCTTCGGAAGCCGAGTTTAAAACGTCGGATTCCAAAACCCAAACAAATACTGATCAAAAAAGTCTTGATCTTAAAGATGTTGTTGGAGGGCTTTAACAATTTTAGATGGTAACCAATTGCTTTCAAGATGTTGAAATTCGGACGAAATTGTCCAAAACCAAATGACCAAAATATATCCCAAATAATTGGATTGAAGAAAACTCAAAGTTCAATAAATAATTTAGTCACTGGAACATCCAAAAAAATAGGTTTTTGTTCAAAAATTCGAACATAACACACTTTTCGAAATCGGAAAATTAACCATCTGCATATTTATCACAAATTGCCTGTGATAGTAAAATTTGTTCAAATTAAATAGAAAACTTGCATTTCAATGCCGCATATGAGATTCTCATTAAACTAATTAAAGAAATCTTCAATTTTTAGAAAAATATTTTTGTGTGAAAACAGAACCGTAACAACTTACTGTGTATTTTATTTGAGATAACTTAAAAATATTTTAGATCATAAAAGTGTGTGCATTTTTTTGGGGTGTCTTAAATAATATTGATATGAAATAAAAATTATATCACATACGAGTAACTCAGATTTCTCTGCACATTTTTCAATTTATTTTATTTTAAAGATATTTGTACACAATATATTAATTTTTGTAATTGTGCGAATTTTGATGGATGTACTTTGTTTGATCCTTCAGTGCTTTAATTCTGACGTCATTTAAAATTACTTTAAACTGAATGTTACTTAAACGGTATAGGCATCACATTTTACTGCGGTGAAACATTTTAGTAACATAATACTTTATAAATGTATATTATTTGTTATATTGATATTATGACAAAATTTGGCACTTGGGAGAAATTCTGTACTTTTTGTTCTTTTACATATTTTTATTTTCACTTTGAATCAATGAATATAATCTTATAATATTTTGGTGTACTAGGTAATATAATATTTTATTTTAAAATAATTTAAAAGTTATTATAAGCAATCCATCATACAAATTTTAAAATAACCAAACGAAATTATCAATGTATTTATATCGTTGACCATCCATTTTAATTTGTAAAATAATAGTTAAGATAGGGGTCAGTAATAAATAATAAAATTGTCCGACGTTTCGAACCATATCAAGGCTACAAAAATATATAGAAATTAGAGATACAATTAATAAAAAACTTCCATAATTTATAAAATTGAAAAAATAATAAAAATATAAGTAATAAAACAGATATAAAAATACAGAATTAAAAAATTACAAATTTATTTAGATTACAGAAAATATAAAAGTAAAAAATGAAAAAACTAAAAATACTTTAGATGGAATACTAACCTATATATAAAAGATAAAAGAAAAGAGATCTCAACTATTATTTTACAAATTCAAGCAAAATTAGTTTTTTTTAGTAAAAAAATTAAAATAATTTAATTATTATAAAAAATATCAATTGTTATAACATTAACGACAGCTACAGATGAAAAATTTTATCATGAATTGTCTCTAAAGGTAGCGACCGTAGCACTAAAGAAATATTTCTATTTTAGATGTACATGCGGATTGAAATTCTTTGCAGTTCTAATAATTTTGACTGAAGTTCTGCACACTCAAGTATGCTGATGACATAGATTGGCTTCATTTCAATTAGTATACAAATTTGTAACAAGTTTTTGTCTAGCAACAAACTCACGTGAAATGAAATACTATATTATGTCTGTAACCAAGCACGGGATTTCTATTCTAAGAAAGTCAAAATACATGCACTATCAAAATCTCCAGCAGTATTTAATAAAGGAAAAAGGAAAGAGTTTTCGTTTAAAGATGGGTAAATCCCATTTCACCTAAGTACTTGTTGCTTTTTGTAACTGCTTTTTTCAAGTTAGAGTTCTCCGTTAAGTATGAGAAAAAAAATGAGTTAAGCTAGAAGCATAACCATACTCAAACCATCAAAACGTACGAATAAAAACTTGTTAAATTGGAATATTTCCATATTATATCTAAGTTCCACATAATAAATAACTTAATTTAAAATGAAGCCACATCGCACAATGTCTCCCTCTTCATATAATTGTATAATTTAATAGAGTATTACTTAATTCGATATATAACTTATTTTGTGCTCCCTAGTGTACAAGATTATTATGGACAAGAATATAGGTATAAGTTATTGCTATGCTCTGGTTCAAGTAAATAGTAATAAAGAGATAACTTCTGTCTACTAAGAAGCTCAGAAAAGTAATTTTCCTACAGTGCTACTATTTGGACTTTCCAAGATCTTTTTTCCCAAGAAGATTATTTACTAAAATTCTATGTTGTGTTTTTCTTTATTGGCTTTTCTTATTTAAGGCATATGGTTTCTTCTCCATGGTTTTGTTAATTAATAATAAATTACATTGCAATTAGCAAAAGTAACTTTTAAGAAATAACGTGGTGCATTCAAAAAATACTATAAAAATACTACTTATAAATTTTTACAAGGTATCTTTAGCGGTTACAAAAATAAAAATAAATCTATTATTTTTGTTTTTCAAAGTCATCTAGGAAACTTCGAAATATATTATATACTTTGAAATTTTATAGAACGAATTTTTAAAGTAATTTAGAAATGCACCTGCTGTTTTTTTTAAGTTTTCTTTAAATTGCAAAATATATTACTAATTTGCAAAATATGATCGAAGACCCACTTATTACAAACTTACCTTTTTGAAGTTTCGAGGTATTTTCATGTTCTTCTGTTTGGCTAAATCCGTCACTGATGATAATTATTAAGAAATCAAGAAGCAACTACAAATTAATATTCGATAAATTCAATAACATTTAAAATATTTATTTTCAAAAATTTATATTGACAGGAAAAGAATTAAGTTTGTATAAATTTGTTTTGTAAGTATAACCTTTTGCACACGTCACAATTTATATGACTATCTTCTTAATAGTGGTGGTGTTTGTCATGATGGTGTTGAGGTTCATGGTGGTGTGAAGGTTCGTGGTGGTGTGAAGGTTCATGATGGTGTGAAGGTTCATGGTGGTGTGATTGTTCATGATGGTGTTGTGGTTGCGGTTCATGATGATGGGAACCGCCATATCCTCCACAGGCAACGGCTACTATTAAAGCAGCTAAGAAAAGAATCTAAAACACAAATAAAAATAAAAATTAAAATTAAAATTATTGAAAAATTAATAACAAACAGTTATTAAAAACATTTTAAAATACTACTAAATGTATAATAATACTCACTGTAATATGAAGTTTCATGGTGAATTAGTTCTTGATAAACTGATATAGATTTTACCTTAACAAGAGCTTTTATATAAATCGATAGGTTTATAAATAAACAAAGAAAAACCGGTAATATTAAATTGAAAATTAAATCGGTACAGGTTTTTGTTTGTAAATATTAAAATATAGCAGAAATTCTTCACTTTTATATAATTTTATGTTTAATTATAATTTATAAGCAGTAAACAATATTGTAAGGGAGACCGGATATGATTGTTGCCCGGTTTTGTTTAGTAAATAATTTTTTATTTATTTCATTTTTTAGAAACGTTAAATGTTAGTGTGTAATTGTTAACTTCGTATATTTGGGTACATGTAAAAAATTAGTAGCTATTAGGAAATTAGTAAAATTAGGAACTAGGAAAAAGTTGCTATAGTGAAAATTGAATGATTTTTCATATTATTTTAATAACCATCCTTAAAACGGAGTATGGATGTTCGTTGTCATGTGTATTTGAATAAAATAATAAAAGTATAAAATATATAATATAAGAACGTACAACATTAATTAGTTATTTATAATTTTGCACATAATTTTTAGACTAAGCTGAATTTTTACTTAAGATCATATAATAATCTCTATCATATTTTTTTATTATATAGATTACATATAAGTACTATATTTTTTTATAAAATTAATTTTTACATGTTAAAAGAAATTTAAATAAAATTTAATTCATAACTTACATAATATTGTTCAAAGACTATTTTAACGAATGATAAAGCTTGCGGCACGCTGTTATATAACTTTATGTTTTGATTTTTGGAATCTCATCAGGCAAACCTGGAAAAATTATTAAAATGATTGAGAAGTTATGCTATTAAATTTAAACTTGTCAAATTTATTTAACTTTTGTAAAAACAAAATTATACCTACTTGAAGCCAGATTGAATAAATAAACTATTTTGAAAAATTATAAACCGGATAACTAAACAAACCTAAAAATAAACTATATTAAAACGTTATTTGTAATTAAAAATTACAATAGTTGTAGATTGCCCAATTTCAAGATTTCATGGGGTACGAACTTGGTGAAATATACAGGACAGATCTATTAATTAATAATCTTAACTATTATATAATTACTATATAATTTTTTATATACATACCTACATAAATAAAATTGCACAAAGCAAAATTTATCGTCAGAAAAACTATTAATTGTTTGATTTAACTATGATAAAGAGATGGTTGTAACAACCAATCCATGTGGAAAATATACCCGATCTCCCCTACATGTTATTAAAATTACACTTTGTATTCGTAATTATAATATATTGTATCATTGGGATCACAAGCGGATCCTTGGTGCTGCTCAGCAATTTTTTTATTATTAACAAAAATATCAATATCAATTTCAGATAATAGACAATTTTCTACAAGGAAAATATAATTTTAAATTTTTAAAAAACAACTTGACTTCAAAAATTTAATATTAAAAACTTTTCAATTGATTTTAATGTATTTCAATGAAAAAGTTTCATTCGTATCATTAAAATCTCTGTATTACTTCAATAATCTCAGTTTTATTTTATTTTCTGTTTTAAGAGATGATTCAAGATTAAATTGTTATTGAGTAAAATATTCTTTTTTTACTCTTGTCTATTTATTTATATTATTAATAATATTAAGTTTGATTAATGCAATGAAACTTATAACTCACCAAGTCAAATTGTAGTTCTCAAGCAAATTAGCCAAATTAAAGGGGTTACTAAAGAATTAATATAAGCTGCCGGCATAAAAAATGGAATCGTCATCAAGCAGATGTTTAATCTGTTTAATTACTTTTAATATTATTTATCATAAAATTATTTTTAATTTTACTGTTTCTGCTGAATTATGGCGAGATGACTGCAGCGATCTGACTATCTCTGACTATCTCATTATTATACTCATTATATACATTATAAATTCAATAAAAATTACTTAATTAAAAAAAAAATTATGACTTTCAAAGAATTTATGGCTTTTTAAATTTAAATTTTAAGTTAAAATATAAAATCTGAGTGCCCTATATGTTTATAGTTATTAATTATAATTAAAACCCGTGAATAAATAAATTTAACCTGTGATTATAAATTAAAATAAAACCAATAAAACAAATTTATAATTTATTTTTATTATTTAATTTAAATTATTTTTCTAGAATAAATCAAATACTTTAAGTGTAATAAAATAGTTTTTTTATGAATATGAAGATGATGTTATTATTTTGTATTTTAGTTACATAACAAACAATAACCTAATGAATCTTCGTTTAGATTATAGGTATCCATTTAAATTTTGATTTCGAAGGTCACTTTTTGTAAGAAATAAACCCACAAAAACTTGTCTTGAACTTTTACCAGTATTTCCACCACAAGAATATGTATCGACATTGTCTGACAAAGGTATAAATATTAGAATCGACACTTTATATAGGTTCTTTAAAAATGTTATGTACAGTAGAATGTTCTCAAGTCTTTCTAACTGTCTTTTTTGAAGCACTGATGTGCACGTTTTTTTATGTGAAATCATGAAGTATCTACTGCCTATTGATTTTATTTTATTTACTTTATTTGCAATTTCGGATCTTTACTTTCCTTAATTTCCTTACGGAAATTAACACGTAGAGGGGGGTACATTCTAAATATTCAAAGTTTACTCGCACCGATAACGGCGTATTGGTGAGTTTAAAAATTAATTCTAATGGAATTAAGCTGCTTCTAATACGGTATTTTTATTTGCGAAAATATGAAATGCACATATTAATATTATCTTTACATGGCAGATAGAGAGTAAGGAGAAGTCCTCCAATTTCTTACTCTTAATGAATTCACAGGTTTCATTCTTTTTTGACACTTATATTTGACGAATAAAACGGTTGAGATGAATAGCCAATAAAACCGATGTGTGGGAGCAAAAATCGTCATATTATATTATACTCTGATACCTGATTAATGGAAAAACCATTATACTCCTCAGATAGATGTGGACCCCTTTACCTATATCGCCGATTACTCGTTGCATCGTCGAATGATACAGACTTATGAAAATTATTAAGGGACTTATTATTTAATTTATCAATTCAATCCAATAAAGTTTTCAATAAAATTCTAATTTTGCTTAATACTTAATCGTATTTATTAATTTTGTAATTGTAACTTACAACTGGTCAAATTGGATGTACTTTTTGGGTTCTCTAAAATACTGATACTATGATTGATACTATGAAAATCCTTAAAAAACTATTTTTAAAATTATAAAAAAATATTACAAAAAAAAATTAGAAATTTATTTTAGTTTAAAAGAAACTTATTTGACAATTAGTTATTGAATTGAGAGAGTACCGGAATACTTTTTACAGTCAATTTTTTTTCTACATATATACTACAGATAACATAGTAGCCATAAGCGAGAATAAAGAGTAAATTCGATGTCCAACACCAGTCAAAATGGCAGCTAACGCGTCGTTGTACCTATTTTAGTAAATACATTAAAAAAGTTCGCTCATGATTAAGGCGATTTAATCATAACTTTAGTTTCCTAAAGCCAAATTTAATATTTCTGAAGATAAATTTATTGTTACAAAATTATTTACATTGAAACAAATCAGTTTTATTTTTCTCTTTAAGTTGTACCGTTTCTTTTGGTAAATCTAAATGAAGTAATGTCGATGAATTTTAAACTAAAGACGTCAGAACCCCATTAGGAATTTCCACAAACGAAGAGTAGATTCTTGTAGAAGACCAAACCAATAGCTGCGTAGATAATTAGTAAACATGTTTCATCTATGAGATGCAATAAACCTGAAATTACTGTAAATATTGTGCATGCTTTACTTGATATAAATATAGGAAATTGGTTTTAAAAATACGAAAATAACCAGCTATATAAATAATTAAAAATGCAAGTGTTACATACAAATTATAATAATCGACTTCTTCGAAAAATTATAATAATATGCATAAAGTGAAAAAAAGCCACGAACAGAAAAACTGATATCGAATTTTTCAGATATACTATATTATTATAAGCAATAATAATTTACGTACTTGATAGTACATTAAACTACAAGGACAGTTAATACACTTAACTATACTAAGTTGCTTTTGTTTTTATTTATTGCCTGATGGATCGAGCGTTTACCATATAACCATAACACCATGCCAATAGTGAACTAAGGCAAATGTTTGTTCTATTAAAATTGCAATTATTTTTTTAAATTTGGTTTTCACAACAAACAACGATATTTTTTTTCTTGTTTCTTTGCTTCTTGATTTCCTTTGATTTTTTCATCTGAAAAGGTATCAAACCATTTTTGACACTAACAAAATAATGGTACGAACTTTGTGTAACAAAATCAGTACAATGGATATTTGCAAAAAATATAAAAAAATTAAAAACTTATAGATTTTATATAGATAAACATAGGATAATAAATTATAAACAATGCCTTTTTTATAAAATTATAATTTATTATAGAAGGGACGACTAGAAACGTAGAGTCAAAGTGCAATTTTACCTAATATTAAAACATGTGTATTGTTAGCACTTGTAATAGTAATGGTATATTTAACATTCAATATCTGTTTTGGGAAGGCAGCACTTCATCGCTCTACACGTACCAGCCGCCACTATAAATAAATATCGCTATTGTCATGAAAACTACTCGGGGACCCTCATCATCGTACGCTCATCACCTTCACCGTATCAAGTGCCACTGCGTATTTCGCTTTAATGTAAATAATACTTATATTTATATAAAATAATTATTAGGAATTAAAATTAATTTATTTATACTAAGTTTATTATTATTATGTATATTTAGTTTATTTCCATGTAGAAAATTAAAACGGATAAAATTATTACAAACAATATCTATAACGGTTAAACTGCAGTAAATATTAGCATTGTTTTAAATGTTATTTCTGGTATTTTATTTATTGAAAACAACATTATGGGTGTCATGTTATTTTTTCATAATTATAAACAGACTACCTACATCGATTCAATTATTTTGTTAAACCAGTAAATCTACATTTTGAATTTTTTTATTCATACAAAATGTAAAAGAATGAAAATTAAATAATTAATTACTTTAAAACTACAAGACCGATTTCATTGATTTTATAAACCAATAAATCTTCATGTCAACTTATATTTCACATTTTAAATAAATTGTTCTTTAAAATGCAAATTTCCAGTGGTCAAACAAAAGACGTTACCTGTTGCAGAAGGTAAATTAAAATTACAACAAAGAACCAGTTGGTATCTCCACAACCAATACGAAGTGAAAGGTGACACTTTTCTAAAAAAAAAATTAATGGAAAATTTTGTTTAAAATCCGACTCTTATAATAACATTTTTAATTTTTAACTTCAAATGACCATAGCACCGAAACTATAGATTGTTATACGATATGTAAATAAAGTTTTCTTAAAAAATAATTTATTTTAAATTAAAACTTAAAATTGATTGTTTACTTCTTTCCAATTTTTTTCTACAAAATTGTTGGGCTTTTGAAAAACTTCATTAAACTAAAATGTAACCGGTTAAATTTCCTATCAGAATGTAATAATCGACGAGTCTGTAAAACTTTTCGTTTAAAATATACAAGGTTGCAAGAAAAATAAAAAAGAGCATGTAATACAACTTACCAATTTCCCGAAGTGTTGTAAATAAAAAACATACTACATTAAGAATTAAAAGATTTATTTTTAAAAATTCTTATTGTCAAGGGAATGAATGAAATTTTTAGCATACAACTTTTTGAATATGAAAATATGTTTATGGATATTTTTTTTAATATTTGTGATGTGGTTTCTCATGGGGGTGATATTCATGATGAGGTGGTGGTGGATGCTTGTGATTTTCATAATGATGTGGATGATGTGAGGGGTAGTCGGGATGTCCATGATGTGGTTCTGATTGATGATGATGAGAACCACCATATCCACCACAAGCAACTGCTACTATTAAAGCAGTTAAGAACAGAATCTGAAATAAATTAATTAAAATAAATAAAAATTTACAAATATATCATTTATTAAAAAAAATAATGCAATATTGTACTCACTGTAATGTAGAGTTTCATGATGAACTGAATCTTAGTATTCGCCAGGTTTCGATGAACTGATACAGATTTTACTATAGCAGCAGCTTTTATATACACGAATACATGAAGAAAAACCGGAAAATTTCAAAATAAAAATTAAGTCTATAAATGCTTTTATGTATGAATTATAAAATATACCAGTTAAACAGGGTGAAGCGGATATGGCGGGGTAAAATAAAATTGTTGTACTTACACTTGAACTATTTAAAATTCACTCACAGAAAATACCTGACCGGGATTAAAGCCACATTAAAAACAAAAAGCTATCCATAACATACAGGCTACGGTTCTAAACATATTCTAGAAATTATGTCTGTTCCATAAGCACATGTTTTAATAAAAAATTTTAAATGATGAAAAAAAATTGAAATTGCATTATTAAAATAGAATTCATAATAAATTATTAATTATGATTAATTATAATGATTTTTATAAAGGCAAAGGCAAAGTTGAATAACTTATAACATTCATTTGTCTCGGTTTTTTTACTTAATAGTTAAATATTTTGAATAATTTTTTTCTTCCTTCTTGGTGCTCCTAAGTTCTTCGTCCTAGCTATTAATTTACATTATTATCATTATTAAAAAAATGTGATTTATTTTTTTAAACTAGTAAATTTATATGTTCAGTCTTTTTTTTATATAGTTATCTAATAACAAAAACATTAGATTAAATTAAATTAATTATTGGAATAATTACTAAATTATACAAATTTGGAATTGGAAAAGATTTGCTTGAAAGTACTATGAGTGCTACAATTAAAGTAGCATAAATTTGAATAGTAGTTTATGAAATCAGTTGTGAAATTAAATATCGGTTAATTTTTAATTTTTTTAGCAAACTTCATATCTTTAATAATTTAGATTAAACAAACCAAAAAGATAATTAAACCAAATTATTTAAATTTATACCTTAATTTAATTTATTTGAGTGGTCGCACTGTCACTGTTTTGTCATTTTATCTAATTTCAATCTAAGTACACGTAAATTTATTTTTAAATAAATTATATTCATAATAGAAAATTAACCTTAAAAATGAAATTTTTTATGTCTAGAGTGGTGTATTAGTATGTAATGTTGAAATAAACAAACTAAAACATATATTATTAAAATAATGAATTTTAACTATTTAGTAAAGAATACATACTTACCTAGAAAAATAATATTTAAAAAACAATAAAAACGACAATAACTCACAGTTAACAGGCTAGGACTTAGAATATTTGAATAAACAGGAAATGAATTATAAAACAAATACGTTATAAATATTAATAAAAATTTAAAATAAAAACTTTGTAATACGATATAAAGGTTTCTATTTCACAATTATTATTGATCATCAGTCGTATTTAACATAAAAAAAATCGTAAAAATAAAATAAAATGAAGCAAGAAAAGAAAAGATACCAAGCAAAATTGAAAAACAGAAAATTTAGAAAAATTACTATAAATTTAATGTGATTTACCAAATAACTAAAATAAACAACGTCACGTGTTTAAATGAAATTTTTAAGGTTAAATAAATAGAATTGATCCTTAACGGTAAAACCGTAAATTTTGAAGTGGAGACACACAGTGCCATCTATAGTCACTTCTTGTTTCTTAAATATTATTTTTCTATATAAGTATGTATTCTTTACTACATAGTTAAAATTCATTATTTTAATAATATATTTTATAGTTTGTTTATTTTAATTACATTCATATTTAAAATTATAAAATAATAAAAATATTAGCTCATTATTGCATTATTTTCTAATATTTTACACATTTTTCTGCTTTGAGCAAAGAATGTTCAGTTTGCCAAATTTCTTTTGATTTCATCCATCTAGCGACTTGAAAGTCGTAAAATAGTTATTGAGTTTTGATGCAGTATTTTAATTTTATATTGAAATCTTTACCATTCATTGACGTTTAATCGTGTGCAAACATAAAAGTTTCTATTATGTTAATATTTATAATTTAATTAATTATTATTGTTAGTTATTTTGGTTCTGAAGAATGTGAAACAATATATCGCTATCCTAGAATACAACTCTCGTAATATATTCATTTAATAGAATCTTACAGGAGATACAAAATATTGAACAATTTTAAAATTATTTGATAATTTTTGAGATATTAATGGAGAGCTTTATTTATAATTTTTAATATAATAATAATAATACTTATTTATTAAGAAGCTAAATATACAAGTTCTTAATTGGATGGCTTCTAACAAAGTTAGTTTTTCAAGCCACCAGTTTCAGCTCAAAAATAATCAACCAATATTAACTAAAAATTATGTACAAATTACATTTGTGCATAAATAGCAGCATCCAAATTACGGCGGAAGGACCTTGCACTGGTGGAGTCGTCAAAGAGGCTACGATGTCTCTTCACAAATCTCCACATAATCTCTTGTAATATTATTTTTATTTTTTTTTTGAAGAAAAAGTTATTCACATTAATCAAATAATCACCCGTTAATACTGAAATTAACGTAATCGTCGCTAGAGAGCTGCATTCTTATTATTATTTGTTAAAATTCTTACTTTTTAAACGGTGACGTTCGGGTTTATCATTCTAATAACCAAATATAAAATTTGACATACATATATGTACACGTGTGTGAACGTAGCCCCGCACCTTTATCAAATATGATTTTTGAAAATTGTTCGTGGTTGTTTTAGATTTGTTCTATATTGTTCCAAAATTTTTTTCAAAATCTGAAAAAATAACGGTGTGGGAGGGAAAACAGCATTTTTGGTAGGCCCCGCACTTTCAAAAAAATTAAATTTTTTTTATTGTTCCAGGTTGTTCTACGTTTGTTCTATATTGTTCCAAAATATTTTTTTAAATCTAAAAAAAAACTCGAAAAATTGCAAAAAACCGTTTTTCCAGTTAGCAATATCTTTGTAATTTAATAAAACACGAACAGATGGTAGCTCCATGTCCTTGGCACCTCCACATCAAAATATTAAAATCGGACTTGGTGCAATAGTTTGTACTTGTTTGTACCGCAAAAATTTTCGTTATAGTAATTTTTAGTTTAGTTTAGTAATATCTCAGTTTGGATTGTCTGATTATTTTATTTTACAAGATATGAAATACATGTTGTCTGGATTAGTAATGTTCAAGAGTATAGACATCCAATCTGTTGAACATTATACTGGTTGGATCAAAAGTGGTGCGAGGTGGGTTGAATATGATGATTTGTTATCAAAACCCGTGTTCTCCCCAAATAATGATAACAAGAGTACACACTTATGCGTCTATGTGGAAATCTAAATTTTGTATGATTTAATTTTATTTAAATGTATTTCCTTTAATTCTTTAGTAGTTGCTTGTTTATTAAATACAAACAATAAATAAAACAATAAATTTTGAATAAAAGGATGACTGTTATTTTTATAATATATCATTTTGAACTCTTTCTTCCTATGGGGACTTCTAATATGGTAGCACCACTTATTTAATATTTAAATTTGGTAGTGCCATCTGTTGATATTTTATTAAATTACAAAAATATTGCTAAATGGAAAAACGGTTTTCTTTTCTCATTTTAAAAGTGCGGGGCTGGCCAAAAATGCTGTTTTCCCTCCCACGCCGTTATTTTTTCAGATTAAAAAAAAATATTTTGGAACAATATACAACAAATGTAGAACAACCTGGAACAAGAAAAAAAATTTAATTTCTTTGAAAGTGCGGGGCTAACTCGAAAAACGGTTTTTCGCGATTTCTTGCGCTAATTTTTCGATTCGCGCAAAAATATTTTGGAACAATATAGAACAAACCTAGAACAACCTGGAAAAACTTTCAAAAATCATTTTTGAAAAAAGTGCGGGGCTAAGTTCACACACGTTATACGTACATGGTTTTCATTATAGGTTGAGAATCAAAGTTTTTGAATTTTTAATTATAGCTGTATTCTTTTTACCTATTTTAAGTGAGATTGTACTGAGATACTCAGTTACTCAGTTGAAAAGTTGTTTTTTTTTACCGTTTTGACATAAGTACTGTGCCGTGCCAAACTGAGTTTTACGTGACAAAATTTGCCCTTCCATACCCAAACTGATCTTGCTGTTTTGAAGTGTTACAACTGAGACAAATTGGGAAATGGCTCGGATTGGTTGATTTGAATTAAACTTGTCACTTATTGCGATTATTTTAATATCTACTGCACCTTAAATTTTTAATTTGTCTTTTTGAAGTTTATATTGACATTATACAATAATACAATAAACAATTTGGTTAGCACCACCAAACTTCAAAATAATTAAATTCAAAAATCACTTAGTAGTAAATTTTCGTTGTTCTTTTTACCTTATCTTTTTCTAACTTTGACTCAGTTAATCTCAGTTCGTCTCAGCTCACTTCGTCTCAGTTGTGCAACTGAGATGGAAATAAAATAGGTAAAAAAAATACAGCTATTAATGACAAAACATAGCAAACATAATCCAATATAAATACAATACAATATAACAATTTCGTCAACTTAAAGTTATAACAAATTTAGAAAATTTTTAAGACATACCTGGCTTCCAGACTAATAAAGACTTGTGTACCTTAGGAAGTATTATTTTTAATTATTTTTTTGATAATTTTTGGAGTAAAGCAAGGTGGCCTACTTAAAAAATTTCGATCTGTTTTAAATTGTAGAATAAAGTGTTTGTATTTTGTGACATACATACAGCTAGCTATTTTGAAATTATTTGCTTGTTTGAAAACAAAAATATGATTGGTAATATAAGAATTTCAGATTTCTATATAATATGTAGATACTAACAAACGTGTGTAGAGTAACAAAATTAAAAATCCATATTGTTGACTAAAAAAAGAATACCTGTAACGGTAAAGTTGTTTAACTCAAGTTTTTAATATATTTTTTTTTGTAAATACACAGTTCTTGGGAAATTTATTATATCAAATTTTCCCAAATTTATTTTAGTATATAATTATTCCTAAATACGTGTATTTATTTATTACTACTGTTATAAAATTCATTTATAAGATGCAAATTAATGACGTATTTGCTTCGGACCAACACAAGTAATTAATTGAAAATAGTACATATTTTCAAAAAATAATCATTTGTAGTACATTGGAAACTTTATTTTATTTTCTTTTCTTTAAGAACTTTAAGTATTTAAAGTTAAATCCTATAAAAATAATATTATAGATATAATATTTCCGTAATACTTATACATCATAATTGTCATAATAAAATATTAATATTAATAGAAAAATATAAAATCGCTACAAAATTTAAATATCTAAACACCTTATTTTGGAATTGAATAATTGAGTGCGAAAAAATAATTTTTCCAAATTTCCTATTCTAAGAAATGTTTATTACAACTAAATTGGTTTTAAATATTTTTTAAATTCTTCCCATCATTAGTTATATTAATATGATAATTTTATCCAAATTATAATTTTTTTTGTTTATATACCTATTTCGGCAGCAATAAATCCGGTTTTTAGCGTACAATAATTTCAATATAAAAGCCACATTCATTTTGTCAAATTGTTAGTTTCTGTATTATTGCCGTGCTATCGAAAGTAAAAATTTAAGAATTTAAAATGTCTCGTATTAGTATGGTAAGCGAATAAGTATTTTTAATTTTTTGATATATTTTATCACTTTACCTCATCTTAAATAATAATTGTATAAGTATTAAAAATTATGTACAAATTAATTAAATCTTTTATTCTAGGTGTTGATTTTCGCTACATTAGTGGTAGCTGCTATGTCTTATGGGGGTGGTGGTGGAGGTTACGGACATCATGCTGTTCATAAGCATGAAGATAAGCATGAACATCACGACTATCACCATGATCATCACGATGATCATAAACATAAAGATTATCACCATGGTTACGATCACGACCATCACGACAAGCATGATTATGGTCACGATCATCACGATTATCATGATCGTGATCATCATGGTCATGGATATGGATATGGACATGGAGGGCATCATTATTAAAGAAACGCAAAATGACTTTGTTAATATGACTAAATTTAAAAAAGAACTGAGAATAAATTATTTGTGATTTATATCTTTTGTCTACTAGAAGACTAAAAGAAATTGAAATTAATATTTTTTCAATATTTTGTAAAAATAATAATATATAAGCTTTTTTCAGATTTTTTCAAATCTTTGCTGTGATTTCCTGTAAACCCATTATAAAGTTTGGTTTTAATAAAAAGATTAATTCTTGGAATATACTTTATGATTTTTTTTGAGTTTAGTACACTATTTTCCAAATGTGATCTTAAGTCTATACTTCATATAATCTCATTGGCTTCCTTTCTCAGACAAATAAAATATGAATATAAGTAATAAGATAGATTTAACTATTTTGCATAGAAGTTATAGATTTTTGTATTTAATTTGATCGAGGTATATTGGAAGGTGGAAAATTGAAAAACAAAGTAGTTACACTAAATATAATATTAGAACATATTTTGCTAGCATTTTTAATAAAACGTTTTTTGATTTTTATACACAAGGAGTAATATCTAAAAGCTTATTCCGGCATCTGATGGAAAATATTTTATAGTTACTGTCTAGAAATGGTGAGCTGGAATTACCAGAAGCTCTTAAAGGTCAACAAAATTTTACCTACTACGTATATCAGTTTAGCATTAATATGAATAATGTGTTTAAACTTATCTCAGAAACCTGCTCCTCGTAGTAGCAGGGAAGTTATATATTTATGTATTAAATTTACAAAATGATAATATAACCTTGAAAATTAAATAATGCCAATTATTAAAGCTGAGAGAAACTCCAAAATATATTTTACTAAAAATTAACTTGGAAATTTTTCTACTTAATGACAGTAATGAGACCAACAGATTCATTATCAAGTATCAATGAAATAACTAAGCAAGCTGAATAATTATTATGCTTGGAAGTGGAAGCTATTTGAGCATCCGCTATTTCTTTAATTAATTTTTTAGTTTTTAGCATAATGTCGTTTTGCTGATTTTTATTTAAAACGCGTATTTTTTTGGTGTGATTAATAAAAGTCGAGACATAATTAAATGAAACAGTCAAAATATTTATTGCAACAAAAATAATGATTTTATTTACATTTGAAGTTTTGGTAAAACGGTAAAACTAAACCAATCGTAATCGAAATAAAAAAACAATCGCTTGTAACGCCTGAGGAAGACGAAAGTTACATCTTCGATGTCTTGGAAAATATTATGACGTATTTTACTGCCTTTAAGAGTGCTATGTACTACATCTCTTTAAAAATGTTTAAAATATTATTTGCTCTTTAATCAAACAACAACAAATCAGCAAGAAAATCATTAATTATGAATTCTAGTTTTATGCAAATATATGTACAATAAAAAATTTATTCTTTAATAAGTTTAAATTCCAATCAAGTTATTGGCTTAACTAAACTTTTTTATACTTGATATTTTGCAAAATCAACGACTTGCAAACTTAAATAAATTATAGTCTAAGTCATAGACTATAACTAATTCCAAAGTAAAAGCTTTCAGAACCCAAAAGAATACCGCCATCTTGAAAAATATGTTGTTTTTAAAATTGTTTTGAAAATTTTTACCAAACCATTAATTATCTGACGCTCCGGTCAGTTTTGACAAACGCAACCAAACGTTTTATTTACAAAATAAAACTATCTTTTTTAAATCCACATGTCTTGCGTTATTTTCGCATCTTTAGGAGTTACACTGTATTTTTACAAAGCTATAAATTTTTCAAACCAGTTAAAATATTAAAATTAAAATTAATTAGTTTAATATCTGAACTTTAGAAAAATAATAGTTTTACTCTGGAAAGAAGCATAATGTAATTTTATTTTTAATAAAATTAATTTTTACATGTTAGATGTAAAAATTTGAATTTTATTAAAAATATTATCACATGTTAATAACCTTAACCATTTTATTAATGTAATTTTAATATCCTACAAACTTAGTTTAAATTAATTTTTTTATTATAGTTTATTTTACAAATATAAGGTGGGTTGAAGAGTAAATCTGACAAAAATTACGTAAACTTGGGTTTACTTGACCTATCTTCTAGCTACGCCACTGGTCTGGCCTTCCTTCCAACTTAACTTGTCCAAGTCTTTTTTGAACAAATAAGGTTTAATGCCAGAAAGGTTTAATGGATATTTAATGTTCCGTTATTAGTGGATCACCTTGTTTTTAGTTCTTTGAATAATATTTTAACAGTTATTATAAATCTTCATTGCAATTGCTAATTAATTGGAATACCATATTTTGGATTTTCCTAACATTATCCGCATTAATATCAAATAACTCTATACTATTAAATTTAAATACATACGTATAACATTTATGGGAAATTTGCCACGGTAATTAGTGTAATTCCTCTCAATACCGAATACTTGTTTAATCTTACTAGTGGTAAGTGTTGGTTAATAAAACTTAATATATTTTTTGAGTTGGTTGCAATTCATTATTATTCAGTTTTCTCAATAACTACATTGGCTTAACCCAGCAGTGAGAGTAAGTATGTTATCCTGTAGGATGTCTATAATTTATCTTCTGATTCCATATTAATTATGATTTACTTATAACCAATTATTATGGTTTCGGTCTCAGGGCCGCGCCGACAACCAGCAGCGCCTGTGTGCAAAACTTATTAAGTGCTTCTTTTTTTGTCGTCGTGTTTCCACATGAATATTTTTTTTATTTTTCAAATTTTGACTGAAATATGTTCTGCAGTTTGCATATTCTGCATTTTCTTAAATAGGTAAAAGCAGTTCGCTTCCGCTTGGTAATTACTGCGAAAAATAAAACGCAAAGTAAAACTTTTACTTACTTTGTTTGAGATATTAATTGTATAGATGAAATACGTGAAATACGTATTGTATACGTGATATGTATAAGTGAAAATTTCAGTGTGCACTACTCGAAAGCAAACTTAGGTGTAAAACAAAATTTATGCTCAAAATAAATGCAAATTATAATAAAATGCCCAGATGTTTATTTTTTCCAGTTAAATTGATTTTTCCAAAAAAAAGATATATTTCTACGGGCCGACAGAGTAAAAAATAAGCAGATTTAAGGGTAGTTTTATTGCTTTATTATCATAGTTTACTATGCCTCTGCTATTTGGTTTACTTAATAACTTAAATATTTTCATAAACGTACATTATGAAAAATTTTTAAGCATAGAAAATAAAAAAAAGATTTTAATTATTGAATGATTCAAATTGTGTTTTAATCTCGCTGCTTATGCCGCATAATGCGGCCGCATCTTTGCATCATAGCACCGCACCCGCACGACCCTCTGTGCACCTTGCACCTGCACTCTCGATAAAACATTTGTTTAATTGTTTTGGTTCTCTCGCTTGCGTTGCGTTCAGAAACTCACCCACGGCTTTTGATTTTAACGCAGAGCTTATAATTAATGTAAACTAAAACCCGAAACGTAAACATTAGGTCAATTCAAATAGTGTAAAAATAATTTCAATGATTGGCGCTGGTATTTCATCCGACGCCCCTATTGGCTTGGCGCCTGTGTCCGCCGCACACTTCGCACACATGGGCGGCTCGGCCCTGTTCGGTCTCGGATGGTTTTCATCATCAGATGAGAAACTAAAACTTTTTGACATAAAATAAAAGCATAAAAATAACAACGTTAATGGCGACTTAGTGTGATCGCTAACTAAAAAACCAATTTATAAAACAACTTACGCTAGCCGAAAAGCATACAATAAAATTAATCAAAAACCAGATGCCACTAAAACAATCAATAATTAATTATTATTAACAACTACAAAATTTTTATAAAATAAAACCAGATTTGATATTTTTAACAGTGCAGTGTTCCATCAAAGCAGTTATAAATCACAAGTTAAATCATTCAAATCAACCACAACATCAACACCCCGTGGTTTTAGGAATTCGTGCTATATTTACATAGTAAGTCTGGCTAATTGACAGAACGTCAAAGTAAAAAACGTATAAATGGATATTATGTTTATAAACCTTTAATTATACAATGCAATTTATTTCGTCCGTATTATGTTAAATTCCCAACGTCAGGATTCTCAATTTTTAGGGCTTCTTAAGATAACCTTAAATTTTCTTTTTAAAAAATTTAAATCTGAAAGTATCAAAATTAAAATAAGAATAACATCAATTGTTTAAAATCTATAGATAAGTATAATTTTATAGAATTTAACGATTGGTGTAATTAACCTTGATGCTGAACAAGTTCAATGAAAACTTCCAGCTATGCGAAAACGCATATATTTTAACAAATTAATCGGCAAGGTCAGAATTTTAAATTCTTTATTAAAATAATTTATTGCAGCTAATCTTCAACCTTTAGAAATAGAACTTATGCTACTCTAAACTTATCTTTTTATTACGTATTAAATTCGGAAATTCCTACATTTACTATTATAGTAATGACATAGGGATGAAATTACTGTAACCTAACAGCAAAGACTAAATACTCTGACTAAATCATATGACTTGCGATATGAGAGAGAGGGAGAGAGTTTTCTCTCTGGGAAACACAGAGTTTTGTACCAAAAACCAAAATTGTATTGGGTATTCTTAACAAAATCGAGTTTTTAAATATGCGACATACTAGTGGAATTCGTAACATTGAAGGCCGATTCCATCATCTTAATTTACCTAAATAAAATTTGCTGTTTCAGAAGACGTCAAAATTTTAAATTCTTAAAGATTCAAAATTGTTGCTTGAAGTTGGCTAACTTGTAAGTGGGATCTTAAAGTAACAAAACCCTTGTACGGTTTTTTCATATATCATCACATAAAACGGCTTAAGTTCTTTAGAAAATAGTAGTTGTTTGGAATAATAGTTTAATTTATATTATATTGAGGAAAACATGTAATCTGAAGACGTGCAATCTATAGAAACATGCAGAAAGAACTATTTTCGAATCGCTTTTATACGGGCTACCATTTTCCGCTAGTGTTTTAATTTTATTAAAATTAAAAATTACTTTTTTTGGAAAAGTCTGATTCTCTCGTGGAGAAAATCATGCTGCATACGTGGTTAAGCTTAAATAATTGTAAACACATCATATGCTTCGGTTGTTTACCTTTAAATACTTTTTATTTTTATTTACTCATTATGACAATCTGTGGTAAATACTTCAAAAGTTTAAGATTGTAGTTATGGCTTGTAAGTTTCATGTTTTTTATTTTGGTGATTTAATCGTAATATTTTGTTCTTTTGTAGTTAATGCCCGATGATGACTCCAATTTTTAAACGTTTGTTTATACAAAACATTGTAAAAATAAAATAAAAATGTAAACTATTTTTTTTATTAATCCATTTTAGGAATTGTGAAAGAAAATTACTCATTCTGGATGCAAGTACATAATTAATATGGTTTGATTTAATATAAAAAATAAACAATAACTAATTTAATAATATATTACAAGTTGTTGACCTTTGATAGATGTATTCCACATAATCTGCAACTTATACATATGCATAAAAACATGTAAAGAATTCTACGAGTAGTAGAATTTAATATTTTTGAAAAATTTCTTTTAGCTGATATTTTGTTGAAACCCTGACATAAAAATTACTACAAAATAAGATAAATCCTCGTTCTTTCGTCGATACATCTTTTCGTATATTTCATATTTAACCCATTCGCTAAATTCTGTAATTGCATTATTTCGATTTTATAATTTTTTTTTAATCGTTGATAAAGGTCATTAGTAGTCTAAATCCAGAATCTCAGCTACCAGTCATCTTGAATTTCAGAGGAATTGATTTTTATTAAAAAAATAAAAACAGTCAGGACCAAACATACAGGAAATTTAATTCTCTATACCTTTGGTCGTTACAATTTTTCGTGTACGATTGATATTGATATACTAATAGGGTGAAATTACATAAATACAGGTTTGTTAATAATCATTTATGCATTCTAGTTGAAATTAAACAAGACGATAAATAATTTAATTTTGTTTTATTTTGCAGGTTTAAGCCAAAAAATATTTATCTGTAGACGAAAAATAATAAAGCTCAAAGTTGTAGAGAATTTTATTCTACGCAAGTTTGAAAGAAATTCCTTATTACAATAAGTAGACAAAGATTTGATTTTGACTACGATTGACTTCCTTCAATAGTTAAAAAAAGAAAATTAGAAAATTATAACTAATTATTCAGCATTCGATGCCTAATCGGTTCTGGTTAATTTATCAAAACTAAACTGTATTTTTGTAGTCTTTGATTCCAAATTATTAAGGTATTAAACCATCTTAAGTGATTTATTATCAAAATAAATTATTGTTTATTGAAAATTTATTGCGAATTTCCTACATTAGATTTCCTTACTAATTTCCTTAATAATTCACGGAAGAAGCTTCCGTGAACCATATGACCTCTGGTAGACAATCGATGAATTTATATTGCTTATTTACAACAGAATAATTAATATACATACTCATGATACAATGAATTTACAAGGTATGATATTTTACGAACCCATTTTCGTCCGTTTGACGCATGACGTCATTTTGACGTATCTAGGTTCTAAAGAATCAAATGGAATAGTTCCCGCCGTAGTTGACCGCCAATACTCGGTCGTTCTCGCTATTTGTTTAACCCTAGAATGCTATCGTACGTAAAATTAAATATAATACGATACCCAAACGCTTACCACAACTTACGTAGGTAGCATGCTAGGGTTAATATCTGAACCAAGGTGCGTCACAGTCCAGCCCAGTCCAGCCTGCGCAATATCATACCTTGTAAATTTATTGTATCATGATACATACTAATTAATTAGAACTAACATATTAATTAGAATATACATACGTATAATTATACCCATCCATAAAGTGTAAAGAAAATGCAACCTATTAATTTCATTACATTTTTTTTAATATTTTTCATTTTCTGTAGTTTTAAATTACAGAAGAGTTGTTGGTTTTTTAAATTTTCTTTTGTTCCACTTCTACATGTTAGATATAAAGATCATAATATATTTAATCACGTCATCCTGAAAAAATTGTGTGGGTTTATATAAAAGCATGGTAGTTAGTATAATTCTTCAGTGTTGCAAGCAGTAGAAAATCTATCTAATATTACAGGGATATGTTTCAATTAAAAGTAAGTAAATTAAGTATTAAGTATTAAGTAGTGTACTAAATAAAACAATAACATAATTAATAAAAGGAAACTAAAATTTGTAAAACTAACAATTTTTATGAAAGAATAAAAAAATGTGATTAATTAATTTAACCTAAAATATATAGGAATTTATAACCTACTTTAATTTTGAACCAATATTGGCGATTGACTTGATGACTTTATTTAAGTACATACTATCTACTAAGTACTCTGTATATATCTGTTTAATTTATTAAATGGGTTAAAATTTTTGGTTGGAGCTGAATTTTGATATATAGGACAACTTTTCAGGTATTCCAGACAACGCAAATTTACTATATTATAATAAAAAATCTATATATGATTTATTGATTTTAAAACTATAGAAGAATGATATTAAAAAAATTCAAAATATAATAATTTATTCTTAATCCATGCCGATAATAAAAAATTTAAATTAATTTTGATTTATTAGTTATGCAATTTAAAAAAAACAAAAAATGCACTCGCGCTTTTTAGAACTAAAGTTCACAGATAAAATATATTGTATAATTAGCGCAAAAACGTTTTTCGTAGAATAAAAACATAATGTAGATGATTCAAAATAAACTAAATAAAAATGCGTTTAAATATAGCATTTAGTATGAAAGAAAAAGTAGAGGAAGAGTGATATTTTTTCTATTTTTTCTATTGGTTAACCGTGGAAGGGGGGTTATTAAATTTGTAAGTTAAGAAAGAGGTGGTAATTGCTTATTAATAATATTCAACAAAAATAACTTGTTGAGATTTTGTTATTTATTGTATTGATATTATGTATTGTAATTATTACTAAGTCATTCATTATTGTAACGGGCTGTGGTACTGACCCCACTGCACTGAAGCTTAAGCTTATTGTGCACCCCTTCACAGAGTGTTGATACTTGCAGGAAGGCCGAGCTGAGATATTCTGTGGGTTCGCCATTCGAACACGGAACTCCCGCTCGTTACTCAACCAGCAATCGTATCAAACCACTACTATGGACTTTCCATAGCCCATAGATCAATATTGGGCTTTATTTAGATCACAGCAGTATGGCGTGGACATGATTGAGTAGCGAACCGCGGTTTACCGCGTCCTAGCATGAAGATTTAAGCATTGCACCACACTGCTGGTCAATTATTACCAAGTACATTTTTGTTCTAAAATCTGTGCAAAAAATGAAATTTTTGGTTTTTTGAAATACTAATATGGTTTAATCTCAAGTTTTACTATTTACTATTACAAATCTGCCGATTATTTGATTTATTAATTCAAACTCCAATTGTTATAAAATATTGTCTCGTTTATATAGTAAATAGTAGGTATAAATTTTTATATAAATTTTATAAATTTCCTGTAGGTAAAAGTTTTTAGTTTTACTAATACTATAATGAAGACTTTAAATTAGCTTAGCTTAAATTAGGGTAGTCTAACTCGATATTAATCATATCAAATTTTTATTTATTTATACACAAACACTTTTTCGAAACTAAAATGTTTAAACTATCACAATAGGGGAATGTTGTCAAGGTTGGCCCGTCGTCTAGGTCGGCTCACTGCGATTTTTCAGTGTAAATCACTGAAACCACCTATGTGCGAGTGTGCCAAACATCCCTCAATGACAACAAACTTTTCGTGCCATTACTGATTTTGGAGTGTAATGTTGAAACGTGTTGTGCACTTATTCACTGAACTAAGACAAAAAAAGTTTTCCACCAGCTGCAAATAGAGCATGAAAACTTGGAGGAAAAACATTAATTCGTTAAGATAAGCATCTAAAATGTGTTATGTAGATAGTCTTTAAAAATTATTCAAGGGAAACATTCAATTTCGCTACCTGTTTGGATGTAGTGTGACGCGATGTGGTGATGGAACTTGTTGTTAAGGTTGGACCGTTGCAAAAAAACTACGTTGGTAAATGCATCATCTGCTTGGAAGCGAATGCTTCGTCGCCTGAACCGCAACAACTCTATTGCATGCATTAAATGCAAGAATAATGTGCATTTGAAATGTGCCAAAATGGCAAGGAGCTATTTTATTTGCCAAAACGGTGATTCGGAATTATGTGTCATGTAAATCAGTTCTCTGCGATATTATATTGTAAAGTTTCACTCAATCGAATAAAAATAAAATAAATTTGGTTTATTATTTCATCCAGTCAATTTTTTTGCACGAATTTGGCAATTCTTAACGGTGGGCCAACCTAGATAACATTGGGCCAACCTTGACGACATTTTTATTTTTTAATTCTTGCATAAGTTCTCTATTTTTTATCCAATCAACTTGCGATTGCCTCGAAAGTAGCTTTATTCCTAGATCTTTCTGATCATGTGCTTAAATCAACAAAATTCTTTCTTACACGAAAGTTATGGGCAAAAGTTAAAAGGGTGGCCAACCCTGACGACATTCCCTTATTATAAATACACCGTATGTATATTATCGCAAACGTTTTCACCATAATATGGCATCATCAGGCGGATGAACTAGCGATAATATACATACGGTGTATTTATAAATTGTGATAACTTAAACATTTTAGTTTCGAATAAGTGTTTGTGCATTTTTTGGTTTATGCTAAAAATTTGATAAGCTTTACTATTCTTCTCAATTTGAAATAGTTTTAAAATTTAAAAAGTAAACCTTAATTTTTCTTTTATAATTTTTCTTATTTCTATTCCTTCTTCTTTATCAAATACTTTCAGAAGAGTGTAGTGACTCTTCCTCCGTTTTTTTCAGTTTTATTTTTTTACTTTTATTGATTTCAAAAATGTATTAAATTTTTTCCTACAAAATTAACATTTTCTCGAATTCTCATTAAAAACCTAATTAAGAAATATTAATGCGGCTCTATTTTTTTATTATTAATTCGAGGACAACAACGCAGTAAGAATAAATAGTAAGTGTCGTCACTTTGAGTAGAACTAGTAGATAACATTTAATTATATCTAAATTACACTTATTTTAATTATATACTGAGTTATATATTGCCAAAACCAACGTGCAGAATTATTATCATATGAAGTACCAGAGTACCCCTATCCTTAGCTTTTATCAAAACTGCGTTTATGAAGAAATTTTGTACACAATTTTTTTTTATTTTGTTAGGTACACAATTGCAACAATTTTTTATTGTAGTTATTATGTGTTATTATTAATTGTTGTTATTATTTATAAACTTATTTAAATGTTATTTATTAAAAAATACACCAATAGTTATTAATAGAGAGCGGATTTCCTTCCATTATGCTTATGGTTAATATTGAAGGCAGAAATAAATTATCTTAAAATGTGCACGATTTATAAAGAATGTGATTATTTGATGCAAAGTTTTTTATGCCTATTTTGCTTTTTTGAACATTTCGTGCCTATTTTCAATTTTTGTACTTATTTGAAGCTATTTTCTCTGAATTTCAACACTTGGGTCTATTTAAAAAGTGGTCATCGACAAAATTTAATTCTATTTAAAAAACCGCCAAAGAAATTTATACTAAACAAAAAATATTGTTTTCATTCGTAAAGGTAAAGGTAACTTGGCGTTTTTTATTACGTCGAAGAGTAACGCATTTCACTTCGTAAGCTGATAATTTTTGTTTTTTTTGTAATTTTTGTAATTTTTTTGTTTTTTGTTTTTGTTTTTGTTTTTGTAATTTTTTCAAATAAAATAATATTAATAATAAGTACCTACATAATAAAAAAAACAAAATAAAATATAAATATAAAATAATACATTAAAAAAGGAAATAATTTAAAATTACAAAACCATTTTTTTATTTTTAACCGACTTCAAAAAAGGAGGAGGTTATCAATTCGGTTGTATTTTTTTTATGTTTGTTAATTTTTTTACTTTGTACTTGCACCTTTCCAGTTTACAGTTAAGGGATGAATTACGTATTGTAAAGTTTTGTTGAGCTTCTAACTTTACTTAAGAAACTATATTACTACAAATGTTAAAGTTTAAAAAAAGTGCATGTGAAAGTTATAAAATCATGGAAGGTTAACCTTTAAACACCCTTTGCAGTTGGTTACAAAAATGACCTGCCGCTTTTATTACTTTTTTTGTACATTTTTTTCAGTTGAAAGTTTAGAGATGATTTTATCTGTCGTATTAATTACTGTTTATTTATTTTGCTTTCACGTGCACATTGGTAACATTTCTTAAATGTAGTAATTATTTAGAATTACTAAACCCATGGGAGGGGTTTAAACTTCCAAACCCCCCCCCCCTCTTTATATACGGCGCTGAACCTTTTATTGTCTACACTTAACGGCTTTCGATTTAGAAATGAAAGTATGAAAAAATCGAGATTTCCTATCGGGAATGAGGCGTCAAAATTTTTGTAAAATGTTTCGTTTAAAAGATACAGAGTTTTGAAACAAACCAAAATAAAAGAAAGCTCAAATTTTTCAACACGTTTTTACCTACTTTTATTCATAACTCGAACGCCGTTGATTTTAGACAAAAAATGGTTAAATCTAGTTTGTAGATTACTTCACGCTTTTTAAAAAAGTACTAATCCATTTTTAATAAAAAATTAATATTTTCCGGGCGATGGCCACGTGAGACGTGAAAGTGGAAATTAAAAGAAATGCTTTAAAGAGGACTAACTCTCGAATAATTGAATTGATAAAAAAGAATTTGTTAAAAATATTTCTTAGAAAAATGTCTTCTATAGTCGAATTTTTTTTAACTCGCGTATAACTTATCAAAAAAATTGTATGACTTAAAATTTACAAAACGTATGTCTTAAGGTTCTTTATATCAAACGAGATGTCAGATGCCATAATCTTTGACGAGATTATGTCAAAAATCAAACGAGATGACAGTTAAAATAGTTAAAATCGACGTACGTTTAAGGTGCTAGATAAATAGGAGTAGTTCATAAAATCTAGCAGATGTCACTAGTTGGTTTATGATATTTTATTTTATCCAAGATGTACACCTTTTAAACAGGTATATTATTGTAATATATTTTAAATTTGAAAAATAATTTTAAATAAATTTACATACAGTAGTTCTATACAGTTCTATACTTCTATACCTGTTATGACCAGGGTATGACCTATCTGGCAGGTATACATAGCTAGAAAAGTACTTTTTTTTTCTGTCTCTTTTCTAATAGTTACTTTTTTCTGAATATATGACAAAGATAACCAAATGTTATACGTTAAATCTCACTGCACTTGGAGATTAGTCATACGCGAGTTAAAAAAATCCGACTATATCACCACCTAAGTTATGTAAAGTGTATCCGGAGAGACCCTGTATATATGTTTTATTTTTGTATAAATTTTATGTTTTCGTTTAGGGTAATAGTAATAGATTGACTTTTTCTATTTTGTATTTGTGTTTTGTTTTGAAGAGGGGTGCATTAATTTTAGCCCAAGAGCGTCGTATATCTTAGGACGGCGCTGGCAATTTCTGTTATGTTAAAAATGACATAAATTAGGTAACTTTATTTTTTCAACACATGTAATTTGTTCGCAAAAAATCTGAAGTTAAAAAAACATTTCATTATTTTCTGCCGAAAAATTCATCATTTTGAAAATACTGAAACTTTCAGACATTTTTCGAAATTTTCCCAAAACAATTAATTTTAAAATATGTTTATTTAAGAAACTATATGGTTGAAATGATAATCATTAGCTAAGTTATGATAGTGCACAATAAAAGAAGACACATTTATTTTTCAGCTTATATAAAATTTTTTTGCATTACTTATATCTATATGTACATAGTTTCAATAATTTTATTGAAAGTTAATCAAGTCATTCGTTATTCAAAGTACTAGCCCGAAGATTCAAAAGGATTATGCGATTTTTATTTTGAAAATCTGGCGGACAAAAAATTGCAAAAATAGTGAGTCGAAATTTGCTTCTCTCAAAATGGCATTATATCTCCATCAATTTTCGACTAAATTGGACACATTTTGATATTAAGAAAGCTTTAAATGATTGAAGATTCTTTAAGCCAATTTTCAGATTTACAATATTGTTTTCTAGATCAAATGCTAAATGTCCTGAGCTAGAAGTAAAATGTCATTTAAATATATAAATTTTAATGTTTATATAGTACACATTAGGTTAATTTTTAGTGTTACGGCAATTACTAGGATTTCTACGGCGACGTTTCTTATCGGGTGAACCACGAATTGAGGAATGTGATGTATTACTGTCAGATATTTCTCCATTATTAGAGTCTACTGCCTGTCTACCACACGATGGAGGACGAGGACAGCCACGCTTTTTTTTATTTGGCCCCCGCTTTTTTCCAGCATCGCAGCGTCGTTTTCGTTTACAACAGCCATCTTTCGGTTCTTCGGTTTTATTTGCATCTTCGGTTTTATTGGTTTCTTTGGGTTTCGATACTTTATTTAATTTCATTTCACTAAAATTTTAAACAGGTAGTAAATATCAAAAATTTAAATTGTCAACACCGCTCAGCTTCGTATTAACAACGTTGACGTAGCCTGAGTAACTGGTTTCTTTTTTTTTTAAATAAAAATATACAATACACTCTATTTTAAAAGTTCTCTAACTTTGAATTTGATGTTTGAAACCAACTTTATTTATTGTGATCTGAAATGGAGAAAAAGCTCTGGTTTCAAACCGGGTATATTGTTAAAATTAGGATTATAGTTAAAATAAGGATAAAAAAAGCTGAAATACAAAGATTTTTAGTGATCTACATAATTATTTTACATAAAATATTACGTGAATTTAATTTTTTTTTGTAGCTGCCTTGTTTATTATTTTCTGTGAAATGGATTGGTTTTTCAAAAATTTTTACTAGACAAAAGTTGTAGTCCGTTAAATTTCCTATCCGGAATGGGGCTTCAGATTTTTTGTAAAATGTTTCGTTTAAAAGATAGTTTTGAAAAAAATCAAAAAAAACTGAAATTTTCAACATTTTTTTACTTGAATTTATAACTCGAAAGCCGTTGATTTTAGACAATAAAAGGTTTAAATCTATAGTCGATCTAAGATATGAATAATATGGCGTGTCGTTTGCAAGGTCTAATGTACACCGGGAAACTTCAGATAATTTAAATAGTACTTAATCTTGTAATAATATTAAATACTCACCACAAAAAAGCGAAATGTTATAACCAGGACTCGGAACTTTACGCTTTTACATATTTGTTTGAAAAGTGCATATTGCAATTGTGGTTAGTCAAAAATTCGTTTCATATTACCTACATGTCAAATATAAAAGTTTTTGTCGCATAATTTTGCATATTTCGTTACTTTTTAGACAAACTCGCATATTTTAGGTTTAAGAACATATGCATATTTTGTTGATTTCCGGCCACTTGTACAGTGTGAGTTTAATTTCGAGTTTAGTAAAACTTGGTTTAATTTATAAACGTTTAAAAATGTAGTTTTTTAAAATTATTTTAATACCAACCATACAAATTACTGTTTATTTTTACTAGTTTAGCAGTAATTTGTATGTTGGTATTAAAATAATTTAAAAACACCTACGTTTTTAAACATCGTTTATAAATTAAACCAAGTTTTACTAAACTCGTAACATGACTACTAGAAAAAATTTGATTTAAAAGATTAAAACTTTTGCTTTAAGTTTCGTAATTGGTAGAGTTTCCACTTAACCTTTTGCAATTGCAAAAAATAGTATATGGTCCTCGGGGATAAAGTGACTTTTAACCTGAAGGTAATTGCTGCCTTCGGCTAAAACCTCGTGCAAACAAACTTTGACCTTCTGTTCAAAAATTGGTCACTTTATTCTCTTGTTGCATAATGTATTATTTTGATTTTCCAAAGTTTATTTTTTATTTTTAATATTGATTTTGTTTCTTCAATAAATGTTCACAGTTACAACTTTCTTTATTTGTCATTTTAAGATTAAGCAAAATTTTGTATAAATTTTGCATAATATTATCCTAATTTTTACTGCATATTATACCGCATATTTTACTATTTTTTAGCGCATACGTATGCACATATTTCATTGTTTTTTAGCGCATAAAGTTCCGAGCCCTGGTTATAACCAAATAACTACGTCTATTCGATCTCGGTTCAGTTTAGGCAACACGCATAGCACTTCAATCGCAAAAATTTCCTTATTGTAAATACCGTCTAACGTCAAAGCAATTTCATTGGTTTACATTTCAAGGTCGTCGCTTTAGTACAAATTCCAATATTTTTCTTAAAAAAAACAGACTATAGGTTGCTATTTAACATTTTTTTTGTGGAACTTTCTTTTCAAGAAAATTGCAAAAATAGCGTGTTAAAATTTGATTTTTGCAAAAAGGCAAAAAAATAATCCCTTCCAATTTTTGACCAAATTGGACAAATTCTGATTTTTTAGAATTACAATGTTTTTTTTAGTCAAATAATGTTAAATATCCAAAGCTAGAAGTAAAATTTAATTTAAAGATATAAATTTTATTATTCATAATATAATACACATTAGGTTAATTTCTAGAGGTACGGTAGCGTTGATTATAATTTCTACGGCGACGTTTATAGTCGAGTGAAATTGTGGAACATGATGAATAATTACTGTCAGACATTTCTCCATTATCAGAGTCTACTGCCTGTCTACCACACGATGGAGGACGAGGGCAGCCACGCTTTTTTTTATTTGGTCCCCGTTTTTTTCCAGCATCGCAGCGTCGTTTCCGTTTCGGTTTGCCACAGCAATCTTCTGGTTCTTCGGATTTGTTTGAATTTTTGGTTTCATCAGTTTCTTTCAATTTCATTTTACTAAAATTTTGACTATTGATATCACAAAAAGCTTCAAAAACTTAAACTGTCAACCCTGAGCTGCCTAGATCAATAATGTTGACGTAGTCTGAGTAACTGGTTTATTTTGAAAATAAACACAAATCTAAATTTTTTACACAAAAATATTTTCTAATGTAAATAATAAAAAACGATATTTTTAGATCTTTGTATTTGAATATATTTTTGCTAATAGTTCAGTTTTTGATATTGGCAGAATACACTGAAATGTGAGGAGCAATTTTGTATTTTCGAATCAAACTTGTTCGATTCAATATTTGTTATAATATTAATAAAAAGAATTTAAATAATTATTAAACTGATGGTTTTATTGGGATCATTAATTACTTAAGTCTTTTTATTTAATAAATCTTATCTTAATTTATTTAAATAAATTATTTTATTTTTTTAAATTTAAATTAATAATTTATATTATAAACATTAATGGTATGTGGATATTTCGTGTATAGTCCACTATAACTTCAATTTTTAAATCTTATCTTCAGTCAAGGATTTTTCACCTAAGGAGTAATTTAATACTTTAGTGCTCTTTATTATGTTTTATTTTGAATAGCCTTAATATTCATTTTGATAATATTAAAATGAGTTTTCCTAGTAGAGACCCAGAGATATTACTTACCTCCTAGAAAGTAATGTATTGAATGATGTTAAAACTACTATTTGCTACACCTTGATGAAGGTGGTGGTTTGGATAACGGATTATAGAACAGCTAACTTTATCTTTCATACATTATTAATGTGACGAAAATTAAAAACGTTTATTTATTTTTAAAGGGCTATTACAAATATTTTACAAATACGATTAATAACAATTACTAAACTAAGATTAACACTAATTACACTAATTTACACTATAATTTATATTTAACACTAAGTCCGGATTTATTTAAACACTTGGTATATCGTTTATCACTTCACTATTATTTATGTTCACTTTTGTACGTTCGAACTGGAATTGATTCGTGACAGGAAATCGCGCTGCATTTATACTTAAATGCAGCCTTCCAGAAAATTTCATAACCATCCAGGAATTTCTAGTCACTTCTTTGCGCTTCTCGATTGATATCGAAGCATTATTTGAATGACTAATGATGTTATTATGCATGACTCATCATTATCATCAGTATCATTAATGTTTTTGAGTAAACTGAAATTTTTTTAACTAAAGATCAATGAATAAAAATTTTTGAGATAAAATTTACTGAATATTTTGATATTTCCAGAACGTGACAGAAGCTACTTGAAGAGTTGGAAACAGTGGAGTTCGCCTTAGATTTCGTAGCAGAACTGTTAGTTAAAATTTCCTTTCGTTACAGTTTTCCGTTGGAGAGATTTCTATGAACAGGCATATAAATACAAATTGACTATGTTCAGTCGCTCATTTAAATATTATTCGGTAACGGTAAATTTTTCGACAAAATATCAAGAAGTCGATTTTTTTTAAAATAGATAATGAAATTTGCAGTTTTTTTCATAATTTTTCTATTTGACAAAGATGTCAGTATTGAATTTTACATCTAAAGCTTCCACCGAGCAACATAATTAAAAATAGTTTTTAAAATCTGCGATTTTTATTGCGCTAAATTTTGTTTTAGGAATTTAATGATTGATATCTATTACCGTTTGTTGCTGCAGAAGTTTGAATGATAGCTTGCGGTGGAATTTTTAATTTGATATATTGCTATTTTTTACCTTTTTTATTTTATACATTGCTTTAATTTAATGATTCAGCTTTCATCGACTATTAAATTTGAAAACGGAGCAGCCAAGTTTTGTTTAAACTTAAAACTAGAAAAGTTATTTCAAGAAACAGTAGCCTTCTTGTCCACATAGTCGGATAGTTGAGGGTTAAAAAGATTATTGCTGATTTGAAATATGAAAATATATGAAAAATATGAAAAAAAGTCACAATACTCATTTCTTTATATCCGTCGTCGTTATTAAGAACAATAGAAAAAATATGTCGAATCTAATTTTTTATGAAAACATTAAGATTCCATTTTTTGATTACAGTGTACAATAATCCTATAATAATTAAAAAATAATTTAAACTTACTATTACTTTACTTTTTCTATAAAACTTATTTAAAAATATTGACGAATAATATTGTTCAAGCATTTGGTCGGGTTTGGAATGATGATAAGAGTGCGTATGGTACAAGCTTTTCGAATTGAAGATTCTTTTAGAAATTTCTATGTTAACTTAAAAAATAACAGAAATTTAAATATGTTACTTGATCTACGAAAAGAGGGCTCTGGTGTCAAAAACTCATTTTCTACTTTTTTGCTGATTCGAATTGAGTTCGAGATGCTCTTTTACATGGTGAAAACCCAAAAGTCGTAACTTGTTTAAAAGTTCACTACAAATGAAGAGAAAGAATAGTACAAATACTAAAAAAAAACAGTATTTATTTTAAAATCTGGAATAAGAAAAATTCATTGAATTATGAGATAAAAAACATGATCTGCTTTACGGGTATCTGAAACTAAAGACAGCAGATAAGTCCAACCTAACAAAACTTTATTCCATATGATTTTCTGCCCGAGAGAAATCTTCATAATCATCACCATTCGAATTAACATTATCGTTGAACCTGTCATTTTCCTGCACGTTGTCTTCATCGTTTTTACGAAAATATTGTCTGTAGCCGGCATTACTTTTCATTACTTTTTGTAATGCGAAAGACCAACAGAAACGATTGCATAACGTGATAACATTCATAAGTTTACTTCTTCAGTATTCCTCGTTTAGAAATCCTAAACTAGCAACCTACGCGATTAACTACGATAATATGCTGAAAAAAATCAACATTTGACTTCTTTGAAAATAGTGAAGCATCTGACGACACAGAGAAAAGAGAAAAACTAAGAAAACTCAAACAGTTTTCTCGAAAACTGTTTTTCGCACGTAAGCCCCCTTTTTGTAGAGCAGGTCACATAATATACTCAATTTTTAAGCATTCAAAAAAGCTGCATTTTGGGCATAGTACTGTTCATGTCTTTGTGAGTTATATAACACCAAATAATTTTATATATTTTCTTATTTATAATTTTAAAATAATTTTTTCAGCTTTCATGCTGGCGGGTATGCAATTGTTACATATTATTATACATAGCACACATATAGAATGCTGTCAGTGTTAAGGAATTATCACAAGACTATTCGTTTTTAAAAATGTTCTCTACAAGCCAAACATTTTGACTTAGAGAGTATATTATGTATTTTTTTAAATACAAAAATTTTAAATAGGATATTATGTTCCCAAATATGTTTCAAATAAAAAATAAGCTCTAAAACATATTCATGTAATCAGTAACGGTGCTCTTTGAATAATTTTGATAATTAAAAATTAAATAATTTTTACAATTTAATAATTAGGCATTTATTTAAAAAATGGTATTTTTTAGATGACTACTTTTAGAATTTTCTAGTAAAACGCTGTGAAACCCCAACCCTAAACGAATCAGCAAAAATTTAATGTTTAATTTTGAAACAGTTAATTAAAACCACATAAATGAAGAAATAAAATACTTGGGAATACATTTCTTGGCATGGAAATACCGTAGTACCAATTACAGCAGACGTGCATACACAATAAAAACAAATTTTTATAAATAAACAGTGGTCGCTCCATGATTCATTCGTGAAAAACACCTACAAGCTGATGACTTACACATGCAAATGATTTGTAAAGATACCCAGAAATTAAATAATTTATAAATTAATGATAATATTATAATATTGACTGTGTATGAAGGATTTACACTGTTAGGAAGAAGTTTTGTGTACATTCATGATAGGTTAAATAGAAAAATAAATAAATAAAATCTTAAATGTAATATAATATTATCAAAATTAAAACTACCACTAAAAATAAAAATTTTAAATATTCGGTCATGGTTAATGACCGATAAAATATTAACTAATAGTTCTTCCAATATAGGTATAATATAGTAGTTAATCACAACAACCGACAACCTGAATAATAACCTTGCTATAAGGTACAATTGTATAGGAAGGTTGTAAATTTACGAATAAAAAATTATTGCTTAATGAATTTTTCTGCAATTTTAATTCAATAAAGTTTCTTTATTAAATGTATACTTCGAATATACCAACAAATCACGCCAATGGAAATAATTTTACAAAAAGCACAATCTCTTGTAGGCAACCAACGAATTTATATATTATTTTCAGAAACCACACTGTATATTTAATTTTTTATTATTTTTTTTTCAAAAATAATTTTTTTTTAAATTAAATTAAATTGTACTCTTCTCGTTGATAAATTATAATTATAATACGTTTCGACTTCAAAAAACCGTCATCGAATAAACTATAAATAGAAAATATACAATAATTATTAGTATTAAACCAATAAAGGTAAAATAAAGATCTGTATAATGTTGGTATGATCGGTTTTTCGATTAAGTTTTCGAAAACTGGGAATTTTAAAATGGTTTATTCGTAAAATTAATTTCATTGAATTTTCATAACTATACAATGTATAATCAGGCTTCTTGTTCTTCTGTGCGGTAGAAAATAGTTAATTAAATTCAGTTAATTCTGTTTTATAGTTGAACTCGAATTACGTCATACGGAAAGAAGTGCTTGGGTTTATATAAAAGCATGGGTATTTATCATATCATTTAGTTTAGCATACAGTGAGTGAGTGTCTTCTACTTCATTTTAAGAAATATGACTGTATTTGATGTAAGTAAATTAATATCATAAACAAAAGAAGTTTAATAATTATAGTAAAATAAATTAATTAAAGCAATAGATATTAACAATTTTGCAAAAAAACTAGCTTCAATTAAAAAAAAAAAAATGAAAAAATTAAAGTTACCCAAAATTTTCAGTTTAATTATTCTGCAATTTAATTTTAAAGCGAGATTAATTTAATTATAAAATTGGATCTTATATGATAAGTATAATTATAAAAAAAATTAAATATGTAAATAGTTGCGTTGACTTCGGAACAGGGCGTTTTGTAATTGGATATCAATCGAGTGTGAAAATGCTACACGGTGTATATTTAAAAATATTTTAATACTATGCGCCAGTTTCTTTTATATCTCTCGCCCCTCTATTTTATGTATTGCTGCGACCTTATGCGCGCCTCTGCATACAAAATTTCTATCTTGTCTATGGGATACGTAGGTTCTCGAATGCGAAAATTGTTATAAGTAAGACTATAAAATAACGGTTGGATATTTTTATTTTTATTTGCAAACTCAAAAATTTTATAAAATAGGAACAAATATTAACAAAAGCAAAACTCACGCAAATAGCCGACCCCAGCTTTTCTGTTGAAGAAACCAAAGTTATCTTTCTTCGAAAAAATATCGCGCACAAATAACACGCGACCTTTTTATCTTCAACTCCTTTGAACAGCTTTGTCTGCTCGATTATTTTCTCTTCCTTCTACTGCTCTCTGGATATCTTCAATCCAAAAAAACAATCATTTTACCACCAACTCTTCTTCCATTTTAAACAATATTCTTTACACGAATAAACCTCTATTAAATCCTTTTGTATGCCTCTTAGGCATCAACACGACTCCTCTCTCAATTAAATTCATAAAATTCTTCTCAAACTTTCATCGATCGACCGCTATCTGCTAATATTATCTGACTCTCTTTTTCCTTTATTGATTCTTTTATGCCCTTGGATATTCTTTGCAATGTGTCTTCTTTTCATTGGTTGTACTTTAATGTCCTTTTATTTTCAAATCTAGATTTTCACATTATTTAAATTTTGGCTGTTGTCGGCATTTGGTGAGTCATGATACAAACATAAAAATAATAAAATCAAAATTGGAAAACAAATAACTTACTAACTAGACAAACATAAAATATTAAACATACTGAAATCAAAATAAAGAACTCACAAAAATAAAACACACACTGGTAATAAAATGTTAAAATAGAGTTTTGCTTTGTTTTGTTCCCCTAGTTGTAAATACCGTTATCTTATTGCTAAGTTCGCAACCCATTTTAATCACTTAGTGCGGACACTACAGTATGTAATACGTATGTATTTAGTGCCTTAACGATATTGCTAGCAGTTTATAAAAAAGACAGAAAGAATCTGGAACGAATGAGGATTAAACCCGATAACCCAGCACTTTTCTTATAATTTTTATAATAAAATGTAACTTTTTAATCGCTCTCCGGAATTATAACAAAGTTACGTAAGTAGTTCCTACCTATGAAATATTAGAATACAAAAATTATAAATTATGTTTACAAATAAAAGAAATTAATAAAAAGCTAACAAAGTTAACTGGGCGGGAGGAGGCTACATTAATTTATAATAGAGATGAGTTGCAAGATCTGAAAAACATATTCGACATAATGAATTTATAAAAATCAAATCAAAGACTGCAAAAAGTTTTATCTAAAGTTCTTTAATATTTAGAATGATTGTTTTATTTTTCCCATTGCTAATTATAAATTTTTGTATAATTTGCATAACCAATGCTCGAGTAGTTTAATGGCTATACTTCACAATTTTGTAACTTTTTTTAACTTATTCACAATGCTACTTTATTTTCTAGGTTGTACTCTTTCTTTCGTTGTTTATTTTAATTGTTATTTTATAATTAATAAAATTTGGTATAAACTAATTTAAAACTGAAGCGAGGTGCTGAGCTACCTCTGAAAGTTTTAGTAGCATATTTTATTGCGGATATTTTAATCAATGCATGGTTATTGCAGGTTAATAAATGCCTGATTGCCAGAGTAATCCAGAAACCGGTAGTGCAATAAAGACTTGTAATTCATGTATTGGCTTGCTATCTCCATGTACGTTTTAAGCTAAAAGAGCTGCTTTTTTCCTAATATCCTTACGTTACAACTTAATAATGTTAGAACTACATTAATTAAAATTTTATTTTCATTTTGGTTTCAACGAACGTAACAAAAAATATAAAATTAATTGATTGATTCTTTTTATTAAAATTTTATACTTTTATCTTTTAATTCATAAATTTCTACTTTTGTTTTATTATTATTAATAGTATTTATCATTTAATATAGAGAGTTGAAGACTTGGAAACTATAAATAACGATTTATAACTGAATCATACTATAGCCGAGTCTCCAGCACAATCAGGAATAAAACTGTATTTTTCTGCTTTTTTTTTGTTTTTATTCTATCTATAATTTTATCTTTTTAAAACATAATATATTTTTAATTTTTTTTCTTACGAAACCTCAATTTTTTACAGAGATAAACATAAGTATCGGTCATAAAAATAAACTCAGCTAAAACTTACAAAAAACATTTTTAATAAAATATAATAATCTACTTATACATAATTTAAACATAATGCTTAGAACCCTGAAATAGTAATCTTTTGTGCCAAATTTGAAGTTTTTGTGAGTTACGATATAGATTTGTGGAACAAGAAACAAACATACAAACTTTCTGCTTTACATGATTACAATAATTAATAGTTTACTAGAAAACCTCCGGCAGTTTTTATCTTGTACTTGTCGATTGAGATGGTTATTCGATGAAATTGTTTTTTTTTTGTTTTAATTTTTAGTGTAATTTATGTTAAATATCAAACGATGCACTGGAGGGTATTTCATACGTCCCAAACCTCCTGGATTTACCCAATCGTTTTGTGTCTATTATAAAGTCACTTTCTTAATAACAGCGTAAGACTTGGTACTTGTATTTGCTTCGTTCTTAAAATAATTATTGTAAAATCAACTTCCGGGTTTTATTACTTGTGCTATTACACTAATAGTTAATACATATAATAGGATATTTTAATTATTTTCTACGTTCCTTTTTATTACTGAGAGCTTGTTTACCAAGAAATTTCGCCTGGACCAAACAGAATAATATAATTTATAAAAAGAAATGTCTTTTTATTATAGACATATTATGTGTGACAATATTATGCGTACTTTTCAATGTAATAGATTGATTTACTTACAATAACGTGACGTTAACTTAGAAATAAACAATATTAAATTCACAGATTGGATTTAATCTGATGGTGCACAGTTCTTAAAGTATTGTTTACCTCAGAATATAAATTGAAATTGATACTTTTTAAAAGGTTCTAAAACCGCCATTTTATAAGCTATTTTCTTAAATATTTTATAGTAACTAATAGAGGAGGAAGTACTAAGCAATTTGTCAGTAATATATCATTTTTGAAGAAAATGTACTTGATTATATTACCTCTAAGGTACACACATGGTTCCTAAAGCCGAATCTTAATTAAGACTACACTGCAAGCTAAATTTGATCAAAGAAACAAATTTTTATTCTTCACTGCAAAACATGACACTTTCGCTATTTACGATGTAAATTTATTGTACTTGTGTTTTTTAAAAAAAAAAGCTTATTTCAAACTCCATATAACTTTGATACGAGTTTGGTGTGCAATAAAGCACATTAACCGGAAAACTTTAGAAAAACCTTACATCTAAAGTTCATTAAGTTTTAGTAAAAAAAATATGTTGAAATGCTAACATAAATTCTAAATTAACTCAAAATAATTTGAAACAAAAAATAATGGGCAACGTATTTTACAATGTGCTATTTTGGGATGTGTGAATGAATTACTAATTTTGAAAGAATCGTTATTCGTACAGACAAAACATAAATTTTTTTATAATCCGGTTTTTTATTATTATATTATCTATAAAAGGATGGGTTTTGTCTTTATAGTTTTAGTGTAAAATTTAGTGGCAAGCTGTTGTAGGAACTTATAGAAAAGAAAACATGAATCGACTAAAAGTAAGTTTTGTAATGTGAAAATAATAAGTTAATTATTAAATAAATTAATAATTATTATTATATGAAATAATTAATTAGTACATATAATTAATTCATTTTAAGTCTTTTAGTAATATTTTGAGAGCGAACTATTTTTATTTTAGCATACTAGTTTTAGCATATCTAGTATAAAAAGTTAATTAAGCAAACTTAATTTAAAATTATAATAAAATTCTTAATATTATAGTTTTACATTCACATTGTTTCGATAAACAAAATTTTTATAATAAGTAAAATAGTAAATAAAGTGATTTCTGTTTGTTACAGCTTAACAACGCAGTAAAAATTCACTATAATTATATTAGAATTGAGCTATTAATAATCAGAGATGTTCTTAGATTACCCACAGAATAATTAAAATTTATTTTTTGAAAATGTTTTTGAACATATAAGTTAATTTAGTTTAATGCATGAATATTTTATTGCAGCTGTCGATCATTGCAGTTGCATTGATTTTGGTGATGAACTATTATCAATTTGAAGCAGAAGCATTTGAACATGTTGCTTTTCACAATGACAAAAATATTCGGGAATCGCATGAGCAAATTAGTACCAGCAAAGAAGAAAACCACACTTCAATTTACTCGAATGGAAGGCGCAAACGATATGATTCCGTTCAAAATATTGAAGAATACATTAATAACGAAAGAGGAAAATATCTAACAAAGCATCGTATTAGAGGAACTCGTAATTCAGCAACAGAAAGTATATTACCATTAACTCAAAATTTTAAAAATAATTACCAGAATCGAAAAATGAGATCTCAATTTGAAAGTGATTCACCTAATCGTAAGTACCTTCCGACTAATCGTGAGTATCTTCCGCCTAGTCTTGTGGACCTTCCACCTAGTCGTGAATATCTTCCAACTAATCGTGAGTACCTTCCACCGAATCGTGAATATCTTCCGACTAATCGTGAGTACCTTCCACCAAATCGTGAATATCTTCCGACTAATCGTGAGGATCTTCCGCCTAGTCGTGGGTATCTTCCAGTATTAGATCGTGGAACTGAAACAACGTCCACGTCTACCGCTGGCACTGTTGAAAAGATAAGTACTACGCAAAAATTAGAACATTCAACAATGACGACACGAGTTCTAATGTTCGAAGGAAGTGAAAATAGTACTCAACAAACTCCTATAGATTCAACAACGCAGAAGAAAACAGTTTTGGATGTTGAGAGAGATGTAAATGCAACTGTTGATAGTCACAAAAAGAATGCATCACCGTCTACCGCTACCACCGTTAAAACGACAAGTACTACACAAGAATTAGAACATTCAACAATGACGGCACGAGTTCTAATATTCGAAGAAAGTGAAAATAGTACTCAACAGACTCCTATAGATTCAACAACACGAATAGAAATAGTTGTGAATGTTGATAAAGATGGAAATACGACTGCTAATGGTCATAAACATAATGCATCATCCGTACCAGAGAATAAATTAAATTCAACAGAAGAGAAGAATGTAACAGTTGTGGTTGTTACAGGAAATGAAAATATTACAACTTCAAAAAATACAAAAACTTCGGTTTTAACACCAAATCAAGAAAATAATAATTGTAATAACCCTGAAGACTCAGTAGACCATCATAAAGAAGTTTATCATAAGAAATACGACTACGTGGTTCATCACTATCACCACGTATATCATCACCATCACCATAATATTCCAAACATTGATTACTATTATGACGATCTTCCACATTTTGATCACGAGCATCATGATGTTCCACATATACAACACCATCATGAACATAGAGATCATAATTGTTGTGAACATAATCCAACAAGCACTACGATAAAACCCTGCAGTGATAATTCAGAGCATAAACAACACATTCGGAAACATAAATTTTATCTACATTATCCAAGTTATCCATATTTTCCAGCTTATCCACTTTATTCACCAATATCCATTTCCTATGTATCTGATGATGCAGATAGCACCATTGTACTAAAATAAATTATAATTTGTATTTATTATACTTATTTAATTTTATAGCATTTTTTCCATGCATAAAATCAAAATTTATTGATAGTTGTTTTAATTGTGATAATATTATATCTTTTAATTACATATTTTTGTTCTTTATAAAATTTTTTACAATATTGCGCATGCATAGGTATATTGTCGATTTTTAACTTAACCTCTTCTAATCCGGTTCTCAATCTTTCAACACATAGTAGTTGGTATAAAAGATAATTTTGTATTTATTCTTTTAGTGTTAATACAATTGAGAATCTCCTAAGTTTTGTTTAGAGTGATATAAAAATATGAGTCAAATTAAAGTAAGTAATTAATAACTTAATGCAATCTTATTGATATATTGTAACTCAAAACCCTAAAATTAAAAATGATATAATTAAATTTTATAAGAATTATTTAATAATTCATAAATTGTTTATTTGTTTGCTTACGTCATAGTCAGTTGAACTTTTAAGGATTATTTAAATAATTATAATATTATTTTCGTTGAAATTTGCGTATCTTGATTTTCTATGGCAGGTTAATGTCAACTTCGAAGTTATAATATCGTGTAAATTTTTATTTAAAAAAATATTTTACTGGTTGTAAATAAAAGCACAGAAGCTGAAGTCCTTGTCGATTTAAAGCAGGAAAGAGTTTTTTTAATATCGAAAAATTACTTTCTGTAATGTGCTGCTTTACTATATTATTATTTTATGTATATTCACAATTTATCGCTGTTCCAACCAACCAATCGTACTCAGGATCGTATTTATAGCCTTCCTTAAGGCTTCCTGAAGTATAAGAGATCCTTAAGTGCACAAAACAAGTTTTATATGCATTTATTTATAATAACGTTTGAGAACCACTTATATCTAATTACAATATCATCCTTAGCTTTCCAATAGTAATTTTTTACCAAAGAATTTATATAATTATAAACTTCTAATTTCTAACATCTAACAATTGAGCGAATTATTAGCTCAGTTATACTAATTTTAACTCTGACATAGAATAAATTTATTTTAAATTTCTTGAAATCAAATGTTTTAACAAAAAAAATTGATTGTAATTTGTTTAAAATCTCCTCCCTGTAAAGCTCATACGTAATTAATGGATGCTCCCATACATAATATAATTAATTATTTTGTATAATATAATGGCTTTCTTACCGTCAGGAACAGGGTTTGCACCAAATCGACTTTGCACTGGACCATTGACAATTGTTTGATTTCATATGTACTCAAGTGTCATTTAAAACTTTTATAGTACTACAATTAAAAATTTTTTAAACATTTTTAACGAAGTAGTAGAGTTGAAAGCATCAACTTCTTAAAAAGGCAATAAAAGCAAAAAAAGCCGAACAGGATCTGCAGTATTAATACAAGGTGACAAAAGAATATTTTATGATCTTATTGATTAGTCTTACTGATTAGTTGTAATTTAAAAGAATTTACAATAATAATCAAATAATTGAAAATTAAATTTTATGGCATATTTTTGAAATACGTTTTTCATTTTTGTACGTACTCACCATTACTCTAGAATGAAAGAACAGAATAAACTTGAGCTTTTTTGTCTAAAAGTAGACATTTTTAATTCCAGAATAAACGTAAATTCTGCTAAAATATTCATAATTTTAGTCAAGTTGAATTTAAATTTTATTCTATATAAATCACGTTTTTCACTTTTTTTCTTTCTCTGAAATACTAAATTAAAATGTTATGGGATTTTATGATCAGGTAAAGTCCAAAACACTGTTAAAAAAGTTAAAAAAGTACAATATGACAGTATAAATTACCATTTATCAATCAGATATCATTGTCCTCGAGATAAGTGACTTAATTTATCTATAAAGATTGTAAAAAGCTTTTTTTCATTTAATGGGATTTGATAGTTTTCTTAAGGTAGTCCAGATTTTTGACCTAAGAGGGCAACACATTAAAAAAAATGACGCTATAATATCGCAAAATTTTCTGCGACTTATGAATTCTTATCCGTAGCGGGTAAATTATCAACTTTTTATACTTAGGTTTATTTTTTAACTAATTTAATTTTATTTGTATTATTTTGATTTGTTTGATTTGAATCAAAAATCGAATTGTTATTGTGTACACAATTCATGCATGTTCTACCCGGATTGCTCTAATAAAGAGATCTGGGATGCATAGTTAACACTTTTTACCTAACTTTTTATCTTAAAATTAGAAATCTCCCTTTAAGTATGGAAAGCGTCTAAAATCGCAGGTTCTTTAAATAATTGTAAAATGCGTAGTTTCATAAGACGTTTTAAATTATTATGAATATCTAGGGGAGGGGTTAAATGGCAAACAAGCATATTCAAAAACTTGTTAAACAATACATTTACTAAATACAGAAATGTATTAACGTATCCTGAAAAGTGTGTGTGTGTGTGTGTGTGTCAGTTTTTAGATTTTCTATAATATTGATATAGATATTTTTTTGATTTTTAATTTTGCTCAAAACATTTATACATTCAGAAAAGTCATTCTATATTGTCTGAATTTGAATTTCTCAACTAAAACGTCCACTGAAAAAAAGAACAATTAAAAGATATTTTTAAATTTTATTTTAAATGCTTTCCGTGCCTAAACTGAAAGAACTAAACCGATAACTAAACTGATATAACAAATTTTTTTGCAAAAAAAATTAATTAGAATATTTTTAAAAATTGTACAAATGAGTTGAACATTGGAATCAAAATGGTCCAGATATAAATAATTAAGCTAATACTGTCAGTTAATGAAAAACTAATGTTTATTTCTTTTGTTGCAGTACTTAATTATTGTTGGGTTGATTTTCGTGGTAAACTATTATCAAGCTGAAGCTCAATATCCAGGTAATACCGACCAAATTGAAATTTCAATCGATGAAGATGATAATAGGGAAGTTAACATTGTTCCAAATGATTTATTAATAAAGAATCAACAGAATGAAAGCAATCAAAATAATGGAGCAGAATTCATTTCAAACTCCGAAGCTACAGAAAGTATACTAACATTTGTTAAATTGGAAAATGATAAACAATCAGGTATTACCGTAGAAAAAACTGGAGACCATAACAGCCAAGGTAGTGACCATGGTTTTGAATATAAACCCGTAAGTTTTAATAAGCATGAACATGAACATTGGCATGAACATTCGCACGAGCATGGTCATCCACATGAACACGGGCATCCGCATGGACATGAGCATCCGCATGGACATGAGCACCCGCATGGACATGAGTATCCCCATGGACATGAGCACGAGCACGAACATGAACATAACTACGGACATGAACATGGCTATGGACATGGGTATGAACATGGGCATGGACATGATCATGAACATGAGTATGGGCACAAGCATAGGTATGAACATGAATATGAAAAGAATAAAACTGTAGTTGAAACAAAGCATGATGAGAAAGATCAAGTCCCAATAATAGTAGATCATCAAGAAGAAAACACAAATCAATTTCAGGATAGCACAACAGAAGCTATAAGTATTCAAATCGATGATACCAAAAACTTAACAGTGATAGAAACAGATAATACATTTAATGAATCGATAATTACTGCTGAAGAAACTGGAAAAAATGAAACCTTAACACTGATTGAAACAGACAACTCACTTAACAAATCAATAACTTCTATAGAACAAGGTGAAGAAAATAATAAGACAGTTCATGAGACTGATTCTCATCATAACTGCGATGATGACTACCAGCACTGGCATAGACGTGAGTTTGAACATACACAAAAACATGGACATGAACATGAACATGAACATGGACATGAACACAAACATGAACATGAACATGAACATGAACATGAACATGAACATGAACATGAACATGGACATGAAAATGGACATGAACATGGAAATGAACACAAACATGAACATGAACATGGATACGAGCATGGGCATGAACATGAGCATGAACATGAACATGAACATAAATATGATCATCCTTGCAAAAAAGAAAATAAAACTGATATTGATACAAAAGAAATCCCAATAATAGTAGATCATCAAGAAGGAAACCAATTTCAGGATAGTACAACAGAAACTATAAATATTAATATTGAAGATACAAAGAACTTAACAGTGCTAGAAACAGACAATACATTTAACCAATCAATGATATCTACAGAAGAAACCGAAAATAATAATACTTTAACCATGATTCAAACGGAAAACACACTTAACCAATCAACGATTGCTGTAGAGAAAAATGAAGAAAATAATAAAAAAATTAATAAAGATGATTTTCATCAATACTTTCATCATCATGAAAATCCGCACGAACATCATCCTCATACAGACCATAAAAAGGGAGATGAAAATTATCACAAAGTTCATGATCATGATTTTCATCACGGCTTCTATTACCACAACCATCCGCATGATTATCACCATCAAGAAGATACAGAACATAAGCACAAAGGTGATAAAGACGATTTTCATCATAACTATCATTATCATCATAATCCACAGGATTATCCTCATCATCAAAGTGAAAATGATAACCACAAATTTCATAAAGACGATTTTCATCACGACTTCTATAACCACTATCACCCTACACAAAATGTTCAACATCATTCTAACCACCCTTATTATCACAGCTATGCAAATAATCATCCTTATCACCATTACTGATATCATCATTCTGATTTTTCATAGGGTACATTCAAAACGAAATTTTCGTTTGCTGATTATTAAATAATCCAAGAAACTAAACATAGTTTTGAACATTGTATTCATGGTTTTCTAGCAGTGATAATGATTAGAATAAGATTACTATTGCTAGAATTTATATTATCATAAATTATTATTATAATTAAATTTTTAGACTTGTTATAGTGAAAAGAGAATTTTGAAGTACGATGGGTTGCCTATCAGAAACTTTGAAAATTTTGTACTCCTGTAAATTATTGTAGTACTTATTCTTATAATAAATTATTACATAGGTATTTATTTTTGCATTTTTATTATATATCCTATAAAAATATAAAATAGTGTTTAAATTGATTTTGTTATTAGTAATGCGCAAATTCTTAACATTTTAATATTGTTTATTGTAATAAACTGGTGCTGGTTGCAAATTTTGATTTTGGTTGTCAAATTGCTCCCAATTATTTCCATATGCTACATTTTGATTAGTGTCTTGTACATTTCTCCCATCATCATACTTATTATATCCCAAAACGTTTCTCACTATCTTTGGATCTCTAGGAATTTGTGTAGCTGCATATTGTTCAGGTTCTCGAAACTGTGAGGTTACAATTTGGCTTAGAATGAGAATTATCCCAATCCATGGATATACCTAGCAAAAATATGAAAATAATATCAGAACACAGTAATTTGGAGAGGGAAAACCAGATTAATGAATAATCGACATTAATAAATAGTAGTCAAGTGTTGTATTTAAGTGAAACATAAAATTTCTCTTGAAATCGGAATCCTGAATTCACGAAGGTATGAAATTTTTAATTTTCAGCCAATGTAAGCTAAGAAGGAAAGAAATATTTTAATATTTATCTCATTTGTTATTTATAAAAAATTTGACCTTGACTTTTTAGTGTTATGACAATTACCTTGACCATCAAATCGAACTTGACTGGTGTGAATTTTTTTAATAAATACTATTCACTGTCAAAGGTTATCTACCATAACGTACGTAATATTTTGAATTTTTGTTATTCTTTTGTGTTACAAAAACAAAAATAACATAATTTAAGCGATAACTAGGCTTTTCTATTAAAGCAATTATGAAATACAATAACTTGAAATTTAACTTCAATATAATATAAAATCAATAAACTAAAAAAAAACATTTTGTCCTATAGTTGTACTCTACTGTACTGGTGTACCTGCACTATTAAAATGAAAAGACGGAAATCTACTCAAATAAAAGATTATCTGACTTTCCAGACATTGCTGAGAATTTCCGCGAGCTGTATTAGGAAAACGTAGCAATCTTTTTAATTCAACTATAACAAATTTAAATAATTTTTATTTTAGAATGTTTCAACTGAAAATAGTTTCAAATTTTTTATTAAATTGTTGAAAAACATTGAAACCTGTTTGATTGCTTCTAGATACCTGTTGGTGTCTTCTGGCTTGGGAAGCAGTACCAAGAGAATATAAAAGGTACAAAACTAGATATCGAAAAAATGTTGAACAATTTTATTTATTTATACTAATTATTTTAAGTGGAATGTCGAGAACATGTGCTGCAAAATTAAAAATTGATAAGTACTGTTGAGTATATAATAATTAATTATGAATAATGGAAGTAATACCACAATGAAAAAACTGGATACTTAATTAGGAAATTATTAAAAACGTTAAAGAAATAATATTATTTAAAATTCATAATTAAAAACAGGTAATTCTTACCGTATAAGTCGACATCTTTATAGGACAATTTAATCGATAATTTATTACTCTTGAAACAAATAATAACAGAATTAACACTGAAAGCAACAATACAGGTGACCTGGTTGATTATTGCAGCCAATAAACGCAGTATAATACTATAACAAAATTTATTGGGTACTGAAGCTGTCTAACGATCGCTGCAACGATCAAGAAATTTGTTTATAAATGAAACATTTTTAACGACAACTTACTTCTCTTGGCATTTCACAGAAATATGATGTAATGGAAAATCAATGTAACCATGATTTTTATTGTTTCTGATGTACAAAAAAAGGTAAATAGCTAATTGTTCCTATGAGATGATCGTAATATCGAATTGTAATTAATAAATTAATAATTATACAGGATATTATGTAATTGCAAAATGTGCGCATTTGAGTAGAAGAAAACCTGCTTCTTTACAAGAGAAGAATTGTTTTATAAATAGCTAATTACAAAATCAGTTGTCCGCAAGTTTGTAAATTATAACGTAAAACCTAAATTAAAAATTCTAATTTATATTAAATTTGCTGGAAAAATAATTTTAAAATGAAAGTAAAAGTTGAATTTATGCAATTTTGAAAGGTTGAATAGTGTTTTTGCACTAATATAGATAATATAATCACACCTGTAAAGGTAAATTAAAATACACACCACATAAACCAGCTAAATCAAACAAAGTAATAAAAAAGTTTGACTGCGATATTGATTTTAAATATTTATTGTTACGAGAATATCTTAAAAGCTGTTTATTTTTCAATAATAAAATATGTATTTATTCACTTCTACAATTTTTATTGTAAATATGTGCTCGTATTATGGCGGTATTCTACTGCATTGACTTTGTGTGCTAATAAAATAAATGACTTGTTGATTGCAACTGCAATTAATTAAGCACAATGAACAGACAAATTTTAAATTGCCTTGGGCATTGTTTAATTTAATATATTGGAACATGCATGACTATAATTTACTATAAAGACTATATTATAATTTATAATATAATCAGGATATTTATTAAATTAATGAAGTAATTAAGGCTTAAAAATTGTTATCATTTTAAATCTGAAATGCAGATTAAGAGTAAAGCAGCAATAAAATAAAGAGAAAATAATAAAACGTTTCGATTACTTTGTATTGAGTAAAATATAAAGTTAATCATCACAATTATGTACACAATTATGTATCTATGTTTGTTGCATTCAATACCTAACTTTGTCTATTTAAGACAGAGTTTTGAGAGCCTGGGTTGAAAATATATATTCCTTGAATTCAGTATTCTTGTTCAGTTGGAAAGTATTTCAAGTCACAACTAACAACAAATGGTTACAGATCATAATTTGTTTTCTTTAAATTTTGAGTTTCCCCATAATAAGATTGAAATTGCAATCCCATGTGCATCACAAACTTAATATGTCATCTATAAAAGCGTGTCATACTATATTAAAATTTCGTAATGTAAATTTACATAAAAAATAAATCAATTGCATTTAAAACTTGACATAAATTTGTAATATCAGTTTATATTATAAAAATCTAATAAGCTATACTGATTTTACCAGGATACTTGCGAAATCTCTTATACAGTACATCATATTCGTTTTCTATAGCTTTGTATTTAACTGTGTTGACCTGTTATTAACATGGAGATCAGGAAATCCGACTATCTAATTAAAGCAAAGCATTGCCATGACCTATGAAGGTGTTGACGTAATGCGATTTCTGCCGACAGTTCTTAAAATGTCAACGTGGAAAATCTCAAACAAAAGTAAATTCAAATTTCTAGCAAGTTTTAAAGTTTTTAGAGTCTTTCAGACTCTCCAGAATAATACAGAAACGCAGAAAGTATATTAGCTCAGTGAATATATTTTTATATTTCTTATTACTTTTATTTTATTTTTATTAATTTTATATACTATATTTTTATAGTTTTAAGCCCCACGTCTGGGCGCCATTTAATGCTATGCATTTTTTTTTAATTAATTTTCTTTTCCAATTAAATATTTCCTTAAATTTTTAATTTCGTTTTCAATAAAATTTTAAAAGTGGTTACGTTAAAAATTATTCGATACCGGTATCACAGTCCGGTTTATCTATCCAAATTTTATAGTTCCTATAACAAATTTTCAACTTATTAATATAAAAATTATGATATATAATATAAAAAATATAAATATAAGTATTGTTTTTTTCTTTCTTCTTGCTCTATTATCTTCTTTATCTTTTTTTTTTATATAATTAATTTTTAATTATTTTATAAAATTTATTTTTATAATTTATTATAGTTTTATATATTATTATATATTAATATTTATATTATATTTTATATTAATTATTTTTTATAATTTTATAAAAAAATATTATCACTTGTTAATAACCTTAACCATTTTATCTTCTTTATCTTATTACAATTATCATCGCTAGCTTCAGTTCAAATTTTATTTGCAGAACTACTTAAAAATCTTTCAAAATTAATATATCCAATTATAAATATCAAATAAAATGCTTTCATCAAAAAAAATCTTCTTATATTTTCAAATTATAAACTTATTTAATTAATTTTTCGGACTAATCAATTCACACGTCCATCATGTCGACCATTTTCGGCAAAAGACCTTGATAAAATTTTCACTTCTATCAACTTTAATTTTCAAAGTTTTACCTCCCAAAATTCAAATATTGAAATCTTTTATAAATTAAATCAAAATTAATAACAAATTAACAGGGTAGGCAAAACTTTGGTTCGGAACATGACAATATAGCTCACCGTAAAGTAATAGTTAAGATTTAAACAAATTCAAAACCAACGCTAAGGTTAAATGTGTAGAACTCGTTAGAGTCTGTAATTAAGACTTGGACTAGGAAAAGTTTGAGTTGCAATCACAACTTCCAGCTTATCCGTCAAAGATATTATTATTTTTTCAAATGACATCAAACTTATCAATAATAATAATCAGTATAGTCTGCTATGTATAGTGCTATGTCTGCAACCCTATTTAATATACTGTTAGAGAAGATCATGAGAAAGATAAAGGTGAATGGCACAATAATCAACAAAGAAACACAGGTAGTGGCATATGCAGACGATGTGGTTATTGTGTCAAGATCGAGAAAAAACCTAATAGGTAAAATTCAAGAAATGCAAGAGACATCAAAACAGATGGGCCTGGAGATAAACGAAGGGAAGACGAAGTATATGACATGTCAACGAGAAGAATTACCAGACCGAGGCGAGCTGAAAGTCGAAGACCAAACGTACGAAGAGGTGAATGACTTCATATACCTGGGAACACTGATAAACAATAAAAACAAAAAAGAACAAGAAATTGAAAGAAGACTGCAACAAGCCAACAAAACCTACTATGCAAACAAACACTTGTTGAGCGATGGGAAACTATCAAGAAAGACGAAGATTAAAATATATAAAACCATGATCAGACCAGTAGCTACATACGCGACGGAAGCAATGTGCTTTAGTAAAAGAAACGAAGAGCATATGAGAGTATATGAGAGAAAGGTAATGCGTAGAATACTGGGACCAGTGAGAATTAGGAAGACCTATGATAAACCATGAAATACTGAAAGAAACTGAAAACGAAGATATTGTTAAAGTAATCAAGTCGCTAAGATTACGATGGTTTAGTCACATCATGAAGAAGAACAAAGATGATGTGGTAAGACGAATTACCGAATGGAAACCGATGGAGAACCGCGGAAGAGAGAAGCCTGATTTGAGATAGTATGACCAGGTGAGAGAAGATATAAAATGTATGGGGGTTGTGAACTGGAAAGAGAAAGTGAAGGATAAAAAGTTTTGGAAAGCAATGACAACAGAAGCCAGAACGAGTGAAAGACTGTAAATACTTTATGAAATGTAGTAATGTAGTGAGGATTAATCCACCTCGATAAAAACATGTGTTAAGTCCAAAATGAACAGTCATATTCCTTCGGAAATGTAAGACTATATATTGTATTGTATTGTATAGTTATTACAATTTGTAGATCACAATAATTCTTATTTAAATTTTTATTGTTATAACCAGAATACATGTGTCAGCGACTTTTAAATGACTGATGGGGTCTGTCAGGCAATCTACCCCAAAATTTTTTTGTCTGTTCTATACTAAAGAGGGCAATTTTCTGAGTATATTAAAACAAAAATTCGAAGGAATGTTCATTAGTTTTCGAAAAAATCGAATTTAAAAATCAAAAATTTACATGTATTTTAGATATACGTTTTAACATGGATTTACGGTAGACCGTGGTTGAGTTTGTCAGAATTGACCTTCCGGCCGTCTTTGACCAATTTAAAAATATTCCTGTAGAATAACAAAATTTGCCAACGGTGGAACTCGAAGCCATGGAACTCGTCGACCGCAACTGACAGCAAACAGTAACAGCTGTATTCATAAAAAGTTACAACAGGTTTATAAAGCTATTATAAGCAAAATGTCAAAAAACATTATTCATAAACGTTCAATAGCACTAAAACACTGTTATAAGACTGTTATAAGACTGATATAAGCGGTTTATAACCTAAAACAACCAATCAGCTATAACCCATAACCTATAACATTATTATAACTAAAACATTCCTAGTAAGCAACACTTTAAGAAATTTTTATGAATACGGGTGTAAGTGTATATCAAAGCACACGGACTGTCAACAAAATGCAAGTATGTGCGAGTTCGCGTAGCTCTACCCGTGGCATTCGGGTGTATCATATTACAACTCCCTGCTTTTAGTACATTTAATCTGAGTAACATTTCCTGTAGTGCAATTGAAAAGTTCAAATCGTGGGCGGAATTAACTAACAGACACCAAAGAATAAACAAAAAAGTTAAAAAATCCTGAGATTCCAGGTTTGAGATTTCTGGATTCCGTTTGATCATTTCTGCGCAATGATCAACGGTCCGTTGCAAAGATATTCAAATGTACAAATAATTTTCGTTGAGTTTTTACTTCGGGGAAATTCGACTGTTTCTTCGACATTTAAGTTGCTTTCCATATTTTTAATTTTGGGAAGTCAATAATGTTTAACATTAAAAACTGTTACGCTTTGTCATATTTTGAACTTTAAATAAATGCTACTTTCTACTTTTTGAAGAGAAAAAAATTGCCATAATTTTTGGAACACAACTCTCACTAACCATGGAGGTTTAGCAATATCAAGACAAAATTAACAATGAAAATAATTTTTTGTTTTTGTTTTGTTGATTCTATTATATTTTCAGCACGGCCATTCTGCGATTGCCATGAATTCATTAAAAACGAAAATAATATTTTTTATCTACTGAAATTATCTGCTTTAAAATAATCTCTATTCTATATTTGAATTTAAAATTAACGTTCTCTGAAAAATATTGGTTAACCAATATGTCTGACTAGATAAAAATTACGACCTTCAAATTGTTGTACGAAAATGACTTGTTAACCACAAATAAATAATCCAATAAATCAAACTCTACGTTCGTCAATTACTCACCCATCGTACGTGCACTACAACCTAAACAACAAATCTGCCAAATTGACTGGACAGTGACAGTATAGTCACTCATACAATTTAAATTAATTAAATTTCTTTTACGATTGATTTTATTTACATAAAATCTTCAATGTCGAAAATAATTGGATGAACGATTAAGTTGTAGACTAAAAATGTGTAAACAAGTTAATTAATCTGGTGTACAACTTAGTTTGTTTTTAATACGCTATTGTAAATATTTGATACAATATAATTTCATCATAAAGGTTGTTAATTGACCACAACTTTGACGACGCTATTTGAAATCCACAATGGAATTGTATTTATTTCAGCTATGAGTAATATTTAACTCAAACAATTACTTTCTGTATAAACCTCTGCATAAACTCTAAAGCAAATAAATAATATGGGAAAAGCTGTTTTTATATTAATACAAACCCATTACAATCAACAGTTAGGACAACAAAGATGTGTCTTAATAATTATTAGGTAAAGCGTTAAATAAATACACTTTACAGTAACTGGGCTTGCTAATGCACAGATAAAAGTACGATTTGCATAATAGTGATATCGTGGTATTATCCGCATTGAAGTCAAAACAGTGTCGATATCTTCGTAATCGCGTGATAAATATTTTGAACTTTAATATTATTTTCAGCTTACAATCGTAGTTGTTTTTTTAGTTATTAGATTATATCATAAGAGTCATCAACTTATGTTACATCCAAAATGTTCTGAAGAAAACGATTACTCCTCACTTGCATGGTTCATCAATTCATCATCAAGAATAGTACTTATTCATCATTTTCTGCAATGTGATTTCATAATCTCATGATCATTACTTTTTTTATGGAATTTTGCACCATGCTGTCTAAGTTTGTCACTCGACGAAATCAACTTTTCCTTCTGTTCCTGGTAGGTAAACTGTATTGAAATCCACTTTTTATTTTTAGAATCAAAACCAACTAAATTTTTCAAGTCATGCATTATGCGCAAATATTTGTCTTATAATTTTGCACCAATAGAGTTGACACGTCGTAAATCCGCAAAAATTTGTTAAATCATAAACTTGCACCTCGAAAATATGTAATTACTCTTAGGGAATACAACAGATATTGCGACATTAATGCGATTACACACCACATTACTAGGAATCTTTATCAAAAAATTATATCCGCAATCACGTCTTCACGAAAATTTGATACTAAAAGTTCTAATGAAATCAGCACACAGTTTTTATTGCAAATACATATTTTAAAAACAATAAATTAAATTTGCTTATTTAAGAAGACGCATTTAGGTATTTAAACGATTAAGTGTTCGTGCTTTCAAGTGGCAATAGTACTTATTTGTATCGACCGTTCTTCAAATCTGTACGACCATGCTTTCGGTAAGTTATTATGAACGTTTAAGTTTTTAATTAATTATTATTAATTTAATTTTAGATTATTTATACGTTTATTGCTGTTATATTAGCAATTCATGCTGAAACAACAGACACAAGCCAGCAACCGTTATTGGAAACTTCATCAAGAAGTCCTGAAACTGTAGGAACTTCATCCAATATATTATCGTCTATTCATCACCACAATGGAATCATAAATTCTGCATTGGATTTACATAAGAATTTACAATTGGATTCCAATAATTTGGTCGACTCCAATATTGAAGGTTAGATATTATTTACTGTTTAATATTTTCCAAAAATTATTATTCCAATCTTTTAGAAGACGATATGGAAACTGCGGAAAGCAGTATTGTGTTCATGCCACTGTTTGCATCAAGGCGTAAAGCCGAAAAGAGGAAAGCTCAAAAGAGGAAAGAAAATTCTAACTCAGAACCTGTGAACTCGTCACCTCATAAAACCAACTACTACTACGCCACTCCATATTATTATTCCGCCAATTACAGACCCAGTTATTCCAACTACCCAAGTTATTCTAATTATCCTAGTTATTCCAATAGTTACCCTAGTTATTCCAACTATCCGGCTTATTCCAATAGCTATCCAAGTTATCAAGGTAATTCTCAATATTCCACTAATTATTATTCCAACAGCAATCCAACATATGAATATCCTAACTATTATCCTTAGGAGTAACCACAAATATATTATAAATTTTTGGTTTATAAAAAAATTTCAACTTGAAATTTTCCTTTTTATATTGTGATATATTTTTAATATTTGTAAATTATTTATATAATTTATATTTTTTAATAAATAAATGCTACTATCGGTATTATTTGTATTTCTATTTTGAAGTTAATAATTTTAAAACAAAAATGAATTTGTTCATGTAACATGGTTTCTTCGCACCTGTTGCTGCCGAAAGCTCTGCGTCGTTGCAAACACTATAGATCTGTTACACAGCTTCCAGAATATGCGTTGTTCATGCAGCGCATTTATTAACCCATTGATTACCCTCCTGTTGTTGAAGCTATTTTCAAAAATCTACACGAAATTGTTATAAAACAAAACATATTGTGTTACATATCATACAAGATTTTTATAAGAAAGTGTGCCATTGCAAGTTATGTGTGTTAACTGAAATTTGATAATTATGTTACAAGAATTGATAATATTTTTGCTGATTTCAAATTTATGTAGAGATAAATTTGGTAGGTCATTTGTTTTTTGAAAAGGATAACAGAGCATTCAATTCAAAACATGTGTTTCAGTAATTTCTTCTGATGTGGAAGAACACTCGAGTACTATTCCAACCACCGATGACGATGATTGGGACGAGGAGGATTCTTCTGAAATAGATGACGACAGTAGGATTTATAAAAATCCTAGAAATTCTCCTAGTACCCTATGTCCAAGAGATGAAGAGCAAGCAACCTTACTGGTAACATTTCGTTACAGTGCAATTTATTTCTTTAGTATTGATGACATTTTATTGATAGAATCAGAAATGCTTGAGGAAATGTTCTTCAGATGAAGACTGCAAGAGCAAGAAGAAAAAGTGTTTATGCGATGGGGCATGTGGAATGTCTTGCATCAAACCAGGTAATTCTTCCTCTTCCATATTTAATATTAATAATATCTTAAAAAAACCTTTCACAGATAGAGAATGCCCTGAACCCGAACAAATTTCACTTGGTTCTGTTACCTCTAGCGGACGTTTGTTCGGTGCGAGAGCAACCTACACCTGTCAACATGGTTACCATGTTGTCGGATTACAGAGTCGAAACTGTCAAGCAGATGGTCAATGGGCAGGTAGTCCGCCAGCTTGTAAACAAAATAGTAAGAAACAAATTTTTTTATTGGCATAAATCTTACAATTTTTCTGCAGTATATTGCCTTTCTCCACCAACAATTGATCATGCCAGACACAATGCACTCTCAGAACAGACAACTTTTGATTTGGATTCTACATTACAGTACTATTGCCATACCGGTTATGTAACAAACGGTTTTCCAAGAGCAAAGTGCTTAGCCATAGATGGTCAAGCATCTTGGTACGGACCAGATATTTCATGCGAACGTAAGTAATTCTTATATCTCTTATGTCAAAATGTGTAATAATAAAAATTCAAAGCTCGTTCGTGTGGACCTCCAATTGATATTTCGAATGGATGGCATGCTGGGGAATGTTATACTTTCGGATGCCGAATAACATACCACTGCGCCGATGGGTTCGAATTAGTAGGTAGAAACGAACGTTTCTGCCAATCTGACGGTACTTGGTCACCTAAGGAGCTACCTACCTGCGTTTGTAAGTAAAACCTAAATCTCATTTATCACTCATTTTTCTGTTTAAATAATCATGTTCTGTTTATTCTTTATTTATCCGTGGTGTAACTTAAATAAAATAAAAGAATAAGAATATTTTGTTGGTGGTGTTCGTGTGTTGTGGTTACAGCTGTACAATGTCCGCCACCCGAAAATCCGCGTCATGGAAAAGCCATCTATACATCATGTAGCTATAATTCGGTAGTGAGCTATGAATGCAAATATGGTTATACTTTGGTAGGTGAGACGACTCGTCGCTGCGGAGCAGATAAAAAGTGGTCGGGTGCTCAACCTCAATGTAAAGGTTAATATTGTAGCATTTTCTAAAAAATAAATTACTTTCCTTATCAAATTTTTAGAAATTAATTGTGGTCATCCGGGAAGATTATGGAATGGATGGTTAGAAAGTATAGAGTCTGGAACAGGTTTAGGAGCTTCGATAATTTTTCGTTGCCACGAAGGTATGCGTTTGGAAGGAAAATCTTCAACAGTATGTCAAATTGATGGCAAGTGGAGCTACCCATTACCGAAATGTCTTGGTAATAATTTTAAAACTTGTAAATTATTTTTTAACGATTTTTTCTTGTTTTAGCTCCTTGTGTTGTTCCTCAAGTATCGCAAGGTCGTGTAATCCTTCTATCCAGAAATGATACTGTGGTTTCATCAACGGTGGTTCAAGATGGAGAATCGTTAACGGTAGATTGTAATCAACATTACGAATTTTTTATGAATTATGCACCGGTCGAATGTAATAATGGAACTTGGACTCATATTCCAAAATGTCAGCCTGCTAGGTAAATCTTGTTTTTGTAGTTGTGGGAAACAGTTCTTGTATATTAAAATTGATTCAAGGTGTAAGCACTTGCCAAAGTCGCCAAAAAATGGAATGATTATTGCTCCTAAAATGGAACATGGAATGAAAGCTTTATTTAAATGTAGAGACGGTTTTGAAGTAAAAGGAAATTTATTTATTGAGTGCTCATTTGGAAATTGGACTGGAGAATTTCCAATTTGTCAAGAAGGTTCCTACTCGAAATACATTTTAATAAACTTTTTATTTTTTTTTTGATAATTTTAGTATATTGTCCATTCCCTGGCTTAGTAGACAATGGAAAAATTTTATTAGTTGGTAATATGGGCTTATACGAATACCGCGCTTATGTACGTAAAATCGCAAATAATAAGCAAATCATGTACGATTGCGATAAGGGATTTGTTTTGAGTGAAGGGCCTCCAGGGGCAACTTGCGTTGGTGGTAGTTGGAGTCCTAGGGAATTGCCAAAGTTAGTACGTAAACAATTTAAAGTTTTAAATTCTACAGAACCACGTGTAGCTTTTCCTTTCAAATTTTCTTTTGTTTCTTTAGGTGTACTCCCGGACAGCATCCTAGGTTAAGATGGAGTCGTAAGAAACGACAGGCGTTAAGTGGTAATAAGCATGAAGTTAGCAATCCCATAGTTCAGAAACGTACAGATTGGTATTATTTTCTAACGAACATTTTACATACACCTAGACGTATGATCAAACGAATTGTAAAGAGAGCCCTCAGAACAGGAAGTGGAAGTAGTAGTAGCAGGGCTCTGGGATTAGGTTTGAAGAATAGAGGAAATCAACCAAATGCCAGACGAAAGAATAAACAAGTTAATAACGATGTCAAGATTGATAAGAAAAAAATGTGCCCACCATTTTCAGACGATTCTTTCTCCAATATTGAAATATTAAAGTACGGATTTGATGCAAGTATATCATTTAGTTCAGGAACGATTTTGAATATAACATGCACCAAAGGATTTGGTCTAAATTTAGCTGATAATTCTACTGTGAAATGTGTTCGTGGTAAATGGAGGCCTGCAAAACCAAAATGTTTATTATGTAAGATTGGTATACCTCTAGAAATCTTTTATTTCTTGACCCTTTTTAGCTCCTTGTGTTTTACCAAAAATCCCGAATGGCGAGTATTTGTCTGGGTATCGATCAGGATTAACAATTGCAAACGGTTCCAGTATTATTTATCAATGCCATAAAGAAAACAAGAAACCAACGTTGCATTCCGTATCCTGCATTCTGGGTGAATTGGATCCCAAAGATCCAGATTGTAACATTGCTTACAATACTGTTTTAAATGTTAGCAAAGATACTCCATATTACTTAGGTGGAAGCGATATAGTGAAAGGGGGAGATATTAATGCGCTAGATTATGGAACAAACAAGAAATCTTGTGCATCACCCACAAGGTAAATTTTGAGAATAAATGAATAATATATAAGAAAAGCAAATTTGCAGAGCTCAAGGTTCGTTGGTCTACCGAAACGGTGAACTTATGACCGAAGCTGAAGAAATGTTTCCCGATGGCAGTGAAGTAATTTTTAGTTGTATTGAAAGTGTCGTTTTTAAAAAAACTACCTGGAAGATTATTTGCGATGATGGTAATTGGATTGGCAAACCTACTAATTGCGGTAGTAAACCTTGTTTTGTTTAAACTCCGTAATTTAATCTTTCTGAACTGTTTAGATACGGAAGAGTTGCTGTCTTTGAAAAATGTTAACAACACTTGCATATTTAGAAACGATGAACCAAATGTGGTGTCATTCTATAACGATCAGAAAGTGACTAGCGATATTGTGGAATATCCAAAAGATACAATTTTAATTAGTCGATGTGTCGATATAGGAAAGTTTTCAATGACGGGTATGCCAGTCTTATACATTTTAATAAAATTAGAAGCTAAAAATTGTTCTAGGTACCAATATACGAAAATGTGTGGATGGTGAGTGGGATAATCCAAGACCAATTTGTACAGGATTAAATCAGTATCATGACTACTCTATGGAAAAAGCGCCGACCATTCTGTTTCGTTATGAATCAGGACCAGTAGCACAGTCTAACGAAGGAAAACTAATTGTATATCCAGGTGTGGTTTTACATATGGAATGCTTGTGGATGCGCAGATTTGGTTTTCCAAAATGGACTGTTAGTCATGAATTTAGGCAATATCCTCAAAATTGGACAACTGATCCAGCAAGAGACTCTCAGTTGGAATATAGATTAACTATCGATCATGCCACTAAAGAAGATTCTGGAGTGTTTACGTGTGTAACTCCAGCTAGATACACGCATTCGATCGAAATCGAAGTAAAAGGTACTCATATACAAACATTTTGATTATTCAAACTATATTTTGAATATTTTTTAGCAATTCATTGTCCTGGACTTCCTAAACGGCGGGGATTAACATCTGACACCGACAGTACGAAAATGAATACGCATATCAAATTTCATTGTGAAAACGGAAGCGCTCTAATTGGAACATCGGAGGTGATATGTTTACCTTCGGGTAATTGGAGCAATCCATTTCCAATTTGTGAAAGTAATTTTGTCATATAAATTAATTTATTCTGTATTATTGCAATCGAAATTTTAGGTATTGAATGTGGTGAAGTCGGTGGCGTTTTACCAGCACATTTAAAAGTAACACTAATTAGTCGGGATGTTGGTGGACGTGCAACATTTAGTTGCTCTCCTGGGTTTGGCTTAAGTGGGCCGGCGGAAACTACTTGCCTCTCCACAGGAGAATGGTCTTTACCATTTCCAAACTGTACAGGTAAGGCAGAGCATTAATTGGTTAAGTAAGTACACATTAATGGATGTAAATTTTAGAGGTACAATGTGATACTCCTGGAGTTCCCGAACATGGATATATTCAAGGAACAGGTCCTTTCAAAGCTGGAGATGTAGTGCAATATAACTGTAACAGTGATTTTATGATGGATGGACAACCAATAATAGCATGTCAGGATAATGGAAGATGGTCAGGGCGTATTCCAAAATGTGAATGTTGCTTTTTCCATTTGACCATTTTTAAACAAATTCTTTTAGGTATACAAGCTTGTTCTTACCCTGGAACCATCATAAGTGGACGTATGTCGGCTGTTAAATTCTACTACAAAATAGGAGAAAATATTACTTTCTCATGTGACGAACACCTCTTGCTAAATGGAGCAGCTATGCTGAAATGCTTGAAAAACGGAAAATGGTCCAACACTATACCGACATGCGTAACTTCTCCGGCTACTGAAAATTAATGCAGTTTAAAAATGAAATACGTAATTTTTGAATTTACGTTCGATATTTGTTAATGTTGTGTAAAAAAAGCTAATAATTATTATTGTGTGTAAAGTATTTAATCAAATGTGTTAATACCAACTTTAATTTTGTACTAGTCTTACAATGAATATACTTTTCGATTGAAACGGCCATTACATCATCTTATCTATAAATATTGCAATGTTAGTTCCTTTAATAATTTTGGATGTTAATATTTTTTATAAAAATCTTAAAATATTATTAAGTAATTTAAAGATCTGATTAATTTAATATTTTTTGTGTGTGCACCGTTTTAGCACAATTTTTTTCAGGGATAAAAAATCAAAGAATGACAGGTTATGGACCCATGCATGAAGAATTTATAATATTACACAAGTTAACAAACATAAAATCGATTAATATTATGCTGATAGAATTTAATAGTGACTTCGATACACCACTTGGGCTACTATTGGTAAAAAAACAAATATATCTGTACTAAAAATAAGGAAAAATATTTAAAGACAATAAAAAGTATTCTGGATATTTTTCTATACCAGAAAATACCTTTGAATCTATTGTCACCGTAGTGACGTCACCTCTAGGCTAAAAATAATTGATGTTGGTTGAATTTACGAATAAACTTACATTTACATAAAGTTAGAGTGTGCATTTAATAGCGTTGGACATTCGACCCAAAACCAATCCAGAAGAAAAAGTAGAGAGACTATGATAGACTTGAAACACTATTGAGCCGAATTTGTTTAAATGCTGTTTTTATTTCTATAGAAGCAGTTTAATAGACAGAATCTATTGCAATTAAAGGTTTAGTTTCTTAAAAAACGGTTCCATCATATACATAATTCATCCATCCATCATTGTAATACAATAATGGGTGACTTCTCAAAACTTGGATTCGTTTAATATAATACTTTAATTTTAGAGAGTAATTTTTCTTTTATGAAAATCGTGCCAATAAAATACGAAAAATAAAAATTGTACAAGACTCTGTGCTCTCTCTGTGTAAAATAATATTAAATTAATTAAAAATTTAAAATTATTATCAAAAATATTGGTTGTCACGTAATCCACTGTCATATTACGACCAATATAATATTATGACAGCATTGCTTTCTAAAAAACCAAGGTTTAACCACGAATTATTCAACTTATGTTCTTAATTTATCAAAATAATTTAATTAAATTGAAATTTTGATTGACTTTTAATGTGTAATAAGTTTTAATGTTATTTATAATTTCAATTGGTAATTAAAATTTAATTTAATAATTTATAATTGTAATAATATTAATAAAATATGTAACTTTAATTATTATAATTTGTGAAATTGCGGTTAAGGAGCTTCTAAGTTACGGGGGGGGGGCTAAAATTTTCAAATTTTGTGTATTTTTTGCTTATAAATTAATTTTTTCACGTAGTAGTAATATTAGTATTTTATGTGGTATACTTTTTCGTTCAAATGAAATTTTTAATTAAATTTTTGATACCAAATATTTTAGAAACACCAAAATGATGATGATGATATGTATGGTGAAAACGTTTGCAAGAATATACTACGGTGTATTTATATATTGTGTTAACTTAAAACATTTTAGTTCTAAAAAATCTTTGTGTGTTTTTTGGTTTTTCTAAAAAAATTGATATGATTAATATATAGTTACACTACTTAAACCACTTATCTATTGATTAAATTTTTGATGTTACAAAATGGTTCCTAGTCATCTAGCTACTACTTACAGCATTACTAATTTCTTCAATTGATATATTCCATTTATTTCTCCTCAATATTAGTTGCAATTAAATATTTAAGGGACGGTCGTTACCTTAAGAAGTTAGTCAAACAAGTACATCCCTCAGGCTTTGCATTCTTGATGTACTTGATTAAATAGCCCCCCGAAGAGGTAAATTTACTCTTTGTGATGTTATTGGTTGAAATTTACAATACAACTTATGTTGCCGTTATGTAATTTGAAATATTTAACATTATTACTTTTAAAAAATATGAAGATAATGCAAATACAAAAGAAAATTTAAAATCAGCCTGCGCTTACCACTATACTTTCAATTCTTTTAAATAAACAAACTAAACAAAATATTAAAATAATGAATTTTAACTGTTAAGTAAAGAATGCATACTCGCATAGAAAAATAATATTTAAAAAACAATAAAAAAGATAATTCGTTTTTTTTTCTATTGAACTCTTTTTGCTAAGCACATTCAGCGTTACACCTGTGAGAGCACTTTGGAGACATCTTGGAATCCAAGAACTTCTTCAAATTTAACTTTTTTTTTCTTTTACATACTATAGTTCATTCGTTTTAAGATTAGTCTTGAATTCGGAACTAAAAATATTAACCTTGAAATGTGATTGGTTGATATTCAAAAATGAATTTGTAAGTTCACACCACCACAATTGTTTGAGATTTGACGTTTATAAATATTTTTTCGTAAAATTTTGTAACGAATCTTTAATATTGCTAGCGGATATATTGCTGTTTGAACCAAGAATACGTTAAAAACTAATTGTTATTCTAATAACACTTTGGTTTTATTAAAAACCACATTTGTGTATTCTAACCTTAATTTGTTTCAAAAATTTATGTTTTTTTTAATTAAATTATGGATCAACCAGGAACTAGTAATCAGGAATTTTATAATTTTAAAGAAGCTATTTTCACCGTCGAAAGTCAAGAATCAAATCAAACCGAATCGAGTTATTCAAATGAAGCCAACGATAATTGGAGTTTTCGGGATGTCATTAAAAATCATCACCTTAAAATTATATATAGTGGACAGAAGATATTTGGGTAACTTGGGTAAATGCTGGTCACACTACGGCTAAAGTATGGAAAGACAAATCTGTAACAAGTGCAGCTGAAGCTTTCAACAAAGGTCTCTCGGTAATAGTATACACTAATTTAGATAATTATCAATTACTAAATTGTAAATATATTTTAGACAGGATTACAAAACCCCTCAGGTAAACGTAAGCGATTGATTATTATTCATATAGGAATCGAGGCAGGATTTGTGGAAAATGGATTATTATGTTTTGAATCGAAAAAAACTAACGACTATCATGAAGAGATGAATTCAACTGTATTTGAAGAATGGATGGTGAGAATTTTATCCCTTTTAAACTGAAAGGTAAGTTTTACTTTGATACTTACAATATTGTATAATATGATCGTTATTACAACTGACCTAAATTTTAGCTAAAATAACGAACAATTTGGTAGGGAAGCCAGGCTGTTCGTATGTGATAGATGAAATGGTCAAGTCCTCCGGAAGAGAAGTTTTAAGATTGCCTTCATACCACTGCCAATTTAATCCTATCGAATTAATTTGGGCACAAGTAAAAGGCTATGTTGCTGCAAATAATAAAACTTTTAAATTTGGTGATATGAAAGTCTTGTTTCAGGATGGTTTGAAAGCAGTTACACCAGAGAGATGGGCACAGTGTGTTAAACATGTTGTAAATGAAGAAAACTTTAGATATCCAGTGGATGATCGAGTAGAAGCAATGCAATTGGAATTTCAAGTAAACACAGGTTTTTCTTCTGATGAACTTTTCTAATTTTGTAAAGTTGGTTTTATGTAATATGTGAAAAAGTTATAAGCAATCTTGCTTACTTTTATGATGGAAAGTTGTATGTAATAATGAAGATGTAATTAAATAATTCCTAAATAATTTTTTGTTCATTGAAATTATTATATCAAGTTAATATTTAACGTATTAAACTCTTTCGTAGGTATGCAACCATGCATACTGTAAATAAACTCTTGTAGGTATGCAACCAAGCATACTGATATCACGAACTGCAATTAAACTTGTAAATTTTCTATGTAAACCCGGCTTGGGTAGAAAGCGACATCTAAGACTAATCTTAAACCGAATCGACTATAGCTTGATTGTAAGATGATTATTATAATTAAACATAATAATTATATTTAATCACAATGTTACAGAACTAATCTCGCCGATCAATCAAAAGCTACTTTTTTATTCTATAAAAGGATTCTTTTACAATAGAATTCTCATTTATTGAACAAAAACTAAGATTTCAATTCTTTAAATGCAGACTTGTTTGCTAAAAAGTGTCTCAAGTTCATTATAGTCTTTCTCCTTTCAAGCAATTTTTGTACTTAAACTGATTAATTATTATTTTCTAATCATTTTAAGTATGAAACGGGCAAGTTTTCCATTTATTAAAAATATAAAAAAAGATAAAGTTCCAAATCATCCAATGCCATACCAGAAAATAATTGTGAATGGGGTAGATTGCATAATATAAATATTTCTGCGTAAAAATAATCAAACCTAACAAATGTTAAAATAATAAAAATTTTAACTATTAAGTAAAGAATACATACTACACAGAAAACATATTAAAACAAATATTTAAAGAACACTAGCATGACAATAATTCACATATAACAGGGTTGAACTTAGAATATTTAAATAAACAAGAAATAGAATTCGGAAAAAATTACACCATAGAAATGATAAAAACTACTATAAAAATAGAAAACTCTGTAACATAATATAAAGGCCCTTACTTCACGATTATTTTCGATCATCAGTCATGTACAACAGTAAAAATAACAACTGAGAGCAAATATACCAAACAAATTGAAAAAATTTAAAATTAAAAACATTTTTAAAAATCAAGAAATTAACCAAACTTTAAAATAAATGTTGTGCTTACCAAATAACCAAACTAAACGACGTCAGGTGTCTAAATGAAATTTTAGGTTAAATAAATGAATATGAATCCTTTTCCCTATACTATAGGAATTAAATACCATAAAAATACTTAAAAAATTCTAAAACTTTTTAAAGTTATTTTCTATTTCTGCGTAATTTACACAGAATTTTGAATTTCTGTACACTCAGATTTTTTTTAAGCAACTTATTTTGAAGTAATTAATCAAAATGTAGAAGAGAGATCGTAAGTAACGACATTATTATCTGTCTACATTGTATAATGTTAAAGTTAATTGTGTACCACGAAAGGTTTTAAATACTGGCTCTCTCTCCTTTTCCTTTCGATTCATCAAAGTAAATAATGTTGTTTTTATTTTTTTGGATGAAATTTGAATTCTGATAATTAGTACTCTTTCAAAATTTCCATTACTTCAAACTACGCTTACACTCAGAGGTAGGGGCAGGTAGGGGCCACCTGAATTAGATTTTTAAAGCTCATATGAAAGTTTCTTGTCGAGTTTTCTCAAATTCCTCTTGAAATATGATATTTATTTAAACTGTTTGTTCTTAAAAGCAACTTCTCCTTCTTTTATCTTACTATAACATAATACTTACTATAATAAATCAAAAGTCAACATTTGTTCAATCGTAATCGATCTTTATGATTTTGACGTTACCAATTTATCATTTTGCCTTTTAAAAATTTTATTTTGGAATTTAATATCCTAATTTTCTAAAAAAAATAAAATTGTAGTATTAAAACCCTTAAATGGTAAATAATTGTTAAATTAAAAAAATTCCTACACAATTCAAAAACAAAAATGAATTGAGTTGTTTAATAATTACACATTATCATGTTATAAGAATTTTAATTTGAATATCTACCAGTTAACCTTTTGAACATCTACAGGATGAACCCTCACGAGCGGATTAATTACGTACTCATATTTGTATTATCTCTCAAAAACGGGAAAAACCTATGATTTATACATAAAGCAGCATAACGCAATAAGATATAAATTATAATACCTACATTTGCATACTTCCGTTTTATATTGGTAACTGTGGTCGATTACATACATTTGAGATAAGTAAACATACAATTAGTTTCGGGCATCGAAATAAATTAAATTTCACTAAAATATAATTTATTAGTTTTGATGTTACAGTTAAAAATAATGTGCAGATAAATTTATTGTCGATGAAAATTATAAAAATTTGATAAGAAAATTTAGACATTGAAAAGCAGCAACACACACCAATAATGGATTTTCAAATGGAGGTCGATACGTTCTCCAAACGGAAGCCTGCGCTGTTTCAATGTTTGCTCTTTTTATCTACAAGTTGTCATTTTTGACAATATCCAGAGACATACAAGTAAAAGCGATTAATGATGTTAATTATAATTGTTACGAAAGTTGTGGCGGTTATTGTTTACGAATAAAATTTTTGAATTAAATTGTGAACTTGGTTATCATAATATTCAATACTTTTTTTAACTACGTGATGGATTTAACGTGAGGTAAGGATAACTTGTTTATATACAAATTAGTATAATAGCTTACCAATAAAACATAAACAAATCAACGTGATCTTGAACTATATTTTTATTAGCTCGAAGTAATTATCGATTATTTAATTTTTACAAATAGAGAAAATTGGGTTTTTCGAATTTTTTAGTAATTTCAATGGGTATATTATTTTTATAAACAGTTTGTTTGCAATAATTCTTTATGGCTATAAAGATTAGTACATGATATATGGATGTGGTAATGATTCATGTATATTTAATTTTTTGATGCTGTTATTATTATTTATTATGTTCTCCTTGAAAAAAAATGATAAATTATTTATAAGAAATAAGCCAGAAGCTTCTTCCCGTAATAATTTAAGTGCTACACATAAAATTTTTCTTGTAATTTGTATAGGTTTTACTAATTCAGCTTCTTTTATTTCAAATATTCATAGTAACTATCATTGACTTTCTCATTATTCTTCTTCAAATCATTTATCAAGGTTTTTACTCAATAACAGGAAAGAAACTACCCCGATTAAATAAAAATAAACAACATTTTTTGAAAACTTTCTCGAGTGGAGTTGGAAACCAAGATGATCACTAATAACTTATAATACTGTCAATGAGATGGCATTTAGCACATTCTCTACTTTTTTAATTATTTTTATTATTATGAGCAATCTCATTGCACAAATCATTCTTTAGTTTATTCAAACTATGAGGAAAAAAGCCAAACTTATAAAACCCTAGTAGGAAATTTTATAAACTGTATTTTATTCTGGATTAACCAAGAAATCACCATAGTACAACAGAGTTAATGATACAGTTAAAAATATAAATAAATACCTCAGAACAAGGCTATCACATTGAAATATTTATAATGCAAAAAATGTATAATCGTCTTTTTATACAAAGTGCGGCAAAATACCTAGAAAGATAAATTTCGTTTTTTAATTGATTAGTTCTTTCTTTCTTCTTTACAAGCTCGATTTTCTTAAACTTTTAGATCTTCCTCATAGAAAAAAAGCAGGTAGAGCTGTACTTTATCACACTGACAAAATCCGAGTGTGTTAATTGTGGCAATTATTACTCAATCCGATAGACGGCTTTACGTATCTTCCGAAGGGCTGAGTTAGTCATAAGATAGTTAATTTCTCACCAGATTTGATTTGGTTACTTTAAAGTTAGCAATTGATCGCCCTATCTACCAGACTAATGGTCGTTTCATTGTTTAGTTTATGTCTTACATTTTCGCTTAATACTGATCTCAAGTACACCTCAGCAATTTAACATTAGAACTTTCAATAGAAAAGTTTTCAGCCCATTCAGCCCGAAAAATATATTACTAATAGGAAAATTCAACGCAAATAAATTAAACAACTGCTTAAAATATTTGCACGCAACTAACTGGGTTAAGTAGGTGCAAATTTACTGGTGAAATTGATTGGCAAACGTGGTTGAAAATTAGTGTATACATGATTTCAAGTATTCTTGACATAAAAAGATTTTTCCTCTTGGGTTTACAACAATTTATAAGCAGTTTCCAAAAAAGTTTAGCTTTCAATCGCTTGACATCTGATTGTCATGCTGACATTAAGTAGCATAATAATTATGTTGTAGTGATGTGTTATTAATTTTAATAAAAGAACTAATAAAAGCCTTCACTACACTTTATAAAAATTTTTGACCTTGATTAGCTCTTCGACGCGAAAGCAGAGGCTCTTCTCAGGAGTAGGTTCTGGGTTCGTTGAAACTTTTCTGCCAATATCAAAATTCAATTTAAAATTTTGCTTGCACTTGAAATTATTTCAACTTTTTGAAAAATTTTCTATTTGCGTCGAAGATCGAACTTATAATTTTTACTTATCAAGTTAAGTGCGATAATATCTTTGCAACCACACGTCGTTTCTTAAATTTTAATTTTACTTTCCAAATACTTCCAATCAAATCAATATTAAGTCCAAAATCAAAATTACCTTTAATTACTCATTCCAATAAAATCCAAAAACTCACAAAATCAAAAAATCTCGGCTGCGGCCACTTTCGACCAAAATACTCTAAACCAAATTCGAATCACAATACTCAAAATAATTTCACAATCTTAAAAATTCTTTCTTACAAAATTTAAGAGTCAAAAATGTAAACAACCGCTCCGGCTGCCACTTTTGGTAAAAAGGAATTAATCTTCACATTTGACTTTCTACCTTGTATTTTTTAAATTCTCAACTTTCAGAAACTAAACTTACAAAAATATTAATTAAGCACAGGGTGGGCTAAAGTGTTTTCTACCACTGCAATGTATACTAATATACCAGAGGTACTTCTATAAATCTGAGTTCTGGTTGGTTTGCATGCAAAAAGAAGCTGAAGTGTCTATGCACGCAACATAGTTTAAAACAAAAAAAATATTTTATTAGATTCATGAAAACTACAAGTGAGAGCAAAAAGTGAAACCGTGGTATAGCGGATGGAGTAGTGGTTCTTTTTCATCTTTATTAACTTGAAGCTAAATCAAACTTTTCAGACACAGGTGATCTGAGGGTTACTGTCAGAAATCCTCACCCACGATTTCAACTTTTTTCTATCGATCATTGGAAAAAGGACAATTTTCTGAGTATATTAACACAAATTTTTTTTAGGATTATGCAATAGTTGTTGAAATAACGGCATTTTAAAATTACAAAAAGCAGAGAGATGTAACATGATATAACCCGATGCGTGGCGGTAACTAGCACGTTCGAGTCCCTGCTCTTCATTTTGTTGACGGTACGTGTGCTTTGATATACTCTTAATGTTGTTGTCAGTCGCCTTCGACACCCGGACGAGTTCTATGACTTCGAGTTCCACCCTTAGCGAGTTCTGTCATTTTTCAAGGATATTTTTAAATTGTTATGCGTTTTAATTTTTAGCCTTACACAACAACGGCTAATCACACAGGCGTGTTAGAAGGTGTATTCAAAATACATGTAAATTTTACATTTTTAAAATTGATTTTTTTTGAAAACTTTTGCATTATCCTACAAAATTTTTGTAGGATGCTTAGAAAAGTGTCCTTTCACCTATTTTCAATAGGAAAAAGTTAAAATCGTGGGTGAGGATTTCTGACAGATCCCGAAATTTTTATTGGTGCGATTGCAAGGTTGTGGTTAAAACTGATCTAGAAAAAACTTTTTAAAGTGTTTCTATCCAGTATCAACTCGTTGTCATTTAACATTTAACTTTTTGTACAACTAATTATTCAGACTTTTTTTTAAGAATTAAATATCGTAGCATATTTTGATTTAAAAACTTAAAAAACAAGAGCAAAAAACACCAGATAGTTATTATTGTGACGTCACAATAGATAAAACTTAACGATGTGTTGCTCAAAAATTTAAAACGATGTCAAATGGGAAGATATCTTAAATTTCTTAAAAAAATGTTCCCATTGTATCGATTAATTAAAAATCTAATATTACCGACGAGTATTCTTCAAAACTTCTTATCACATTAGCAGTTGATTTCAAGTTTTCACTCGAAAAAAGGTTTCTTTTCGCAAATATACTAAAACTGAATTATTTTTCAATATTATTCTAACTTCGGGATAATCCCTAACCTTTCCATAGATCCATCTACAGGTTTATAAATTTTATGTCTTCTTTTGCTCCCATAATATTTTTGTTATATTTTGCAAAGCAAACATTTTTAAATAGTCCTTGGGATGTCTGTTAACCTAGTGACCTCACCACCGTCAGGATTATACTATACTAAAATAAAATGTTGCATGTTTTCACTTTTCACTTTTACTTTATTAGAATAAAGATTTAAGTTTTCACTTCCTTATTTAAAGTTATTACTTATTTGCTTATGTATAATTTTGGAATTTCTTTTAACTTAATTTAATAATCCATTATTTTTAGATTATTGTTATGAAAAAATCGAAAATAAAAGAAAAAAATTTTAACTAATTTAATTACTGTGTATTATGGCATTTGATGAAGCATGTTTTTCAGAGAAGGAAATGCACGATATTGAACTGTTTAAAAATAATTTAGGACTTGGGATTACAGTTGCCGGATATGTTTGCGATGAAGGTTTCAAGTTAATTACTAATCGTTTCTGTTATTAAGTAGACTGTTGCAGAAGAAATATCCGGAATATTTGTGAAAGACGTGTGTGCTGGAAGCGCCGCACATTTAGAAGGAAAAATACGTAAGAATGATAGGATAGTTAAGGTTTGTCAAGTTGCTCGAGCTGGATAATTGCTTTGTCCTGTTAAACGATTTTTTTTTTTTTAGGTAAATAATAAATCTTTAACTGACTTAACCAATCAAGAAGCTATTGAGTTCTTGAAAAATAGTGGCGATGTTGTATTATTGACTATAGAAAGATATTTAGAGGACTCTAGTTTTAAAAAACTATCTCGCAGTATTAGGTCACAAACGTTGCCAACCATAGCTTCGCGTAGCTTTGAAAAAGCCTCAAAAAGAGGAGTGTTTGTAAGTTGTCTTTAATTAAACTTTAGGTACAAAATTATAATTGTGCACATTTTATGTTAGAATTGTAAAAGCGAAGTAAATTTAGATGTTCTACCAGAATGCGATCCTGTTTCAAGTGCCAATTTAAAATTAGATAAAAGTTCTCTGCCTATTAGTCCTTTATGTAAAAATTGTGATTTATCTTTAAAATCGTCGTCTAATCAAAATTCTAGTAATATAAAAGAAATAAAGGAAGAAAAAAGTTCAGTATATTTAAATTTAAAACAAAATCTTAGCACAGCTTGTAATACTTTACTGCCGAATTCGTATAATATTGGTATGGTGGATGCAAATAACGAAATTTCGCAGATAATAGCAAAAAGTGATATATCAGCCAATAGCGATTCAATATATTTTTCTAAAACGTCTGATGATACAGAAAAAGATGGATACGAGACGTGCATGGATGAATCGCTATCGGATGAGGGTATGGTGAAAAACAAAGTGATGGAAAATTCTTGTGATGTTATACAATCTGAAGTTTTATGTGCCATAAATGGTACGTAACAAAGTCGATTTTGTCGATAACTTTCAACTAATTTATTATTTTAGTTTCTAGTGGTAACGTGGACCTGCCTGGAGAGTGTTCTGTAAATAAAAATGATAATTATGTAACGACCAGTGACGAGTGTTTAGAATACGATAGAAACTTTAATAATAATTTAGAAATTTATAGTGATCCTAGCGAAATGACAGACGCAGATGAATTTTTTTTGGTCGAGTATGTAAACGATAACGTACCTGAAAACGAAATAAATTTTTTAAGAGAATCTGAAGTACCTTATTCATATGAAGTACAAACTTCGGTTACTTATAAGTGCATAAAACTACACGAATACTACAATGATTTTGAAGACTGTTTAGAAGAATATCAAACTTATTTAGAAAATTCGAGCAAAAAAGCTTCAAATACGTTAAGCAATTGTGATGAAAGTTATTCATGTAACCAATCGTTAAACACCATTACGACTGACGACGACATTCTCGTACAAAATAATATTTTATTAAAGTGCAATTCTGACCCACAACTGTATTATTTTGAAAAATTAGATGTTTCTGATATTAACTCTAATAAAAGAAGAGCGTCTTATTTGCCAAATCATAAGGATGTTTCGGAATGGTGAGTTATATTTTATATTTTTTTTCTAAAATAAAACAGGTCGAATTCAGATCGATATCATTGTTTTCTTACATATTTTTTTTAATTGGAACCTAGTTTTTCGTATTATTTGGGAAAATTTCAATTGTTTTCTTTAGTAATTATAAAAAGCAATATATTACTTTTGAGAAAAATTTTCATGTTACTACAAAATTAAAAAATTAAACCACTATTTTGAGATCGAATAATCTATTCTCTTTTTAAAGTTATTGCTATTGAACGTAAAACTTTTTAATACCTATCAAATAAAGAATTAAAAACTCTATTAAATGACACCAAAGAAAACGCTTTTTATTTCTAACAAAGAAAAATATTTCTACTAAAAAGTTGTCTGTCAACTTTATGATATTTCATTAGAAATAAAATTAAAAAAATTAAATTACTTTTGTTTGTTTGACTTCATATTTAGTTATTAACTTATTGTTCTTTAAATATTTTTTTCCACTTTATTCAAATTCAGATTTATGATAAATAATATGAACAATTTTGAAAATGAGAATTAATACAGTAGTCTGGTCATAGGATTAGATATACATAGATTTCTTCGTTTTAATAATTTTGCTATTTTGCTACGGATAAATCATTTTACATTACAAGTCTGCAGTTTGTTGTAACTTAACGTGAAATCCGAACAAAGCACAAATAATTTGACAGCAACTTCAATAACTTTATAGAAACAGTAGCGCAATAGCCCCTAAATCAGGCCAGAATGTTGCAAATTCAACAAAAAATACAGGCTTTTGTATGGTATACTAAAATGCACTAATAATTTTAAAAATATGATTTTATTTTATCTTAAACTAGTCAATTTAAAATCGGATATTACTTATAGCCACCATCTACATTATATTTATTAAATTACACTAACCGTTAAACACAAATATACTATTTTACAACGATCTAGAACTTTATTAATTAATTTATCAACCAATTTTAACAAGCAATATTATTAAATAAAATATAAGACCTAGAAATTTGCACTATAAACTTTTGTGAAACTTTTATAGAGTGAGCTTGTAAAGTTTGGAATAAATCTGATATATATTTTTAATTTGTTAAAACGACACATTAAAGTTTTAATTGTTTCAAACTTGAACAAATTAAAACGACTGTATTTGATGAATCAGAAGAATTAGTCAAATTAATTCAATCGTGTGATCACGAATCAAAGATAAATCGATACTTCTCTCACACTGCATATTCATAGCCTAACGCGAGGTCATAGTAAAATCCGTGCCATCATCAGGCTATGATATAGATTATAGTTTAAGAGCATGGCTGGTTTTAGGAATACTAACAGAAACCCATTTGCATGTATATTAACTTGCAATAAATTATGAAATAAACTAGATGCGGCTCGTGGACAAGTGCTGAGGTGCCTGGCACTTTCGCTATCATATAAGTTTCAGAGTATGACCATTTATTATAAGATAAGTATAAGTCATTTTCTTAACTATATTTTGTACATAATAATAAATTACAGATGCTTAATTTTTGAAGTTTGAAAACCTATCAAATTTCTAACAGAAACTTTAGTTTATTTCACTCTGTATTGCAGGCCAGTGCGCAATGAGGGGTTTATATAACCAAATCTTGAGAATTTCTAAAGAAATTTTTGAACTGACTGTACACAATAATTCCTAATCAATTTACATCTAAGATAGGTATTTATTTCGAATAATCCCAAAACCAGTTGATACTAAACAATTAATTGTTTTAACTCCAATCTGCAAAGGCACTGCTTCTACGATAACATTACATTAAAGCTATTTTACACCATCAATATAATTTTAAATATTATGTAATTATAAGTCGGGGAAAATATGAATTCTTACAAAGATCACATTTCTGTTCATAAAAATAGGGCCTGTTCTAATTTTACGTGTGTATTGTGTTCTTTTTAACTTTTACTATTTGTTAGAAGTCTTGAAATAAAAAATATAAATAAATATAATTAAAATATGAATGAAAAATTTAATTTAATAAGCTAAATATAATATAATAAAATCTACACTTTTTGGTAATGGTTTTTTGTATAAAAATTGCGATTTTTATTGATTTATTTATCTTCTCTTCATTTCTCTTATTAATAATTTATACATATTTAAAATAATTAATAAAGATTATCAAACAGATTATTTTAATATTATAAAACCTTTTACTAATTAATGAATTAAATGTTTAAAGTTAGAATTTGCAAATTGGAAATCTGGTTATTATCCACGTATCCTACGAATAATCTTTGAAAAGGTCAAGCTTACTTTTTAAAAGGTTTTTTATATCTACTTGACATTTTTTGATTATTTCTGTTATTGTTTCGTGTTTTTAATTGCAACAGTTACTTTACTTAGTTGCATTATGTGAGTGAATTGAAATGTTCCAGGTTTAATTTCTCTTAGGAAATTTTTTTATTCAAATATATTTGTCTTTTCAAATACAATGTAGAAATGTTATACTCTGCTACTCTTATAATATGGCACACTGAAAGAAAAGAAACGTTCCAATCCACTTACAGACGCATTACCATCTCAGCTAGAAGATATTTGGATTTTTATTGCATAAACTACCTAAGTATTGAATTCAAACTCTTAAGCGCTATTTTTTTAAAAACAGTTACTCGATAGTTACATTTGAGATGTTCTCTTTGTCAGTTTTGAACTAGGGCATAGCTGGAAAATACCTTTTAACAAAACTTTCTAAGCTTCTTGATTTCTAAAATATCTAAAGCGAGCACTGAGTGTTGGGTATCTTCAGACGCGGAAAAAATATTTGGCTATTGATAGAATCTTACTATCTCTACTATCTAAATTTTCTATATTTGAAAGTAATAATTGTAATAAACCAGAAAAACCTACTATACATTTTTCTTATAAAAAAAATGTATTATTATTTTTATTGCACAAAATCGGATATATGTAACTACATAATATTATAACATAACATCTGCACTTCATTTTGCTATTTCAAAAAATCCTAATGTACACCTTGGCACTAAATTATTTTAATTTTGGTTGTTTTGCTTGGCAATCTCATTGCCAAATAATATCCACATTCGTAACAAAACATTGAACTTGTCTGGATGACTTGGTACACAAATATTTATTTATTTAGAATGCCAGTTATTTATTGTTCTGTTATATTTCATATTATGTCTACAGTTGATAAATATTATATTTTTCTGATTTCATCAACATTCTTGATATAATGAAGTAACCTCTCTTTTTTTATACATTTTATCTTTGAGCCATAGATTTAGATCATAATGAAACTAATTTTGCACTACATTTACTGAATTAGCTGTACCTACTTCAAAATATTATATTATTATACAAAGATTGAAAATCAAAAGCTTCAAGTTTTAATTTTAACTTAATATATTAGTATAAAATAATTAAACCTAACAAATGTTAAAATAATAAATTTTAACTGTTAAGTAAAGAATACATATACTACACAGAAACATAATATTTAAAAAAACACTAAAATGACAATAATTCACATTTAACAGGGTTGAACTTAGAATATTTGAATAAACAAGAAATTGAATTCTGAAAAAATTACGCTATAGAAATGATAAAAATTACTTTAAAAATAAAAACTCTGTAATACGATATAAAGGCCTTCATTTCACAATTATTTTTGATTATCAGTCGCATATAGCAGTAAAAATAACAAAAAGTGAGAGAAAATATAATAATTGTGAAATGAAAGCCGTATTACAGAGTTTTTATTTAATTTAATTTAGTTTAATTTTTAGAAATATTAATTATTATAATGATGAAATAATAATTTAGCAATTGCTCTGTATTGCCTTTGGCAATTCGCAGGAATAAAAATATAATTGTATGCAAGTTATGTTACTAGATACACAATTAATTAGCGCAGCGGTGTGCATTGTTAATTTTATAATTACGTTACAAAACAAAAAGGCTGTCTAAAATACCATTCAATTAGTACTTTTTGTACGTAGACTACAGATTTTGTATTTTATTATAAAATAAACAAGTCTTATTTTTAGACTAAGTAGAAAATAAATCTTTAAAATTTTTCACTAAGAATTTTTAATGTTTTAAATTTTCAGTAAAATAGTACGTAAGTGCAGGTTTCCTGCGTGCTTTCTAATTCTTATTTAAGTTTTAAATAAAAGTTGCACTTAATTTCATAAAAATAGCGTTGTATGGCGCTGTTATAGATACATTTCACTATATACATAGAGTAACTTTTAAAATTTAAATAGCATGTGATATTTCCATAATCTAATTACAATAATTTAATTTATTGGGGTGCTCAGAAAGCCATATCTATGATTTAGTGTGTAAGTTGCCTTTCACATTTAACGTCAAATCAAAAATCTTTAAATGAAAAAAGTAAGTACTTATCTACAACTACGCAAAAAGTTCAGTTCACTTAACCGGAACTTTTGTGAGCTATTTAGACAATTTAATTGCATTTTTGGCAAAGTTAATGATCGTTCAATTACAGCTTTTAAATGTTTGGTATAAATTTTCGTCCCGTATGTGAAACACAATTTTGCAGCTTTAATTGGATAATACTGGCAGGAAGATTGCAATTTATAACTTAACATGTCGGATTAATTAAATAATAACAGAAGCATATTTTAATTCTAATAATAGTTTGGTTATTTATTTTTAAGGTATCTTTCCATTAAATTAACCAATAATATTTGTAATTTTTAATGACCTAACTTGTTTTTTACGGTGCTGTTCAATAGGATTATACAGCCTTACAATTGCTGTGCTTAACTTGACACATTTTTCATGAGTCATGTTTTGTATAGCTTATTAGAGCTATCGATTGGGGAATTTTTAATTTTTTTCCTTAATTTTAGTAATCAAAGCGATATGACGGTAACTTCCAAACAGCAAGGCTTCAACATTAAAAGCCAACAGAATTCAAGTACCAGTTTAAAGAGATATTGGACTTCTTTAAAAAATATTCAAGTGCATCGTAATTCGTCGGAAAAATTAGGAATCAGCATAGTTTGTGGAAAGGTAGCTAGTAAGTTTTTCGAGCGGTTAAATATTCAATAATTCTTCTTTTAGGTCGATTTTCATACATCCTATAATGAATCCTGGGAAACAACATCTGGAATATTCGTTAAAAGTATTTTACCTAATAGTGCTGCAGGAAACACGGGGCATTTTCAAGTAAGTACCCACTAAACGTCAAAATTAATCCCGTCTAACTTACGACATTACATACGACAAATTTTTTGTCTACGTTTTAAATGAATCTCGGCGGAGAAAGATTGCGACACAAAATAATATATTTTTTAAATATAAATTTTTATGACACAAAGAACAAAAAATGTTTTATCAATTAAAAAGCAATAAAATTTAAACGTCAACTTTGAAAAAGTCAACGAACGTTAAAATGTTTTGGTGAAAACTTCTAAAATTAAATTCTTATAAAATTTTCCGAATCATTGCACTGTATAAAGAAATAATATTATTTTAGATTGGAGATAGAATATTAGAAGTTAATGGAATTGCATTGACGGATATTGGACACGAAGAAGCTGCATCCGTAATACGATCAGCTACAAATCCAATTACATTTGTAGTACAGTCTTTAGTTCCTCCAGTAAGTATAAAATCCATTAAAATAATTTCTCGATGCGCTTGCCATTATATTATTAGCATTTTTATGAAATTAAATCAATACATTTTTAGTTTCAGAATGAGATAGATCCAGGCTCTCAAAATTTTGAAATCGAGCCTTATAATGATATGATTGAAGAGAACAACAAATTAAATCAACAAACTGAAAATATAAAAAACGAAACTGAAGAAAAAGTTGATACTCCCGAAAAGATTGTTCTTGAAGAACCCAAAAAGAGTGAAATAACAGATGATGTATGTGTCTCTGAAGATACAGTTACAGCGTCTGACATACCTGCCAAACAAGAAAAAACAAATGTGGAAGATGACCTTGTTAAACCGGAAACAACGTCTGTTAGTGTACAAGAACCAAAAAAGGACGACGACGATGAAGATGAAGAAGAAGAAGATGATGATTTTGAAGACGAACGAGAACTTGAGGGACGAATTATTACCAAGAAGGGAATGCAGGTTTGTTGTTCGGACTACTTATATTTTTATATAAATAAGAATTTTTATTTTTAGATCGATCGTTCAAGTGCTGGCAATGTCAAAAGAACAACGGAGGAAATAGCTGCCGATGCAGAAGATGAAGATGAATTTGGCTACACCACCGGTAAGTACTTATTTGATTCTTATGTAAAATATTGAGTTCCATGGCAATCGCTCGTGCTATACCAAGCGATATGAGGCTTTCGAATCTTGATAAGTTTGGTAATAGGAGTGTTTTTCATTTAAATTTTCTTGATGACTGTTATAATTGCTTTATTTAAACTGACGTCAAGATTGTTATTTAGAGGTTTTGATACATATGTTTAGCTTATAAAATAGCAGGTTTTCGTTTAATTTTATCTTTTCCACTCACACTAGAATAATTTGTAAAGCTGTTTGTTTTCAAGTTATGTACCAAAAGCATGTAGATATGCTATAGATCTATTCGTGAATTTACATTTACATAAGTTATAAATTACATTTTAGTGATAAGAATCGAAACGTTTCTTCTAATGTAGTCACGCAAAGAAATATCCAGGCGTTGATGTACACGTTAAAGTAAGTTAATGATTGCATAGTATCAATTGCACTACGTTTAAAACGTTACGATAAGAATAAAATATAATGCCTTCTGTCTTATATCGTTCTAAATTTATTTTTAAATAAATTAATATACACGATTGGGTGGAACCTTAAGGTCAATAATCTATTTTGACTAGACATGGACCTATGAAAAGTATTGTAATTCAATAAAAAATTAAATATCAAAATTCAAAACTAATATATTTAATGGACAAAATTATGTAACCATATTAATATTACTAAACTAAAAAGTCGGATGAAAATAGTTAAAAAGTACTAGTAATCCATTCATTATTGAATTAATTATTATTAACTTTAAATTTCTAAACTCTCGGCCTGAGAATATGATTTTAAATAATACAATTTAGTTCTGCCTAGTTAGAGAAATTTACGTTTTTCAAACATGCAATAAAATAAAGCTCAGTAAACTATTAATTATTTGTAAATTGTTGCTTAAATATTATTACACCAACAATCTCTTAGTCCACGTCAGTAATGAAGGATTTCCTCCTTAGTACGTAATATACTATTATTTTATTCTAATTTTTATTATAAGCCGATTTACAGCAAAAGAATTGAATAGAATGCGCAATCTCTGCTATTATCTAATGCTAAATAACACAATCCATTGATTAATTACTTAAAATTTAGGAGTGCGATTTTCAGGCCGCACAACCCTGATATCTAAATCGTAATATTTTATATTTTATATAAAGCATAAATTAATAGGTAACAATTTTTGTTAAGAATATTTTATCTTCGTTGTAAAATCATATTTCGTTCATCCACGATCCACATTGCTTAAGCTTGTATATTTCAAAGGATTTCAAGAATTTATCTAAAGATAAAAAATTCATATTTTTCTTATTTACTTAATTTTATTTTTAGTAAACTTACCCTGTGTTATATTTATACAATATAAAATATAACAATTGTCTCCGTGCTTTGGAGGACGCCTAAATCCGTTAATCCTTCTGGGTTGATGATTGCTACCATCAACTATTCAAATAGGATTTCCAATCCGGTTTAAACAGCCCTGAGGTCTAATATTCTGCAAACATTTCTCTCAGAGAAAGAGGAGGTGGGCAGAAAAGACTGAAAGATGATCATGTTTAACAACAATTATTAGGTACTTAAAAGATTCTCAAATAAAATTTTTATGGTTGTTAATCCTATAGCATTACGTGGGTAGCTATCATTTATCAGAGTCGTCCTAAAACATTTTAGAACATTGGGTTAGCTACATCAATATTGCTCTTATGATATTATAATATATTAAGGGGTTTCATTATTATTATAAAAATAAAATGTACATTTTTGTCTTTTTGAATTTTGTGACCTTTTATAGAAAAAAGTTACTAGCCGTTGTTTATTAATTATTACGAATATATACTTTTAAAAATTTTACTTGGCACATAAAAATTTTCCCATATCCAAAAAATTAATTTTTATTTTAATTTTAAATTATGAAATTATGAAATAAAAACTTTTGAAAACAAATTGAAACAATTTCTTAACAATGTAGTCTAAGAATTGGCTTTAAATGTAATTCATTCTAAAATATTCATATTCAAATATTTCTATTAGTACACAAATTTGTCAAGCCCGACTAGACGATCCAAAAATCCAGAGACTTTGGCTAGAAACCCAACTTGGCAGCCCAGATAATAAAACAAAACTTGGCTAGTTTATATTGCAAAGTTTGCATTGTAAAATGTGGTACTAAGTTTCACTAAAATTAAAATATCTTATGCAATAAGAAACGCCGCATAAGTGTACTTTTTATTTGAATATGTAAATTAATTTTTTTTTAATTATATAAGTACCTAATTGTTCATTTTTGGCGTTAATGTAAAATTTTATGAGTTGTGGGAAAGTTTTGTAATTTTTTTATTATATCTACTATTTTAAAAACTTCTTATTATTGTTAGAATAATTAAAATCATTTTCTCTCAACTAATTAATTGAAAAAGCTTTTTCTTGGTGAGATTCTTTGGTTGCCTATCTATCTAAAAAATTGTTGAAGTAAATAATATCAATAAATATAATATTTATTATAAAATTTATAGATGTTTTTCAGAGAATTTGATTCTTATATCATTATTACTTTTTTAAATTTAATTGTATTTAAACTTTTAATGAGCAAAATTATTCGTACCGAGCATTGGTAGTATGTCGGAAAAGTTAGTTAGTTGCCAAGCTAAGCTTGAGGCAAGAATGCGATATACTATTTTTTACTCTTCCGAAATATAGTAATGAACCATATTATTTAAGGGAATAAAATTCTGTTTAAAACTAAAATGGTAATAAAAAAATATGTTTGAGGAAAAATATTATAGCTATTGACCTAATATTTTTAAAGAAAATGACATAAACATTACGAATGTCTTTTTAACCACCGCAGAAGTAGATAACATTCTAGGTTTTGTCAGAAAATGCCTAAATCAAGCTGGAAGTATAATCTTGTAATATCTTTACGTCTCTACCTTCTAAACCAAGTTTTTTTAAATTGCATTTAATAAATATTTATCACTGAAAAAAGTTTTAATTTTATATTATGTACATAATATTAGTAACTATGTATATCAATACCTATGCGCAGTAAAAACTTTTATTGCAAAATATATAATTATTTTAATTAGTAAGCAATTTTGTATAAATATATAATAACATGTATATTGAGCTAGTTTTATAACTGTTGGTGTTTAAAACCAATAATTGGTTTTTTAATTAGCAAAGATAATATAAATTTACAACACGATGACGATGCAACTTGAGGTAATTATGCTAGCACTAAAAACGTTTTCACAAAAATATGCAGTTTTTCGCCATTATTAAATTTTACTTATAGTAATATTTCCTAAACTACAAATCAATCGATAAAAATGTAATAAATTTTTCAATATCAAAAATAAAATTTTATTTATGAATCATAAAATTCATGAACGCGTTACATAATTATATTGCTACCCCCGTTCCTTTTATTAATAACAACAATATTTTTTATACTCTTATTTTAAAATATAGAGTACAAAAAAAATTGTTTTTAGCACAATGCGATGTTGTGAATATTATTTCATTATAAACTTTTACATGAATAAATATGTATAATTAAAAATATATTCTTTTTATGTACATTGTATGTTTAGAGAAATTTTTTAGAGACAATAAAAATAATATAAATCAAAGTATAAAAAAATAATAATACAAAATACTTAGTTATAAGTTAAATTTTATTATTTATACTAATAAATGTCTTTTTGGTGTTCTAACAGTCTATTTGATTTATTTTTTGTTTAGTATCTTAATAATGTACCTATTTTTATGTAGGTATTATTGACGGTCTGATAAACAATTTAATTGATTTTACGATATTTCTTTCGTTATGAAAAGTTCTTACAGTTTATGACATATTATAGCATGTATTTATGGCCGAATGAGTAATATAATTTGGCTTAGGATGTGTTCGTTAAGTTTTAATACACAAAATTTTATAATAAACAAAGTCAGAAAGTTTAGACATATAAAATAATTTTAAGAGAGGTGATTTTATATATTATTAATTAAGGGGAGGGGGTGAACAGTTGAAATGCATATATTAGATTAATATTTCAATAATATATAAAACTTTTTTTAAAACTACTACTAATATTATATTTTAATGATTTTCACAAGATACTCAAACTGGTGAGAAACCATTCAATTATTATTAGTTTTTATATTTTAGTATATTTCTGTTAATAAAACTTTTGAATTGCTGATGTCACGATATCATTACCGATATAATAAAGTATCAAAAATATAAAGCTGTTAAAAAAATATTTTTATATTTTCAGCGTAAAATATTTTAAAACGTCACATCTTTTTAATGGTTTTGCCTCAGGTGGATGAAATTGTCACAAATCGATTTCTCACCACGTCAGATATTGGCAAAAAATATGTAAAATATTAGATAATATTTTTCCTATTAATTTCATACAAACTTTCCTGAAGTAATAATAAATCACTTTTAATTATAATATTTTTAATTGGAAAATTCGAGCAATTAGTTTCCTTTCATAATTGATTCTCAATTTTGCGATTTCTTTTTCAATTCTATGTGACTCGCTGATTTATAGCAGATATACTATTTTGCGTATAATTAATTAATCAAGTTTGTGTTTATCGTAAGAAAGTCGGTATTAAATTTCCGGGGCGGATTTAATCGTTTACCTCATCAGATGCAGTTTAAATATCCAGTTGACTGACAACGTTTCATAAACGCAATATCGCTGCTACGTTAAAATTTATTCCATATAATAGAACAATAAAAGTTGTTTGAAGTAACATTATTTTTCATTCCATTCATTTCTAAGTCTATGCAATATTTTAAATTTTCTTAATTAAGATTTATGAGTTTGTTTATCGTATAAATTAGTTTCTTGTTTTATGCAAATTAAGATTCTGAGTTTTATTGAAGCGTGCTGACTGTAACAACAAAAAACATATTGGAAAACTTCTTCCAAATTTTAAAAAATGGCAAAAAATTTAATTAAGACGACGCGAAGCCTAGTCACTTCTCGGATAGTTTTTCCATTATGCGCACGGAATTTTTAGCCATTTCACACGAAACTTTGCAATAAAATAAAGAGCAATAATATGCAAATTTATTTCAGTTTCCACAATGCAATAACTTTGACTGTACTGTTGCGATAACAAAATATTTTCTGATGACATTACTATAAAATATGGTGGCTGTATCTGTAATGACCACTGCATCAGTAATAATAACTTTAAAATATTTCTATGTGAATGTATACTGAACAGGGCCGAGCCGCCCATGTATACGAAGTGTGCGGCGCACACAGGCGTCAAGGCAATAGGGGCGCCGGATGAAATACCAGCGCCAATCATTGAAATTATTTTTACACTATTTGAATTGACCCAACGTTTATGTTTCGGGTTTTAGTTTACATTAATTATGAGCTCTGCGTTAAAAACAAAATCAAAAGCCGTGGGTGAGTTTATGAACGCAACGCGAGTGAGAGAACCAAAACAATTGAACAAATGTTTTATCGTGAGTGCGGGTGCAAGGTGCACAGAGGGTCGTGCGGGTGCGGTGCTATGATGCAAAGATGCGGCCGCATCAGGCGGCATAAGCAGCGAGATTAAAATATAATTTGAATCATTCAATAATTAAAATCTTCCTTTTATTTTCTATGCTTAAAAATTTTTTACAATGCACGTTTATGAAAATATTTAAGTTATTAAGTAAACCAAATAGCAGAGGCATAGTAAACTATGGTAATAAAGCAATAAAACTACCCTTAAATCTACTTATTTCTTACTCTGTAGGCCCGTAGAAATATATCTTTTTTTAGAAAAACCAATGTAACTGGAAAAAATAAACATCTGGACATTTTATTATAATTTGGATTTATTTTGAGCAGTGGCACAGCCAAAGAGAGGGGCTAGGGGGCTATAATCCCCCCCCCCTCTAGACACTTTTCCCTTTTTTAAATGATTATGGTCGCTTTTTTACCGGTGCAATGAAAAATTTTTTAAAATAACATTATTGTGTTAGACTGTTCGATATGATTGTAGCTAGGTACCGTTTTTAGCGTAGGTACTTGTTGCTTGTTGGTAGCTAATCAGCCAAGCAAGTTAATTTAGGTCTGGCATTCTCGGGCTCCCAGGGGCGGATTTACCAAATTGTCCCCTATGGGCACTACTTTGAAGTGCCTTCCCTGTTATAATTAAAGGCAAACAAGGGCACATCGGCGCAAGGAGGGGGGGCAGGTAGGAGCGTAATCAACGAATTTTTAGTGTTTACTGAAATTTCAAATACAAAATAACTTCACTATGGATAATTAGCAATCAGTTTCAATTCTTAATCTTAATGGCTGATATTTATTAAAAATAAGGTAAGGTATATTATAAGGGGATCGGCAACAAAACTCGATGATAAATCTTTCACCCTGAGTTATTTCGGAAATGTCGTTTTTTAATTTTCACTGCAATTTATGGTAGGTAACAGTTAACACAATAATTATACTCGAAAATAAGATGACCTTCGGCACAACTCACTTCGCTCGCATCTTTTAGCCCCCCCCCCCTCCATAACAAAATCCTGGCTGCGCCACTGATTTTGAGCATAAATTTTGTTTTACACAAAAGTTTGCTTTCGAGTAGTGCACACTGAAATTTTCACTTATACATCACGTATACAATACGTATTTCACGTATTTCATCTAGAATTAATATCTCAAATAAAGTATGTAAAAGTTTCATTTGCATTTTATTTTTCGCAGTAATTACCAAGTGGAAGCTAACCGCTTTTAGCTATTTACGAAAATGCTATATAAAACTACAGAACATATTTCAGTCAAAATTTGAAAAATAAAAAAAACAGTCATGTCGAAACACAACAACAAAAAAGAAGCGCTTAATAGGTTTTGCACACAGGCGCTGCCAGTGGTCGGCGCGGCGCTGATACTGAATCTTACCGGCTGAAAATATTTTTTTTAAATTTTATGAACCTTAAATTTATTATTATTTATGTAAATAATATACGTAATATGCGATGAAGTCCTTCTAAGATAAAAGAAAATAAAGCTAAAGATAAGAAATTGACCTAACCTAACTCAAATGGAATCCAACCTAACCTAAACCTATTTTGTATTGGAAAAGAAAAATCTTCAAAAATCACCACTATAGCCCGTGCTGGGTGGTAGTGTAAAATTCTTGCTCAGTAAAATATCCTTACCGATCACTAAAGCTGGGAACACCTAGGACTTAACCTTACTTAAATTAAACCGAACTTAAATCAATTTTAATGTAACCTAACCTCTGTTCGTGTATGGGAAAAAGATTTAAGATTAAAGTTTGAAGCAATTCAACTTTAAATCTGAAATTGAAAAATATGAGAAGGTGGTTGTTTTATTTGTTCCGTTGCTTTCCACAATTAATACTCCGCGAATTCATAGTTCACGCAGTCATTTTTTAAATGTTAGATGTAACTAAATGACCACCCTCAGCATTTAATGAATAAGATTTCGATAGTATCTTATTTAATATTGAGTTATTATTTAAAATGATTTTATGTTTAGATTTAAAATTTGCTAATTAATACAATTCTACATAGATTAACTTAGATAATCTAGTACACATAACTTAATTAAATATAAAAGTTAGCATAATTTGGAGAAATTTCAACAATCAAACTCACTTGTGATGCTTCAGGCTTAATCATTTTCAGAAATGGCTGAAGGCTGAAAACAAATTTGATACTTTGAAGTAAGACGTCTTACTTAATAATTGGTTTAATTACAATATTAATTAATGATTGCTTAATGTTGTATTTAGGTCAAAAAACTTATTTAATTTAATAAAAACTAAGTGCAAACTTTACACTTCGATTACTAAGATTTATAGTCGTGGTAACTTCGCTAATGGGAAGATACTGTATTGCAAATGGTGCGTGATATGCTATCAATATCAATCATTACAGTTTGTGAGGAAAAGCTTAAAAACAATATCGCGCACAATAATAATTCGCTGTTTGACATTTTTTATTTTTGCGGATTACAATATTTTATATCCGGATTGTTGAAATTTTAATAAAAAGTTTTATTGTTATCAATCTAAATTAGATTTATAGCAGAGAGTAATCGACATGAAAAAATAAAATAAGCTTATAAAAAACTAAAACAAAATATTATTCTTCGGCGGTGGTAGTATGGGAAAAGCTCGAAATTCAACATCATCAGTTATTTTCATAAACTCAAAACGTCAAAACTTTTCATTTCTTCTGATTAATTTTATACCTCTTCTAACGTTGAACTTAAATTTATTTTAAGTTCTTAGCTTTTAAAAACTTTTTGACATCGGTTTAAAACTTAGTCACAACAATTTCATACTGAGAAAATGAAAGCTTTTAATTACTTTTGGAGCTGAGAATTCTTAAATGTAACAAGAAAATTGCTTACATAAAAGTGTTACTACAAAGAACCGTAAAAAGAAGAAAAAATTCAATCTATATGGTAAAAATGATAAAGGTGAAGTAAAAATAGTAGAGTTGTTTAATTTACTTTAGAAAGCGTATCAAGTTTCAGCATCTTGGTTGAATGCACAAATAAGGTCTCCACTGGAAGATTTAAAATTCTCGATAACAAATAGAACTTTTTTCAATTTTAGTTTTATCTCGCTTTGTCAATCTCTATAATTGTTTTACAAGTTATGCTAACTTATGCCATTAAAAAACCTCCATAAAAGAAAAGCAATTTGCTTTTTAACGAAGTCGCCTTATTAAATTATTCAATTTCGAAAATTTTATTCTCGCTGTTTGATCGTAATTACTATATGAAGTAAAAACTTTGCTGCTTTGAACACAATCTCGATTGTGTTCTAATCGAGAGATAATAAAATTTCTCCGCTAGCTAATGGAATGTCATGCAAAATATCATCGTCATAGATGTTTTACATATTTTTGAAATTTCTTTAAAATTGATCGATTGATATTTTTGATTATAACATCGTCAGAACAAAACAATAACGTTTTCTTGAACAAGAAGTATTGGTTAAACTTTATATACAAATATGTATCAGTTCATCAGATTCACTCCGCGGCTATACTTTGTCTCCTTAAGGCACAGTTTCGAGAGCAGGGTTGGATTTTAAAATAAACTTTTTTTTAAATAAAAATGTTAAAAAAATAATTGTGTTACCATTATACTACCATACCAGGCACTCAGGTATTGTTTTCAACATACTGAGAGTTTAATAATCATTAACTTAAAAATACTCATTAAGTCAATGAGTTTGTATATAAACAGACAATTTACTATCATTTTCAAATGTTGTAGTTATATGATTATTTGTTCTAATGACCATTAAACAGTCAGTGTGTCGATTGTATGAACTGAATATGAATACTATACGTAAAGATAATCACAAAAAAGGGCTAACGGGTACTTCGGGATGAATTTCAGAACATAATGGCATTGAACATAAAACTATAATAATAACATAATATTCACAGTAGTAACAATTATAATATTATACAACGCAATTACACATTTGATGCAAAAATAATTACACACGATTAATCCATAAAATTTATACATAAATTTGGAATCCTCGAGAGGAGAAAACGACTTTATAAAAAACATGCAATAATTAATCCAAAGAGATAAAACTGGTCACCATTTCCCATGTGTTATCCCTTACCCGTTTAAACATTATAATTATTATCAAACAAAAAATGTAAATTATATACAAGGTCGATACGTGTTCCTAAGTTATCTTATCCATCTAAATAAAATCAAGCGATTTATTGCGCTCATCTAAAATCGCTTACTTTCATATCAACATATTATATATTAAAAATAAATTTTAACTTATTAACTGTGCCCTGTGTAGTAGTGCACTTTCACTCTATGTAAAAGATGTAATTCTCTCCTAGGGTATTAGCAGGACTAGCAGTGCATTCAGTCGCCTGTTATAATTATAACATTTACAATTTTTAAATATAGAGGTAGGCTAGTGGTCAAAGTGTTGGGTTGGTATCCTACAGTCGTAGGTTTAATCTGCTGTCAAGTACATCAAATTTTGTCTTTCTCTCTGGCAACATCTTGTTATCACTGTAAATACCCTGTGTTTTAGGTAATATAACACACTATGATCTACAGTTGTAAATGTCGTAAAAAAAGTTAACCGCATCATTAAAAGATTTTATTCAACACTGAAAGTAAATAAACCAAACGAGATGACTGAAAAGATCATTTCAGTGGTAACATTGTAAGTAGTATAATTTTAACCGACCAGTTTACGTAGAATTAAAAGAAAGAGAACCTCTGGTTGATCAAAATTGTTTATGGATCTAAAGGTAATTCATTCAAAATGTGTTGATATCTGTATAAAGAAAATATATAGAATTCGTCGGATGTGTTTAAAATTTCATTTTATATTATTTTATATTACACTTTCTCTAAATATCTCCAAGATGGTGCCCGGTGAAGACGGTCACGGCCTGATGCTTATGCCTAGATCTTCGGTTCGATCCAGAGCGGAGTAAAAACTTTATTCTGACTGTCTTCCTTCGGAAAGCAATGTCAATAAACCACTGAGGTATCTGTCAAGAGAACCCTTCTAAAATAAAAAAAGGGCTACTATGTTCTTACGTAGAAAGAAAGGCTCTCAAAGAAAGAGAGAGAGAGAGATGGGTGTCCGGTGTTATATATTGCAAAGCAGTGAAAACCAGAGTGCTTGAATGATAGCTTTACTTAGACCGCTATATAACTTCTTGCGTTTCAACTTATTTCTTTAATATTTGTAATTAATTAATGTATTGCAATGACCCTTAACTATACAAATTTATAAATATTTGCTTAATCTAAAATTATCTTCTCGCTTAGGGTTCATTCATTATTTAATAAGAGACTCTTCAATTTGTAATTTTATTTTCTTAACTTTTAAAATAATAAATTCATTGCTTTATTTAAATTTTGTTACCTTAATGTGTCGCCTTGCAATCGCACGTGCACGTTTACATCTGCCGGTGTCTATCGAACAATTTTTTTTGTGATCCTTTACACAACGACCAAATTTACACAATAATTTTTTTATTTTCTTCAATTTCATTTGCAGCACTTACACTTATTAAGATAAAATAAAAACAACCATGAACTCAAATTTAATTACTTTTATTTTTAACACAATCAAAATTTTTAAAATTTTTAACTTAGCATTGCGGTAATAATGATCATCCGCTGGTCAAGTCGACGCCAAGGCTGTCCCTAGCTAAGTGTCTTGGACGACCTTCAAGCCCTACTTTACTTTAACGCTTCCCACCTTCTTTACAATTAAAATTCCTTATTTACAGTGTTTATAAATAAATAATTTACAATAATTAAATTAAAACTTCAACATAATTTTACAAATAAATAATTTTAAGGTTTTTATCGTTTCAAAACACGGCAGTATATTAAAATTCCTTGATTATTATTTGCCGGGATTCCTAAATCGATCGTTGCGAACACAAATTTATACAAGTCATAACTGTTTCAAATATTTAATTGGGGGTAAATAATATTATTATTAATGAGTACTCGCAACTCCAATACTTATTGACCGCTTTTGGGTTTATTTTGGTTATTTCAAATTTAGATTTGCCTTGAGTTACATATTTTTAAATTTGCACAGGTACTACTGCGGACATGAAATTTGAAAAAAAAACTTTCAATATTTTTGTTATTTGCTTATTTCTGACAAATGTAAAACAGATTTACATAGGATTATAACGACTGAATAAGTAAGATTTTTAATAAATACCTATATAATAAATTGACAAATTTAAAATAATTATCTATTAATAATAAAAATACCTGGAAATAGACTATTTAAACTACCGGGGGGGAATGTGTATAGAAAACATAATACTTAATAAGCATTAAAGTTGGGACTTCCTTGCAGAAAGGCATCACATTAATGCTTAATGAGCATTATGTTTTTATTTTTGGGTTAATTTTGGGTTTTCTTTAAAATTTTTTAAAGGTAAAATTGGGTTTACTTTAAAAAAAATACGTTCTTGCTAACTTTTTATCTGATTTTTTGTTAGAATAGTCTTAATTAAAATTTTTGCATAAATACGACGCTGACGCAAATACTAAAAAAATATATTGATTTATTATTTTATAAAATACAATTTAACAAATGAAAACAAACAAGATTTTCAGTTGATTTCGTTCCAGCTTTACTACGAATGGAAGAACTTTTTCGAAAGAATGTTATATTTACATGTTCCAAAAATATAAATTCTATAAAGTCAAAAAAATCTAATGTTTTCGTGGTGGGTGCTAAATATCCTAATAAGAGAGGATCGCCTGTAGTCCCATAATAATAAAAATTAATTATATATGAGACGATGGGATTCATATTATATTTGCATTTTGTAAAATTATAGAAAAATTTACCTTAACGAAATTGCTATTTCACACGAATATTAAAGAAGTTCTAAAAAGAAACAGCAAAGTTAAATTTGCAATATAAAATCGTAAAACTTCTTATCTATAAGGATTTCTCCAGCCAAACAAAATTTTTGTTTCTTTTTTCCACGGCTCTTATTGTACTCACCATTCTTGTGTTAATTCCTTAAGGACACCATTTAAGAAACGGAAGATTTATACCGGGATTTCTCTTGCACCCACGGGACGCCATAGGCGCTAGACATTGGAGTTTTTTGGTGAAAATTGTGTGCTGTTTGCAATAATGATAACAGCAATTTTAAAAGAACTTTTATAATCATTTAGTGTGAAAAATAAAAGTTATACTCATGTTCCATCGAAAGGCTATGTCATCTCGAGATAAAACACTTTTGTCTCTCAAATGACAACTTCGTCATTCTTGAGATGCCAAATAGTTAGTATTCTGTTACAAAATATTGAATAAATATAATAACTCTTTAAGTTTCGGTCTACAATGTTTCACCGTTCTCAATTCATTGCCGGGATTACTTCATCAACGCGGTTTCACCACCGAGATGATTTATCGCGAGATATTTCATGGCTGGCAAAATGCACCTTGGTTTGTTTATTACTTTTACATTAAAATTATAATTATTTAATTTGGAAAGGTCAAAAAATGGACGTTTTTGTTTTCAATACAAATTAAAATTAATTTAAACGAATTATTATAATCCACGATGATAAAAAGTTTTGGAGGATAAAAAACAAATATATCGTAAAATGGAAGGTCACAAAAGAATAGTGAGATAATTTTTGTTAAAAATATAAAGAAGCCACCGGATAATCTGCAGATTCTCACGTATACATGGAAAAGAAAATAAAACGGTAAACTTAATTAACTTCGGAACTAAAAGTTCGAAAAGAAACTTTCTAAATCGAACCCTTATAATGTTCTATAAATGCAATGTTAAAGTTGGGGCTTCCTTGCAGAAAGGCATCACATACGCGCTTGAGTGGTCAACCATTGACTCAGCATTTTGGGTTTTCTGCACCGCCTGATCTTTTTGGCACAAAATACGCAAACGCGTTAAGGGTCCATCAGAATCAAGTTGCAAATCCGAGCAACTGCTTTATACTTATTACTTATTCCTTCTTGATCAATTTGCGAATGCATAAGATCAAAACCGTAATTTTGAGTTTGGAAATTCTTTGTGTATTTTCAGAGTTTATGAAAACTTAATTTAAAAAAGTAAACAGACTTTTTAAATTTGATTGCCAATTAACGGAAGATATTGCGTGGAGTCAACAAAAAACTTGTAAACCGACTTTATCTTATTTTTCATGCAAGGCTCGTTCCGTAGTTGGTCAATTTTTGGCGAGAAACGTTTTCGGATTGATAAGATGCGTTTACATTGCATTTTATAGTAATCTTTTTGGAACGATGAACTCGTATAGAGACCTTTACTGCGCGATCGCGATGCTGGGCTCGCTAGGATTCGTAAGATCGAAGATTTGTTTCAGTTTGAACTCGCGCAGGTATGATACATGTGGTTTTGTATTTGCTGACTAGTGTTCTTTAATGCGTTCTACAAATATTCATTTTATTATTTGTGAAGTGTGGAAGTAATACATGACTAAATGAAATAAGATCAAAAGTTTTGTTTAGAATATTTGCCAAATTAAAATGACTACCCTTAATCATTAAACAGGATTAACCAACTTAATCGGATTCAGGTTAAAAATTTTATGCAATTTCTAAAAAATTTATTTTATCAAGGTTATCGATTGATTGATTGCCTATTTGTTATCAAAATAAACTGATTTATTGTTCAGAATTTTTTGCGTGGATGTCCGCTTATTAATGCTATCCTCATTGGAGGTTTCCTCGACAAAATTATGTATTAATGCGAGTCTTTCCGCTTTACAAAAAGCGGATAATGAAAACTCTTCAAAAAATTGAAAAGATTTTCAAGTACTTACCGAAAAATTAACTTTTTGCTTGTAATTTTTCTATTACAAAAATTTTACGTTTCGAGTAAAATTGTTCCATATAACGTGGAATCCGTGCGCTGAAATTACGGCAACCCTTCGTCGTTTAATGAAATTATAATTTTAAAGCTTTCGGTCTTAAATCCTAACCATCGAAATTAATTGCTTGTTTGAACTTTGCAGATAAATTATTAAATTTATTTAATTCGAGTAAGATTTCCGAAATTGTTTCAAGTGCATGTGGATTTTACCAGAGTCGAATATTTTTTCACGAGGAGGAAATTTGTATGCTAAACTTAAAACGATAATTCATAATGATGAATGCTAATTAAGTTAAAGTAACGTACTCGACGTAACAAACGTTTGTGTAATATATTATTATAATAGAATTTTAATTCAAAATTTTCAATTACCGCGAGCTCTAGAAATCAGTTCAAGCAGTAATTCAAAAGATAAAGAACCTTGAAAATAATATTTATTGCTTATTATTTCAGTTGCTAAACACTGCTTGTTTTAGAATATAATTTTGATAATTATCTTGTGAAAAATTAAAGTATACGCATACAATAGATTGATTGCCATTAAGAATTGAAACACTTGGTGAAAACACTAATAGACACTTATACGGATTGACGTATATAGAGCTTTTTAGATGTAGCAGCTTAATCTCTTTTCTTTATTTATTACCTTATTTTATATGTAACACGATTCGTACGCACTATTTTTGTTTAAATACTGTTATATAATCTGAAACTCAAGTTAATAAATGTTTACTTAAAAAAATCTAAAATGTGGGTGAACTAAACCCACGCGGTTCAGTTACTCAACACAAAAAATTATTGTCAATTTTACCCATCAGATTAAATATGTTCGAAATACCTATCTAAATTAATGGGGAAAGGTGACTTTAACTAATACCGACTTTCGTTTAACTTTTTGTCCTGTCCGTTTATCTGTATAATTTGTAATTATGGAGTGACTTAATTGCTACAAAGTTACTAGAAGCTTTAATCATTAAAATTAACCTAAATTTTAGATTTTCAGTTAAATAAATTACATCAAAAGCTGACCTTTCGCAGGATTTTGCAAATGTTGTCAGTAATTTACGGTTACTCCTCCTTTCGCGTTTTCGTGCATTTTGCGTTTTTTAGTTTTTCAACTCCCAGAATGAACAATTTAGATTTATGATATCTTCGTAGACCCATAAGCTCAGAACTGTTTAAAGTTTTAACATATTCAGATCAAGTGCACTCAAGCATTATTGGAATACCATTAAGAAATCTGATTATTTGTATGAACAGGACTAAAATTTATAATATTTTATCAATGATAAAGTAGAATTTTTTTTTTGATTTTATAATAAACAAATTATTGAAATAAAAAAATCTTGTACACAACAAAAAATACTAGCTTCTGTAGTTTCGGAAGTACAACCTTCGAAAATCACTGCTTTTTCTAGGAAGTTTTTCCAAATTTCGTAATTTTCATGTTTTGATGTAAACTGTTTTCCACAGTCATCTGACGCGGAAGTGGTTTACAAGTGCTTCCAGCCCTAATAATATATCTTTTGTTGTCCACTGTCAAAAGTGATCAGTATTTACCATTATTAGGCATAATGAATATATAACAATAATAATAAAATACGTTAAAGTATTGTAATCTCAATATTTTTAATGATTTATGACATTTCAAAAAACCTTAATTTTGTTAAACATTGTAAATTGTAGTTTTCTGAAGTGTTCTTTCTGAATAAAAGCGCACAAAAAAATTATAGAAAATGCAATTCTATGTAAGATTTGCCAATTTTACTAAATATATTTCAATACATTACATATTTAGAAATATTTTGAATTCTTTTACCGAGCTGATATCCAAAAGCAGTAGAGTCAGAATAATTTTTCTACATTAGTTTCACGCAGAATCATATTTGTCTTCAAATTTAATCAAAACTTTTTTCTGTTCGATGTATCAAAAATTGGTAAATTTTGGAAAATTTGGGAAATTGTGGAATTATTACAGTAATTATAGAACCGATATAAATATTAATCATCAACAATAATTTGAACAAGAACACATTTTTCTGTTGGCTTTAAATTTAAAAATACTTAAATCACTAAACTTTAATATATTAAACAAAATAAGGAAAAAGTAAACACAATAAAACTTTACAACTACCATTTACACGATTCCATCACAGCGTTTTAGTAATGTCACAATAACAAGTGCATAAATGCGTAAAACACATTTGGATTGCTGAACTTTAGTATAAAATAAAATTAAAAACTGTCTAAAACTATGAAAAACTCGACGTGCTATTTAACTTTGCTTAAGACTTTGTTGGACCAATTTCATGCATTGTGCTTAAAATACTTTCGCAACTTGTTGCATAAATAACTATTGCAAATATTCAGGATATATTGAATATTTTTTGATATATACGGCAATGGTAAAAAAAATTAATTTGCATGTGATTTAAAGTTTTAGCAGCCGGTTACTAACTTTTTTAATTTGTATAAAAATCTGACCGATATTAATTGTTGATCAGAAATAAAACAGTTTGTAATAAAATCTTATCGGCACTCGAGTGTCAAAAATAATAAATTTTCGGGCACTAATTTTCATTGCGGAGAGATTACTGTAGCAAAATGCTAAGGAAAACTTTAAAACATTTATTACTCAAAAAGCGTTATTATTTATTAGAAGTTTTATTTATATTTTTCCTTAGAAGTTTTATTAGCAAATAATGTTTGGCTTTTCAATAAAAAGCAACCAAAATTACATAACATCTGAAGAAAACGTATTATATTTTCTTAAAATGTAAAAATAAAATTTTAAAATATAACTAAAACGGTGTTTTTCTAGCGTATAGACTTTACTGCCGGCGACGGGCGGCACTAAACTTTTTTCTTTAATACAAGTTTAATACCACATAATTAACTTATTCATTATTAGATTAATATTTTTATTAGTTCCTAAATTAATACTCAAATTAAAACACAGCTCAAATATATTGCGATGACCCGAGCTATATAAATTTATAAAACTTTACTCAATCCAAAAAAATCACTTCTTGCTCGGATACATCCATTATTAATTAACAAGAGACTCTTTATTGTTTTTTTTTAATTGAATTTAAATTATAAATTTTTGGATCGTTTTATTAATTTCCAATTTTTAATTTTTAAAGGTGTATAAGTTTTGCATAAAATTTTGTTACCTTATGGTATTGCACACCCATGTAGGCTCCACATCTGCTCGCGTCGGTGTAACAAATTTGTTGAGATGTATTTTACAATTATAAAATTGATCCAATCTCTTCAATAATTATTTTAAAATTATTGCACTTTAATAAATAAAAAACAACCCTCACTTCAAATCAACTTACATTTATTTTATTAGCAAGCAAAAATTAAACTTATCATTGCGGGAATATTGATCATCCGCTGGTCAAGTCGACGCAAAGGCCTCTGCCTAAGTTTTCCCACCTAAGTCATTTCCTTCCTTTCTGCCTTCGGCACGGATACCAACAAAAAATTTCAAACTTAACTCTATGTACAATGTACTTACAAATAAATTAATTTACATTTACAATCAGAACTTCAAATTAATTTTACAAAATAAATAAACAATGTTTTTAGCGCTTTAAAACACGACAATATTTTTTGATTTTGAATTTTTTTCTCGTAAGTGTAACACTTTTTGCTACTCAAGCATTACACGGGTCATAAATGATATGGGCTAAAACGTTATAAAGCTGTATATAGCTTTAAACTACTTTTAATTGTAAGTAGTAGCTTTTAAATTACTTTAGTACTAGTACTTTTATCTAAAAATAAAAAATTCAGTCAAAACTATGACGAATTTTACTTATTTGTTTTCAAACCAAAGTAAAAATTTGAGATCCTTGTAAGTATATTTAGATAATATATTTGTAAAACCTAGAAATGTTCTTGTTCGTTGTTGACTTTTTAATTCTAAGTATTTAAACCTACCTGTTAAAAAATTTGTTTTTGTGCTATGTGACATTTTTTTTAAATATTAACCAACTCATTAATAAGTAGTTTAATTATTAAGAAACATTGTTTTATTTTCTATTTTATATAAAAAAAATTATATAAAGTTTAATGACGTTTAATAATTATTTTTTATACATATAAACTGTTTTAGTGAAGGATAGCACACAATAAGGAATTAAAAACCAGCACTTTTTATTTTATTTGCAAAATTGACCGAAAAATGTGTTTTTTGTTGATTTTTATAGCAAAAGTTGTTAAACTTAATTAGAAAAAGAGATTAAAAGATTAATTTTAAATTAATAACTAATATTTTGAAGATTTTGAAAAGCTATTAATTTCTATTTGCTCAACTAATTTAATTTTAGTTTTATTAATTTTTAATTAATTTTGTAAAACTTTTATAACTACATATAAATACCTGAAGAAAATATGCAAATAATCTGCAGCTGCAATTAAGATTTGATATAAAAATTATATACCCCAACAACTGTTACTTATTCATAGTATTTATCGTTTACTATTTTATCTAACTTATTTTCACTGGGTAGTTAAAACGCCTTGATTATCGTCTCCTGACAAATTATCCACAACGCAATTAATAAACTATTTTATTCCTTCGTTATAAAATCTACTATTATGTCCTTTGTTGAATGTTTTACAGTATTTTATTTTTAATTTGTTCTTCTTGGAATATAAATGGATGGATTGGATTATAATAAAGCGTTCAAAAAAGTAGTTAATCAAAAAATATTATTTTCAGTTGTTTTATTTACACAATGTAGTAATATTAATATTTTAAAATTTTTGAATTAGAGCTGAAATATTGTCAGTATTATTCAAGTTACACATTATGGCGAACTTGAGGACTTTAACCATGACCATGATTATTATGTCCGTGATTGTTATGGCCATGGTTATTATGGTTGTTATGTCCATGATTATGTCCATGATTATTATGTCCATGGTTATTGTGTCCTCCTCCTCCTCCTCCTCCATGTCCATAGTTTCCGCTGCCATGACTGGCACACATAACAGTTACCATTAATATGGCAAAAATGAATAGCTATAACAAAATAAAATTTTAGGATAACAAACAGTAATTATATTATTAGTCAGAAAAAATTTTGAGATTTTTCAGTTTGCTGAAATTTTAATTTCAAAATAATACTATATTACATACTCTACATGATATCTAAAACTTAGATAATTGACCAAGTAGTTAAAAAGCCAAGAACTGAAATGCATATTAAAATACAAAATAAACTTACAGAAGTGAAACGGAACATTTTTCTAGTTGTTTTACTTCTTGTGGTAACTAAAGAATACAGTGGTGAACTGATAACTGCAACAAAACTGAAGCGGCTTTTATATTCAAAATGTTATATACAAAAACCGGATTTATTGTACTGCTAAAATATTTTTTCTAAACAAGATTTCTGTACTTAATTATCATATTAATGTAAAACCAATGACGCTAACAATGAACTCAATTTTGAAATGCATACTACGTAGATGGGTAATTCCCGCTTCAACATTTCTTATAGAGCTTAAGGTATATTTGGAAAATTAGTTGCATTAAAAACGAATTAATTTTAATGTGCAACCTATTAGGTAAATAAAAATTGTGAAGTTATGCATTGACGTATCATTAAATCGTTATTATAATCTATGATAATTAACATTTTTGTTAAAATCAATTAATAGTAAATATCTTTAGATATTTAGGTAGGTACACATACATACCTAAATTACTTTATTTCAATTTTACAAATTAAATTTTACAACTCAAAAAATTTACAGTTAAAATTATATGAGAATTATTTGCATATTCATATATGATGTTATTGGTCCAATTTAAAAAAAAATTCTCAGAGTAATCCAGTTTTCAGAACATTTATTTATATCAGTTTTTTACTCTTTCTGCACAAAATTATTTCTATTTGTAATAAATTTCTTCAAACATGACTTTAAAAAAAATGATACAGTTTGAGTGACATTTTGTGATATAAGTAAGCTAAAGGTATGGTATGAAAACGGGTTTAGTGCTGTTTAAATAATTAAAAAGTCGGAAAAGTTATATAAACTATTTAATTAAAGCAAACAGATACAACCTTTTTTTTTCCTATTGGGATTTGAAAACTAATCAAAAATTGTTCTAGACGAAATTTTGTGGCAAATTACATTTGGAATTTATATTACTCTATCGAGTTTCTAGTAAAACTAGAAGGTTTTGTTTGGAAGTTTGTCACTGTTGTTATTTATTTTATATATAAATTTATTGATTTCAGAACTATTTACACATTTCGTTTCGATCAGAACTTTTAGTATATTTCACAGATAAAATACTCAGTAAATCGTTCAAGAATTATTTCCAAAAGTAGTCATAAATTTGCGATATAGCAAAATGTATTATTTTGTACCGCTTGAAAGATTAACTAGAAATGTAATTATTAGCTAAACATGAAAAAATACAGTACAACTTGGTTAATCTCAATTTACGATAATCCGAACTCCCAAAAAATATTTAAATTAAACTTATAATATATTCGTAATCGATTCTAGATTTAAATTTAAAATTTAATTTAAACAAATAAACATTTCCTGATATGCATAATTATTATTATTAATTAAAATTAAACTTCTAACGTAGTTTTACTAATTTGCAATGTTTATCAAATGCATTTATTGGCATTGAAATGAAACGATTACAATGAGGATTAACTTCAAATATCTTTTAATGTAGGAAACAATCGATTTTAATAATTTTTTTTAAATATGTTCATTAGGGTGAATGTTTTTATTAAAACTTAAAAGAAATGAATTTTAATATATTTTTGGAATAGCAGTTTCGGTAGTAATTTATGTCAAAAACCACTTGTAAAACATAATGGCACTCATAGATGGGGTTAACCTTATAGAAGCAACCAATCAAATAATGACATTCCGTTTTGGGTCTTTTTTACCCGAATATTTGGACGATCCGTAATTTTAATATTTATATTTGTAAAATTTATTATATATTAAACTATATAATATAAATATAAAAATTGTAAACTACTATAATTGTAGTAGTAAATTTTTAAATTTGTAGGAACAAATTGCGTGCTATTCCCCCATTCTTCTCAGGATCTTTATTACTTAATCCCGCCAACTTATCTCTCTTTCTTTTCCACTGTATAATTTGCTTCGTTATTTTGTTTTCGTTACCTCTCATCACATAATATGACTGACCCCCCATTTTCCACTTGATCATCGAATTTTGATATTAGTATTTTTTCATGAAGTAGTCGCTATCAACAATTAATTCTCCACAACAGTTTTTAAAAATTTTTATTTTAACAACAGTTTTTTTTGTTAATGAAAATGTTTGTGACTTTTAATTCAAAAATCGATAATTGAAAAACTATTAGAGATATTTCAATAAAACTTTCAGAAATTATAGTTCATTGCTTGTATTATAATAAAATATGTAAGAGTTCAAATTATTTATATATTTTCATATTGTTAATTAACTTTTAAGTTAACAAATAAAAATTTAAATGACTTCTCCCTCAAAAAACAAAATCTTTTTTTCTCGATATTTTGCATTGAACATTTGACATAGTCAAAAATTTGACTGTTCGTGATTAGATTAAGCAAAAAAAATTTATTTATGACGGGCGGTGAGCGCTGTCGGTACAGCGCGTTGCTGGGCGTCATTAATTTACCTTTAGATCTTCTCAGTAATTACAAATAAGAAACAATATTTTATCTTTTAAATGAAAATAAATTTTTATTTAAACACTTTATTTAAAATAATAAATTATATAAAAAAAATTTTTAAATAAAAAAAAGAAAATTAATAAATAATTGCCAACCCAAAATTTAATTTGTTGGTACCACCAAATTTAGCTATGTTAAATTGTCAGAGCAGAATCTTATGCATTTATTTTTTTTAATTTTAGAAAATATGCTCAAATATGCACGGTCAGCAGATTTCAGTCGAAATATGCAATAATATCCTAAAGAAATAACCAAAATATGCAAATGCATATAATCCGGTCTCTAATTATGATATCAAAATTTTTAGCATAAACCAAAAAATTATGCTAAAAATTTTGATATGATTAATATCGAGTTACACTACTTATACCACTTATCTATTGATTACTCTAATTATGAGGAATCAGTGCGACCTTTAGGCTGCACAATTTGGTCCATTAAGTACCACATCAATTAATTTCGGCCAAATTCGCAGATTTTATAGTATATTAAGTTAGGTTAAAAATTAAGTTAGGGTGAGTTGTATAAAGCTTGGATTAAAATTAAATCTAACCCAACTCGGTGCTTATAAAATCACAACGCAAAGGCTACGTTAGATTAATTTTAATCTGAGCTTTACACAACCTGATCCTAACCTAACTTTTATCTTAACGTAATATTATATAAATAATGCAAATGTGGTTAAATTTAATTGGTAGGCAATTCAATGCACCAAGTTGTGCGGCCTGAAGGCCGCACTGATTCGGAACAAACTTCCAATTTTTATAGGTTTTTAACTTAAAATGAATCAATCGAAGGTACGTTACGAACAAAGTTTCTTATATATTTTACAATTTAAAAAAATAATTATAAAAAATTAAGTACTAATATAAACATTAAATTTTATGGATACTTTCAAATTTCGGGTAAACATCCAGTTTCAATTTTTTGATTGTCTATTTCCATAAGATTAGCCCCACCTATGGCGTGTTTTTTTGAGTTTAAATTGCACTCGATAATGGCAGAACTAGAAAAACGCAGACTTTTGAGACAATATATTACTCGAGTGCAAGCTTTTTTCCAAAGATGTTACAATTATTATAAATAAAGTGTTTTTATTTATAAAAATATATTTTTATTTAAAAAATAAAGTATTGTTTTTTATTTGTAATTACTGAGTAGATCTTAAAGTAAGTCAATAACGCGCGGTAGCGCGCTGTACCGACAGCGCTCACCGCCCGTTATAAATAAATTTTTTTACTTAATCTAATCACGAGCAGTCAAATTTTTTCGCGGAATTCGTTATTTTAATGTTCAATGCAAAATATCAAGAAAAAAAAATTTTGTTTTTTGAGGGAGAAGTCATTTAAATTTTTATTTGTTAACTTAAAAGTTAATTAACAATATGAAAATATATAAATAATTTGAACTCTTACATATTTCATTAAAATACAAATATTGAACTATAAATTCTGAAAGTTTCATTGAAATATCTCTAATAGGTTTTTAATTATCGGTTTATTAACTAAAAGTAATAAAAATTTTCATTAACAAAAAAATTGTTAAAATAAAAATTTTTAAAAACTGTTTTGGGGATTAATTGTTGATAGTAACTACTTCCTGAAAATATACTAATTTCAAAATTCGATGATCAAGTGGAAAATGGGGGGTCCACTATACGTGATCTTGCTCAGATATAAATGACTCTGAAAAGTTTGATAAGTTGATTATCAACTAGGAAATTCAAAAATTTAGTTTAATTGTTTAATTTTCAAATTTTAAAATTATTTGTATAGTAATTATAATTTACCATCACGAAACTTATTAAACCTTGATAATCCGCCTTTAATCGAAAGGTTAATAAATTAGGCATACTTGTAAAGTCCTTCGAAGAATTATCAAGAATTTATTAGATTAAGAATTCTTGTGTCTACTAAATTTTGGATACTTCGATCAACCCTTCAAACTTAATTTAAAACTGGGAAGCTGCAAAATAGAGATGTAGTTGTTATCTGCTACAAAAGCCACGTCTTGGTAAAAGTCTTACCAAATAGAACATATTATTATCCGAATAATGTCAATAGGTATAAAGAAAACTAGGTGAAAATGTTGGTTTACGTTGTATTAGGTTAGATTAGTAGTTGCTTACGTTAGAGTTAGGTTAGTTTAGATTTAAATTTGGTTGGTTTGAGTCAGTTTATATTTAAAGTTGTTCTTCTTTTCTTTTTTAATAATGGCATAGTGACCACTTCTTCTTCAGAAGGAATCTCTTGGCAGATACCTAGTAGGCAGGAAGACTGCAGAATAAAGTTTTTACTTCGCTCGGAATCGAACAATAGTCTTCCGAAGATTTAAGTTGAATTAGTAGGTTTAAGTTGCATTAGGTTAGTTTATTTTACTTTATAGATTTTTTGTGTAGGTAGCGATTCTAAATTAATCTCGTCGTATGTAAGAAAGTTTTATGATATATTTTTTTCTTCCATTATTTTTAAAAGGTTTATTATATGAATTGCATTCAGATGTTCGTATAAATCAAATTATTACTCAATATATTACTCGATAAAATGGAGTAGACCAACTGTACATAATACTATTAAAAAAAGCAAAAATATTAAAAATTAGAAAGATTAATATTATTCTTAGGTGTACTATATTAAAAAACCCTGTGAACATTATAAAAATCCGGTGATTGATATTCGGATTACGTAGGCTAATTTAATGTCGATAAAACATTAACTTTCTCTAACAGCTGTTGAAATAATCAAAACTGTTAAAGTTGAAAGAGAGATTTACAGCAATGGAAACAGAATTTCCAAAGAAATTAATAAGTTGTCACTCTCAGCAATACCATACAATTTGGCTGATGACAAATTGCATCAGCATCGATACAAAAAATCCAAATAACTACATGGATACATGTTTGCAATAAAGTATATGAACATAATTGAATGCTTTGCTTGTTTTCAGTTGTAAAAATATAAAGGAAAAATAAGCATTTTTAGATTACTTTTTAGTTTTGTTTGTCAACAAAATATATTGTAATATATTTTTAAAGGGTTTTCAGTTATGTTCAGTTTAAAATTTTACATTGCTGAAAATACCAGCAAAGTATTGTGGAAAAATTTACTTTTGATAGAAGAAATAAGTATTTTATATTTGAAGAATTATAGCTTATTATTAGAACATTGTAGTATAAATAACAAATAAAAATTAAAAAAAAAATTGAAGAGGTTTTTTGGGCTCTGCACGCATGCTCATCCAAAAATATACTTGTATTTTCTTTGTTTGTTGGTTTTCGCCTTAAATTTATTCGAATTAATCAAATAAATAGATTTTCTAAAGAAAACACTAACTAACACAATTTCTCGGCGTTTTTTTATTGTAGAATAATGGTTGTTTCAAAATCTTTTCTTTCGAAAACTAAAATCTTATTAGTGAGAATACCTGCAGGTTTACCGTCTTCTTCCTCGCAAAGCTAATTATCTAATAAATCTGTTACCCCTAATCAGTGTCCAATTAACATAACCAAATGACAAGATAACTTTGTAATTTAGAGTATAAAAACAAATAAACTTTCGGATGTATTACAATTACAAAGAAGAAATAATGGAAACTGAAATGAAATTAATATCCTTATTTACACCTCATCATCCATTTTGGTTAGTAAATTATTAATAATACAGGTAATTATCATTATCGCAACTCGGAAGGTTGTGCTTTTGTGGGTTTTGAATGTGTTGAAAACAAATATAAGTTCTGACGAGCTCAATTTTCAAGTAATAAATTTTTAAACGGAAAATTTTGTTATATTTGCCATATCATGCTTTCATTCATCTCCACATCCATGTAGTAAAATTATATTTGTTCGGTGCCTTGAACTGTATAATTTGTAGACGTTCATTGATACCACAGAAACCTTAATTCCGTCTGCTTCAATATGATTAAACACGAAAACAATAAATTTAAAGTGATAAGTTTATTGTGTTAATTTTGAATAGAACAAAATCATTTATTTCATAGAAATTTAATTTTAAATTCCCATTACGTCATAATTAACAGTATTTTATCCGATGTGACAATTGTTAATTGCTATTAGTTTATGGTTCGTTTGCCAATATCTTTTCTTTAAATGTATTTTATTTGGTCGCATTTTACTGCGAACAGAATCCAGCGGATCGATACATTGCCGCACCAGCTCACACAGCTGCATCCCTAGGTATGTACATTCATACATACTACATTCCACTTTTCGCTCAACTTAAAGTGTTAATTAACTTTATTTTATTGTTGTATTATAACCCATATAAGTCTTTTTACAAAAATTTATACCAAATTGATATTTATGTTAGGTAGAAATTGCAAACAATTTTTAAACCGGAAATATCGAGGAAAACGTGTTATTTTTCAGTCCATATACTTCTTTATTGAAAAATGTATAATAAGTTTGCTATTCAAATAAATTTTCTTATCGCATTTTATGTAAATATTTACTCTTCATGTACAATTGAAAACACATTGAAACGATTTTTGAGACATTCATTTCTAAGCTTAATTGCGAACGTTTACTGCTTTTAATTTTAATGTTTTATTTAAATAACTAATCACAGTTATTAGAACGTTCAAGTTAATAAAACCTTCAAGTATAATACAGTTTTTGTCAACTTTTCCTCTTTTCTTCTCAATATAAAAAACTTTTATACGAAACTTGAACGGAACTTAACCGACAAATTCAATTTTATCTAGTAATCTAATACAATAGAGTCAAGTCGTTGAAGTTAAGATTGTTTTATAGATTTTTGTGATTATAACATTAATTTTCAATTTCTCATCTGAAAATCATACCTATCTGACAGTCTGACATCGATTTCCCTGCTAAATATTTTGTTTGTAACACTTCGTCAACAACTTTAAACCAAGTTAACAAATTTATCTACTTTCGAACTAGTTAGGTGGTTTATCTTGATGTTTCGATGTTAGTAATACGCAACATAATGTTAGTTTTGATTGTTTGAAGTCTTTGATGCATTAAAAATTCGCTCAGACGGATTTGTCACTGCAGTGCACACATTTATTAAAATTCTATTGAATTTGTTATAATTGGATTTATTCAAATTTTGCTTTAAACAAAAGAGAAAACTCATTCTAAACTTGAATTTTTAATAACCGAGGTATTGTTAAGCACACTAAACTGGGGTATTTAAAGAAATTTATTTTAAAAGTTGGAAAATAAATAACGAGGATATAACTGAAAAGAAGTTCAAGCTTGTTACATGATTGTTGTGCGATATTTACTGTTACCTTTTTTACTGTATTTACTAACATTATGCACACCTTGACGTGGAATCCAAACCACGGTTTAAATAATTTGGATTAGTAATTCATACTAAAATTTGTATTTAAGATTCAAAACTGGGTCAATAGTTCAGAAAATCTGCAGACTAACCGCACAACTATCACTGACAATCGATTGTTGAATAAAAATATCAAGTTGTTTTTTTGAATTATTCTTTTTATATTTCTACATAATTTATAAGTCATTTATAATAAATAAACAAACATACTTTTTGTTTATCATTTATATAAAACTATTTGTTTTATACATTTTGACCTTAGGTACTAATTTATTAATCACACTCAGATAACTTTTCAAATTATTTTAATTATCTTACTTTTATACCATACATGTTTTCACGTCAGCACAGTAATAAATATTATAATTTTTCATTACTGAAACCATTTCATTAATTGTTAAAACATACATTTAGCCAGCTGGAAATCAATACTATTGGAAATATGGTAGATATTACTATTTTTGGAATGCAAACAATATTATTCCAATTAAATTAAATAATAGTGTCATGCGTTAAATAAAAAATTATTTCTTTTATAGGCTGTGTAACGATTTTTCAGTTATATAAAAACAACGCTAATAATCACGTAGGTTGCTTCACAATTTTTGAGTTTATCTAAAATTTTAGTGAAACCATAGTGACATTTATTTCAATAACGTTCATGCCGTTAAAATTTCAGTCGTACGTAAAACTTCATTTTAATGTGCAATAAAAAGGAACGAAATTAAAAATTGAAATTTCAGTTACGTAATTTAATTACGATTTTATACCCTCAAAATAGAGTATAGAACTAATTCACTGAAATTAAAACTATAGTTACTTTTTATACAAGACAATAAATTGTATTTTACCGTGCGGTAAGTGTTAATTTATGAGCCAAGAAGTCGAGAGTGAATTATCTTTCGCAAATCAATAATTAAATTTTAACGTAGCATATAAATTTTAATTTTGTCTATAGTTAATATTAAAGAAAAATGATATAAATATAAATTAAAAGTAATTTTATCTACTCTTGCGGTTAAAGTGTCTATAGAAAACAAATAATTTTTTAATTGTCTAAATTTGAAATCAACATAAATTCACCTAAATAGCACAATTCTACCTGCAAGTGCTTTTTCTCTCAATCGCTTCCGAGATTAGTAGCATTATGTTATCGTTACAGTAGTTAACCATTCACGAGGCGTAGTCTAAAACACAGAGAACACAAAAATACTCATTGAAAGTCGCGACTCAATCAATTAAGAGATTTTTCTAAAAAAGATCTAAATCGACGAGAACAAAATAATGTTTTCGAAAACAAAAATGGTTAAACAATAATAACAATAAAATCAAACTTAAGTAATCAAAGCACAGAAGAGACAGTTTACATAAATTAAAAGTTTATGATAAAACTTATTTTTTTTATATACGAAATTTTCAAAACAAATTTTGAAAGGATTAAAATCTTTTAAAATCAACCACATTCTACTAAATCTACCAAATCTTTTGAAATTTTCTTCTAGAAGTCTGAGCTTGTAGATTTCTGTACACCAGAAAATTTTTATTCATTAAATATTTTTTGGTGATTTGATCTCGACGAGGGTATTTATGATTTAATTACCTACGAACCTTTGTTTTAATAATTATAACTTTTTAGTCCTTTTTGTATTTTAAAAACATTTTCCATCATTCATTTCACTTTTTAATATTAAACAAAACAAATCTCTTAATTTAATCAGTTTTCAAAACTGTCTTTGATGAAATATAAAAAGAATGTAAAATAACTTTTAATAAAATTCTTTTATATGCCAAATAATTTAATAAAAGAAAGCATACTTTATCAATCAATTATTATATATTTTACACTCCCCCCCTAACCAGAGGGATCACTGGGGACACGTTCCCGGTCAGAAATAGAGAATTTTTTTCGGTATTACAATAACCTACAGCAGCTAAAACCGAAGTTAATCTTAATTTTTTATTAAAATTTTTTAAATTCATTCAGCTTTAGTTCAACTAGAGTTACTAGATGTGATATAAAAAAATATACATGACCGAAGTTTTCTCTATTCTCGGTCAACAAATGCACCGTAGTTTATTTTTTCAGAAATTTGAAGATCATGAACGTTAGTATGAGAATTTATACACTTATCCTTAATTTTAAACTTTGTTTTTACTTAAGTACAATTACATTACCACGCTTGTTAATTCCAGTATTCCAGTTATTGTGTTGATGAAACCAATGGTAACTTATAAACTCGAAATTTAACTGAAAATCCGTAGACTTCAGTGATTTCCGTCACGGCATACAAATGTATTTGTCCTGAAAAACTGAAAAGTTCTTATTTAATAAAATAAATCACAGGATATGCAAATACATTTTAAATTACTGAACCCGAGAGGCTATAACTAACCGAATTCTTTTAATTTTATCTATTATATTTCGATTTCAATCATTTACTGACTTATTTTTCGTTTTTGTTATATAATATTCCATTAACTAAAGTGGATTATTATTATGCTAAGTATTAGTTACATCTATTTCAGTTCATAAAATAGATGGTTCTCGTGTAGATATCTTGTAATACTCAAATTTTTCAAGGCTCATTTCGTGAACTGAACAAAAAAGTATTCAAATTTTGAAAAATACTAAAATTATACGATCTGGTTTCAAGTAAATTTCGTCAACTGGCGAATATTATTACTCTGATGTTCGGTATTTTCACTTCCAGTTATTAAAATGCTTTCGTAGTAACATTAGTGATTTTTTAGTTAACTTTTAGAAACATAAATTACATTAATGTCAAATTTAATGGTCATATTGAAATATTGGAAAGTCACAATTTATTACAACCAAAAAAAGGGAAAATTACTTAAACTAATAAAAGTACTTGATCCAAATGAATGTTAACAAAAAGGTAAAAAAAATTTTATAATTAGATTTAAAAAATTTTTATACAAAATTTTATTCAAAATCTGCCAAAACAGTAGAAAATTACTTAGTAAGTTTCAAATGAATGAAACGAATTACTGTCATTTTAGTGTTCGTGTAACTTTTAACAGTTAACGCTTGAGAACTAAACAATATTAGACCAATTTTACCTCTAATTTATGAAAAAGTTTGACGTGTACAATCAAGAAAGTTGAATGGAAGTATTACTTGTTTTCAACAGTTGCTAAAATTTTAGTCTTAGAATTAAGATCAAGTGCTTAGTTTGGTCATAAAACCATCAAAATATTTGTAAAAATACTTTAAATTTATCATTTACGACTAAAACGTGTTTTCTTACGAATTCACCTATAGAACGTGAAAGAAATGTATCGAAATATATTAATTGATAATTAGTTAAATTCCACTTGATTTAACATCTTGTTAAAATTTTCTTGAACTAAAATGGTTTTAAATCACAAAATATTCGTTTTAAAATGCACGGTATAAACATATTTTCACCTTCGTAAGGAATGTAGGCATTGTAAAAGAGAAAATTAAATTTACTTTCCTTCTTGTTGAAGCAATAGTACTACGCAGCTACGCAAACACAATAAATTAAATTTTAAGTGAAGCGTTCATGAAAAAACATGAAAATATAAATTATATAAGTTATTAATTGCGTAATTAATATTTTGAATCTAGCGTGCTCTGAACAACATAGAACATGTAATTAATTGAATTTATTAAGTGGAAATAATCATTTCATGGCAGAAATCATAGGTAATAGTAACTTTTTTGTCCATTATTAAATAAAGTGGAAGGATAATATAACGATTTTATTAAGTAAATATGAAACTCGGCTATTGTTACGTTTAGAATGAAAATTAAAGTGAACCATTCTAAAAATTAATTTTTGCAATTTGCAAAGTAATGTAATACAAAAATATGTAAAGGGTTACGAACTGACATGCTCTCGATAAGACGTAGGTACATCCGAGTAATGCATGATATAATAGGCTTTTAGTGTTTCAAGAGACGTTCTAACATGAAACACTTAATTCTATTCAAATATCATGGAAAAGTTGTAACTCGGAAAACTCTTCATCCTTTGTTTGAATAAACGAATTATTAGTTATCATTCTATATTTAAATAATAATATTACAACCGTCGGAATAGTCGTGCAGATAGCTAATAACTATCACAAATTATAAATATATTTTTATACACATAATTCAGTTATTTTCAAATAATCAAATCGATATTGTCAACGAAATATGGCTATTAGAAAAAAGGTGTGCTTATGCAAAATTTTCCGGCAAATCACGTTTTATTTTTTAGTTACGTCAGGCTAGCCTATGCCGATTATCGAGACATTTATTTTGTACAAACACCTTTTTGAAGAAATATTTCTGCAGGACTAATATTATTACTTGAAGTACAGTGATCCAGTATAGTTTTTGAGTGCCTAAAGTATAAAAATTGATTACTACACAGCTGTAAAAATTATAGAAATGATGAATAAATTAGTATAGATAGCTCTATTAAAACATATTGATTTATTGAAAAATTTAAAAGAACTTATTTGAGATTTTTCTCTATCTGTTTCACCGTAACATTGCAAAAATATTTATTGTTTTTTGTCTACGGTGCTATAGACCCATTTGTGCTGTTTTACTGCATGTAGTATAGTTATCAGTATGGATAACAATTACATATGATGTACTTACAGTAAAATTTTAAATCCTGTCGTAAACAACGAACATTTAAAATTGCACAAAACCCTATTCTTAGTTGGCTATTATTGAAATTCATAACCTGCTTTATTTATTTATGAACGCCATAAAAGGAACAATGATTTTGAAATTTCGTTCTATGGGCGCTTGATTTTATTTTATTAGCATTATAAAGTTTTTGAGGATTTATTTTATGTATCAATTAAGGTTTTACTGTTTTCGATTAAATAGTCAAAAAAATTGACAGTAAAATTTATACGATTGTTCAAAACCACACAAGCTAACCTCAGGAAGTAGAGATTAACCACACATTATATTTTGCCTTCAGCATATGGGTTGAATTACTGATTTCGCAAAGCAAAATTAAGTTTTAGTTGTTGCTGTAAAATGCAAATTTTTAAATTAATATTTTGACTACGCAAATAGCAAGAGGAATGCAAATTTGAATGTGAAGTACTTACAACTTAAACTTTAAATTTGAACAAAATTATAAAAGACAATGCTGAAATAATACCGTAGATACCATTTCATTTTTGTACAATTTTTCACATTTTCACGTTTTGTATGAGATTTAATTTATCTATATTTCAAACTTTAAATTGAAGCTATAAATTTAGAACGCGTGGTTTAGATATTGAAATTATTTGTAACAGATACACTTAAATTACGCTAATAATTCAATATTTTATTACTTACCACACGTGATCTAATTTATTAGGTTTTGGTAGGAAATTTTCTTTCTTTTCACCATTAATAAAAGTATAATGCAATAACTTTTATTTTATCAATTTTTTTTGAAAGTTTTAATAGTTAGCTAGATAGCTAGCTTATTTAAACCGTAATTCTCGAAAGCATAGATAGGAAAACTTTCAGAGGCTCTTAAGTTTTATTAGATTGAAGTTGGATTAGGTTTGGGTGAGGTTGCGTTCATCAAGACTAATAAAAAACTAGCAGTGTGGTGTAAAGCTTAACTCGTGCGGCTTTAAGCCCCGAAAACTATAAGACTCTCAAAATCGTTATATGGGATAAAAATTTAGCAAGGTTAGCACTCGACTAGAATATAATGTCATATTATAAAACGATTTGGACCCACCCTGTACTCTTTTAGGAAAATTTTGCAATTGTAATTTTGTTTTGGTAAATTGAAGAGGCTTTTTGGCTTTTGGCTTTTTGCCAAAAATGGCTGCACGAGCCGGTTGTGTAGATTTTGGCTCAGTGAAAGACTTTTGTGAAATTTGATAAAAGTAATTATTTTGAGTGCTATTGATTTTGTGAATTGTTGCAAGTATTTTAGTCGGAAGTGGCCGCTGAGATTGAATAATTTTGTGAATTAGATTTTGTTTTTTGATTAATGATTTGATATTGATTTTTTTTTTAATCTACACCCTGAGGTTGACTGTCGAATCTCCCGCATTGAGAGGCAAGCCGAAGTACTTTCTTAAAATGGGTAGAAATTATTTTATTTACACGATCAAAATCACTTTAATATGTAAGTGCTTTCTCTCTCTCAGCGTTCTTCGTCATAAATAAGGCCATAGTAACCGTTTCTTTTATGTTAGAAGGGCTTTCTTTGCAGATATCTCAGTAGTTTGCCATTACCTGCCGAAGAAAGACTGTCAGAAAAAAATTTTACTCCGCCCTGGATTAGCAGTACGTCGTGACCGTCTTCTTGGTCAATTTGGTACATCATAATATGGTAATAAAAAGACGTAGTCTTAAATTAATAAAAAAAAGAAGGGTAATATACGGCAGCAATGTAGTTTACACACACACTATCGCTTCGGCGGGCATAATGGTATCACCCTACGTAACTAAAGTTTGGGTTAGAAATAAATTAAGCTAGATTCAGGTTAGGTTATATTAGTTTCTTTCCTTAGTTTTATTTTATGTTTTATTTGTAGTAATATTTACTTTGACGTTTGCGTTAGCTTATGTTTGAAAAAGAATTAATTTTTCTTTAATCACTAAAATATTTAATTTAATTTAATAATTATCAAATTACTAAACTAGAAATAAAAATTATATAATTTTTTTATATATAATTCATCAGTCAACCAGCAAAGTTTTTTTTTTACTCGAAACTCATTCTAAATGCGGCTTTTCACGTTAGATGTTTTTTTGCAATATTATATTATATAGTCGAATTTATTTTTAATCGCGTATGACTCATCGAAAAAATTGTATGTATCAAAATTTACAAAACGTATTAGGGTTTTTTATTTCAAACGAGATATCAGATGTCATAATCTTTGACGAGATTATGTCAAAAATCAAACGAGATGACAGTTAAAATCGTTTATCCACGACCACTTTATTAAGAAGGTTTAATACATCCGCTTTAAAGTCGATTTTAAAAAATTTTAATTAGATGGTTTGAAAAAATTGGCCAATAGAAGTAAAGAAAAATTTCAACATTAACAAAATTTTTGATTCTGATTTGTTAAAGTTATAATAAGCATTATTGTGTTTATGGTTACTGTCAGTTAATCCACCCCACGATTTGAACTTTTTCCTATGCACTATTGGAAAGAGAATAATTTTCTGAGAATATTAAAACAAAAATTTCAAAGGAATATCTATTAGTTTTTGAAAAAACAGCATTTTAAAATTTGAAAAAGCAGGAACTTGTAAAACGCGACATAGCAATGCCACGGATTGCGTCACGGGAACTCGCACATTAAGCACCCCGCTCTGTTTTCTGTTGACGGTACGTGTGCTTTCCACTACTCTTACTGTTTGCTGTCAGATGAGGTCGCCACCCGGACGAGTTCTGTGTCTTCGAGTTCCACCTTTGGCGAATATTGTCATTCTATAGTGATTTTATCAAATTTGTTATGTGTTTGTCAAATTACAGGTTTGAGGGTCTGTTCAATCAACAATGGCAAATCACACATCGATGTAAAAACGAATTTAAAGTTTTAAATTTGATTTTTTTGAAAACTAATGGATATTCCTTCGAAAGTTTTGCTTTAATATGCTCAAAAAATTGTCCTTCTTCCAATAATGCATAGGAAAAAGTTCAAAAAGTTTGTAAGGTGGATTATATGGCAGTTCTCGTCACAAATAAATATAAATATAAGTATAATATTGAAAAATTGTAAAAAGCTAATTTTTATGAAAACTACAAACCCGTAAAAAGGTATTTAGTAAGGCCCCCCTTACAGATTTTTTTAGGACTTTGTAAATAACCTGCAAAAAAGTACTCATAGGGTCCTCTCATAGATTTTTTTAGTGTTTTACAAATAACCTGAAAAATAGTACCTAGTAGGGCTCTTCCACATATTTTTCAGGTCTCTGAAAATAACCTGCAACAGCTTAGGAACCTAATAGAACCGTACCAGATTTCTTTTTAGGGTTTTGCCGATTACCTGAAATTAAATACCTAGTAGGGCCCTACTAAGTATTTTCAGGACTTTGCAAATTACCTGCAACAAAGTACCTACAAGGACCCTACCCCAGATCTTCTTCAGGAGTTTGCAAATTACCTGCTACAGAGTACCTACAAGAACCCTACCACAGATTTTTTCAAGGCTTTGTAAATTACCTACAACAGAGTGTCTAGTAGGGACTTACCACCAATATTTAGGTCTCTGTAAGAGATCTGTAAAAAGAAACGCTGTTATAACCACCTGGTACATATTAACATAAGCCCTAACAGATAAATTTTAATATCACTATTTCTCTTCTTTAATTTCTACTCTATAGATTGAATCTGATATTGAGGTAAAGAGTGACCGGGCCTCTGCGGGGCCCGAGATCTGGTGCAAGGCCCTAAATACGTCTGTTTTCCGTGGATTAGAGACCTTTTAATACACCGGTGGATTAGAATTTATAATACACTAGTGAATTAGTTTTCAGTTCAAAATTAGTATTCTTGATCAAAATAAATTTGCCAAATCTGACGTTTCTCAAGACCAAAATTTGTACTTGTGGTTTTGTGCCATGGTCGTCGATAGAACGTTCAATTACATATGGGAATTAACAAGCTTTTAATTCTCTCGAAAAAATGTGACTCTCGGCTGCGCTTTGAGTGCCCATTTTTTTTGTGGATTAGAGGCTCCTTAATCCTCCTATATAAATTAATAACTATAAAATTGACCTACGTTTAATACATTTTCATTACAAAGTGACCGCGACGTATTCTTTTTTCTGCTTCTTTTCTAATAGTTACTTTTTTCTAAATATGACAAAGATAACCAAATGTTATCTCATCTCAATTAAATCTCACTGCATTTAGAGATTAGTAATACGCGAGTTTGAGTAAATTCTATTATAAAATCATTAATTTTTTGAGCTTTAAATTTCGAAATATAGACTACAATTTATTTGATAACAAAAACTATTACTGATTCGGAGAGTATGAAAATTTTCTTTAACTGCTTAGTAATAATACAATATTTTTGCCCAAGAAATTGTAGAAGCTCATTGAATGTTATTCGGTAAAATAATTGCTTTTTCTAGAAATGTCAGAAAAATTTGACTTTATATCATTCAACAACCAAACTTAAAATTTTTTTTTCTGCGAAAGCAATCGTTTTCTTTAAATCTCTGCAATATTATGTAATCAAATCTTGCTCTGATATTTCTTCTAGTTTAAACAAAAAGCCAAACATGCTATTATATCTTGCATTCTGTCAAGAAGATAATGCCTGATCAAGAATTTAAGAAATACCTTGTTTTTATAAAATATTGTTTTAGCACAGAGGTTGAAATAAAGGTATATATGGCAAATAACAGTAAATCGGAAATCGATTGATAAAATACAAAAAGTTTTTTATTTTGGCCGCCCCTGTGTTGCGCACCGTCTGCATGCTTGCTTAAAATGAGTCTGATTAGGTTAGGTTTTATTTAAAGCCGGGGAGGATAGGTTAGGTTAATTCATTTTATTTTGCTTTGTTATATTATACTCTGCAATAACATTTGCGATGTAGTAGTACTAATTGGTTATGCAGATTATTTGTCGCTGAAATGATTTGGTTAGAGATCATTTTTTAATACATTTTCCGACTTAACTTGGTTAAAATTTAAAAAATTAGTGGCTTTTTCTTTTTTAAAGTAAAAATGTTTAGAAAATATTATTACAATAGATTTAAAAAAATTATTTCTGAAAAGAGAAAATACAAGCAAAATGTGAAAGAGTAGTCGCTTCAGTTACGCTATGTAAATTAACCTTATTTTAGATTTTCATTGTTATTATAAAAAGTTGTAATTATTAGATCAACAAATATTTAATTTCGTACATCCTTATTACCTTGCTAATTTGTTTATTTATGATTTTACAAAATTTTAGCGGTCTCTTTTAAGTTTCGAAATTAAAGTTTTTGATTACTTAACGTGTATTTTTACGAGTGAATTACGGAAATTGCTGAATTTTACATTAATCGCAATAAAATGCTGAGAAAAAATTTTGTATTTTAGAAACTATGGCGATATACAAAGAAATCGCGATAATGCGTCAATATAATACTTTATTTTTAATTAATATTCGGTAGTGGCATTAATGATTGTCTAATGCTACTAACCGTTAACATGGAAATATGGAAACTATAGCGGAAGATCAGGATCAGGAGTCGGACGACACAGATTTTGGTAAGTTAACCCCTGCTTATATTTACTGTTATGATAACAAATTTAGTAATATATAATTGATTATTAATTGACTCTCGGCTGCAAGGCTTTTTTTTGTTAAGTTTTTCCATACAATAATATTTAAAAAAAAGTTTGACTATTGATTTAAAAAAATAATGTAAGGTAAAATTGCCTTCAAAAACTAAGAAAGGCTATTGAGAAAATAGACGTAAAGCATAGATTTATAGCACACACAAAATTTTAACGATAGGATATAAAGTTAAGAATAATTCGAAGCTTTCTATCTGTCATTTGATCAGGAAACTACCACACTGTTATTTTATTTTGAATTGTTTATAAAATATCTACTTGTAGTCATTAAAAAACTACGTTTTAAAAGCTTTTTTTATTATTTTCCAGATTTGCTTATATTATTTTACCGATTTCCGAGTTAAAATACATGTAATTTTTAATGTTTTTTTGAAATTTTTTGTTCATTTTGATTTCATCTGTACCTACCAAATTACATAGCCGGGTTTTTGCACTGTTAATGAACGAGAGCATTTATTACTTCTATTTAGTTTGATTTTTATGTTGTTTTTAGAATTTTTTCTTTATTTTTTTTAATTTTATTTCAAATATGAAGACTCAGCTACTTGTTGGTTGGATAACGCAAACCTTGTAAAATTAAAGTATAATTTTAAAAATATGAAATGAAAAGATAGATTTTGTATAAGAATTTTTCATACCCCACTATAATGAACCTAAAGCCTAATTAACATTGAAGTTGAACAGTTTTACACGTTTTTAATATAAAGGTAATGCTATTAGCGAAACACTTAACTAATTCTAATTAAAATTTGAATTTAAAATTTTTTTTAATAAACATTTCTTTGAAGCGATAAATGATTGTAAAAATTGTAGAGTACACAGTTTGCACATATACAATTAAAGTTTTATTTAAACATCCGGTATTTTACAGTAAATTACAATTTGCTTTGTTATAAACAACATGTAGTATCCCTAAAGTGGTATTATGAAGTTTACTTGATAACTTTGTTTCCCTTACAGCTTATGTGATATTTGGTGTCATAATTTTATTTGAATTTAAATTTACTATTAAAATTAAAACGACAATTATTTAAAATCGCGTGGGTTCCTATGTGTCTCATTATTTATTTAAATTGTCTGAATTGGCACAACACTTTTGCAAAATAATCTTTTGAAAAAAGATTTCAATCCCGATGCTAACCCTGGCATACTAACTATTAATTAATATCAATATCAATTATTTAATCGAACCTTTTCCATCAATTTCAATATAAAATAAAATAATATTTTAATAAATAGACAAAAAAATTCATTGCTGTAAAAATTAATTTGTAACATCAAATTAAAATTTCAGATTATATACAAAGTATTTACCCGTTCATATTATTTAATATACCCGTATTATAATAATTATTTACTTTATCAGTTAAGGACTAATATTTAAATTTTAACACCCACTCAAGACGAATTAAGCTGAAAAGAATGTAACTATCAAAAAGTTTTCGTCTGCTGCATATTTTTCGAACTGTTTAGAATTTAAAAAATATTCAACATATTCTTATGTAACAGTTTAGCAAATATGATTTATGTCAAGTTTTCAACTTTTCTATCACAGTTTTTTGATTATTATTCACACTACATTTAAATAATAACATCATTTTGACATGGTTGTTTTATATTGAAATATTTATGCCAAATTTTTTACTTTGAAATAATTTTGAAATTACATTGCCAGAAAAATACTTTTTAATGCAATGTTGCGATTTGACTAAATATACTTTTAACTTTTGCTGTTTCTGTTACATCTTTTCATTTCAAATCATATTCAGTCAAGCGTGCTTCTATTGTAAGGAAAATATTTGTCAGCAAATAATCGCGTTAACACGTTTCATTTAGATAAACTTTTGTAGATTTTCTACAAAAATCAATAAACCCTACACTTCGTAGGAGAACTAACTCACACCTCTATCAGTTATATAAGTATCTTCGATACAGGTATTTTAGAAATATAAGATATTTTTTATGTCATTCAAAATTTTTTTATTTCTTTAATAGTGAAATCTTTTATAAAGAATTGGAAAGACACACAATAGTTTATTGATTTATTATACAGAATAAGAATAAGATTAAGACTGACTGGTAAATTTTCTAAGAAAAAAGTTGAATTATATTTTTAACACTTGAAAATAGGCAACTCACACTACATTGCATATACATCTACTAGAAGTTAGGTTATGTAAATGTTACTAGTAATGATGTTTTTATTTGTGAAAGAGATAAAACTGAAATAGTAAATTTGTTAATTAAATTTGTCATCTATTTTATTAAAATTTACCGTTTTTATTTGGAACAAAATATGGTTTTAAATGACCAACTTGCAAAGTGTAAAATAATTATTATTATCTGTGTATATCACTTAAAAATCTACTCATTGTATTAAAATTATATTAGAAAATTATTTTGTCAGATTTAATACCTCCATTATATATTCGGATGATAATAGGCTTAAATTTTGTTTGAAATTGCATTATTAATAAGTTTTATTGTAGTGTTTCTGCTAATATAATTTTCAATAGGATTACTTCGATGTAGGATCAGAACAATCATCACGATATTATCAGTGAAATAGTTGTATCGGGTAGATTATTACAAAGTTTATTTTAACTGGGTAGGTATTTGTCTTAAGTTGCATTATTAAAGGCAAGTTGTCGAGAGCGATCATAAACACATCTTATTGTGATTAATTGCCTTTACTAATATTTTATAGGTCAGTAAATTTAAATTAAATTTGTTTGTAAATACTTTTGCAGCAATAAATTAGTAGAAAACCATTGTTTTATTGTTTCTTTCTACATTATATTATGTTAGTTCTACACTGCTTCTTCGTCGCTTATTTAGTTCTAAAAGAATTAAAGTTACACAAGTAAATTTAATACTTACCTTACTATTTCTAGCATTCAGTATTTATTTTAGACTTTATTTAGAATCGATCTATGTAGTTAAAGTTTCACATAGCTAACAGTAATTAAGTAAAATGTCACTGGCATTGCTACATGCCATATTTCATTTGACAAATTATTTATATCTCTTCGTTAACTGTTGTTGTAAGATAACGAACTGAAAATGAAGTTTTGGGTAATAACTCATAAACAGTTATATGTCAAAAAAACACCCGCACTGGAATTGTTTTCTTTTGTACACGTGAATTTTCTCATTTCACTATTTTGGAAAGTAAACAAATTTTCCCCTTACTTCTAATAGGCAATTAAAACGGATATTGAGTATGAAGGGAAGTAAATCAAACAATATTATCTGCTAGCCAACGTTTCGAACTATTTATTAGTCCATCCTCAAAACTGAAATATACAACAGAAGTGAAAAAATCTATAAACAGTGGTCATAAGGGCGTAAACATACCTATTCTTTATCATTCTTTACTATTTTGGTTAAAGATTTTGAATGCTATGTGGTAAATGGTATGCTGGTGATTTTAGTCTTGTGCCGTTGGAATTTCTTTCTAAGTTTACCAACGCACGATAGGCATTTCTCGTTCGCACATTTTTTAGTAACTTTTTTTTTATTTATTGATAGATCCATAACTGGTAATATCAGTTTGTGGGTAGTTTAGTTTTCTAAGTTAGATTTAGAATTATCATTTTTTGATAAATAGGTAGATCATTGTCAATATCTTATTCGAAAGAGCAGAATAGTTCTAAAACAGAAGATATCATCGTTAATACTATTATACGTGGGTGATTCTAAAATAATTAGTTACAATAAATAAATTTTTTATACAAAATAGTAAAAATTACAACAAAAATCTCATGGCTTTAAATTGGTAAATCTTTTTGCTAACAAGCTTGTTAACTAACTTTATGTAATGATTGAGGTTTGATCATTGCCACAACCTTAAGATTATTAAAACGAAGAAAAGTCTTTTTACTTTATATGTACGGTACTATAAAATAAATATATTGAAAACTGGTAATGGATGTATTAACACGAGCATTTCTGATTAAGAGATTTACTTTTAATCCTTTTTAATCCTTATAGTAAAGTAAATTCTGTTGTTTTCAGAAATCTCTATTATATGTCAGAACACAACAAAATAAAAGCCGGAGATCTAATTCAAGTTTGACGAATTTAATTTTTGTACATTAAGATGTATTACTAATCTTTTAGCCTTTTTAATTATTTACAGTTTTGCGCTTTATAAATTCTTATGGTAATCAGTGATGATTCCATGTTGTTGGAATACAAAGGACTAACGAGGGATTCTGAGTTAAATGATTTTAATGATTTTTGTATGGCTACAACAGCAATAGCTAAAATACTTAGGTTTAATAGTAGTTTATGGAACTTATATTGAAACCACCGAAATCGAAATTCGGTCTGATATTACACTTCTACAAACATACAAATTAAATATATTAAATATTACATAGAATTAAAAAAAAATACTTAAATGTAAACAAAAAATTGTGTTTTTTTCTTGTCGAAGTTTGAAAATCACATTAAACAGTATGAGATCAGAAACTTTCCAATGAGAATATTTTATGAACCACATACGAAAAATATGGATACTAGAAATAATCTTATATTACGAAGATAAGAACATTATTTAATAAAGTAAAAACCGACACAAATTATGGCGATCGCGCACAAATTGCAATAATCATGATCTTATACACATTTATTTGATACCAATAAATTTTATGAATTTTTCGCAATACAGTATTAATAACACATAAAAATACACTCGTTAAGACCTAAACGAGATACAATATTATTGGTATCTCTACACTAGAGAATCTTAATATAGAGCAAACACGCAAACCTCTATCACCACTTCAATATATAGCATAGTCTACCAAACCATAAAGACTACGTACACAAATTGTAACATGCTTTTACATATATAACATATAATTCTCTTAGAATTACGTTTTATTGACTATATTTACTTTCCGTTTCCGAGTTATAAACAACAAACACTTCTACATTAGATCTCATTGCGGAAGCTATTTTAAGTTTGAATGTAATGTATTGTATACTCGGATTAAAAGTGGAACTTTGTTTGCCAGCAATTTTTGAATTTAATAGGTAAAATGTAGCGTAACATATGGAATCTCTAAATGAGAATTAAGAAGCTCTACCCAATTAACATAAAAAAGCTGTGAATTTAAAATTTAGAACGTCTAACTTTTTTTATGATTTAATTGCTTTATTAAATAATTTAATCGAAAGAGCAAATTTTTATTGAAAATTATACGTTTTTACTTTATTTTCAATATCTAATTGGTTTGTAGGTATATAAGTACTACGTACTACATATTGATGTTTGAAACGATATTTTTCAACCATTGGATACTTAGTTTTATTTGACCCGCTTGACCAACAATAAATCTTTAATTTATTGTAATTGTTAATAATTTATTGTGATATCAATTCACCATACTTTATTATTCTTTGTTACTGTCGGTATAGGGCATAATATATTATATACTTAGAGTAGCCACGTAGCGCAATTTAAATAACCATTTTCGTAAGAACAAGATTATTAATGGCTGGCACTTGGATGGGTGATCGAATGAGAATAATTTTAAGAACACTACGTGCTCCTGTCATGAAATGATTTAGTTAGATTGATAAGTATGCTTTTTATGGTCTTTTCATAAAATAGTATATTAAATGTCAAGGGAGTAAAATGTCTCGTAGCACTATTTACACTCAATTTATTATTTTGCAAACTTCTAAAAAATTATTCGCAATTCTTCCTTAGCTTAGGATTAAGTGAAACTAGGAAATTACGTTTTTTTATCATCAGTCAATGCAAGTAGCAGTCATAAACATAAACATGGCTATCACCATATGTTAGATTAGCAATAATAGGACCAATCGCCTTTTCTTAAAAAGAAGTTTTAGTCACCCTTGTTTCGAGGTTACTCTAATGGAATTCCTCATGTTTAAATGCAAAAAATTTATTTTTTGTTGATTTATTAATTTTTATACGTCACCTTACGTTAAGTTAATGTAAACGGTACTTAATAAAGGGTAATAACTACTGTACTAACTAAAAAAATCGTTTGATAAATTAAAGTGACATGAAAAAATAAATTCTTTGCCAAGTAAAAGAAAGTAGGCTACACTTATTTATTACGATAACAAGCGCGTTAATCTTTTAACTGTTTAATTAATCAAAATAATCTTGAATGCAACTTGAAAGATTGCAAAGATTCATTAAATACGAGTAGTGATATACTTTTGCTTTGTAAAGACATCAAGCTTTAATTTATTAAATTCGTCTTTCTTATTATATTTTCGAGATGTCGTTAAACCATTCCATAATTAAAGGTTTTTGTTTAAAACCCATTAGTTAATAAGCTAAGTAAACTAAAAATCACGAAAGAGAAACAATGCGTTCAAGCTAAATAATTAAATTAGTCAACAATAATTTTGTTCATCAATTTTACTAATGATAATAATAAATGATACATGAAAAACATAAATTTTTCATTTTTCTGATTAATATAATGCTCGGCTATTAAATGAACGACATTAGAATTTATTATATTTTAAAATATTATTTATTTCATATAATCTGTTCATCTTCTAATTCCTGTAAGTAATCCATAATTTTTTATCTAATCCTCTTCAATCATATTTATCCAATGTTTGCTCGTGCCGTTCTGTTTTCACAACTACGCACTATGCCTTACTTTGTAATGAGACTTTCATTCATTCTGTCAACATCTAATAGCTCTCTTTTGTACACAGTTAGCAATGACTTCAGCCTAATATATTTGAAGCTCGTCATTCACTGGTATATTAACGATAATGTAGACAGAAGTACGCCCTTGTGTACTACAACCACTTTTCCTTCGTATTTGAATCGTCCTCGAAAACCCTCGAAATACAATGGTGGTTATTGATTAACTTTGATTTAAAGTTATAATGTCAAGCGTCATCTGATAAATCTTCAAATTAATTGCATAATCGATTTTTATTATTTTTATTTTCATGGAATAATTATCTGATGAAAGCATTTAAAAAATTACCTGGCTTTAAACTAAATCTATAAATATTCATTGTTCATGGTAGAAATTCAACACAGTCGTTAAAGAGTTGCAAATAGAGAACTCTGTATGTATGTATCTTGAAAAATCGATCGTACTATTCTGGCGTTCAAATAGCACATTACATTTTGTAGTTATGACGTTATGAGGATGAAAAGCGCTTTCACGAGTACATGTGAAAATTTAATTTCTACAGAATATACACGATCTGTATATTAATATATCGAACCAGAGCTTTAGATTGGCTTTTCCAGGTTTCGAATAAGCTAACTTTGTATCCTGTACTGAGAGAGTAATTGAACTACATAGTTATATTACTTTGGGAATTCTCCTGAAAAAAGCTCATTTGACACGAAAGCGTCCTTTTTCGCTTGATTGCCCGATGAGGTACCTAATTGTTGAGTCCTATAGAAGGAATATAATGGGATGAAATATAATATGTTTAGATTGATACAGGACAGGACGAATCCCATCAAGTTCGATTTCTTCCCTACAACTCACTAATGAAGTGTGTCTTATGCTGTAAGTACCAAGATTCGAAACTTAATAATCGTCATGTTCATGTAACTACTTCAAAAAGGAAATTTCCAGCCATTACCTTCGGCCTATTAAATACTTGTAATTTACAATCGACTTACTAATCTTATCTAAACTGCACTAGCTCTGTGATTCCGCTTATAGCATTTCAAATCAATTAGTCTGAATTTCTACTGGCTAATAGAATTCAATTTAATTGGCAAATTAACGTTTGCTGACGTTTGTTGTTTCTGCCGAAAAAGATTCAACTGTAGCATGTAACGTGGAATAAAATAGTATAGTACGAGCATAGTTTGGTGAGCTGTAATAAATAATAATGTACTTTTAAATTGCATATTAGTAAATTGCATTACTTTTTGCATATTAAATGCCACGGACAACGCACAACCTAGTTTACTACTAATCAACTAATTGATTTTTTATTACTACTCAATTATTAGCTCAATTGTTCAACTTTTCAGTTGTAAAATTTAATAATTGTAAATTCCAATGTCTTCCACGTCTAATTTATTTATTATGCAAACAATTTTTTTAATTTTAATTGTTAAAATTTATGAAAAAAAATAGATGGCTATAGTCGATCCAAGATATAAATAATATAGGTGGCGCGTCGTTTGCAAAGTTTAATTTACACTGGGAAACTTCAGATAATTTAAATTTATAGTAGTTAATCTTGTAGTAATATTAAATATTCATCACAAAAAGGTGAAATGTTATAACCAAATAACTACGTCTATTCGATATTACATTTAACTCTGTTCACATCTATCTTATTTATGACTTTACTTGGTTCAGTTTAGGCAACACGCATAGCACTTCAATCGCAAGAATTTCGTTGTAGTAATACCGTCTAACTTCAAAGCAATTTCATTGGTTTACATTTCGAAGTCTTCCCTTTAGTACAAATTCTAATATTTTTCTTAAAAAAAAGGACTATAAGACTCTTTAGAGAAAGCCCAGCAATTCCTTCCTTCCTACACGGTTGAAAATCGAAATTCCCAACCTTTTATTTGGTGAAGATACCCAAGATGGAAAAAACTAGCTCTTTTCTTTGAGGAAGCCAGGGAGGAATCCGGCGTAACTGCAACAAGTTTGCACTCTCTCTCGTAACGGAAAAAAACATACCTACTATGGGGAGCAAACTCGAACTGGATGTTCGAAACGACCGACACTCGAAGCACTCACCCAACAATTCTTAATGAAGACTTTCAATATTTTGAATATTTAAAACGGTGCTTGAGCTCAAAAATAGATAAAAAAATCAAAAAATATTCGAAACGAGCGTCGGCTGTGTCGACGAACGCAGCTGACAAATATCAAAAATATTATCGGTGTTGTACAACTTTGCAGATGAAAAAACGAAAAGAAAGTAATGAGGTAAAAAAACTTAGCTTATTACTGCTGTTGAAAATAGCTGAGTAGTCGCTATCGCTCGATCTTTCAGGTATTCAAGAAATGCATTGGCAAAAAAAAATCAAAAGAACACAATTTTCTTGAAATTGGCGCAAATCTGCAAGAAAGGAGCGGAGCGGTGGTTACATCAGTAATTTTTACTACACAAAAAATCACCGATAACTACCCAAAATCAAAGGTAAAATTCACGTTTTTCGTCTGCAAAATCTGGCTTTCTTTTTTTAATCACCCCGCACTCCTCTTCTTTCTTTTATCTCCCGTCATGCGCCCAAATCGTCTTGCCTCGAAATATTCTCGTATTGTTAAAAATACAAATACGAGGTGTAGCCAAAAGAATTTAACAAAATTCAAAATTTTACAACTACTTTTCATTACCGATATTAACCATTTAAATTTTTTTAAAAACCTAAAAAATGCACACAAACAATAAATTTTTCTCTTTGTCTGAAAGAGAGAGGTTTCATCATTTAGACCTCACGGTTACTTAAATCGGGTTGGGAAATCCTGTAACTCTGATTTAATAGTCAATCGTGGCAATCATCAACCCAGGAAAACAGACAGGCTTATTTGCTTTCCGAAGTTTTTTTCCCGAATTCGAACGGGATACCTTAGCGTCGGAAGTTCTTCGGCTAACTTACTAAACTTGTGACCGTTATATGTATACGCTCACCAGACTGAATAAAATATTATTCATAATTAGCAGTAATAATAATAACTATAAATATAATTAAAATCCACTTTTCTGGTTTAATTATATTGTCGTGAAACAAAATATTTCGACCCACCCTGTGCTAAATTGTAATAATTTGTTAATTTTATTTTTAAACGTTTGAATTGGAAAAGTGCAGAGTGGGGAGAAAGGATAGAAATGAATGGCCTCTCGAGCCAACTATGGCCGACAGCGGGTGCGTGATTTTTGTATGCCCGCTGAGTTTTGATATTATTGTGAGAATTATGAGTAATATTTTATTTTGATTTTGATTAAATAAAGTGAATTGGATGCGTTTGCATTATTGCGTAATTATTGAAGTTTTGATATTTGGAATTTGGATGATTTTTGATACGTTGCTACTGAACGGTAGTTGATTTGATTAATTTGGAAGGATTCGATGATTTGGTAAAATTTAGAAAGAGCAATTAAAATTAAATTAAAATTGGTTTTAAAATTGCAAGAATCAACATTTGCATTTGTATGAGCAAAGCCAGATGGTGATAACAAGGCGTTTTGGATACGCATAAAATTAAACGTATGAACCCAGTAAAATTTTACATTACATTGAATGTAATTTAAATTTGAATAATTTATTTTTGGAAAAGATTTATTTTGAAGTATTTATTTATTTGCTCGCAAGACAAGCGGGGTGATTTACAGGAACCGACTACTGAGCGTCTTTTTTGTTCTCCACTGAGAAAAGCTAGCTGGGAAAATAAAAGATTGTGAAGGATAGGTAATATTTACAAAATCCCACAACAATATATTACTACTACAATGTAATTAATTATATCTAAAATATTGTGATGATCATTATTATTATTATTATTATTTTAAAATTATATTATATATATTTTTTTGTTATTGTTTTTAGGGGTTACATAAACCCGCAACCCATATTATTAGCCGTCTCAGAATTGGAATGTATTCGATTGTTAGTATTACTAAAAAGCTTTATTTAAATTTCACATTTTCTTGATTGCTTTCTTTTGGCTAGGGACCGAAGCCAGACTTTATAATTAAACCTGTTTCAAAAACTCAAAGTATTTTATTTTTTGTTTATAATGTTTATATAAATAATCTACCTAATACTCTTATTTTTTGTATTTTATTTATTTATTTTGATTGCTTGAATTTTATTTATACACTGATTTCAGCATACATTTGATTTAATTAGCAAAGATATATTCTTTCTCTTATATTTAAATATAATGTTGTAATGTATAATATAATTATTATTGTCTAAATCATAAACAAGGTAAATTAATTTTCCACAGTTCTTTTTTAATTTTGATAATCATTTATGTGACAAAAGTGGTGTTAACCCCAATTGTTATTATTAGCATCATTTTTTGCCACACCTCATAAAAAAATTTAATAACTGGTAATATGAATACAAAATTAAAAGAACCTTTAGAATTTGTTAGTTTTACATAATTTAGTAATTATTTTATAATTACTTAACACGTAATTAGTATATTACCATTGTGTAAACATTTCATCGGTTTAGAATGCTTTTGAATAATTAAGCTAATAGAAATTTGTTTTTAATATATTTCATTTAGTTATATGCTCAGCTTATTTGAATTTCAATTTCATTTTGTTCCAATTGTTTTGCTTCTATTTAGAGATTTTACATTTTACAAAGTAAATACATTAAAAGTACAAATTATAACTTAACGGAATTGAAGCTGTAAAAATATTCAACTCACGTCAGTCAGGGAAAACTAGAAACTGTTCACACAAAGACTATGTTACTTGTTAAATTGCAGTTTAAAGTCTACAATACAAAACTACAAAACATATTTTCTGAAATGGTGAAATTATTATGCAAGCATTTAATTTAACGTAGAAATTCTAAAATTATTATTATGGGTCGTGTTTTAAATTCATCACTAAAATCTTTATGAATTAAATTACATACATGAAATGCTTGCATAAACTCACCATAAGTATAGGATAGTTTTGTTAAACTTCTACAGAAACTAAGTTTTTAATACCCATATAATATATATGTACATATGCGCCCAAAAAAATTATCTTTCTTTTTTCAAACTTTTAAAAGTTAGCAACGTAACCATGACCCTGCTTATGAACGGGTATGTAAACTGGAAAAGTTTTTCTTCTAATGGAATCTGACGATTTCAAATGTAATATTTTGTAAAAAAAAAAACTTTTTTCTTATAAACTTTATAATTAATTCTTTCGTATTCTATTGGAAGTATAGTGTGGCATAGCTCATAGAATTACCAAGGCCTATACTGTAAGCTAAACCCGTGAAAGAAACTGAATTGGTGTATTACAACTTAATAAAATTTAAACTTCTATATTTACATTTAAAAAGTTCGTTTTATTAAGATAACAATTTTTTATAACTGCTTTAAAATTAAATATAAGTTTTAATTAAAAATAATTTAGGTTTGAATTTAGTCCATAAGCAACGGATGAAAATTTTACGCTACAACTAAAATTTCCTTTTTAAATATTTAATACAACACTAAACAAGGTTAATTTACATTTTACGTGCTTTTTAGTGCAGTATTATTATTTAACTTGTTTCCTTCGTTTTTTTATGGTTCTACCGACGATATTATGTATTAGTTATTACAAATGTCAACTATTTACGGTTTTTTATTACCTAAGGATAACGTACAATCTGTAAGAAGAAATTCGTAGCAGAGTACGATTAGGTATAATATATAAACGTTAAACAATATTATACTTCTGTAACCGACACCATCATTCGTTTAATAATTAATTTTATTTTTTATTACTACTCATTAGGCCCGTATTTGCGAAAATAGTCCAATAAAATATGCATAGGTCTTACAAGGTATAACTTGAATAACTAATAACTTAAGTTTCGGCGAGAAACCTTTGTTTTGAGAATATATTAAAACTTTTGTAATAAAGTATAATTGTATTTTAAATAATGAACCGGTTTCGACTTTAAGTCATCACCAGCGCATACGTTCCTACAAAACACCACAAGTTACAGCCACATTAACTTTCATTTCAGCGTATAGTTGACATGAACGAACATTGAACGTAAAGGTTGGTTAAAATTCAGACAAAACGTACTTTTGTTTTTCTACCCGTTTGGCTTATGTATTTTGCGTTGTAATTACTGCAATTAACAGCATACACACCATTTTATCCTTGTTTAACAATATAATGTATTTTTGTAACATTACAGCAAAATCAATTTTTACTTTAAAATCTAACTTCCGTGCTGATATAAAGTGGTAAATTTAATTTAAATAAATTTAACGTTTTGCACTTACCGATTTATTCTTGCTTGTTCGATATAATTAATATTGAGACATGACAGTCAAAGCGTATTTCAACAGTTTGAAAATGATGAAAGTTTAACAAAATTATTCTGTAAGGTGATAATAAAATATTTTATGAATACCTAATAGCACCTTAACCAAATCGGAGGGAGCAGCGACGTTAAGGGCTAAAGAATTTGATTTATATAAACTGCACGAAATCTTATAAATAAAATATGTACTGCAAATGTAATTTTGCAAACGTTTCTACCACACCGAGCATTCATCGGTTGAAAAATCAAACTAAAATTTAGAAAATATTTGATTTAATGTTACTTGAAATAAGGATAATATTTAATTATATAGCAAAATATTTTAGTAAACAGGCATCTTTCTTTTGCAATCGATTTTTCAATTATTTCTACATGAACATGGCATTTGAGAAATTTGGAATAGACATGAATTATTATTAGAATAAAAAACAATTTTTAAATGCAGCAGAGGATAAAATTTTGTACGATACATACACATGTACAAACCTATCATTATCGTACTTGTTTGATAAATACTTTCTTTCTACTCTGGTTACATAAACTACTATTATAGTTACGATTTCTTATGAAATAAAAAAATATTTCTCTTAGCGGAAATTTTTAATTAAGATTGGCGTTTTCATATAGAAGTGAAGCTTATTTAAGGTAGTTTGATTTTTTATTGACTTTTATAAAAAAATAATTAAGATTAAAAAACAGAAATTAATTGAATAAAATACAAATAAGTCTTATTATTTTAAGCTTTATAGCTTCATATTCAGCCTAAAAGCATTTAAGTATAGAAAATTTATTTATTGTTTTTGACAAATGTCGTGAAAAATATATTTTTGGGCCGAAGATAGAGCTATAGAGCTTCTAAATTAGTTCCCGATAAGAATAATAAAATATATAGAAAAATAAACAACTTTTATTTGCTTTCGATTTATTTGATTACTCTCCAGATTTTGTCACCAATTCAAATTTTTATAAGATATCGTTACAATATTATAGTTGCACAGGTTCTTTTTAGTAATAAGATATTCTTTATAGATCAAAAAAATTTTAAGTAAAATTTTTGACGGCATTCAAACCTTTTAGACCTCTTGAAATCAAGTTTAGTCATTTTTCTCTTAAAATGGTCTTAGCACCAAATCTACTAATTTTATAGTTTAAGTGGTTCAGTGCTTTTATAAAAATCGTAAAATCAACTACAAGCTAGATTCTAATCCTTTATTGTCTATAATCAACAGCTTCCGAGTTATGGATCAAATTAAGTAAAAAAATTCAAAAAATATTAATTTTTTGTTTTGCTTAAAATTCTGTCTTAAAATCATATAAATTCATATTACAAAAAAACATAAAACAATGAATAAGGATGCATTTTATAATACATTCCTATTATCAAAATTAATTTTTATGAAATAAAATTAATATGAATTTTAGTTAATATTTAAAATAAGTGAAGTCATAATAATAAAAATTTTCTAATATAAATTTAAAGTTTAAACTTAACTTTTATTCAATAAAAATAAATTGTTATCGTTTTGTGAATATATTTTGTTATTGTAACATAAGTTCGTGCATTTACAGAAATGCAATCAATTTTAAACACTTTTGTATAATTACGGTTGAACGGACATTGTATTTCTGACTCATTAGTATTTCTCTAATCTACCACTTATTCCTATCTATCTAATTTAACACTAATTCGGCACTAAACCTTGTCGAGTGTTAGTATGAAAACGCATATTGGTGATCATAGCTTATACATGAAGACGGCAACCGCTAGTTTTGTTTTGTACGAATTATTTTTCTTTGTTTTTGGATTTTCTGAGAAATCACTTGATTTGATAAAAAGTATAACCTTTTGTTCTTGGACAGAATTTTCCGGTTAATAATTCCTGCCCCCGAATGTTTGGGGGAGAAATTATTAACCAAGCAAAACTAAATTATGAGGTTACTCAAACATTTATTTAAAACGACGCCACTGACTTTTTTGAGCAGCCTAAGTAATTACGAAATCGAGAAAAATTTAGCGGTTTAATAATCCTATAAGTTAGATAGGACTACTTATTCTGATTAAGAAAATTATAAAATTCGGCTCTACAGTTTACCATTGGCAAGTTATCATAAATTAAACCAAGTGTGAATGTACATAAAATTACACCCAATACGCCGATAGCTATTGCTCTCAAAATTGTTTACATAAAAATAAAAATGTTTTATGTCTCTAATTATTTTTCCCAGTTCTTTTTCAATGTTATGTATCGCCAACCAAATAATTCTCTTTTTGAGTTTTAAAAATGACATTTCCACAAAAATTTCTCAATACTAATTTGACGATTATTGAAAATGTATTAGTATATTCAATCTCCTTTCTTGGCGTAAAATAAAAGCTTTAATCAAACTACCTTTAAATTTAATGGATACGTTGATTTCGTCAAATACCAAAACGGTTGGATAACTCTCTATAATTCGAGGATGGAAGGGTTCTAAAAAAAACAACTCTTTACACGGCTCCAATATAAATTGAATCAAAAAAATTACTGATCAGATACTCTAGCCAAAAAAAAGTAGAACTCAACGAAGAATCTGCTTGATAAAATAAAAAATAATCATTCACTGTCAATTACCAAACTCTAATCAAATATTACCCGATATTCGGTTTTTATGGAAATATAATTATATATTTGAGTCAACGAAAATTTCCAGAATAAGCTTGCTAACTTTTAACATAGATTGACGTGAAGTGGAGTCCGTAGCTTAACCGCACACGCAGGTTCGTCGCATTTATCTCTCCAAAAATTGAAAATGGGGAAAATAGCTCTATTATAAATATTATATAGAGCAGTGCAAAAATAATTGTTACAATAGCTGGATAAAATTTGATAAAAAACGTAAAATTTTTTTTTAAAAGTATTTTTTAAAATAACACCTAAACCAATGTACAAAACTTGGAATAATTCATAATTTTCTTTTTTAATTTAATCTAGAACTGAAAAGTCGTTAAGTTTAGACAATAAAGGATTAGATCTTAGATGGATTTAGATAATTGATTATGTAGTACTATAAAATCATTATAGGTATGAGGAAATATTACGAGTACACATAGTATATACTCTTTAATAACTCTTTTTTTTATGGTTCGATGCATTCTTCGAAAGTAAATGGTTATAGGTAAGACAATAAAACAATTGACGATATAAATATGGTATTTATTTTGCAACCTGAGCGAAATAACAATAAATAGCAAACAGAACTCACGCAACTTGTAGGCCAGCACAGATTTGACGAACTAATAAACTTTCTCTTGCACGGAATCTCTTCTTCACTTATCTTCAATGATCGTATGCATTCTACATCTTGGTAATAATTGTATTCAGCTTTCGTATTTCTATTAACTCGTCGGATTCTCATTTTAATAAACGCATGGCGGAGATGATTTTTAAACTTTGAAAAATTTCGAACCTCTAGTCCACACTAATTATTAAACAATACAAACACATTAACAAAACTATGGACACACAATTAATTTAAATAAATTTGCTCAACTGTCTTCGACAAAGATCTAAGAATGACTAATTATGTTGAACGTTATTATTTTCTATATCCCCAACGTTCCTAGTACATCATTCTTTTTTTTCGGTTCTCTTTCTGTTTCTTTCTTCTTTCTCTTTCTTTCGGTTTGACTTTCATCTAGATTTTTATTTGTATTAATTTTCTAAATTAATGTTACTGCATGTCGGCTGTGCTGTTCTGTTCTATGCTGGCTGCATGTTGGTGAGTCGTAGTGAGTCAATGTCAACAATATTATAAATATAAATAAAATTTCATTTTTAAATTAAATTAGTAACTAACACAGAAAAGAACTTAAACTAAACAATACAACATAAATAAACGAAAAAAATCAAATCGTGCGCCAAATAAATATAAAAGAAAATGGGCATAACGTAATAAAGCTCTGCTTTTATTGTTCCTCAGGTTGAAAAGTCAGTGTTTTATTTCTAAATATGCAACCCATCTCTTATCGCTTGGTGTGAACACAGCAATATTTATGATATTAGTTTATTCTTTAAGAATTTGGCCGTCTCACTGAGACTTTACATATCCGTTTTTTTTTTTTGAGGTGGATTAGTCTTCTTTACAATAATACATTCTACAAATTTTGATTTGTTCTTGCGTCTATTACTATACTTCTTCATAGTTGCCTATTTCCAACTTTCTCTCTAGAGTCATCCACCCCCACTTCTCTCAAATCCTCTATCACCTGGTCGTGCCATCTCAAGTTTGGTGTGCCTCTTGTACGGTTCTCAGCATGGGGGTGAAGCTGAGATACGAAATTACGGCAACACGATCATCGGGTGCCTCATCGTAATTCTTCGGTTATACTCGCCAAAGGGCATCAAAGCTGGTGAGATTCTTAGTGATTTCTAGTGACTTTCAGTGTTATCTTCCTTTATTTTACACTGTATTATTATTTTTAGGTTACATCAGTTATATTTTCATTTTTGGTTCGTGTTTTTATACGAGACGCATGTGTACGTGAAGTGATGTGAAAATTTATTTTGTTGTATATGATTATATAACTTGTTCGTTTTAATACTTATTTAATATTATTGTTTTATGTATATTATATTGTTACTGCTTTTTAAAAATTATTTGCTGTTTGTTGTACATACATATTGTTTTTTTTTATAAATTTCTGCATTAACTTGTGTTTAATATATTTCATATACATTTTTAATTTGACTGAATTTTTATTGATAACCAACCTCCTGATGTCAGATTTAGTAGATAATTATTTGAAATTCTCAAGAAATTTATTTATATATTTTCTATAATTACCTCTGTTTATTATAGAAAATTTATAAATAAATTTTTTAAGAATTTGAAATTTTAAATCTTGTAATAAAATTATGAAATTATAAAGAGCTATTCAAACGCCGCGCAAAAATTTTAGTTGTGCCCTACGGCCGCAGGAGGGCCGTGTTGCGATGAATTAACATGCGAGGTTCCCTTCTCCTACTTATATGTTCTGTGGTTCTCAGTGGGTCTTCTTTTGTTACCGTATTCTCGCTCTTTCTCATTACATGACATAATCGTTCTGACTATATCTTGGTTTCCCATTAACCTCAGTATCTCGCTGTTCGTCATCGATCTTTTTTCTTGTTTATTATCTATTACTGAACTCAGTATTCTTCGCATGATCTTTCTTTCAAACACTCTCATCACCTCCTCCTCTCTCTTGCTTAAGCACATTATTGTCTCCGCCGCATAGATGACCACCGGTCGGATTAATGTCTTATAAATTTTCACTTTGGTCTTTTTCGATAAGTTTCCTCCCCTCAGCATTTGTCTGTTAGGAAAGTACGCTCTATTTCCACGTTGTATTCTTTCCTTTAATTTTTGTTGTCTTCCATTCTTGTTGTTTACCTGGACTCCCAAATAGCTAAAATCATGGTCTTCCTCGTATGTCTCATTGTCCACTTTTAGGTCGACTTTTCTTTTTATTTCTCTTATACCACTAAATGTTCAACACTTTTACACCGTCACGGAAATTTTCCTAGTATTTTTTACCATTTTTCCATACATTGTCCTAAGCAACTACTCAGAAAAATGAATTTTGAATGTACCGCAAATGTTGCTCAAAGTGATGAACTGAATTGGTGTGATATCTCGAAAATTCGTATAATAAGTAGCGACATTAAATATTAATAAGAGCAATAATTTGGAAACTGTTTTTGTTAAATCTTATTATAAATATCTGAAAAGCGTTGTTTAATTTAGAAAAGCATAGAACAAAACCGAAACGATTAAAAAAAAGGACAAAGCCGGGTACTAATAATTTAGTTTCTCATAACAACTATAATAATAAGTAACTTACGTTTAAGTTAAACAAAGGGGATTTTGGTCAACCGCTAAGGAATTAATACTTTTGAAGTAAATGAACCAGCTAGCTTTTAGGCTAAACTGCTACCTACTTATTATTTTATTAATTTTTTTATTGTATCAATCTTCCTTTTTAAATATATTTTTTATTTTTTGCAAATATAACAGCATATTTTCAAATTCCAACAATTTTAAAGCACAGAGTTTAATATTGTTAGCTTACACCACGCTTGGGGTTAATCGAATAACATTTACCAATTTGTAAAATTAGTCACGTTTAAGAAGAATTGAGTATTTCTATCAAAATTGTAATGTTTTAAGTAATATCAATTTATCAAGTTTGCAAATAGTGCCATTACTGAATATTATTCGTGTTAGTACTGAACAAACAGTGTTAGTACTGAATACCTGAAGATTTCAGATGTTTAGACAAGAGATACGATAATCTAAAACTCATGTAAAACCTAATAACGTAAAATAATAATAAAACAAATTTTGTCACTCGAATCAACTTAAATATTTTACTTTTATATGAAATTTATCACGACACGGTTTTATTCTGCATTCTGACTGCATTGATTTATATTATAACTAGACAAAATAATAATTAATTGTTTGTTTATATATTTCGATTTGTCCATTCTTTATTCTAACTGTAAATATTTTGTTTCAAGCTAAAAATTTATTGTTCTTACATAATATCAATTCAAGGTAAAGTTATAAAATCTGCGGCTCAAAAACTTGTACACAATTTTAACATATCCGATTTGAATTTTTGAATTTTGAATTTTTAGTTAAAAATTCTTCAAATTTTCGGACTAATTTAATATTTCTTTTTTTTTTAATTAAAATGTTGTCAATATGTTAGTAAAATATTTTGAGACCGACGATCAAGCCTAAGTTGGTCTAAAAATTCCAAGTTGTCATGTTGACAAGCATAATTTCATAATTACTTTTATGTTATATTTAAAAGTTTTTATAACGAGCTATCATTTCACTAGCAGTAAGAAATAACCTAAAGGTCATCTGTCGTGATTTCAACTATAAGTATTTCTAATGTTTTATATTTCTGGCAGCAGCGTTTACGAGTTCATAAATTTTGGCTTTAGACAGCATCAAACCGAAATGGATATTTGAATAAATGTAAAAATCAAGAACTTATTTTAGAAAACTTTGGTTGAACATTTTGCAATTGAAATTTTATAAATTTTGACGTTTTCTTTACTTTAGGTTTTGTTTTATTTTTTATTATTTTGATATATAATATGTTAAGCTTACAATTCTTACATTTTGTTCTCGACTGGATGTTAAATATTTAATGTGTTGCCTTCAAGTTATTGCTGAAATGTGGTCGGTGGAAGGTATTTAAATTTTTTTCCATTAGTCTTCCATTGAAATTGTCGAGTTGTAAATCTTGCAATAATGCGAAGCTTAACAGCAAGCGTTAAAGCTACATCTAAATTCAATCAATAAGATTAATTATTGGGAATTTTCTGTTTTCCGTATTTATTTCGGCTTGTAACTTTTTAATCCGGACACGGCGTATTTCTGAATGTGCTAATGCATTCTGCGAACTTGAATATCTTAATTTGAAAGATATTCAAGACGTTTGACAAACGATATTCAAACGAAAGATATTCAAGACAAATAATCTGTTATTTTTTTATTTCAGATAAAATCAAAAAGAAATATGCTAAATTAGGAAGTAGCATTATGATGGTAAAATTGGAAAGAGGACAGCAAGGCTTAGGCCTAAGTCTCGCTGGACATAAGGATCGTAATTGTATGGCTGTGTTTGTATGCGGTCTCAATCCCAATGGTGCAGCTTATAGAACAGGAGGCATTCAAGTGGGTGACGAAATATTGGAGGTAAGCCAAAAATTCAAGCATCCATCTTATTGACTGTTAATGCGAATGCGGTGGCTTTCTTTTTATGTAAAATGTGTATATTTTCTTATTTTCGCGTGTTTTTACAATTTATTTTAAACTTTTTTAGGTTAATGGAGTTGTACTACATGGTCGTTGTCATCTCAATGCATCGGCTATCATCAAAGGCCTAGCAGGACCAGTATTTAAAATTTTAGTTTTAAGGTAAGATTTCAAAATATGTGTCGGTTTTTGCTACTACTCGAGTTATCTCTGCTTATATTATATTATTATGTTGATTCCAAATTTCGCAGCAGCTGTTTAACTGAGAAATAAATAACAAATATAAAAATAGCTTTTAATAAATAAAGTATAGAAAAAGTTTTAAGACATACTTAACACAGACCTAGAATTTGTATATTTGGTGAGTGTTTATGTTTACGCGAACAAAAACGTACAAAAAATTCGAGCCGACTTAAAATAATTATCGTAGGTAGCACTTTGTCGTTGACCTAATAATCAAAACAAACAATCTTGGACATCAATGACTTAATATTGAATCTGCATTCAAACTTACAACATTGTTAATCGTAAAAGATTGGAACATACCAAATAACACAATAAATAAATTAATGTCAGGGTTAAAATCTAGGTCAGTTTTAAGTAACAGATACTTAATATAAACTTAAGCTTGAATTCTAATGGTTATTGAACGATCATGCTATGAGATTAACCCCACCTTTCAATAAACCACTTAAAATTAAGTAGGTAATATTACATTTGATATGTAAACTCTTCGTATGATATATTACATTCTGCAAAATGTTTTTCGTGTTTAAAATATTTTAGTTTTTATTAAAAAATGATGTAAATTTTTATCGTGTCTTTTAGACGAAAAGCTGCGATTGAAGACATTGCTGTGAAACCTCTTACACAATTTCCAGTAGCTTTAGAAGAAGAGGTAAGTTATAATCTACAATTTCGATATACCTCAGTAATAAACAGAAACTTTTCTGCTGTAGGTGTTAGAAGATAAACTTAGCAACTATCCTAATGTACGCAACATTACCATCAAAAAGGTAAAATAATATAACTATATTTTCATTTAATACTATTGAAACTCAATAATCATTTGTTCGTTTGATTTATTTTGCATTACCGCATTTTAATAAAAATTATATTTTAAATACTTTAATCTAATATAAGTATAAAAGTACTACACATTATAATATTTAATATTAAATTAAATAATATTAACTGCTATAAATGGTATTACACATGATTATATTCAAACTACAATAATTAATTACAAAGTAAATAATGGTGTAGTAATTATTTTGACGAAATTGGCTTATATAGTTAATATCTGTAAAATCAAACAACTGGAACACAATGTAATTAATTTACTCTTCGTATTATTTCACATTCAAAGCCTTTCGAAATGTTATCAAAATAAACAAGAGTTGTTTTAGATTAAAATTTTATACTATTAGAACTTTATTGTAGGTATTTCTACAGGCAACGGAGCTAGAGTACACCATTTTATACTCGGGTTCTACATAATTCTGTTCAATATTAAAAAATTTTAAATTCAACCCATTTCTTCTGTTTGCGTATTTTTTTCGTAATACTATACTAAAAAAGATTCTTTAAATAAATATGTACATGGATGTATTATTTACAATGTATGTACTGTTATTTTATTATGCGGTTACAATTTTTTCTATTTTGAGATTATTTAATTTATTACCAAAATGGATATCAAAACATAAGCTTTTATTTGCACAATTATGTATTTACAATAAATTATTACGTTATCAGGTACTGGCTACAAAAATATTTATTGTTCAAATTTGTTGAAATTTTTTTAAATTGAAAATTGGCAGCTTTTTAATATTTTTCATTTTGTCAACACCTAAAGGACTACAAATTCTAAAATTACGTATAAAAAAAATGTAATGATTAAAGATTGAATTTTAATGTAGTATGTAATATTCAATTACCAGAGATAAAGTCCGTTTTTGGAAAGTTTTCTAATGTTCTAGAAATCTCGTTAATCTAATCAGTACCGACACCGATGTCGGTAAATTTCTTCTTCTTTGTGAGGGTAATTAAAATTTTTGAAATAGCTAGGTATAGTATGTCCAAAGTTCAAAATTTACTTTCTGCGTTGGAATCGCCGAGGTCAAGTGCCTTTGAAATTATCTTGCCTTTCTCTTCTAAGCAAGGAACAAAAGTAAAATAAAAAATACAGAAGTAGTTCATTTTGTAACTTTAATTTAAATTTTATTTAATATAAATTGTAATTAATGGGTATTCTATTAATTTTTTCCTAACAGTTTGTCATTGTAATTGACAATGCAATACAGAATACAAATATTTCAATTTTTCTTTGTCGTCTGATTTCATTAATTTTTCTCGCATATTTATTTTTTGCAAAATACAATACAATTTTTTATTCCTCTTAGTGAAGTAAATCAAATTTTCTCTTGAACATCAAAGCAAGTACCGACTGCAAAATTTGTAACATTGAAACAAAATTCAAAATTTTTTTAGATTTTAAATTTTTGTTTCTGCATTTCAACAATGATAAATCCTATGTTATAAAACTGATCAAGAACTATTAAATACGAAGCATGAAGATCTTCTCAAAATATTATATTTTTAGTGTAAAAAATAGTATTTTCAGAAAAATTGCAATATTTTCGTTTTGTTTTAGAAATATTTTTAAAAATCTCGTACGATGTCTTACGGAAAAGCTCCAACTTATCAAATTGTCAGTAATTTTTCTTATGATATACACCGAATTTTTAAAAATAACAATATTTATTTCGAAATCTTAAATGCTTACAACGAAAAACAAAATATCTTCTTATTTTGTATAAACAACAACATATTTTTATAGAAAAAAAATGCAGTTTTGAGAAAAACAACTTGTTTTAACAAACTAAAACAAATCAGTATTTTTGGTCTTTTTTGTAAATATTTTAGACTTATACTTTTACAAATTAAGTACGATGCTGAATTAAATAAAAAATTAATCCAAAAGTTGTGAAATTACCTAATTGGCAGCGAATTTTCTTATGATATAGTACACCAAATTTTTGAGATCATTACTTATTTTGAAATCTTAAAATGCCGCTATTTAGATAGAAAACAACTTAAAAAAGTTTTAGAACTTTTTTGTAAGTATTTTCGTAGCATTTAATAGTATGTGATGTTATAATAATTAAACTTAACAAAATGTTAAAAAAATAAAAATTTTTTAAAAAGTACATAATACAAACTACAAAAAAAGAACATAATATTTAAAAAACGCTAAAATGACAATAATTCATATTTAAAAGGGTTGAACTAGAATAAACAAGAAAATAAAATTCTGAAAAAATTACGCTATAAAATAAATTATAAATATATTATGTTACAGAGTTTTTATTTTATTTTAAGTTCAACCCTTTTAAATGTGAATTATTGTCATTTTAGCGTTTATTAAATATTATGTTCTCTTTTTGTAGTTTGTATTATGTACTTAACAGTTAAAAATTTTATTTTTTTAACGTTTTGTTAAGTTTAATTATTATAACATCACATACTACTAAATTCCACGAAAATACTTACAAAAAAGTTCTAAATTTTTTTATGTTATTTTCTATTTATAGTTAACGTGCCTTAAGTACAAAAACGTGGCAAAATTTGAAATCTCTTTTTCAAATTTAATTTTCGAAGATAGATGGCATTGTATGTCCCTACTTCATATCCTTACAGTGTAGGTTGAAAAGTTTCATTTTGTTTACTTAACCTAAAATTTCATTTAGACACGTGAACTCTTCTAGTTTGGTTATTTGGTAAGTGCAACATTTATTTTAAAGTTTTGATTAATTTCTTGATTTTTTAAATAATTTTTTCAATTTTGTTTGGTATCTTTGTTCTGCGAGTAAAACTGTACTGAGTAAAAAATTCGCCCCCTCGCCTTGCACTCACCCCCCGTGAATTATCGGTAGGAAGGCATACGAAAAAATTTAGACCGATCGCGCGCAAAAAAAATTTACTCATAAACGTCTAAATTCATATTTTAGATTAGATTTTCACAAAACACGAAAAAATTGTATAAACAAACCTCGTAAGAAAAGTAGTTTTACTAAACTTGTTGTTTAATATACTATTATAGTGTAATTTTTTCAGAATTCTATTTTCTTGTTTATTCTAAGTTCAACCCTTTTAAATGTGAATTATTGTCATTTTAGCGTTTTTGAAATATTATGTTCTCTTTTTGTAGTTTGTATTATATACTTAACAGTTAAAAATTTTATTTTTTTTAACATTTTGTTAAGTTTAATTATTACCGCTATTTAAGTCAGGACTTTATTTGGGGGAAAGGAAATACAAATCTTCTAATTTTCTAGAAACAACAACTAATATAAATATTTCTAAAAAATGCAAAACTTTAAAATTAAAACTGTCTAGGTTCAGATTTAATTTCAAATACAATAATATGTTAAATATAAATAACAATAAATTCGAATCAAATAAGATGCAGTTTTAATCCATATTATTTATCGCAATCTTAATAATTATTTGATTTTTCTTCTTGTTCTTCCTCTTGTTCTTCAAAACCTGAGGAAGTATTAGTACTACAAGCACATTAATTCTTATAGTTATATCCGAGATAGTTTGCTAGGCTTGTCTCAGATTATGCCTGTAACATTGGTTTTTATTGTTGATGAAGACAAATTAACTCAGCTTTAAGTGCCCTCCGAAGCATGCAGACGATCATAAGACAATTTAAACTCTCTCTCTCTCTTTCTTTTTGTGTCACCAGTCATTCTGCTTAATGACCTTAATTATTTGATTAAAATTCAATAAATAAATGCATTTAAAAAATTATGTGTCAACTATCCCCTTAAAATTATTATTTTGGTATTTCTATTAGTTTTCCATCAGTATATTTTCACTTCTTTCAAAATTTAGTAAGCTTTGTTAGCCCATTTTTTCACGTTTTCATCTGCGTTGTAATTTTGTTTCTATTGTAAAGCACTGCTGTTATTATTTAACGAAAGGCTATATTGTGACTTAACCGTTTTCAATTCGGAACGTCGTTTCGTAATTAAATATGTCGTGGGTTAAACAGTTGTTCTGTTCTCACATTTATAAAATAATAATAATTTGAACTAAAACTAAAAATTCTTTGAAACGGAAAGCATTCGTGTCCATTATTTGGATATTAATTTTCTTAACTATTAATTTTTAATGCACCAACTTTTTGTATCGGTGCAGGATAAAAAAGTAGAAGTGTGTTAACTTTAATGCAGGAATCGATGAAATTGTTATCGATAACGTTTAGTATGCTTTTAGCGTAATAGTATTTAAGATGTTACAATATTTTTACTGGCATTTTATCTATAAGAAACTGGGGAATTGATCGGAAAGCTTCCTTTATGATTAATAATCACTTGAGACCATATGCTAAATAAATTATCCTTTGTGCAATTTAGTCTAGGTCAGCTGTTTTTTGCTATTATCAAGATTAATTATGTAAGATGGTTTTTGCTGATAAACTGTATTTCAAATTAATTTTTTATGTCGTAACAAATTATTTCCTAAACTGAATTTGATTAAATCGGACACTGATAATGCTTTCAAACTGAACATTTGCTACGCTCACACTGATAAAACGCAATTAATGACAAAATGATTTAAAATTTAATATTTAAAAACCCAAACTATTTATTAAAAATTAATTAATTCATATTTTAATATTAAAATTAGCTTTGCGTTTCGATATTGCATGTAAAACTTAAAAGAAAATAATGCGTCCTTCACTGATTCGTGCATTACATAACTTCAAATTTTCTGTGCAATTTTAATAAAAATCATCAATTCGGTAGACATAATGTTGTTACGATGCTGCGAACCATAAAACTGGAACAGGAAATGGTTTTATACCTGCACCGCAGATTAACAAGGATTTAGTCGCATTTTGAGGACATAAATTGATTAAAAGAGAATTATCCAACAGATTATAGCAATTTAATAGAATTCATGTGTCGTAATGATTAACGAACTGCATAGCTAAATTACGAACTGACTAGGATAGTAAAGATAAATTACAGTAATCCTGGAGAGATAAAATACTAATTTTGTTATTCGTAAATATTATTGCCAGAAGAGCTTAATTTCTAAATAATTTAAGAGATGGCTTGACTTAAAATTAGTCAAACTACTTTGGTGCAATTTAGTTGCAAGAAAAAGTAATCAGTTTAACAAAATGTAATCCAGTAAATCCAAAAGAATAAGTTTTGTTTAGAAATAGTGTAATTCCGAAGCCAAAAGTTTGAAATTAATTCAGAAAAATAAAAATAGTAACAAAAGACTGCAGAAGGAAATAAAGAAAAGTTATTTTATCTTATATATTTTTTTCTTTAATTACTTTTTTTTAGAAAATTACTTTTCTAAGTAATAAGTAAACTTAAAGTAAATAAGTAAATAAAATAAACTACATAAATTGTTTTTAACATTTTTTTTGTTTTAATTGGTAGAAAATTAAGAGTTGTAACTACATGAATTTTTATATTTCAAAATCTCGAAATTCGCAATTGGCAATCCAATTAAAAATTGTTGCTTGTCTTCTTTTGTCTACAAAAGAACTTTTTACTCTGAACCGACCTCTCTGAAGTGATAAGCTTTTTCTTTCGTACGGTATTTACTTCGAACACTTTTGTACCACCTTTTTTAATATTTTTCTTACTAAAATTTTTACCTTCTTTTTGTAAGTCTTTCTTTAACAAACCTTTCAACAATTTTACAATTCTATGATCCTCGCATATTTTTCTTTCGTCTCAGGATTTCCACTTCACAAAATTGAGACCAATTTTGGGATTTCGCGATTCTGCGATTCTGAAGCTACCAACCCTAGCTAAGAATACTTGTTATAAAATTGTTTAAAAACATACATATTTATAAATATAATAATATAATATAATAATAACCAGAAATCAATAAGGTGGATTTTGTAAAAACTAAAAATCAAAGATTTCTTAAAACCTTGAAGGGAATTCGAATAAAATAAGTTTACCTGTAAATTCATATTAAATATTTATTTTTTCCAACAAAATAGCACTCGATAATTATAAATTAAATCTTCAGCTTTTACGAATGCATGTCAAAAAGATGTTCGACTTTCAGTCTTAATTAAACAACATACTATTATTCTCTATTTATATAATAATATTTTTTATACAAATGATGAAATAAATGTTTTGATATATTAATGTTGTCTATTTTATCGTTATTACGGAATACGAAAAGTTAGTAACAAATTAAAAATTTTGTAAATATTGTAACCAATTTTCTGCTTTTAGCAACAGAAATATTCATTATAGTAATAATATTATATTAATATAATAAATTATGCAAATGCATTAATTTAGATTACTTACACGAATTTTAAAACCACTCAATTGCAAAGTAGCTTTGCTACCGAGATTAAAATTTAATATAATTTAATATTCCAAGTAAAACTAATATTATTTAATAACCTGTATGAAGTAGCGATGTACTTTATATGATTAAATTTTTTGTATGCACGGAGAAAAACTTTATTTACATGTTATGATTTTATTATTCTTTTAAAATTTCAAATCACTACTCCTGTCTATTATATTCATCACTTTACTTTAAAAGCAATTTTAAGTTACACTAAAAATGGATACATAGCGATTTGTAGCTGTCACAAGGAATTCTAAATTTCTCTGTATGTGATGTGATTTCAATTTATTTACAGAATACAGAAGTTACGGGAAAAAAATGTAGTTGACTATTAATTGTGTTTTGACATTACAATATAATTTAAATCTTTAATAAATTATAACTTTTGAAATTCAGAAATTATTGCCCTGATTTATAAGGCCTTTTTGTTTGTGAAAATTGTAATAAATTGTTGAATTTACTAACAAATTTGCAAAGTCAGTTTGCCGGTTTATAAAAACGTACGACGAGATATGCTTCGTTTACGAGGTGCCAATTTTCCTTTACACCAGTGGATATTTAAATCTAAATTGAAAAATTGTAAGATATTCCTCCCCAAACCAAATAGAATTTTTTACGGTTATATTCATATATTTGACAATAGAGTTTGCACATGAGACCAAAATTCTTATCTGATTTTATGCGTGAAATTGTAAATGTAAAATACGTAAGTTCAGAACCCACAAAAATCAAAAGAGCAACTTCTTTTCTTTAAACAAAATAAATAATTCAAAAATTTAGCATAACTTATAATAAAAAATAAACTTTGTTTCAATTTCATTAAGCAATTACTATGTATTTCCAGATACAATAAATGTGTATTTTGGATAGAACCAGGATATTTAAAAAAAATAATAATAAAGGTTTTTGATTAATCCTGATATATTTTATAGCTTTCGGAAAATTTATGAAGCTTTAACTAAAATAATTCCATAAATTATTATAAACTAATAAGAATTTTAGGGAAAAAACTGTTTAACAAATCATGTCTTATTTTATTTCCGTTGTTTTTTTTATTATCCCTGTTCATCAGCTTTGATATTCACCATCAAATTTCATTTACAAATGTTGTTAATTAAATTTCTGGTATAGTTTCTGCTCATTTTATTTTCTTTCGCTATCTCTTGTTTCGTCTCTTCTCTAATCCTGCACTAAATTGTAGACACTGTCTGATTGATCGATGATGAACGGTACGGATCGGCTAGTCTTTGTGCTATACAGTCTTAAAGCGAAGATTATTTAGAAAGGGTCATAGGTTTTTCTGAGGTTAATCAAAATCTAATCTTAATTAGTAAAGCAAAATAAAAAAAACTTGAGGTTAACTTTTAATTTGCATGACTACTAAATAATCTGATACTAACTTAGTACCAAAAAATTTTAGTTTGGTTATTTGGTAAGCCCAACATTTATTTTAAGGTTTGGTTAATTTCTTAATTTTTTAAATTTTAAATTTTTTCAATTTTATTTGGTATATTTGCTCTCACTTCTTGTTATTTTTACAGTTATACATGACTGATAATCGAAAATAATCGTGAAATGATGGCCTTTATATTATATCACAGAGTTTTTTATTTTTAAGTAATTTTTATCATTTCTATAGCGTAATTTTTTCAGAATTCTATTTTCTTGTTTATTCTAATATTCTAAGTTCAACCCTGTTAAATGTGAATTATTGTTATTTTAGTGTTTCTTAAATATTATGTTTTCTTTGTAGTATGTATTCTTTACTTAACTGTTAAAATTTTATTATTTTAACATTTTGTTAGGTTTGATTATTTTAACATCACATACTACTAAATACCACAAAAATACTTAAAACTTTTTTAAGTTATTTTCTATTTAATGTTTCACTGTTCCACTTATTTAAATTTTTAACTATCAAATTTGTATTTTCTTTTTCCGGCATTTCCATCTGGACTGACATTCGTATACTAACTCCGTTCCTTTAGCTAATCTGTTTTCATCTTGTAATCAGTTCTTATGTTTTCAAATCCAATATAGTCTTCATACTCTCATTATTTATTTAAATAAAATTTTTATTTTCGACCAAGTAAATATCACTGCGTAAAGAATTTATTATCAAACACTACCAATTTTGTGATTTTATTTTTCCACAATTACAAAAGTGGTTATCAGAATTTTACAAATTAATTCCTAAGCACGCTTTCAAATAAAAATATTTAAGAAATCTATATTTGAATAAATTTTGTCTACATTCTACATGTATACAATTGCAAAGTTTTAAGCTGGAAAAAATATTTTAATTTTCTTGTAATTTGTGTTACTTTTTCTCTTTTTGTATGTAATACAAAAGTATCCAGATAAGAAAACAAGCTTTTATTTTTAGTTCTACTCTAAACAAAATAAAAAGAGGATAAACGCATTGTGGTTGTTTCAAATTAAATAATCGTAAAACTATTTACCTACACAATTTTGCTTGCAGGCATTTTTACTTTTAAAGAAGTATGTTGTACAATTTAGAAGGAAAATGAAAAATGAAAATTTTTAGTACTATTTCCTTTACAAATATTTACGTTGAATATTTAATCAAAAACAGTTTTATTATTCAAAAGCAAACATTTTGAATATTTATTCCTTATTCTTGTATCTTAAAATTTAGTTCGATGCAGTGAATTTGCTATCTCAAAATCAACGCAGAATCTTAACAAGGTAGCGATAAATGCGCTTAAGAGAAAATCTGCAGATCATAATAAGGAAGAAAAGTATTATACAACTTGGAAATATTGAAAATTTAATATTTATTTTTAAAATAAAATATTTTTATTTTTTATATCTTCTGGTTTAATTTTAAAAAGCTTTTGTAGGATTTGTACGACATATTTTTATGAACAAATTAGTTTTTTACCAACTTATTTAAAAATTTAATGTAAAAATGAATTTTATATTATTCCAGTTCTTATTCGGTATTAAAACCTACACAATTCTTGAAAGATAAGAAAATATATTATTAACCTTACGAGAGAAAAAACAATTTCTTTCTATATTTCTTGGTTGAAATACATCTACGAAATGATCTAGACAATTTTTTATAATTATTAGGAACGATATTTTTGTATTCCTAAATATTTGAAGATTTTTATCTCGACTAAAAATTGAGCTTATATTTTTTAAAAATAGATATGAACTTACATAACATACGTACTTCAAACGAGATTTTGAAATATCAAGTTTCGACTTGTGATTAGCTCATCATACATAACTTTTTTATTTAGATTTTTTTTTATAAAATTGAGTTGTTCTGGGAAGAATTTCATCGATAGGATAGAAAAATCCCTGTGATATCTCAACACGACCTTTTTAATAAATTACAGGAGTCCTGGAATGCAATAACAAAAAAATTCATTGCAAGAATCCCCAGGATGCCAATTCAAGTCGCAGATTTAGAAAATCATTCTTAATTTTCTTGCTTAGTGGAGTTTTTACTTACTAAACTTATTATAAGCACTTCTGAGAATATAAATGGTAAAAAAAAAAAAAAAATTGGTGAAACTAACAGGTCAAAAAAACATTTACCTAAAATTGTTAATTTAACCTTGTTATCTGGAAAGTTTAAAATTCTCGATAGCTGTTCGTCGTAGAACAAAAAATTCCTAGCTACATTATAAATTTAAATTTAATAAGTAAATTGGTGATTGAGTGTTGTTTTACGAAATTGTTAACTTGATATATTTATGTATATATTTTAATGAGAAACTGAAAGTAGGAATTTTAATAACTTGTGCTTTTTGTTAATTAAAAATTGCTATGTTTACTTAATTTTAGATTTAGGTTCACTAAGTTTACTTTACATTAGGAGTAAATTTAATTAAATAAAATCGGGGAAGCTTCGAGTATCGTATTCCACTCAATCAAATATCTGATAATCTTTACGTTGGCAACATAAATTAATTTGGTAATGTGATTCTATTACAAGCAAAAAGTATTTTTTAAACTAAAGAATCCGGCTTTAAAACTAAAGATTTTTTGATAATTCGAGTTAATAAAGACAATGTCAAGTGGAAAGCAAAATGTTTGCGACTTGAGCAGTGAAGCCACGTCGCGAATTTTATATTTTAATAATACTCTTATGAATCATAAAATCATCAATCATGTTTTAGTAAATGTATGCTAAATTTACATACTTCTACTAACCACAACCAAGAAAAATATTCTTATCCTTACTTCATCTTTGTTAGGATCCGCATATTAAATTTGTTTTGAGCGCTCAGAAACGTTAATCCGGATCTGATTATGTTGACATTTATGCCATTGTTTATTTACCTTTATATATATTTGCATGTAGTAATTAAGATACAATTACATGCATATAAACTGTAACACCTGTAATATTACTATGAGAATACAGAACGAATGACGAATTTAAAACGGAATACCAGGGCATCAACATAAATTCCCTTTTGTGGCTTTTACTTGATTGATATATCTACCTACTATTTTATTTAAATTGATAATAAACCAATACCTACTCTTATTTGTACATTAACATACGGGGTCTTTCCCAAACTGTCGATTTTTCTAGTCGAATAAAATTTTTCTTGCAGGTTTTTCTAGCAAGGTTAGTTAGTACCATATTAGAATAATTCATTAACGCTCATAGAGCTAATAAATATTTCAGATCTGCGGAAACCAAAGAGAAACTCCTGCATATAGGAATGCAAAAATTTTAAAAAGTAAACTTTGTTAACTTACAATTTAGAGAAAGAGCAATAAGAATTCCGTTAATATATTGTGTTAAAATATGAAGGGTTCGTTCGAATCAAGAAAGTTTAAGTTGATCTTAGTTTTATCTCAATATTAATGTGCTTATTAAATTTATATTTTATATTGACTAATTTGGGTTATTTTTAGTTTGATGTATAAGATATCATGACTAAGTAGAGATGTTATCAATTTTCCCATTAACATACAAATAAGATGAAATCTGATTACCATGCTGTTATTAATAACCTAAACTTGAAGCATAACAAATTAACATAAAAATTTAGTTACTTTTCTACAATTAATAATAGCATGGAAAATAATCATGCAATATGAACTTGATCATGCAAAATATTATAATATTGTATGTGGAGCGACACACTTCATCGAATACTCACACAATAACCGAATATTCCAGTATATCCTTCTCATATTTCATATTGGAACGTGTTAATAATTGTTTTGGTACTAAAAACTAAATTAATTGGAGTTTGTGCAATTTAAAATCTACGTGATATCTAGCTGTATTTTTTATCTGACAAATCTAAAACAATAATTTCGTCGCATATTTTAAAAAGTACTGTGCAAGCGAATTGACTTTCGTATACTTATTTAACTATTTCGATATTCTTTGTTTGAAGATAGAAAGAGAAAATCCTTTTTATGTAAACTGTGGCTCTACTAGCAGAACATAATTACAAACTGACTGAATTAATGCTCGTAACGCTGACAATGTGACGAGCTTTTCTCTTTTCTCTATTGTTTGCAAAATTCTCTAAAATAAAAGTGCTTTTAAAATCTTTTTGAATTCATAATTTTAAAGAGGAGATTAAAAGATCTAACAAATTTACTATTTTTAAAAATACCTAAGAAAACCAAGTAACACGGAGTTTTCTTTTCAGCAATGTTATTTTATCGTGAAATATTCGTGCGACTTGCTCGGAGTATAATTACTTTTCACGATGAGTTATTTATTACTAAATATTTTAATTTAATGGAATCCGATAGTTACGTTACATTTTGAATAACAGGTATCATTTACCAATTAGTCTTGAGAATATTTGTGCCTATTAACACAAATAATTTATTTACTCAAGTTGTCATAAAACATTATACAAACAGTTACTTAATGATTACAGAGACATTTTGAACAACTCGGTTTGCTATAATTGTATTAATTTAGTAGTTGCTTCATTTATAGCATATTTATTATTTGAACAATATTCAAAAAGTTAGTTGTTTGATTATTTATTTGAATCGTTTTGTGTTTTACAGGAAGGCCATAGCCTAGGAATTATGATAATTGAAGGTAAACACGCAGAATTAGGACAAGGAATTTTTATATCTGACATTCAAGATGGAAGTCCTGCAGATAAGGTAACGTAGTTGACATTATTTTTAATACACTTTTAAATCATTTAAAGATTTCATTATTTTAAATTAAAAGATATGGATCTGAACTACAATTTTCTTTTGATATCAATACTCTTTTAGTTTGCAGAAGTAATTCCAATTAATTCTTAAACAACAAACTGTAAAATTTCAATGTTAATTTTTTATTTTTAAATTATTTGTTTTGTTGGGACCTTTTGTACTTTTTACATACTATATTGTGAGTTATTGATGGTAATCGCATTAGCCATTAATGGCTAATGGCAATAATAAAATAGGTACAGTTTTTTGACCATTCATAATTTTTCAGACAGATTCTTGTATGATAAAATCGATTTTTCTTGTTTTGCATGAACCACAAAGCCCTTAGGACTATATTCTTGTGGTTGTCTGACATGCAAACTATACCAGCATATTATCTAAAAATTATCTTGATTTAATTTCTTAACCGATCCCTGACGTTGAGAATGTCATAGTATGGCCTGGACATTTTTCAATTTGCAAATTTATGGACAATATAAATAAAGCACTTAAATTACGAAAATTGTCGATAGCGGGAAAAAATAACATTCTGAAAACTAATGTTGATGCGTTTATCGTGTGAAGAATTTTTATAAAACTCTTCTGAAATGTTTTATCGAATTTATTCCAAACTTTACGGTTTCACATGTACCTAGAACTGGGCAGCTAAGTTTCTTTTAGTTATTTTCCGAATAGCCTATAAATAACATAAATTGGTGATTTTTCTTGTTTCTTTATATTCGTTTTATATTTCATTATTGAATATTCAAGTTTGAATTTAAATAATGCGGCAATAGACACCAATATCCTATACTATTAGTAATATATTGTATTATAATAAGTGCAAAAAAAAACGTTAGGAAAACAATATAAGTCAATAAATTGTCAAAGTTAAAAATGACAGTCGGCACTAAAGTACGAACGGCGCTAAAGTACTCGAATGCCGCATATGAACTGAAGTAAAGTTATGTAAAAAAAATTCAAGTACCGCTGGATTTATTCCAATTAATTATTATTTATTATAATAAAATTTAAACGATTTTACAACATTATAATCTAAAAATAAAAAATGTTCAAAATAAAAAATTGTCACATTACGTAATTTATACGTTTTACATTATTTTACGTGTTACATTACTTATATTACATGATTCGTAAATAACAAATAGGGTAAAAAATTGTAATAAGCGAACAGGAGGGAGTAAAAACAAGCCAACGACGCATTAGAAAATATTTGAATATAAATTTTGTAGTGAAAAATATGTTAAGTTCTTATTTATGATAGAAAATTGGTTTTTTGATGCTGTAAAATGTTTGATGTGGATATGAAATATTTCTTACCAAAAATTCTTCTTTGCTTGTTTTATTATATTTATTGTATATCATGTTGAATTTTTTGTGGTTTAAGGTATTACGAACTTTTCTTGTTCACATTTTCATATTGTTTTAAGCTTACATAATCTGGCCTTCCCTAGTTTTACGGAATATTGGAAACAATAACAAGAATAATATTTCAAGTGTCCTGCTGAAAATTCAAAATAGTTTTCTTTTTAACATAAAAGAAAATCTATTGCACAAAATTTATTGATGATTTCCGAAATCAAGAACTAGCCGATACAGTTTGGCTTTGACATTTTCACGAAACATGTCAAAAAAAATGAGAAAAATAAAATATAAAAAATTAACTTTGAAACTTTTCAAAAATAAATCAACGAAGAATAGTACGAAAAGGATTCAACATTATAATTACCAAATTGGGGTCATTTACAAAAATTCATGTAACAAGCCATCGAGTTTAATCCTACACTTCACAAACTCGATTAATCAGGTTGTATATCATTTTATTTTTCTGCCTGTCTACATATAACATCGGTGTCTCTCTAATGACCCAAGTACAGTATAAAAAGTTTTTGGGATACTACATAAAATACTATAGATAACGAAAGATTCTTAATAAAATATTTTAAGTTTACTGGTTTTGTGTAAACCTAAGCGTAGAAAAGAGATGAACTATAAGATAACACTGAACGTTTTAAGTCTATATATTTTTTACAAATATAAATTTTACTTTTTACAAAATATATAAAACTTTGAAATAATTTAAAACCTCATCTTTTAAATACAAAAACCGACTTTCTCTGATTGGTTAATATTTACTCCAATCCACATTTTCCATATTAGGGAAATATATTAAAAATTCTAATTTATGTTTTTTTTTTAATTTCTAGGCTGGATTAGAAGTTGGAGAAATGATTTTAGCTGTGAATAAAGAAGCATTGTTGGGAGCTAATTATGACAACGTAAGTAATTTTAAAAAGTCGACGATTTTCTCTCATTTTCAATTTCATGAAAGGAAGATTGAAATTAATATTATATCGAAGATATCCAAAAATATTATTTATTGTATCAAACTTAAAATGTATCGCTATAAAATCGAGGTATTTAATTAACATAGAATTGAAAGCATACAAATGAACCGGGTTCAAAATATGGATGAACAAGTACACATAATTTAAAATTTAAATTGCAATAATTATTTCTTATTTTCAATAATGGTTAGCCATCTTACTTTTCATAAAATAACACTTAGAGCTCAAATGAAATATTCTCGAGCAAAATACTTAATGAATTATTTATTAAACAGAAATATTTCTTTTATCATTGTCTTTAGGGGAGAAGGTTTTTATTAAAACATATTTGCAGGCCGCAACATTATTAAAACGTACGGAGGGAGTGGTTACTTTAATTCTATCAAATCCTACAAAGAAGTCTGAAAATGTGGAAGCTGATGATAATAAAGCAAGCGTATTGAAAACTTCTGGTCCCCCATCGAGAGTAGTAACTCCTGTGCCAGGTAAACGATTAATTTTTTAAAATTGTTTATTATTTTGTATTTTATGTACTGTACGTTAATGCTAAGCGTTAAAATAATGAGCAACGACTACTTCAAAGAAGTCTTCAATAATACAACTTGAAGTTTATTTGATCAATCCTATATTATAAACAAACGGTTTATTTTAGAACCTCCGGCTGATCCCAGTACATGTAGCATAATTCCAGGACGTAATACGTCGATAGACATAATGACAAACAATCAAGGATTAGGCCTATTTTTTGTGGGAGGGAAAGATACCATGACTGCGGTAACTATGCGGTTTTCAAGCTTGAAAATAAATTTTATTGTTGTTAATTTTTTATAGGATGGAATTATTATAATAGAAGTGTTTGCTGGGGGTGCTGCAGATAAAGATAAACGCTTACAAGCTGGTGATCAAATTATAGAAGCTAATGGTGTACCATTCAAAGACGTTACTCATGACTGTGCTTTACAAACACTTCGCCAAACACTGCCAAAGGTGAGTTTTTATTATTTTAAAATATTCTTTAAATTTTGTTTAGTATCATAAAAAAAAAACAGTTAATTATGACTTTCGTGTTATATCGCAGGGTATTCACATATAAATAATGGCTTTATTTTCACATGACTAGATCTTTCAGCGCAGAGGTCAACGTCAATGAGGTTATCATTCAAAACAAAATTTCAAATTTTCTATAAATATGATATTTTGAAATGGACAAAATTTTGCTATCAATTTCATATATTCAAATTAAAAATCAATCAGTATAACATTATAAAATAATTATTAAGTGTATTTTTATCAGGACATTAATACTTAAACAATTTAGCATTTGCCAAAACTTTTCGTTTAAAAATGGAAAATATAGAATAAATAAACAGTTAGAGTGAATAAGAATTCTAAATTATATTAATTTTCTCAAAACACAAAAAAAAATCACAATCAAATTACAATTAGTAAAATACCGAGTAGTAATATTTCACACTTTTCAGATGCTCAGTTTCAGATAGCTAAGATTTGTATGTACATTCTGTAATCGCTGATTGATTTTATTACACAGAAATTTTTCGCGCCAGTTAATTATGTATTTCTTATTGATACTTTAGATTATTATTGAACAAATTAAATGTGCATTTTAAAATAGAAAACCAGAGCAGTGACGGTAGCGTTCTTTCAATAAATAAAATTAACAATTTGAATAATTCAATTCAATTGCGGTTTTCATTGTTTAAATTAAAGAGAACTCCAAAATTTACATTATATCCCAAAACATTCACAAAATGGAAAAACAAACAAGTTAATCGTTACAATGAATAATCATAATAATCCTCATTATAATGAAATTCGGCAATATTGAATTGCCGAACAAGTTTTTTTAATTCATCCGGGAAAACGTGAAAAAACATAATAATAATAATATGCTGGTTCGGCTTAAGGGAATTCACAATTGTAAAATATTGACATTTTTGGCTTTTATTTTTTATTATTCAAAAAAAAACGTAAATTTAATTTAAACAATACATTTGTATGTAAATATTAGCGTCACCGTCGGTTTTTCAAAAATTTAAAAATTCCTTTGAGCTGCATAAACATTTTAACATAACATAACATATTAAAATATTATAATAACAAGATTTATTATTTTCAGATTAAATTAGTCATATTCCGACCAGAAAAAATCGAATATAAAATAATAGACGTGGATCTCATTAGGAAGCCTGGAAAGGGTTTAGGATTAAGCTTAACCGCTACTAAATGTGGAAAGATTGTCTATATTTCAGAAATTGTAAGTTTTCTTATTTTTAATGTAGCATAAATTAATATCGTAACAAAATAAAATATTTTTGCAGCTAAATGGTAGTAATGCCGACGTAGATGGTAGAATTACAAAAGGTGATATTTTAATATCTGTGAATGAGGAGAAAACAGAAAACCTAAATATCGAACAAATTGGAATCATGTTGAAAACCATCAGTGGAAAAGCTATTTTAAAATTTCATAGACATAAATCTATATTTAGATAAAAATTTTAATATTGTAGTATTAAAAATTTAGCCTTTATTTAATTAGTACTTGAAAAATCCATACTTAGTTTTTTAATATTTTATTTATTAATAAAATAATAAATTGTTATACATAATAATATCATACATTCGTTAAGCAATGTTATCGTATTTTTTCAAAATAGTTCCTTAGTTTAAATGTGTATATTGCATATTTTCATTCTTGTAAAATAATTCACGTACCTGCTACACCAAAATATTATTAAGTAGGTATGCAATATTTAATATATTTTCTTAGAATAACTTACAATATTATGATTAAGCAAAAATTATTTAGATTATGCGTGAAACGCAAATAAAATTCTCAAATAATATTTTCATTAATTTTTATAGATTTACGATCTTTCATTAGATTACTCACTTAGAACAAACTTTGTATTTTAAATATTACCATTATTAATTATTACAATAAATAATAATAATAATATAACTTTTAATAACTTTACTGTATTTTTGTAAATCAATTTCGTATTTTAAAAATTTTACGTGGTTGTTGGTTACCTAGCTAATTCATGAAAAAGCCAAATTCAAATTAAAGAAACAAATAATAAATAAGAGTAGTCAATTGAATACAAAAAACGTTAAAGTTTTAAAGAATTTTGAATAGGTGACAAGAAGTTTATAATGTCACAATGTTGACTAGAAAAATTGACCTATTTTGCATCGACTGACAAATTATATCAAATTGTTCTTATTTAATTTTATCTAATTTTAATATTAGATTTACATGAATATTTAAATATTAACATGCATGTCATGTAGAAGTTTACTGTTTTAGTCTAATTTATTATTTAAATTGTACCTAATATGAGTGACATTGTTTTCTTGTATACATTCTTAAATAAATAAAAAAATACAATTCCAATTTTATTTTATATTTACATTCAGCTATTAATATGATAATGTTAAATTTTTCTTTTTCTTCAGAAATAAATTAGTTTTTCAAATTACTAAGCTGAATTTGTAGCCTGCTAAATTTGCAAATAGAAAATAACTTAAAAAAGTTAGAATTTTTTAAGTATTATTGTGGTATTGAGTAGCATGTGATGTTAAAATAATAAACTATAAAAATAAATAAATCATACATACTATGTAAATAATACATAATACAAAGAAACATAATATTTAACGAAACCGAAATGACAATAATTCACATTTAACAGGGTAGAACTTAGAATATTTTAATAAACAAGAAAATAGAGTTCTGCAAAAATTACGCTATAGAAATGGTAAAAATTACTTAAAAACAAAAAACCTGTAACATAATATAAAGGCCTCTATTTCACGATTATTATCGGTCCTCAGTCATGTATAACTATAAAAATAACAAGTGAGATCAAATATACCAAACAAAATTAAAAAAATTTTTTTACAAAATTAAAAGATCAAGAAATTAACCAAACTTTAAATGTTGCGCTTACCAAATAACCAAACTAAACGATGCCATGTGTCTAAATGAAATTTTAGGTTAAGTAAAAGAAATATGAATTCTAAATCCCCATACAATGGGGTTGAAGTACCATCTATCACTTCGAAAATAAATTTGAAAAGTAGTTTCAAATTTTTATCACGTTTTGTACCTAAAGCACGTTTACTGTAAATAGAAAATAACTTAAAAAAGTTAGAATTTTTTAAGTATTATTGTGGTATTTCTCCGTAGTATGTATTATTTACTTAATAGTTAAAAATTTTATTATTTTAACATTTTGTTAAGTTTGATTATGCTAAATTTGCTACCTATCTGGAAACATAAGTGTTGTTTAAAAGACAAATTTTTCTTTTTTAAAAATTTAGTCTAAGCACGAACATTTAAACCATTTTCTCCACAATTTGATGCATACCAGTAGTGTGATTAAAGCGTAGATCTATATGCTACGAAGCGGAAGACCACGGTTAAATGTTGGTCGCACCTACTGCACTATTGTGATCTAAAAAGCTCGAGTTTGATCTGAGGATTATGCATCTCACAAGGTTACGAAAATACTATGCGAGTGCTCACAGAACCATGAACGTTAAGTGTAAAAATTTTGTGCAATAAGGCCCAATTGTATAACAGAAAATCAACCTTGAATCAGGGTTAAACCACAAAATTCCCAAGTTTTAGTTACTCTGATTGGATTAACCGTAAATTGACTCTGGATTAACTCTGACCGTAGTTATTAGTCCAGTTACAACTGGGCTAAGAGTAAAATCCAAAACAAAGTTTTAAAATTAACTTAGCACTATCAGACACAGCGTCTTGTAAAGAGAACTTAGGTTTAAGGCAAACTTATGTTAAAATCTTCAAAAAATTAAATAAATTCACATGTCTTTTTCTCCTTCATATTTCTTGTTTGAAAGGGTTAATTTTAGATAAAAGTGATTTTATGTAGATAATAAAGGGTTAGAATGTAGTTTATAGATGATTTTACGATCTTTAAATCTCCATATAATAATTTTGAGGCTATGGTCATTTAAAAATATCTAAAGAAAGTTTAAAATAGTAAACACGGTAAAGAGGAGGTTTGAATTAGGAAACTCTTTTTACTTTTCTTCTAACTTTTCTTGTAAGGAAACTCTGGATATCAACCAGCAGCAATGTTTTATATAGTACCTATAATTATTTTTAATACACAAAATCAAAAGAATACTTCTACATTTTAATATCTCGACATAGAGGTCTATGGATCTAGAGGTCACTTTGGTAGTAGTCAAGCAAACTTCGGCCAAATTATTATTTAGATCAAAATAAAAAAAGATTGATTCCAATCAAGCTCGGACGGAGCCTCCATCTTTGAAATTAATCTCTGAGAAATTAAATTGCTGAATCACTTCCAAAATGATTCCATTGACTCAGCTCGGATGAAAGTGTTAATTGCCACTAATATAAATTGACCCAAGGTTGTGCTTTGTTTTTAAGCCAGTGCAAAACCCTTAGGCCAAGTTATATAATAGAAAATCAACCTCGGATCAGAGTTATCCCACGGAATTCTCAGGTTTTGGTTACTCTGGTAAGTTGATCCTAGGTCAACTTTGATCTGAGGTTGATCTTTTGTTATTTATTTATTTATTTATTCATACATACGGTTAGACCAATTTACATATATTTACAAATAATCAAAAGACCCTATATGGTGAAGAGGGTTCATGTTATCCCGAAGTGCTTAAATTCCACATCACATTATTTTTAAATACTCTATAAGAGCAATGGCATAAGTCAAAACTGTCAAAGTTGTTTAAGCTATTAACATGTCGGCACATTCTTGTTAATGGACTGTTCAGACCATAATTCGTCCTATGATGATCAATGTGCAGCAATTCGTTACACCTAGTGTTGTGACTGGCAACTCGGAACTTAATTCGATCACGTAGAGCATCACAGTTGATCATTCCATTTAATAGGCGGTAAACAAAACAAACGTCCGCAACCACTCTTCTATGCACCAATGACTTCGACCCGCAATGCCTCAAATTGTCATCACAGGAGAAGTCGTCACTTCTCAAACCACGCTTAAAATGATAATATTTTAGGAACTTACGTTCCACCCTATTCAACCTTGAGACGTGAACATCATAGTGTGGGAACCATACGCAAGACCCATATTCAAGTTTCGATCTAACAAGAGAGACATAGAGCAATTTTACCGTTTTGGCCGTGAAGAACTTGCTATGTCGGCGAATAAATCCCAACGAGCGAAGGGCACTATGGCATATGTTAGCAATATGACTTTTAAAAGTCAATCCGGAGTCGAGACAAATACCCAAATCGTTAATTTCCGTGACACGATTGAGTTCAACATTGTTTATTTTGTACCGGAACAAGTCACAGTTGTGCTTCTTATAGGTGATGAGCGAGCATTTGTTGAAATTAAGCCATAAATTGTTATCGGTACACCACTGGTGTATATTATCCAGGTCGGATTGCATCAGTATACAGTCCTCTATGGATCCAATAGTTTTGAAGATCTTCAAGTCGTCGGCAAACAGCAGGTATGAACTATTCTTTATGTAACTACCGATGACATTAATAAACAGCAGAAACAAGATGGGCCCGCAATGTGAACCTTGCGGAACGCCGGAGTAAACCAGTATGTCATTAGAGAGAAAACTATGTATTTTAACATATTGAATTCTGTCACGAAGAAAACTACCCACCCATTTAACTACATTCCGTCCAAACCCCATTGAAGCAATCTTGGACAAAAGTGCCGAGTGGGAGACGCGATCAAACGCCTTAGAAAAATCCGTGTACACAGTGTCGACATGCCTGTGATCCTCGAACGACTCCAAAATGTGAGTCGTTAAGGACAAAAGATTGGTCGTTGTCGAGCGACCAGGAACAAACCCATGTTGATTTTCCACCAAACAACTCACACTAGCCTGCATTAGTTGAGCTGAGACTAATTTGTCAAGCATCTTGGGTATCATCGACTGTATCGAAATACCCCTATAATTTGCTATATCACTACGATTGCCTTTTTTGTGTATGGGAGTAATATAACTTTTCCTCCAGAGACTCGGAAAACAACCACTGGCCAAAGATAATCGGAACATCATGAAGATTGGAGTTGACAATGAGTATTGACACCTTTTTATAAAATAGGATGCAATACCATCAGGACCACAGTTCAAACTGTCAGGCAGTTCTGTAATTGCATTGAATACATCTTCCACCGTGACCCTCAGCAAATTGCAGTCGATAGTCGCATTAGCACCGTAGCTGTGATTGGTGGCGTCGTCACTAGAGTACACGTCAGAAAACTGCTTGGCAAATAAATCCACACAATCCTGACCCGATGAGCATACCTCATCACCCAGAAACATGCAAGCAGGATAGCCTCTCACCTTCGAACAATCATCGACGTATCGCCAGAATGCTTGAGGGTCCGCAGCAATTCCCTCCTCAATCTTGATGATATAATCTCGATGAAGAACTGCATTTAGTTTCTTAGCTCGATCACGAATTTCACGAAATTTATGGTAGTAATGAAGACTACGAGTCTCTTTAAAAGCCTTGTGCGTAATCTTCTTCTCAATGATTAGCTCAATCAACTCCTTCGAGAACCATGCTGGATACTTGGAGACCCCTAAGATATGCAACTGGACTTCAAGAGTTCACTAAGATAAAGTTGGAAAAAGTTTTTAAACAGTGCTTGGCAGAGAGCCATACTAATGCTAATTTGTAAAGAGAATAAACCACTACACGTGCCTATTTACCTACCTCATAGGTACTCTTTCTGATTCAAATGGTAAAATAAATTGAGAATTCTTCAAAAAAAAAAAAAATTTGCGTCTTAGTAATACTTCATATTCAAAATATTTTTTACTCCGCAACCTGGTAGTTTTCGTTAAAAAGTTGAAAATTTTCAATATCTCCAGCCTATCTAGTGAATTGCGTCAAAGTTAGTTCACAAACAGAAATCTACTTATTGTGAGTCAATAAATTCTTCGCAGGGTGGTCCGGGAACCTCTTATAATAATAAAAGTATTCTGAATCTATAGTATATCCAAAGAACATCAAATTAGTTGAATTCGCTGACTACATCAATATGATAATCTCTGCCAAGATAAAATCGCATGTTAACCATGTGAAAAGAACGGACAACAGCAACGTTTAAAGTTAGCGTTTCTTTAAATATTTTTAAGATAGGCTCCTATCCATTAAAACTCGAAAACGAAGTGATAGCAACCTTATAGCTGCGAAATACCCACAGACCGCCGTTGACGTCTAAAAGAAAAGTAAAAAAAGCAGTGCAGAATCTGCACGAATATCACCCATCGATTTAATGGGAATAGAACGAACACTAAAAATTTTAAACAGACAGGATTGCGCACCGAAAGGTTTGCCAAACCTATATTGCAATATTTATTGGACCATAAATTTTTAGTAATTAGTAGTAGTTTTTTCGATTATACTTTTCTTTGCATTTCGTTTGGTTGAAATATATTATCAAAATTTTAAATTATCACGTACTTATTATAACTTCCATTTTCAAAGTGACAGTACGTCAAAATTTATTGATAATATTATTTTTTGTCAAATATTGAAAAAAATAACGAGCGTTTAAAGAAAAGATGGCTAAAACCAATAAACAATTTTCGGTACCAGGATACAAAGTTGTTTAGAAAACAATCAACTTTTTTAGATGTTATAGTAAAAATTATATAAAATGAGAGAAATTGTTCATATTCAAGCTGGACAGTGTGGAAATCAAATTGGAGCCAAGGTAGGTAGCTCTAAATTGACATATTTTCTAGAAAGTGACAGAACTCGTATGTATATTAGCACAAAAATTTAACAATCAAAATTTATGTGTTTCATAGTTCTGGGAAGTAATATCTGATGAACATGGAATCGATCCAACAGGAACATATCATGGAGATTCTGATCTTCAACTAGAACGTATCAATGTGTACTACAATGAAGCTACAGGAGGAAAATATGTTCCTCGAGGTGTCTTGGTTGATCTCGAACCTGGAACCATGGATTCCGTACGATCCGGTCCATTTGGACAAATATTTAGACCTGACAACTTTGTATTTGGTCAAAGTGGTGCAGGAAATAATTGGGCTAAAGGTCATTATACGGAAGGAGCCGAATTAGTTGATTCGGTGTTGGATGTCGTTCGCAAAGAAGCCGAGGGCTGTGACTGCATGCAAGGATTTCAGTTAACTCATTCTTTAGGAGGAGGTACTGGTTCTGGTTTAGGTACTTTGTTGATTTCTAAAATTCGTGAAGAATATCCTGATCGTATAATGAATACCTTTTCTGTATGTCCATCGCCCAAAGTATCCGATACCGTTGTAGAACCCTACAATGCAACCTTATCTGTACATCAATTGGTAGAAAATACCGACGAAACATATTGCATTGATAACGAAGCACTGTACGATATTTGCTTTCGTACATTAAAGTTGACAACTCCAACTTATGGGGATTTAAATCATTTGGTATCGGCTACAATGTCCGGAGTTACAACTTGTTTACGATTTCCTGGTCAATTGAATTCCGATTTGCGTAAGTTGGCCGTAAATATGGTTCCGTTTCCTCGTTTGCATTTCTTCATGCCTGGTTTTGCCCCGCTTACGTCTAGGGGAAGTCAACAATATCGTGCCCTTACCGTACCCGAGTTGGTACTACAAATGTTCGATGCTAAGAATATGATGGCTGCTTGTGATCCTCGACATGGACGTTATCTTACAGTAGCGGCAATATTTCGCGGTCGCATGTCAATGAAAGAAGTGGACGAACAAATGCTGAACATTCAAAATAAGAACAGCAGTTACTTTGTAGAGTGGATTCCCAATAACGTAAAAACCGCCGTCTGTGATATTCCGCCACGAGGATTAAAAATGTCTTCTACTTTTATTGGAAATTCTACTTGCATTCAAGAATTATTTAAGCGCATATCTGAACAATTTACCGCCATGTTCAGGCGAAAAGCCTTTTTGCATTGGTACACTGGCGAGGGCATGGACGAAATGGAATTTACCGAAGCAGAATCCAACATGAATGACTTGGTTTCAGAATATCAACAATACCAAGATGCAACTGCGGAAGAAGAAGGAGAGTTTGAGGAGGAGGAAGAAGCAGATAATGAAGATTAAGGTAAACTATCTTGAGCATATTTTCAGCATTTTAAATTCGTTATTTTAATTTTCAGATTACACCTGCTTAATCTCCTCGTCATGTTTGTCAATGACATTTAAAATATATTATACTGCTGCTTGTGGATCTATAATAATCAAACAAATTGCATTTTTTAATATCATTTCGAAATTACTTTTATTTAGTGCTTTACAAAAATACTCTAGTTTCCGGATATCTCAGTATACACTTTTAAAAAAAAACAAAAAATCTTTTTAATGAAAACGAATATTAATTTCTCAAAAAACTTCAAATACGTAATTTATGACATTGAAGTATTATTAAGTTTAGAGATAAATTTATAATATATTATTTAAAATTGTAACTTGTAAAAAGTTTAAATTAAATTTTTGAAAATGTAGAACTTATTAATTTTGTTATTAATAAATATTAATATAGTTTTGTGAAAAATCTGTAAAATTATAACTATTTAATTTGAGTAAAAATTATGGAAAAACACATTTTTGTTAATTGTTAAAAAAATTGTTTTAATCTAAATTTAATTTTCTAAAGTTTCCTTGAAATCCCAACAAACCGCAGTCTACTGCTTGCTTCTTCTGGTCCTAAACTTTCATTTGAACAAAGGTAAATTTTTTGTTAACTCGTTTTTCTACAATTCTAGTAAAGGCGGTGGATTATATTAAGTTTTGTGTTTTTAATAAATATTTACGCTACCGTACACTTCGTCAAATAAAATTTCGTCTCCACCATAATCTTGAGGAAAAATTTCTCTAGAAATTACTTTACATATAGAGCCGACATTACTGTGGATTTGCAACTGAAAGTAAACATTTATTTTTGGAAAAATGAATAAAATAAATAATTATTACCCTTTCCACCATTTTAGGATTCATTAAAGATTTTGTCAAGTTAATAAATGATTCAATGACAGCTGGGACATTTTAGTAAGTGAACTTCTTGCACACAATTACGATAAGCCTTCTGTAAAAATAATTTCTATATCTGTTATTATTCGTTTATTACAATACCTCAAAAATTAAAGTTATTCCTGTTTTCAATATTACAGGAGAAAATCTGGTTCAAATATCCAGTTTCATATCCTTACAGTCAATTGCAACTACTTTTGTAGAAAGACAATCATTGTTGATGATGAAATAGGCTATATTCATACTGTACGCGAAGAACGAACATGCGTCCACATTTATATCTAAAGTTTTATTTCTCATCTTCAATATTGTAACTTGGCAATTGGATAACGTCATTTTTGGTAAAAGAAAGAAGTAACTAAAATAAAATTTAGTTGATTAGCTAATCTCATTAAATAAAAATTAACTTCGAATTCTTAGATACATTTTATTTCAATTATCTGGAATTTATTCGCAGAATAGAAGTGGGAAAAAGGAAAATTAGAAAAGTTAAAAACAAAATTTTCACGCTTCTAGATGTTAGATTACCAAAATTTTCTAATGATATTTTCCAATAATAATAAATCTTGATTACCTAAGTAATGAATAATAACAAATTCGAAGAGCCGAATTTTGATAGGCAAAAGCTAACGAATTCAAACGACTAGAGGTATATGTCATCTGAGATAGTAAAAATAAGATTTTTAGTCAGCAAAATTTTCACACCTAGCACTCAGCACTCAGCACTAGCCGATGATATCTTTGCGAAGATTTCCCTTCTTAGACAAGTAAACAGTTAGAGTTAGGTTAGCTGCAATAGTGGAAGAGTATTTTATTGGCGATAATTACAAATTAACTTTTTAATTAATTCTTAATTTTTGCGCAGAATTTTTAGAATTGTTTTACTTACAATTGACTTAAAACGACTACCATACTATTTTCGTCCGAATCTTTAAAATAATCTGGAGAAATATTTCTAATACGCAATACCAATCAATAGTCTTTTTTACAGTATTAAAAATAAATTTATTTGCAACCACTAAATGTTTAATTTGATCACCATCTACGATTAAATATTATACAAAATATTTAAAAACAACAACAATTTACCCAAATCTTTAGGAATATGAGGTTGCTTCTCTAACCATAATTGTATAGTTTCTACATCTTCGTTGATACTCTCACCTGTTCTTTCATATTTATTTAGAACCCATTACTGTCAGAAAGTCGGACTCACGATTTCAAAAATTTCATCTACACTATAGAAAAGAGGATAATTTTCTGAATATATTAACACAAAAATTTTTTAGTTGTCGAAATAACGGCATTTTAAAATTACGAAAAGAAGGGAGTTGTAATATGATACACCTCGATGCGTGACGGTCGGTCTCACGTTGAGGTACGGTCTCGTCGGTGATGGTCTCATTTTGTTGACGGTACGTGTGCTTTGATATACTGTTAATGTTGTTGTCAGTCGCGGTCGACACCCGGACGTGTTCTATGGCACCCTTGGCGAGTTCTATCATTCTTCAGAAATATTTTTAAATTGTTATGCGTAATGTGAAAAAATAAAACAGGCCCGAAGAGCGCCGAAGGCGTCCGGAGGGTCTGTTTTATTTTTATGCCTTACACAACAACGGTTAATCATACAGCCGTGTTGAAAGGTGTATCTAAAATACATGTAAATTTTACATTTTTAAAATCGACTTTTTTCGAAAACTTTTGCATTATCCTACAAAATCTTTGTTCTAGTATGCTTAGAAAAGTATCTTCTTTCTTAGTGTGTAGATGAAATTTTGAAAATCGTGGATCCGATTTTCTGACAGTTCCCCCCATTCTTTCTGCTCAATTGTGTACTTTAAATACCCAATAAAATACAAAACATTAATATTATTTTATTGTAAATACTAAATCTATTATAGCAATAAAACCGACAATAATTTACATTTGACAGGTTTGGACTATTGGAATATTTGAATAAACAAGAAAAATAAAAATGACAAAAACTTTTAATACTGACTAAGAATTTTGATAAAATTATTACATTCTTAATTTTATTACGTAATTTTTTAATTATTTCAAGTTTTTGTCATTTTTAGTTTTTTTGTTTATTCAAATAGGATAAAAGTCGGATAGTTGCCTCAGTGGTATACATGCCCCGGTTTTGAATACACTGTGTTAGAGACGTCGGTGGCGAGGTCTCTCACAGACCTAAATGTCATCTAAGCCATCAAAATAGGTGCATGCGTTTTATCCGTGTGAAAAAAATCTTCCGCGGCGAAACTTTGATGGGCGTCGAAATTATATTGGTAAGTAATTTCTATTGAATATTTTTATTACTGATTGTGGTTTCAGTCAACTTTTTACTTTTTTGCATGAATTAGAGTTTAAATAGAAAATAACTTAATAAAGTTTAGAATTTTTGAAGTATTTTTGTGGTATTTAGTACTTTCGATGTAATAGATGGCATTGTATGTCTCTACTTCAACCCATTGTATGGGATTTACATTTCATAATCTTTTCTTAACCTAAAATTTCATTTAGACACGTGAACTCTTTTAGTTTGGTCATTTGGTAAGCGCAATATTTATTTTAATAGTTTGGTTAATCTTTTGATTTTTTAAATTTTTAAATTTTTTCAATTTTGTTTGATGTATTTGCTCTCACTCGTTATTTTTACTGTTAAACATGACTGAGGACCAATAATAATCGTGAAATAGGGACCTTCATATTTTTTTACAGGTTTTTTTGTTTTTTGTTTTTTATTTTTAAGTAATTTTTACCACTTCTATAGAGTAATTTTTTAAGAATTCTATTTTCTTGTTTATTTAAATATTCTAAGTTCAACCCTGTTAAATGTGAATTTTTGTCATTTTGGTTTTGTTAAATATTATGTTTTCTTCGTAGTATGTATTATTTACTTAATAGTTAAAATTTTATTATTTTAACATTTTGTTAAGTTTGATTATTTTATTACATTAGAGTTTAAATTACACTATTTATTGTTGAATAGTTTTTAGTTATTTTGTCAAGTATCCGTATCAAAAAGGATAGTCACCCTATTTATTTATGCGGATAGTTGCCCCTGGAGCAACTATCCATTCTGTACATTCTTTAACAAGATGATTATTGCGCAGAATGTTTTGAGAATTACAATTTTACTAAATCGAAATCAGATTGAATTCAATGTGAGATCTGTCGAATGTGGTTGCATGAAACTTGTACAACATTCAATAACCATTGCATGAGATGTGCAAAGTTGAAAATCTTGATATTTGTTTATAATTAATGCTAATGCCAAAGTTGATTGCCATATTGTTCTATTTTTTAGATAAATAATAATATTTTACTAATAATTTACCTAACTTAAAGTTTGAAGGCTATTTTTATTGCATTTTTATAGTTTAAAACGTTAAAACTTAATACTATTTTATAATAATCAATAAATAAGTAAGTGGTTTAGGTAGTGTTTAATTTACAATTAACCATGAATTTTTAATTTAATATTATAACGGCAGAACACCCTGTATATGTAATTTTATTTAAACTAATTGCAATTATTCAAATTTACTAAATCAACAAATTAAATAATCTTGGAATAAACAAGTTAATAAAACGTTTAATAATAACGTTTATTATTAAACGTTTTATTAACTTGTTTATTCCAAGATTATTTAATTATATTTCACAAGTTAAAAAATTAATTTATTAAATCAACAAATTGTAAAAATATATTGAAACTTTAATAAAGACGTCGACAGGTTGCATGTGCACTAAATAAAATGCAACTTCACAAAACCTACTTTAATGTAGAACACTTCCTACAATTTAATTATGCATATCTCGCAAGATGACAAATCCTTTTAAATTATAATGTAATTACCTATTAATATCTGTATATAAATTTGTTAATTTAGCATCTGTTAATATGATATATAAGTATGTAAATTTTGTTAAATAAATTGAGTATCAATCGAACTCCGTAAAACTTAACTTCGACTTGAGTTTTATTCTACCAACAGGGTGACTTTTGAGATCCCAGCCTAAAAATTTGTTAGTGAGGCTGCTAACACTCAGAAGTTATCCGCCCTCTCCATAATCTCTGTACAGAGATTATTCAGGTAGTGCAACTCGATATTAGTCATATCAATTTTTTTGGTTTTTCTAAAAAATTTGATAAAAAAATCATATCAACTTTTTTAGTTTTTCTAAAATATTTGATATGACTATTTTATAATGTTGATTAATATTATGATTAGAACTAGTAAGAATCTCAGTAAATAATAAAGACTTATTATTTAAATTGATATAAATTTGTTTCTATCTAAAAAAATCATTGTTATAGGCGTCTATCCCAGCACGAGGCAAATATCCCCGTGAGCATTTTTAACCTTAGGCTACTATCTGCTACAATAGGCAACTATCCCTTTCTTAGGATAGTCAAATAAAACAGGATTTACTTAAAACTAATATTAATTATGATTACAAAAATAGGGTACTATAAAAGATCAAAGACTTGTGCTTCGTGTTCATGAAACATGACTTTGAAACTTTGAAACTTTGAAGCCATGAAACTTAGGTTCATAAAATTAGAGAAAACTTTAATTTGATGTTGCAATATACAACATCTTTGTCATATTATATTGATCAATGTATGATTATTCATTATAATATATTATTTATTTTATATATTTTTAAACCTGAATTTGTAGGGTTTTCTACCTATCCAATTTATCTTGAGTCTTACATTTGAGAATAGCTTTTAGTAAAGTTACTCGTTGTTTTACAAAATATTGTACGAAGTTATAATGTATGATTTTGTACATTTTTTACATATTATACGAATATTAAGTAATTCTATTTATTCATTATTTATTTTTTATAAAATTAATTTTTACATGTTACATGAAATTGAAATAAAATTACAAAAAATATTATCGCATGTTAATAACCTTTACCATATTATTCATTGTTTATTATAGATTAGATTAGTATGGTGTATATGATTTCGAGTAGGTACTACAGTTCTTTTCAGCTATCCTTAAAGTGGATTCACTACCCTCGCTTACTACACAAGAGTTTGTGATGAAAAACTATCTTCCTCTTGCGGGGAAGAGTAATCTTTCCTTTACACGCTGGATAATAAAAACTAACCAGCTTCTCTTTGGTGTAGAGAACCCTAAGTAATGTTACAACTAGCTGATCTGATGCGGAAGCGAAAACAAGGTTCGAAAAATAAACCTTCCTAAGCAAGTCCAGCTCTTTAGAAAGAAACACACATAGTAAAAACAGATATTTTTTATTTAATCTAATATCACAGATCATAAAAAATGTGTGTATTGAGATGGCACTTGTACAATCATCGGTGAAGATGGTCTTACTGGAGCATACGCAAAAATTATCTAATACTCAAACACAGATTAAATGTAATAAAAACTTACTCGCCCGATAGCTATCGATGAGCTTACAATAATGAAGAAATGATGAAATACATCAATGAAGATGATGATAAAAAAAACCCGAGCGGTTTTGGTGCAGCTGCCACACACTCCTCCAGGGAAACTTAGATGTCGAGATCCGTAAGACAATTGCCAAAACACGGCCACAAAGCCACTTCAAAATTGGATAATCCCAAGGTCAAGGTTACGCGATGGTATCAGCTTTGTTAACACAGCTCAAAAATAACAGTAATCCAGATGTTCAAAATTGGGCGAAGAAGGTGTAAAAAGGAAAAGTTAAAATCCTAAAAATTGCAAATACTGAAGTTCGTAAAGATTAAATAATAAAAAATAATAATCTGCACTTGCTGGTTGCAAAGATTAAAGTCAAAATGTCGCGTGATTATCTCTCGACCTTGCATGCCTTGGGAGGACAGGGCCGTATTCAAAACAACAAAATAACAGAGTTTTGTTACAAGTTAGTAAGTTAATAAGGCTTCTTAACGTTCTTTTAAAAAAGTTTTTATCATATTTTTAACAAGAATTTAACAATAAATATAATTTACCTAGCAATCCCATAATTACTGTTATTATTAAATCAGACTAGCAGTGTGATAAATCAATTTGAAAGGGAAAATATTTTTATTCTTTTATCTTTTACCAATGGTTACTGTCACAGTTTCCATCCCAAGATTTGAATTTTTTCCTATTGACTATTGGAAAGAGGACAATTTTCTGAGCATATTAGAACAAAAAATTTTTTGAATTATGCATTAGTTGTTGAAATAACAACATTTTAAAGTTGCTAAAAGCAGGGACATGTATAATACTATACTGTATAATAGTATACTCTTACTGTTTACTGTCAGTTGCGGTCGACACTCGGACGAGTTCTACGGATTCGACTTCCACTGTTGGCGAGTTTTTCTGAATCCGTTATGTGTTTGTCAAAATACAAGCCCGGAGAGCCCCGAAGACGTCCAAAGGTCTGTTTTGACAAACTAAACCACGGCCTATCGTGAATCCATGTTAAAGCCATTTTTTGATTTTTAAATTCGATTTTTTTGAAAACTAATAGATAAACTATCAAAATTTTTGTTTTAGTATGCTTAGAAAAGTGTCCTCTTTGCAATAGTCAATAGGAAAAAGTTCAAATCTTGGAATGGAAATAGTGACAGTTCCCCCAAAAATAAACCCGATGTTATATCAATCATACAATAAATTATAATACACTTCCTTTTATGTGTTCTAGCTATTTATTTTTTTAAATGTTTAAATATGAGATTACTACTACAACAGCAATTGGAAATTATTTAGTGTTATTTAAGTTATTCAATCTACACCTAATTTTCTAAAGTTTCCTTGAATTCCTAATAAATCACAGTCGGGTATATCGTCTATTCTTAAACTTTCATCAGTAACCATAGACTTGCGCTGTTCAAAAAAAGATTTGTTTTTCATTAAATCTTCCTTCCACAATTCTAAAATAAGATGATTAACGTTAAGTTGAATTTGCCAAAACTTTAAATTACCATGCATTTCTTCTACTGAAACTTCGTCTCCACCATAATCTTTGGGTAAAATTTCCTTCGATACATATTCGTGCAGGGAACTTAGATTCTTGTGAATTTTTATCTGCAGAAAAATAATCAGTTTTTGACAATATTACTTTTATTTTGCTTACCCTCTTCGCGAGTTTAGGATTCATAAAGGATGTAATCACATTGACAAATGTTTCAACGATTGGGTTTACATTCAATCCGTGCAGTTCTTTTATACCATTATGGTACGCTTTCTAAAATCAATATATTTGTTTCTAAGTAAAATTTGTATTTAATTAATATACCTCGAAAATAATCTGTAATATTCTTAACGTTATGGGTGAAAAGCGAGAACAAAATTCGAAAGTATAATTTTGAGAGTCAAACACTATTACTTTTGAGGAAGGACAATCATACTTTATAATAATATCCGCTAGATTTATGCCGAGTGTGATCATCGATTGTGCGTTCAATTTTGGATCTAGAGTTTCACTTTTCAACTTGGACATTATAACTCGACTGTTATTTGGCGTCATCTTCCGTAGAGGAAATAAGTAACTAAAAAATTAATTTTAATAACTAAATAATTCCTTCCATACCTTTAAGCTTTTCTTTTCTTTTAATTCACATTTATACCGGGTAGCTCTAGAAGGACACCGCATAGATTCCATGCCCCCAAAATTAAGTCACTGAATTTTTGAAATTAACAGAGCTTTACTTCCTCATGAAAATATTTTTGGGCATAGTTTCAATCCATTTTTACAAAAATTTCTATTCTTCTATATAATTTAATCCATCAGATAAGTTTCAGGTATACTTACAAATGATTTAAAGCAATAGCAATATCCTCTTCGTATGGACTTTTAAAATAGTCTGGATAAATATTTCTAATACGAAAATGCCAATCGAGAGCTTTCTTTGTATTATTAAAAATAAATTTGTTTTCTACCAAAGCATGTTCGATTGTAGTTTCGTCTATAATTTGAACTCATTAGACAAAAGTAATAAATTAAAAAATAATTGTTTACCTATATTTTTAGGAAAATGAGGCTGCTTCTCTACCCATAATTTTATAGCATCAATATCTTCCTTAAAACTCTCAAGTGTTCTTCCATACAATTTTAATGTTCTCTCTTTCTGCTCATTTGTATAGTACAGGCAGTTTATAACAGTCGTCATGTTTGAAATGTAATATTCTACTAACCACTCTGATAAAACTACTATTATAATATAGTTTCCTTGTACATAATGTGTAGGATAATAAACAATTGTAAGCAATGAATTTTTTTTATTAACGATAATTCATTTGATTGTAAAAAAAGACAATGACTTTCATACGTTTTTTATCTTTCGAAAAATTTGAAATTACTAGCTCGACACGATTTAACAAAAGGATCGGTTGTGTTTATTACATTTTTTAAATTGACCTGTGGCGAACGGAGTGTAACGTAAAAAGCTCTCACTTTGTTTTAAAACAGTGGAGTTTTAAGTTCTTATTTATCGAATACAAATAAATGTGAAATTTGTGAAACTAAACTGAATATTTTAAAAATCTGAATTAGAACCCCTGGTCTGTTAGAATTCCCAACTTTGACCTCTTTATGTTTTTGCCATTTACTACATTTTTACAGTTAAGATATTATAATACAGTGGACGCCGCATATTCGAATCACGGTTAATGTTATCAAAATTAAAACTAAAAATATCAAATTAAAAACATCGTTAATTATAATCCAAAATTCGGTTTATGTTATCGATTATTTTTTTAAGATTGTTTTCTCCCATTGAAAATAAAGTTAGTTTGCAGTTTACAAACATTCTTTTTTAAATTTTGTTCACAAACCGGGAACCACCCAGTCATATTCATTACCTAGACCTGACTCAGGTGTATCATATAGCAGAAAGTTGCTAGTATGTTGATTATGCACGATTTAATTCAGTTCTATTTTAAAATTTCATCATAAGCGACATAAAAATTTTTTATAACATTTTTAGATCCGTTGCCAAAAATTAGCCAGCGGAATGCATCACTACAATATAGCATTTCGCAATTACTTTTGTGTAAAATTAAAAAAAGAATCTTTTCGTGTATTGTTATCAATCGGTTATTGTTATCAAAACCCCCGAGTCCCAATGTGATCACATTAAGCGGCGTCCACTGTATACGTAATTAATTTCCAATTGGAAATTAAGGCTCGTTATTATCAATGTGATAGGGTTTCTCACAAATATTTAATATTTTTAGGGTTCTATGTCCTGAATTTTTTTAATTATTGTTAATAATTACATTGTACTTACATTACATAATTTTAAAGTTAGTTCTCATAGTATAGAGTACATTACCTTGAATTTTCGATAATTTTATTCATATTTGTATGTGCAATAAAACAACTTTTAAATTTTAATTATACGATAAAACTGAATAATATTGAAATTGTATACTTTTTTATGTAGCCAAGCTGTACATACATTTGGTTCATATGTTTATAGTGTAACCAAATTGTGAGATTCCGCTAAAGCTCTGAAATGGGACCAGCTAGATTTTCAACTGTTTTTGCATAAAAGCGATAAAATTAATTTCTTTTTGCTGTAAACTCTCTTCTCTTTAATGGGTAGTAAATGGTATTCTAAAACTTGTGGTTCACTTTCGAGGTTCTACGAAACCCAATTTAGAAAATAATAAACTATAACCTAATGCAGTGGCGTAGCCCCCCCCCCCCGAAATTATTAATTTGTAATTTTACAATGACTTCAAACCATGTATAGATTTCTATATAAATGATTTTCAAAACACTAATGATACTATATTTGAAGGCTAATGGCTGATTTTGCATCAGAAATGAAAAAACCATGAAGGAGCAGCTTCCAAAATATACAATGGAAGCTCTTAATCAGTTTAAGGGTACTGTTGCGTATCCCATCCCACGATTTTAACTTTTTTCTATTGAAAATACGTGAAAGGACACTTTTCTAAGCATACTAGAACAAAAATTTTGTAGGATTATAAATTAGTTCTCGAAAAAATTTAATTTGAAAAATTTAAATTTACATGTAATTTAGATACACCTTTTAACACGGCTGCATGATTAGCCGATTTTGTGTAAGGCAAAAAAATTAAAAATATCCCTGAAAAATTACAGAACTCGCTAAGGGTGGAACTCGAAGCCATAGAACTCGTACGGGTGTCGACATCGAATGAACACAACATTAAGACTATATTAAAGCACACGTACCGTCAACAAAATGAGACCGTCACCGACGAGACCGTACCTCAACGTGAGACCGACCGTCACACATCGGGTATATCATATTACATTTGCCTGCTTTTCGTAATTTTAAAATGCTGTTATTTTGACAACTATTGCATAATCCACAATAATTGTGTTAATATACTCAGAAAATTGTCCTCTTTCCAATAGTCAATAGGAAAAAGTTAAAATCGTGGGATGGGATATGCAACAGTAACCCAGTTTAATATTGATGTTTCCGAATATATTATATATATATTATTTTAGGAACATTAGCGGTTACTACAGCCTCTGTAGAAAGAACATTTTTCATCTTAAAACGAATAAAGCCAAATTTGAGAAATAGTACGGGCGAAAATAGGTTAAACGGTTTAGCTTTATTTGCAGTTCACAGGAATGTGCCTATATTAATGTAGAAGAGGTTATATATACTTTTGGAATAACAAAAAATGCAATGATTTTACAATTATAATTATATTAGAATAATAATAATTTCTATGACTTAATTTTTAATGTTTATTTAGTGTTTATTATTATTGTCGTTAACGTTAAAATGTCTGACGAAACTCTTTTTTCGGAGAAATTATTTTTTATTGTAATTTTTTAACTTTCTATTGAGCGCATGACCTTGAAAATTTGAAAAAATTTTGCCTGCGGCGCTATTAAAAACGACTCGCTGCGCTCGCATCAAATTTCTAGCTACGCCACTGACCAAATAATTTTCTAAATAGTATTTGTCCCCATTTAATTGAATTTATATATTCTTTTATTTACCGAGACTTTAAATTTGGTGTGTGAGTCTTACCCGTAGCATAATTCTTAATTCAATGGGAAATCCCTTTAAAGATTAATGCAATTGTTCATTTTATGTTTCTATTACATTATTATTTTTACTGGTGAATTTATTAGACATTTATTTAACATTTCTTAATTCATTAAAGCAAAAGCTGACGTCTATATCAACAAACATCGGTATTTTTTCTATTTTCCAAATCAACTTCTTCTGTGCTGTATAAGAACATTATTTACAAATCTTCATCGTTGGAACAATCCAATATCTTAAAGATTTGGAAGAGGAATTTCTGTTTTTATATTAATTTTTTTTATGTAAACGCACGTCTTTTCTACCTTCTCTACCCCTCTATTTGTATTGTAAATTTTTTTCTATGGTTTATGTTTACATCGCCTGTTGTGTTATTTTATTTTTCTATCAATTTATATTTTTATTTTATTTTTACACATCATGATTATTCTGCGAATGACGTATATCTATGTTAAACTATAATTATTTTTTACAGACACTTGTTTTTGGTAATTATAAAGAAGAAACAAGGCTAACAAAATTAATAATAATTTAGTTTTCACAGAATTGTTTTTATAATTATAATTATTATTGGAATCATTACAAAATTTGCATTTACGCAAACATGATTGTTTCAATCACTCATTTTTCGATCTTGATAATCCCTGTATCCCACTCCTTCACAGTTTCTTTTCAATTAACGGTAAGCGGAATATAATAAATAATTTAACTTAAAAATTTTCCACGATCCCCAGTTTTTCTTCAAATAAAATTAATATTAATTAGTATTTAATGTAAAGTTTAACAATTACAATTTTTAATTACTTTATTATTCTTGTATGCAGTTAATATAATACATTCCCGTATTTTTATTATATAAACACTTAACAATTTATTATTATGAAGTTTTTATAAAAGTAAAATCCGTTTTACGAAACTGGTAATATTAACGTTGATGTTTAAATTAAATTCAGCTTATCAATTTTTGTTAGAAATTTTCAATTTACTTCTTCAAAAAGTACCCACAATTAAAAGATATTAAAGCCAACTTTTGCACAATGTTAAATTAATAAAATTTTTACCCCAGAGCGTGCCAGTATTATACTCTTTTGATTAATAGAAACTTAATAAACATTAATTAGTATATATTATATTTGCTACAAAAAAAGATTAAGAAAATAATTATAAGTATAATATTTATAAGTATTTCAATATTTTTACATTGAAAATTTGTTTTATATTTACAAATAAAAAATATTCTTCTTCGAACTATAGATAAAAAAACATTTTAATGTCACCGATAATTCCTATCACAGCCATTAAAATGTAAAGTATAGTATAATTATACTATTATCTAACTACACGTGTGTTTGTTCGGTAATGCTAAATTAATAACCTGGTTAATTAAGTAAAATAAAAATTTTAAAATTATTAAAAACCATAAGTGTAAAATGTAGTCAACTTTATCAGAGTTACCCTTTTATTATGTTTATTCTTATGTGATTGCTATATTCACTTTTGTTGTCAATTTTTCTTCTTGATATCAAAAACTTTCCCCTTCTTTACTCTTAAATTTCTGTAATATTTAATACATTGCAGCATCTTTTCTTTGCTATGCTAGTTATCTAGAAGTAGTTATATTGTTATAAGCTGTTTAGACATACTATTTTGTACCATTGCAGTTACTGATAATGAAAACACAAGTTCGTAACGCAAGAACAATTTGTTTTTCGATTATAGTACAAACTTAATTAATTTGGATTTATTCTAGGTTTCCAATTGTAACTTTTTATGCTTGACTGAATTTATCCTTTAGGTAACTAAATTGAATAAACTTAGAAATAATCGACGGATACATGGTTTTAGTCACTTTTTAGTAATGTAACTCGATATTAACCATAGCTATATGTTAGAAATTTGTTTGCGGTAATATACTTACTGTATATTTTATTTGTGATTTTTTTTGATTTTATAAAACATTGATGGTATATTGTCGAGTCCACTATTTTCTATTTGTGTTAGGACCGATCTGGTTAGTTGAAATAGCTGTCTTTGCAATTTATTTTTTATTAAAAGTTACTTCTAAAGTTGGTTATCTGGTTTGTAACTTGTAGGCTAGTTCATTGGTGAAGACTCGCCTCGATGATATGAATCTATAGGATGATCGTGAATTTATAACACAATTTCTGATATCTAAAATCATCGTTCAATAAATATTGGCGTGAATTAATAGTATATCGTTTTATTAGGATGGAAAGCTTAACTTTTCCTGCCTAGCGAGTTTTTTCAGATACAAGGGGAGTGAAACAACCCGAACCAATGAAAATCTTGCGTAGCAGGGAAAGTTACTTTCCATCTGAATAAAACATGTTACTTTTTTCCCAAACGAAATAACTTTACAAACTAATGTCGAAATTAAATTAAAATTTCGTCTTGCAATATTTTTTTAATCTAGCTGTAATGAACAAAAGTACGTTGCCATGATTTAATCTGTAAACTAATTTCAATTTATGTTGGTCTTCTTCTTCTTTAATTAGGTCTGCGACCTGTTTTTGCTTAACAGCAACCTCAGTGATGTTCCGAAGTTACTATTAGTTCTATGAGCATATTTTTTGTTTTACATCCGAGGTAGCTTGCTAGGCTTATCTCAGAAGTGCCAGTAACTCTGGTTTTTGTTGTTGATGAAGGCATGTCATCAACCCAGAGGGACCGCCGGCTTTACGTACCCCCCGAAGCACGAAGACGATCATAAGAAATTTTAGACTCTCCCCGGATTAGAACCGAGTACCTTAATGTTAACAGTTATTCAGCTAGCAAACTAGGCTAATGACCGTCTCTATTTACGTTGGTAATATTTAAATTTAATTCGCAACTGTCAAATACAATTGTAGCATTTAATAAATATTTTAGGTTAAAAAACAAAGTTTTTATTTATTTGGTAAAAATAAAATTTTAAGTTGGTATATTGTAGAATTTAAATGTCAAAGTCAAAGTTTACATCTATTTATTTATAAATTACGGTCTAAAATTTCATATTTGAAGCGGTAGATAAACTTAAAATAAATTTTAGAAAGGATAGATACCAAAATTATTCAATTTTATTAAAATAATATTGTTATATCTAGTTATTTCTTTCCCAGCCTAGGCAGAGAATCAATGAAAAACCGTTACGCCACGTGTTTATATTTATGTTGGTAAGAGAAAGTTTGATTTTTTTGTTTAAAATCGATACTAAAATTGCTCACTTTCCAGTCGTTTGGAGAAAAAAATATAATAAAGCATCGGACAATAATTAGAAATTATGCAGGTTTACCTCTTCCGCAATTGTTAGAGTTTTAGCAACAGGAAGTTTTTACATAACAGTTTACACAACAGTAAATTCTTACAGTTTACATAACAGTAAGAACAATTGTGCCAAGAGTAATCTTTGCTATAGTAGAATTAAGAGATGAACTTTTCCAAAAACTGTAGCGGAGAGACAAAGCACAGCAGTCGATTTTCATAACATAGCACGATTTCCAAAAGTAGCGGGGCAATTGTCTGCATCCATGTACAGTTGCAATCACCAGGTGGAAATCGTACAGGAAATTTGATAATGAAATTTGATAAGGATAATGAAGAAACATCATTAATGACATTATTAGGCGTTTTCGAAAATTGATCCGGTACATTTCTACCGTTTACCTCCCGGTAAACAGCTGATTTACTGGTGCATGTGCGGTGCATGGATAAGGTAGATTAATTTTCGAACGTTTATTATACCCACCGGTAGATTATTAGAACAAATTGTTCACCTAACCTCAAAGTTTATGTATAATTTTTATATACTTAATACTGAAATATATATGCTGTATATAATATAAATATGTATGCTGTATATAATATAAATATGTATAACGCTGCGTACTGAATACCACGACTGAATGAATTGACTAAAAAAGATAGGTTAGGTAACCTCCGGTTAATAATTTACCATCTCGAAATGTCGATCCACAAACGGTTAACCGTGGTTAATCTGGTACATGCACCTGGTGGATTTAGTAGAATTTTCGAACGCGGTTAAAATTTACCGATTGAATTTTCGAACGCAAGCGGTGAATACGGTATCTACCAGTCATCTACCGGATCAATTTTCGAAAACGCCTATTGTTAGTTGGCCAGGTGCTTACACATGATATATTGTTGTGTTACGAAGTGATTTTTGCCAGCCTTGTGGTTGTTTTGAAATTTGTTTGAAATTTTATTATTATTATGCATTACTTTGTATGAATTAGATTTAAAATATTTTTGAAGCTTGGCAGAAAAAGAAGAAAGATAAGGGCTTTTTTGCCAAAAATGACGACCGGAGCGGTCGAGTAAATATTAGGCTCCGTGATTTTTGATTATTTTGTCAGAAATAAATTTAAAAATTGTGATTTTTTGATTTTACTTAAATTTTGATTGCGAGTTTTCTTTGGATTTCTTTTATAATTAAAGAAATTTTTTAATTAAATGATTTTTTTTTATTGAAATTATTAATTGGAATTTATGAGATTTGTTTGAATGTTGTCAAAAGAACGACAGGAATTGATGATAAGAAGACAGATACGAACGAGCATCGTGTGGATTAGAATTTCCATTTTATGCGATTAATTTAAACATTGAATTTGCAGTTAGATATAAAAATTTAGTGGAAATATTTTTATACACAATTTATTTTGGCAATCAATTTAAGGCACGTATTTTTAATACTTTGCAAATTAATGCCCGATTTGAAGCTAGACGAATGGATAATTTTATATTATTAGAAGACAGTCGATATCCACGTCGTTGCTGTCTGATGACTCCATTACTGAATCCACATACTCCGGCAGAACAGTTATACAATGAATCGCAGATACAAACAAGAAAAGTCATCGAAAGAACATTTGGAATTGCAAAAAGACGATTTCCAATTTTTAGCATTGAAATAAGAACAAAAATACGTCTTGCACAGGATATTGTTGTTAGTGCAGGTATTTTACACAACCTTGCCTATAAATTGCGATATGGTGCCTGAAGTTGAAATTTTCCAATTGATGATCCACTTTATCACTTTCTGATGACTATTACTCATACTCCGTCAGAACAGTTGTGCAATGAGTTGTCCCAGTTTCAGTTATCCCAGTTTTGCCATTAACAAATGAAAATCAAAGTGGCGTCATAATCACAAATAATTTTATAAATTACTTTCAACGATTGTTATAAATAAAAGCAATAAATAATAACAGAGTTTTATTTATATTTTGCTAACAATATTTTTTGATTTTTAATTTGCAATAATTGTAGTAATTGTAATTTTAGCTTTCGTTGTTCTGTCGCTTATTTGTGCAGCATCTCCTCATGTAACGCCTTGGTTTTGGAGGTGAAGTAACTCCTCTCGATATTTGATCATTGTATCACATTTGTTGTTCAGTGTATCTTTAGTTATCGACTATAGTCGAGAGTGTCTTTTCTGTTTCAATGCTTTCGCATTCCAAGTACTCCAATCACTCTATAAATTATAAACAATTAACAGTTAAAAACGATAATTTTACAAATTTTACCTTGTCTTGCCTAATGAGATAAATTTCTACTTCTTTAGACTGCTCACTCAAATTAATGTCTTTCAACGACGCTGACGTGGTGCTAATAGTTTTATTTGGGCGTTTACCTAGCTAGCCGAGATGAAACTTAAATGTTATAGAACCTCATTATTAGAAATCGTATTTGTCCTATTAGGATTTAGTAAAAGTTTTCACTAAGCAACTAAAAATTTTTTTCATTAATCTAAAATGTCAACTCACTCAAAATCGAGTTTAAATAAATCTTTTTCGTGCACTATGTGTAAGGAAATTCCGAAATTAATCCGTTTATATAAATGTAACATGAAAGGGCATATTGTTTGCTACAATTGCTTTATGAAACTACGAAATCAAGGTAAGTTAATTTAAAATATTTTTTTAAAAAAACCAAAGCATAAAGTTTGATCTATTTGTTAAAATATTAATGAATTCTAAACTTTGCAAAAATTATTTTTGTATTTTTGAAGGATCCACACGATGTGTGCAGTGCCAGTCGGTGTTATTAAAAGTTAATAGCACTCACAATCTACCAACTGGAGATGAAACTAAAGGTGTCAAAATAGAAGATCTATTCAATTTACCTAAAAACAGTTTGAATGTTTTACTTGGTAACGAAAAGAAAAACCATATACTTGATATACTGCCGGTAGGTGTTAGGTCTTTTAGCACTGTAAGAAATAAAACCAGTACAATTACAAGTGTTCCAATTAAATGTCCTCACCTTCCCTGTGGGAAAGCAATTAGTTCTGCTTCTTTAAAATTACACTTTGAATACGAACATTCAGATATAAGAAAGTATTTGGTTGGGCGAAGCGAAGAACTTCTTATTAACTCAAACGTATCCGTAATTGAACATGGAATGACAAATTGTATAGCAATAATTGAAGTATACAATAAAGCTCAAATTTCGTCCAAAAATTATTGCCATGAAAAATTTGATAAAAAATCTCCTCCGACTTTGTTTTGGGTTTTAGTGAGCGGATCTGTCCAAAGAGATCCAGCTGTTGCCTACGCCATTTATTGGATTGTCACCGAGTCTACTGATTTAGCTTACCAGTGCACTTTAGAAATGACATCAGAAGCGAACAGTACAGGTTGCGCAACATTTTGCGGGGTTAACCATATAAGAGATGATTTATGCATTAGCAAGATTGAAGAAAAAATGAATTGTTTATATTTATCGTATGGTTCCATAGTTAATTTAAAAGGACCTTATGGTGAAGTAAATTTTCATGTAACTTTACACTAAATTTACTCCTTTTAGAGATATTAACTTATATTATATATAATACGTTTTGTCTAAAATTATACACTAAAATATTTAAATAAAACAAATAATATTATTTGGACATATATTAATACACAAGAATCACAACATACAAATATAATTACGTTTTCCTTTTAATTAATATTGTTCCGCATACCAGATGGGAATATTATTAACAATTAAACTACTCCTCACACTGCTTAAAACTTTTTCTCTTCTGTTTTGTGGACATTTTAGAAAAAATTACAATCATTTTTTACCAAAATATTCGATTAACAAAATTACTTCGAAATGAGTTCTACTAGAGATACGACTGAAGTGAATCTAAAATTTTCAAGTGCTAACACAAACTGGGTCCCAAAAAGTAAACGTATTGATCCATTAACCGCAATATGAAGTTTTGTCCTACGCGGGGCAAATCTTGGGGATTCGTGAAAGTTCGAATATATTGAAGCGGGCTTAAAACTGAACTTTCGAAATACTTCCATTGTCTTCCAATAATAAATTTTGCCCTGTTTACATAAGCATTCTAACCAGAGAGATACTTTGCAACATTGCCAATTTATTATTCAAGAAAAACATTTAGTGGGATATTAACCCAGGTTTTTACTTGGTTCAATTTTGTTGGGTTAATGACGTGAATTGGGATAAGTACCTCAAAGTAGATGGTTTCTGCTATCATTATAAGTAGAAATAGTCAGAGAATGACGTCCTTTAAAATGAAATACAAAACAGAGAGACTTCTCAATTGTTATGTAAAATAAGTATAAGATGTGAAATAAATAAAAGAGTTGAATTTATGGTCAGCATTGATCACTTTCTTTCAATTCGAATATTTTTCCATCGTTTTCGGGCGCACCATACACTTCTTCGGGTTGTGCGGTTTCTTCATTTGATCCACGTAATTGTAACACAACAATGTTTTGATTTCCTTCTAATCCTAATACGATATGTTTCCCACCTGACATAATTTCACTTGCTGTGATATTGCATTTGGTGGTATACACAGCAACCAAATTGCCTGTAAGAAAATAACGGTTAGAAAAATTCCAGAATTTTAAATTTATTACCTTTATTGAGATCCCATACGCGTATTGATTTATCTCTTCCTTGAGAATCGTTAGATAAGCATAGTCCACCTGTGAAATCTAATTGTAAGGAAGTTACAGGAGCCGTGTGCCCGCACAACGACCATCTGCAATTGCCTAAAATTTATAGTAATACTTTTAGTCATATTTTCACCTTCTTTCTTATACTAACCTGTAATTAAATCCCAAACAAGTATTCTAGCGTCATCTAAACCAGAAATAACGCAACTTCCGGGAGAACTGATTGCTAAAGCTACTGTGCTACAAGAAGGTTTCCATTTTTTAAATAACGTTCCACTTTGAAGATCATAAACAACTATAAAATTTGGATTTGGTTCATCAATCTCGTGACACACACAACATACATAATTTCCTAAAGAATTGTTATATTAGTAGGAACGTGATTGAGAAAAATCAGAGCCCATACCTTCATAAGTAATAGCGGATAACGAAGTATTAAAATCGTGGTGAGGTATTCTCAAATCATACATTAATTTTTTCGACTTAAGATTCCACACTAATAACGGAAAGGGTTTTTGGGTTTCATCTCCGCACACCAATACTCTGAAGAAAACAAATAATGTTGAATAGTTATTAGAAAATCGAACAAAATTACCTTCCATTTCCAGAAACTAAAAGAGAATTAAGAAAACGGTCCTCGCCTGCCTTAAAAGTTGTAACGCAATCTCCTGTTTCCATATTCATAAGATTGACATACATTCGATTTCTACTAAGTGCCACTAGATGAGTTTGGTCGTGTAACCCGTAATAAGGCATTTTTTGGTTCATTACACCTTTCAATTTATTCAGAAAACATCCAGAGTCTAAGTTATACGTTTTCAATTCTCTTCTGCATAAAACCACGCAATTGGTTTGATCAATAGGTATTAAATTTATGGGATAAGTAATGCCCTGTATTGTTCTGACCTTTCGGCACCTACAAAATAAATTAAATTGTAGTACCATCACAAACCATGGACAAGTACTTACTTCTTGATATCCCACACGCAAATCTCTTCATTGTTTGTTGACACTGTAACCACAAACTGTTCGGTGTCAGGTAGCCTGGTAATTAAATCAAACTGTTTTGCGTGGAATGATGATTTGGTTTGGCCGTTTTCACTTTCTACTATTTCGCTTAGAGGAATCAAAGATAAAACAGGTGGATGTTTGGCAGTTTCTAATACCTCCATTAGTTTTGAATTGGAATCGGAATTGGATTCCATGTGTTTCTTTAAGTAACTGTATAAATGAGAATAAAATTGCTGACCGTCGTAATTTAATATACTAGCATTCTGTTCGAAAAACTCTTTCAGTAATATTACGAATTTATTTTGAAGCTTATTAACTCCTTCTGCCAAGTGAATATCTTCTAGCAATTGAAAACTATTCGAACCGGAAATTTTTTCGTAAATCCAATTCAGATCGTTGAGGTAAATTGAATTTTCGAGACTTGCTGGATTTAATTGAAAGTAATGGAAAGGTAATTCGTCTAATTTTCTTCTATTGTAACTGGAACAAAGTAAATCATAAATGATTATCAGAAGTATATTGGGATTATTTCAAAGCATGCTGGATATAAAAACAAGATTTGGATATAAAGAAAGAATTTGTGCAGTTGAAAAAGAGAAGAACTCAATTTTATATTTTTTGCTGTTGTGTAAATACAATAAGAAAAAGGTTTCAAATACAAATAAAGATAATGCAGGCTGATCATCTCAAGGGAGCATCCGAAAATAAATGAAAGCTCTCTAGTTATGGATTGCTTGGACTTGAAATACCTACTAATTCAGTTGTGACAATAATTTAATATTCATTATGCTAACATTTATCATTTTTCATGTTTACCTATCAGCTTGTATAACAATTTCTCAAAAGGTTAACTCCAATTACAGAACAATAAAATAGTTATACAAGTAGAACTGATAGTTTAAGGTGGAATTTAGACCACGCAAAACTTTTCCGGGTCCCCAGCTCACCAAACTGCATGAGCAATGTTAGTGCTACTCAAAAAGAGTTAGATGACTTTAGTGCACTCGAGTGTACTTTTTCTTTATATACAAAAACATGCTTTAACCTTGAAATAATTGATGACATCTTTTGGAATAATGAAGCAAAGCATGCAAAAAATAAAACTTTTAAAATATCAGCCCAAAATATTCATACCATTTTCCTAATAAAGTGTCTTGGGTGACAAGTCTCGCTGATAAATTTTTAGGTTTCTCACTCCACCATTTGCCCTAAAATTTGTTTCTTTACAGTAACGATTAAGAGACATTAATTTACATAATATGCAGTTTACAAGAATCAATATTAAAATTCTTGGATGAATTTCTGAAAAATGTTCGCAATAAAATACTGAAATTCTACAGGAATCAGTTACAGAAATCTGTTTTACTCTACGAAAAATATTTAAAGAACATTATTGCTTCTCAGCCAGAGACAAATCTAACAAAATTACAGTCAAACTCATTTTACCATCTTGGTCAGCAGGAAGGAATCCAAAAATAATATAAAGATTGCTTTAGAAAATATTTGATGAACTACCCATAAGGAAGAGTTAGAGAGCTAGTAATAATCGCGTATACTAAAATTCTACCTATTCGATTATTAGTCAATATCTTACCATGTAGTAATCGTACACCATATTGTTTGCCCACTTTGCATAGTCTTGGTAGCGTAGTCTCACTGCTTGCAGAAGAATGTTATCTCTCCATTTAACCCCAAAAACTCCCCCAGTTAATGTCCATTGTAAAAACGGAGCCAAATGTTTATTTAACCTAGACCATGTCAAACAAGCTGGAGCCCACACAACTAAAACCAGTAATTTTTAATTCAATTACAGTAAATAATATTTGTTTAATTTACCATAAGTTCCTGTATTATAAAAGTTTTCATCGAACGCTAATAAATCTATCATTTCGGAATCTGTTATTCCATGCTTGGTACAAGTCATAATGGCGAGTGCGTGTTGCACTTGAGTAACCCCTAAGATTTGCTCCAACTCCTCCAACATCTGAGTCAGCTGATCGTTAACATTTCCTTGTGGAACAACATCATGTTCTTTATCGGCCCACCAAGATGTTTGCCACGCCAAAACCTAAATTTAAAATTAGTTCATTTAAATCAAACCAAAATTTTATAACGTCTTACCTTTGCATATAGAGGTAATGTGCACTCTTCGACAGATTTCAAAACACAGTCTTGTATTCTGGAACTTACGCTGTGATTGTATTGCATTACGCTGGACATCAATATACCTTTAGCTTCATTTTCTCCCAACGTCGAAATTTTAATAAAATGATCATTTTCTACTTTACTTTGAATCTCCTGACACATTTTACTTTCTTCGGCCACTGACAATATAAATTTTATATTATCCGGTAACTTAAGAGGAAGCCAGTCGATTGTGGATGAACTGAATGATTTAACTTGGTCTATACCATCTAATAAAATTATTAGTGGTCTTTGCAAACAGATAGCGGCTAAAAGTGATGGAAGAACTTTGGCATATGTTTCTATATTCTGTAAAAGAAATTATAATTAGGATAAGTAATAATTTAAAAAAAGAAACATACATGAGCGTTGTAACATTTATGACCATAAGTAAGAATAGAACATTGGTTGCTTATTGAACTTAAAATTTGTTCAATTGTACTAGATTGTGCACTAATATTAACAAAACGAAAAATAAGTAGTGCTTCCGGTTGCCAACTCTGACAACATTGAGATATTCGTGCAAGTAAAGTACTTTTTCCACAACCTCCTGGACCGTAAATAACTAATGGAGATGTACTATCGTTTGAAATGTATCTGAAAAAAAAACTTAATAATGCTACAGTATTGTCAGATTTATGTATTTACATACGTTTTGATAATATTTATCGTCTTCTCTCTATTGACACTACACTGAGCAGCTTTCTGACAAAAACTTGTTTGCTGATTTAGTTCTTCAAACAAGGATGCGTCGATGCCGTAACTTGGTTTCAATAAAGTTTTGCTTTGATGTTCTTCAACTATAGAATCCATCGAGTCAGTTAAGTGTTTTTTTAGATGTGTCACCACCTGTTCGATATACTGTTCGTGTTCTGGTATTTCAATATTTAAACCACCTTCAACATATTTTACCGGAAGTCGAACGATATGTTTCTCCGCTAGTTGATTCTATAACATTGATATCATATAAATGCATATAATTTATTTTAAGTTATTAATTATTATACCCTGAGATCTCGCTGTAAGTTATTGAGCCTTCTGGATAGTTCCGCTTCTCCAGGACTTAAATTTTCTGGGGTTTTAGTTACTGGCGTGTAAACTCTACTCAACCAAATACATCTTTTTGCTAACTCTTGACTCATAAATACCGTGTTATGCACTTCCTAAAAGATTTAATCAAATATTGCCAAAAAAAAAGCATTTATTTACCTGTTCGATAACCGTAGTGAGATACGTATCGCGCAATTCCTGCGGAAAAATATTTACTAAAACTGCTAGCATCCGATCAATTTCGCTTCTCCATTCTTCCAAAGCTCTTTCCCTTTCTTCTGGAGAAGTTTCTTTAAATCCCGGAATGTGAGAAGATATTGGTTGCAAACGATAGCAGGGCGGTTGTGCAGCATCGTCCAGCTGGTACCATTTCAAAAGCAGGTTCTGGGCCGATTGATTTTCTGCACTATCTAACGCCATTTTAAAATCTGCACTTTCTATTGTAATAGGTAATAATGAAGTTCCTAGCGAATCATTTAAAAATATGACCGGTATAACGTATGCCACTTCCATTTGCCCTACAAAAATGAGAAGTAAATAATTTTTATTTTACTTAGGAAATGTTTTGATTGCTAACTTGTCAGTTCTCCTATACATAGTTCTGGAAATTCGTGATCTTGCTGTTTTTCTAGCAATGTTTTCCAATGCAAATCGACTATGTGAAGTTCGTAACCTTTTGATCTACAGTGTGCTCTCAACTCCGGATAGATAGTGTTATGTAAGGCGCCTTTTTCAACGCAACAATCTAAAACAAGAAACGATTAATTTTGAAAGTAAACTGTTGGCATGAATTTCATACCTTGGGAATCAGCAGCACATATGTATATTACAATTTTTCTTGTTCTCGTAGCAGTTTTTGAATCAACTACTCGACCCATAATAAGATTTTGTAGATGTTCCGATAGGCTTCGTACTTCTTTTGGCACATGACTGTTTTCAAATCCTTTTGGACTATGTATTCCTGGTGGTGAACTCAACGACATCGAATCTGCTAATAAATTTTGTAAATAAATAATTACCTTGTGTCATTAAAAATGTGGCAACTACTATTGATTTGATCATGGTAACTCTTTGAAACTCCTAAATGCGGTTTTAAATTTTGTTGCTCGTTGTTACTCACACAATAAACATACCCGATATACTAGATGTGGCAACACTTCGTAAAACTTTTGCTATAGGTGGTTTCTTCTCGCTCGTAATAGGTGTAGGTGTGTTGACGATGAAGGAGGTTGGAGGTTGTAGGGGTTGTAAGGAAGGCTGACCGGCAGTTCCTGGTTCCAAAAGTACTCCCGAATGTTGCTGTGAAACATGATTTAAAAGTACCTGCTGCTGTTCTGATGGTAAACTGGTACGAACATGGTAACTGCCAGACCTGAAATTAAAAACAAAAATTATTTCTCTGAGTGTACACATATTTATAAATAATTCAAGTAGGTATCACAATGAAATCGTGAAATTACAATAATATTATACGGTGAAATATTATGCAGACCATGAGTTGAGGTTCTTTGCATTATTTTTAAGGTTTTATTTTAAATATAGACTGAATCAATTCGTAATCATGCAGACCGTGAGGCTCATGTTCCAGAATTTGTTTTAGCTGAAAATTTTTGTTGTTTATATAAAATAAGATCACCTGTATGCTTTTTTTTATTTTAATAGACTTCCTAATGTTCGATAGCGGTATTTTGAAGATAAATGTTATTCTCAAAATTTCAGTGTAAAGTATAAGAAAAATTGCTACCAATTCTATAATTTGGCAGCTTTCGGGTAGATTTTCTTTTTTGTTTTTCTCAAAATATACAAATACAAAAAATTTCGATAAAACTAAAAAATCTACTTTATTTGGCATTATAGTGAAATACAAGCACATCAAACAGTTTTGCTCTCAATTTTTTCCCGAAATTGTTGGTGCATATAAATCCGCCTTCTACTGATGACTAATAGAAAATAGCACACAATTTAATAATATAAAAAATTTTGTAACTATTTTTATGAGAGCAAATGGTTGTTTTTAATGTTCAATCTTAAAGTGAAAGTTAAATTAATCCAATTTGTGTTTCCTGCTAAAAATAAATCACTTCTTTAAATTAGGCTAAATCAGTGGTCTCAAATTCGAAAATGAGAAAAAGTATTCAGGTTCAAAAAATGTTCAGCTAAAAATCTTATTTTACAGCTAAAAGCTGTAATCACAATCATGCAATCGATTGCTTAAAAGAAGACATTTACTATTTTAGTGTTAATTCGTTGTTTTATTATTAAAATCAAGCAAAGAATTTGAAGACCTCTGATATAGAAAATGCGCGTAATTGAAATCAAATTATCTATGCATCGTATCTAATCGTTTAATTTTTTAAAATTAAGATGTTCCGACTTAATATTTTCGTTTAATTTTATAATTCCAACAATTATTTTAATCGGTTAACATAAATAGTTAATTGTACTGAACATTCTAATTGAAAACAAGTTCTCTATTTGACGTACTTATTACACGCACGTAAACCAATAGCGAATAAAATATAAGTTACTGTTATATTTACAAGTAGAACTGTTTGGTTGTTTACGTCAATACACAAGTTTTTATTGCTTTATTTGCAATATTTTTAAAAAGTCTTTGATTACTCTAATTAGATATTTAACCAAACCATGATAATGTATTGCCGATAAAGTATATCGTAAAATTGCGTTTAGAAAATAAGAATAAGTGGGGAATTAAAATAAAACTAATATAAAATAGAAGAAAAATCAATTATTGTCTGTCAGTTCTTTACTATTATTTAATTTGGAGTTCACTACATTACCTACATTTTGTTCAACTAACATTGAAATTCATTTAAGCATTAACTATGTACGTATATTAAATAGTATAATTAATTTTATTTTATGCTTCTAGACAATAATAAGAATATCGGAATATAAATTGAAATGGAATTTGCACAGTGCAATGCTAGTGACAGGAGCAAACGTACTTGGATGGGTGACCGCGTGGTGACTGATTTAGAAAAGCAAGTACCGTCACTCATTCTATTCACTTCAATTTAATAAGTTAACTATTCTAACCCTAATCAACTTTGATCATGGGAAAAAGTGTATGACAAAGAAAATTTTGCTAATTTATTACTTATCAATGTTTTTCTTTTTTTTATTAGAAATTCTACAATGTCGAAGTGAAACTCGTCAATTTGATAACTGCCACTTCAACGAATTTGTGCAGAGGACACCCGTCGGGATTAATAGATAGCTCCATTTACACTTTAATTGACCGTAGACTGATCTATAACCCAACTTGCAGAGTTCACATCGCAGATACTTTATTTTAGGCAGAATAAAATTAAGGTTCAATTTATGGTCCTCTGTGCGCACATCTATCTTTTACCTGTAGCTAAATTGAATCGCAACCACCTTCCGAATATTGTATTTTCTGAATGATATCTATCAAGGGATGCTACGCACTTGATAATCTTATATGAAAACACTTCTTTGAATCTTTTGTAATTTTGAAGATACGAACATTAAAGCAATGTTCGCAATAATTGAAGACATTTATTTTTTGTATTGAGTTACATCAATATTTATTGGAAAAAATTGTTGAGAAATGCGGTCAAATAAAACAATACAATTGTCCGACGTTTCGGGATCTTTACTGTCTCATTTTCAATTCAATGTATTTTCAAATACATAAACCTATAGAATTTATGTCTACATTTACGTGGGTACGCAAAAATTTTGAAAATTATATAATCGTACTTTTCTAATATAAAAGAAAACGTTTTATCTTTAGTAAACAAATAACAATAAATAATTAAATACCTAATAATTTTTCACATCTCCATCAATTCGGTTTCTGTAGCACAGAATGAATTTTGTTTTGTAGTTTAAACATTTTTCAACAATGAAACCAAGAATTGAATAAAAATTTGTGGTTAAATTAACTTCAAGTTTAAATTTAATCCAACTACCCTGTATACATGAAATGAATCAAATATAATGGAAAAATGTAATTATCTGCTTAAACATATTATTAAACAAACTTAGTCTAAATTTTATATTTCTTATTTTCTGAAGATTTTTTCAATCTGATTAGAGCATTATAGTCGATTCAAGATATGAATACTATAGGTGGCGCGTCGTTTACAAAATTTAATTTACACCGGGAAATTTCAGATAATTTAAATAGCACTTGATCTTGTAGTAATATTAAATATTCACCACAAAAAAGCGAAATGTTATAACCAAGTAATACGTCTATTCGATATTACATTTAACTCTGTCCACATCTCCCTTATTTATAACTCTGTCCGGTTCAGTTTAGGCAACACACATAACACTTACATCCAAAAAAAAATTTTTATTGTAAAACCGTCTAAATTTAAAACAATTTCATTGGTTAACATTTAGAGGTCGTCGTTTTAGTACAAATTTTAATATTACTTGTATTATAGGTGTAAGTTGGAGTATAGGAAAGCTGGTATAGCTTTACACATTTTTGTTTTCAATCTAAAGTCATAGTTTTAAATATTTTACACCGCAGATCATCAACTTCTTTTAATTAATCTATTATTATGAAAATCAAAGTAAAAGAAAGCAGATTAAAACAGTCAGACAAAATTATAGCTTCTCATTTCAAAAAAATTTGCCAATTTAAATACTCTTCTTTTCTAAATTTACCTCTAATTTTTTTTATTTAACTATAACTATTAATTTTAATTTAATTTTTTATGCAAATAGTTTGCAATCTATTGAGTTCATTGTTAAGTCTACGTAAATTTATGCAGTGATAGTAAAAAAGTATATTATATAATTTATTCTTTATTTCAATGTCCAGCAGTCATCGTCATGTTACGGAGCGGCAGACTGCGATTCAATGCTTGGTCGCGCCGACAGTACTGTTGTGATCTAAAGTCCGAGTTTGATCTACGGGTCGTGCGTCTGGCAAGGTTAGCACCTTACCAGAATATTATGCAAGTGCTCACAGAATCATGAGTAACACTTGGTACATGAATGGTAATAAACAGAGAAAGTTCTAAAATTAAGTTAACGAGAAGAACTTTATTTCAATAATAAAAGGTATTCTTTCTTTTCGTTACTTTACTTTTTAGATTTATTTTCGAAACTTTAAATATTAATGGCATTCTAGCTATAATTTCCATAATTTTTATTTAATTTTTAAATTGACTCCTAAAGAATAAAAATAATTATAATTTACGTTTATCTAAATTTAATTCTTTCTAAATAAGTTATTGATTTTTTAATACATAAATTTTGTTGAGATAAAAATTGATATGCAACGTGGAACGTCAAAAAAAAAACTTTTTTAAATTATTTTCATTGTGGGTATGTTTACAAATTTTCTGTAACTGTTGGTCTATTTGAAATCAAACTAATTATTATTCAAATATTGCAAATCAATGCCGAAAGGGTGGCAATATATAACTGTATGTATGTACCAAATTAAGAAAAAATTAATTAATTAATTCTCACACACGCTTGTGATCATCAAGCACTTTAAACGCTTCCATTGTGTACATAATATTAATTAAATTAAACAGTCATTAGAAATAAATGATTTTTAATTGAGGTTATACGAATACGTCACAGATGAGTAAGATTACGTCAATAACGTTATGAACAGAGATTACTTTAAAAATATGCAATAAAAATTTATTTATCCACTACCGTCCCAAAAAGTGCACTAGCAAATGTAGTTTACAAAAATTGGCATACTTTGGTGACTTTCCTCTTTCCTCTTTTTCTCTGTTGCTCTGTGATATATTATAATAAAAAAAAAAGATTTTTGCAGAGAATACTAAACAAAACGTTGATGACTAAATGCTGTTAAAATTTAATTGTCAAAATAATTAATTTAGGTAATCAAAAACTTATAATTGCGAGACTTACCCTTATAGAGATTATAAATTATAAAATTATGGTTTTAAGAACCACTTAAGCAACAATAGACTAATAAATGTCTAACCCACATACATAATTATAATCATCCAACCGAACTGGATTTTTCTGTAATTTATTGTTATTAAAAAAAAAATCCCTTCGTTAAACTTTGAATTTTAAAAATTCTTTCGCTCTTTTTTGTACTGTGTATTTTGATCAAGATCAATTAGGTAAATGTACTCTAAAGTTAATTACGAGAAATAATCGACAAATTTTAATTATATAGAAAATTTTGGCTTTTAATACCATCATTTGTAATTAAAATCATTTGAGTTGAGAGTTTTTATTATACTCATATATATTTTCATTATATATTTCCCCTGTTTTTCTTTTAAAACAAAATTAAGGCGATTAATTTTCATTTTCTCTGTTAAATAGATTTGGGCGTTATCATGGAAAAATACATTTGGTGGCATTGCCCGTGTCCCAGTTTTCGAGAAATTAGGTCACAGGATCTTAGCATTAGGGATCGTGCATAGCTGTGACGTCACGCCAATGACGTAACTGACTGGTGAATTGTGCACGCCATCAATACAATTATTTATAGGAGGTCAGTAGGATTAATAAATCATAATGATGAGCAACGGGAAGCTGGATGTGGTTGGCAAGCATTTAATTAAATTGGTTTTTGTTTACACTTATTGTTCTAATCTAGGTCGACAAATTATTTTATTATCAATTTACAGTGACGTTTCGTATCTGGGCTTGAAATTGTATCGTTCGCCAAGGTTTTCTGCGTGAAAACCAAAAAGGGAACTCCTCCGTTAAGGTTATTAACATTTAAAATGCTAGGAAGGGTTAACATACATTTTATGTATATCAACAGTTAAAACGTTAAGAAAGAATTGTTCAACTGATAAAATATTAAAAATGAAATCGATAAAATCGTCAACACTATTTTATATTAAATGAACTTAACAAATTTAATTTTGTGTTGATCTTCAAACCCAATGAAACATGGAGGTGTGGAATTAGTTCAAGAATCATTTAATTTTATCCCGAAATTTTTGCGGTGAACAAAAACTAGCAAAATTTCAAAATTTCTTATTTTACTATCAAGCAGTTTTTTAATTCAAGCATTGGTACGTGATTCGCCTCATACATGATTGACCTACAAAATGAGATTATCTCACAAGCCATGTTAAATTTTTCATTCATCATGTTTTTTATTTTGAAAAATTGTTAATTCAAATGAAAATGTTAATTTAATTTTCATTTCATTGCGATCAAGTAATTTTCCAATTGAAAACTTTTACTATTTACTTTACTATATTGAAAGATTGAAACTTCTATAAATACTACAGTTTTACGATAGTTGTTTTATCTTAAAATATAATAGAGAAAAGAAGAGAAAAAAATTTGGGTAAAAAATTTTTATCGGTGGTGGAAAATTTAATTTTACAAAATCTTGGAAGAAACCCATATCTCTGTTATAATGAGTGTCGGTGTCCAGTGTCCCAATGCGATTATAACCGCGAAGTTGGGTATAAATAGAAGATGCGTGAGAGTAGATAGTATTTTAGGTTTTCAGTAATATATAGCAGCTGAATACTTTTAATATGAGAAACAGTAATAAAATTTATTTATTAAACGTGTCTATTTAAAACGTCACTTCAGGTGCTAACATTAATTTTCAGTTTCTTCGGGAAGCATTCAAATAATGATAATTATGTGGCAGTCAAGTAATTATTAAATAATTAAAGTAAATATAATTGTGCAACTTATGATTATTATAAATTAGTATTATTTTCTTCGTTTGAATGATAATAGTGTTTACATCATCTTTTTCTTATGTAATTTGTTATTAATTTATGTTTATTTGTTATCTCGAGTGAGTACAAAGATCGGATGCTACTAATACACGACTCATTCGCTCTTCGTGTAAAAAATTCAAACAGGTGTACGAATCCCAGTTTAACGTGGAATTCAAACCACGGAATTAATGTAAAATATAGAATCCACTTTGTTATAACGTCAGAACCACGACAGCATAATTATTATTTGAATTACTGAAAAATTTCAGTTTTTTACAGTAACTTATGAATTTCAAAATGTAAAATATAATAGTTAATTTATATACAGAACACTACAGAACACTGATTTGGCCAAAAGATTAATGCAAAACCAAAATCCTACTCGTTAAATTTCTGAAAGCTCTGCAAAATTCTCAAAGGGATTGCACAGGAAGTGAAAATTAATTTGAAGTTAGATGAACATTATAGAGTATTATTTTGAAGTCAACGAACTCAGCATAATAAAACAAATTGAAATTACATTAAAAGTTATAATATGTTTCTACGATATTATTTTTTTTAAATTAGCTAACAATAAATTAATGACGATTTTCGATGTAGGAAAAACTGTGAGGTCAAAGGATTATTTAAAAAAGGCGTGGTTTAAATGTATTGAAGGAAAATACATTTTGTACTTCTTTGAGCCATTCTAACAATTATAATAATTTTTGTCATGTTATGAAGTTACAAATAGATAAGGAAATATAAAAAATATTTTATCGGAATACAAAAAATGGCGTTAATAAGACCTAGTTTTTTGGGACTTTGTCTTTAAATAAAGACTTACACTTTTACTGAAACTGGGTTATGACCCATCAAAAACTCCGGGACTTAACCGCTTGACCTAATGCCTCGTTAACATATCATTGAAAATTAAAATAAAAATATTTTAATGGGTAAAACATTATTTTGATCGTAAAATACTTGAATTTGAATAGATAATTTTATTTAAAAAGTGTACACAACGTAAGTTAGTGTTTTTGGCATGAATTTGAAATTATATTGACACTAAAATAGCGCTTTTGAAAATCTTAAAATTTAAAAATATATTTAAATATTTGTGACAAATGTAAAAGATTCTGAAGTAATAAAAAAGTTTAGTTGTAATACTCACTCCTCCGATTTTTGAGACATGTTGTCTTTGTCTTTATGAGCCTGGCCGCTACTACACGAATTTCCCATTATTGTGGTTTGGTTATACTTTTAATTTCACTCGAAGAAAAATTTTAAAATCACTTTGCATTTTGAATACATATCATTTTTTTTACTAAAGCTCATGTTACTAGCTACTTCTTCATCGATAATGCTAGCTGTTGCTTCTGACACCCAAACAAACTCGTCAAAATTACACCATTTAACTTTTATAACATTTTTAATTGAACATTAATTGAAATTTGTATCATATTGAAATGCGATGTTTTCATTTTTCATTTAAAATTTGGTGGTTAAACTTTGCAGCTGAGATGAATTTATACACGCACAATTTAAAGATTTTAAAACCAAAGAAGAAAACTGTGCTAATACTAAACTAACAACACAAATTATATTTTGATTTTCTTTTATCTTAATAAACTAATTTTTACACATTTAATTAATGTTAAGTATTTATGTTTTGAAACGCACGGAACGGATTCATGTCTGCGTTGCTGCGATATTCACGGTAGAAATAATCAATGTTGGCAGACGTCGCGAGCACGCGCGTTCAAATGACGTCAAACGACGCTCCACATAAGCGTCGCTTACTACATCTCGAATTGGTTGAATTTATTTCTCTATTTAATGATGAAGGTTACCGCATTTTTCAAATTAAATTACATCAAAAAATTAACCACACTAATTTCGAAAATTTCAAATTTAAAAATATGTAAAATATTAGATTTGTTTGAGAATTTAAAAAAAACAGTGTCGGTTAACAGAGTCGAAAAAGTATTATAAATGATATCTTGTAAATTACAAAACATTTCAATAAGATTCAAAACTAGGCTAACTGTCAGAAAGCCCGCGGCGTTAAAAATTACGTTGATGGATATGAACTCTTAACAAATTTTTTGAGTTTTATATTATTTATGCCTGAAGCATCATTAACAAACCACTTAACATACAAACTTTCAAAATTAAATAATAAATAATCTTTACCCAAATACGGAACATATCCACATGGCGAATATTGCAATATTCTCATTGGTGCATCTTATTGGAACCTAAGATTACCTATTGTCTATTAAGTTACATAAGAAAAGTTTATGTATTTTAACATCTCAACATCAGAACTCATTTCGTTACGTAAGGTACATAAACTGGCATAGGAATATTTTTTATACTAAGTTAGGTCTAATGGTTGATACCGCAGGGATGATTTCAAATATTTTCATCTTTTTTTTGCCTGCAACTAATTTTCTCCATATTTTCAGGAAAGCCATTCTTGAGAAATATCTCGCTTGATATGCTTTTTCAAGCACCTCGTTATATTTTTTGTTATTAAAGATAAATATACTTTAGTTATATTTTAACTTTATAACTTTCTGGCACACTACAAGCATTTGTTTAAAGTTGTACTTTTGATTTGCACCACAATTCGAAATTTATATTCTTAACGGTTCGGACGTTCGTAGACGCGCCTCAACGAATTAGTGTTAAGCCAAATCAAGTTTTATTTAATTTTTTGTTTATATTTTATGAAGCAAAGAAAGAAATTTGAAATGACCATTGACTTAGTAATTAGAACTATCAACCACTGACACTAAGGTACTCGGTTGGATTTTGGAAAGCAACTAACGTCTTATGACCATCTCTGTGCTTCAGAGGGCATAATTGTCACCATTAACAATGAATTATGGTCACAAACCGACCAACCCGGTAGACCGACGTGGTAAGTAAAGATTAAAAAATGTTTATTTACAGAAAGAACTTTACAATCGACGAAAGATAATAGAGTTCTTACAATGGCAGTCAATACTTCCAGGATCACGTTTAAATCTTCATTTCTCATTTATTACTTATTATGAAAAAAAATCGAAGGCTGGGACTCTTTAGAGAAGCCTAGCAATTTCTTCTTTCCCACACGGTTAAAAATCGAAATTTCCAATCTTTTATTTGGTGAGGATACCCAAGGTGAAAAAAACTAGCTCTTTTTTTTGAGGAAGCCAGGGATGAATCCGGCGTAACTGCAACAAGTTTGCACTCTCTCTCGTAACGGAGAAAAAAAAAGTACCTACTATGGGGTACGAACTCGGAAGGAACGTTCGCAACGAACGATGTTCTAAGCACTCACCCAACAACTGTTAATAAAGACTTCTAATATTTGAAATATTTAAAATGGTGCCTGAGCTCAAAACTAGATCAAAAAATCAAAAAATATTCGAAACGAGTGTCGGCTAATATTATCGGTGTTGTACAACTTTGCAGATGAAAGAAACGAAAAGAAAGTAATAAGAAAAAAAACTTATCTTATTGCTGCTGTTGAGTGGTCGCTATCGCTTGATCTTTCAGGTGTTTAAGAAATCCAATGCTGAAAAAAATCAAAAGAACACAGTTTCCTTGAAATTGGCACAAATCCGCAAGAAGGAGCGGTGGTAACTTCAGTAATTCTCACGACACAAAAAATCACCGATAACTACCCAAAATCAAAGGTAAAAACCCCTTTTTTCCATCCACCAAAATCTGGCTCTCGTGCTAATAATCTCCGCACCTCTCTTTTTTATCTCTCGTCGTGCGTTCAAAATCGTCTTGCTACGAAATATTCTCGTATCATTCAAATACAAATACGAGGTGTAGCCAAAAGAATAAAACAAAATTTAAAATTTTGTTACATTTTGCTATTATGGTATATGTTTGTCCCACATTAACTAGAAACTTTTTACAATTATCGCACAACGTATTATTGCAATTCTTCTCTTATATACTTTCCAGAACATTAAAAATGTCAAACCTTTTTGCTTACTGAACCGGAATATTGGGGCGTAAACTGTCTCGCTCAAATCTCGAATAGTTCTCCATTTATCTGTCAAATATTGTCGAAATAACAATCACAATCTCACCTATGATTATTTTCTTAGTAATTTATGCGTCAAAGACACCTTTCTACTTGGTCTAACTTTCTACCCTACAACTCCCATCATTTGTTTGTAGTAACCAACGTCAAATTGAAATGCTTTTTACATCCTCTTGAAGGACCTGAACCATATTCTAATATAATAGCCCATAAACTTCGACACTTTTGTCTTTAGTATGCTCTCTGATGCTGCAGTATTACTTGACTCCATTTTACTGTATTACCAATTAACAGTCTTCTTCAACTTAAGCAGTTCTTCCAGAACTGTTTAGACTCTCATAAAGTTAGTTTAATGAAAACACAAGTCTGTCTTATATACGAACATAATGTACTATATTGACATGTAATCTGGCCTCCCGTTGCGGCGCAAATTAATGTAATGCCCCAGGACCTTGCAAAACTTATAAAAATTTGCTTACTTCCAAAATTAATTCAAACTCCTGGGCATTCATTTTTTTGTGCAGCAATGAGCTCTTCAGGTTCAAATTGTCAAATTGTAAATTAAATACTCACTTTTGTTTGTTTGCGTGTGGTGTTGGAGTGCACCTGGGCTTCCAGCTGGCCTCAAATTTGTTGCTATGCACCTTTGCACATTGGCTAAACTTTTCACAAATTCTTCAGTTTTATTTACACTTCGCTTTACCAATTAAAACAAAAATACTGCTTAATTTAATTATTTATTTTCAAAAAAACAATCTTAATTAAAATTGTGGGTATTGGTTTTCGTCCACCTATTTGACGCCACGGCCGCAGCCTGTCTCCTACAACCTACGAGCTCCACTCCTTCTAGTTCTTTTTCTCCCTACTCTTATTTACAGCTAATTTTACAAACTTTATACAATGTGCTAACAAATTAACAAAACAAAATCCAACTTTAAAATTATTTTACAAAATAAATGAAATTAATGTTTTTATGCATTTCGAAACACGACAATATATTGCAATGATTTTTATTAAAAAATTTACCTCACTTATTTTACCATGACTAGTTCTTCAATGCGGATACAGAAAACTCTTCTCAGCGTTGTAAGTTAAATTTTCAATAAAAAATAATACTAGAATTTGATTTCAAAAACTTCCGATAGAATTATTTTAAACTTTAAAATTTTTATACTTTGCTGAGGATTAAACTTACGATTTCAATTTATCTATTCGAAACAATATCAGTCACACCGTACGTTCGGCTCTTTTTTAATGTAATTATATATTTCCAAATCTTCTAATCAAATTAACATTAAGACCAAAATTAAAATTCGATTCAAAAAAAATTTTTTTTTCAAAAATAAAACTTCATGGTTAAATTAGACCAAAAAATTTTCAAATAATTCAAATCGACAATATTCAATCAGTGTGGTGTAAAGCTTAAATCGACATGCTACGGTGCGGGAGACCGCAGTTCGATGCTTGGTCGCGCCAACTGCCTTGCTGTTATCTAAAGCCCGAGTTTGATTTAAGAGCTATGCATCTGGCAAGGTTAGCACCCTACCAGAATATATGCAAGTGCTCAAAGAACCGTAAATGCCAAGTGTAAATTTGGTATATCACATGGTTAAAAAGCAGAACGTAGTCCTAGATTAAGAAGAAGAAGACAATATTCAAATATAAAATCACAATTTCAAATTTATTTTGCACAAAATTATACTCAAAAACTATGGGAGCTAAATTCAGGCGTGCGCGTCCGACATTTTAGCAAAAAGCCCCACTCTACTTCACTTTTCTGCCAACCTCTCTTTCATAAAATTTTCCCACTATAAATTCAGAAAAATGAATATCTAAAGTTTCAAATAAATAAAACAAAACATTTGAGGCAGCCAAATCGTTTCGTAACATGACAATATGTACAGAATATAAAATTGCAATCCATTTTTTTTGCACTTTTTGTGTTCATAAATTTTGATTTCTAGGGGCTTCTAACGAATTAAAAATATTGTCTAAAGGTCTACGGTTACCAAAGGGTTAAGAAACATTGCTTTGGACATTATAATAACTATAAATGAAACAATAGCATAATTTGTATCATACATAACATAAACATGTAAAATAAGGTAATCACTGCATTCAAATAGGTTACGAAAGAGAAGGACCAAGAGTAACATACTAAAATGAGTTTTTCTGGCAGGTTTTTCGCTGAAGATATCAAAACTTACTATTGAATAACTGAATTAACACCAATATTGAATACTATATCAGAAGTTAGAAATGATGGAACTAGTTGTTATTAGTGATTTCTCAACTCCTCACATGTTAACAGAGACAGAAAAAGTTGCATTATAAAATAAAAATTTTGCATATTTTTTAAGGGTGGACGGCAGATACATGATTATAACTTATAAACATAATTTTGAAATGTATTATGTGATTTTACGTTCTTTTTATAATAAGTAATTTGGTAATTATTTGATAATAAATACAAAAAAATATATTGTAAACTAGCGAATACACTCTCAATCCAGAGAAAATACACTCCATATGACGAGCAGATAAATCAAATAAGCATGATGTACAACTTTATGTTGTTTTTACTACCGAGTAATTTACCAAGAAGCCTTTAAATGGTCACAACGCTTCTGTCAAAAAGTAGACGACGAAAAAAAAGTTATTGATTTTAGATTTAGTTGTTTTACAGAGAACTATTGGTTTTAAACCTAAAATAAACTAGCAGTTCTGCAACACAATAGACGCAGTTTTAGTAATTACAATTGCAATTGAAAAAAGTACAATAGAAGTACAATAACAAAGCAACCACATTTTAAAATTAATTTAATATGGAATTGAAACAGGAATATTTGGATACTCCGGCAGGGTAGTGAACGGGAGACCATAGTACAGTACAAACGAACTAAACTGTGTAAGTAAACTGAAAGTACAGTTTCACCGAAGCAATCAAAAAATTTTCAGACAACAACTCGTAATTGTTTTTTATTCATATTTATTTAAAACAAAAATAACATAAATCATAATATAATAAATTGACTAAATTGAACATAAATATTTTTCTTAAATAGGTTTAATATTTTTTGATAAGACATCAAAAATATTTTGTAAATGTATTCATAATTATCGTTTTATTGATAAATAAAATATATTTCACTCTATATCAGTCTTTGTCGCTAATTTAAAAAATTTACAAATAATATACTAAATATTTACAGAGAGGATAAATCAAAAATAATTTATAATTTTTAATTTGCCAGAATAAATAAAAATTACTTAAAAATAAAAAAGTTAAATGTAATTCGTAAATTTTTTAATTAATTCAAATTAATTGATAATAATAAAAAATAAATAGGTACCTAAGTATTTAATTTGTGATGTAAGTACATATTTTACATATTAATTAAATAACTGAAATAAAACAAAAAAAATATTTTACTATAAAATTTTGTATTGGACTAATTCGTTTGTATCCTTCTTCTTTGTACAGGTAATGTAAAATTAAATAACTAGAAGTTATCTCAAAATTACATTATCGTAGAAATCTTTACCTTCTCTTGACGTTGAATGCCGTTTAAATATATTCCAAGTTAAACGTTTATTGGTATGTTGAGCTACCGAGCCCGAAGGACTTGATGTCCCACTTGATACTCCTGAACTACTACTGTGTGTCGATATAGAACCTTTATTAGATTTGGAAGGCTAAAATTAATCATTAGAATAATCTGGAATAAAATTAACGTTTACTCTTACCTTGAGATAATTTCTATCCATAGGTGTAACCAACTTAAGACTAAGGGAATCACCGGTGGCTTTGATAAGCGTAACGACCTCTTCGTGAGAAAACCATTTCACATCTTTCTCACAAATAGACACAATAAAATCACCTTCTTTAACTCCACCAAACTAAAAATTTAAATATTATTATCAATTCGTAAAGAGCAAGCAATATTTGTTATATACTTCTGCAAGGGAATTTGATTCGACGTTAGCAATTATAACGGGTGCATCTCCTCGTACGGAAAATCCAAATCCATCACTATTTCGTCCTCGATGAAGTTGTATCGTACGAGGAGCTGTCCAATGCCTCTTGGCCGAAAATAATGCTATTGGTCCTAACGATCTAAATAAATCGCTTACTTTGAATTGAGCAAAATCAGGTGTTGTTAATGATAGTTGAAACTTTGTGGAGGCTAAAAGTTAAATATTATTTAAGCTATACCTTTAAATTTCTATACTTCACGTACCCTGAATATCGGGAGGATCTAACATATCTCTAAAATCATCTTCTTTCTCATTGGAAGTAAACGCTTGCAGCGCTTGTCGATGAGCATTTCTTAATACTGACGTTAAAGCTTGTTTAGTCTTCAATTCACGGCACATCCGTTGTAATCTTTGGCATTCTTCGTGTAAAACCAGCGCTTCACGTAAATGAGATTTACCTAACAATCGTCTTTCGGAATCATCTTTTGGGATGCGAATGTTTAATTGGGTTGTACTTGTCTCGCTATGCAAAAATTGCAGTATATCTTTGGTAGTTGGTGACATGTGAGCAGCTTCTTTGTGGAGAACACCAGTTGCAGCATGATAATGCGCCATTCCGTTAAAATATTCACGTTTAATTTGAATTAACGATATCCAACTGTACGGTACGTAATCGCGCACAGATTCGTGGTCTATGTACTGGTACACACCAGCGTAGCATTGCGATAATTGGGCTGCTTCTTGCGCCAAGTCTAACCAAATATCTATTGGACGATTTTCTCTAGACTGAAGTTCCAATTTTTCGAGCAAGCATTCTCGTGCTTGTGCCTAAAGTTTAAATTTATTATCACATTTCGTTTAATATTTGTTTACACTCACCAGCATAAGTTGAACAAGCATTTCTAACATTTCAGGTCCCAAATCCATTGAAGGAGCATTTGTGAAATTTTCATGAATGTATTTGAAAGTTCCAGCAGCTCGAAGAAAACTATCCACAGCAGAATCTAGTCCTTTTGATAAACATCGATCCTGTTTGGTACCGATTTGTGTGTATATTGCTCCAATGTTAAAAAGAACACAGGCTTTTTCAAAAGCTACAGTTCTTTGACATGATGGAACCCCTAAAGATAAATAAATCAAATTGCTGACCAAAAGAAATAATTGAAAAACTGACCTGTTAATGAATCGTACCACTCGAAATATATACCCAACGATCTGTCCGGAGGAAAAAATCTTCTTTCGACGAAATATAATTGGTTGTAATAGCGAAACAACAGTCCAATTCCTGAGTTGTTACGTAGTGGTGTTCTCATTGCCTGAAAAATTGAAAACAAAGTTGCAACGGTGAAAATTTCTTTTCAAACTTTTATTTTCAAAACACATCGTCACTTCCATCGTTATTTTCGAACAGATGGCACTGCATAACAGTTTTATTGCACATTTTCAAGTTATAAATAACTGTTACGTAACAATCAATCAATTAATTTTCTTAATTCAATTTCTATAATTAGTTAATTGTTATGAAAAGCACAAGCTGCAAATATTTTAACGGTTACTGCTATACCAACTAATTTCTTTTAATAAAAAGCAATTATAGTGTCAATTATAATAATATAAAATTTCATACCTGTCTTGTGTCCATAAAATCGCTGATGGCATCTTCATATAAACTTGCATCTTCGCTATAATGTTCTAAGATAAAATCTTTAAATGGATCTCGAAAATCAATTTCTTTAGTTTCTTTTAATCCAAGTGGAATCATAGGCATCACTGAATCGGTACTGAAAAACATAATTAAAATTTATTAGAAAAGTTTTATCTGTAAGTAAAATAAAATATACATATTAGATAAAAATCTCTTAGATTTAATAGAAGTAATATCTCATAAATAATTACACGTATCTACGTTTATTTGGTGGTTAAAAGCCGTAAAATTTGAATGTCGACTCTAGGTTGCAATATAATAATTTTCAACGTATATTTATTGAGAACTTAAAATGAATTCCCTAGAAATTTTATCTAAGTAGAAATAGGTCCTTAATTATATTCCTTCTTTATTGTTGTTGGAGGCTTTCTAATAATAACAATTTTATTTTAGAAAATGCATTTATTGGTTTCACTTTCTTTGCGAAATAAATTACTGGAATAAATTACATATTTAGTAGGTGCTGTTTAAATACGAAGATTAATGGTTAACCACGAAGTTTGCATAAAACAATTCGCAATAAAAATTAAATTATTTAAGGCAAATCAATTATTTTAAGTATTAATGCATTTTCTGGAGCGTAATAATTCGGCACTTACAGAACAACTTTTCTCTAAACTAAAAAACACACAAATGTAACATTTCAAATCTAAATCAATCAAATGAATAACACTTTTCTAGCAAAAAATTGGGATCAGATTGGGTGAAACGCATAAAGGCAAAATTTTTTTAATATTCTCGCTTAGTGTGAATCATAATGGACATAAATATAAAAATACATAAGAAATACTATAAATGCTGTTGAAATCTTAAACTGCATGATCTTGATGTTTTTTGCAAATATTAGAATTATTTCGACGTTATTCAATTCTGGATTAAGATTCCATTTAATTCAACAATATACCTGCAGAAAATTTTTTTATATTTGATTCAGTTACCCCGAAAAAATTTTTTAAGAAAAAAATGCATTTTTGAATGAGAAACAGATTACTAATATTTTACCCTTTTTGATCCCTACTAATTTTATTTTTGAGAAAACTGCCTAGAAAATATATAAAAAAGCTAAGGGTTACGGCTAGGAGGACTTATGACCAGGGCCGTATTTAGACTAAATTTTCTGGGGGGAGGGGTTAAAAAAATTACAAAATAAATAGCTAATTCGTTAAAATACAAAAGAAATTTTTTTAAATTTAAATTTTGTTATTTTAATTTTTGAAATGTAATGTTTGAAGAAAAGTGAGTAGGTTTTTTTGCCAAGATGGCGGAAACAACGGAGACTTAGATTTTGCTCCGCTGATTATTTGAGTATAATTTTGTGCAAGTATTTTTGCAATTAAGATTTTATTTTTGAGTATTGTTATTGGAAAATTTTGTTTGAAAGTATTTTGTCAAAAGTTAGCGCAATAAAATAGAAATTTTGAGAAAAGATTATTTTTATTTAATTAAAATAATTATTTTTTGTGCAATTTTTCTTTATTTGTGTTCGATATTCAGAGAAAATTTCGATTTTTGTGAACTTTATTTAATGGTTGAAAATAATTTGTCGAAGGAACGACAAATTTTGATTACAGGTTGACTTCTGGAGGGGGGGGGACGTTATCGCAAATAAAATTTTGTTTGTATCATTTTAAAAGTTTTGTTTACTACGATATTTTTATAAGTTTAAACCTATTCATATTTTAATTTTAAACTCTGTTGTAAAAAACCGTTTTTAAATAAAATTCTTTAATTTTAAAATTTGAATAAAACTCACAAACTAAATTCTTATTTTACCGATGGCGATAGTAAAATAATGTTATCAAAACAAAGAACTAAATTAGATTAAAAAGAAATTTCACAAATCTTAAGCAAATGTACACTTATGTACAAATGTACAAAATATAAAACAATTTATGGGTTTACAATGCCCACTCTAATTTATTGCGGAAGTGTTATTTTAAGCTGTCCATGATGCTCATAAAATTTATGTTTTCTTTAAAATTTTTTAAAATTTTTTTGGTTCAAACAATTTATTGCAATTTAAAATTTTTACCATAATAGTAAGAATTAAGATAAAATACCTATTTCATTTATTTCAATATAATTATTTTTCAAAAATCCGAAAATTAATGAATAGGAGTATAACTAACAATTAATTAAATGGTCGCAGACTTTTACACAGTACTGTAAATATTTAGAGCATTTTTATATTCTTCATCTTCGATTTTTATATTTTTGCAATTTATAGTAGTAGGTGTATTCAATCTAGTGTCGCCAATCGCCGGATTATAATACCAATTTCCGATTTTTTAATTTGGGATTTAATTTATTAGAAATATCTCTTTAGTTTTAATTTTTATTTAAACACTTCAAGTTTAATGTTTTTGTTATAGTTGTAAAAATTCTTTCTGATTTTTTTACAATTGCAGTCGAGGTTTCAGTACTTTATTAATTGATAAATAATTTCGGGGGGGGAGGGGGAGGTTGTAACCCCTAAAAACCCCCCTTAAATACGGCCCTGCTTTGACCTTGTTTATTTAAAAAAAACAGTAGTGGTGGTATGATGAGGCGAATTACAATAAGAAATGCAATTACAATGTATATTATATTAAATTGATAAAAAAAATTGTAAATATCAATTAAAGAGGATAGGAAAAAATGAATAAGTAACAGTAAGCATTTAAAGTTGGTTAATGATTAATGGAATTTAAATTTTATTAAAAGTTCTTGATTGAAAGTACATTCTAATGTAAAAATAAATTTCCTAGGAAAAATAAAATAATTTTTACATGTTTATATTGATTTGAATTTTATAATAAGAAAACGGTAGTTTTTTTTTGACTTTTTATGCATAATTTTAATATATTTTATACTTAATTTCTAAAAGTATTCTTATAAAATAATAAAATTTAGTTAATTTATTTCAATTGCTAGTCGGATAGAAAGGATTTCCGGTGAAAAATTAGCTAATCCGTTTTACCCCATACCACGAAGTGATTGTAATTGGAGACATTGAAAAATATTTTTCAAACACAGAACACAATAATTACTTACTGCTTCATCCCAAAAAGCGCTCTCAAAAAGTATGCAAGAGGTTTGTGAGTTCCATAACAAAGCAATTCCGGTAGAGATTGATCAACATTCTATATTGAAACTAATGCACTCTACATCTCGAAAACGTGAAAGCATTTTAGGTTCATGTGGCTTACACGATGTAGATTTGAATGATAAACACAGAAATTTTCTGTGTATGTAAATTCTGAGACTGAGGTGGTTGTCCGGTCTTCGGCAGCACTTTTATTTTATTTTATATTTTTTTCTGCATCTCCAATTTTTTGCGTACGTTTCTAATTATTTTTCTTGAGTCGACCGACAGCCTAGGGAACATCTAGAGTATATAATAGCATCTTAAGCTAAGTTTAGCTAAACTGAAACTTAATGAATTTTTATAACCATTAGAAGCTTTATCAATGCATTAGATACAACATGGCATATATGTTATTAATATGTCTTGATATACTTGGTTGGTTACAAAACCAATAAATTCATAGTTGTTGCTAATTTTATTTTTATATTTATATAATTCGTTATAACTTCGACGCAAATGTCAAAATATCATCGAAACAGTTTCACAATATGTTTAATTTCTGCTCTAAAAAATCTGGATATTCTGGATCTAAATATGATCTCCTAGAGGTTTGCCCCTTATATAAATATTTTCGTGCAGTCTTAAAATTAAGTACCATCCTAAGCATAAAATTTAAGTGATATACAATAATTTACTTATTCATCGAGTTGATGAGTTTAATAAGCAAATTAACTGGTGACGCGCATGATAGAATTCACACGATTCCAGCGCTATCTTGCGCTCCAAAAATAATAATGTTTTCAAAGTTCCGTACCATTGATCAACATGGAAATCTCTTCTAAGCGTTTTAGTAACATGTAAGGTCTCACCTTCTACTATTACTTTACTGTTTCTCCCATAATTAAAATTCTGAACAGTTCAGCTCTTCACGACGAATTATTAACCGCTTATGTCACTGGATGAAACCTAACTATGTGCTACTCCTTAATTGTTCAAATAGGGTCTTAAGTCTGGCAACTAATATCTCTTTCCAAAAATCAAGAATATCATCAGAAAGATGACCGACTTTGTAATTTTTAAAAAATAGATCTTGCACAAAGTATCCTAAAAGTGGATTATTTTTTAAATTGGCACCATTTTTGTTTAATTTGTTCATTCAGAAATATAAAAAGTAAAATGTACCCAATATTTTACAGTATTGTTAGGAGAAAGCTGAAGTTTTATTGATAGATAATTGTAGTTATAAATGGAAGCAATTATGTTTGTCTGGTTTGCATGGATTTAGGTTTTCTTCTTAAAGAATTATGTATGTATTTATATTATTAAAATTTATATAAAATTCCGAACAAGACGAACGCACTTAATCAAAATTGCAAATTTTGATGTAGGTCAGTGGGTAAGCGTGCTAAGGAAGTGCAATTTTTATATGCATAAATCAACATCGTATATGTAATAACCACTTTGTCTCTACAATTACTGTAGGTGTTAGGTGAAGATCGAAGGCCATCAGAACTGGTAGGATTATATTAACACATTTCTCATTTTGCCTCTAGCCATCTTATATCTCGACCTACATTGTACAAATTACGGTTGCTTATTGCTTCGACTTCAGATTAATTTCTTAAAATATAACTGTAACGCTACTTCACTTTGCTGCTGAGACTGTTTTACGAAATTTGTTGTTAGTATTGTTAATTTAATGCACTGGCCCATAAAAATGCATCCAAGTAAAATTGCACGAGTCTGGGAATTTTCTGAAAATGCTGAAACTGAAATTTCAGCTCGAAGCAAATTATCATAGTAGGTTAAGAGAGAAACTAACATGAGAAATAGCCGATTGACAATTACTTAAGTACTCTTAAGCCAATAACTTAAAATTTAATAGTTTACACACCTATCACTTTGGTACAGCTCTACTGATGAGTTCAATTCGGCAAGTTGCTCTTTCAGTAATTGTAGGTTAGAATTAACAAAACTAAGTTCCAGCGCCACAGTTTCTCTTAATTTTCTATTTGTTGTTGCCTTGTACAGATTTTCAGCTCCAGCCCTTAACCGTAATTCTTTGTTGATTTCTTGATTCAATTTTGACCGTTTGCTTTGAAGCTTTCCTCGACATGTTGCTACTCTTGGATCTGATCCCTGTAACAAAAAAAAACGTTAGATTATCAAACGTCGTTAATTAAATCAGTCTAATTATTGACATTCCATTCAGGTTTCTTTTAAAAAGTACCTAGGGACTTTTAAACTACTTCACCTACATACCACTACCAGTCTATTAACAGTGATAAAAAAACTAATTTTATTCCGTTATTGGCGTGCCTCATGGCAATTATAATAATAAAGCGTATCAGACAATCGAGAGAAAAGCTATCGTATTACAATTATCAATACGATAGATAATTTGAAACGATTCATGTTATTAAATTAAGAATGTAAAATAATTTAGCTGTTCTTAATAGATGGCTCATTAAAAATTTACGTTTAAATTTTCTATGCGATTCATGCTTAAAGAAGCATTAAAAAATTCTGTGATTAATATGTATTGAATACGGTCTGTTTAAAACTAATTGTGTTGTAAAAGGCATTCATACAAAACAAAATATTCGATTATAATTACTAAACACCGTAAAGTGTTGTTCGTTAACGTTTTAGCGACGCCAAGTTAAAACTTAACCCAAAACACAATGGTACTAATAAATTGCTCAAAAATATACAACGTGTAATTTTTGAAGAGCGATAACCATTTTTGCAATTACTGGTTAAGAAAATGACTTACCAAATTAAGATAAATATCTGGTAATGATAACGTAAAATTAGGTAGCTGCACCCACTTTAACATTTTACAACTTTCAATCTATAATTTTGCATTGGTGCAAGTAAAAAATTATCAGCTGTCGTAATTATTACCTTAGCTTATTCACAATGTTAGTAACTACGTTTGTGTACAATCAAGGAACGACTACCATTAATAAGAGGTGCAAAGAAAAATAAATACAACTGTTAAAAGTTTACGACTGTGCATATAACAGTACCATCACATCTTATTGAATTAATATAATCTATACTAAAGCATGTAATTAGTTCGCGTTACCGTTGTGGAAATTTTACTCCCAGTAACGATTGAAAATTGAAATGGGGATATTCCAAATGATTAAACATTTTAGTTATGCAATTAAGCATTAATAGCAAAGAATTTTTGATTTAATGCTTAATAAAGGAGAAATCGAATTAATTATATAATAAAACTAAAAGTCATCTAATAAGATATTTAATACTTTTTTAACTGAAAAAAATGGAAACAGCAACTTTATATTGTTGATAATTCGCATTTGTATAATATATACAGTGGAGAAGTTACAATGTAACATGATTATATTACTAGTCATCTGCACTTCTCTTTCTTTTATTGGCTATGCATACTTATTGCAATATATTTTACTGTGCACTAAATTAATAGGAAAAATTGTTTCTTGAAATTTTTAAAAATCAGATTGTGAGCTTATTTAAATTTGTGTTTATAAATATATGCGATTATAGAATTGATTATATTATAGTATACAAAACAGCTACAAAAATTTTAATGGAATTGTTACCATAATTGTATAGCTATGAACCATAAGGCTCGATTAGTTCATGGTTCAATTCCATTGACAATTTCCGAGCAGATAATAATTGAAAAAAAATTGCTTTTTATGCATTATGCTAAAAATTGCTAGTCACGCAAAGTGACACTTTTAATTCGAATGACACAATATACTATTCTTGATACAGATAGCAACAGGTAACTTTAATAATACAAAACAATGCAGTATAATTAATTTAGATATCTATTTTAAAATGAAACAACATGAAGACTTTATTTTTTTATTTTGAACATTTCAACTCTAAAGATCCTCCTTTCAATTATAAAATTGTCAAATAGAAAATAACTTAAAAAAGATTTTAGAATTTTTTAAGTATTTATGTGGTATTTATGTGGTGGTATTTAGTTTTTTTTTTATTTAACTACCTAAAGTTTCATTTAGACACATCACGTGGTTTTAGTTAGGTTATTTGGTAAGCACATTATTTAATTTATTAATTTTAAAAATTTTTTTCAATTTTGTTTGGTATATTTGCTCTTAGTTCTTTTTATTTTTACTGTTATACATAACTGATGATCGCAAATAAACGTGAAATAAAAACTTTTATATTATGTTACAGGATTTTTTAATTTTTTAGTAATTTGATCATTTTCTATAGTATAATTTTTTCAGATTTTAATTTCTTGTTTATTCAAATTTTTTTAAGTTCAACCCTGTTCAATATGAATTTTTGTTATTTGGTTTCTTTAAATATTATGCTTCTTTGTAGTATGTAATTATTTACTTAACAGTTAAAATTTATTATTTTAACATTTTGTTAGGTTTTATTATTTTATAAAATTGTCATCAATTTTTGAGTTGACTTTCCACTTTTATTTAGTTAATAAATCGTTTAAGTTTATGGTCAAACAAAGACAAAGAAGAGAATTTTATCTCTTCTCGTGGTCTATCTCAACAACTTTCATAGTAACTTTTACTTTACTATGGAAATTGAGATAAATATGGAATTGCCGTTCCTCGATTTACTATTCATTAGAAATCCCGACCGCTTACTGATTAACCAATTAGTATCATAAATATATACAATTAATTTTATCCGAGGATATCCTTAAATTATTCATTCCGATCCCAAGTTCATAATGTTGCACATAAGTGATTATTCGAGTAATCCTAACTATTTTTAATTCATATCCTTGTCCAAAATGTTTCAAAAGATAACTCTAATTTTTAGCCAACAATTTTTCTTAAACTGTTAGATATTCTTTCTTTAAGAAGAGAGAGTAATAATTAATTTTTATTTTTAAATCAAAATCAGATAACAAATTTATAGTTATCAGGTTATCACTATAATAAAAGAGTCCAGTCCTGGAGAACTTCGGGTTGGAATAAGCCTGGATTAAGCAGTGAGTGAGGTGCTTAATTTCTATTAGATATTTTTAAGTTTCTTTTTGGAATATCAAATTTGTATGAACGGTTTTATTATTACTCCATTGCATCAGTTTTTCAATTTTGTCATATTTAGATAAAATATCTTGTAGACAAGAAAAATGTATCTTCAATTTTTTCACTTTTTTCTTATTTTAATTTTGTTCTAATTTTCCGTCAGTTTTTGTCCTTATTTTCTTTCAAGAAATTGACTGAAAATTAATTTCTATAATATTATTACCTATAATTTTACTATTTTTATATAAGGCTAAAATAAAATACCCGAAATATCAAATTAAATATTTTCGTTACCTTTTAATAGGTTTTTGATAATTTTTATTATGCATTCACGAAAATACTTAAATTTTGATGTAAGTTTAGAAATATACGTAGAACAGTTATTCAAAGGTAATTAATTATAATAGGTAAATAAACTTTCTTCGTCACAGCTAAAACTTAGATATTTTAACGTTTTTCGTTTAAAGGTTTTAACTGTAAAATGTTGTCAACTGAAACTTGATTGAATAGTTGTCACTACACTTATTTGGACAGACGATGTAAATACAATTACATACAAATAACAAGGAACTCATAACACTACTCTAATATTTACAGTCTGTGTACTCAGTTTTGCCAGAAAATTATTTATAATGTTCCTTTTGTTATTTTATTATTATTTAGTGTAAAAGACCTAAAACACCCTATGTTTAAAAAAAATTTAGAAAATTGTAATAAACTGCAAAATTGCAAAAAAGATATATTTATTATATTAACTAAAATCTAAAATATTTTAAACAAAAAGCAAAATTGTAATTTTGGGCATTTATCAAAATTAGGATTTTAAATTTTGCTAGTTGTTCGAAATAGTCAGTAAGTTATCCGTGTACGACAGTTATAGAAATATCGCTTATTAATTAGTAATAAAATAATCGGTACATAATATGAAATTTAATATAATATTTTTTATGCAATTAAAATTATTAATATTATATTGGAAAATATTTACGCTTGTATTGATTTATTTTGTTATGGATTGCTTGTTTTGCTGTACAAGCAACAAACCAATTTTTTTTTTTTGTGAAATGTGACCGTAGCCGAAATTTGACTGTGAGTTTTTTTGGATTGCATTTTATTGTTAAAGAAGTGATTTATTTTTTTGATCGATTGTTTTTGTTGAAAGTTACTAACTTGAATTTGGTTGAAATAATTAATTTAATTATATTATTAAAAATGACGACGTGTGGATTGATAGAAACCACATTTGGATTGATAATTCTAAATTATAAGTTCGAACCTCGAACGAATATAAAAGTTTTGAAAGTTTGAAAATAATTCTAGCGGAAGTTTTTAAAGAAAGAATCTTGCTATTTTTAATTTTTATTATTTATAACATAGCAATATGTAAATAGCTTTAATCTAGCTGTGGATCTGACAATACTACATCGAGAAAACTCATCCAGAAGTAAATTAAATCAAGCATAAACTTTTTCACAATAATTATTTATTTTTAATTGTACGAGATATAAAATTCTTGTAAAATGTTTTTTATCTTATTTTTTTAAAGACGCGCTCTCTGAATATGGATCTATGATTCGACAAGCACATTATATATTATTCAATAAATTTTTTACATGCGAGGAAATATTTCTTATATTCTTAAAAATATTTTTTTTATAGTTCTTCCATCGTTACGGCAACTCGGAGTCGCAGATAGCGCAAAACTAAAAGGTGCTGTTATAAGATCTACATAAATCTATTTAGATTTTATATTAGTATTTTATTAAGATGGATGAAGCGCTTTAATATTGTCGTGTTTTGAAGCGCTAAAAACTATAATTCATTAATTTGAAGTTTGTTTTGTTTTCATTGTAAATTATTTATTTGTAAGTACACTGTACATAAAGTTTTAATTGTGGATAATGTTGTGTTGGTAACCGTGCTAAAGGTATTGAAGAGAGAGAAAAAAAAAACGGCTTTACACCAGCTTAACGAGCTAACCGTTATTCCCGCTATGCTAATTTTTAATTTTGACTTTTTATTGCTTTTAAAAAATAAAAAGTAAGTAAATTTTGAATTTATTAAAGTTGTTTTAATTAAGTTCATGTGTATAATATTTAACAATTTGAAGATTTTGTGATAATTTTGGTTATTTGTTTAAATCCGCAACGAATTTGTTAGACCGGTGAGCATATGTGGATCGCACGTGTAAGCCCAATGCCATAAGAGTCTCATTGCTTTGAAATTAATAATGGATGCTATCCCAGCTAGAATAAACTATGGATTAAGTAGAGTTTTATAAATTTGTATAGTTGGGGGTATGGCAATATATAATTATTATTATTGCCAACCCTGAACAATATAAAGAAGTACGGTCTGTTCCCTGATTTTGAATACAATTATTATGGGATTGAAAGGTATTTCATATTCCCAGATCCCCCAATTTCTAAGACCCAAAGTTTGTGTATATATTGTGGAATTTATTTTACACCGTAAGAATATTTACTAATTTTTAAAATATATTTAAAACGAATCTATATAATGTAGATGTGCCGAAATATTGATTTACAACAAACTAAAATCATTAAATCCCATGTTATGATGTTGAAATAAAAGAAAATGTTTTTAAAATCCTACTGAACGCTCAACAAAATTAGAAAAATTAGATAAAATTGGCATGATAGACAATCGTGTACCAGATAATATCATAAAATAGTTTGAAATTTAAACTAATATAGCTTCAGTCGGAGTAAAAGTGGATTTTTTTTTAACAAGCAGTTCTTGCATGTGCGTAGCGTAGCACAGCTTACTGATATAGCTATTATAGCAGCTGGATTATTATCAGAAACTTTTTTAATTAATATTTTGTTTTTTATGTATTATTTTCTTATCATTATCATTCAAATAAATCAATATTATTGTAATATCACTTTTACTATCCATAAATGTTGCATGTTGAGGAATATAAAACTACAGATTACAAATAATTTTGCAAACATTTTCGTTATCGATTATAAAGCAATTGCGAAACGTTTTCTCACGGGTAACTAATAAACATTAATTTAAATATCGTTATGTATAATAATAATTTCACGTAATTGCATAAGCTCATAAGTACAAGTTTTAAACTTCTCTATCATAAATTAGTCTAACAAGCACAATTATTCTTTTTGCAATTTGACATAGAAAGTAAAAACAAAACTTCCTAATTGATTATTACCAGAAATTGTTAATTTAAGCTTACAATTTTTAATTTTTGGATTTTCCAATTATCTAGTCAATTTTATTCTTAATTCATATTGAAATAGGTACCTACTAATACTAAATATTCAATTAAGATACATTAAGTACCTAGATTTGATTTTTAGATAGAATTTTTATTTATATTTAAATTTTAAAGATTCAAAACATTTGTCGTATACTTGAAATTCAGAAAATATAAATATTTATTGAGTAATGGGGCGTAGTTTTGCGTATTAAAAGTGGGTTTACACTTTTACTCCTGAAGTAAACTGTATTATTATTTGATATAATCAAACTTTACTACTAATATGTACTTATACTAGACTGTTGCATAAAAAATAGTAATGTAAGGTAAATGCCAGTTATATGTTAGTAATTAGTTTATTCTATTTACTTGGACTATTAACTAACATCCATTTCATAAAAGCTACTGTAGTGAAAAAATACTACTTCGGTAAATTGGTTTTAAGCAACAAATTTACTGGTCATAACCATAGTTGGGTAATAGGTAACTATTATTATTTATTATTACGTCTGTAAATAAGTAAAAAAGCAACAATAGCCGAATAAAAGCAGTGGTGTGCTGTAGTAGCGAACTTGTGTGAGCTGAGACATACAATACGATTTATTTGTTTAGGGTGCATGCTGGGGTCTAATTATCCCTAGCTACGCCACTGCTACATATAAGAACCTGTCAATAAAACTATCAAGACAAATTCACATACGACTGGGTTTTCTTCTGCGTTTAATTAACTTTAAGTACTACTGATAAATAATATTACAAGTTTTAAAAATAATTATTACATTGCAAATCTGTCAAACAAGTTCTTTTATCTAGCTTCAATTAAATTAATAGTTACTAAGGATGGGTGCATTCCAAGAATAACACCACATAGATTAATTTTGCATTTAATTATTATCAACTGTTGGATCAAGATATTTAAAATTACGGTTTACTTATTTAAATAGAGACCAAAAATTCCAATGAATGAAGTTGTGTCAACCATCAACTTCCAATTGAGAATGATACAACAAATGATGAACATTCTTGTCAAATGATCGATAGAATTCACATTAAAAGGATATAAAGTGATCTTCTCACTGATCGTATCCCAAGGCTTTTAAAAAGAGCAACTACTATTTTCTACCACTTTATCGATTAATTTTTAGAGATCCCATAATCTTGTTTGCACAAACATTTTGCTTACTCTAACATTCATTGAGACTGAACAATTAATAGACCAATCAAGAATTATAACAAATTATGCAAATGGTGACTGTTTCGCCAAGTCAATAATAATTAACTTTATTAACGTGTTTTTAATAACATAGATCAGTAGATCCAGTATACAGCACGCGGTGATGTATAAATTTGCAGACTAACATAGCATGTACAAGTGAACTTTGTCAAAAAAAAGTGGAACTAAAATTAATTGCTTGTTTATCTCCTAACATGATACATATACAACATAAAATTATCTTATTGGTAGAAAAATTTAAAAATCAAATGAAGTTATACATGAATGCTCGTTATTAAATTTATGGCTTTGCATGATGCACTTAGTTTTCTCATTTAAGATATGATAATTTAATAGCTTGTAATAAAATGTTTGATAATAAAATCTAAAACCACTTTTTGAATTTTCTCTGGATGAGATAATTTGGACGTTGACGAAACACTCACTTGTCTACTACTTTTTGAACTTTTCCCAAAACGGATCTGCTATTGCAATAATAAATCACGTAGGTACGTCTGAAAGAAATACTGACCAGGTTTTTCCAAATAAAGAAGAAGAAAACAGGAAATCGGTAGCCTTACAAGAAATATATTAATGCAAAGAGAAAGCATCGGAAAAAAGAAACACGCTAATAAGACATAATCCTAAAAGTTGATGAGAGTAAGCGAGAGCGGCAGGTGGATAACAGAAAGAACCAGTTATAGGTATTTCCTCATTGTGATGAACTACATAACGGGAGATACTTTTTTAATTCGCGACCGGATGAGTGAGTAAAGCATTCGCATAATAAGTCTGCACTTCAAGCGGTTCATTAAGCGATTCCCAGTAAAAGTTGCAGCATTTATCGCCACAAAATTGTAACAGTATATTTTCTAATGATAGCGCAATTATTTAAAATTAATTAAGTTTTTTTGATTTTAAATTTGTAAACATCGCACGTTACTTTTGAGAGGTCTCATGTTTATACATGTTTGAAGTTGAGGCATGAGGTTTTTTATTCCGTGTTTTATCGTTCAAGCGTAGTGGAACAGTTATCATCATTAAAGAAATTTTTTTCGGAAATTTATGTCTCCATCCGAAGATAACTGGAATTTGAAAGATGAAAAAAATTGATAACCTAATTTTATGGTAAAATTTTTTACAAATGCATTGAAAGACAACATTCGAAATTATCTTTTGGTGTTTCCAGGTGACCAACAATGAAATACGGCTTGTGTAGGCACACATAGATGAGAATATTTAAAACTATCTGTAACTTTCTCTCAAAAGCTAAATTAGAAAAAAGCTGTGCATTATCCAAAAGCAGGTCTGTTGCAGTATTGGTTGTAATCCTAATATCATTTGACATTGACACCCTTATGCAACACTTGGTATATGAGTAATCCTTTTATTTTAGTTCTTACCTGCATCAACAACTAGGTTATTAGCAATCTACAACGTATCTGACCTTCCATAAAGTCTATAATCCAAATGCGAAATTTTCACCATCAACTGTGCAGTGAGTGATCACACCAAGTCACCGTTGTAAAGTGAGTAAACTTTAAAGAGACCAAAATTACACTTACCAGGTGTAAATTGACTGCAAATAACATAAAAGCAATATGTACTACTATAAAATTTGTTTCGGTTTTAAAGTTACCAATAACTTCATAATAAATGTCGCTTCTTTGCGTAGGACTCTTGCCATTTTCTGCTAATAAAGTTTTCTTATAGTCATAAAATCTTTTATCGCCACACATTTTCACATAATAAAAGTTTCAAGTTAGAATCATTATTTAATTTTATTTTTAAAACGCTATACTGAAGAAATACCGAAAGGTGCAACATTAGATAGGGGGGGTCGGAAGCTGTTCGAACCGGAGCAAAAAAAATTATTATATTATGTTTATTATGTTTTTATTATAAATATATTAAGATAAAATCCAATGTAAAAGATTTAATAAAAAATGAAAACAACTCTTATGAATTAACATATAAATTTTTGCATTTTTGCATAACTAACACCTATTATAGATTAATTATATTTATATTTGATAATCATAAGAAAATGGAAAGGATATTATTAGTAAACTAAAACAAAAAAAATGCACTTTCTATAAAAATTATTCAGCAATTTAACGTAGCGATGAAAAAAGGAGCCATCTGTACAGATTTATAGTATGTAAATTAGTCTTTTTACATAACTATAACCAATCGAATGAAAGTATATTTACAAGTGCACGTAGACGTTAAAACAATTTGATAGTACATAATAATTATATCAAACAATTTTAATTTGTTTGAATTTTAATTTGGCGGAAACTGTTGCATGCTATAATATAATTAAACTATAAATGTATTGACTCCTACGAAATTTTAGTGAATTAAATTTTGGGTTTTTCTTGGAGTACGACAAATACGAGAACTTATTATTATTATTATTTTACTTATATTACTTGCGATATTAACTAATATTGGATCAGCAGTATCTGAGGAGGCCTGGTGGTAATAAATACTTAGCCCGTCCCTACTTTTCAGACAAATTTTTGTTCTAATGCTTTCTGGATATAATATTTTTAATATGGTATTAGCTTATTACTACTCATAATAATCTAAGAGGACTTGTTGCGTGAAGATTGGATACCAGATCACCAATTCGGTTTTCTCCAAGCACTCAACCGTACTATACAACGCCACAGCGTTAGGCAAGTTATAAATGAAGCCTTGGAAGAAGGTGAATATTTCACATCGGTATTTTTTAACGTAAACCAAGCGTTCTATTTAAAACTATACCTCTTCTTATTTAATTTCAAAAGCAGTACCACAATTTAATATTCTTTCCAAAACTCTGTTCTGTGGAACGTCTGAGTTTATTGCGTAGAAGTTGGTATATTCTTCTTGATGTTTTACCAAAAACTTTATGTCGCTCAAATAAGATTTGAGTATTTGATATAAATTATAAGAAAGATTCTTCTTTAGTTTGTAGCTTAATCTCTCATCCCACACTTTATTAAAAAACTTTTTGTCAAAAACACAGTAATAATCAAAAATTCAGTAAAAGTTGTACACGATGATGGTTTTATCAAGATCGATTAAATTCAGCACTTTACACAAACAAATCAGGAAGAAATCCTTAGTAGCAGACCTTATCTAGAAAGACATCCTACTTCTTCATCTGGAAAAGATCAAGGTGTGGTTGAAAATATATAACTTCCTCCCTAATTATTTATTGCAACTTAGACGTTTATACTTAAGAGCAGCTTAAGCTAAGCTAAGAAAAATAATACAAAGCACTTCCAATAAGAAGGAAAATTAACTAGAAATAACTGATTTTATAGTTTTTGAAGAAGACGACTTTAAACCAGTGGTTCCCAAAGTCATCTATATCAATCCCCAAGAGTGAAAGACGACCTGCAAAGGGTCTCTGTCAGCTAAAAGAAATTGGGGGTCCATGAGATGTCAATGGGGTTCAACGATAGCAGTTACTAGTGGAAAGGGGTTTCAGCGTGGTTGTCAATCTCCTAACGAAAAAAACAGACTAGACGTCATTAACCAAGAAGATTTGAGATTAAACTTAACTAAATTGATGCCAAGTATTGAAAATTTATTAACAAAGCATCTAGTTCATCCCTACCACTAAAAGCATTAATTTTTTGCTTAGTTAATTTATGTAACAGATAATAAATTTTAATTTTGCTCGTTTTAATTAAAAAAAATCAATACCAGGTAAATAGGGGGTCTACCTAGAACCTAAAAGCATGGCAAGTAGTCTACGAGGCAAAACAGTTTGAGAACCACTGCTTTAAACTGTTTACGGGTTTTACGCTTTTCACAAAATTTTTCTTAATTATTATTAGTAGTAACTTCTTAATGTAGGTTGTATTTGAGTCAGGAGTTCTACGGCATTTATTTTTTCCGATTTTAAATCTACATCCAAGTGAATGTATTCATCTTGTATAGCTTTAAAGATCTCCCAATTAATACTCTTGCTAAATAGTAACAATTAAATGTGTTTGCTTATGCGGAATTTCAGAACAGAGTGGACGACACTAGCTAAAACTTTTAGAGAGAATTTTCTCAATTTGCCAACCGTTAATATTTTCTTTTACGAAATTCAAAGAATTTTTTGATATCCTACAGTCCAAGTGATTTGTGCCAACTATCTACAGATTTTGATAACTGCCTACAATAATGGGAGAATGTTATTTCTCTATAGAGGTGTCTCTAGTGCCTTTGATAAAGTTGTCATACTGTGGCTTTTTATAACTGCAAATAGGTTGTTCCTTTTTGTTGTAATAAGCCTTGACCTCTACTGTCGATGCTTCGGATCAGTATCACCCCCAGACAATAAATTCAACTCCCATTGCATTAAAAACTGGTTATTTTTTTTAAGTCAACATAAAAAATTATATTGTTATAACTATTCTGTTATAACAGTTATTTATTCTAACAATTAAAAAAAATGTTGTCGAAAAAATGACTACAATAAAGCATAAAAGTTGAAGATCCCTTTTAGGTATTTTCACCTTAAAACTTTTTTTAGATTTAAGTTTCTCTTTGACTAACTAATTATTGATTGACTAATTAATTATTAATATATGTGCGAGTATAATATTTTTACACCACAGCATTGACTCAGCGATTTCAATTTCTACGATGTCAAGAAGTTTTTTTTTCACATAAATCCGGTGAGCAATGATACTCGGTGGTCAAACCTTTTCTACTGCAAACACCAGGATATTACCACAATCGTCTATTTGAGTATAACTGGCCAATATTTCGATTTCTCCTTAATTAAAAAAAAATAAAATTTTTTCGTAATTTTAACTGTTCGTCAATAATATACATAATATGTACATAAATAATAAAAAAACAATGAAATTCTGTCAATAATAGAAAAATTAGCAAATATATTTTTAAAGCAAAAACCTCTTAGGTGTTAATTAAATAGCAGTTTAAATATTTGTTTTGTTTGAAACCTTTTACAGAATGGAACAATCTGCCTTTACTTTAACAAAAATTACATTTTACTGTTACACAAAATGAATTACATAAGAACTGTTCTCAATATTAATCACGTTATTACCAACATTAATATTTATTTTAAAGGAAAAACAATCATAAAATTCACATCATTATTACGGTAATGGCAAAAAACTAATTTTATGTTAATATTGTTCACTTGTATGTTTCTAAAGTAAAAATTTGCAATAAAAAATTACCGTTATTGTTACACTGGGTATATGATTAAAATAACACCATGTAAAGTTGATATTTCTTCTATTTAATAATGTTTTTCCTAAAGTGATCGATTAGAAACTTTAAGCACTATATTTTTTGTGGTGAACGCCATTAAAAGTTATATTACTATAATGCATTTTAGTTGTTTATAAATTATTTCATAATAAATTTTAAAAAATATATAGATACCATATCGTTCTACCCTAACCACATGGCCAAATAGGCTGTAATACGAACTACATTTTTTTAACCCAATATAAATCTAGCTTAAATATTAAATCAAGTTTGTTCAACCGATCATAGAGTTCAAAATCTCTGTTGAATTTTTTAGTTATTCTCAAAATTTTCTACTTCACACATAACATATAAATTATAATCCTTGAACACAATAGAAAATTTGTATAATATTCTTTTTTGTTTAACTTTTTTAATTAAAAACGATAAGTTTAAACTTTTTCAATTAGAGCACACTTATACATATGTCTGTAATTATGAAGAAAGTGTTCCTTGCGTTTTAAAAAAAATTAAGAAATCTCTTAGTGGGTAAACTAAAAAATATATCGAGCTTATCCAATTCGGACTTAAAAAAATATCCACGAATTGTACAAAACATACATGCAGCACGTAGTCCATAAAATTAAATATGTTTGCCAGTACATGAAACTATAAATGCAAATTAGAGAAAGGTATGCAAGTGACACGCTTTACGAATATTTGCGGTTTCTTTTAGTTGAAGAGAAAATAAGTAATTCTTTTTGTACCAAACACTAAATACACTCTAAGTATAATTCCATTACTTATGGATAATTAAAATTAACGAACTGTAATTAATTTAATCTGACAACTGAAACAAAGGCAAAAATATAAATAATAAATTACCAAATTGCAGTAATGGCATTGATATTAATAAAGTGGGTGGTTAAGGTCAGATGCATCAATCATAAAATATGGTAGCGTTGCAATACAAGAAGGAAACTTTAAAATTGTATTAAAATACACATGTATAATTAATTTTAGTTTGGAAGACATTTTAATTGTGAGTTGATTAATTTAAATTGAGTTAGTCAAGGATATGGTTGTTAAAAAATTATCTAAAACTGAATCTACATAGTACCTACATACTTTGTATTTCCAAACACCAAGCATTGCATAGTATATCTACTTACTGGAAATTTCAATCTTTTGTACATATTATTTGATTTTTGTTGATGAGGTCTGTAACTTCAACGGAAGTTAAAAATATTCAAATTTTTAAAACCAACTTTTTTTCTAGTCGGCGACTTATAGAACATCCTATGTTGTCAAATTGCATTGTTTGGCGGTTATGAAATTTGTCTACTTTCTCTTCTGTATTCTTCAATTTGCAGTAAAAACAAACCAATTTTGTGAGATTATTAAAAATCCTAAGCGATTTTTAAAAAAATACAAATTATACAAAGGCGAGACTCATAAATGGCAAAGTAACTATGACTATATTATGTATTTTCCCATGGTAGAAAGTCAGTAAAATTTGATACGACAATCTGGTGTTAATTGTTTAAATAAATATTTGGCGTTTCTTCCTTAACTTTTTATGTAGATACTTCGCATACAAAAATGTTGACTTGAAAACAGGATGCACTAAATGCTATCGTAATATTTGAAAAATGTCTTGAAATGGTAGTGATTTAGTTTAACCGCATAAATTTCTTTATGAAAAATTATTGCCCGAGGTAAAAGCAGCTAATCGAATGAAAAACGTTTCCGTCTAACGCAATTGTATCTGTATTTATGGTATTATGACTGTGATTTAGAAGTACAGAAGTTTTTATTTGTAATAAAAAAAATTTATGCCAGAAGATTTCTCTATCGAAACAAAAGAATTTCAAAACTCGTTTTACATTAATTTTATATTATCAGTGTAAATTTTTGGGTGTGATTATAAAATTATCAATTCTTAATGCTCTTAAAAATTTACATATAAAGGTAACATTGCATGGGTGTGGAACACGAAACGAAACTTTTAATTGCAAATTAGGTGAGTTTCCTGGAACTCTTCGCCAAAATTGAAGATTTGCTTATTTCTTGGATATTAAAAAGTCAAAAATTGTAGAATAAACAAGAAACTTCCTGTTAATTGAAGGTTAAACGTTAAACAAAAATCTTTGAAAAGTTCGTATTTATCCTGACTGCGTTATGTATTTATAATGTCAAATTTAAAAGACTTATAATATAATCATATAATTTGAATTACTAAATCAAATAGCAATTATCACCAGAAATTGAGATTAATAATTATTATTTCTAAATTGTATTATTTGTTTTATTTAATTTAATAAATTTAATTTAGTTTTTTTAAATTTCCTTAAATTTTTATAATTTATGTTATTTACTCCTATTATATAAAATAAAAGAAAAATATTTACTCCAAATTTTTCATAATTTAGAGTTAATTCTGTCGTTTGGTCAAATTTAGTCAAATTAATATTTTACAAAAAAATTTACTTTAGTCTAATTAATTCTAAAATAATCAAACTTAACAAAATGTTAAAAAATAAAATTTTTAACTGTTAAGTAAATATAACACACTACAAAGAAACATAATATTTAAAGAAACTAAAAAGACAATAATTCACATTTAACAGGGTTGAACTTAGAATATTTGAATAAACAAGAAAATAGAATTCTGAAAAATTACGCTATAGAAATGATAAAAATTACTTAAAAATAAAAAACAAAAAACAAAAAATTTTGTAACATAATATAAAGGCCCTTATTTCACGATTATTTTCGATCCTCACTCATGTATTACAGTAAAAATAACAACAAGTGAGAGCAAATATACCAAAAAATTGAAAAAATTTAAAAATTAAAAAATCAAGAAATTAACCAAACTTTAAATGTTGCGCTTACGAAATAACCAAACTAAACGACGTTATGTGTCTAAATGAAATTTTAGGTTAAGTAAATGAATATGAATTCTAAATCTTTTTATTATTTTAACATCACATACTACTAAATACCACAAAAATACTTAAAAAATTCTAAAACTTTTTTAAGTTATTTTCTATTTAATTCTAAAACCAATTATTAATTTTCTTCTTATCTAGTTTTTATGATCTTATTGAATATCTTTAATGTAACTCCTGTAGCTTTCAATTTTAGCTTTCTTCATAAAATATTTAAATTACCCTTTAAAACACTAAATTTACTTTTTATCAAATTATGTTTTATAGTATTTTGTTAATTACGAACATTTTAATTAAATTTCACAAATTACACAAATTACACGTCCGATATGTCAACCATTGCTAAAATTAATAAAAATAAAATCTTTACAAAAACTATAAAGGCAACCTTTTGACTACCCTCCCTCCTCCATCCTCCTCGTTATATTAAAAATACCACAACATATGTTATGATTTTTTTTGATGGTTTATGTATGAATTTTGAATATTTGTTAAATTGAGATTAGCAATAGAAATGAAACAGTAGAGGCTTTTTGCCAAAAAAATGGCCGCTAAGAGCGGTTGTATTTTGTATTTTGAAAATTAAAAGTGATTTTTTAATAGTTGGTTTGTTTGAGATTAATAGTGAGTGAAAAGCTAAGATGTAGAGTAACTTTGATGATTTTGATGGTTGTTTTAGAACGATAGTACTAGTTAATATTTTGGAAGATTAGAGATTATTACGATTATTAATTTTGAAATTAATTTGAAATTTTTTTTATATTACATCACAATATTTTTGAAAATAATATAGTATTTATTTAGCTTGTACTTTTTTATTTTATATTGATATATTTATAATAATAATAATAATAATGGAAACTCGATTGGTTTCAATTTAAGCAAATCGGGGAGTGGTTGTAGACTCGCGATCTAAGAATCCCAGATTAAAATCTCAAAAACTGTATGTCAAGTTATCTGTATCGTGATTTGAATTCTACCTTAATGTGTTTATATGATATACAGGGTGTCCCCGGATACACTTTACATAACTTAGGTAGTAATAGAGGACACTTTTCTAAGAAAAATATTTAACAAAATTTTTTTTCTAAATTCAAACCCGCTAGAGTTAGGCCTCTTTAAAGTATTTTTTTAATTTCCACTTCACATAGCCATAGCATCGAAAATATTGATTTTTCAATAAAAATACTTTAGTTATTTCTTAAAGATCTTGAAATAATCTACAAACTATATTTAAAGCTTTTATTGTCTAAAATTAACGGTTTTCGAGTAAAAAAAATGTTGAAAAACTTGAATTGTACAGGGTTTTGAAACGAAACACTTTACAAAAGATCTGACACCCCATTCCAGATAAGACGTTTAACAGACTACAACTTTTGGCTAGTAATTAACAAAAAATTAAATTCACAACATTTTTATTTTAATTGAAAATTTATTATATTAATTAAGGTTAAACTATGACATTATTTAAAATAACCACCCTCGTTTTCAATTTTTTCATTTGTTGAGAGCTACTACTCTCTCCATTAATTCCTCTTTAATGTCGGGTTTTCTTCAGTTACTGTACACGAAAGCTTTAATAGCATCCCATAAACCTCAAGAGGAGGTAAAAGTTAAATCTGGAGATCTTGCGAGCCAAATAATAGTTTCTCTTCTTCCGATCTATTTTTATCAGGATATGATTCATTTCAAAAATTTTTACTTGGAGCCCAAAATGTGTTGGTACAATATTCTTTGGCGTGTTGCTAGTGATACGTCATCTATATTGGAAGCTCATCTTTAAATAATCGCAAGTATCCAACAACTGATAAGGGTAAGTTTGCTAGAAAAAAGTAAGAACCAATAATGTGGCTTTCTAATATTTTTTTACTGTTCATCGGTGTTCATTCCTGCAATTGTTTACACCAGCCCTGTAAATTGCGCTTCGTCGGTGAACAAATTGATGTAAACAAATCCTTGGGGGTTTTCTTGCTCTCTTAATCAATTATTGGAAAAAATAAGTCTTGGTATATTATTCCATTCCCCAAAGATGTACTGGATATGAATAATATAGGTAGTATTTTTATATATGTATTTTTTCATGTATCATAGTAGTATTTTTTATATTAGTATTAAATAATTTAATTTTTTGTTTTGTAGCTGCCTTGTTTATTATTTTCTGATTTTCTGTAAAATTAATTGGTTTTACAAAAATTTTTACTAGACAAAAGTTGTAGTCGGTTAAGTTTTTTGTAAAATGTTTCGGTCAAAAGATACAGGGTTTTGAAAAAAATTAAAGGAAAAAAAGCTTGAATTTTTCTAACATTTTTTTACTTATTTTAATTCATTACTCGAAAGCCGTTGATTTTAGATAATAAAAGGTTTAAATCTAGTTTGTGGATTCTTTAACCCTCTTTTAAAAAGCAATAAACCATATTTAACAAAAAATTAATATTTTTGGAGCTATAGCTATATGAAGGTGAAAATTTAAAGAAATGCTTTAAAAAAGCCTAACTCTTTCGGGTTTGTTAAATATTTTTCTTAAAAAGGTGTTCTTTATCACCATTTAAGTTATGTAAAGTATATCCGGGAACACCCTGAATATGTGAAAGAATACATAAATTATAGAATGTTTCCAGATAATTTCCTCTAATTGAACTCACCCTTTGTAAATCAAATTGATTATTACTTATAAGGCAAAATTGCAATTTCTACTATTTTGGCATATTTTTTTGTTGTGTATTGGTTTTATGTGCAAAATACGTACTATTTGCCTTAATGTTTCATTTATAAATTGTAAAAAAATTCAAACAATACCCATAGATTTCCACGAAATTCACCGCCGGCAGAACGTGACGAAATTAACCTATTGTTTTCATCACACAAATTTTAAAAATCTGATAGTTTATTTTCACATTTGAAAATTAATTGAACACTTGATTTTTCTGGAAGAAGCACCCACCTCAGGTGTTCCCAAATTCATAATCATAGATTGATCATCTCAGATAACTAAAGCTTTCGACTTCGTCTCAGGCTCTAAACATTTTTTTACTCAATAAACTGCACTTTCTACCCTCTAGACAAATACCATCAGCATAATATAAATCAATTAAGTAGATCAATTTAATTTTTTATTTTCAATATGCCTAAATTGAGAGCAAACAGAACTTATCAAAACAAACAAAATAGTATACGGTAATATAATACGTAAACAAATATTGGTTTGCATACTAAATACCACATATGTACTTGAAAATCTTTTTTATTTTAATTGTATTAGATGTGGTTTATATGAATTTAATAAAGTAAGTATTATAAGAATATGTAAATACCCAAATATCTGACAAAATCTGACAAAATTTCAATACTATATAACAGAAGCTGCATTTAAAAAAAAATTTTAAAATGAATGTAACTGATTTAAAAATGCCATGGGCAAATTTATCGATGGTCTAGTTCAAGAAAATTCATTAAAATGTAATAAGCCAGTTTGTTATTTAGCCGCTTCTTGCAGAAAGTTTAAATCCATTAGACTTTTGTTTAGAGAACATTTGAAGACTTTTTCAAACCGCTAGAAAATGAAAAACAATTGAAGATACAATATAAGAGTACTCAAAACACTAGTACATACTTATTTTAAATTGAATATTATTATTTTTTATATGCATAATTCAAATTCTTCCAAAAGAAGTTAAAGAAAAAAAACTGAAATTGACCATGGTGGAATACCAAAACAACAAAATGTTTCGTTGGCCTGAATCTTGTTTACATTTCACGCCAAACATGGAAAGCTAATAAATTGAACACAACAATCTCCGAGACTCCTGCTACTTCTAATTTAATTTTAGTTAACTAAATAGATAAAATAATTAAAACGTCTTATAAATGTTTTCGCGGCCACGATAACATTCAAACATAAATAGTAATCATAAAACTTCCAATTTATATTCAAACGACCAGATAATTACAGACTAATATGAAACCATGCTTTCCACCTAATAAATTATCTTGCTCCAATTTCGTAAAGTTTTTAAACGTCATAAAAAATGTTTTGTACCAAACTAGGTTGATAATTTGTGATTTAAAAATTATAATAAATAAATACCTGCGGTATTGTGATATCAGGTAAAAATAACATATTTTGATTTTTGAAAAGTTTATCACTTTTTCCGAATGCACACACTGCGTTCATTTTAAACCACCAATTTGTTTTAAAACCACCAAACAATAATTGCACTCAGAGAATCCATCCAAACATTGCCTATGCTAATCGTACGATTGATACTTAATTAGTAAATATAGTCGTTAGACCATCATCTGTAACTCGATAAAGACTACAACGGTACTGAAAAGTCTTAAGATAGAAATGAGGTTGGTGAGAAAGGCTTCTGAACTACGTTTCGCTATACGAACACCTCAATGCAAAGTAGAAGGGATGTAATCAACAACCGTGACATTACCTCCATACAAAAACTTTAATAATTGTAATACCAACAATAATGATAGTAATGGTAATAAAATTGTAGCAATACAATCAAAAATGTAACAACTGACTAACACGCCATGATTAACCTTAGATTTATAAAAGATTTGTTATTAACCGAACACTTGCTCAATTTTTTTTTGAATTTTGGATGTTAATCGTCAAAATGTTTATGTTTCCTTTATTTTTGTCACGTTATTTATATAGGTCTTTTTTTTTAAATTTTCAGTTTTATTTTGTCTAAAAGTGTACTAGGAGTACAAGTAGACAGGAAGGAACTATTTAATAAACAAGAAAGTATATCATTTAAATTATGCGATAAAAGTAAAAATTTAAATTAATAAACTAGACAATGTCGCGCGTTTCATATGATGTAGACTATAAATTTCAAATATGTTAATCTTTCGTTTCATTTAATAAAAATAAAAGAATATATTAATACGAACATGACATGATTCTTAGCAATTTGTTCCTACATTGTAAGAATGGAATATATTTACGAGTGTCTAAATGCATACATCGAATTAACGAGGTTGAGTAGTATCATAGCATAAACAAGTATCAATGAACCGATATTTAACAAGATACATTAATTCACTATTTAAAATATTCTGCAGTAGATACTTTGTAACGGAATGGTTTTTAATTAGCCAGGTCGATTAAATAACTCTGTATGAGTACCCATACACACAGGTTCCTTCTTCAACCGTCAAAATAAATAGAAACTTTTAATAGTAAAAGTTTATTTTAATGGACACATATTTGTTTTATGAAAAGCTCTTACTACCCTAATTTATAAGGGTAGATCATAGCAATATATATAAAAGTCGCTTCATGTACTTTTTGATTCTTTTTAATTGTAACTTAAAACTTTAAAAATATTAAATGCACTAAATATTAAATTTAATTTTTAATATTTTTATTCTCTTGCAAAAGAAGATTTTTACTAAAAATAAATCTTCCTTATTTCCTTTAGGCTAAGCAAATTTGTTGTCGTTTTTTAATCTTCTGCGATTTTTTAATATTTTATTTTATATTTAGGTAAATTTATTTTTAAATTTATTCAATACAATAATCAAAATTTTCTTTTTCTTAACCACTTTCATTTGTTTGTTTGCTTATTTTTCCGCTGCCTTTCAAAGGTAGCACGTCAAAACACCGAAACAAAAACACCGAAAACAAAAACGCTGAAGTCAAAATACCGAAAACAAAATTATCGAAAGTATAAAATACCGGAAACAGAAACGCCGAAAAACAAAAATACCGAAAAACAGAACCACCGACAACAAAAACGCCGAAAACAAAAACAACGAAGTAATCTGATAGTAACCTGAACTGACATCTCCTACAACTTCGAACTTCAAAGAGGTTGAAGTAATTATATACTAAATAAGAAAATTCGCTTAGGATCTAATCTATTTTCAGTGTTTTTCGTTTTCGGCGTTTTTGTTTCCGGTGTTTTGCCTTCGGCGTTTTGACATCAAAACCCTTTCAAAACCAGTCTCGTTTAGTCATTACTTTTGTATCATCCAACCATCCTTTTTTAAATTTTCTCACGCTTCTTTTTGATATTTTTAAACTACGCTAGTGCATTGTTTTGTATGTCAGTCTTGTGGAAAAAGTGCCATATACCTCCTTGGTCGGATTAGAGAACTTTTTCGACCTGAAGTTTATTTTGTACCGCCCCAATTGGAAAACTAAACAGTCCTCTTGTTTAGATTTTCAAGTTGGCCGATGAGGGATTCTCTTCCTCGTAAGGGATTTATTTTAGGTGACGTGAAGTTGAAAGTTAAAAATTTTAGCGAGAGAGTGGTCGTCTAAAAAATTTGTTGTCTTTCTTCTTTTTTATGTGCCATATCCGGTTTCCCGGATGTTGTAGACCTCTCTCCTATGTTTGCGTTGTGCGTTTAAAATAAGGGACCTACTACTTAACACGGGCTCCAAACCGCGGAAAGTGTATACACTTCATCTCCAGAGAAGCTGTACCAAGCAAATTACACCTTGGTGGTTTGCCATTGCCTTCCGAGGGGAGACGGTCAGAATAAAGTTTTACTGAGCCCGGAGTCAAGCCAGGCATTCAGCATTAGCAGCAACGCACTTAAACTCTTAGGCTGACGACCGTCTTTTAAGAACTCTTTTGGCATTAATGATGCATATCTCGTAAATTTTGGAAGGTAAATGTAAAAACTAGATAAGCAAAATTTTTGAAACATTTATAGTATTTTGTAGCAATTAAGAGATATTTTAAGAGTTTTTGTAAGATGAAGTATTTCAATTAAAATATTTGAGGAAAATCATTTTTTTCTTTCCAAATGAGGTTATGGTTGTGTTTTTATTTCAAAATACCGCCATTCGTCCGGTTAGCAGATAAAAGTGTAAAGGAAGAATAGCTGGGAAAATCTAGTATACAAGTAACAAAGAAATCGCAGAAAATCCGAAAAAATCTTACAGATTATAAATATAGGGATAAAGAAATTACTTACATTTCCTTGTGATTATTTGAATTAACAATAATTACTCCAACAAATTTTGAAATTTATTTACTGCTTAGTTTTATTAATAAATATATTTTAAAAAAAACAATGATTTGTATTTTTAAAAAGCGATTCACCCTTTAACATTCATTAGATGACTTTATTTCCGTTATACCTATATTATTATTTTAAAATTTTAAACTAATAAAAAATAACATTTGGTGGCTTCACTGGCTCAATTTAAAGCAGCTCACCAAGTTTTACTCAAAAACTAGACGGCCCAATCTGAACCTGTATATCTCAGCCTTCTAAAGGCGGTTTGACTCCAAGAAAATCATATTTTGACATCTTAATTTTCATACCCGAGTTTATTCCTTATCACTTTCTAACATTTAAATATAATTTTAAATTAAATCAATTTACATTCAAAGATCCAGTCACTTCCTTAGCAGTTGTTAAATTCTTTCTCAAATAAATAAATAAAACTGAGCGGTTTATCTCTGCTGATGCCTTCTCGTAAGTCTAATTAATCATTTTTAATTTCTTTCATGTAAAAAAATTACGATCATTTATATATTACTTAAAGAAAATTTAAAATCAATTTTAATTAAATCTAAGTTTTATTTTCTCACCTCCACACCCGACAACTTTAAAATCATAAATAGCAATTTATTTTCTACAAAGCTATAAACAAAAATTGGAACTCGGATTTTTACAAAATGTAACGAATAGAAATTACTATGCGAATTTATATAATAAATCCAAATATTAAAAAAGATATTAAATTTCTTCTGCATATTGTAAAGAATGAATACCACACTTGTAGTCAAGTGGTATTCAAGTATTAAGGCTGCCTACTTTTGAAATGTATCTGATAGCTTAAACCCTACTAACCACGTGACCTTATACTTTTGCATTATACTTCAAATGATTTACGGTGTAATAACCATATTCTGTGTAAGATAAGCTCAACATAATGTAAAGTTGCAGACATGCAAACCATGTGTCTAAACCGGAAGTTACGCTACATGTTCAAAGATTAATTAACCATAGTACAAGTTGTGAGTGAAGATCAGAAGTTCTCCTAAGTATACAAAATTACCGTCTGATAACTTGACAGAAAAAAATTTAATAATTATAAGGTCTGCACATGAAGACACCCTGTATTTGAATAAATAATGAAACTAGCATATAAATAAAATTAAAATTTTAAAAAAAGTAGTAGATAAATGAAGAAATTAAAGAGCAATATCCATGCCAAAGTTGGTATTTAGTTCTGCTCAGTTGGTATAAAATAATATAGTACAATTTACATATCACATTGTGTAAATGTACCATTGAGCTGTTGGTTTGGAATAGTTGAAACCATCAATTTTGGCACAATAAATTTTGAAATCAATAACAACGATGTTACCTATTATTATTATATCTAAATGAAAGTTTACAGTTACCAACAGAAAAAAATTCACTTTTTTAAGTATAAGTATGCCTACCATTGAAGTATTTCATCCAAATACATTATGCATTAAATCGGATTAATTTATTTAATTTATCGTAGAAGGAACAACGCCAACAAAATGAAATTGAGAACAATTTTGATTTCACTAGATTGCTATTTAGTAGCCATTTAAATTCAATCCATATTTCGATTTCTTTATACAAATTTAAGAAATTCAATGTAAACGACTGGAATTTTAAATGAGATGCATTTGTTTTAAGTTTGCCGTTTAGCGAAAACGGTATAAAATTGTTGTTTCGTTCTCCGTTTATGGCTAGTAACTGGAATTTTCGTAAGTCTCTTATTTCGTACAATTTTTTAATAAGCCAAAATTTGACATAGAAAATAAATCAAATAATTGCAATTACATTACTGGAAAGTGTAAACATTTATTCTTATTACATGGTGATACAAATTAATTGGGTATACACTACGGCGAAAAATTATTTGTAATAACAAGTTTTCGAAAGTATGCGTTAGAAAGTTTTAAAAATTGAAAAAAGTTAATTTTATATCCTGTAATACTATAAACGCCCTTTTTCACTTACAGAATCACAACTTTCAGGTTTGATTCCGTTTTTAATAACAAAGTTCAATTCTAATGTATTCGTGTGAATGTCCGAGCGCGAGCAATGCGCAAGATGAATAAAATAATAAGATACGTGTTTCTACCGGATATAAAGTCAGGTGTCGTCTTCCTGCATTGCATATAAATGCAACAAAATAAAGAAAAATTAAATTTATAACCTCATCGCGACTTATTTTGATCTCTAGAAATCGTGCTCAAGCTCGGACTCGAAATTACGACTCGCTTGGAATAAATTGTAAGTTTCATTTCAAAAGCCTTACAACTTTAAACGAGTTGAATATGTTTACAATTTTTTCAAAACGGTACGATGACCCACAATTATAGTAATTATTGTTGTTTCATAATGCTTTGCGTTCTTTGAAATACAATGAAAACGCCACAATTGAATTGAGTTAACCTTGCAAACAAGATAAAAAATTTAACGCTGCATTTAATTTAGAGAGTAAGTAAATTGGAAATTTTAATTATGAGGTTCCAAACTGAACTGCTAGTAATTTAGATGGATTGTCGATTGTTAGTCAAGTTTTTGAAATATAAGCTTTTGGATTGGCTAACCAGAAAACCATAAATATGAAAATGAAGTATGTTATAAATAGAAAATAACTTAAAAAAGTTTTAAAATTTTTTACTGTTGTGCTTACCAAAGGGGAAAAAAGATTCATATTCATTTACTTAACCTAAAATTTCATTTAGACACGTGAATTCTTTTAGTTTGGTTATTTGGTAAGCACAACATTTATTTTAAAGTTTGATTAATTTCTTGATTTTTTTAAATTTTTAATTTTTTCAATTTTGTTTGGTATATATTTGCTCTCACTTCTTGTTATTTTTACTGTTATACATGACTGATGATCAAAAATAATTGTGAAATAAGGGCCGTTATATTATGTTACAGAGTTTTTTTATTTTTAAGTAATTTTTATCATTTTATAGCGTAATTTTTTCAGAATTCTATTTTCTTGTTTATTCTAATATTCTAAGTTTAACCCTGTTAAATGTGCATTATTGTCATTTTAGCGTTTTTTTTTTAATTACGTTTTCTTTCTAGTGTGTATTCTGTACTTAACAGTTAAAAATTTTATTTTTTTAACATTTTGTTAAGTTTGATTATAAAGTATGTTATAGTGCAATTGCGTTAGTAACTCAAGCGTGAAAGTCGGATTATGATTAAGTTGAAAACACTTGCTTTGCAGGAACTAATCTTACATACTCTATAAAATACAATAATCATTTTTTAATTTTATCGGCTTTCATCGACATTTTCTTGTATAATTTACGCAAGCCGCATATTAAAATTAAATTTAAATAAGCTAAACTGCATGATGCCTGACCCCCATTTTCATTATTTTATTTTCTTTGAATACAATCTACTCAATCATGATTTAGAAAATTTCTCTCTCAAAGAGCAATATTTTACGCCCTTGACATACACAATTGTTAAACAAACTCCGACTTTATATAGATCCATTTATAACTCCTAAAAGTAAAAACAATGCAACTTTGTAAATTTCATTACCTATTATCTGTGTAACCAGCATTGTTTTCACATCGTGTGACGATCTTGAACTTAAATTTTTTTAACTCGTATTTTTTGTAGGTAGAGCGAGACTTATGCAGATAAGAATTATATTAATTTATGCAAATCGTTAACGGAAATGGCACTAAAATTTCCACATCTTAAATTGTGGAAATTTGAAATAAGATGACGATTAAAATGTGATAATTATGCAAATTATAATGGGGAATTTATATTATAATAGATATATTTTACTTAATAAGAATTCGTCTATAAAAACAAGAACAATTGAAACTTTATTTTTGAAAAAATTATTTTGAATAAATAAAAGATCTTGAATATGAGATATTCAAGTTTGAAGTTATCCTAATTCTGCATTCTAAGTGAAGTATAGGCAACCTTTCAGTCGTACAGGTGTATCTAATAATATATCATGCATATCAGCATAATTAAGCTATTTAAAAATTCAAAAATCACATTCAAAATGATTTTTCTCAAAAAGAATCTGAGTAGATGTTATCAAGGCTTATTTGCGGTTATTTATTTTTTTGTTATACAATTAACTCCAATGTGTGTTTAATTGTTTTAAAAGTAGTACAGGTGCTCACCTATTATTAATTTTTCTTATGTTAACGATTGTAATCTAAGGAAATTTCTTTATAAGTAAATAGACTTTCAATCTTTGGCAACTTTAAACCTTGTAATTAATTAACAATGAAATTACACTGTTATTAATAATTTTTCTGTTGATTAAGAGTAAACACGCACAGGTATAATTGGCATAGGCTAATACAAAAATTTCTAGCAATCTATCAATTAGATATTAGCCGCATAAATTATTATAAATTTCGTGAAATGTATTTAAATAATTGTATGGTTTAACGAGACGAAGTATAAAGCAAGGCACCAACATTCTGACGTCGATTTTTGGTGATCGTAAACGTAAACTTCGATAATACATTGGTATCGTCGACTACACGCAGTATTTGTCTCTTTTTATAACTTAATTGTAATAACGTGAATTTGACGTTTTTTTCTCTAAATAGTTCAATGCCAATTTCATATTTTGGTTTGCTCTTATAATTAATCAAAGATGACGTTATTTAAACGTCATTAAGTCACATTTTTTCACGTTCTGAATAGCGTCTGTGTGGGGATGAAATATTGAGTAAAAATCAGTAAAACAATATTTTAATACTACATTATAATATATAAATTATGAATAATTTGCATTATGCTTATATAAAAATGTATATAATAATTAACTTAAAAAAAAAATTTCACGTAAATGTGTGGTAATTTAGTATGCATTGTGTATTATTTTTGTCAAGAGAAATTCTGAAAAATTTATTTTGAGCAGAACAAACAAATATTTGCAAGACTAAAACAAAAAACGGTTTTATGAATACAATGTTTATTTTCAAGAATTTATTTACTATTTTCAATCTTATTTAATTTAATTGAAAGTAAAATTGATTTTATGTTTCGGCATAAGTCATTCGCTTATGCCATTATCCGGTAGTCAGTGGAGTATTTCAATCTTTTGAGTTCTGAACACATTCTCAGACCCCTAGACAAGGCTCGATAAAAGTAGAAATAATGACAGCTTATGAGTTCAGGTCAGCCATATGTAAAAATTTGTTGAACTGTAATTTAGCAACACTTATTGCAAGCTGCCATTGTAAAACTTGCTCTTAAAAACAAAAATCATAAGCCTGAGAGGCACGGAATATCCTCCAGTGCACTTTTTTCTTTTTATTTCCATTCCAAGCTATTTGTTTCACACAACTGGGAGATATGGAATGTTGAGACTCCCCCCCCCAAACTCCACATTCTAAAATGTTGCAACATTTCTAATTTTTACTTGACTGGTTACTTTTTTAGGCTGCATAGTATAGACCCATGTTTTGAAGGGTTTGGCTTCACAGCCAAAAAACTAATGATCAAAAATCTATCAATATTGTGGAAAACGGGCACTTCATCTAGTTATTTATAATATTAAACACCTTTTACATCAGCACCCTGAGCACCCGGTATAAAAGATGTTTGAAACATATTTAAACTACATTTTCAGGGGGAAATTTTAAAAATATTAAAAAATAAATAGCTAATTTATTAAAATACAACAGAAACTAAAATTTAAAACAAAAAATAAAAGTATAAAGTACAACATATTTACAAAATAAAAAAAAAACTATAATAAAAAACAAATATAAAATTAAAAATAGAAGAAACTCGATAAATAAATACCTAAATAAAAAAATTTAGGTCCCAACTTAAACCGTCAATCATGCTAAAATCGGCAAAATAAATGCAATTTAAGGCCACTTGTACAGTTGTAAGTTATACCAGAAAATTTAGATTAACCAATGAAATACGTTGAAAAGCTGTTTTTTAAGAACTATTATTGGTTAATCTAAATTTTTTGATTTAACTTGCCACTGAACAAATGAAACTTGGTAATTTTTTTAAATTTACATTTTGTTATATTAATTTTTAAAATGTAATGTTTGCAGAAAAATGAGTAGAAGATTTTTTTGACAGACGACGGAGGCTTTGATTTTGCTCCGCTGATTTTTTGAGTATAATTTTGTGCAAGTATTTTTGCAATAAGATTTTATTTTTGAGTATTGTTATTGGAAAATTATGTTTGAAAGTATTTTGGTTAAAAGTGACCGCAAAAAAGTTGAAATTTTGTGAGATTGTTTTTATTTAATTAAAGTGATTATTTTTTTGAGCGATTTTTCGTTGTTTGAGTTCGATATTCAGAGAAAATTTTGATTTTTGTGAACTTTATTTAATGGTTGAAAATAATTTGTCGATAAAGCGACAAATTTTAACTACAGATTGACTTCTGGGGGGCGTTATCGCGGTTAAATTTTGTTGGTGCCATTTTAAAAGTTTTGTTTACTACGATATTTTTAATACGTTGGAACTTATTCATATTTTAATTTTAAACTCTCTTGTAAAAAACCATCTTTAAATAAAATTTTTTTATTTTAAAATTTGAATAAAAATCTAAATTCTTATTTTACCGATGGCAATGGTAAAATAATATTGTCAAAACACAGAACTAAATTAAACTAAAAGAAAATTTCACAAATCTTAAGCAAATGTACCTACATATTTTCAAATAAAATTTACACCAAAATATAAGACAAGTTATGGGTTTACAATGCCCACTTAAATTTATTGCGGAAGTGTTATTTTATGCCATGCTGCCAATGATGGTCATAAAATTTATTTTCTTTTCAACGGAAAAAATTTGTCAAAAAATCTTTTACATAGTACTGTAAATATTGTCGTGTTTTGAAATGCAAAAACATTAATTTTGTTGTTTTGTAAAGTAATTTTAAAGTTTGAGTTTGTTTCATTATTTATTAAACACACTGTACAAAGTTTGTAAAATTTTAATGTAAATAAAAGGTGGGAGAAGACTAGGAGGAAGAACGGCGAGTGGGTCGATGCAAAAAAAATTAGGCGAAGGCCGTTGTGCCTGGCGGAAGTCGCCATATCCGATAATTGCTTTATTTTTATAAATAAAATAAGTTAATTTAAGTTGATGTTTGTTTTTATTTTAATTAAAGTGAAGTACCACAAATCAAAAGGTAAAGAATTTGTGAAAATATTCAAAGTACAAAAGGTGCATAGCAACAAATTTGAGACCAGCTGGGAGCCCAGGTGGACTCCAGCAATACAACAAACTAACAAAAGTGAGCATTAAATTTATAAATTTTCAAATTTTAAACATTGAAAAGTCTCTTGCTGCAAAAAAATGAATGCCCAGTAATTTGAATTAATTAATTTGCAAAAACAAATTTTATAAGATTTGAACAGCTCGGGACATTACAATATATAGGGCCTTTTTATCGTCAGTTTTTATATTTTTGCAATTTAGTAGTAAGTGGATTCAATCCAGTGTCGCCAATCGCCGGATATTAATACAAATTTTCGATTTTTTAATTTGGGATTTAATTTATTAGATACTTTAGTTGCAATTTTTATTTAAACACTTTAAGTTTAATGTTGTTGTTATAGTTGTTGTAAAGATTGTTTTTGTTTTTTCTGATTATTTTACGATTGTAGTCGGACTTCCAGTACTTTATTAATTGATAAATAATTTCGGGGGGGGGGGGTAACCCCTAAAACCCTCTCCGTAAATACGGCCCTGTTGAAACATAGCCGATGGTTAACCGCTACAATCTAATATAGGGGAACAACGAAATTACTTTATTAAATATTTTAAGAGGATTTTAAGAGACGTGCGGTGCTAAGATTGGTACTAATTAATATAACAAAAAGTTGTATATCATTTGATATTGAAAAACTTTGAGAATTCTCAAAAGATCCTTGTTTTGACCTAGAAAAAGGTTCAAACGGTATGTACGTTTCTATAAGTACGTCTTAAATTTCTTTATTAATTTTTTTTAATAAATAAATCTAAAACTAATAATTTGTTTGAACGCGAAGTCACGAAGTGTTTGCTCGATTTTGAAAATATTGTGGATGGAGAAAAGAGAATAAGTAGTATGACCTCAGCAGAAGTAGTGCGGTTATTCGCTTCTAATAGTTTTACCTTGCAATTAAATTTCGGAAGCTAAGAATTTCCTATATTCGTCCTTTTTGCTCGTTGGCTCGTATCGCATCACGTCTTTATTGGAATCACAGCTGAACAGCATTTGTTTATCAACAACATCATCGTGGATTTAATTTACTTTTTTTTAAATTTTGAAATGATGCTTTAATTAGACTGATGTCAATAAGAATTTATCTATGCTAGAAATATTATATAACCTGGCTTTTTGACCTTTTTTCTTAATTTCGGGTTAGCTTCCATTTCATGTTTTGGTGAAGCACGAAAAACTCAGCCCGTCAGCTTTGCAGCTGTCATTGCAGTTACAATTTTGGTTAATTTCCTGTTTTAATCAATAATTATTATCGAAGGCATAATAAATCATTAATCATTTTAGTTTCATTAATTGAAACTTTTACCGCAATCTGAAGAGTATGTCCGACATAACCCGACATAGTACATTCTCTTTGCACGCCTTTGGTAACCACTAGTCGTTTGTGGCACTTAATTTATTACCAATTCCAGCCTTTTAATATCACCCTCCCCCCCGAAACCAATTAGTTTAATCACAAAACTCAAAAAGTTAGATTGTAATATTTAAATAGATTTTAATTATTGGATATACCAAATGTCGTTACTTCCAGTTTATTTAATTATGTTACGTAAACCAAAGAGTAACTCAACAACTTTTAGTCTTAATCAATATAATTAATGTAAAAGTGCATAAAATTTAATTGATAACAAATCGTTGTATTTGTAACGGTTAAATAATCAACTTTCTCTCGGCTGCTTAAGATCATAAGTGAAAGCAGCATGATTTTTGCAAAATTTTATTTTCAAGTTACTCCTAATTTTTCTTTTTTGCAAAAAGTAGATGTTCGTTATAAAAAGTTACTGTGATTAAACCGTAAACACAAGTATCTCTTTATTTTATAGCTTGACAAGTTTATGGGTTCTAAAACATCTTTTTTAAAGAAAAAGATGACTTGCTGATACCTGATACATAAAAAAAATAAAAAATGTAGTAAATAAAATGATAGTAAAATTGAACCCGATACGTCGAAAAAAAGAATTTATATTGCAGAATTAATCTCGATCGCTCCAATAAATATATTATTATGTGTCTACGCATCCAATACGCAATTTTTGTGTCTGTATACTTTTACGTTAAAATAATCGACAATTAATTTAAAATACATAAAATTTATTATTGTAATTAAAATTCCAAAACAAGGATATTGAGTGAACAGGAAGCCTACGCTGTTTAACTTTATGAACTTATTAAGATGTTGATAAATTATTCAATTAGACATTGATTATTGCAAAATTACTTAAAAATCACAAAATTTTAAAATTACATGTCTCCTGACCTACTGACCTTGCTCGCTTAATAAATATTATATTTTACTTAATTGCTAAAATATTTTAAATATATGTAAAGGAACCGAATACTAACAGCAAATTTTAAAAAAGGTAACGCGTTTTAAGAAAAAAATAAAGAAAACAACATCAAGTATACCGGAACACATTGAAAATGATGCAAGGTTGGAATAATTAATTAAGTATAAAAATCCCGAAAGACGATTTTTATTATAAAATTATACAAGTAGGTAAAGAATTTGTTTTTGTTTATGTAATAAGTACAATGACCAACTTTTTTTTTGAAAAATGTTACTTCCTATCAATAATAGTCCACTCCTTAAAATCAATATTTCCCATGAGGAATGTAATTAATTGATCACGAATGGATTTTATTAATTTAATACTATCTGAATTTATTATTTTATGATTCTTTAATGTTCTCATAAATAACTAATTAACCTGTCAATTTTTAGATTATTGCTGTAAATCGAAATTTTTCAAATAATTATTGTAATATTTTTGACGTTAATTATTCTTGTGAAAATAGTTTTAAAAAATTTTTAATTAAGTTATAGAAATAACTTTTTCCATGTGATTCCCATGAACTGAAAAAATTTTTTATATTTTTCCAGTGTCAAGTTATTAGGAAGTTTATTGTTTAAACTGAATTTAGATTGTTTGTATTACGTGCATAGCGGTTTTAATTGTTTGTTATTTTCATGCAAATAAAGATTTAAAGCAAGTAATTGTATTTGCTGTTTACTCGTACAATTTTAAATAGTTTATTAGCACTTATCCAGATTGGGTTTATATTTTCTAATTTGTTTTCAAATCACTCTCACAAGAAGCACTTGTGGCAGTCGTAGAGAACACTTCCATGCCAAAGTGGCACTTGAAATAACCTACTCGTATTGAATTAAGTGGAAAAAACAGATCTATTGGTTTTACAAAAAAAAAACAAAAAATAATAAAAGCGTATCAAGTCGAACGCCTTCAAGGCTTTTACATTGTATCAATGAACGATATAATAACATATCGTTACATTTCCAACGAAAAAAATTACAATAAAATTTCATGGTTAAATTTGTCCAAATAAAGAAACGCGATAATGGTATCTTTAAGTATTTAAAAACCCAAGGTGAAGGTAAAATTACTGAAAGTATTTGTGTCAAGTAAATCAGTCGAATGTATTTTTATTAAAATTAAAACTGCAATACTATGTACGTATATGTACACCATGTGGCACGTTATAACAATTTTCATGCTACTTAACATATTTTAACAGTTGTGTTAATGAATAAAACATTTCTGTTATTATGAAAATATTCTAAAAATTACCAAATTAAGTTGCAGTTATTAAATTCATAACCGCTTTTAGACTTAAATTTATTATTTAAAAAAATTTAGATTTAAATTTTTTGACACAAAATATTCCAACAAACAGTAATTTAATAATAAACTGAACAAGTTAACAAGTTAATTTTATTAAGCGATATCGAATTAATTACTTAATGATATGCTTCGATGAAGAAAAATGTTTTTATTTTGGTTGTTACACATGACTTCCCCAGTTTAAATAATTTTGTTGTAACCTTACATTAGAGTGAATGCTAAAAATTAATGTTTAATGTGAGGAAGCAATTATATGTATCAAAAAAAATCTTACTTAAAGCTTTCCGACTAATTACGATATCATAATTAAGTTGACCACAAAATTCGAATTTGGGTAAAAAAATTTACAGTCAACCATAAAAAAATTTGGTTTTATAGCTGCACTACTGTTGTAAATATAAGTGTGATTTCCTAAACGACTAAATGGGGGATTGACGTATCGTAAATACAATATAATTAGGCATATAATTACATAATAGCACACAATTAAATGAAAATAAATACATTATTTCCAGTGACTTAAAATCATATCGTGATCACTTCAGACAGTTTTTATCCCAAATTTAGATATACCTGCTTGCCCCTGGCGCAGTCTGTATTTTTTTTAAGAAAATTAAAAAAACATTGCAAGATAATAGAGTATGGCCGACGAGTTGCATGATTCATTGTAGTTTGCTAATCAATAAGTATATCGTAAAGGTGGATGTACGAATAGGTACCTTTATCGAAAACCTGCAGAATTCGTTAAAAGCACGATAACATAATTATGATATTTATATTTTGCGTTTTTGCTCCTCAACGTTCACCAGAATCGTGTAAACTTGAATGCACGGATGCATTGTTTGCAGGATTACAACATCCGTTTCTCGACAATGGCTTTGAAATTATTACTAAAACACCATAAACCAATAAAACAATGGGTTAAAATATGTCTTAACGGAGACACGTTTCAAAATATATCTTTTGTATTGACTATCACAATTATTACTTTGAGATTTAATAACAATAGCACTGTTGTCGATTAAACTTACGGTTTTAACAATTAATTATTAACTTCTAATAATTAAATATTGTGAAAACTTACGACTAAGCGTTACAAATGCTATTATATAGTGTAAGTTAACTATGGCTTCGCCAAGGCACGACATTATTATTATTAGAATCCTTTCAAGTGATTTTTCACCTAACCTGTTCAGAAAGTTCTTCTTTGATATTTAAAATAAATTTTTTTAAATTAAAATGGTGATATACTGCTAAACCAACCCGAAGTATTATTTATTATATTATGTCGCTAGTTATAATTAAAAATCAAGCTTTTATAGGAAAATAAAGTTGTTATATTATGCTGCCTTTCAGCAACTCATAAAAATCATTAATATTGTTTAAAATATTTATTGAAGGTCAAACAGGATTTTGGGAAAGTAAATTGACCCCACGATTTAATATTATATATTAATCATAGGCCAGATAAATAAATTATTGCTTTTGAATGCATTTGAATACTCCTACACCGAAAACGAATTTAACATAAAAGAAACCGATTTTCCTAAAAAAGGACAAAATATTCTGATAGAAAGTTGGCAAATTCTAAAAAAAGGGTGTGACAAACTATAGGTTTGAAATAGGTAAGCAAAATCAAATTTTAATCGGCGCTTTTTAATTAAAATTGTTCTCACATGGAAACTATGCACTAAACAAAGCTTACAAAATTATTCGTTTTCATAGTCAGTGGATTCAAAATAGCATATTATTATGTTTGATATGAATATTGTAAAACAATTTAATTATATAATACGTAGTACGTAATGCTATACATAAACATGAACAAATTTAAAATACATTGTTTTTGTGCCCACAGAAAAATTAAAAAAAACTTGAAGTATTACTACTTCTTCCTGAAATCCTAAAAATGTTCTTCGCGCCTCCGTTATTTACACGCTTCCGGAGTTAACATTATTTATTCGTTGATTGTAACAAATTTTAGTTACACCATTTTTTTAATCAAAACCAAAATAAGTTTAATAATAAAACAATAAACTTTATCTTGTTTAATTCATGATAACTAGCCATATAGAGCAAAAGATAATTAAAAATATATTTATTCTATGATACCATGAAGCAGACTGAAATATATCATTTGTACTACTTAAACTGCGTCATTCAAGGAAAAAACCATTAATGTTATTTAAAATTGGGGGGGGGGCAAACTCTTAAGATCGACAACAAAATGATTATGCAATTGTTTAATAGGTTGATAAGATAATAAAACAATATTATTTTTTTAAATAATGAAAATAGCTTTTGATAAAATAACATCACGATTCTAAGTCATTCAGCTGAGACTAACATCAAAAGGTTACAACCGCGACAGTTCAAATGTCGTTTGCGTGAGATGCTCATCGAACACGTTTTTTATAGTTTAGAAGAATTTAATATCTTTACAAAAAAAAATTTGAGCGATAGAAGTCATTGTTTTACAGATAGTCAAAATGCAAAAAAAAATAATTAAAATGCATAAAAATAATAATAAGGAAGAGTAACAAAGGAAGGATCCATTGCATCATCAGATGATGTTTTGTGATAAATTTTTACCTTCAAGTTTCCTTGTAGATCCGACAAACATTGCTGAAATAAAAGTTATTTATAATTTTGCATAAAAAACGTTAATCCATTATGCAACAAAAAAATTAAAAGTCGGTTTTTAGAGGGCGTAGCTGCTCAATGCTAGCTGATGGCACATAATGTGGGCACTAAATATTTGGAATATTAATGTCCATCATTATTTTAATATTGTTACTGAAATCACTTCTCATTAAAAATATTTCGGAATATTTGAAAAATGATATGATCATTAATATTGCCATATCTGATACGCGCGACACATTTCTCGCTGGCTCTTGACAAATATAAGATATTTTATTTTCTTATAAATCGGCAAACCAAAATTTAAATTGTGAATATCTGAAATACCTACGTGAAGCAAAATATACTCGGTAACGTTCAATTTTTCATGCTCAAGTGTGGGCCGATTAATTCGTTAACAAATCGTTAAGAATTATTTATTCAAACGTAGACAATTTTAAAAAATTTCGATAAAACCTGTAGAATTGACAAATTATATTAATTGACAATAAAACGGATAAAACACTTCAAACAAATTTAAAATTTTAATATTTCTTCTTTTTTTTATGTTTTTAATTTGGTAGAAAATTACTGACTCAGATTAACGTAATTCCCATGAATTGATCGACTTTCTCAACTTTGTTGAGTCTATTTTTCCTTGTGTGCTATGCAATACAGATTCATAAAGAAAAATTGCATAACAAATGTTAGAAAAACAAAACTCGTTTATTAACACATAAATTACATAAAAAATGCAACTGGCAGAAAGTAAAGCAATTAACGCTTAATTACAAAAAATTACCTGTCGCCAATTGAAAGTACAAAATTGCAATCCTTGGAACTGAATGTTGTTCCAATTCCAAACTGTTCTTTCTACTATATCCGTAAAATATTTTGATATTTAATAAATTCCGTCAAATTAGCTGTGTACCGTTCGTATTAATTTTTTTATAAAACCAAAAACTTTAATCGAACGGTAATTTTTAATTATATACGAAATGATTACGTTAATAAGCCAAAATTCGGTTACTAATGATTATGAATTCGATTTATACTTTATCGATAATTTTTCTTTCGTGAGGATCCTGATGAAGATGGATAGAAAAACGAACGTTAGGATGAAACAATTTTCTAAACAGAATTAGGGTTTATAATTCCATTGTTTTTTGCCAATTAAGATTTCTTGTATGATAAATGGTTATAGATGCTATCTAACACCTCTTTTCAAACTCCCGGACATACTAATCATCATCTAATGATTATTTCGTGACTTAAACGTACTTCGAGTATCCCTTTTATATTATTAATAATGACGTCATTATACGAAAAAAATTTAAGATATTGAAATCAATGTAATCAAGAATATAATTATGTAGAATTAAATATAAAGATGATCCAATATTCCAGGAGAACATAATTAAAAGGATTTTTTTTCAAAGTGTGACTCAACCTGAAGAATTTCTTGTATTGCTTTCTCATTTATTGGAAAATATTTTTTTTTTATTTTTATTTTTACAGCATCTTATAATAATAAACACATTTTAAACGTTTATTTAGATTTTTGAGGTTTTAGGTTTCAAGATTTTAATTAACATCTTTAAGGATTTTTTTCCGACTTGCCCCGGTTCAAAAGTCTTTCATTTTATGCTAAATCTACTTTTTGGATTACTTATACTATTGTAGTGCAAATTTTGGCAATCCAGTCTTTCCATTTCTTTTAAGTATTAATTTATCTTGTTTTTTACTACAACTATATCAAATTTTTTCTCTTCTGCTCAGAGAAAATCAGAAGTTTTGTGAGTAATTCTAATTACTAATTGCCCCGGTTTTACAGTTGACCGCAGTTGTTTGGAGAGAATTACTGATAAAATAAAATTTAAGACAAAACGCTTTAAGATGGTCAAGAAGAATAACGATTTTTTATTTGGTATGTATATTATCAAATGTGTCAGCTTTTTAGATCCAAAGATAATTTCAACATTTTTTGTGTATTTTTAATTAATTGGAAGATTATTTATAACAAATTATACATCCGTTTACAGGTATTAGTTGATTATTATATTTGCATAGCGTTGTTGTTGAAATTCAACTTTTAATTTTTTATGACTGTGACAGCTGTTTTTAAGGCATTTTTTGCTCTATACCTTTTAACAACTAATAATTAAACCACCTGTATGCTGAAAACTTGCTAATGGATGTTGACAACGTTTAATCTCTTAAAATCCGTTTGATTTCTGAATTTGATATTTTTGAAAGCTTTGGTTTGTTCTCGTAGAACGTAAAAAGTTTGACTTCTTCATTTGAAGGTGCATTTTACTTCTGAAGAAAAAGTTAAGTTATAGTATATTACCTATACCCGAGAGCTATACATGTAATCAGTTGATGAAAAGAGAATTTTATTTATGTCTCTGGTTATAATAAAAAAGAAACTAAATAACTAATGTGATTATATGTTATGCTATTGTAAATTGCTATGTAGAGATAACCCATATATCACATCGAACAACACGTAAAATATTTGTGACACAAATACATCTGCCTTAATAATAACTGCAATTCTTCCATATAATTATTATATTTTAATTCTATTTATAGAATTCAATAAAAATAATAAATATTTTAGAGATGATTAATAAAATACAACAATATAATACAAAATTTCTTTTTTTTATCTAAATGAAAGCTAAGCCAGCTCAACTTAACTTAAGTTTTACCAATTTTAGAAATTTTAACAAAGAACCAGATATACCAACAAATCCTAAACTTGTGTAAATCTGGGGTAATACCCTCTAACACACCATTTACTTTTTATTTACACGCCATTACTGAAAAGAAGAAAAGTTGTTGGGATATGGGGATTTCAACATAAATTAAAAATTTGGAAAACAATTTTTTAAGTGTTGCTGAAAACCGGACGACCACCTCAATCGCACACTGCAATTGCCTTAATATAACTTCTAGTAATTGTTTGTTATACAAATCTACGCCGTAAGTTACAGTCATCTAAAATTTTGCAAGACAGATTATTTTTTGAGGACACTTTTTCAGTTGACTACGTGATGAAATCAAAAAATAATTCTAAGTTTCAATCGATAATCCAAATATTTTGAACTGATTGAAAAATCCAATACACTCAAGTAACTACGCAGATAAGTTAATCAGAGTAGAACGATAATAGTACTTGTAAAATAATCTAATATTACAAAAATGTTGGATTTTCTAATGAATATTTACTTAATTAGTCCTTTTATATCACAAATGTGAGATTAATTAAACTATCTGGAATTCAATTAGTCACCACAACTTTTTCTATAGCCCACGTGTGAATATGATAGCGCGCAAAAGAATTTTATGTGCAATTAACCGATACAGATAAATGTACTAATTTCACACAAAATTTATAAATCACTGGTTAGACGAGAACGTAAATAATTTAAACAAATTAAATTCGATACAATTCCGTTTCTTAAAAGGGAAATAGCAAATAATAGCGTGTCCATCAGTTTAATTAGACAAGGTTAAAATGGTATAATTTATTAATTAGTTTAGAAATGCAAGAACGTTATAACTTGATGCTTTTTTTGTCGAGATTATCCTTCAAACTTAATTTAACCAAAAAAAATTGTAAATAAAAATATTTGCACGACCACGTAAGGATAAAATATTTTTCCCACAGTTTTGACCTTGACGTTTCGCCAATTTGCCACAACAGCTTGCTGACGATGTTCGTCAAAGGGCTAAACTAAGAGATTCGAATCCAGAACTTCCGTTCTGCAACTCAACCAAAAAATTAAAAAAATTATTTTTATTGTATTATATCAATCGCATATTTTTAACATATTGATTGGTGTTATCAGTTGGTACAGGTTACTTCAAGGCTGTCTAAAAGTTGACTGTTATCACGTAAATGAAATAATCACAAAGAATTCAAATTAGGATAATTTAAATATTTGTTCCTTGAAATTTATAATATGTCTACGAATTTTTTACGCTATTTTTGGTGATTATTGAGATTTAACACGACGGAGCAGTAGTCCATAAGAAGTAAAAGTGGTTTAGATTTTTGGAATACTTTAAAAACGGACATCGTAAATTTTCATAGCAAAATTAATGTGCCCAGAAGAATTCCATGTCTGCATAACAGTTGCTATGGATAGTTAAATTCTTCTTCAAGTTTATTGCACAATTCTTAATTTGGCAACATCCAGATTTAACAATACATGACTCCTGACAGTATAAGAAAAGAATAATAGAAGACTACCAAATGAAAATATCCACCTACATGGTTATTCAAAAAGATGATTAGAATAATGCAAAGATTAAATAGCCAATACCTACACAAGCTGTTAAATATTTAAAATTCATTTTGTAATATTCATAATGGTTAGGAGTAAAATTAAAATAAAAATATCTTACCCTTATAAAAGGCTTCTTGGGCAAATCATCGTAATCCTCTTTAAAATTATCAGTTTCCGAATCAACACTCATTTTCACATTTGTTTTTAAACCACAAACAATTTTAAATTTTGCACTAATTTAAAGTTAATTTAATTCATTTTATTTTGAATAAATTGTAACGCATGAAAAGTTCTCATTAACAAAATCGAGAAAACTTTCAATTGCTTAAAAGTGATTTTAACTCTTAAGATCCGAATAAGCACAGTTCGCACGTTTAACTCTTAATGAAGGCGAATAAATTTTCCAATTAAGTTAGGATTTAAAAATTAAAATATAAACATAGCGTGTGTATAGTAACGACCTAGTTCGGCGATACGTGCGGAAACAAGCGGTGACTGATCAACAATACCTGACGCCCCCACCCGAAAACGACCTACCTGGCTTTTGATTAAGCAAGGTGACTGCGCACCATTTAAACATGTTTGGTATTTCTATATGACATCAAAATTGTTTGTCCCAAACATAATACTTTTATCTGGTAGGTATATCATATAGTAAACCTATTGTCAGCTACATACATACTTGGAAAGATTCAGCTTCTCGTGCTATGGCCGAGGAGTGCATTCGAGCCCAAAAATTAAAAATCATCAAACTTTAAATAATACTGAGGAATTTAATTTTTTATCTCTTTGAGTGGACCAAATGTACTTCTCCAACAAGTGGGTATGTGGGTAGTTTATCTAACACTTTAATCTACCCTTTCAATTTTGCCAGCCATGTGTTGTTTTAAAATTAACAAGTCTGAATCCTTCATGGTTCACTAGCTACTGAAAACACAGCCTTATTTAAAACTAAATTTGTTGAAAAAGTCAAGTTACTAATGTCAGTTATATCACGGATAATACGGTAAAAATTGTAATACAACCTGGGTTAGTCATATTTGAAATTAGAATCACTTAAAGTGCTTTACTGCTTCTTTAATATTCATGAAACGCCTGTCTCTCTGTCATAATGAAGTTTTTAACACCGGAACTCCTGTAACATGAGAGTCAATATCCTCGACAAAAACAAAACTAAACAAAAACGGCAATTAGGAAGTTAATTTTGCATTTAGTTAATTTGGACACAGGTTACTCCGAACAAAGGTGGTATAATCGAAAGATTTCTGATTTAAATAGTGAAACTCAATATTAACCATAACTGCACATACTTTTCTACACTTTCCATCTAATCACGGTTTGATTGTAATTTTTTTAAGCTTCAAAATTTAACTCCATTTAAGATGGTAACAAGTCAAGGACCATTCAAGATAAAAAAAATTGAAAGCTTGCAAAATTCAATATCCGGCAATTCTAAATTACAAATTTAACTGATATATTGGAATATATTATTAAAATAATGAATTTTAACTATTTAGTAAAGAACACATACTTACAAGAAATGAATTATAAAACAATTACGTTATAAAAACTAATAAAAATTTAAAATAAAAACTTTGTAATACGATAAAGGCTTCTATTTCACAATTATTATTGATCATCAGTCGTATTTAACATAAGAAAAACGTAAAAATAAAATGAAACGAAGCAAGAAAAATATTATATCAAACAAAATGGAAAAATTAAAATTGAAAAACAGAAAATTTAGAAAAATTACTATAAATTTAATATGATTTATCAAATAACTAACCTGAACAACGTCACGTGTTTAATTGAGCTTTTTATGGTTAAATAAATAGAATTGATCCTTAACGGTACAACCGTAAATTTTGAAGTGGAAACACACAGTGCCATCTAGTCACTTTTCAAACGAAATTTGACAAAAGTTTTCAAATTTTACCACGTTTTTGTACCCAAAAGCACGTTACTATACAATAGAAAATTAACCTAAAAAATGAAATTTTTTAAGTCTATAGTGTGGTATATAGTAGTATGTAATGTTAAAATAAACAAACTAAAACATATTATTAAAATAATGAATTTTAACTATTTAGTAAAGAATACATACTTACATAGAAAAATAATATTTAAAAAACAGTGAAAACGACAATAATTCACGTTTAACAGGTCAGGTCACACAGGTAAATTATAAAACAATTACGTTATATTTTTTTATATTAAAACAATTACGATATATATAAATTATTATGAGTTTTTATAACGTAATTATTCTATAATTTATTTTTTGTTTTTTCAAATATTCTAAGTCTTGACTTGTTAAATGTGAATTATTGTCGTTTTTATTGTTTTTTAAATATTATTTTTCTATGTAAGTATGTATTCTTTACTAAATAGTTAACATTTATTATTTTAATAATATGTTTTAGTTTGTTTATTTTAACATTACATACTACTATATACCACACTATAGACTTAAAAAATTTCATTTTTTAGATTAATTTTCTATGTATATCCACTTGCAATTTAATTAAAATATTTTACTGTTCAAAATTAATATTTTTATTTAAATACTTACTTTTATTGCGTTTCTAAACTTTATTGTTCAAGTACACACACAATTTAAAAAGTCAATAAAAATTATAGTGGCTTACGGTTGCGGTTTTGCGGTTCGCATTTTCGTTTTAATCAATGTTTTATTGACACTAATTTATTTGAAATTGCAAAATACATGAACTTAAGTGTTTTAACAGTAGCGCACCCAAGTTAGGGTCAAAAAGATTACGTGAAACATTAATTAAATTTTCGAACAAATTTATAGCAAAAGAAGAAAAAAACAGTGCCAAACCAACAACAAAAAATTATTTTTCTGGTGCAATATGTTTTTCGGTTAACAAGATATAAATCTTAAAAGATGTTAGTATACCTATCCCAAACCATTATAAATTTTACGTTTTTAAAATATTGTTTCTGCAATCCAAGATTGACTAGGAAAAACTTAGTAAGTTGGGGTACTCTAAAAATTGTACATTATTTAGTTGTACATTTAAAATATATCGGCTGTTTAGAAAATTAGAAGCTATAAATTATATTTTTAGTAACTTGACTTACTAGATTCCTCGATTGTACGCTGCAGCCCGACAACCCGTTAATTAAGCGTCCCAAACTGTAAACTTGAATACTTTCATGTAATATTAAATATTTTAATTTTTTTTTAATGTTTTGTCAATGGCCTGATAAAACCCAATGCGTTTAAAAAAAACCTTTCTTAATCGTCACAAAAATCCCCTTTTTTATGAATAACTTCTAATTTGTCGACAATTTTCTAAGTTATTTTTAACGTGCATTCCTGTCACGTATTCCTAGACGTTAAGCGTCCTTCTTGTGAAACCACAAAAGACAAAAATATATTTTAAATGCCAATATATTATTAGTGGACTCACGTAATACCAAGTTTTTATTTAAATACAAGAAAACATCTTGCAAATTAAAGAAAAATCTCAAACAGATTCTGATAAATATCAGAAATAAAATTTATTTTAATATAACTTTAATTTAAATGCGAATCATTGTTAACCATTTTTCTCGTTAGAAAAGATACATTTTATTTAAATTATTGACAAACTATCAACAATTATTCACAAGTACAAGTAAAACTGCTAATATCTTTCATGTTTGGACTTCTCTATCTTTAAAACAAAGCAAACAGGTACTTTATTTACGATTAGGTAGTAGGTACTTACTTTCTAGTTACATAATATTTTTAACTAAATTTATGATAAATGTAAAATATTGTTTATCAACTAAACTCGCTATAAGTGCCTGAGTCACCAAATCAAAATTAGATAGAGAGAACAATAGAGAAAAAGAAACACTAGGATACTGAATAATATAATAATTTAACCAGCATTATTTTTACAACCAATGATAGAAATCACTAAAAGGTAAGCAAGAAAAACGACTAAAGTACTTTAGTGCCGCCCGTCAACGACAGTAAAGCAAAATAATCGCTTTTAAAAAGTAAATAATTATTTTTGATAGAAATTGAAAGATATAAAGTGAAAACAAATAATTTTAAGAAAGTAGCTTTTGGGCTACCATGTCGGTGCTGAACTCGAATATTTTCAAAATATTTATCGTTTTTCTATTTTTTATTTAACATTATAAATTCTTACACGTAATGTCGTAAATTATAAAATGTAAGCTAACTATAGGTTTAGTCATCGTGTTAGTTTCTCTCCAAGTAATTGGTATTTAGCTTATAAACTAGACGCAAATAAATAAATTGCGAGATTTTACAAATTAGTTGCCATTTTATGAATTAAAAAGCAAATTATTTCTTTTAAATATTAACTACTTTATTAAGCAATAAGGTCGTACTAGTAAAATTTGAAATGTTTTGGTCAAGACCTCGTTTATCATCTTCAGTGGCGTAATCATAATTTAATATTGTATAGTGCGTACTACGTTTGGATTCCTCCCAAAATAAAAACCAATAAAATTTATCTTAAATTACTGTCAAAAATATTTATAATTTAAATTGATTTACAAGTGTTTTCCTTTACTTATATAATAGAACATACAATAAAAATAATTGGAAAGTTGCTTCTTGAATACTTCGCGACAGATGTTGATCACAGCCCTAAGCAATTAGTACGCAGGCAGACTGTTGCTCTTAACATTGGGCAGACCTCTTAGGAGGATTAGTGCTTCAGACTTAAATTATTATCTCTGCCAAATTTATTTACACTGAAAGCATTTTAAGATAAACTGTGAAAGTTTTAAAAAAATCAGCAGGATAATTTCCCGATTTTTATAAATTTATCCCATAGCCATAGGTGTGGTATAATTATTTTGTATAACTTATAAAATAATGTATTTAATATTCCGCGGTTGATTAGTTTTCTTCAATTTTTGTAATAACCTACATAATTATTGACAAAAAATATACATTATATTATTACAATATAATATAATTCCTGATCGTTACTTAATATAATCAACCCAGTTATTAGCGAAGGTCAGTATAACTGGAAAACCTGATTTATCCATAATTTATTAAAAAAGAAGTATATGTTACCTGAAGAGTAGAATTCAACAATTATTAATAATTATTTCCCCTCTTTAATTAAAATTGGGTCACTTCTTAAGGTACAAAATTTTTAATACGAAGGGGTCCGTTACATTTCAACATAAAAAATTTTATGTAAATTATATACATCGGTAATCCAGTAAAAGCTTAACCTCGTTCAAGCACTTCTTGAGAGTGAAAACCAACACTCAAGCGACTTAAACTAAGCTACTTAAGCTACTATAGGATACATCTAACATTGTAGATTACAATTACTAAACAAATACTACATTTATTACAATTATTTATTTACAATGGCAATTCAATTCGAAAGCAATCAAATGTATCATAACTCAATCGTTAACATATAATGCCGATTAAAATCAACATAAATTTTTAATTTGTTTACTAATAATTTGTATTGCTTTGTAATCTACGGGTAGAAGCAGTTGTAACTTTGGCTGAACACATTTCTTTGAAATTTATTGTCATGGAACGTACAAATGAAAATTCCATTTATGAAGTAGTCAGCCTAATAAGAAGGTTTGGCAAATTATTTGGTGTGGCTCCTTACACAATAGAAAAGAAAAGTATTGTTTCCACTAAAAAATTCAAGTTCAGTGGCATAGTTAATCTTCTTATAACTCTCGGTAAGTACTTAATTTTAATAATCTGCAAACCCGTACATCGGATAAACTGATGGAAGCACCGGCTCTAACTAATTGCTAAATTCAAACGTAGTTATTACAAGTGCGAATGAAGGTATCAGGAACAAATTATTATTAAAAGATTATTTCCTGTTTTTGAAACCATCAGTTACTCAATAGATATTATGTAAATTTAATTAGTTTTTGTAACGCTTAATTAATTACTGAATAGAAGTGTCCGATTTAGTTAACAATATAACAATTTGTTTCCAGCAATATGTGTCACAATGTTGGCATGCTTTATAAAACTTTTCTTGATCAGAAAAACCGAATATTATTTTAATCAGCTTAATACCATAACTTACGTCTTAGCCGCTATGAGAATACTTAGCGGAATCATAACGGTTTTGCTGTTGTATTATAAACAAGAAGTACTGAGTATGGCATACGAAAAGCTCTACAATTTCGATAAGAAAATGAAAATATTCGAAAAATTGAGTTATAGGCGTATTTACAATTTAACACTTGCAGCAATTTTTGTAATTTTTCTGACAGTTATTGCAATAGAGCTGATTTATTATTTTCTTATGGACGAAAAATTGGAGATAATATTATACGATTCATTTTCCAATGGTTTACAATTTTTAATTCATCTTTTCGTTTTATTATACTTCGAATCATACACAATGATACTATCTAAAAACTTCAGGTTTATTACAGAAACTTCAAAAAAATTAAGTAAAGTTGAAATTAACACAAACACATCCTTAAAAAAGGCCACGAATACGATCAAGACAATCTCGTTAATGTACGACGATTTATGTAAAGGAGCTGGTTTGATCAACGACGTTTTTTCATTTCCGTTATTTACATTAATAAGTCTAAACTTTATGGAGCTCCTGCTTGGAATTTATCAAATGAAAGGAAATGAAACAAGAAATGCAAAGTCGATTTATTGGACATCGATATATTCGATTTTACAGCTTTTGACTTTAATGATTCCTGGAAATACCGAAGCCGAGGTGAGTTATATTCGTTATTTTATCAAAATAAGTTTAATTACATTCTAAAAACCAGAAACTTTTTTGTACTGTTATATTCATACATAAGTATACGGATCGCACAACTTTTTGAGCTTGTCTGCATAAGTACATACAAAGTTAGCCTCCCTCACTTCGCTATACAAGGAAACTTGATTTACTTCCAATTCCAAAGGTACAAATATGGTTAATAAACCTACGGTTTTTTTCATTTCATGTTCATAAACTCTTACATTATTTTTTCTTTTGTAATGTGATATGTAAATGATACTGTGTCTTTTACACCGAAGCGAACCATACTAAGAATTACTTTTAAACGAGACGGTTTGAAGTCTGAAGGCGTAATCACAAATGTTATAATTAATGTAGCAAATATCAAATTGTGTCAGTTTGTTTGATAATCCCCCAAACTAAATCCACAGAAACATGGTACGAAGTGCCATTACCATTAGTATAAAAGTTTATTTTTTTGTTTAACTTTTCTTCATTGAATTAGCAGATGTTAATACACCAATACCTCACTTTGCGTCGTGGTTGCGTTCCAAAAAAACACGACGCAAAGTGAATTACGATTTTCTATAGTAAACAATGTAAAGATCGAAGATAGGTTCCAGGGTTATGAAAATACTACTTTAAAAAAAAAATTGAACAAAGTAAACATATAAAAAACAAAAATAATATAACTCTGCCAATAAATAAATTGGAAAAATATTTACCTTTTTTGTATTAAATATTTACCAGAAACAACCTGTAAAAATTTATAAAAATTTATTATGTAATGAGAATATTCTTTGCTAAAGCAATAAACTCCTCACCACACCTGGAAATGAGTTTTTCCAATAATAGTGTGATGAATCCTAGATTGAAAAAAAACCAGCTCCTGTTAAATACAGAAGCACAGAGCGTGAATCCTAAAAAGAAGAATTTGCTTCTACTTTAAAATAAAAAATACGTAGGTATAATCTACTATAAACGTTATTGCAACAATTTCCAATATACAAATTTTAATGCGGCAGTAAAATGTGGCGTACGGACACGTCGCACTACTAATCGGAACCAAATACATTCCCAATGAACTACACACAGAAAAGAATCGGCAGTATAAAAAAAGGACTTACCCAAGCGCTCAGGTACGTTTACAAGATTTCTTTCGACAATGGTTACACCACCAAAACTCTCTGTGTTTCCTAACTGAGGACAAATATGTGGACGCGTCGTTTCACCTCGCTATGCTTGGAAAACCAGTAGCTTGCTGGACTGCTCGGTCGAAGGATGATGAGATCGATGAGCCCGAACAGAAAATCACTCTGTGCACCAACACAGTAAATCGTGGATTTTGACTCAAAGATGACAAGACAATCAAACACGACCTTCTCGTCGTTTTAAAGATAGGACACGCGTTCATTCAATTTACAACTAATGTCGACGTTAAATTTGCTGGCAATCACTTTTTACTTCACGCCTCAGGTTAAATCCCAAAACTGGACCCTTGCGCAATTGCGTTTATCTCAAATATGACAATCTAACTCACTTCTACTGCACTTATAAAAATGCCTCTGTCTTACTTGACGATTCAACATGAAGTCCCCCGCTTACGCGTAAAGTTTGTGATGAGCCAAAACTGCGCGGAAGAGAGTGCGTGAAGAAGCGAAGAATACCCACTATAGGCGTAGAACGCAACCGATAGTTAAGGGTCGCGCAAAACAGTTATGCAAATAATTGTTACAATTATTCACTTTTAAAAAAAAGCACAACACACTAATTAAAACGTTAAAAAAAGCACAACACACTAATTGAAACTGAACTCTAAAATTAGCAAAACAAAGTGAAAATAAAACTGTGTTAAAATTGCGTAGATATTCAGTTAGAAAGGGAATCCCCGAGTTTTGATGGCATGGCGCAATTAGTAACAAAAGTCGTGCCATCTTTTAGAAAAAAAAAGAAAATTTCAAAAAATTTCAAAAAAAAGATTAAAGACTCGAACCTAAAACAACGCAACTTCGAAAATCTAACGACGCACAGTGAAAATTAGTACCAATTCAGCAGCGACGCAACTTCAAAAAAACGCAAAACAAAACGACGCAAAGCGAGGTATTGGTGTAATATATTAGCGTATCAATTTCTTTGCGTGAAAAGATAGCACTTTAAACTATGTTTAATTTGAGATTCAATTATTTATAATAGGGCAAATGAAAATCAGAAATAAACGTACATATGTCCAGTGGCGGATTATCGCACAGGCGCATGAAGCGCGCCTCCAAATTTGGGGCCTCCAAATTTTAGAGAGCCTTAAAATTTATTGAGAAATCAAATCCCATAAACTTATATAAACTGTATAAACTTATATTAAACGGTTTACAATCTACTTTTCTCAATGTAGAAACCATTTTAAAAATATTTCTACTATATCCATACGCAATGCAACAGCCTTTTAAATAAATGGTCTGTATTTTAAATAAGTGGCTAATATTTTAAACGGAGGTGCATAAATTGGGCACCGTCGCGACGAGCGGGTTATGATATAAGAGGATCATTAAAATTAAAAGCTTAAGAAGAAATTTATACCGCGATTAGATGACTAGAGTTTAGAGTACATCCGAGATTTGCCGTGTACTCACTAAAAATATCTCCCTAGACCGATCCCACTACGCAAAGTGTGCTACTAAAATTGAGGTAGATCATCCTCGATGTGCACTCGACGCTGTGATATTTGCAATTTTATAACTAATTACACGCTATAATTCCTAATTATTATTTACTTCTATTATTAACTATTATTAACTTCTAAATTTAATTTATTTTGTTATTTATACTGAGTAAAATAATAAATAATGTTGACCAAATTAACAATTTATACTGACCAAAAAATTAGTTGCCACAACTAAGTACAAATTTACATAAACTTTAATGACAAAATGTAGTATGTGATTTTATTTTTTATGATTTTGGTATTAAGGTTTTTTTGTTGTGCGATAATTTGAGTTATAGAAATATTTTAATGCATTAATATAATTACGGCATTAATATTTAAACGTTTATTTGATTTAAAGAAAAATTATTATTTATTTTATTTTTTGTTATATTATGTGTGATTATAAAAAAAAATGTTTAAAACAAAAGAAATTAAGGCGGTCTCAATAGGACTTGCGTTTATACGTCACCAATAGCTTAATCCGCCACTGCATATGTCGAGAAAAAGAGTTTTACAGAGAAAAAAAAAGATGGCAAGGTTATTTGAACGTTAACTAATTTAAGGCGTACTTTAATAATATTATTATTATTATTATTTTTGTTTTTGTACAATCTATAGACTTCTTTTTTTTCAAGCTATAAATAATATAAAACATGTTTTCAACATAGTTCAAAATAATGCTTTCGTACAAATTCAATACAAAAATTGAGCTTAATAACTACATAAGTGATCATGATCAAGAAGCGTTAGTGCTAAAGCAAGATTTCAATGTTTTATTGAAATCGAGAAAATTATAAACCTACTTAACTAAAATTAGTTTGCTAGGCAACACACAATGCCGATTGGTAGATTGCAATAATTTATTATTGCACAATTTTGGTTTTTAAAATATTAATTGACTCTATTTTGCAATCTCATAACATATCTATTGCGGAAATTGTTACTTTCCCAAAAGATTATACACCAAAAAGAGCGCAAAAAATAAAAAGAAAGAAGAAAAGAGAAACAAAGAAATATGAAACTTCTATCAAGGAATAAAAAAGATAAAGCAAGGATTTTAAATAAGATGATATCCTGTAAAAATAAAGAGGGTTCAATAGTGTGATCAAAAAAAGAAGTAAGAAAAAGATAGACATATTTTGTCTGTTTCGAAGAGTAACTAAATAAACCATAATACCAATAGGAAGAAAGAAAACACAGTTATAGAAGAACATGTTAGAAATTATGACAAAGTAGAAGTACCAAAGGAAGAGGAGATAAAGTAAGTGTTATCGGAACTAAAAAATAATTGAAGTGCAAGAAGAATAATTTTAAAATATTAAAAACAAATTTTAAAACAAAAAATTTGGAAAGAAGAAAAGAGTCCAGATCTTGGAAATTACCACTGATCTACCCGGTTCACACAAAAGGTGCTAAAATTAAGTGTTGAAATTATAAAAAAAATTGTACTATTAGATGTCAGCTACAAAATACTCACCACATGCAAATAATGTAAACACCTTTGATATTCTTCGATTTTAAACAAGTATACGACAGTATCGTGAGAGAAGATTTGTATAATACCATGATCATGATGAAAATACTCAGAAAATTGATAAAAATTGGAATAGACCAATGAACTGGTGGAAAAGCGAAGTATATACGAAGATTTAAATTAAATTGGAAAGAATGAGCTATTGGCATGAAAGAATGGAACCCGCCCAAAAAATGTTAATTGAAATTATAGATAAACATGTGTTACTTACCCAAAAAATTTAATGTTAATTTAAGCAGACATCCCAGTTCAGCAGACAAAAAATGGAGAATTATCCAGCACTATGTGACTTTCAGAAGCACAGAAAAAACAATTGCATCTCTGATTCTGCTTTATTATTAATGGTAGCAATTATAAACCCAGGAGAACCAATACCTTTGTATGTTCTTTAAAGAACCGAGGTTATAAAAAATTTAAAATTTGCTCCAAAAAAAGTAACACAAATATAACATGTTAAATACATTTCGCTACCACTCCTGATTTGTTACTAAACCTATAATTAAAGTTCTGAATTATTTATATTATTTATATAATTTTTTTTCTTCTATTACAAACAAACCACTAATTGCAGCAGATTATCCTAGTTGTGAAATGTCTTGGAAGCCACAATAAGCATAAATAACTAAGATTGCAGGGTTTTTGAATTTCAAGTTTTGAAAATTATTATTTTTCAGAAAACAGTTTAGAGACAAGTACCAAACGGTAAAAATATAAATAAATATATAATAATATAAAAAAATAAAAAGTTCTTCAAATAAAAATAATGAACTCAAAACCCAAAAGTGTAAAAACCAATAATTATGTCAGCAATTAATCCTCAATTGTTTATTCCGCAGTTGAAAATCTGGGTTTAGATTTTAAAACTTTATAAAAAGTAATATATTTATAAAACTATTTATTAAAGCTTATTTTTAATTATGTGCAAGTTAATTAAATAATATTTTTGTATACAGTTTCTATTTTTTGATACATTTATTTTTGTACTTTATTTATGGTATATTTTTAATCTTAAACTTGAAGAAAAAACATGCAAGTTTTTTTCAATAATTCAACATTTAATTAACTTACACGTAATAAAAAAACCATTAATTTTAATAATTTAATTTATTAGTGTTGTAAAGGTTTTAAAATTTAAACTTAGATTTTCAACTACGAAATAAAAAAAGTTAAAAATTAATTCTCATTCTGTAACTTCCTGAAACTGCAAATAATTTGACCTTTCGATATCATAGCAATTTAAACAATATTTTTAATTAAATAGCTCAAAAAAACTGACAAAATAAAATATACACACATTAATATTATCTTTTATAGGCAATAAAATTATTAATTTTCAATTTATAATTCGTGAAATTTAACATTGTTTTAGGCTACGGAAGTAACTAAATATTTAACCGAGACCAACATAAATGAAAACGAACAACTTTCCAACGAGGTGGGTCAAAAATAAGTAGTAAATATGCAAAAAATATCTACTTTGCAAATTGTTTCAGAAAAATTACTTCCTCTTAAGAACCCTACATCAATCAGTCAGCTTTACAGCGTGTGGATTTTTTCCAATTTCTATGTCGTCTTTAGTGGGGGTAAATTTACATCTTTAATGTTGAATTTATTTTTAATGCATCTTTTTTTCAGCAATTTAGTACCAGTGTTTCTTTTCTACTTTTTATGTTTCAAATTATAACCGACTAAGAAAATTGCTCAAATGGTGACACCGATACCACAGTATAAAAATGTTTTTTTAATTTTTTTTACTGTGCATAAGAAAAATCTATAGATTTAAGTAAAGTACCTACTATTATACAATATTATATATTATTTATATATACAAGGTGTATCCTTGACCGCGGAAAACCTTTGAGATGTTGATAAAAGACAATTTTCTAAGACAAATTTAGAAATAAAATTTTTGTCCAAGTCCAAACCCTTCAGGGGTACCTCTCTTTAAAGCAATATTTTGAATTTCTGATTTCAAACGGCCATAGCTCCGATATTATTGGTTTTTTAGACTTAATAAATTAGACATTTTTTAAAGATCATTTGCTTATTTACAAATTAGGTGATATCCCTTTATCGTTTAGAATAAACGGTTTTTGAGTTATAAATTAAATTAAGGGAAGAAATGTTAAAAAATTCTGATTTTACTTTTTTTACTTTTCTTGTGAACCCGGTATCTCTTAAACGAAACGTATTAGAAAAAAAACTAATAAATCAAACCGGATAGGGAATTTAACGGGCTACAACTTTGATCAAATAAATTTTTTTAGGAAACCAACCGTTTTTACAGAAATTCTGAAAATAATGAACAAGGTGTAGGTAAAAAAGAAATAAATTCACAAAATTTCTAAAAATCTCAATTTGTTTCAATGTCAAAACGTATTGTAGCGTTTGACGTTTGAGCAACTTTGTTAATTTATATTGTTTATTTATTATTGTTAATTAGTTCGTTATTTATTTTTTTTTACCCACATCTTATTCGTTATTTTCAGAATTTCTGTAAAAACGGTTGGTTTTTCAAAAAAATTATTTGACCGAAATTATAGCCCGTTAAATTCCCTATCCAGTTTAGACCATTATTTTTTTTCTAAAACGTTTGGTTTAAGAGATACGAAGTTCGCAAGAAAATTAAAAAAATAAAAGCTGAATTTTTTTAACATTTTTTCTGTTAATTTAATTTATAACTCGAAATCCGTTTATTCCAGACAATAAGGGTTTATAACCTAATTTGTAGATAAGCAAATGATCTATAAAAAAGTTCTAATCCATTAAGCCTAAAAAATCAATAATATTGGAGCTATAGCCGTTTGAAATCAGAAACTCAAAAAATTGCTTTAAAGAGGCATACCCCCCAAGGGTTTGGTCTTAGACAAAAATTTTATTTAAAAATTTGTTTTAGAAAAATGTCTTTTATCACCACTTCAAAGGTTCTTTACGGTCACTGGGACACTCTGTATATTTAAATATATTATTCCAAAAATTATTTTAAAAAATTAGGCATATAAATAAAAAAGTATCTCTGTCGCTTTCTTTTATATTACAGAAAAAAAAATAAGTACAAGGCAACTTGGAATGATAAGATTATCTTAGATGAAGAATTTGGATACTAAGTGATTGTAAGAAATATTTAAACTGGTACAAAGAAGCATAAACCAATCAAATTTGGAGAGAAAGATCCTCCATGGCATTTCCTTCTTTCAAAATGCATTTCATTGTTTTAACCGGATATTGATGCGATGATCAGTTCCTGTAACAACAATTCAAAAATATAATAAATTAGTCTATCCGGTAATTATAAAAATATATTATATGAACTTTTCAAAATTATCAATAACTTTTAATTTTATTATTTCCGGATGGAATGGATTTTAAGTAAAATTTCACATTTATATTTTTGCATTATACATAATACAAAAATAAAATTATTATTAATGAGTAACTAAGTATAATAAATATTATATATAATTATTTTTTAACTTTTTTAAGAAATTTCCTTATACTTACTGAATTATTAATAAATTAATCATAATTATGACTTACGTATAGATTTTATAATTAACTGAATGTTTGTAATATTCAATAATTTGTAATAAACATACAAAAAGTTAGTTTAATATTTTTGATTCGTCATCGATATTAAAAATTAAATATTGTTATTAGAAATGCGGAGAATAACCCCCTCCCTATTGATAAAAATATTAGAAATAATAAAATTGATTATATTAATTTTCTGTAGTTTTCCAATTTAGCAAAATTCGTTGAAATATTAAAAAAAAAAAGTACATACTACGTATTATGTTGTGACGTAAAAGTTTAGGTAAGTGTTAATAAACAAATAATTATTGAAAATTATTTATAACCAAATAGGTACCTACATTCATGTTTACGTACAATATTTATTAGTCGAGTGCAAACTTTTTTTAATTTTCATTTCCATGGGTACTTCGAGATAAAACAGCGTCCAAAATGTTCTTCATATTTCATTTATCACTTTTTATAAGTCGTCAAAAAATCGTCCAGTGGAAAAAAGCAAGATATCAAATTTTCTGTAGCTTATCTACATTTTTATTTACTTTATCTAATTTTTTTTTAATACTATTTTCTAGATTTCAATGTCGACTTCTGTCATTTAAACTAAGATACCGTTGAAATTCACTACTAGAGAAAAAAAAGGAGATATGCCAAAAAGTTCAATTTGAGTAAAGCTTTGTCAAAGAAATTGAAATATTTCTGCTCAATTTTTTCGGAAAACTTGTATATTATACAATATTTGTAGTTGTATATCAAATTGTATATATTTTATATAAATTTAATAATTTTATATAAAAAAATAAAAATGTATAATGAAATAATGAATAAAAATATTAATCTTAAAAAAAAATTTGAAAAATTTCTGCCAAAGTAACATTTTGATTTATCTGCTTTTCCTTAAAACTTTTTTTTTAATTAACCTCATTTTCACAATAAAAAATAAGAAATACTGTTTTTTTTATAATTTTTTATACACAAAACAATCAAAATACAAAATATAAATGAAAAAATACTACCAAAGTGTTTCTTTTTCAACTCAAGAGGCAATCAATAAATTCGTCTATTGCTCACTAGCCGTTCGTAAATTTCTATAGAAATTCCAATTTCCCTCAAAAATACACGGACGAATTTCCAACATTTGTTTCTTCTTTTCAATGGTTATTGAGACTAATTTTGATCCGCTTGTTTTGAGTTATTTTTATGGTCTCTTTATTGCAAACTGTGATATCTTACGATCTTACTTCTCTCCAATTAAACTTTGCGTTCATATCATGTTTTCGATTTATCAAAGCTGTAAAATATAAATAAGCAAAATCGATCTATTTTCGCGTACTATAGTCAATCCAAGATATGAATAATATAGGTGGCGCGTCGTTTGCAAAGTCTAATTTACACCGGAAAACTTCAGATAATTTAAATAGTACTTAATCTTGTAGTAATATTAAATATTCACCACAAAAAAGCGAAATGTTATAACCAAATAACTACGTCTATTCGATATTACATTTAACTGTCCACATCTATCTTATTCATGGCTTTGACCGGTTCAGTTTAGGCAACACACATAGCACTTTAATCGCAAAAATTTTGTTATAGAAGATTTTACAAATATAAATCGTTTATTTAGTCAAGATTAGTTCCACAAAAACATTAAAAGCCTGTAAACTAGTTACTGAATGCAGTGGACTGGTACAATAAATTGCTACCCGTAAAGACCGAATTTCATCTCCACGAAACAAAGTGACGAAACTTACAGACATAGAACAAAAAGCGACTCTTCTCTAGAAGAGTATATTAAGAGAAGAAACGGAAAGAGAACAGGAAAGGGGAGGAAACATATTTAAAAGAAGCAAGATAGTAACACGAACTTCTCCGAAGAGGAGCGGCAAAAAACCCACAGAATTTAAACAAATAACTCAGGAGGAGAGACAAAAACAAAAAGGATCCGAAATGGAGGAGCTGAAAAAAATGATCGTCAAACTAGCACGCACGGTTAATGCTGGCTTTAATGATAACAAGAAAAAGTTCCTCGAGCTCAGAGAAGAATGGAAACTTGACAGACAAGAACTGAAGAAAGAAATAAGTGGCCTGGAAGACAGAATTGCAAGGCAAGATGAAGCAATAAGTCAACTACAAGAACAAGTAGAGAAACAAGTAGAGAAAGACAAAAAGAGATGTAACATTGTTATCGAAGGAGCATACCCAGGAGAATCGGTAACAGAAAAAAAAGTAAAACTGATATACGAAAAACTTTTCCTACGAGTAAGCGTCATCGAAACCTTTAAAGTAGGAAAAACAGTCGAAAGAGAAATAATAATAAATTGCTAAACTGGGTAACTTCAGCTAAAAATCAGAGGTAATGACTAACAAAAATAAGTTGAAAGGAACCAGGATATACATTGAAAACCACCTCACACAGAAAGAAAAATCAATACAAGACAAGATTCTAGAATTGGCTAGAGTAGAACAAGCTAAAGGAATGAAAGTGAGAGTGTGTTACAAAAAACTGAATGTAGAGGGCAAAATATACACATGAAGATAAAATATACACGATGAAGGCAGACGTAACAACAAAAAACTAACTAATGGAGAAGGAGCAGCCGTAATGTCTCAGGCGGGTGCTCCGTATATGGAAGGTGAGACGAATACGACGAAAAAGCAAAGCACAAGGTACATCGAAAACGAAAATAAAAATGGAAAAGAAGGAATATGTATGAAAATAAGAAAAAGAAAACGCAAGAAAGATTTATTCACAATAGGTACATGGAACATAAGAACGCTGCTGAAACTTGGAAAGTTAAATGAAACGGCAATGGAGCACTTGAGATACGGGATAGATGTTGCAGCGCTGCAAGAAGTGAGATGGAGTGGAAGTGGAGAGATACAAAAGAAAAGATATACGCTATTTTATTCAGGAGAAGACAAACAAGGTAAAAATGGTGCAGGTTTTATTGTAGAAGAGAAAATAGCTAAAAGCGTATTGTCGTTCAAAGCAATAAACGAGCGAATATCCTATATAAGGATTAAGGCAAAGACAAACATGTCTATCGTTAATGGATACGCACCAACAGAGGATAGCAACAATAATGAAAAATATGAGCCTCTGGCCGAGGCTGAACACCTAAGAGTGATCGAAAGAAAGATCTTCCGTACAATACTGGGCCCAAAAATAGACAACAACGGCGAAAGCAGACCTCTGATAAACCATGAAATAGAAAACGAGATACAAGGAGAAAACATAGTAAGGTTCATCAAGTCACAAAGAATCAGATGGTTGGGGCATATTATGAGAAGAGACGAGAACAACATCGTGAAGAAAATAACAATATGGAAACCAGTTGAAAAGAAAACACGAGGAAGGCCGAGGCTGAGATGGTGGGATCAGGTGACAAGCGACCTTAGATCAATGAAAGTAGGTGAATGGTCCACTAAGTCACAGGACCGGCAGCTATGGAGCAACATTGTCAAAGATGCAGCGACGCATCCAAGGTTATGAGAAATAGGACAAAGAAATAAAAACGAACAAACACATTTGTTATACGGGGACTAATCCACCCCTTCAAACGGATTTGTAAATCCCAGTAAGAGATAGCAATATTCGAAAGAATGTATAAAGCTGTAAATAAATAAAATACGGTCTAACTTCAAAGCAATTTCATTGGTTAACATTTAGAGGTTGTTTAGTACATATTCCAATATTTTTCATTAAAAAAACGAACTATAGGCGTATTATAAGTTGAAGTCATGGGGGTCCTAAATTAACTAACTATTGTTCTTTTTTAAACGAAGCTATGGTTTATGTTACATTATGACATTGTGTGTATGACTAGGCAATCCAATTGACGGTGAATAATATTCAAATTTTGTAATACCACAAGACAACTGCTGCCGCAGATGAATGGGTGTACATAACAAAGCACGAATATATTTCTATAATTTTTTGTATAATTTAAAATTGAATTAATCCTGAAACCTCTTTTAGTTAAACTTAATCGGAATGAAACCTCTTTAACCCCAGAGCCGGTTCAGTGAATTTAATAAATTTAGATTGATTGATTTGATAACAACTGAGACAATTTATTTTTAAACAAATTAAAGTTTTGTCCACAATCCAGACCTGAACGTATTGGCTGTCTTAGAGATTACAAACATAACATTATCTTCGCAATTGTTTCAGCCACAAAAAAATTTTGTAATATCCAGGTTACTTACAACCCAACAAATGTGTACAATGAACGATTAGGTGCTCCAACCCAAATTTAAGTCACTTTGTTATAATCAATTTCTCACCTTGTAACAATCTGGTTATCACTCAACACTATCCTGTTTTCTTCCCCACTCTCCAACTCTCTAGGCATGTAAAACCATCCAATTTCCCATTTTTTGCTTCCTTTTCCTTGTGTGCAATCAGAATGCGATACAATCTTCCAAAATACAAATTACTTCCAAATTCAGATATTGAACCTCTCACAATCCAACTACTAAAAACTAGGGTCACAATCGCCACAATCTAATTTAATATCCAATCAATGACAAAAAAATTTAATGATCCAATATTATCAATCGCTAACTAAAAACTTCTCTCTACCTTCGATTCTTACACACTTCGGACCTCTTTGTTCCTTTTTCCTATCTTCCCTGAAATATCAACTTCCTCTTTATCATTACTGTCTTTTCACAACTTTTCGAGTCATAATACAAAAAATTTCGTACTTGTATCAAACTCTTTCGTAAAACAGCTTCTGCATTTAAGACATCGTTTATATTCAAATAGTATACAGCACTAACGCTACGCTATTTACCACTTTTTTCTTTACGAATTCTGGTCAATTGTTGTTTATCTTCCACGGAAATTAACTAAACTATATATTAGGTTCTTTTGTCGCAGCTGCTAAATGACCAAAATTTTTCAAATAAATCTTTTTGAACCATTGCAATTTATTTTTTTTTGAACAACCTTATTTTTGCTGGTTGCATATTCTTTTCCTGCATTTCAGTTTAATTGTCTTTCCTTTCTTATATTTGTTGATGTAGGCGAAGTTGTTAACTACTTTGTCCTACATCTTCCATACAATTATTCTCTATAACTTATGTTTTCTTCATCCATCTGTTTTTCAATTTCAATATTTCTTTTCCTATTCTCTGATAGAATTCCATATATTTTAATATTGAGCAAATTATTAAGTAAATCATCATCATTACTAAAATTATTGTCAAATCGATCTTTTTCATCTGAACGCATAGATTGGGCACCTTTTAATTCTTCCGAGTCTATGCGTATTTCCAGCCATTTTTTGCCTCTGAAACCCATTGTAAAACACTTCGAAATAAAATCAAAACTTATCTGTTGACCAACTTGATGAATCGGTAAAAATTATATACAAAACAATTCGAAACTCAATATTCCAACTAACATTTTTTTATTTTTTTACTCTCGCACTTTTTTAATATATGAAATTATAAATATTATAATATGAAGCCACAGACAAATATACGCGTCAAACATCCCTCCTTTTGGTCGGTGGTTAAAAATGAATCAAAATTTGACTAAAAAACAAATTGATAATAAATTTACATTCCTTGAATGTTTTTACCCCAACAATCTACTATTTTTTTTCTTTTTTGGACTTTCCACAAGAATTTCTTACAACACACAAAAATTATAACGAAATATATTTAACTTTTTTTATACAATAATAAAATAGTTTTTCGCTGATCAAGCTTTTCTACATTAATATAAAAATAAATAACATAAAAATGTTAATAATAAATTTATCTACAAAAATATGATTCTAAACACAAAAATTTTTAATTAAAACCGAATTGCTTTTGAATTTCACACCAAGAACAAGACAAATTTTAAAATATTGCATTAATTTACATATTATACACAAATTCGCTTAAATAAATACTCCTATTATTTTTTCAACTTAATTGTGTTGCAAAACGGCTACAGTTTCAACATCATTTCAGTAATAGAATTTAAAAAAACTTGTTTAAAACCTGAGGTAAAAATATTTTTTTATAACACTACATGCTGACAATCTTCATGATTATTTATAAAAAGAATGACTTTTACCTCTAGTTGTATAAACAGCTATTTTGTAATCAAGTTACTTAATCAGTGGTATAACATTGCATAATAAATCACAACATAAATTTGCAGTCAGACTTACAAATCCTTTAATACAATAAGAACATACTAATTTATTTATAATGAGCATATAAAAATAATTTTTTATACTACAAGTTGTTTAAAAATACTTCTAGGTTTTAATAATAGTTGAGATCAGCAAGAATCCAATTTTTTCAGTTACTAACATAAAACTTGGTCAACGTCTAGAATCTAAATAACTCAATTATAATATCAAATCCACCAATAAGTCATACCAGCCTGCCCACAAATTTTCACTAACATTCATAGATGATTTTGCATTAAATCTGCAAATAAAAGATACGGCGTACGTCAGCACCAATTTGGTCCAGAACTTTCTTTTTTGTTCTAAAAAAAAGTTTATGTTTTCGAAAAATCCAAAAACAAGCATGTACTATGAACATCAATCTTGCTTGTAGAAATTTTTAGTTTCTATGTAAATTTAAAGAATCTCGTTAATATATTTAATATATGTTGCGCGTCAAAATCCCGTTGTTTGGCGTGAAAAAAAAGCACAAACGAATGCAAAATTTGTATAGAAAAGAACTGACTGTAAAAACATACAATTTGAATAAAAGTTTAAAATATTTTAATTGAATTCTATTGTAAAGAGCGTACAATTTAATAATTAATAAAAAAAAATAAAACCGACTTAAAAAAACTACTGTGAAAAAAATGCACTAAAAAGTAAAAAATAATTACGTTATTTAGTTACTTCAACTAGCTGGCATAGGCGGTCAATTATTGTAATCTTTGCAGTCAGTGCCAGCCAAGCTGGCTAAATTACTAAAACTAAATTTTTTTTAATTTTTATTTCATGCTTTTTAGTGCATGTTGCGTTCTGTAACTATTTATCGAAAGCGAGTATGGGTAGACCTACTAAACATAAAACGAATTTTGAAAATCCGATCATAGTTGATATAAATGTATTTACTATTTACCTTATACTTAACGTACTACTTAGAAGATTAATAAAAGTAGGGTACTTAAGACAAGATTGTGACACACCGGGCAAGAACAGGTAATATAAAACAGGTAATGAGTTATTAAGCCGATTTTGAGGAGAGTTGAGAAGAACTTTGACGGTTTTTCCGGTTTATCTTCGAAGTTCAAGGTTCAATACAAATGAAATTATAATGGGACCAACCTGGAACTATACTTGATTCAGCGCCGAAAGAATTTTGAAAATCGGTTCATAAATGACGGAGTTCTGAGGTAACAAACATAAAAAAAAAATACAACCGAATTGATAACCTCCTCCTTTTTTGACGTCGGTTAAAAATGATATTGAACAAATGTTGACCACATTTACAGGCATCGATCCTTTTAACCAAGTTCAGGTTAAATTGCACGAATTTCTTGGTTTTAAGATCAATTGTTGTTGGATTGTTTTTATAAACTTCATCTTTCACGTAGGCCCACAAAAAAAAGCTCAGTGGTGTTAGATCACAAGATCTCGGTGAGCAATTGACAACGTCTATCAAATTTGGTTTTCAGTAAATTGAAAAAAGTAAAACTTGTGCGACATGTTGCTCAATCCCATTGAATCCACAAGTCTTCAGTATCCATATCATCAAAATTAAGTCATAAAATATTAGTTAATTGGCCACCAAGATCTTGTGATCTAACATCACTGGACTTTTTATGTGGGACTATGTCAACATTTGTCGGATATAATTTTCAATTATTAAATTGTAAACCCTTTACAACATAATTATTACAATTAAAATATTCCAAACTTTCATTCAAATTGTATGATTTATTATATTTGAAAATTTAAAAAAAAATCATTTTTGAAAGACCCTATTATATTACTTTAGATCAGTAATATTTAGATATCCGATATTTTGAATAAATGTTTAATTCTCTCATAGATTTCTCAATAATCACGATTTTATATAAATAATTATAAAACAAGCCCTAAATAGGCGCCAAAATCAATGGATTTGGAATTGTAATCAAATTTGATTAGTAACTGAAAATGCAATATTTTCCCCTTGCTGATCTCACTAAAATATGTTAATAAATTATCAGTAAAGACCTGTATCAAAACAAACAATTTTAATAAATCACTGGTAATATGTCTAAATTTTCTAAAATAAATTCCTCAACTTTTTCAGGTTTGCCCTAATTAAAATTGAAAATTTTCTCAGCATTTATAAATTTCATAATTATAAATTTTAGTAATTTACCTAAATGAAAAAAAGTCTCCAAAAATGTGCCCTGACCCAACGTTTTAATTTCGCTGACTTTTACTTAAAAATCAAAAATTCTCTTTGCTTTCTTTATGATGTTTAATTGGAGTTAAAAAATAGCACATTTTGGCAGTTTTTATAAACTTGAACAACTTAATCTAATATGATGGTCTTACTTTCTTTACACCTTATTAGAATCTAATATTTTAGTAGATTGGATTAATTCTTGCGATACCCTCTGTGTTTCTTCGATTATACCCGAATTTTCTTGTATTATTTGACTAATCTCACTCATAAATTTATCCGCCTTTTCAAAACAATTCAACCATTTTCTCGATTGAAGTTTGGTATAGTTTTTAGGAATCTTCACTTCGTCAATTGTTTTAATTTCGTCGTGAAATTGTGCACACTCCAAATTCACACTTTCGCAAAATTTCTCTAACTTAGCTTCGTAAGTAAATAAGTCTTTATTTAAAATCATCGTTTGAAGATAAATAGTTTGAGCAATTTTATACCAATCGCCTAAATTCTCGGCCAATTGTGTGAACGACTTATTGCACTCTTGTTCCAGTAATTCTTTTATACGGTGACCGGTCTCGGTGATTTTAATTCGTTCTAATATGTGAAATTGTTCGTCGTTATAGCCTAAAGTTCTCGTTGCGCGATCGCGTACCAAATGTTGCCAAGAATCGCGCAGGCGTTCGACCAGTGCGCGAGCTCGTGCCGACGCTCGAGTTTGAGATGGACATTTTAAGAGACGGAGTGATGATTCCCATTCCAGCCTAAGAATATCTTCGCTAACGTTTTTGTTATGCAACTGCTGAACTTTAGGTTCAGTTTCCGTTAAGAAAATTTCACCGAGAGTTTTCAGTTCTTCGCTGTAATTTCTTATGGAAGTATTTTTATTTTGCAATGTTTTTGCTATAGTTTGGGCGCTGTAAATTGTGCGTGCGAGTTCTTTGTAATTTGATGTGATATCGAGACGATGTTGGCAACGCCTATGAAGTTCCTCTAATTCGTTTTTCACAAATTGTAAAAAATGCTTTACAGAATCGTGAATTAATTTACTAGAATTTGAAATTTTTTCTATTCTCCTTTTACAGAGATGGCCAATACTGCATGATAATTTAGCTTGAGTAGCGTCGTTTTCCACCGCAACCAAAGTAGAGAACTCTGGAAATTTTGGAACTTCCGATTCTGGTAACAAAACTATATTGTTATTTTCTCTACTGAACAAAATTACAGGATCATCTTCTTTAGTTGCTGGGTAACCACCAGCTCGGGTATCTTCACCAACAATTTTCTCCAGCAATTCTTGTTTGTATAGCAGAATTTGATTATTTATAGGTATATTAGTTTGCTCGTAAATGTAAGTCTGAAGTTGTTCGAAAAGTTCATCCGGATGAATAAAAATTTTAATGCTATTTGCACCATTTACATGATAGACGTTAACTACTTTTCTGCTTAATAAGTCCGTTACCTCATTGAAAAATTTCTCGAAAGTCCAAATGCGTTGAGGATCTGCTTCTAACAGTCCTGCCAACAAAGGAGTCACAATTTTTTTTAGACCTCGGGTTAATTGACAACCCGTAGGAAGTTCCCTACTCCATTCTATCGAGCCACCTTCTTTAGTTTGAATACCTGCAATGACACCACTCGCCTTTTTTGTGGTTATATGGAACATTGTCTCCTTATTTCTCCGGCCACCGAAAGGACGAAATGGTAAGTTACCTGTAGCTACATGATATAAAGTGACACCAATCGACCACAAATCAACTGTTGCTCCAAAAGTTTTACCAACTGGTTTACGTAAAACAGCTCGCTCGTACATATCGGGGTGTAAGTACTCTTCGGTGCCATAAAGTGAAACAAACTGTTGTCCTTCCTGCAGCTCCCTAGCAGCACCAAAATCTGTTAATTTATAAACCGTTGTGCCATCATCGTTAATAAACTTCATAATATTGCCCGGCTTCAAATCGCGATGAACTAAATGATTATCGCGCAAATGTTTCATGCCGGCAGTTAAATGTTCCAAAACCAACAGAAACTCTTTCTCCGCTAAGCCGTATGTATTCTCTGGATCATCCAAAATGTTAAACAGACTTCCGCCGGTACACAATTCCATAACGATAACTTTACCACGACCTTCTTGTTCCTCCTCAATGGCCAACAGTTTTACGATATTCTCATGTTTTACCTTTTTAAGAACCTCGAACTCACGCATCTGCACATCTTGAGGTCTCATATGACTCAGCTGATTAAAAGTTTTAACGGCCACTGGTTCACCATTGTTTTTATTTACACCCTGATAAACGGCCCCCGTTGCCCCTTTACCGAGAACACTTGTTGTGCACCACACATAACTACTAGATCCTCTTAAAAAAGACATGTTAAAATTTTCTAACCTCAATTATGAGTAACTAGAATAACACACAAAAAACAGGTAATTCACTGTTTAGATATGAGTTATCAGCAACGCCGATATGATTGCAATGGTTTACTATTTATAATATTGTAATGATTTCGATATTTACAAGTGTTAATCAAAATAAAAACAAACGGTAGTCGTCACTTGTCATTTTATTACTTGCACTAAGTGCTATGTTCACACTAGGCACGTCAAATGTTTTTTAACAGTGTTCTAATGAACCCCATACACGATCGAAGCGATTTTTACGAATTAAACCAACAGTGTGGTGTAAAGCTTAAATCGACGGGCTACAAAGCTAGAAAACGTGGTTTAATGTCTGATCTAGAAATCTCAAAGAAGTAAAGAAAATTAAAATATTTCACAATGCTGGTCTACCTCCTGCAAGGATTGCATAAAACAACCTAATTGTGTAATTATAGCACATAGACACAGTGGCGCACTGGGTAAATTTGTGAAAATTCACTTGCAGAGGTAAAAAACAAACAAAATTAGGTACTTAATGTAATTTATTAACTAATTTACTAAAGTGTATGATACAAAAAATATTGAAAATATGACTATATAAACAATGCCTTGTAATATCCACTTGTTACATAAAAATCTTGTTTTCAACAAATATATATTTATGTAACATTGCCTAAACATTGCTAAAGACAAAATTACTTTTGAAAACCTATTGCTTGTAATCTTATTAATGATCAATGCTTAAAAATTTTATTTTTACATTAAATGAGCATCCCTTACCAATGAAATAACAATCGGAATGTTGAACAGTTAGGATTCCTTTAAATAAAATATCTTTGCACAATGCAAAGGAAAAAAGCTAAAAGCTTGCATTTCAAAAATATCTACATGAAATTAATCAAGGCACAAATAATCTCAAATAAAAATACATTTTTCTATAGTACCAATTATGTTATAAAAAATTGTCTATCCATAAGTTCGTGGTTAATGTTGTAAAAACCGTATTAAATTAATTTTTAAAAGGTGATGACACTGACGATATCAGCACACAACGTCTATTACGGTTAATAATGCCTGATAATGGATTACATCACTTTTTACAAATACGCCTAATAATTTATTCGTTCAAACTTGCATGCACCGAACACATATATTCTTACATCAAAACGTCGATAATCTCAAAAAACTGATTTAGAATCTAATTTTGGCAGTTTTCAACATTGTTCAAAAATTGGAATTTTCAATTGTGCGTTGGTATGATATTGCACGACAGCGATTTAATAACGACAAAACTCTTAAAAATTAATTCGAAAGTTTACACATCTTCATTTTTTAATATGCAATTCATTTTCAAAAGTACTTTTAAAAATACAGAAAAATGTAATTTGTAAAATGAAAAAAAATATATAATACTTAAGCATTTGTTTCAACTTCAGTCTCAAATGCTTCAATAAAATATCAAATATTTAAAAACATCGTAACGACTTCTCAAAAAGAAGTCTAGTAAAATTATGTTATTAATTCAAATATTATAAGGAAACAGAAGTCAATGAATTTTTCTTTTTTTAAAATATAATTCATTGATCATTCCACCGCCCCTTTTAATGGTAATGTAAATCTATAGTATTACGTAACCAATCGGTAGGGGGGTGGGCGTGACCTCAGTATGCCGATGCTTCTTTGTATTCGGAACCCTCCATAGTGAAGAAATCTTCCAATTTCCATTGTAAAGTTTCAAAAGTAGGCCTCTTCATTGGATCACGATGCCAACATTCCAGCATTATGTCATACAAGGTCGCAGGACACCCTGGTGGGCATGGCATACGATAACCATGATCCACTTGATGCAAAACTTCCGCATTTGTCATTCCTAAAACAAATCATTTAGAACTTGATTTCAAAAAATTGTAAAGTTATGATTACCTGGATAGGGAATGCGACCGTAAGTGACAAGTTCAGTGAGAAGGATACCAAATGACCACACATCAGACTTAATAGAAAATTTATTATAATTGGCGGCCTCTGGCGCAGTCCACTTTATAGGAAATCTTGCTCCAACTCTTGCTTCATATTCGTCCTCCTGTTAACCAAATTAAACAAAATTAAAAAATTGCCTTTCTAAAATATAATCACGCACCATAATATTACAGTTAAATGCAATTGGAATCAAAGGATAGTCTGGAAACGGCAAAAAGGTATAGTAAAAAAGGATTTTATACAATCGATCCATAAAATGTTACCTTGATAAGTCGAGCTAATCCAAAATCGGCAATTTTAACTACATTACTATCGGCAACCAGAACGTTTCTTGCAGCCAAATCACGATGAATGTAATTTTGTGATTCCAAATATGCCATTCCGGCAGCAATTTGTGCCGCCATATCAATTAACTGTTGTAATTTAAGCAATTTTCCTTTTCCTTGCAGATATTCCAGCAACGATCCATTCTTCATTAATTCTGTTATGATATAAATAGGTTCTTCCATCGTACATACCGCATACAATTGAATTAATTTTTGATGCCTCAATTTTTTCATGATTTGTGCTTCAGCCAAAAAGTCTTTGGGATCCATTGTGCCCGGTTTAAGTGTTTTAATTGCAACAGGAGTTGTGTTGTTCCACATTCCTTCCCATACTTCTCCAAACTGACCATGACCCAATTTTCTAACGAATTTCAAAGAAGCTCGATCTATTTCCCATTGATCTCGAGTTCGATGTGATAATCCTTCCGGTTGAGGTTTTTCAACCTAAAAGAAATTAAAAATTACATTATAAATTTTAGTGACATAAAATTAAATTGTAAACACCAAGCTACTAGAAACTTATGAAATCCTATGTGGAAGGAATATTAAATGTGTGTATTTGAGAACTTTGAACCCTACTTCACCTTTAACGAGAATTTATTAAATGTGCAATAAACTCAGTATATAAATAGTAAATTCAGATATTTTCTGGTAATTATAACAAATTTGATATTACAAATCGCGCTTGATTAGGTTGTAAAGTAGTTGGAAAAGAGAAGTTCTAACTTTGAAGTTAGAATTATAATAGCCTGAGTTCACCTTCACTTTTAAAGATTATTTATTATTTAAAATTACTACCATAATAATTATGCGATTTATACTAAATTACAGCATTCACATAAAATAAGAATACAGTGAAAAGAAGTTGTTTGAAACAAAGTGCTAATTTTTTTTCACTTCTTCTCCACGAAGTTGCTATCAGGAAAATATTACATTTTACTTAAAATTCTTTTCTTTTCTTAGATTAAAATCAGTAGAAAAAGTTATTGATAATGTTGTTGGTGAAGACGGTCACGATCTGATGCTCATGTGCGTTGAATGCTAAGTCGAGTTCCCGGTTCAATCCCAGGCAGAGTAAAAATTTCTTTCCCTCGGCATGCGATGGCAAACCAAAAAACCTTATGCCCTTATTTAGGGAAAGAACTTTGAGAAAGAAGATGTGTTGTTTATATGCGTCAACTCTCTGATTAAATAGTTTTCCTTAAATTTTAATTTTTTTTTCTTATGTATTAACTGATCGTCTTTTATCACAATATTCTGTATTTGCGCTGTTACTCCTGCCAACCGACGGAAGCTGAATTGTCCACGCATCTAGCATCCCACACAACTACTTTCCTTACGGCACCAGAATTATTGTTAAATGGGTTATTTTCTTTATTTTATTATCTATCGCAGTGGGGGCGTTAACAGAACTACTCCGTATCTTGCGCCCCTATACTGAGCTTATAAGGTTAACCGCCTTATACCGTCCCTGACCTAACCCCTCTTTTATTATAGTTAAGGATTTCTTTAGTTAGAAGTTTATACAATAATCGCATAAAGTCAGTTTAGAAGTTTTAGTTTATTTAATTAATTAAAGTTAAGCCATCCAAATATTTGTTTTAATTTTATGCCAAGAAGATTCTGCACTATAACAGAACACCAGTCTTATTCTTTGTTTTAAATAAATCAAATAATTGAACAAACAACTTTAAATAATTAAATATAATAACGAAAACTGATACACAATTAAAATATAACAAACTTTAAATCCGCATTTTACGTGCAATTCAATATAGGGAGCATAGGAAACTAACTATTCGGACGCTCCTATGTTATCAACGTAAATTGTACTTTTTGAAAACTCTTTTCGGCATATAAAAATCACCTTTACAAAAATTTTTTTCAGGCATTTCTTATAGATAATTTCTTTCCCTTCATTTTTGTTTCTATACATTTTTTTATTCGTCGCCTCGTTTTCGACCGAGAGTGACTTAAAGGGGTCTCGGTAAAAATCCCATGGGAATCCCCTGAGAAAATCATAAGAATCCCATAGTGCATTTTTAATTTTATAAATTAAAGTACTCCTCCAGTACTAACAATCGGTCTCACAGACCGACGACCTATTTTTAACTGTAAATTTAAATAAACAATAAAATAAAATAATAAAATTTTGTAAATAAAAATTACTTTTTTCTACTAAAATTGACATTATTATAAAGAAAAATATCTAGACATTTGATATTAATCGTTTTTTGGTAAGAAAATATGTAAACACTAAGTTTAAAAAATTGAAAACAAAAACCGGTCTCACAGACCGACGTTAGTACTCGTGTTATAAAAAAACACGTTAGTACTGAAGGGTTAAAAAGTTTTACCGAGTCTGCTTTAAGTCACTCTCGGTCGAAAACGTGGCGACAAAATAAAAAAATGTATAGGAACAAAAATGAAGACAATGAAATTTGCGACAAAAAATGTCTAACAAGTATTGCTGTAAAAACGATTTTTATATGATAAAAACAGTGTTCAAAATGAACAATTTACATTGCTAACATAGAAGCGTCCGAATACTTTTGTAAGTAACTGTATCTGACGGAAAATATTCATAGTCTAAAAAGTAAATAAGTAAGTGTTACAAAATATGATGCCAACAGCATCAGATTAAGGCGAAAGTACAACGCGACAAAATTGCCAGTTACGTCAATTTTCTATCATAATATTCGAATAATTATTTTCTATTTTTAATTTCTCAACTTTTAATAAGTCTGCCAATTATACAAAACTGGATTTGAAACTCGACTTTTGCACACTTGACATGCTCGTGCTCGGGCAAATATTATTTCGTGCATAAAAGTCTGCGGTTTTAAAACAAGTTTCATAAACTACTATTATAATACGCATTTTCATCAATATTTTGTAAAAATTTTATAGGAAAAACCATTATCTGTCTGGGTTATAGTACAAAGTCTTGTAGTTCAATTTAAAATTCATTTAGACTTTCGATCTTCAATAAATTTTCATGGCGAATATACTTGTTAACTATAAAACAGACATAAATTTTATCAACTCGTAATTGAAAAATTATGGCTTAGGCTCCCTAATTATAATTATTAAGATTTGAAAAGGTAATTATTTATAATAGAGACGGGAAAAAATTTAGGAATGAACTATGATAATAATAGTATTGAGTTTGTGAGTTTATGCACTTCAAAATTTAGATTCGAACCCTGACATATTTGTCGGAGCGTACAACCACAAACCAAATATATAATAAAAACAATAGATTTAATTGTGGTTAGATATTCTATTTAAAAAAAAACGACTTCATGAATATCATTACCATTAACATTTTCAATTTGTTCAAGTGGTTTCATTTGTGCAGCTTTTAATTTCTCTAAGTATCAACATTGAATTTTTCAATTTAAAGTACGCAACTTCGATGTATATCATCATTATTTATTTAATGTAGGAATATTCTGAAATAATAGGTCGATAGTCGTGCAATTAGCTTGTAGACTTCCTATATTATAGAATTTTAATTTAAATTTCTCAAAAGTTGAAGAGAACAAGTTCGACTCCCGATCTTCTCGTAACTATAACAGTTATACATTATTTAATAATCATTTTGCAAATTAGGAGCACATAATATTTTGGCAAAGTAGTGCGGACTTAGACTTAATTAATTTTCTTCCGCCGTTCTCCCGTCATCATGTTATACGTCAATTTATTAATACGTCATTTACTGTTCTACCACTGTGCTAAATTAATTAATGCCGTTGTGATACCGTTTTGCCATCTTATCAGATGTTAATTTAGTATCCAATATTTTGTTGCACTAGACGGGATTAGATAGACAACATGTAAACAAACCAATGAGAGATGTGTTACTAACAGAATGATTCTGAGCGTAACATAACAAAAAAAGGTGAAAATGCAAATGAATTTAAAAACTACACAAGCAAGCATGCAAGTCTGCTCGAAGCTGTATGTAGCAAATAATCTTGGAGAATGAAAACTTGAACAAAAATAAGTAGAAATTATTCTAATTTGTGCTGTATGAAAAAATTTGAAATAATTTTATAAGGGTGCTATAATGTAATATTAAAAATTAATACACAATTATTTAAATCAAAGGTGAAATAATTGCAACTACAACAAAAACACATAAAAAATTATACAGCTATTGATTATCGCATTCAATTATAAAATGCAAGAAAGAAATTTTTGAGTATTTCTTAAATAACAATTTGTACGAGTGATATAATTGTTAACACTAAAAGAAAACTATCTAAAATAACGTACCTCCATCAAAGGATCCTGCACAATGATAATAAAAAAATTAAATTAGAATAATTCAATGGTTGGCATTTAAAATAATGTCAATAGCCAATAGCTGCAAAATAAATTACTAAATCTAAATTTCGCAACACAAAAGAAAATAGAAAAATCAGGACGGAAACCTACCTGGATACAAGGTTTGCATAAGTTAACACATAATCCATCCGCATCTTTGCTGTAATGTTCGACAAGTTCTTGTAATGTTCTGAATGTGGTACGTCTGGCAATGAAAAACCCTCCTTGGTCGAGTTGGCGGATTCTGTAGTGCTTAACGGTATCCCCATCACGAACTGCAAAAAGAATTTTGGAAATGCGTCTTCACCAAAAAATACTTTTTCTAAATAAGCAATTTCAAAAACATGAAAATGTAATTAATTTTATGATCTTGATATTAGATATGAATATATGAGACAGGAAATATAGTATTAATGTTCTAAAATTATGAAGACGAAAAACGCGATGTCTTTACTCTAAGTATGTCCGTACTTATAATCGATACTTGAATTTAACTCAAGTACGAAATGGACTATTTTAATTGGTCTATTTCCATAACCGTGTAACTTTTTCATGTTTTCTAAATTTTCGAAATTTTTCATCCCGACAACCGCCTAAACTAAGCTTAATTTATATAATATATTTGTTGAATTCCTACCTGACAAGGAATAATCGTTATGCCGACTTTCAGAATCCCGAATAAGGAAAGCTCCATGTTCGTTCTCCGGCAACAAGAGTTTCTTCTCAGCTTCAATTCTCTTAATTTTACGGAAGTACCATCTAAAAGAAAACAAATAAATTTATTTATTATTTTAGTTCAAACTAGAAATTCGGATGTAAAATTTAGAAAAATCAACATAGATCCTTGAAAGCGGGACAAAATCGACGAAGTCAAATAAAATATGGTTAATTAGATATATTAATTTGCAGTTGCAATTAGACACATTGTATAGGTAGTTATAATAATTAAAAACCTTGAACATAATTTTTAATAATGGATACTATTTTCTTGAAAATAAGTTGGAAGATTATCTCAAGTAATTACTTTTCGTTTACCATTTAATTAAATGTGATGAATAATTCTTGATATTTAATGTGATACAATCACCGTATTGAAATCATTGTGGGTTCAAGATTAATTTAAAAAAAATATATGGCTTTTACCCAAGTACATTATTTTAGGCCCCGAGTTAAGGTTAAAATAAAAAGTAAACACAAAAAATTAGAATTATCATATTTTCTATTGTATTAAAGATGATAAATGATAATGAATAATAAAAATGAATTATGGACCATTTTAAAAAATTTTCGTAGAACTTTAACAAACATTATTTGGTAATTCATTCGAAATCAAAATAATTTATTATTTTATTATTACCTCTACTATTATTGTGATATAAATAATACGTATTTCCTACTACTTATATGCTATATAGCAGAACATAAATAAAATCGATAATATATTGTTTCTTATTGCAAAATTCAAATTAACATCGGTATAATAACATTTATTAATATGTCATACTAAATAAATTCAGGTATTTATAATATTTGCAATACGAACAAAAACTTAGTTGCGAAGCCAATAAAATCTTCATATTATTTTTCATATTAAGTTTACCTTCAAACAAGCTAGCTGCATCTTGATCTTTATTTTTTATGCTGTTTTGTTTTTCCTTTCTAGAGAAAAAATGATTCACCGCTTCTCTACTAAACACACATTTTCATATTATACAAAGTAATAAAATTCCGTTTTATGTTCAATTGCAAAACCATATTAAATTTTAAGTAAATATAACAAATTAAAATTTTAGAAAATAACAAGCTAAAATAATCAAACCTAACAAAATGTTAAAAAAACAAAAATTTTAACTGTTAAGTACAGAATTCGCATTTTACACTACCGATAGGTGGCGCTGTACTAAAATAATATGTCCGACTTATGCAGTATTGGAAATCGTGTTTTTTAAATCAATTTGGTTTACATTAGTGAATTTTATAATTTATAAGATATTTAATGGTAAATATATAAAGAAAAACTTTAAAAAAAGATTGAAATTCACTTAATTCATAATTTATTCAACTAACTATTAAATTTTCTTTTAGAAAAAATGGCTACTGAAAATGCACCATTATTACTTTCATTAGTAAAAATATTTTATTATTTAGATGCTCTGCCGCCTTCTAGATGTATCAATGAGGAAGAAGCAGTTTTAAATGCCAAACACCTACTTTAATGGAAAAACCTCATAAAATTCAATGTGCTTTTTTAATAATGGAGGTAATTGAAATCAAAAGTGCATTATACACTTGCAAAGCTGGAAATTCTGGTCGCTGTAAGCACATTTCTGCAGTATTACTGGCATCATACCTACTATTTTTGCGTGGAAACTTATGAAAACTTAAAATTTTTGTTTGGCCCGCCCAGTTTTGACATTCGTAAGCACTACAATTCATATTATTAATTTTATTTTTCAGGATTTTATCCCATATTACTTAAAAACACTCAAAGCCGCTAAGGACACTACGTGGCGCTTCACATTTTGTAAAACGCGAATAAGTATATACTACAAAGAAAACATAATATTTAAAAAACACTATAATGACAATAATTCACATTTAACGGGGTTGAACTTAGAATATTAGAATAAACAAAAAAAAATTCTGAAAAAATTTACGCTATAAAAATAATAAAAATTGCTTAAAATAAAAAACTCTGTAACATAATATAAAGGCCCTTATTTCACGATTATTTTGGATCATCAGTCATGTATAACAGTAAAAATTGTAATCATGTATAAACAGTAGAGCAAATATACCAAACAAAATTGAAAAAATTTTGAAATTTAAAAAATCAAGAAATTTACAGTTAAAAAATTTTTTTTAACATTTTGTTAGGTTTGATTATTTTAACATCACATACCACTAAATACCACAAAAATACTTAAAAAATTTAAAACCTTTTTAAGTTATTTTCTATAACAAGCTAAGTTTAAACACTACCGGATGTTCCTAAAACCCCCAAACCTTCTTGTTCTAAGGATATCTATAACGGATAATCAAAGATATTCAACATTGTGTCCTTATCAAATTGTTAATAAAACTATTACATAAATTACAATTGTGTAAATTAAAATCAATAAATTATTAGTTTTAATACATTATTTCCTCTGTATTGAATTGGAACAAAAACCAACGTAATAGATAGAAAATTAATCAAACTAAGTACCTACTATGTAATGCCGCATAACTTTTCTAACAAAAATTTAAATGAATTGACCATTGCAGTTCTAGTATCTACTTCCGGACACTTCACCCTATATAATAAAAATGTATTACATTCTAATAAAATAAACTAATTATATTTACTAAACTGTTGTTTCTCTAATCATATTTTGTGTAGAAACGCAGAAATATTTTATCACGATTTAGCCAAATTAATTATTAGTTTAGGGATGTGCATACCTAGTAATATTAAATTTATTGTTAATTTTGAAAAAGTTCTATCCTTTAAGAAAAGAAATCCTTTACTTGTATAATAGAGAATAGTTATTTTTATCATTAGGCTGGAAACTGAATTTTTCCGAGTACGAGTTTTTTTACAGGCCGAGGCGGATTAGCGGAGGCTTGTATTTACGAGTACTCGGAAAACAATTTCCTGCCGCATGATAAACGTAATTTTTTACGCCGACTTCTATAATTAATTATATAAAATTTAATTATTTTTTGAAATATTTGGTATTAGGGATTTTTTTTGTAGTTGTTGGTAGTAAAATATTTTAATTCTAAATTTGACGTTTAAATTTAACTAACCTAAAAAATATAGGTATTTGTTACATTCATTTTTTATAAAATTATCTAATAAAAATATAGTATACTTACATAATAATTATAAAATAATAAAATTAGCTGTATTATAATTGCATTAAAAAGTGCCTTTTATCACAAAAATTTGTAATAGCTATTTGATTTAATTCAATTTGACGTACAAAATATAACCAACAATACCAACATCTTATGAAATAATCACTGTTTTTCTCAAACGCTAGGCGAGAAAACCAGCTGTTCAAGCCGAATTTAAATATGCAATTGAACACTTGCCTGATGGAGGCAAAAATAGAATTTAATCCGAGAAATTATCGGATCTGATTTTCTGTGAAGGAATAATATGTTGTAGTTCGTTTGAAATATTTCTAAGTTAACAATTTGAATTAATTTTTCAATTACAGATAACAAGGCCGTCATAGGTCAATAAATAATATGTTTCATATACAGTGGTGTCTGCTGGTTATGACTAATCGAAAGGTTTAGTTTTTACTAAAACTGATTTAGTTCCTTATAACCGAAGTTTGTTATAACCGGGTCCCTTATAGTCAGATATCATTGCAATATAATCATAATTTCTTGAACAAGTATATTGATATGATGGGTAGTGTGAGAATATTAAGCTCAAGTTCGAATCGGAAGTTTAATCGGATTTCCCCGATTTAGAAATTGTTATATATTAATCATCATCAATATTCATTATATTTATTTGCATTAATTGATTACCGTATTGGTAATCACCAATCACGTGTATAAGTAAACGATTGCTCCTTGGGTACCCGATACTGCCGTGTCGGTATAATTAATTTTCAGACGCAAATTTAAATTTATAATATTCACAACTCAGTCGGTACATAATAATTGCAGTATGTAAATCGCGTACCTATGTCTTTTAAAAAGTAGAACACGTGTTATTTACATCAGTCGAATTGTCAATTATTTGTCTAAAGCTAACGCCTACTTTATAACCGATACAGTTTCTCTTCAGCAGTTATACACACAATATACTACAAAATATACTATTATTCGACAAAACCTTAAAACGGTTACGTTTTTAAGTACTTGGTATGTTAGTCACAAAATAAGTACGATTTCGTATCAAGAAATTAGCAATTATTGCATTAGTAAATAATTGCTGCAGAAAAGACACAAGGTCGGTATTTATAAAACACCGATAAATTATGAAATATATAACAAAGGCGTGAAAACTAGTTTTCATATTATTGTACCTATAGGTATTTTCCATTGTGCTTCCTACTAGAATTTCCGAAAAACGTTCTCATTTTTCGTTCATCGAGAAGCACATTATTTGTAATTAAAAATCGATTAAGTTCGCATTTAGGGAGAAAGTACAGAAACCAAAAACATAGAAATAATCAATAAAATTTTTAAAATGTGGCACATCGCTGATAAGCATGGAAAAAATAATTACATACCACCATAATGTTTTATAATACGAGATACCTATAAAATTTAATAACTATGTTCTAATTCCGCTAGAAAAACTTAACACAATCTTTCCATTTTTAGGGCAAACCTAATGATAAAATTCTCTTTTCTCTTCTATATAATTTACAAGATATCTTAGTGTTTTATAACCAAAGTTGCTCCACGACACGACAGATAAAGAGTTCTGTTCTGTCTGTGCACAGGTCGTGAAAATATAGTATCTAGATAAGGTAGGTGGAAAAAGATTTACTTCCGAGTCCATAAACTAAGTACTTATTGTATTTCATGGTTTTTATGGAAAAAAGGTCCAATCGTGCAGATAGCAAAGATTTATCTCCTGCAAATACAACATAAACTCTTGTTCGAGAATATAATATCGTTCCAACAGCCCAAAACAAAAAGAAATAAAATTCTTTTTCAAATTTTTCCATTTAGATGCATGTCATACATCGATATGTAGTGAGTAAATTAATCATCAATATAATATAGAAACCAATTATTGCAAATTGATTACCTACATTTATGCATAGATAAATTAAATTTTATTGTGGCACGTGATTTTTAAAAAGCAAGCCACACAAATTGAAGAGCGATTACCTATGGCTTTTTAAAGATAAATTAAAAGGTTAGTTAAAATGTGATACAATTCTCATAAAAAAGTGAAAATATAAAATAGAAGCGTAGGAGAAGCCAGAGAAAGTTTTAAATTATAAGTAAGAAATGATGCGAATTAATCGAGGAACAATTTTACGTGCGATTTCAATACTTCAATAATACTAATTGGTTACTAATTTATTAATGAAATAACAATACACAACATACACATTTTATTGAAAGTTATGCCCTAAATTAAGAATAACATGAAATTCTCCAAGGTAATTGCGATAATAAAAATTTTTTATGTTAACTGCCCGTAGATCAGATGCATATTTAATAATTATTGATGGTCAAGGTGATAATGCAGGTATTAATAATTAATAATAACATCATCTACGTGATACAACTAGCAATAGAAACAATTAACGATACTTATAGATACATAAAAGGTCAACTGAATATTCGCAAGTATCGATTAGTAGTCAATAATTATTTAAAAAATGACGTGCACTTTAACCACTATGCATATCGATAAAATGTCAAAATTACAGTTGAATTCTTTTTTTGAATATAAAATGTTTCTTGCTTCGGTAAAAAAATGTTTTATTCATCAGATTTAATAACTTCCACGAGTCGAGATATTTTCAAGTTCAATTGAATGATATTATCAATTTCAAGATCAAGTTAAAAAAGAAAAAAAGAGATCCAAAGTAGGTTGCCCTAAATTATCTGGCTATCGTTATTAAGTTTTTATTAGTGGCGCTATAAAGTGAATTAAATTTGAAATCAAAATTAAATGTCGAAAGAGATGGAAAATACAGTTAGACTCCTTGACCCACAGAAAACCTTCGTAACATTAAAAAAATTCCTTTTCATCCAACTTTTACTGAAAAATATAATTAAACAAATTTTTATCTTTTCGAATTTTTTAAGTTTACATGTTCTTCCATTGTTCGTACGAACGTAACCTTTTCGATAATAAACGACAACACAAATCATCGACTCCCACACTAATCAATTTTTCCAGCATCCTTGCGTTTGTAACAACCCGTATGTAGGTCAGATAATATAATACACCTTAATCGTTACATAATGACTGTCGCTTAGTTTTAACACGAAGATTTTAAATATAATTCTAAAAGAATAGTATAAAATGTAAATTAGAACAAGAAACTGCACAAAGCAACTTTTAAAAGTCACCAATGCCTTCGAAAAAGTTAGATAGTTCAAGGTTGAGACAAGTCTGTGGAGATAAAAAATTGTTTTGGTTAACAGAATTAATTTTGTGATAAAATCTTCGATTATCCAATATCGCTATCATTTCTATTATAGGGTTTCCAAAAATTGTGGGCAAGTAGATCTACTATCTGGGCCATAATACCAGACAATTATTTCAGAAACAACATATTTTCTAAGAAATCGTTCAACTTAGGGATTTTTCAAGCCAAACCAAACACTTAAACTGAAATGTGTGAGAATTTCAAGACCATCAGCAGAGTTAGTAATGGACTTTCTCTACTACAAATCATCGTCTATGTAACCGCGTCGTGTTCTAAATCCACGGACAGAAAAAATTTCTTCTCTACGAAAGGTTATAATTTTCTATTAAAATGTAATTAAATTTATCATCTTTGCAAAATCGATTTTGAACGATTTCATCTTAAAACAAATAAATCCAAAGCACCAGGTTTCTAATGGTGCTCGCAATTTTATCCAGATCATTTTGCACTAGTAAATCTAAAAAAGTTTAGAATTTTTTAAGTATTTTTGTGGTATTTAGTAGCATGTGATGTTAGAATAATCAAACTTAACAAAATGTTAAAATAATAAAATTTTAACTATTAAGTAAATAATACATACTACGAGGAAAACATAATATTTAACGAAACCAAAATGACAAAAATTCACATTAAACAGGGTTGAATATTAAAATAAACAAGAAAATAGAATTCTGAAAAAATTACGCTATAGAAGTGGTAAAAATTACAATAAAAAATAAAAAAACCTGTAACATAATATAAAGGCCCCTATTTCACGGTTATTATCGCTCCTCAGTCATGTTTAACAGTAAAAATAACGAGTGAGAGCAAATATACCAAACAAAATTGAAAAATTTTAAATTTAAAAATCAAGAAACTAACCAAACTTTAAAATAAATATTGCGCTTACCAAATGACCAAACTAGAAGAGTTCACGTGTCTAAATGAAATTTTAGATTTTCTTCGTAGTATGTATTATTTACTTGATAGTTAAAATTTTATTATTTTAACATTTTAACCCTAAGGGCAGTTCAAAATTCCAAAGACAAGAAATTCAAAGCTCGTACAGGTTCACATAATAAATCTTCCAGGGTTTTCTGAAGAATTCATCGTATAAACACGGATCAAGTTGAGTTTGGGAATATATTTACATATTACTTGTAATGGCAATCTATGAATATCAAAAGCCATTTTTCTAACTAATGTTATATTAGTTATATATTATTATAAAGGTTGGTTGAATTGAAAATAGGTTTGTTTTTAAAGCCAGTATAGATTACCGAAAACGGTAACTACATTGATTTAACCTGACTGTTGCCATTTATCGTCTGGATTTACAGGTCGGTAAAGAAATTTTGTGAAAAATAATTTCACCAAACAGCGGTTAACCTAAACGGCCACAGCGATCTCTTTATTTTTAATATCATATATTATAAACTTCACGGTAAACTAATAAAGTACAAAACGTCTCCTAACATATCAGATTGTGACTATAATATTTAATTATAATTTAAAGTTTGAACTAATAAATAAATTGAATTAATTCAAAACTTAATGCACCATGAAGTTTAGGGTTGAAACTAAACGTTTATGTAATGTGCTTTAATGTTCCGGAATAGAAATAACAATAAATAATTAAATACTTTAAACAATGAATAGGATAAAATAGTACGAATACCAATAAAAATTGCGGAAATCTACATCGACAATTTGACCGATCAATAGAGAAAGTTATTACGTACCTAAATAAGTAAGATGGCCTGCATAATTATTTACATAATTTTGTAAGTGTTATTCGATCAAAATGCAATACTAAAATCATTTTTAATTTTAGAATTAATTTAATTGGAATCGAATGGTCGTAACTAATTAATTGAGTGTTATATTTCATCGTCTAGACTCTCGACACAAATTCAAAAACGAATCAGTATTAAAAACCGTAATGATCGACTCGATGCGAAAGTAATAATTTTGAAATTTATCTATATTATGAAGAGTCAACTTGTGATGTATCGCAAAACTACTAATTATGGTTATCTAATGTTAGACATTCGATATCGTAACAATATAGATATTTGCTCAATGTCAAAAATGATCATACACATTTTGTTCTACGCTGAAACAAATAAAAAATATTGAGTGATACATAATTACCACTATGTACTTTCAAAAATATCTGTAATTTACTTCTAAATTCTTTTAATTTTTATATTTTACATAAATACAGGTATTACTGACAATTGATGTCATAAGTTCATTTTAATTGTTGGTTTTTTCCAGGAAAACATAAACTTGAATCGCTATCCTCCATAAAAGCGAGAAATAATTGGTACACCGTGCTCCAATTTTGCAATTATTCTATTGAAACATCGAATATGAAGCATCAAATTTAAGGAAATCCATTTAGATAATATGACAAACCAGAAATCTGTCTAATCCAAGACACGGAATAATTATTTTGGCCTTACATTAGAAGGCCAAATTAAGATTCCAATTTGAATATCTCAGATATAATGCTTGAAAATAGCAAAATTCATAAAAAAACACCAAGCATAGAATGCATTTTTATACAAAAGAATCCAATACTTCAATGACAAATTGGTTCATTGTCGAATAGCTAAAAGAGCATTGATTCAATTATGCAAAATACTTGCATTGATTACAAAAGTATAAAAAATATTTCAATTCCGAGGAGGAAATAAACAAACTTGATCCTCCCATCGAAGATAACCTGAAGATAATTTATTAACCTTGAATTGATAAACCAGCCTTAAGTTTAATACAGTATATAATTTTAATACCATTATCATAAATTTTTAAAATAATATAAAATTGACCTACAATAAACAGAAAATCCGTTCCGGATTTTCAGGAATTATTCTCACTAATGAAGAATGCATATCGGATTTCCAATCATGCAAAAATTAATTATTATAAACATTTTCCAAGAATTTTAATTTGTTCTCCTTTTTTATGTTGTTTACAAGGTACCTTTATCGAAGCCTTATATTTAATTTATTAAATTCCCTTGAAATCTCTTCACGTTTTGATAACGACCTCAAGTTTTTCCTCAACGCCCGGTTAAACACCAGTTTAGGCTAACTGATATAGAAAAATTTTAGTTAAAACGAAAAAAATTTCGTGTAATAATTAATTTATTGTTCCTCTGGAATGTTTTATATAAAATTTGTTCCAATTTTCCCCATCGGAAACATAATTACCGTTTCCGGTTTTTTTAAATCGTAGCGGAGGTTGAACAAAAACTGATGTGAATACATTATTTGGACCTTCTATAAAGTTTTAATCGGAAATGTTATGTCGAACGCACATCGAAATCGTTCGAATTTATTTAAATAGTAATAATAAATAATAGAGGACATTCATGATGAGACTTGACTTGAGATGTGGTCGTTGGAAAAAGTAAAATGCAGGTTCAAGTTTAATTTTTCAATGAAATTGAGCAAATTCGCCAAGTGCATGGAATTAATATGCACAAATTTGTTAAACTATACAGGTAATATATGATTGTCCCAATGCTATACAGACAATTTTGAAAGTGGTCGTGCTATTTTTCACATCACCCACATAAAATCAATTTTTCAATCTATACCACCAATGAATAAACATTAATTCGCGTTATTTAAATATTACCTTGTATTTACATAAAAAATCGGTAAGTTTGGTTAAAAATTACATGTCACAAGTATTAATTACAATATTAAATTTACATCATGTTAAGACAAACTTATTTGCACCTGGTGTGTCCCAATTTTGGTTATACCAACATTTCTAATACAATTTTACAGCGAAAGTTAAAATAGGGCCGACTTTATGAGAAGATATTTAACTTAGTTATGTAAACAATACAAAACAAATCCAATATAATTTATACCGGTGATAAAATGATTGCGCCATTTTCTGATACAATAAAATTGAAAGGTATTTGGGTGAATCGTAAAATTGATTTACGTAATTGTGGCATCAAAGTACCAGAATTAATTCTAGTAACAAATTACTCAAATAACCCTCAAATTAATTCTAAATAACGAAATAAAGCATCCTATTTCTCGATATAAATACCAATAAATAATCGATATCGTTTATGCGTATTGACAGGTATAATTTAATTTATTCTAGGAATACGATTTCACTTTCATCACAAGTTAAGTAAAATTAACTTAAAATCCTAATTTTAGTAAATCAGCAATTTATATTCACATTTTAGTATAAATTAAGAATTTACTGATTAATTAAATTTAAATTCTGTCGTTGCAGAAAAGAATTCGTAAGATAATAATATATTGCATTAGAAAATTTCGAAACTTGAACAACGAAAAATTCTTGTGCAGCTATCAATTCACAATGTAATATGCAAGAATGCTACCATATTTGCTAGTTTAATAGTGGAGTGTATAATAAACGTGTAAATTCTTTTATTTAATGAAGCGTAAAAGAATAGTAAAAATGTTGATTAGGTTTTTCCAATATCACATATAAAAAACCTTAGAAATACAAATTAACTTTCAAATTATGTAATATGAAATCAAAACAAAAACAGTGAAAGAATAGCTATGGAAGACTATCAAGATCATCGCCCAAAATAATAGAAACTCTCGAGTTCTGATCCCAGATAATATCGAGATCGTCTTAAGCGTTATATAGATTTTTGCTCGAGAATGTACGTATTATGTACCTTACTGCAAAAAAGACAAAAATGGTAAAAAGTCGTTTGTCAAGATCCAAGATGGGAGTTGTTGCATTCAAGAGTTTTGTTGCGTCTATAAATAACCAAAGCTTGCAGCTTGTCGTGCGTTCAATATGTATAATACTACAACATACTGTTCCCAAAATATTGCAGACAAATTTCAATTTTAATCATCTTTTTCATTGCATGGCAATATTTTTGAGGGAGCAGTGTTACCAACCCATCTCATGTCGAATATCCGGCGGGTCTTTCACCCGTACTGGAGATGCAGTTACACGCAGTTTTTTCACATGTCAACTTGAATCATAAGCGATGACCGAAAATAAATTAAACATAAATCATTTGTTTAAGATTATCCGGCGCTTAAATCAACAATGAATCTCTAATAAATCAAAAGGTAATATAACTTCTAAATATTGCCAATAATAATTAAATGCAGTTTAAAACCAAAAATAAACATTAATAACATACACTGTTATTTTTGCACAGTCAATTCTTAACGGTAAGACATCTCAAACTTTTTTAAAAGCAAGTATAATAAAATTGCATAGTTTATTTTCTATTCTAAAAATGAAATAGATATACCGATGACACAACGGTGAACGTAGACAATTTAAAAAAAACTCAAAATGGCATCAATTAACGTTGGTATTACTTCCGTGTATCGTCGCCGATATAAAACTAAATTAAAGGTCACTTAGTTAGCTCTAAAACATACATATTATTTTTAAGGATATTAAAGGATAATAATATGTTTTATATTATTATCCACGTTATTTTGACTATTTCTTGCCATTTCGAAAAAGTAATATAAAAATCGTGGAGGTGGAAACTCCCAAAAAATTTGCAAATATTGCAAATGTAAGGACATGAGATATTTTTCTAAAATTTCTTGGTTTTGGTTATGTGACAGCTCCACTCGTACTGACACGAATAAATCGGCTTTAACTTAAACTCTTATATTTCGTGTTGACATTTTTTATATAATTTGTATCTTCTTTTTTATTTATTTATTTTTTAATTGAATTAATAAAAGACATCTTTAATTAATTTTTGGCACGTATTTTAAATATGATCCTGATAGACCCCACCGTCCACTGAAGGGTTAAAACAGTTTTTGATAAACATAATAAAAAGCAAGTTCGTTTGAGCTAAAAACATCCAAAGGTAGGACATCATCAAATAAAACCTTCGGGTCTAGTAAGTGTTACGCATAATCTTTTCGGATGTACTAGTTATACATAGTAGCTTAAAATGATACAATAAGAGTATTACATAAATTGTGTAACAGATCGATTGATTTGAGGAGAAATCTTTAAATTAAGTAAAAAAAATCCTACTCACAAATGTAACGATATATCCGTAGATGGCAAAGATCCTAAACTTAATCTTCTCGTATTCCTAGCCCACGCTTCCCGTTGCTTTTTCAACTTTTTCGACGCCAAATTTTTGTTTAATATTTTCTGCCAGTGTGTAGTTTCTTCGCCTTCCGAGCAACTACTATTTGAAGCGATGCTATTCTTGTGACTATCGAGATCCGAAAATTTACCACTATCCGATGTGGAAGGCGAAGAAATACTCGATTTTCTACTATTAGGAGAAGAGTTTAAACTTCTTCTGCTGCCTTGTATAGAAGTAGAACCCGATTTTTGACTATCAAAAACCGACGAAACGGAAGATTTTCGACTGTGACTATTGTTTGTTTGAAACACGTCGTTAGACCAAATTGATTTATTCACTGTACACGGTAAACTAAATTTTCTATTGCTGTTTTCGATGTTATTCCAAAAATATCCTTGCTTATTTTGTTGTTTAAGCCACCTGAGTAAATGTTCGTTGCGCTCATTTTCTACATTTTCTTCCAAGTAATTCCATTTGAGAAAATCGTTACAATTTTCGTACAATTTTTCTTCTTTCTGCACAACCCCTTTCCTTCTCACCCTTTGTACATTAGAAGTTTTATTGGAATTTTCGAATGAGTCTATGGCGTCTAAAATGTCATCGTCTAGTGCATCGCGACTATATTTGGAATATTTTCTCAGCAGTCTTACGACTAATTCGTCATTTTGTTCAGATTTCTTTCGGTCTATTGTGTTATTTTCGCTCGCCCCGGTGAGAGCAGAAAAATTTGACTTTTCATTTTGTTCAACAGTAAATCTACCTATAATATTCAAATTTTTTGTATCAGTCTCATTTGTTAATAAATTATCAATAAATAAATTACAATTATCATTTCTATCTATATTTAAATTATTTATGTTTTCACTAAGAAAACCATCTTGGAATTGGTGATTAATACTGTCACTGGAGTCCGTTGAACTTATTTGGCAATTATTGTTCAGCTGACCATCGAAATTCAACGTAAAAGTACTATCTGTACTGTCACTATAAGCAACACTGTGTTTTTCCAAACATTCGTTTACAATGTTCGAATCCTCATTAGTAAAGTTACATTCTTCATTCAAAATCGGCAATAAACTGCCATCATTCAAACTCACATTTTGGAATTGCTGGTTTAAACACTTCGCGTTACTAAAAAGTTTTTCTTCGTTATCGCACTTTAATCCGATCACATTATTTTCCGTTTCTAAAACTCGAACGCTCTCCTCCGCGGAATTTGTTAGTTCTAAACTTCTATCGTCTACCGTTCCCTTTAAATGTTTCAATATAACTTCTTTTTGCTCTTCCGTGAGCTCCGTAAAACCATTTTCTTTCAAAATAAACTGCTTGTTGGCTACTTGTTTCAAAAATCTCGATACAGCCGCCCAATGTGCTTCAGTTAAAACACCATGTAATCTAATCGAACTGAATTGCAATGGCACCCATCGATTATTTTGAAGACACCAAACGACGCCAGACGTTACCATTTTTTTTAATGGTTACACCATTAGCACTTTCAGACGCGCATCCTTCAACATTCAAAACGAATATCGAATTGAATTAACACAGCTTGCTTAGGTTCACTACGATTAATCCTTTCACCACCTCAAATATAAGAACATATTCAGTTAGATATGATATACCAAGCAATAATGCTGCTTTATGTAATTATTTATAGATTATGATTGATTATGCAGAAATCATGGTTTATTATTATGGGTATAATAGTAACAATACAACGTACGCCCAAACTTTACGGTTATTAACAAATATTTAAAATATTCCAATACCTACCACACCCATTTCTCGAAAAAAAAAATTAATAGCCCAAGAAGATAAAAATTTGGCTCTCGTTTTCCTTTATTGCAAAACGATGAAATTTCTCGCATAAAAGTGAAATTTAAATAGGAATAATTGTACCGACCTTGTCTCTTACCAAATGCTGACATTTTCAATATTCCATAATTTTAACCTACACCGTCTTTTCAAGACAATAGTAGATAAGGGCCTTGAATAATGATTAGGCTAGGTACATAGCTATGTGTTGTGGCTTGCAAATACAATTTCCAATTTCCTCTGATGCCAGCAACTGACAAAGACACTTCGAATCTAAAATATATTATTGGTTCTATACATCAGTTGAGAACATTTTTCTTGACATGACTCAGTGTCACACGTTTATGGACTATTAATTATTTAAAGAAAAAATGACTCTTGCAGGTACACCCAAGATGCAAATAAAATGTTTTGTTTGTTTGCAAATCGCTGGTGAATGATCGCAAAACAAATTACTTCAATAGCTTTATAGCCAACCTTATAAAATAATCAAATAATTCAATGAATCATTTAAAAAATATTGCGTCCTTGCGTATTACTGATTACATTATAGATACCCATCATAAACAAGACACATATTTGGTTTTATTTTCATAATTAATTCCACTGTCAAGTTTGCTTCAAGAAATTTAATAAAAATGATAAGAAAGTAAAAGCGTGATTTATTGTTAATTGTCGGGAAGATAATAAAAAGAAGATATCGGGATATCACCAATAAAACAGAAGAAAGTAAAACATCAAAAAGGATCCGACTTGTAGGACCAAAATCGAAGACATTGCTCATACATTTTCACTTATACGTTAACAAAAATATTGCAACAAAAAAACAAATACCACTGAAAATTAAACAACAAAATAAACGATGCGTTTTTTGCGATTCAATGTTACAATGTTACACCGAATGATTGGGAAAAATTGCTAAGTATAGGTTTGTCCGTGCTCGTATGTATGTATTGTACTATTATACCACAATAATATAATGAAAACGGAGTTTACTTGCTAAAATTTACCATAAATAATTACACAAAACAAATTATTATAGAATTTTGTGGTATTATGGAAATAAAATCAATTGTTCTATATTAAGTTAAACAGAAAAAATGACATTGTGTAATTATTTAAATTTTTAAATAATTTATTAATCAATAAATTAGTGCTAAAATATATTATATCATCGCAATTATTAAAAAAAAAACCATTATTGTCTTTGTATAAACTATAAAGCTTAGCAATTCATTATTTCATGTACATTACATTTTAAATGAATTATGTATTAAATTATATAAGGACAATAAGATATCTTTATTAATTTTCGGTTAGATCGGTTAAAATTTTAGTTTAATTTAATTTAGAACAAAAGGTAATGCAATATTTGTTAATGACCTACAATTCACAGACGATTAAGTGCGTTTACACAATAATCAATAATTCAGTTTAGTAATTACCTTCACTATAATATCTAAATAGTGACGAGTTAATCCAGAAATTGCTTTATCAATCCCACTGGGCAAAAGAAACCGTTAATTAAGTATGCGAATAAATATATCGAAAGTTAATTTCACTCTAATACATTCGGCACGTACACTATACATACAAGTATTTATTAATATAGTAACTTTTAGTTTTATAAATTAAACTGCATTATATGTCATACAATATTTTATTGTTAACTTCCGATCGTGATTAGATGAAGTATGCATTCGTACAACTATCACAGTATCAACAAACATACACTGACTTGCTACGCTATACGTGGTCACTCGTGGTCGGAGATTGACCACGGTTTACCTTTACCATAAGTGGGGGGATATGGGGCTTTCATCCGCTTCTGGTATAAAACAATTATCTGCCATATATTAGATGAGATTGTCGATGTTTACCAATAATTGTAAAACATTTCAATTTCTTTCATATTACAAAATGTCTATAAAAGGGTGAAAAAATTTCAAAACGTCAAATCAGGTCAAACAAACAAAGTTTTAGAAATTTTTCCTAAAAACACATTGCCAAATTCAAAAATTTAATTAATTCCTTGAATTTACTTGTATGTTTAGATGGAAAATTTTAGGTTTCTAGAAGTACACATGTAAACAATTACAACTTAAAAACGTCAAGATTAATCAAAAATGTAAATAGTAGTAATGGCAAAGGTGGGAAAATTTTTTGAGAAGCATTGAACTAAATTAGCAACACCACAAATTGACACAAAAATTCAGTGCCAAGAGTAGGAAAATCCAACTCCCCAATACTGAGAAATAAAACCAATCCGACACATTTCACAAAGAGCGATCAATCAGATGTAAAGACAGGCTGGATGAATATCTTTTGAAACCTTAAAAACACGTCAATCTTATTAAATTACCAATTAAACATTTTGACATTCAAGTTCAAAAATTAATAAAGAAGCCGTACCCATTCGTCTTTGAACTTGATTGAACCAACCAAATAAGTAATAATTATTTTCCTACCGAATGAAACTTTCCAGATTTTCTCAACCAAGAGAAAATCTCCTTCGGAATCGTGAATTAAAAGAAAAACAGCAGTCTTATTATGTAATACACGCTTTCAAAAAAATGCGTCAGGAAATCCATTTCATAATAACATACACCACGTGTCACAAAAAGTGAAATTAATTACGAACATTCACAATTAATTTTATTTAACGATTTTAGACATAAAATTAACGTTTATTTTAATTCTCTCTAATGAGAAAACAAAAACGTAATCTTTCGCAAAAAATCTGAGCCAAGGTTTAAGGTAGGACCATCATAGTGCGTAAGTTCTTATTCCAGAAATCCAATAGAAACCCCAAGTCGATTATGCCACGATAAATTCCTAATTCAATAACAAAATTTCAAATAAGAGCAACAATATAATATTGTGATTATTATTTTTGCATATAAAGTGATTCATCATTTAAATCACTCTATTTGCTTCAATACATTCCACCATATCGACATCGAGGTGTGATGCACCAATTATTTGCAACAAATTTAACTACTTTATCGTAATAATGTATAAACCGTTTTTACGTAAGATTTCCCCAAATGAAAACCATGACAATAATTTAAGCTATGGCGAAGGTCGAACTGACGCCGACGACTTCAATTCAATTGAAATTGCAACACTTAAGCTAGAAACGAATTTCAAAAACTTTTGGCTTAATCAATTTTTGGAAATCCTTGACAACTTTAGCATAACACGTTTTTCTTCTTCTTTAACTACTAATTTATAAATCAATTCTAAAATCGTTTTTGAGAAACGACCCTCTCCATAAATCATACTTTAGTTTAATTATGTATAATGAAATCTTTTTTGTCTTTTTTATCGTTCCTGGAATTTAAAAACAAGAGCAAATTTTGTATTATCACACCCATAAAATCAGTATGCAAAGAAATATAAAAACCCAGAAATTTCAAATTTCCAAATGCAATATTTCAAAATATCGCCAAGAGCATAATGCAGATGGTTCTCTGCATGGTTGCAATATACAGCTTCCAAGGTTTTCTCCAGATGCCAAGTATTGCAACATTTAAATAAAATGATGCAAAGATATTTTCACAATTTGACTGTATCTCAAAATTGAGATTTTATTGTAAAATTACACATTTTACCACTCTTAGACTAAGATCATTTATATTGTACCTCTCTTTAAAAATTCATTGAAGAATTTCTAGTTTAGATAACTGAAATCTATCAACGATCTTTTTTTTTTTGTTGGTACTTTATGGTATTTAATTTTTGTACTGTAATGTAAATAATGTAAAAAAAATTGCACCATCATCCCTGACCTTATTTCGTCTAACGTAACTTCGAGCAATTGGAATGCGAAAAATTATAACTGTAACGTCAATCTGGTAAAATCAAAGATACTTCCACTTGCTTCAATTACCATAGGACCATGATTTCGCCATTGAGTAGCAGTAGCATTAAAAGGAAGTTGAATGTAAATTTTTCTTCATTATTAGCACCTAAATAGTTATTATATGACGACCTTAATAAAATATTTATATTTCCTATTCATAACAATTAAAAATTTTTAATTTGGAGGTTGTAATTTCTTCTAATCCGTGGTTAAATATTAAAAACGCCGTTTAATTACTTTAGAACATAAATAGCATTAAAATTATATATTAAATTGAATAATTTACATACCCACTGAAAATTGCAAATAAACTTTGCTCGTGTAATATTTTACAAAGGAATTTAATTTATAACGCACCTTCTGTATTATACAAGACTAACAGGTTTCCTTCCTGTGTAAAATTATGCAAATATGCTTTTTCTTAAAAAAATAAACATAAATGACTGCAAATCGTTGAACTAGAATTTAAACTGAAATATCGGATACTAGAAAACTAAAAAGCATGCCGCTATATCTACAAAGCAAAATGTTCTCTTCAAATTAATTTATTTGTATTATAAATAACATAATAAAATAATTATTTATCTCTCCATAAATGTTACATATATAACTTGGAAAAGTTATAACGGAATATTAAAAAAAATTATGTAGAAGGCAGTTAAGTTGTAGCCAAATAACAATTTAAAAAAAACTTGCTTCATTGGAATTATGTGTTATAATATCTAATATTATATTGACGCAAAATAATAAACGTGGAAAAGTCATTGACCACTTGAAAAACACAATTAGTCAGTACATAATTACATAATAGAACGTCGATAAGTCTAGTAACTTTTTTTGGGAAACCCTTGACATTAAAAAACTAGAAAAATTAGAGTAGAATAATTAATTTCCATTTATCTTCGACAGATCGCAGTACAATAAAGGACTCTTGCTCATATTGGCCATGTACAAAAAAGAAAATCCACTACTCATATTATGCTATTGGTTTTTTTCAGTAGACCTCAAAGAATTCTGGTGTCCCACATTGCGGCCTTATTTTATTCTCGATGTTCATATATTATATAATATTGGTGCCAAGTTGCTCTTACTTATTCTTTGTTTAAGATCTGAAACTTTCCAAAAAGTTATATTATAAAAATAATATTGTTTACTATTTCAGAAAAATCTTAAAATTTCTTTCTCTTATTTCGGTACTATTGGGAATTTACATTAACTAAACGCCACCATACGTTTAAAATATTAACTACGTTAGGCGGTATACTCAGTATACTTTACATAAGTTTTTTATGGTAGATATACATGTGTTTTTTGCTGTTGTTGGTATGTTACATTAATTACACAGAAATAATGTGTTATATGTGTACGTTTCTAATACAAAACAAATCATGTTATACCGCTTAACGAAGTCATTTTGTCAAAACGGTGGCGCCCTCATCGGTAATGTAAAATCCCAATACCCAACTGTGCTCCAAGACGTCTAATCTTGATTTTTGGCTCTGTGAGCACGAACGATTTATTTCAATAGACTACTAATCTGGCTAGAAAACTCCTCAACAATTGATGAATAGAGTTTCAGCATACAGCAGCGCAGCAAAGATTCGAAAATTCGCGTTCATAGTTTTAAAGTGTATGCTTTTCGCCACACAACTGACTTCAGGATAGCCTCGAGCCAATATTGAGTGCTCGGTAATATTCTTTTGCAAAGTTTTACTGTACTTCCTTTGAGTAATAACGAATTTAAACGGGTTACCAAAATTAATGATCAGGTTTGATATTCAAAAATCACATTTCAAATCATGGGGCAAAACCTACCATCAGCTAGCTTTTCTCTTGTCTGGTTTTACCTAGAATATTGTTGTTTGGAATTTGCATTGTCCAGTTCAACACAACCGTCAACTGTGGGCTCTTAATTAATTACTTCTCCGATGACGGTTGCCTTGTAGTTAGTATTACAAAATCATGTAACTTATAGCTCCGAATTATACATCTCAGTTGTTAAGATGTCTCGATTTACCAATTGCCCGAATGAAGAAGATTTCCTCGACTTATTCGACTAACCGCTATTCAACTTGAAAAATCTATCATATGAACCTTGCAGCAACTGGATTGTAGTATATATTGTAGGGTGATCTTCACATGTCCCTGATATAGCACTATTATAATTACCATTAATATATCTATCGCGTTTGTCATTGACGTTCCAGCAGTAAAAATTTTACCTCCGATTTATTTCAGTACCTGATAAACTTGAAAAACCTTGAAAATATAGAATACGATAACGGTGGAAACGTTGCCTCAACAATACAACGTTAATATTATGAATACTCCATCAATGTCAAACGTGAACTGTAGGTAACGCGCCAAATTTTACATCAGGGCCATGTTTATTATTTTTTGCAATTTGAACATTTTTATTTAATTTTATATATTTATGTTAAACTGTCCTTACATAAGAATTAATTTCTGTTACTTGGTATTATTTGCCTACAACGACTTTGAGTGCACCCTGGTCTTAGACAAATCTCATTCCATTTCATAAAATTGCAAATAATAAATTCCTTGATTCTGGATTTGTTAGTTTTACTTGAAGTATCTCAGCTAAACGGAGGTCCAACTAATTTTAAAATGAATTTAAGAAGTTTACCAAAAATATCAGGATTCGTCGATCTTCACCGAGCTCAATTTAAACCCTTATTGTAAAACCAGCCCTTGGTGATTGCATTCCTGCTGCAAGTGAAACAAAACTATTTCTTGTAAATTTACCCTTTTTACAAAATTTTAATGGGATACCTACGTAGTAATGTCAAACCTTGGATACCAACTCAATAACGGCAAGATGTAATAATGCTAAGTTTTGCCGATTCCATTGACATGAGTTAATTTAAGATTTTACCAATAGGTTATCAGGTTTACCACACTGTGGATCAGTATTTTACTGTAACAGTTCGCGATCTAACCATCTTTTTATTAAGTTTAGTCTAAGTTTGCAACTTATTTTACCAGCTAATATTTTGTTTTTGACCACAATATTTTTCATATCTATCCAATGGTATGGGAGATTCTTCTCACGATAAAAAGGTCCTTTTGTATTGGAACTTGTATTAAGAAAACAACATTCTAAATTGCAATAAGTGATGTAATAATTTGTTTGTCCATTTATTTTAGTAGATGTCTCGTGTTTATTCCCATTCGTACCGTACTGTAAAAGCTAGCTGACACTCTCGCATGTTGTTTATTTTGTTCATTTTTAATATTAAAAGTTATTTATAAACAAAACCTATCATTTTAGTAAGGTAAATCGGGTGAAATTAGCCATAGAAATAAACGGCCCCAAGTAGCGTCAGTTACGTAACGCCGCAAGTAAGTAGATTTATACGTTTAAAATTTACTATACCTAAAAAAAATTATCGTTACTTTGGCTACCTTTGTAGAAGTGCATCTTCTGGATGTGGATTACTATTTATTTTACGATAGCAATTTGTTCCATTAAAGATTGATTAATATGAAACTAAAAGTGAATAACAAGAGTGAAAGTAACTTGAGATATCCTGAATAGAATTATATAGAAGACTATTTCGCCGAACAGAAAAACTGCAACGGCAATGATTTGAAAGCTATCGAGCTATTTGAAAGCATAATAATCCTTGTTTTGCAAAAAAATGTTATATGCAAAACTGCTATTAATGTGTTATTATGAAAATCCGTTATAATTAAACTAATTAATCAGGTGACGGTAACCTGCTATTGGGACGTACCCAGGACGTACTTGGAAGGTCGCTGAAGTGAATGACCAGCAGTTGCGGCCTTGAACATCCGTGCAGAATTCAGACACCTCAGGAGACAAGAAGACAGCTTGCAATGTTGTTCTGCGTGGGGAGAAAATTGCAGTATCGGTCGGGGTCAAAATTTCATATTCTATGTATTCTTTTTAGAAATATGTGGCTGTACCCCAGGAGGCGGTTGGTCAATTTCCAATATGTTTTTGCTACATGCAGACGAACGATGCATCCATGTTGGAAACTGTTCATCGAATTCCCAAAATGATCGAAATATGACATAATATGTATAATAATAATTATGAAATCTTCAGTTTGAGATTGCATTTATTAACATTTAAATTGCAAGTAGTATTGCATAAGGCCTAGAAATAATTTCATTTAATTTCGCGACTTGTTTCTCAAAATAGCTACACAAAATAAACAGCTTCCTGTTTATCAATCAGCTTCCCATTTTCTCTCAATTAATGTATCTGTCCAAATCAAAACATTTCTAAATTTAGAAAAAATCATTAATAATCAATTTCCGATTAAAAAAAAGAAGGTGGAAACACAAAAATCATCAAGAAAGTAGTGAGTATTATACAACAAGTAATAAATAAGTCTCGGTCATGTACTCAAACCGGATCCGTGTCGAGACGAGGAACAACGGTATTTATTTATGAAATCTAAAAACTTACATACGTATTTTTTCTGTTTTTGGCGCCAAGAAATTAATTATCAGAAAAAATTACATTCGGTTCGCAATTCCAAGATATAATTATAGAAATAATCGAGTACATTAATATCCTGATACAAGATTGACGGACGCTGAAAATACCAATGGATTACGCTCCTTCTGTCATAGGCAAAAATAAGTAATTAATTTAGCCAACCTCAAATAGTCAACTTTCCCTTTTAAGACCATAGCAATGCTTTCCAAAAAATTTCAAATAAAATTGCTCGATTTACAAACGGTACAAGATACATTACATCTAAAGTAATCCATTAGAATATGTCAACAGTTAACTTTTCTTCCATAAGATCCAATCATTTTTAACTGAAACTGTGGAACTTCTTTAGCAAATACCATTTTCCTGCGTTCTTTTCGATAATGACAATATAAGTTTCGTAATAACCCTAAAGCTCATAAAATTTCCGTTTGAACATATTCTCCGGCTATACCAAATCCAAATAAACTATAAACAAGATGTAAATTGCTGTGATGATTTTAAAGTATGTCGAATGGGCGGACATTAATGGATAGAAGTCTGGAGCCAGTGCCACTTTCACCATAACCGCAAGATATCGAAATTTTGCATCAGATAGGCAAAAAGAAAGGTTCCATAAAATTAGTATTATTCGTATAATTTTAATATTACAATTTTTTTATGGGTTAATATGAATTTTTTTCGATTAATTATAAGGTGCAAACTAATAACTACCTAAGAAATTCGCATCTCAAAATAAAACAAGGTAGTATTAGAAAAACCATTTTTGGTATGCGAATACAATATCTCGTTGTTGCCGGAAACAACCAACGATGGCTGTAAGCCAGAATTATTAAAGGCAATGATCGATCGTTCAAATATCACACAAAATGAGCTGATGGTACTGAAACTAGCGGAGTTTTCCAAATGATATACTCAATTTATTTTTTGCAAACAAATTATATGAAAATGTTAATTAGTTGCGAGAGTAATTCAGATAATTTTGTCAATTTGGCGCAATCATGGTAACTTCTGCATGAAGTGAGAGACAATGAAAAATTGTACGTAATTGGGAACAAAAAAGTTCACAATCTATCTTGCAATAAGGAATTCACGCAATATCATTAGAAAACAAGTTCGTCTGTAAAAACTAAAACAAAGATGATGAGCAAATTCAACGAACTGTTACAGGTGTGAAACATAGAATAGATATTTTACATTACTAACGTAATGCCAATATTAACTCAAAAAATAATTACGTATGCAATTAAAACACTTAAACTAGATGGTTGTTATTAGTTTAGTAAAGTGGAACGATTGGGTTTTAATAAAGTTAGTGACCTGACCTACCTTTTTATTTACCAAGAATGACGGAAAACAGTGACATAGTTAACTTTATCCAATTAGACACAAATTATTGATTTTTAGTACTGAAGCAAAGCTATTACAATGTGATTCAAGCCATTTTGGACTGATATAGCTTATTTAGCATATTTTCGCAATGCAGCTGAATGAAAAAACGCGAGTGTAAACGTGTTTTATCATTAATAGTAAGAAGGCAATAAGAAAAAAGTTAAAAATCAATTAGAAACACCGGCGCCAAGCCGTTGCAACAAAAAGAAATCTCGAGATACCAAGATAAACGACAAGTACATATTATTTTCGCATTTAACGACTTCTAATGAACAGTAGCAAATATTTTTATTCCATAGAAAATTACATGTTATCTTTCCTAGGTGAAGTGCTGTCGCCATCCGGTCCTATACACCTTTAACTAGCTACTCTACAGGTTATGTGTAACGCGGATTTATTTATAGAATATATACCTATATGTACTTTATAAAAACTTATTATAATAATAATAATAAATTATAGACGTATTTATAAATGTAATTTATTTAGCTCGTGAAATTTAATTACCTAACTGTACCAAGAACCTTACAGCAATAGAAATGGAATGTTCCAATATTAATTGATAATTACTCCTAGGTATATAAATCATGTTTCGGTGTTAATTTTGAAAACCAAATAAAACCGTAACGTTTCGGAATTGCGAACATTTTCAGAAAGTTTATATAACAGTTACATAAATCAATAATTACAAAATTGCAACATTTTATTGATATACTATGTACATAGGCACCCACTCATTTCTTACGGTCCCAATTTAGATTTTACCTCGATTATGCGTGTTATATTATTTACTTTTGTACATCGTTTAGAAGACAAAGTTAAAAATAAAAATCATAGTTTGTTTTTGTCTTTATAAAAAACGGAACTTTAAAAGTTATTTCAGTTATTTATAGGTGCAGAATAGATTCGTTTATAAGGTATTGAAATTATTCTGAACGATTTTAAATAGAAAATTACACCATAATTCCACTTTGCTGACTTATTAACCTAGCAATCTAAAATAATGAATTTTATTCATCTACACCAGTGACAAGCTATCGCCAGGGCTGGGCAGTATTTGAAATACATGTATTTGAAATACGTATTTAAAATACATTTTGTATCTTGTATTTGTATTTAAGATACAAATTTTTAATGTATCTTGTATTTTGTATTTACGATACAAATATTTTCTGTATCTTGTATTTTGTATTTTGTATCTTATATCAAATTTTGTATTTCAAATACAAATTTTCAAAAAATTTAATATTTTGTATTTTAAATAGAAATATCTGTTATTTTGTATACAGTATACAGGGTGTGCCCTAAAAGTCATGAAATAAATTTTTTTCTCCCACTTGCACAATACCAACACAAGCACAATACCAACCTGCTAATAGGTTGAGCCTTATATTATATATATATAAATATATTTTTCATATCATTTACAGAATTACAGTTATTTTATTTATTGCAAGGTTAGTTTAAGTTAAGGAAAAAGAAACAAAAACGAAAGAAGTTCGAATAGTTTGTCTAGCTGCTGGTAACTATATTGTTGCGTTCCCTAATTTTTTTTTGAACTTACCAACAATTGTCCGGCTGGCTCTCACGGAGAGAATAAAACTTTTCCCGGGCCTGGTAGGAATTTTGACGTATTGGTTTTTAGCTTGTTAGAAAAATTAAAAATCCTTACAGTAACACTAAATTTATTTACACAAATATATGAAATTTTTAATATAATCAACTTATTACTAATATTAATAATCCTAACATTTACGCTCCATTCACCCTTATTAAAATTTAAATGAAATAATTGAATAAAAAAAAAATAAACAAGAACAAACTAAACTTATACTAATGATTTTTACAATATTTACACTTGGATCATACTTTTATCAACATATAAAAATGGTACTTTACCCATATAAGTTATTAATTACGAATACCCGACGTGGCTTTTTTGTTGATTTGTTGATCACCTTCACGGAGGTATTCGTGCTGAGGATGATTTTGCTTAGAAGACTACCAATTTATTACCGATCCAAATCGGCATTCCATATACTATTCGACAAAACTTAACACAAAATTTTATATGTCTTAAACTAATTGTATTTTTTTTTAACACACAACCGTACCACAAAATCACAAGTTTGTTGTTATTGAAATTCAATGGTTTTTTGAGTTTTTGTTGGTTTTCAGGATCGTTTATATAATTTGTCTTTATTTAAATAGAATTCGCTTAAATTGTCATCACTAAATGCACTATTCATTATAAATGTTATTGTTTATTTTATTTATTGTCACTGTTAACTTATATTATTTTTGTTTAAACCTAATGACCATATTTAAGTACCTAACCAAAAATGAGTTTTTTCGTTCTGACCAATTGTCTCAACGTTCTTGAAAAAACTGAGTCTTTTTTCGTTCTCTTGCTCGAAAAGTTGACCTCATCATAATTTTTATTTAGTTCTTCCCCGACAATAACTCGATGTTTTTTTTGCAGGTGCACTGCTGTCGCAAATTCCTTCGAACTTGCAAGCACCTTTTGCTTACGTCGGTTTTTCTTTTTTTTTTAGCTATGTATGCAGTTTGCACTTCTTTAAAAAATACTAGGTGCTGTCAAATAGTTATTAATTTTAATTGAGTTACGAACACTTTTTCATTTTTTAAACAAAATTAAAAGTGAACGTAACAATATTTAATAAAAGACACTATAAATAATTCGCATTAATTATGGATTCCACGAGTAACAATGTAAAACTTCAAGATGAATGTGCTAAAACTTCGGATTTACCTGTAATTTTAAACGGAAAATATTTTAAAATATCAACTGAACACGAAAATGGCAACGTAAAAGCTATTTGTCAATTGTGTTACAGTAAAAAGAAAACGACGATAATTAGTGGAACGGTGAAAAGTACTACAAATTTTAAAACTCATTTAAAGGTAAGTAAAACAATTTATTTTTGATTACAATAATTTTTGATATTTTAATATTATTGGCTTTTATTAGCCCAGAAGCACATGCCCATTGCTCATCCTTATAATTATGCAAATTTACAAAGCTTTATAATTATTAATTATTAACTATGTTAATAATCCACAATAATCAATATTTTTATTTTTAACTGTTGATAACTATTTTTAGAGATTGCATCCCGAAATATTGGAAGAATTTGAGAATTTTAAAGTAGATAACAAGATTATTGGCAAAAGAAGTAAACGAAAATGTGAGGTTGATCTGGATGGTAATAAATTAAAACAAGCCAAAATCGAAAATTTCTGCAGTAAATTTTCAAAACAAGACATTTTCAATCAAAATGTTATTGATTATATTGTAAATAGCATGAAACCATTGTCGACGGTTGAAGACGAAAATTTTAGAAAACTAATTCTAAATCTTCAACCAGAAGTACAAATAATGTCACGACGTACCCTGGGAAGAAAAATTGATGACGACTATAGGAAAATTTGTGTAAAATTAAAAGAAGTTTTGAAAGATGTTAAATATATTTCGACTACAGCCGATATTTGGTCAACAAAGCACAGAAGCTTTATGGGAGTTACTGCTCACTGGGTAAATATTTATACCATTAATAATATTAAAACAATGTTAATACTTTTAACAATTTTTAGTTCAAGATTACCATAGAGCCAATCAGATTGAAGAAGATTAAAGGGTAGAAGAAAATACTTCAATCTGATTAGCCGGTTTCTACCTAAGAAAGGCAACACAAGAATCCCTATCTAAATAGGTTTAACTGGTATTCATTGGTATTCATATTATTATATTTTTAGATTGACGTTGAAACTCTTGATCGAAAGAGTTGTATATTAGCTTGTAGAAGGTTTAAAGGAACCCATTCACATGAAAAAGTTGCAGAAATGTTATTTGAAATCAGTTCTGAATTTAATTTAAAACAGGAACAATTGATATCAACCGTCACAGATAACGCATCAAATTTTGTAAAGGCCTTTAAAGAATTTGGAATTTCTTGTCCAGATTTTGATTTGGATAATGAAGGTAAATATCATCCATTTTATTAAATATTATATAAATTGCTTACAAAGTCATCATTATACCTGGCAATTCAAATATTTTATTAGCTTTTTTATCAGGCCCTTACTTAAGTGATGTCTTTTTCTATTGGTGTGTTCATAGTCAGGAGTGTCGTTCCTGACTACTGAACAGGACCGGTCTTAGTTTGTCTTTACTATTTTTAACATAATAATATAATATATCATATTTTTTTTCAGATGATTTTCAGTTTGATACAATAGAAGAAGAAAAATCTCCAATATATTTGCCCAACCATTTAAGGTGCGCAAGTCATACCTTAAGTTTGTTGGGCACAACCGATTTTAACAAAGCCATAATAAAATCCAAATCAACTTCAAGAGCTCACCATCCCGCTCTTGCTAAGTGTCAAACACTATGGAATGCATCGCGGCGACCAAAAAGTTCTGAAATAATTCAGGAAGTTCTTGGTTGCCAATTAATGTACCCTTGTCCAACCAGATGGAACTCTATGTTCGATTCTCTTGAAAATCTTTTAAAGCATCAAGATCGACTGAATATTTTATTCGAAAAGCTTTCTTTAAATAATACATTTAAAGAACAAGAAATTGAGTATTTGCAGGAATTTTGTAGTATAATGAAACCAATAGCATGTGCTTTGGATTGTCTTCAAGCGCAAAATAATTGCTACTATGGACAACTGCTTCCAACATTATTTTCTTTAAAAATTAGAATGCAGAATCTGATCGACTCCCATCATGCATCATCTTATGTGACGCTTTTAACAAGTGAATTAATGAACAGTTTAAACCGCCGCTTTAAAAAATTTTTTAATTTATCGGAAGAAATAGATGACGCAATTATAGCTACATGTTTTCATCCCAACTTTAAACTTCGGTGGCTACCTGAAACAGCAACTGAAGCTGACAGAAACAGAATAAAAATTCTTTGTACTACAACTATACAAAAATTTATGAAGGCGAATAATTGTTTTACTCCGACTACGAATAATTTTCAAGAAGAAGACGATTTTCTAATTTTATCGAAAACTTCCGAACAAAACATAGAATGTTTCGATAATGCCGCAAATGCTGAATTTGAAGTCATCACGTTTTTTAGCGATAAAAGCAAATGTTTTTCTAGTTTGGATAAGTACCCCAATATTAAAAACGCATTTATTAAATACAATACTAGTTTGTGTTCTTCTGCTGCTGTAGAACGATTATTTGCTGGTATCATTCACTCTCCAACTAGAGGAACGTTATGCGATCAAACATTTGAAACGCTTGTTTTTCTAAAAGGCAACGCATTATTTAAAAATTAAAACATGTTTATATATAATTAAAAAATAAAAATTTAAATTAATTAAATATTATTTATTAATGTTGTTTTTTTTTCTGTATTAACAGACATAAAGGTTCAAATTCCAAACGGAATATATCGGCCGTTATCAGTTTTTAACCAATAAGAACTAAGAATAATTTTCTTAATTCTCATTGGTTAAAATTTAATACTGTATTTTGTATTTTGTATTTTAAATACTCAAATATTTTGTATTTGAAATACTGTATTTTGTATTTTGTATTTTAAACACATATTTCAAATGTATTTTGTATTTTGTATTTAAATACAAGTTTTCAATGTATCTTGTATTTTGTATTTAAGATACTTATTTGTGTGTATTTTGCCCACCCCTGGCTATCGCAACAACATGCAAAGTAATTTCTCAAATGCTAAAACACCTCGTGATCGAACTATTGCTAACTATCTACTTGCTACTAACTATCCTGAAATAATTTTGTATTAATTTGTATCTAGATAACAAGTTTAGACCCAAATTTAAAAAATATTCATCAATGCTGCTGTGTAGCAACCACATAGCTTGGAAACCTCTGGTTTCGCATAGTTTATGGATTGTTTAAGGAATCAATTAACAAGTTTTGAACTTCAACTTGTATATATAACTTCTAGTAAACTAGGTAATAAACAAGAGATTCCATTTTGCGAAAATTATTTATTAATCTCCAGTGCTTTTTACAGAATTTATTACCTTTATTGTATGCATACAAATTTATTTTTGATTTATACCAAAACATAAATTTTTAAACTTTCTCAACTGCAGAAATATAGGTAATTATTATTGTATCCGTTACTGAGCAAAACCGTGGAATATCGACAATAACTGTTGGTAAAACAGAAAAACGACAAAATAATGATATACCGTGAAAACCTAAACATTGAAGAATAGTATAAGAAAGGCTAAAGAGAAAGGAACCCTGTACTCTCGTTTATTTATGATAAAGCAGCAGCGCATAAAAAAACAACACATTCCCGAAAAGAGAAACACACCACGTCGATTAATGAAAAAATATATTATATTATTACAAGCGCTCGTGGGTATTATAGCCGATCCACACAGCTGTGACTTAGAGCCGGTATTATCATCTCTAGTCAAGTGGTGGTTAACACTTGAGAACCACTTTGTCGTTTTACAATCTCTAATAGATGAATATATTATGACTATTAGTTAAGTCAACTAGCGGAATATCTGGTAGTCAAGCCCTTGACTACTAGTCGGTAGAAACATAACCTATTTTTTTATTAATTTGTCGTTAGCATTTTATATTTGCTTTCTTTGGTAAGCAATTATTAAAACATTTATTTTATTTGTTTATAGAATACAAATGGAGTATCTGAGGTGAAAAGGTTAGATCAACGCGTGCCAAAAGAACTACTTTAGTTCGTATGATCTGAAAGTGACTACGAATTGTCAAAAGATTGTTAACCAATAGTTGAAAACGCAATTGTAAAACCGGCCCTTAAACTCGTGTGGACGTGTAATTAAGTTTAATTACAAATTTACGACGAACAAATCGCCACTATTCTGAAAAGGTGCTAGTCGCTAGTAATTTTTTTTACATGAAGACGTGTTGTAACGAGTTACATACAATACAATGAGTGATTTAATCTTTAATCATGTGGACGACATACTGTTTGCAGCAACTTAAACCACTAGTAAGTCGCTGTTGGACCACTTGAATCTGGTACCAAACCAATGTCCCTCATTAATGTAGAGTTAAGAGCTTGGTTACAAGGTTTAGCTCATACATCCATGTCAAAATAAATATATTCGTGCAAGTTATTACAGCAATGTTACTAACCCTCGGGTTAAACTGAACTAAAAAAAAACCAGCAGTGCATCGAAAGCGGTCACTTGGAACTTTACCTTAACACTCTTTTTTTAACGACTTTCCTTGATTCCAAGATACATAGCTGACGTGACATGTTAGATTGTTGACATACACAGGCACAGATCCGTGAAAATTTCAATATTTGCAGGAATATGTTAGAAAAGTCATTTAATGGTTTCAATGTACGTATACTAAGAATTTTGTATATAATATATCCTGTAGAACAAAAGTTAGTTTTGGACAATATCGCTGCTTCAATACGTCTTAAGGTAAAATACTTAGAATGAATATTTCTCACAACTTTTGTTTCGGTATATTTTGTATTACATAAATAGTTTCATCGTTAATATTAATAACGAAGTAAAACACAGGATGTATTAATAATTTCCAAAAAAACTTCCCGTTTCCGCCTGGAGTTATAATAATTATTATGGGCTAATAAATACTCAGAGATACATACCTACGTAGTTAACCTACCGTTGAATAAGTATCCTTCTCTGCCATATACTACAATGTTTGCTCAGTGAGAAAATTGAATATGGAAGACCTATAATTAGGTTGGTTCAATAATTTATGAATGAAAATCTTGTGAAAGAAGCGCATTTTAGGCATTTATAGTTAGATCCCCCGGTTGTATATCGTCGCCCCCATGCCAAAGTTACCAATGTGCAAATTTGTAAATTTTGAGTGATACACATCATCAATTCAAAATTTTATCAAACTATTCATTGGTGAAACAGCATACTATTGTAATATAAACTTCATACTATAAGTAGGCAAAAAATTGTTTTCATAACTTTAAATTCTGATTTTTCATGAAGACTTAAAGAATTCAAGTCTCTTTATCTCAAAATTTCAAATTTGCACATTGGTAATTTTGGCATGGGGGGCGACGATATGTAATAGTAAAAATAATTGTAAATATTATTATTACATCAAGGCGTTCATAAAAAATGGCCCGGTAAGACTGCGATTTCACCGACGAAGGCCGATATAATATTTCAATCCAACAAAGAAACCGAAATTTGAACAAATATGGTTATAAATAAGAGAATTACATGACCTCCGCATTTTTGCAATTTTCGCCACTTATTGGACTGAAAGTTTGGTCCTCCAATAAGAACTCCTCAAAGCAGTACGGCCAGATGTTCAGAAATTTTCGAGAAAATCGACTTTGAAATATTGTCGAGAGAGTTTGAAAACAAGATGTGAAACAATTAGCAATACATTTTGTGGCGTAGGCAAGAACGAGTTGAACTAGGAACCAGTGGGTCCACGGTTCTATTCCCACCTTCGCTAGTTTTTTTTTTATTTGTTTTTCTTTAGTGCATATTCACACGTCATTTAATTATTGTAAAATTGATTAAATCTATGCTTGTAGACTAAAATATGTCAACATTTACTTTATTAAATACATTAATTTTTTTTTTAAACAAATATAATAAAATCAAATGTTTTAATTATTATTATTCAGCAGGACTAGTTTCATATTTTATCACATATTATCTGGTGGAAATAATTTACCTAATATTTGTTTATAATTTATCATCTGATTTAATTTATTTATTTTAGGATTGGTAGAAATAGCAAACATGATGTGGCTAATAAAGCCATGAAACTGACTAGATTTTAATAAGAAATAAAAAGTTAATAAACCAACATATCCTAAAACTACATATTTTTATCCTAAAACACATTTTCAACAGTTTAGTTTTTATCTAGCGTAGTTACTGAAAAGTTATTATGTCTGATATTTATCCGTTAATTTGCCTGACCCCTCGACGAGGGCTGAAGACACCGTCGAAGATAGTCTGTGAAGTGAAATGGCTAAATTACGCATGAAAGATGCCCTTGTGTACTACGAGCATTTATTTAAGGAAAATAATACGCACTAGAGAAAAAAAATTAAAAAAAAAACTAGCGAAGGTGGGAATAGAACCGTGGACCCACTGGTTCCTAGTCCAACTCGTTCTTGCCTACGCTATGCCATGAAATGTATTGCTAATTGTTTCACATTTTGTTTTCAAACTCTCTCGACAATATTTCAAAGTCGATTTTCTCGAAAATTTCTGGCCATCTAGCCATACTGCTTTGAGGAGTTCTTATTGGAGGACTAAACTTTCAGTACAATAAGTGGCGAAAATTACAAAAATGCGGAGGTCATATAATTCCCTTGTAAGAATAACATAAACTGAAATATTGCGATGAATCCAGCCTCTCCAAATTTGAAAAATAATTATTATTCTCCAATTTAATTCAACGTACAAAAATAAAATCTTAATTTTATTCAAAAGGAACGAAGTTTGATTACTCGCCTTATCCAAATTGCCGGCTTATCAATAGCAACACTCGTTCGTTCAAATATAATTTTAAATTTTCCAATTTTAGACCAAATCAAATTTTAGAACTTATTTATTACTTTTTCGAAAAATCAATCATCCAAACTAATCAACTACTGCTCGGTAACAACTCATAAAATTATATCCAATTCCAATTATCAAATAATCCAAAAATTACACAATAATGCATTTGCATAAAAATCACTTTATTCATTCAAAAATAATTATCACAATCTCAAAAATAAGACAATTCTCAAAAATAACTCACTTGAGTCCAAAATTAACGAGCATAAAATCGGCCTTCTGTCTCTCGCCGCGACTCGTCGGCAAAAGCCCATATCCTCGTCGATTCGCTCCCACCTGTCCAATTCTACAATCTTACAACTTAAAATTATTTAAATAAAATTTTCATCAAATGTACAGGGTAGGTACGAATCCCTTTGAAACACCACAATATATTGAAGAATATAAACTCCTCCTATGGTCATATAAACTGTTGTAATCTAACCCTTCAGGATTACGGGTTTAATATTATAATATTAATCAGTAAATTTTGCGAATTAAAAAGAAGTACTTACAATAAAGATAACTAAGAGTCTAGAGACAACAGTTCTATTTTGAATCCGCATACGTAGAAGAGTCCTAGAACGGAACAAAAATGTCCGTTAGTAAAAAGTTTCAATTCCACTTCTTTTCGATCATGTACATACATACATTCCAGTTGAACACGCTATCTATGATGAATTAATGAAAGCGAGACAATTTTTATTATTTGTTAAAACTAGATATCGATTTTGTTAAGCCATAGAACGCGAGACTTGCTTTTTGAAATTAGAGAAATCGTAAGAGGCTGTAGAACCTAAATCTGAGTGGTTTTGAAATGTTTTGTTATTTCGTAAATTGCTTGATTACGATGTTTCACAGATAATTAAAATTATTACGTGTACGTAATAATCTGCGTTATTTTAAATGTTATCGTTTTTATGGCGTTAAATAATTGTTAATCTTGATATGACGTCGATTTATTATTAATTAGAAGATCAAATTTTGTTAACCGCTTGTGACTGTGACTATACAGCTTTACAGTAGACATCAAGAATTGTGTTTATAATAAATTGATGTTATCCAAATGGATCTGCGTGGTTCCTTGCGTAGCAAGAAAAATATACATTTACACCCACAGTTTAGGTAACGACTTATCTTTAAAATTTGATAAATTTAAAGTTAAGTTGTATGCTCTAAACACTTCCTACGAGACCAATCTATCCATATTTTCAGGTTCTCACATAAGGTTGAAAACCCATTTAAATGTGTATAAAGTGGTGGAAACACCATATATCTCAGATAAGTCAGTCGATATCTGCATCATTTCTAAACCCAAGCCTAAATTCAGGTATACTTTCAAATACAGCTTAGTGTAATCATTTATAAGACGAGCTGCATTAGATCAAAGTATAGGTTACCATTTTTACAATGGGTTTAAACTAGTCTATTGACTGAACTGTATCACAGAATGTTGAAAACAGGTGGTAACAAAAATAGAATACCCTGTATAAGTGATTGTTTTGTTTAGTTTAAATTTAGTAAAATTAGTTTAGATTTCTTATGAAGCCATCTATGTATGCTGAAAATATAGTAGTTTTAAGAATAGTTAGCCATAGAGTAATGTTACCTATACTATTTGTCAAATTAATTGTGACTTTTATATTATTTTGTTTAGCGCCCTTTTTTTATTTATGTAAACTTTTCCAATTTCTTATCCATTTTGGATGTACTAGATATTTTTCATACGAGTGTCCACGAATATGGAGAAAAAATGCCTTAATGATAGGCAACACAGTATACACGCAGATGTAAGACATCTGTGAGGAATTACTCAAGTTTTATTGTATTTCTTCATCAACATTCTAAAATCAAGTGTTTTTCAACACTCCATAAATTAATGCCTTAAACTTATTGGTAGCTTACAAATTATTAAATGCACAAATGAAATTGTGTAGGTCATTAACTTCGTCTAGAAGAACAATATTCTGATCATTAGATTTTATTAAATATCTAATCGTGCCAATTTCTAAGTTAAACATTTTCTATTTTAAGCGTTTGTATATTAGATTAGTCAGTATATTAGATCTGGAAAACTAAAAATTATTCTAATCCTATCAAAAAAACCATTCACATTTAAAAATAATTTAAAATTATATAAAAAATTGATGGGAACCTGAAAAGAGCATTTTCAATAATTTTAATTATCAGAAAACGATAATACAGATCAATCAGCAAACCTCATAATTTAAGATGCAATTAGAAATAAATCTCGCTTTCAATTTACTTCAAATAATTACTTTGAAAAACTTTCTCATACTCAATTATATGTAAGTTGATTGACTTTATTTGTAAAGCCTAGAATAAAGAAATCTACAATTTTTCGTTTCAGCTATACCTATGTATTGTAATTTAATGATCAAATGCTTTCATTAAAATTTCATTTCAATAGAACTGCTCTTATTACATTCAATTTTAGTGCTCTTCTCGTTTTGAGAATTTCTCTCCCTTGGAAATCATAAGTATGAAGTATAATCTACAGGAAATTTATTAGAGGTAAATGTAATGAAGTCTCGTGTTAATGCGGTTTTTGGGTTGCTTATATAACGAATATATATTTTACGAGCTGTTATTTATATTATAAACAGTGACGAGAAGAATTTCCAGGATTAAAAATTTTCAGAAATTTCGAAATGCAAATCTTCCAAAATTAAAAATTATTAAATTAATAGATTACTAGTTAAAGTCTTGCTTTAAACAAATAAGAAGAATAATTCTATGAAAGTCGATAGAAAAGTGCATTCAACAAAACTTTCACATAAAAGTGAACTACGATTTTTTTTTAAATTTGCAATCAATTTTTAATTATGTAATCGCAATTAAGTGAAAATACAATACGTACGAGTATAATTAGCATAATATCCGTCATTTGCATAAATTAGTTATAAACTAAATAAATTTTTTATAGGTAAGTATAAATCTTATAATTTAAATTAATCTGTTTTAATAAAAAAAAATAACACCTGACCATTAAACAAAATAATCCAGATAAGTGAATTATACCGCACCTATGAATTTCTATGTAATGTAATGTTTTATTAAAACTTTTACTACGAGAAGTCCTTGGAACTATTTTGTGCAAAGGTAATTCTAACAAGCAAAAGTTAACTACAGTCAAATTACTATTGTGATTGGCAATGCTATAAAATTATATTTTAAAACAAATAAGTTGTAGATAAAAATTTAATTCTACGTTATTTTGATATTACAAAAAGATTATTAAAATTTCAAATTAATATTCAATCAACATGTTTGTTCCTTAATACTTGAGGAATTTTCACATACCAAAATACCAAAGATTTTCTTATTTGATTATATCCCTCCTCAATGTGTATATAACTGCTTTATATTTTTGCTTATTTTCAGATATTACATCAACTGGTGAACTTCGGACACTTAATTACAAGACATATTGTATATGTATTTGAAAAGGTTTTTAAATTCGCTGATATTGTTCAAGCATAGATAAGTCACTACAGACGATCCACGTCCATGAAAAAAAATGCTGTCCCTAAATTAGGATGCAAATTAGCAATTGTAGAAACCAAGAGAAGCACCGTTTTAATAATTGCTTTTCGCATATACTTGCTTCCACCCTATATCTATATAGGGAATCTATAAAACAATCGTTCAGTACATCTATTGGCATGCTACCTGTCGTGGGTTATCTGTGGATTAAGTTTAAAACTTAAGATAAAATTAAAATTGAAGATAAGACTATATTCAAATGATTGCTAATTCGTTTCGGTGTCCAATCCGTGAACACCAGTTACTTGATGTTTTCGCGAACGTTTTATGTTAAATTCAATAATGTAGATTTAAGAATGAATTTACATTAGTATAGCCAATTGAGAGACCGCCAAGGTCAAAATAGAAAAAACAAATAACCTTAAAGAAAACATACTGTCATGACAAAATAAATCCTTTAGAGCTTGAACTCTCCTGTGCAAACATTGTTTTCTACAAACTTTTAGCCGTCATCAAATAATTTGAAACACTCATTCTCAAAAAGTTCTGCCAACATTTCGGTCAAATGTCAAACAAGTAAATGACAATAAATTAATTCAGGTACATCGATGAAGTAGATTTATCCAGCATTCATCTTTTATTTGATTCATTTGCGGAATTTGTCACTTTTCTAGAAAGAAATTTAAAGAATTTTTCGGCTTTTTTAAGAAATTTATTGAAAAGCATAGATATTTTTTTAGTATTTTAGAGGAATTTAGGTATGCATTTTTGACGTCATTATAACCCGGATTTTCTTCTTGTGAGAAAAATTTACTGCGGAAATAGAGAATTTGAATGAATAATTTGGGTATTTTAAAGAATTTTTATGAAAAAGAAATTTTTGTGCCTCAAATTAGGTCGTGGCTAACCTCTCGCCAGGCATAATTTCAAATAACCTATTTATCACTGCCATTTAAAAAAAAATTCCTTCTCAATTATTTGAGATTAAACTGTAAACTTTCTTATTGAAACGTCTGACTGGTGTATGGTTTAACTGATTATTTTTGTGAAGTTTATTTTTACTTAATTATATTTTGTACAACAAAATCCTAGATAATTTTCGCCACAGAAATATTCTTATCACTTATTAAAAGAAAAATTATTAAGCTACAGAGCATATTATTATCTATTATTCAACCATGAAGTTGATAAGTTTCAATTTGACGTAAGCTCTGTCAATGACTTTTATGCTCCATTTATAGAACTATTATTTTTTATTGTTGCATTACAATAAATTCAAAATAATATCTTGATTTATTTACTTATTAACATTTTTTAATTAATTCAAAACTTTGTATAAAATGAGGCGTGACGATTGACTTTTACAAAACATAGATGATAATTAATTACTTCCTTTAAAATGTTTAAAATTAACATTAGAAAACTGTTAAGGCAAATAATCAATGGTAATTTCGAGTTTTTAGAAAAGTTGTATATGCATTATTATAATATGCTTTAAGGTAAAAATATTTTTGTCCATGTTTGTAGGCGTTTTCAAGTTCTTGTTAATTTATTTAAATATAAAAACCTTGCAATACCAGCTTCTGGGTATGCCAAACTGGGTGAAAATATCCTCGAAAACTATATTCCGATTTAAAAACCTAAGAATTTCTACTATTAAACTTTTTTACATGGTTCTTGCTCGCCTGGAATCTGGAAAGACTCGAAAAGTAAGGGAATTTAAAATGGTACAAATTATGTCAGAGAAAGCTGGAGAATTTCATATTTTTAAGCGAAATTCAGAAAAATTAAGACTTTAGACCAATGAAAATTTTTTGAAACTTTGTAAAACAAAATAAATTATTGCGAGTGGACATCATTGCGTTTTTGAACTCTTCTTCATCTATCTGCAATGGCACACAAATAAATTTAGTGGTAGTTAACATGAAGTACGCTTTGTAAGTTTAATATTAGACGTGAGCCAAATTTACAGGAAGTCGCTTCAGAAAAAAATCAAAAATACAATTTTTTTAACATCGTTATAACGGTTTGAAAATATTTTTTTGGTTTCATAAGAAGCTACTACTTTTATATTTCGATTCATAATACTTTTCTTGTAACCAATAAAATAAAAACGGAAAATACATCATGTAAATAAATGATATAAAAAATATAAAGAATTAAACAAAATGTAACAGCACATAATTAAAAAATATATTTGTCGATGATGGCAATCGAAGTGAAAATGTTAATGATTCAGAACATTTAAATTTTTTATTTGTTGCATAAATAAAAGAGCAAAATACATATTTCTTCGAATGGGTACTTACATATATTAATATCTAATTATAAGTGTCGGTGCATATTTTTTTGTCCTCGAATTCTCGTCAGTTGACTACACCTATTAAATATACAGAGTGCCGATGTTCATCAGAGCGCTAAGATAAAATAACTGATTTTAATTTATCAAGTTCTTTTAACCCTACAAAGCATAGGTCGTGCCAAATAGACCCGAGTTTACATTTAAATGAATATTAAAAAAGAAACCTTTTAAATAAATTTCACCATGTCATTAGTGGCTACCTAAAATATGATAAGACGCCAACATGAATGTGTTGAGAAAACTTTATAAAGTTGAATGGATTACCACAAAACGGTCTCAGATCTCATAGACTTGACGTTTGCACGTTTTATACAATTTTATATCCAAGTGCTAATCGGCTTCTTATCGAATTATAATCTTTGTAAAATATTTTTTTCAGCTGGTATTAACAAGTTATCGATGTACAGTTGCTCATAAAATAACTCGACCACTTATAAAATAAAATATTATAAAATGCAGTGTCCGAGTTCCTAGAGAAGAAGATTCAGATGATGTTGACTTGTTGAATATTTCAAAAGTAATTTGTTTATTTTTTTAGCAATTTTACATTTTTTTAAATTTATTTTGTTGCTTATTATGAAATTTTAAAATTATTTATGTACTATGTATTTAAAGTATGCGCTGTGGGTTAATACTTCAATAAATTAATTAATTTCATAGCCTTTGTTAAATTTCACTTTTGTGTATTGTATCAAAAAGGTTTGGCGATTCTAACTATAGGTATTATAGTCGATTAAAAAATAAACCTCCTAAAAAACTAAATTTTAAAAAGTTTTCTAGTTACAACTTATTATTTATTTTATTGTAGGTAAAAATACTAAATTTCACTTTCTGCAAATATCGCAAAAACGTCTTTTACTCAAAATTTTTACGAAGGTATAATGATTTTTAGTAGTATTCACATCCAGGTTGTAGTTTACGTCATTATGATATATTTCGCGATGTATTGATTGATGACTAATCTCCTAATAATAATCCGAATAATTTTCCTTCAGTTGATATATTTTAATAGATAGTATTGAGTCTACACTACATATAAAACACGCTTATGGAAAAATTGTGTCTCTGGATAATAAAAAAGCATTCTGGATTGCCTACGTTAAAAGCCATAATAAACAACCCTCTCGCCTATTCCAACAACTTCCTATTGTTACTTCTGCTTCTCTTACCGATAAAATAATTTACTATCTAATTACCTCTGAATAGTAATCAAATATTATAAAAACTTTTTAATACTCGTTGCTTGTCTAGAAACAGTTTCACTTCAGAGATGGAGAAAATCTGAGAGCAGAATCAGAATTTCGAAGAGAGTACTCCCCATACTTATCTATGACCAAAAACTGGTCTAACACTGATAGAATATTCTCTTGTTCGGGGAAATAAATTGACATTCACTGTTGATGAATTATATAAAATGATGACAAAACGCAGATGGATAAGAAATGAGACTAGGACTATAGGGAATGGAATAGTGGGACTACATATAGGGAATAATTTGAAATAATTGAAATTGGTGTTATTGCTAAAGGAAAAAAGCTAGACATTACATTATTTATAATAGTGAAATTAAAAGAAATTGAAAGGAATCTTGTGACCTGAAAGAGTATTATAATAATAATCATTTTAATAATTATTTAACCATAAAAATGCAATGATATAACCATGGAATTCTGTAAAAGTAAAGAGTAGTGGCAGGTGTAACAATTTATTTCCAGAAAATGAAAAAATCGCATAACCTTATAAAAAGAATAGCAATGCGATGTAAAATAGATAGGGACAATAATACGATAATTGAAGTTTATGATCCCGTTCAAGATATAAAAAAGAGTAAAAAGAATTACCAACTGTGATCAACAACACGGAGAAAAATAACTGCATTGTTGTAAGAAGAAATTTCTATGCTCGGAGAGGTAGAGCAGCTATAGCCAATGTTAATTGAAATACATAATAAAGACATCTTAAATAGAAATAGTAAGAGTTCGCATGTTAGGTGTAATAAAACAAATTATATAAATACTTCTTTTAACCAAAGAAAGATACATAATCATAAATATACCTGGTCTGCTTGAGGGAATAATTCCACATTAGATTGACTTTATTTAGCTAATGACGAGACTTCCGAATGCATTAGAGACACGCAAGATTACAGAAGTGTTGATATTGGATCAAATCATATGCACCAGAAGACAGTAAAAATAAGATTCGACAACATAGAATAATTTTAAAATCGTTCATTCAAACAGTAAGTTTTGAGAAAAATGCGAAAAACTGTTTATTCATATAGGAGCTACATTAAAATTATGTTGTCTATACGATAAGTTAGTGAAGTATCAAGCAAAAATGTTGACAATAAATTCTTCATCTACATATACTGATGTGGTAATTTTGTAGAGATTTTCACACACTTGTTTGTCCGTAGCAACTCTGGAGTGCGGGAGCAGTTGATAATTTTCAAGGGTCAAAGGGTCCTAGTGTTTCAAATTAGAATTTTCTACAATCTAAAATAAAAATTCTTCCAATGCAAATAAAAATAAATTCTCAAAAAAAAATCTTCTTCGTATACAAATTCAAATTTAATAATTTAATGTAATGTAAAATTTTATTAGACTCCTACTTTTAATTTTATCCTTATCCAAAACGTCGGCTTATCTATCTCACCATTTGTTCCTATGAATATAATAAATTTTAAACTTTCCAATTTTAAATAATTCTAATTCAATTTTTAATTTCAATTGCTTTTCTTCTAATTTACCAACCAAATTAATAACACTACTGCTCGGTAGCAACTCATCAAAAAATAATATTCCAAATCAATTCCAAATGTAATTCAAAATTATACTTTCAAAAAGACGCAATAATGCATTCGCATAAAATCACTTTATTTTAATTAAAATCAATTACTCACTACTTCAAAAAAAATTCACAAATCTCAAAAATAAATTACAGAGCCAAAATCATCGACCAGCTTGGTCGGCCATTTTGGCAAAAAAGCCTTTATCTCCCCTTCTTGACACCCCATTTGCACTCCTTCAAAACCACCAAATTAAAGTCATAATTTACAAAATTTTACTAAAAGAGTACAAGGTGGGTCCAAATATTTGGTAACACGACAATACATACATATAATGAATTTTATTTATAGGAGTAAAAAGAAGAACTTTTAAGTTTTCAAATTTATTATTTTTGTGATTTCGATTTTAATTCTTTTATTTTATTGTGTATACCTCCAGTGTTCTGAATTCAAATGTAGAAGTAATATGCCTAAAAAATATTTATGACAAATTTCACTTTCATTCCAACTATAACAATTAGTTCAACAACACAGATATAATGAATCACGCTCAACAATTATAATAACTAATTCTACCAAAATATAGGAATTATTTGTGGATGAGTGTGTTCGTTATCAAAAATATTTATATTTAGAAAGTATCGAAGATAAAAAGGCAAACATTCACTTCATTATTTTTCCTTAAAAACCACATCTATGTAGGAACCGTGAACTGCATTACTTAACTTCCTTAACTAAGTGATTTTTATAAAGAGCATGAAATTATCTACAAACTAGATTCTAACCCGTCAAATTCGACGTTCAAAAATTCAAATTTTTTTAATTTCGGATAGGAGATTGAACTACAACTATTATAGATGGTCTAGTTTTAAAAAAATCGAATTCAAAGAGAAATAATGCTTTGAAATAAATAATATATTATCTTTTGTTTTATTCGATATTGATCAAGTAAATCTTATAATCGCAATTAAGTTAATTAAAAAATAATCGAGTATACTTCGGCTAGAGTTTTACTTATTTATTAGACCACAAAATCATAAAATAATAAATTTTTAGTGTTTCTTGTAATGGCGCATTATTTACTCAAAAAAGGTGGATTAGTAACGCATAAAATACTTATTTCATTAAATGTAATAACAAATTAAAAGCTTTGCGATAAGAATGATCTACTGAACTGAAAGAAGAGGTAAAAATTGAATTAAGCACTGATAAATAAACAAACATTATTTATAATAAAATAATATCGAGTATTAAAAAACCAATTTATTTAGTTATCAAAATAATATCTATTTATCGCTTATTTAAATATTTATTTTTATTTCACTTGCGAGTAAATATTCGTTCAAAATATATATATGTAGGTACATAATTGATAAAATTCGTTTTTAAAATGTAACCAAAAGTCGTCCATCGCCATTTAGGGATTAACTCCATATATTTAGTTTGGTTAACTCGAGTAGGCAAGGAGAAACTAGGTTACATATTTTTACAACTATAAAGTATAATAAAATATAACGTTAACTTTAAAATAGTTAATCTTCGATACACGTCACTGAAGTTACAATAGCCATTTCCTGAATTCCTACTATATACCACATAACTGATAAATAATAACAGATTAAAACAAAAAATGGAATTTACTGAACTTTCGAGATTAATTCACGTTAAACATTATATTGTGAAATTAACAAGCCAAGTCAACAATAATTAAAAATATGAAGATATAATATAGATAGATCGCTTGGTTTTTCGGCATTTTACGCTTTCTATCTTCGACAAGCCCAACAAAGAACCTCCAACCTGGAGGGCCAGTATCCTACCCTATAATCTACAGATCATATATTAGACTTTAGATCGCAGCAGTGCATGCGACACGACGAGGATTTGAACTGTGTTTTCCCACTTCCCAATCAGTCGGTGTAGGATTAGTGCTATACTGCTGGTTATGGTTAAATATGAAAAACGCATGTATATTTCTAAAATAAAGTTTTTTTTATTGTTTAGCTTATAAATTTTTAATTTTAAACCAAATTTCTATTTCCTCTGTGTTTCGTTCATAATTTATTATGAAATCGTTTCGTTTAAAATATTTGCTTAACTTAATAATCGTCTGCTAAAAAAGCTATTCTGAACAATAAGTTCAATCCAGCTAAAGAGTTATGATATTCAGTTTCTAATTAACACTTTTCTATTTGTAATGAAAGTAAAATGTCTTTGTTATTCGGTTGGCCACCAGTGCTCGCTATATAGAGTAGTTAACTTTTAGGACTAATTCAACTAAAATTTATTTTATGATACCAAATTAGTTTAGAAATAATAAACATGCAATAATAATAATAATTGTCTCATAAGTAAGGTAATTGGATGTCAGCAGTTTCAAAAGACTTATTTTGGAAAATTTAATGTTGTAGAAATTGGACAATTTCCCGACAATTGCTGTTTAAAACATTAATTAAATTGTGTTAATTAACTATAAAATAAATTGCATCATTTCCTAGTTAATGGTTGATAAAATAATGTAATTGTAACAAAATAATTAATTTTTTTTAATTTAAACCTCGAATACACCTATCAAAATGTTCTTGGCCGAAAATATCTTAAGATAACTTTAAATGTGAAATCAGGTAAGTGTTACATTTAAATTACAAATCCCAGAGATTTAATTCGTATGAAGTGTAATGAAGAATATAAAAATTAGGAAACTTAATTTCAATGCTAGTTCAACATTTAGGTAAAGTCGATTATTTTACTTTCTATTTGTGCATTTATTGTAGGATGCGATGTATATTACAAAATAGAAATAAACAACCAGGAACAATTACACAAAAATTTTATATAGATTGACAGGAAGCTTTTTTAATGTACAATTATTGCGTGACCTAAAACAACACTATCAAGTTTAACCATGCAAAATTGTGCACTGTTATCGTGCCGTTCTTTTAAAGAAACGCCTTAACATTTAACAGTGAATGAAATAGAAAGCTTCGGATTGGGTGCTTACATAAAATGATTTATTTTTGAATCAACTTGTTTACAATAAAAATTAGAACAAGTTAAATAATAACCCCCTCAAAAATCAACTAGACAGGGAGCTAAAAGTCAGAAAATGTATTTAGAGCACCATTGGTATCTTTTATAAATAAATTGATACGACCAATTTTTGGGGTCGCCCTCCGGTCCGTTATAATATCCAACCATGATAATATTATGTATATTTCGGTACTATCAAAAGGAAAATTAATTTAAATAAGCACATTATAAGATGATCTAATTGGAAAATTTGTTTTTATCTTTCAAAAATTAAATTTTGTAAATACCAGTTAAAGATGGGGACTCCCAATTCCAATTTGATATCTTAATCATTGCAAATATTTTCTTTATTATCAGCATAACTGATACAATCTATTTATGGAAGTAAGACACCAATTTTATATTTGCAACGGATGACAAATCGAACTTGGAATGAATAATTAATCGGTGCATTCCAATATAGTAACTTTTTGACTGTTATCGATTGATCAAATTATGTGTAAGAAAATTATAAAACCATGAGCAACCTATACAAAAATTTAACGTGGTATAGGTTCAGTATAATAACTTTCAAGGTAATTTTAAAAACGAGTTTTGTCTGATGTAGCAAACTAGAATTCTTGTAAACATGTAAAACTTGTCCCAAAGACATAATGCACTACAGCTTTCATATGAATGGCATATATTATTCAAATTTCTTCTAAAATATTCCAATTTTTTGTTTTATAAACCATGCAAGTGGAATAAAAATATTGTTATGGCGATGATGAAATAAAGCAAGGTGTAAATAATGTTCTGATCTACTTAAGAATGCCCATTTTATAATGCAGAGATTATTGAACTGTGTCGATGAAAATGGTTAGGTCCAATTTTTATATCCAAGTGTAGGATATTATGACTACTAAAAATTTCAATTATTCTAAAATAAAAGTTGCAAACTACCAATGAAATTATTACAAAATATTTCTATAGGTACTTAATTTCTCATTTTATGTGGTGAAAAATTTGGTCTACTCTACAAATTAATTCTTATTGCAATAATTTACATGAAAACCGTAAACATTAGAAGTAAATACGTTCACAATTTTAATTAAATTCATTATGTAAATGTAAAACACCTATATCTATTATTTATTTCGTAACTCATTGTCAACTGCAATTATTATAGATTGAATTGAGATTCAAGGAGAAAAACCAATTACTGTCGTTACTTGAGAAGAGCACCTAAGGCAGTGCGGATATAAAACAAACAATGTTAAACTACTCACGGTTCTGCTTCTATGCTTTTCAGTTTAGCTACATAATTTGATGGAATGTATCCTTCTTGTCTTGTTCGTTTGCTGCGTGCCAACCACCAATCTCCTTGTGTATCGTTGAGGATCTCCAAATGCTCTCCTTTATGAAAACTTAAATCTTCATCGGTTCTAGCATCATAATCATACAGGGCTATAAATATCTTTGCATTAGGTAAATCCGGTTCGAGACTAACTACAGGCGGTCGAAGAGTTTCCTGTGGGGGTGTAGGAATAGGATTGCTCGGTACACTAACGTCTTCCACAGTGTTAACACCCAGTCGTACAATATCTACTTCTCTTCTATCAGAAGGACTGCTAAAGCAATTACCCATTTTGATGGTGTCATTAAATTAACAGTCCAGCACTTAAAAAAATATCAATTTAATCACGATTATTATTTACACTAAAAGTTTAAAACCAAACCAGTTCACGTTTTTAAAAACAATATTAAAAAATATGCCCACACTACTACACAATTTACTAAACACAAATAATGTCCTTTTCGTTAGCTTTCATTCACAAACTACATTTCTACTACAACATACTGGAACGAACTTGTCACTTTGACAGCTGTGAATATCTCCTACCGTCAGATGTCGCTGTCGCGCTACTATTCCTTAACATAGCGGATGCTTCAACAATTTTTGTTTATGATTGAACACGAAATGAAGATGAACGTCATCAACGTTTTTTGACCTTAACATCAAACAAACAGGGTATTTAAAAGATCAGACATAAAATTACTTTAAAAAACACCGGATTTTTTGTAGTGATTAATCGACATTAATATTATCAATATTAGTACATAACACTTTGTCAGGTGGCATGCAAAAATTAAAAATGGTAAAACTTTCAAAAAATTAAAAAAAAACTTTTTTTAATTTCTGAGTGGTAAATTTTATTAACCATCTGTGTGATGTTGAAGTAATCTTAAAGGATTTTTATATACAGGGTGTTCCCGTGACCGTGGAGAACCTTTGAGGGGGTGATAAAAGACAATTTTTGAAATAAATTTTTTGTCCAAGTCTAAACCCTTGGGGGGTATCTCCCTTTAAAGCAATTTATTGAATTTTTGGTTTCAAACAGCCATAGCTCCGATATTGTTGATTTTTTAGACTTTATAGATTAGACCTTTTTTGAAGATCATTTGCTTATCTACAAATTAGATTATATCCCCTTATCGTCTAGAATAAACGGATTTCGAGTTATAAATTAAATTAAGGAAAAAAATGTTAAAAAAGTTCAGGTTTTATTTTTTTTTACTTTTCTTGCAAAAAACTAACGGTCCAAACCAAATTTTCAGAATTTCTGTAAAAACGGTTGGTTTCCCAAAAATATTTATTTGGCCAAAGTTGTAGCCCGTTAAATTTCCTATCCGGTTTGGGTCGTCAGTTTTTTTATAAGACGTTTCGGTTAAGAGATACGAGAAAAGTAAAAAAATAAAACTCGAATTTTTTTAACATTTTTTTCCTTAATTTAATTTATAACTTGAAATCCGTTTATTCTGGACGATAAAGGGATATAATCTAATTTGTAGATAAGCAAATGATCTTCAAAAAAAGGTCTAATCCATTAAGTCTAAAAAATCAATAATATCGAAGCTATGACCATTTGAAATAAAAAATTTTAAAAATTGCTTTAAAGGGAGGTATCCCCCAAGAGTTTGGACTTGGACAAAAATTTTATTTCAAAATTTGTCTTAGAAAAGCGTCTTTTATCACCACCTCAAAGGTTATCCACGTTCACGGTGACACCCTGTATTTGAGTAAATGCAGTAAATTTTCCTTCTAATTTGCTCAAATCTTTAATTTCAGTTTTTCATTTCATTTTGCCTATTTGTTAAATATTAATGTTTGTGCGGTCTCATATTCTGGAATTTGAATATTCATACTAACCTATTCTGGCATTCCCAGAGAACTTACACGACTCTCGCATATCGTACACTTTTTTGCTTCCTGAACGATCTTTAATGTGGACCAAAGGAGTTAATACTGTTTCAAGCTAATAAATTCAAATTGAATAAATTTCTTGCGATATCGGTGATTTGAAACAAGAGAGATATCATAATATAATATCCGATTCTAGTAAAAGGAAAGCAGAATAATTAAAACCATCTGTAAACAAGATTAAAATATATTCTAAGAGGCACCCGAATTGATTGATAATATATTTAGTATGCTATCTTCAAGTTGAGACGGATATGTAAATTATTAATACATGCACACTTAGGTCCACTTAAAGTGTAAACTTCCTTGAAATTTTTCACTTCCTAATAAAATAGGCAAAATAGATGAGGTAGTAATTTATAAAAGTAACACTCTGTAATACTGAAAATAGATTACATTTACTCTAGAACTAATTTGTGCTTTTTTATAAGCAAGATATTAATATTCATAACTATACCATGATTCATAAACTGGTTTTTTACAATATAGACATTTTGTTTTTGTGTAAAATTCAATCGAATTACTTTTATGTACATTATTTAAACTAAAATTAGTAGATAAAAACTATGAGAAGTATAAAACATTACACGACTACTAAAGACTTAATATAATAAACTAAATCTAATGGCAGTTTTCAAAACCTATCCTCTGTTCATATAAATTTCTCACTAAATAATTCAATTTTATTTGTTACATACCTAAAGAAAACTATGAAGTGATTTACGTATACGGAACATTATTGTGTTGTTATATAAATTCGTAAACAATTACTAAATTTTATACACAAGAAGTAGTATGTAAATATTTCATAAGTTGATTAATTGTAATAACTAAAAGTAAATACACAAGCCCAGTCCAATTTTACAAAACCACATCAATGTTCACGGTATCTTCGTATGAATCCTGTTCTCATCCGTTATGGACAAAATAAATCACATTAAAAAATTAAAGAAAAAAATTCACACGTCCACATGATATTAAACGAAAAGCTTTCCAAGCATTATTAAGACAATTTTTAAAGTTTTTTCTAACCACAGTTCACTATCATGCAATGTATCTGTCCGCACTTTTAGATGAACACGGCTGAATATCATCCAAATAATTATGCGTCTGTTTCGACGTGGATGCTACTGCTGGATAGGTTACTGGCTTGTAATTGTAAACACTCTGATTGGATTTATTGTGCTCTTCTGGCGATTGATTTGGCAAATTTTGACGTTCTTGAAGATTCAAACTGGGATCCTCCGTTACTGGCCGGTAGTGCATCGTCGTACATTTTTGGATTATTGTTAACAGTGCCGACTCTACACAACAAACGTAGCCCAAAGACTAAAAATAAAAACAAATTATGCAAAAAAAACATCTTTATCACGAAATGTAAGTAACTTACACCTGTTATGAGTAATTGATGTTTCGTCCATTTAGGGACCCAAGAGAAGGCCTCAGATAAGAATATCATATGAAAAATTAACGAAGAAGCTACGAGGAACAACACACTAAGGCTTACGTAAAAATAGGCATTCTGAAATTTAAAAAAAAAAAAAAATTAATAAAAAATAATGGACAAATAAATAAAATCACTTACTATCTTCCCCCAATTAAATGGAAACAAATAGATGATATGAGAAATGTCAAGAAACAATAACAGACACGTTACGAATAGACTGACTAGCGTTACGAACATCATAAGGCGCAAGCGGCCCACCAAGGGCAACATAAATAAACCAACTTTTACTGTTCCCGATGTACATAAACATGTTAAACATGCTACTGTAGATATCTGAAATAAAATTTCTTTATTTAAACAAAAATTCGTTGTATATAAAAAATTTTGACTCACGATAAGAAGAACCCTAATTAGTCCGGTAGCTGTTTTAAGATGAGTGTAGTCACAGTAAACAATAACTCCAGAATAAAGAGACAGATCGGGCGAAGCAGCATGATGGCGGTAATGAGAGTGCGAGTCCCATGAGTTTATCGTTCCTAGGGGAGTTTCGCACTCGCAGCCGCCTGCACAGTCAGTGCTCAGGGCTCCTGTCCTGCTGCCCGCTATCTCAAAGTCCTGCAACACACAACTCATACCATCCGGTTCCTGTAACATGGACATTGAACACTTAGTGCCGAAGAATTTTGACATTAACAACTTCGAGGGGGAATTCAAATTTATCAATTTATTTGTTCAAAACAATACCAGCTTTTCAATATTTAAATTAATTTAAAAAAATAAGAAAAGATATAATTATTGTAAAACTTAACTGATATTGTTAATATCCAAGTTCATCAATCGGTCAATTATGCTAACCAAATTTTGGTCAACATGTTTGACCTTATTTTGAGAAATTTGGAATTTATTGTCACGTAAAACTTAAGAAGATGATACAGATTAAATTAAGATTTTTAGTCGGTATGATTTTTAAAAACAAACCAAAGTTATTTCTTTGATTTCGAAAGTTTCTATCAAATCTCGAACAATTTGAAGGCATATTTCATATAATTTTTGTGCCTAGACCCTGCATGTGATCACCGAGGATGGGCAGCTGCATGTTAGTCTGCCCAACTGAATATAAAAAAATTCAGGGTTTAGCCTATAACATATATTACCTACCTATTCACTATACTTAAAATTGCAAAAAAAAAACTTCATACCCATTGCCCACTAATATGTTTTCTGCGTATCCATTGGATTTAATAAAAAAAAATCATTCTATCAACATCAGGCTTTGAGCATTATCTCAACCTGGATATTGCATTCCTTACAAAAATAATATCCCTCCCTTCTCTGATAGCAAATAAGATACCCGTTGGGCCCCAAGGTCTCCTCCATGTTGTACAAAGGAGAATTCTTCTATAAGAGTGGAAATAATTAAGCTCTTACACGCTTGGCCGAGGGTACAGTATCAACATTACCACGTGTTCTAAGTCCGTGGTTCCCGATTTACTTTGAATAAATATTTAAAACTTGCCAAGTCGCTGGAGCTAGAAAAATATAAATCATTTAATAATTAAAAAATAATTTAGTTTGTCCCTTGTTCTAGGCAAGTACAAAATCAGAAGAGAAAATACCTTTCAAGTACTTCATATTAAATCTTAACTTTCGAGAGAGAGAGAGAGAATGTAGTATACAGAAAAAGGCTATAAGGCTAAAGAAGATCGAATAAAAATATATCTGCTCTTTTGCATAAACGAATATATTCACATATTTCAGCAGTGTTCCCTGCATAGAGTACGAGTTTATTTTAAAGCTCAAGGACCATTAATGATTAATAATTTTTAATATTTAAAAAGGTATTTCAACGTCTACAAAATACTGTATTCACTTTTATAATATTAATATTATTTTAATATCATTAATATTATCCATCAAATGAAAATAATTTTTAAGAAAAATTGCTTGCTTCATTATTTTTGAATTTCTGTAAAATATTATTTATTTCATTATGATAGTCATGAGCTAACCAGAAATGTTTCAAATATGTATTAATGGGTAATACAAAATAAAATCATAAAAAAACCTGTACAACTTTGAACAAGAATTGATAAAATTTGTGAGAAATTCAATTTACAAATCGATACTTACATAACTTCAACCGCATGCACTGTAAAATTATTCCACTTTACCTGAAGTTTTCACATGAAACAGTACACACATATACAGAAAAGAAAAAAATAAGAAAAAAAAATGCTTTATTTAACTACAAAATTTACAAAATAATACAATAACAAAACAAAAAATTATTCTAATCAAAATATCACATTTTATGTCCATTTTTAATAATAAATGACTTTTTTCAATAAAAAATAAATAACAGGGAATGTATTGTTAAATAATAATCTAATACTGAATAGCAATTGTCTTTATAATTTATGAATAAACCCTCCAAACCGAATTGGAAGTCAGTAGTCATAACTTTTTTTAATAAATGTAAACAAAGACCTACAACTTTACATGGAATCCGAACTACGGCACAAATAATTTGCTAGCAACTGGGAATCGAACCTATGATACTACAGCCCAAACCCCAACTATACTAGACCAACTATCTGCACACAAAGCTTTTAGCCAGAAAACTTTAAAAAAAACTAAAACATAAAAATTAAAAAATAACAAAAAGTAAAAATAAAAATAGGTTAAATAATTTTTTTTTAATTTGTAGGTTTGGCACTTATTTTCAAACGTTTGTATATAATATTATATAATATTTATACATTACTGCTGGTAAGTAGTTTCCTCTCCCTGTAGTTTCATGACTAAAACAGTGCGACAGTATTAAGATCAGTAAAAATGAAAGTAAGTGAGAAATAAAATAGGGTTTGACCAAGAAGCAACAATATTCAAAAGCAAGCAGTTGTGGTATTTTACTTCATTTAATATAATATGCCGAAGTACTGAAAATAAGTGCAGTAAATAATTATGTTTGGTACAAAATTAACCAGGTGTAGATAAAGGAGAGCAATGAGTGCTGGTTTTCATCTCAAAGTCGATAGTTTGTACTATACTGAGCATAAAATTGCAATGGTAGTACATAGCAGTAAAATAGTATAATGGAAAATTTTCAATTAAGGTATTTTTATACCAACTCAATTATTCTTTGTATATATCAGCAGTAAACAAAAGTAGCTAAAATACAGTCTGATATAAATAATAATAAGTAGACTTGATAAAACTAAGCAGTATGTTACAGTCAATCCTAATCCATTAATATGATTTTGAAGTAAAGATTGGAATAAAAAAAAAACAAAGAAAAACCTTGAACCATTGAATCCGGGTAGAATGAGATGAGCTTGCGGAGTTTCAAGTGCTGTTTTTATGTTAAAATTTTAACATAATTTCTCCTCATAGTACTTTGAAAACAGCAAGTGTTTGCTCAATTTTAGTACACTTTTATAATGTGAAAGTCTGCCTCAATCAATCTAAGAACTCAGTACAAACTTGTCCGAGGCTATTATGCAAACCTCCAAATAACTAACAAAAAATAGGGTTACTTCCACTATGATGTAGGTCCCCAAACATGAAAAAATATAAAATAAATAAATATCACTACTTTAAATAAATAAATACTTTAAAATACGTTAAAAAAACTTAAGATAAGTTACAAATCCCGTAACATAGGAAACATTTTAATTGATAATATTGAAGACGAACTATTTTGTAAGCTTGCAAAAAGTTTGAAATCCTTGAAGAGTAATTGATAACTGACATAAAAAGAACAGATCTCAACTTTCGTTAAGAGTTGGGAATTTTAGATTAAAATAATACTGATATAGTGGTTTCAGCATAATCTAGTTTAGTAGTAAACTTCAGAATCAAAAACCAATTTTGAAAACCATACTTGAAAGTTGTAATTTTTCATATTTCAGCATCTAAAAGATGAATATCCGGTTGCAAAGAAATTTCAAGCATAAGAACAACGTTCTCTATATCTTCCAGTGCAACAGTTGTATTTAGCCAAAAATATGAAATAAAAAGCATCATTGGTATAAAACATAAATAAATACTGCTGATCAGGTTCACCAAACTAATGAATTTAAATTGAAACTTTTTGTTAATTCTGCATTGTTATTACTCTCTTAAGATTATTACAAGTTTCACATTCCAGGTTTTTAACTCACATCCATCGTAGATGATGAAAATAAAATATGGTAAAATATAATGGAACATTGTGTGTTGCACTGTGGACATGTTGATTATCTAATTTTACAATGTAGGTACCTACTACGTAAACAACTTTACCTCTAAGACTAACGAAAGTATCACTTTTTGTATAATTTATCAGAACTAAAATGATACTTTACGATATCGTGTTAAAAAACATGTAACCTGAATAAACACATAAAAAATGTTATTTTCGAGCCATGTTTATTCAGGTTACAATTTTTGTAACAAGACTCTGCGACTCGTTCTGCTAAATGCTTCCTCATTACGTAAAGCATGTTTCGGTTGCTCTCCCATAAATAGCTATGGTGTCTAAGGAGAGGAAAGCTTTACAAGCAGATTGTATAAAACTTCTTGGACTAGAAAAATATACAGGTCGATAGGCCAATATGATTAAGGTTCCAGTTATTTAAAAATTCTTTTCTTTCTTAGGCACTCAATTTTCAACTCGAATTTGCTACTAGATCACAAAAACTAAACATAAAATTCTACAAACAAAAACTAAACACACTTGCAACACAGATACTCGAAATACCTGAATATCTTCAGGATTGACGCTTGTAGGCTCCAGGTCTCTGATGTCGTCCAGTAAAAACTCAATTTCGTCGGTTCCGATGATGTCAGACACCGAATTTATATATCGGCCTGACACAGACTGCATGACACTCGGTCGCTAAATTAAGGGCGCGAGCCCTAACCAATCCATTTTCTTCAATTATCTTCCCAAGTTTGTCCAAACAAACCGCAACTCCCCGTTTCTCTCATAACCTAACTAATCAAAACAAATCTTTTTTTTAATATAATAATGAAACCATTCACTCAGTTAAGACAATTTTAACCACCACTGATACACATTTCAAAATGTAACATCTAGAATAACATTTTAGTCTCACTACTACTGACCTTTTATTCTTCATACAAAAAATAATTAAAAGTACATAAAGAAAAACCACACAAAAAGACTTCACATCCTAAATTTTATTTTCAAGCATTCGTCATCGTTAAATTCCTTCATTACACGAATTTTTATTTCATACTTTGCGTTTTTCGTCAACGCCGAATATAGCACGCCATGTTTACTACAACATCGAGGATGACGTAATTCCACTTCCGGCTTTAAAAGTCACAAAAGATTAATGCGAAATTAGCCACATTCAACAAATAAATTTAAACATCGTCACTTAAAATTATGAATTAAGAAAGTTTGCCATCGATATTAGCACTTTGTAACCTAAATTGCCATCTAATTTATTTTTATGTTTTGTTTATTCCATCTAGATATATACAGGAACATGCAAAAGTTGCTTCCAATTTTTTTATTACGAATGATAATAAAAATAATATTAAATTAATTACTTAATGTTTTATAAACTCTGTGCATTAATAAAAAATTCGTCGGAAATTAATTTGTGTTAAAACAATAAAAATTGTGTCGAAAAAGGGGGTGTTTCCATTTGATATCAAATGCGGACGTTCGTGTTGACAAATTAGTTGTCAACACCAAATTAATGATTGCATGTTTTACTTATTAAAATTATTAGAAAAATGTCCGAAAAAGATTATGCTCCTTTGAGTGCTGCTTGCGTTCGCGCTTTACATGACAAATTATATGACAAAAGAAAAACTGCAGCTTTGGAAATAGAAAAGTAGGTTGTGAATATTTTAGGTTATATTTTTTGAAAAATAGATATTTTTACCTGCCTACTTGGATTTTCTAGAATAATTTTCAATATGTTTTAATTAATTTTATTTCTAGGATGGTTAAAGATTTTAATGCGGTGAATAATACAGTACAAATTAAAAAGATTCTAAAAGTGTTGGGGCAGGATTTTAGTAATTCTTCAAATCCTCATGCACGAAAAGGAGGTCTAATTGGTTTGTCTGCTTGTGCTTTGGCTCTAGGAAAGGTAAATCTTGTTAACTTTTGTTTATCTTGAATTATTCAGCTGATTTTTAGGACACTTCATTATATATGGAGGAATTAGTCTTTCCTATTGTAGCACGATTTAATGACTCTAACTTGCGTGTGAAATATTATGCATGCGAGTCATTGTACAATGTGGTTAAAGTAGCACGAAGTGCCATTTTATCGTATTTTCCTAATATATTTAGTGCCTTAAGCAAGGTAGCTACTGATGCCGATCAAAATGTTAAAAATGCATCTGAATTGCTTGACCGTCTTCTAAAGGTTTACTTCAAATTATATAATTTTGCATTTAACCGTTTGTGGTTTTTTAGGACATTGTAACAGAGACTCCTTCGTTTGATTTACGTAATTTTATGACTTTATTACGAGAGAGACTGTATACAAAGAGTTCTTTTGGTAGACAGTTTGTTATATCGTGGATTTCTGTTTTGGATGCTGTACCCGATATTGATTTGGTTGTTTATTTACCTGAACTTTTAGACGGGTTGTTTAGAATACTAGATGATCCCATATTGGAAGTTAAAAAAATGTGTGACACTGTTTTAGATGAATTTTTACGAAGTATTAAAGGTGATCCTACTCGAGTAAATTTTGCTGGTATGATTAACATTCTAATAATTCATGCGCAGGAAAAAAATGACGAAATATTACAGGTAAAATAAAAATAATTTTGTTTTTTTATTAAGGAAATTAATAGTCAGTCTTGTGGCCTCTCACAGTTTTAAACTTTTTGATAGATCTGGTAATATTTTAAATAAAAGGTTAGAAAAAAGAGGTTGAATCAGTTCAAAAGTATTTTAAATGCTTTATAATAGTAAAGTTATTCGCACATCAAATTGTGAGTTCTGTTTGCACTTTCTGGTAATATAAATCCAATTTTTTAAAAAGAATTATTTTCAAGATGTAAAAAATACTAACTTTAAGCCATGAATTTTTTCAACATTGTCATATTAAAATTAAATGTTTAATTACTTGTTATGAAATCATCTTTATTGCATTTTCTACAATAATTTGTTTTAAAAAAATGTTTATAATATCTGGGCAGTGGCGGTTTTAAGGAACAGGCAAGGTAGGCTCGGCCTACCCAAAATTTAATGTACATAAATAACATTTTCTTTATGTATAATATAATTAATATTTTAATATAGCGGACAATAAACGTTTGTTATTTTTTATTATTTACACTTAAAATTGCAATTACAGCTGCAAAAATTAGTACGTTTTATATTTTTATTTTGTATCTGCTTCAAAGTATTATGGCGTAGGCACTGGCCTAGCTTGGTCCATATAGCGCAATGTAACAGTGAGACCATGACGCCAGATACAGCAATACTATGGCGTCAATAGCGTGCGCTTAGGCCCGGGCCTACCAGATACTTGCAGTTATTTGATACCACGCGATAAACAGTTTTTCTTATCGGATATATGCGATCGGCATTTTAAAGCTTTTTACATGACAAAAAGAAATTTATCTCAAATTAATTAAAAATTAATTATATTTTGTACTTTGTAATGTACTTTTATTATTGCAAAAATAGTTTAAAGGGTAGGTTAGGTTGCTATTGCTAAAAAAAATTGCTATTGCTACAATGTCCCAAGATGGTCTAACTACACTTGAACTGTTATCAATACAAAAAGACATAAGAAATTATAAATAACTCAAGAAAATATTCACACCTTTCTCAGTTTTTATCTATTCGTAAAATATTGCTGGCCTACCCAAAATTTTTCTCTACGAGCCGCCACTGTATCTGGGTTGTTTGTAAAATTATTGCATTTTTCTGTTATTCAGACAACTTTGAAGAGAATGGAGTGATCTTGATAGATGTTATAAAATATTCATTAATTTTCAAATAAAACAACACCAAGGTTTTTACTTAAGGCAGTCACCCCGTGTGATATGTTGAAAAAATGCAATTTTTGTTTTTTTCATAAATTGATTCCTAAACATGTGTAGAATATTCTGGTAAAGTGATTTTCCAATTTTCTACACACATTTACACTTTAAAAACATTACAAAGATTCTATACGTAAAGCAATGCTGTCTTTGCACAACTATCGGTATTTCTTTTCATCCATTGGGATTGAAGCAAGAATGGAGCCAGCAGTTTTAAGGGACTACTGTGATGAAGATGAAGGAATTATCTATAGACCAGGCATAGCAGATTAATGGTGACTAAAGATTTTAACTTGATTTAAATCTTAAAAGATTTACACTATGTAATAGTTTAAATCGTATTTTAACTTTTTTTGAACGCGTTTCTCTTAAAACTACGTTCTTCTAAATAGTCTCCACGATATCTCAAAAATCGTTTGACCAATTGCTTTGAAATTTTAATCATAGATTCAGCACATGTATAGTCATCGTTTAATCTAAAATAACGCAAGAATTCCGAGCCGTTTTTTTTTGTAACAAAATAATCTAATAAAATTCTGAAATTTGAAAAATAATTTTCAAAAACATGTCAATTATTTAATTTTCAATATTTTTTGATTGATTCTAGTTCATGCGATAGCCATAGCTTCACAGAATGAAATTCTGTTTGGTTTTTTGATATCAGATTAGCCAATAAGCCAGAATCATGGAGACCATCTACAAAATTTTCTTCGGCATGTTGGAATAATTTTGATGTAAGATTTTGGTCTGAAAAAATTCTGACTTACTGTTGAAATGTTAATAATTATATAGTAAAAAGTTCAAACTTTTATATTTTTATTGTTTGTCAAAAAAAAATCCCAAAGTAACTTTAAAAAAATTTTCGTCACATGGGGTGACTGCCTTAAATGCAAACTATAATAAATTTTTGACTGTGACTTAAATAAGGTTGTTTTTTCAATAATGTCCAGGGTGCTCTCTCAACTGATGTACACCTCTTAGGAAGTGATAGAAGACACTTCTTCAAGAAAAACTTTTAACCAAAATTTTCTTTAAATTTAAACTTTTAAGAAGTATCTCCGAAGCAAGTTTTTTAGTTTTTATCAATCGCCTATGGAAATTATTGTTTTTATGGATCAAATTATTATAACTTTACATGGAAAACTGTGACGTCACAAAATCATATTTTTTTAAAATTGATTTTAATAACTCTGCTTCAAACCATCAAAATTTTGATTTTTATGACCTTTTCAGTTTACAGCCATAACGTGGATTAAAGAATTCGTGAAATTATCTGGACCTTTGATGTTACCTTTTATGTCTGGAATTTTTACAGCAGTATTACCATGTTTAGCATACGACACGGATTCTCGCAGAAGTATCCTTTTTTTCTTTTTTATTTTGTACAGGCTGGGCAAATCTCTTGGTTTTTGCAGAATAGCTTGGTTATTGTTTAATTAACAGATTTTGCGTATCAATTTTTGATATCTAATCTAGTCGTGCGCCATTGTTAATTATTACAGAACTATGACAGTCCGAAATCGTTCAGTACAGTTTTTATTTATTGTTTAATTAATGTAAAATTAAAATTTTGTAACGGTACATATTCCTGACTTATTAGATAAAAATAAAGATCTCCGAGTTATAAACTTACAAAAAATTAAATTTCATATGCGAATCGGTTTGGGGCATGCTTATTACTTTTCATTACCTTAAAATATAATAACCAGGCTAATTTGTAACTTTCACGAAATTTACCTACTCTGTACATTAGCATCATGAATTTAAATAAAAAACTTTTATGTGTGATGCTAATAACAATATTTTAGTTGATAAATGAATGCAAATAATTTAGTTAGCATTTAGAAAAAAGTTCTATTTATTTTTAAAGTTTAGATAAAAATTTTGCATAAATTTTTAACATGTTTATTAATTTTTAATCTTTAACAAATTAAATACGTAGATTTTGCTAGTAATTTAGTTGCAATTGAAGTTTTTAAATTTTGCATTGTTTAAATATTGACAAAAGTAGATTTTTTGCAGTTTAATTTTCGAGAGCATGTTTAACTGTTTTATTTGCTACTTTTTTGGATTTGATACATTGCACATATTATTTTAGTAGTCGATTTGCCTTAACCACATTAACTTACTTGTAATCTTGTAATAGTGGAATCTAACTGCAACATAAATTTAACAGAAATATGCGATAGCGCCATTGGGTAATTTGCATGCTTTCTGTTGAGTTTAGAAGTCAATGGGTGCATGGTTCTCTATAAATTTTTTTTGCCTTAATACAGCGGTAGACATTAAGGAAACAGCCATGGCAGTTAACCACACCTTAATGAATCTCGTTTCGCTTCAAGTTGAAAAAGTAGAGATGTCCACTTTGACTGCAGGTATATATTTAGTCAAGTCTTTAAGGAACGTCAAATATAATTACCGTTTTCAGGTGAAAGCTGTGAAGAAATTCAAGACGAACTGGATCTACCATCAGTAGTCACTATTTTAACTCAACAACTTACCCACTCTTCTGTGCAAACAAAAGTTGCAGTTCTTCGGTGGATTCATCATCTGTATGTGAAACTTCCTAATAAGGTAAAAAATTTTGCTTACTGTCAGTTAAACCACCCCACGATTTGAACTTTTTTTTATTGACTATAGGAAAGAATACAATTTTCTAAGCATATTGCAACAAAAATTTTGAGGATTTGGCAATAAGTAGTTGTCGAAAAAACGGCATTTGAAAATTTGAAAAGTAGGGACTTGTACAATGCGACACCGTATCGTGCTAGGGGTAACGACTAGTAAGCTTCTCGACTTTGAGGAATCCGGTTTTCTGTTGACGGTACCTATGCTCTGATGTACTCTTACTGTTTACTCTCAGTTGCGGTTGACACCCGGACGAGTTCTTGGTCTTCGAGTTCCACGGTTGGTGAGTTTTGTCATTCTACTGAGAGCTCAACCACGGCCTATCGCGAATCCATGTTAAAACGAAAATTTCCTTATCTAAAATTTTTGGTTTTTAAATTCGATTCTTTCGAAAACAAGTGCCTAATTTTACAAAAATTTTAGTATGCTTAGAAAAGATTGAGCTCTTTCCAATAGTCAATAGGAAAAAGTTAAAATTGTGGGGTGGTTTGACTGACAGATCCCGAAATTTTAATTATTAATTGACTTTTTTCTAAAAATAAATCTTAGATGTACAGTTATATCGACACGATATTTCCTGCCTTACAATGTACGTTGTCAGATCCTGCTGATGAAGTTGTTCAGCAATGTTTAGTAGTTGTGGCTGAAGTGATATCGTCACCTGCCTGTAATTTATCTTCTAATTTAGTTAATACAGGTAATGAATGGTACATTCGGTGGGTGTGCTACTTAAGTATCTTATATTATAAAATCTTCATTATTTCTGTGCATTCTTGTATCACGGTCTTTGGAGGCATTGACCCCGATAATTTCAACATAAAAAAATTTTTGCTAGATCGTGGATGTTGGTAACATAAAAACTTCTAATTTGAATTTACCGCCGCCGTGCCAAAATTATTATTTGTAAGTTTGAGTTAAACTTAAAGATCAACATACCAATGATCTATCACTTAGCAACAACAGTAGATTGAAGTTGACAAGTACGCTCGTTGAAGGCATTTTTTAACAAGATTTTCTTTGTTACCGTTTGTATCTTTTTCGCCCTTCAGCGAGTAAAATTTTGTATTCCGTTATTTAATATACAATTGTTATATTTGTGTATTTGTAAATCATTCATCAACATCCAACGCCATTTACCTCTTGAGTTTGTCAAGAGGCGTCTTAGACAACATCGGCTTACAACCGAAAACGTTGGAGACCACACCAAACTACTGCTCAAGCCAGCGAACGAACAGATGTGTTATAGCTATTTTGAAAATTTTAAATCAAAATTATCTTTAATTTCTTTCTTATATTATTACAATTTTACTTATTAAATATTGCAGTGATGCTTTCAAAAAATGTTATTTTTCACATGCACTTTAAGTGCTTCGGACCAACGTCTCAATTTGGGAGATTCGACAATCGTACCTCAGGGTGTGGGTCAAAAAAATTCAAATTATTAATCTCAAAATTAAATAAATCGTTTTCCAAAAATATTTCCAATTGCATATAATTTAAATCCAATGCAAAATTTTAATGTTTCTTTAAAGGGATTGAAGTTTCGATTTCCAACTATCAATTCAACGGCTTATCAATCTCGCATGTTCCCTCTCTTACAAATATAATTTAAACTTTCCAATATAATTTTCTTAATCCAATTTATAATTTGAACTGTGTCTTTTGTAAAATAATCAACCAAATCATCTCATTACTGTTTGGTAGCAAATTATCATAAAATATCCAAAAATAATAACTCAATAATGCAAACGCATAAAAATCACTTTATTCAAATCAAATTGTTACTCACAATTTCAAAAATGACAAAATATCAAAAATATCTCACGGAGCCAAAATGCGCACGACCGGCTCGCGCGGTCATTCTTGGCAAAAAGCATTGAATTTCTGGTGATTTGTCCCCACCTATCAAATTCTACAATCTTACAATTCAACTTACTAAAACCAAATTTTCCAAAAATTCAAAAATCAAAATTTACAAAAATTATAATTTGTAATTACGAGATCTACATAAGTAGCACACCCTTGGGTTCATAAAAGTTTGAAATTTCACCATTAATCTCTCTTCTTTTAGATGTATCAATGGAAGGTTTGGGGAAAACAAATCCATATTACACAAAGTTTCTTATAACTCTACTAAATTCGTTTAGTAAAGATAAGCATTTATTAGAAGAGCGTGGATCGTTTATTATTAGGTAAATAAATTGAAAACTTTGGTTTTTTTTAACACTCTGTCCACTTAGACAATTATGCGTACTGCTTAACGCCGAAGATATTTATCGCACTTTAGCTAAAATTCTATTAAAGGAAACTAACTTAAAATTTGCTAGTCACATGGTAGAAACGCTAAGTATGATTTTATTAACTTCTTCCGAATTATTTGAATTACGAAATAAACTTAAGGATCTTAATAGTAAGGTAGGTAATCGATTTTTGTTGACAAGAAATTAGAAATCATATTTTTCTGTATGTTTAGGAATCGTGTACTTTATTTTGCTGTTTATATGAAACTTGGTGCCACAGTCCGATTGCCACAATAGCTTTATGTTTATTATCCCAGTGCTATAAACAAGTTTGCGATCTCATTCGAGTGTTGTATCCTTTTTTTTGATTAATATTTTTAAATTAATTTTTAAAATGAATTTCTTAACCCAACAACAGTGGTAACTTGGAAATTACTGTAGAATTTTTAACCGAAATCGATAAATTAGTTCAATTAATCGAATCTCCGATATTTGCATGTAAGTATTTTTACATGTTTAAATAATATATTGTTGCAAACTTGGTTTTTTTTAGATTTAAGATTGGAATTATTGGAAGTTCCTTGTGATCAAGAACTCGTGCGGGCTTTATACGGTCTCCTCATGTTGTTACCTCAAACAGAAGCTTTTCAAACTTTAAGAACTCGCCTTTCTTGTATTCCTAGTCTTCATTTAGAATGTGCTCACAGAAAGTAAGCTATTTATTAAACAAAATTTTTGCCTCATTAAAAGTAATTATTTTAGGGAAGCGGCAACTGTTTCGAAACCACTCCCAGCAAGATTAGAAGAAATTGACTTCAAGAAACTATTAGATCACTTTATTCAAGTACAAGATAGCCACAGAGAGAGTAAAAAAGCAGCACGGGCAAGAGACATAGCGGCAATTCAAAAAGATTTTCTTAATATAAATACTTAATAATTATAGAAAATTTTATTATGTGCATACTTGGAATCGGAAAAGTTTGGTTTTAACAATATTAGGTAACCAAAAAGAAGAATGAATTAGTGTCAAGTTATGTACAACTACTTATATAGTATTTTAATTTAGTCAATATATTTTTACAATAATTGAAACTTTTTACTATTTTGAAATTTTTAATAATTGGTGTAATTTCTAAAGCTTGAATTCCACTACAGAAAATATTTAGAATTTTACATACAAGAATGTATGCATTCGAGTTACAGACATTAGCATTGCACAATTTTTTGGCCTTGGTAGTAACTGCAAAAAATTTTTCAAAAAATAAAATGTTTTTAAAATTAAAAATTGTAAGTAAAATTTTTTTTTAGGTAATTTTTCACAGAAGACTACGCAACTTTGCTCTGATTTAACAGACTCATTATAAGTGAGTTCCCTATAGTGGGGATTGAAAATGTGATACCTTGCACGCATTTCTAAACGCAAGAGATGCTCTTTGTGTAAATTTTGGTCAGCCATCACCCGAATGATGATTGTGATTGTGATGATGATTATTGTCATCCTGCCACATCTCCGAATACGTCTTGTTATTTAGTAAAAGAGTTTTTCAATTAAAAAAATTACAAAAAACATATTTGAAAAAGAGAAAAATAAAAAACCGAATAATCTGCAATACGAAAAATGATAAAAAATAAAAATTAAATTTTCTTTTTAGTTAATTACTAATGTTTTTAAAATAATAATTTTTATTTTATAATATAGTTAATGCTTTAGTAAATCCAGACTCGAAAATCTTACTTTTGTCCCTAATAAAATAATATACTATTTTTTGATTAAAAACAAAAGTAACAATGTAATTTCGCAGAGTTAAAAAATTAAGTTATTATTTTGTGGGAATTTTTAAAGAAAGTCACGTTCTGGTTATAAGTTTTCTATTTTTAGTGCATGTCGCGTTGTAACAGTTGGCGAACATGACATGCTGCTGACTTTCAACTTTAGAATTGTCAAAAATTGAAACTTGCTGTTACTTGCATTGTTTAAAATTTTTAATAAATAATATATTAATTTATTTTTGAACATTTTCTTGCGTGGAAATAGTGTATTTCTTAAAAGTTTAAAATGTCGGGCTTCAAAGGTAAGATCTGTAAAATTATTTGTCTCAAATTTACCGGTTTTAACCACAACTTTTGCGCTTGTTATGTTTTATTATCAATTTTGTGTGTTGCTTCTTTTAGTAAAAGTTAAATGGGGTAAGGAGATTTATCCCGATATTGAAGTTAATATCCAGGAGCCTCCGATGCTGTTCAAAGCCCAGTTGTTTGCTCTAACTGGAGTTCAACCCGAAAGACAAAAAGTTATGCTTAAAGGTGTAACTTTGAAGGATTGCGATTGGGACAATTTTAAATTGAAAGATGTGAGTTATTTTACTTAACCTTAAGTTGTTTCATTAACTTTCGATTTCTCGTCTAAGGGAGTCACAATTTTATTAATGGGTAGTAAAGAGGAAGACGTTCCTAAAGAACCCGTCGAACGGATTGTATTTGTTGAGGATATGAATGAAAGTGAATTAGCCACTGCTGTGAGTATTTTTTCTTACGAAAACTTCGTGACAGTAGGGTTAATACATTTTTGCATTTCTTAATAGCTGGACTTACCACCGGGCCTTCATAACATTAATAATACATGTTACATGAATGCAACTGTTCAGTGTTTAAGAACGGTTCCAGAATTAAGAGAGGCTTTGAAGACTTTTAAGGGCGGTAAGTAACTTAACTGAAAATTTTCCTGTAAATTTATCAAATTTTCTAGATGTGCAAAGGGAAAATAGTGCTTTAATGGCAGAATCTATAACAGCTTCTTTAAGAGATTTGTATTCAAACATGGATCAAGGTTTTACTTTGCCTCCATTTACACTTTTGCAAATGCTGCACAAAGCTTTTCCCAGATTTGCTGAAACTACTGAAAATGGTGGATTCCAACAACAGGTACGCATATTTTTGTGTTATAGTTTCATTTCTTTACATATTTCATGTAATTTTAGGATGCTAACGAATGTTGGACCGAAATAGTAAGAATTTTGCAACAAAAATTGCAACCCATAAAAGATCCAGCAAGAATTCAAAATTCAATTATTCACAAGTAAGTGCACACAGCTTGTAGGTACATTCTGCAAGTTTCTTTTTTAATATTTAAAATTAAATAAGGTAAAACTGTACTCTTCTTGAAAATAAACTTATATTTGCAATTTTTAGATCATTAATTGACCAATATTTTGGGGGAACTTTTGATGTGGAATGGAAGTGCACAGAAAGTGAAGATGAAGTAGTGAGTAAAACTGTCGAACAATTTTTACAAATAAGTTGCTTTATTTCACAAGACGTTCGATATATGCATTCGGGTCTTAGATCGGTAAGATTTCAAGTTATTACTTTTCAGAACTTGGCAATGTTAAATTATATGGTATGTTTCAGAAAATGCAAGAACACATTACGAAATTATCTACAACTTTGGAGCGGGATGCCGTTTATACAAAAACTGTAAGTTGTCTGACTTCACTTGCTGTGTTGTCACAAAAATTTTTTTTAAATTTCTAGTCAAAAATTAGTCGACTGCCTGCTTATCTCACGATACAGTTTGTGAGATTTTACTACAAAGAGAAAGAATCAATAAATGCCAAGATATTGAAGGATGTCAAGTTTCCAATTGACTTTGATGCTTTTGAATTGTGCTCTCCAGAGTTGCAAGAAAAACTAACTCCAATGCGTACCAAATTCAAGGTAATTAAATTTTATTTGTGACAAGGAAAATTACAGAAGTTTTTATTATAGGAATTTGAGGATGCACAGATCGAACTGGCAGCACAAGCAACAGAGAAAAGCAAAAATAAAGGTGATGGTAAAACAAAACCTAAAGGAAATGTGGCACAATATTGGTTTGATGAAGGTAAGACTTAATTTAGTTGTCAGTTAAACCTTACCACGAATTCAAAAATTTCATCAACACTAAGAAAGAGGATATATTTCTGAGTATAATGCAACAAATTTTTTTTTTTGATTATCCACTAGTTTTCAAAAAACCGGCATTTTAAAATTTAAACAAGCAGGGAGTTGTAATTCGCGAATCCATGTTAAAACGAACATTTCCCTATCTAAAATTTTTGTTTTAATATGCTTAGAAAAGTGTTTTCTTTCCAATAGTGCATAGGAAAAAGTTAAAATCGTGATGAGGTTTGACTGACAGTTCCCCTTAATTTAATAAAATACAAAACCTTAATAAATTTTTTGTAGATATTGGAAGTAACAATAGTGGGTATTACACCCTTCAGGCTGTGTTGACACATAAAGGGCGCTCTTCATCTAGTGGCCATTATGTAGGTTGGATACGACAATCAGAAAATAATTGGTTTAAATGTGATGATGAAACAGTATCTCCCGTAACCACCGAAGATATTTTAAAATTGTCTGGTGGAGGTGATTGGCATTGTGCATACGTTTTGTTGTATGGACCCAAAACTCTCGAACTGCCTTTAGAAAATGTTACTGAAGCCATGGAGAATTAAATTTTTAGACTTGTTTTTCACCTGTTTTATTTACATTTTGTAATAATTAATATACAAATAATAATCAAATGTCTGCCTTCTTAGTTGTATAAACAAACTGTCAATGTTATCTTCCCAAAAGCAAAATATTCTTGCTAAAATTTTTTCTTAAAATGCAATTAGGTAATTAAATGGATAATTTAGATTTTCACGAAAATGCAGTTTTTTAACAATAAATAACCATAGGATAATTTTTACTATAGAGAAGTAAAGAAAAAATAAAATTACAAAGAATTAAATTAACTTTCAAATTACTATTTACAAGACCAGCAGTGTGGTGTAATGTAAATTGACATGCTGAGATGTGGGAGACTGCAGTTTGATGCTTAGTCGCGCCGACTACACTGTTGTTATCCAAAAAGTCCAATATCGAACTGTGGGCAATGGAGAAGGCAACGGGAAACCCATTAGTAATTCCCTGGTATGTCACCTTAGCTTCTGCCAACTTGATCGCTGCAGGGCCGTCCTAAGATATACGACGCCTCTGGGCTACTAAAATTAATGTGTCCCTCTTCAAAAGAAAACAAAACAAATACAAAATAGAAAAAGTCAATTTATTACTGTTTTCCTAAACGAAAACATAAAATGTATACAAAAATAAAAAATATGTACAGGGTCGTCCCAGATACACATTACATACTTAGGTGGCGATAGAGGACTCTTTTCTAAGAAACATTTTTAACAAAAGTTGATGAAGAGTTTTTCCGGTGTATCTTCGAAGTTCAAGGTTATAATGAAATTATAATGGGACCAGCTTGGAACTAGACTTGATTCAATGCAACAAGAATTTTAAAAATTGACTTATAAATGACGGGAGTTCTGAGGTAACAAACGTTAAAAAAAATACAACCGAATTGATAACCTCTTTTTTTGAAGTCAGTTAACAAATCAAAATTGAAAAAAAATTAGGTTGTCAAGTTAAATGTAATAAAATATTTTTCAACTAAAAGTAACCCGTTGAAAATTGATTTTTACAAAAACACAAAAATTTACGTCTTTTTTTAATTTCTTAAAAATGATCTCAAGATTTAATTACTTATTATTGTTTTATTTATTGATTATTATAATCATTTAAAAAAATAAAGATATAATTTTAACAAAAAAAATAATGAAACTAAATTACTTAAGAAAAATTCATAGCAAAACTTGCGTGCGTGTTATTCTGGAAGGTTGTGATCTGCTATCTTTTTGAAAGCCAGTATTTTGTACCAAATTTCAGTAATTAAAAACCGGATATTGTCCAAATTTCTAGATGCTTTTTCTGCTATACGAAATTTTAAAAAAACCACAGAGATTTGGTGGCAAGAGCCACGTGTGACCACTTTGCCCATTTGTTTCGGAGCATTATCTTGTTGCAGAATAAAATTTTTACCAATTAATCTTTGTTGTTGTTAATACCTAAGTATTATTACGTTTAAAAAAAGCTACAATGCATTAAAGGAATAATTAACAAAAATATATTTTAATTCATAAATTTTTTATTTATCACAAGCACTTTCTCTCGGTGCAACTGTGTTGATTACGTATTAAGCCAACATTGATCGCTTAAGACGATTTAAAAACGTGATTAGCACATGCTTGGGAAGAACTGTGCCACTAGGATCGACAAACGTCGTATAAAATTTTTTACTTCGTAATCGTTGTAACGTAAATTGTTCAAGCATTTTAAAGATTTCTGAAACACTTTGCTTATATTTTACTCGATTATGTTCTGGAACTTTCTTTAAAAATTTTCTGACGGTTTTAACAACCAATCGAACATATTGGATCCTGTTTATATAAATTTTCCGGTTTATAGTACCGTCAGCTTTTCTAATAAGGTAAATTGTTTTAATGATCATCCTGTCTAAAGGACACGTGTTTTTCAATTTCGCCCACGGTTTTATGCACTCCGCACAAAACACATGCGTACAACAATTAAGCGTAGCTATTTCTTCTGTGCAGTCAGATAAACAAATACAGCAACTGATTGATTCTTCGTCCAAGTTTGCTTGTGGATTTGTGGTAACGCTAAGTTGTTCGGTCATGATTTCTCAAAAAATAAAAACAAACGACTTAAAAAAAAACTGCGCTGAAAGGTAAATTGCATTGACGCATTGATATAGTTCAACCTATATAGTTTTGTTGATCTGTTGATCCACCGGACAGATCCGTCGATCCACCGCGCAGATTCGTTAATCTACCGGACATATCTGTTAATCCGCCGGGCAGATCCATTGATCTGTTCAGTAGATCCGTTGATCTTTTGTCCAGATCAGTTGAGCAAGCCCGTTTATATGCTGTTTCGAGTTTTCACTTACTAGATGTACCTACATAAACTTCCAAAAATTTTTTAAAAGCTTGGCCGGCACCGACTCCAAAGATAACAATAATTAGCCACCTGTGTCAGATAGTTGAAGTAACTAAATAAACGTAATTATTTTTTATTTTTTAGTGCATTTTTTCCGCAGTAGTTTTTTTTTAAGTCGTTTCTTGTCAATTTTTTTTCATTCGTTTCAAATTTTAGGCTTATGATTACGATTTTTTCTTCTTTTTTTTCATCTGTTTTAGTTTTTTTTAAGTATATTATATTAAATCTATATCTTCTCATTAGAGTTAAAATTCAAATATTTTGGATTTTGTTAAAAAATATTATGTACTACTTATTATTATGTAATGTTTTGAATAATGTAATATATCAAGTAAATTTAAAAGTAAACAAGTTAATTAAACATTAAATATAATTTTATTTATTTATATTTTATAAGCTTTCGATGAGTTGTGTCACCTTCGTCAGAATAATAACAAGCAAAAATATGGAAACCGCAAAATAACGTATTGTCATCTGAACGATCTGTGATCTAAAAATCTTGAAGCCAAGGAGTATATGATCGTGGGTTAAGGAACAACCTAAATTGAGTTTCCGTCAAAGTAGGAAAAACTTAACCCCAATACGTGAACGAAATTAGACAAGTAGATGGCTGTAGATATTGCTCAAGCCATCTATATCGGTTTTCCTATTCATGGAGTTCTTTTCTTTCTTGATGCATATCATTTCGTGCAGAAGTCTATCTTGATAGTTGCTAGCTGATTTTAAAATTTTTGCATTTTTGAAGTCTGCATTATGTCCGTCGACGAGTATATGCTTAGCTATAGCAGTTGATTCGGGTTTGTTACAACGGATACTAGAGATATGTCCACTCATTCTCTTCTGAAGCCATTGGTTGGTTTGAAGCCATATACTCGTCGACGGACATAATGCAGACTTCAAAAATGCAAAAATTTTAAAATCAGTTAGCAACTATCAAGATAGACTTCTGCACGAAATGATATGCATCAAGAAAGAAAAGAACTCCATGAATAGGAAAACCGATATAGATGGCTTGAGCAATATCTACAGCCATCTACTTGTCTAATTTCGTTCACGTATTGGGGTTAAGTTTTTCCTACTTTGACGGAAACTCAATTTAGGTTGTTCCTTAACCCACGATCATATACTCCTTGGCTTCAAGATTTTTAGATCACAGATCGTTCAGATGACAATACGTTATTTTGCGGTTTCCATGTTTTTGCTTGTTATTATTCTGACGAAGGTGACACAACTCATCGAAAGCTTATAAAATATAAATAAATAAAATTATATTTAATGTTTAATTAACTTGTTTACTATTAAATTTACTTGATATAATTATCACAAGTTAAATATTAATATATTTGAATAATGTAATATTATTCTTATACATTTTCTTTGTTTATAGTTCTTAATTATTTTATGTTATATATAAATATTAGCAATTTGTATTATTTAAGAAGAAAAAATTTAGAAAATTTAAGATTTAATTACTGTTCGAGATTGTGATTTAATACTATTATCATTTAAAACGGGAGTGGGATTATGTAATGGGAGAGATGGATTATTCATATAATGTGTTAACAATGGCGTACCATTGCGGTGGTTGATTTGGTTAAGACGTAAGTGAAGTTGTTGAAGATAATTTAAATGAAGGCGGGTGTTTGAAGTGGAAAATATATATATCGTGGGATAATTTAATTTAGATGAATTGCGCAACAGGTTGAGTGGACGCTTAAAATCATAAGATTGCGGTGAAAATATGTCCTGGTAATGGCTTATCACTGAAAAGGTGAACTTTTATAGAACCGGAGGTGACAAAGCAAATGCTGTGATGTTTCTCTTTTTCTTTTTTTCAAATATATAAATGATGTACTACAAAATTATGATATTTCAGGACAGTTATTGATAAATTTAACAATGTTCCTTATGATTATTTGCGACCACATATAAGATAATAACAATTGAATACATATAAGATAATAACAATTAACCACATATAAGATAATACCAATTGAAAAACAATATTAAAGAACTGTTTTAACAAAGTTCTTCATGATTATTTGCGGCTATGATTATTTGCTAGTTTAAGTATGGGGAATTTATTTAGTTAAGTACAAACGATTTATTTATATTTAAGGAAATAACCAATTAGCAATAAGGGTGACAATCTTAGTTTAAGGTGACAATCTTAGTTTTTTAAGTTGACGAGGTAATAATTATAAGAGCGGATAATTTAGAATATAAGGGTTTATTATTTAAGATCTTACAAAAAAAAAAAACCAATTGAGTTGAACATCGAAATATATATATATACATGAGCTTCTTACAAGTTACTATAAAGGTTGTGGTTGGTCATTAAATATGAATAATCGATTAGAAAACATTACGATCAGAGAGATTAACTATCGAACAGTTATTAAATCAAATTTCAAACTAAAGTGTTCTGAATTACATGATATCAAGGAGATTAACTTTGCTGGTAAATTGGTTGTCGGACTACCTTTTTCTTTTCGGTTAAAATATATATTCATCGTTAAACCGAATCCTGTGTTTTATTTAATTTGTGTGTACTAATTATTCCTTCAGGTGTTCTAGCAGTGGTTATGGTTACGGCCCTGGACATGTAAGTTTGAGGTTAGTAAGCAAGGTAACGACGCTAGCCACCAGTGGCGTAGCTAGAAATTTGGTTCGGGGGGGGGGGGCCTGCGAGCGCAGCGAGCCGTTTTTAATAGCGCCGCAGGCAAAATTTTTTCAAATTTTCAAGGTCATGCGCTCAATAGAAAGTTAAAAAATTACAATAAAAAATAATTTCTCCGAAAAAAGAGTTTTGTCAGACATTTTAACGTTAACGACAATAATAATAAACACTAAAACACTAAATAAACATTAAAAATTAAGTCATAGAAATTATTATTATTCTAATAATAATTATAATTGTAAAATCATTGCGTTTTTTTGTTATTCCAAAAGTATTTATAACCTCTCTTCTACATTAATATAGGCACATTCCTGTGAACTGCTAATAAAGCTAAACCGCTTAACCTATTCTCACCCGTACTATTTCTCTAATTTGGCTTTATTCGTTTTAAGATGGAAAATGTTCTTTCTACAGAGGCTGTAGTAACCACTAATGTTCCTAAAATAATATATATATTTGGAAATATCAATATTAAACTGATTAAAAGCTTTTATTGTATATTTTGGAAGCTGCTCCTTTATGTTTTTTTCATTTCTGATGCAAAATCAGCCATTTGCCTTTAAATATAGTATCATTAGTGTTTTGAAAATCATTTATATAGAAATCTATACATGGTTTGAAGTCACTGTAAAATTACGAATTAATAATTTCGGGGGGGGGGGGGGCTTGGCTACGCCACTGCTAGCCACGCTAACATTCAAAGGGCCATCGAGGTTTGTTTGATGATCAACCACAGCTTTGGTTTGGTTTGTAACTTTGATTTGAGAAGGCGGTAATTCAAATTGAAGAACCAACTATTACAATCTTCTTTGGGACAGAACAAATTAAATTAAATGATTATTTTATATATTATAGAGTACGACTTATTTAACAGCTTAAATACGAGTGATATTGTATTAATCAATTTGTTAAAAAAAAGGCTAGGAAATTAAAAATTAAATAAATTACTTTGGTTATTGCTTATTCTAAAGTTTGTTTTTGTTTATACAGGGTGTCTTAGAATACACTTTACATAACTTAGATGCTGATAGAGGACACTTCTCTAAGAAACTCTTTAAAGCATTTTTTTTTAATTTTCACCTTCATGTGGCCATAGTTCAGAAAATATTGATTTTTGGGTAAAAATGGATTAGTGCTTTTTTAAAAAGCGTAAAGTAATCTACAAACTAGATTCAACTATTTTTTGTCTAAAATCAACGGCTTTCGAGTTATGAATGTAGATAAAAAAATGTTGAAAAATTGGAGCTTATTTTGGTTTTTTTCAAAACCCTGTATCTTTTATACAAAACATTTTACAAAAATTCTGATGCTCCATTTCAGATAGGAAATTTAACGGATTACAACTCTTCTCTAGTAAAAATTTTTGAAAAACTAATTCATTTCACAGAAAATCAGAAAATAATAAACAAGGCAACTACAAAACAAAAAATTAAATTCAAAAAAATGTCAGTCGTGATTTTTTTAAAAGATGTATTAATTAATAAATTAATTTTTCAAGTTAATTTCCTATTCGGAATAGGGCGCCAGAATTTTTGTAATATAAAATATTTCATTTTGTCGAGTTTTGACAAGAATTAAAATAAAAAAATCTCGAATTTTTCAACATTTTTTGACTTACTTTAATTTATAACTCGAAAGCCATTAATTTTAGACAATAAAAAGTTTAAATCTAGTTTGTAGATTATTTCACGCTCTTTAAAAAATCACTAATCTATTTTTTACGCCTCCATCCGGCAAGTGTTCAATTGCATATTTCAGATGCGGCTTGAAAAGCTAGTTTTCTCGCCTAACGTTTAAAAAAAACAGTGTTTATTTTAAAAAATGTTGGTATTCTTGGTTATATTTTGTACGTCAATTAAATTAAATTAAATAGGTATTACAAATTTTTGGGATAAAAGGCACTTTTTAATGCAATTATACCACAGCTAACTTATTATTTTATAATTATATGTAAGTATACTATATTTTTATTAAAAAATGTTATATAAAATTAATGTAACAAATACCTATATTTTTTAGGTTAATAATTAAATTTAAACGTCAAATTTTGAATTCAAATATTTTACTACCAACATCAAAAAAAATCCTTAATACCAAATATTTCAAAAAATAATTAAATTTTATATAAATTACGTTTATCATGCGGCAGGAAACTGTTTTCCGAGTACTTGTAAATACAAGCCTCGGCTAATCCGCCTCGGCCTGTAACAAAACTCGTACTCGGAAAAATTCAGTTTCCAGCCTAATGATAAAAATAACTATTTACTCAAAAATCAATATTTTCTAGGCTATGGCAATACAAAAGTAGAAATTTAAAATAAATGCTTTAAAGAGGCTTAACTCTCGAAGGGTTGAATTTAAAATACAAAACAGAAACAAACTTTAGAGTAAACAAAAAACAAAAGTAATATATTTATTTTCCTAGCTGTTTCTTTACCAAATTGATTAATATACTAATATCACTCGTATTTAAGTCATTTAAGTCATCTCTATAGGTAAGTATATAAAATACTCATATCATTTAATTTGCTCTATCCCAAAGAAGATTGTAAATCATTTTTCATTCTTTTTAGAGCTAAAGAAAATCAAAATAAAAATTGCCGCCCCCAAAAGGCTTACGCTTCGGGACAGTAGCCTATTTAGACTTGTGGTTAAGATGGCCCTAATCGAAAAAGAAGTTTGCTATTTATATATTTACAGCTGTATTCATAAAAATTTTACATTAATTTAAAATTTCTAGGGTACATATAGAACACATTAGAGAACAATAAGATATATTTTATATTTTCGTATTTAAAAAAAGTGGAAAAATCTACTTTATAATTTCTTTTATTCAAATCAAACTAAAATAAGTTTATAATGATTACTATGACAAAAGAAAATAATAGAAATATTTTAATTTTTTATTCATTAAAAAGTGGAATATTTTGAGAAACTTTAGACTCAAAACGGCTGAACCGATTAATTTAAAATTTGAGTATGGTTTTTTTAAGCACAATAAAACAATTTTTGGGTTAACGTTTAGTTCAGATGATAACTGAAATAGTTCATATATTTCAAAGATACCAACTCAACTACATCAAATTCACTTGAATCGGTATTTAAACACCACTTTAGTTAAAGAAGGATTACGACCCGCTTATGAATGAACAAAAGTTAAAAGCCTTAAAACACGTTTTAACTAAAATAGGTTTAAAAGATGTTTTACAATACTTTTATGAATACAGCTGTTAGTTTTTGTAAGATCTTTACCTTGCAGAGTCGTATTTAAGGAGGCGGTTTTAGGGGTTACAACTCTCCCCCCCCCCTCCCCCGAAATTCGATCGTAAAAAAATCAGAAAAAATAAAAACAATCTTTACAACTATAACAAAAACATTAAACTTGAAGTGTTTAAATAAAAATTAAAACTAAATTTCTAATAAATTAAATCTCATAAGTCGGGACTTAAATTTTTTTATGTAGGTATTTATTTATTTATCGAGTTCTTTCTATTTTTAATTTTATATTTTATGTTTGTTTTTTATTGTAGTTTTTTTTATTTTTTAAATATGTTGTACTTTATACTTTTATTTTTTGGTTTGAATTTTAGTTTCCTTTGTATTTTAATAAATTAGCTATTTATTTTTTTATTTTTTAACTCCTCCTCATCACCCCGAAAATCTAGTTTAAATACGGCTCTGCTTTGCTTTGCAGGGCAATAAAAAAAAACCAATGGTTTTTTCTTAATGAAAACAATGTATTTTTGTTTCGCCCTATACATGTTGTATAAACTGAACTTTATTTAACGTCTTTAAAATTAACCTAAAAATATAAATCATTGTTGTGTTAGCTAAGCATGCACATTTTTATTTTATAGTTAATAGTTCAGTTTAACAGTTGCTTTTCTATAAGAAAAACCTTTTTTTTTAAACTTAATTAAGAATATTACTTTTTGCAATTTATTAAAATGGCTACAAATAGTTTAGTAGTATCTAAGGTAGAATTTGATAATACTTCTGTTCGACCGATTTTCTGTAAGTTTTTGCATGTTTCCTAAGTGTTATTTATTAAAATCTTTAATTTTATAGGTGATTTTCAAAATGGAAAAATTCCAGAAGGATTTGAAGAGCATATGGTTTCTCAAGTTTACAGAGATGCTGATAATGAATTACTTGTTGCGGTGGCAGCAAATAAGCAGTTATACACCAAAAAAATTATTCCAAATAAAACCCATAATACATTTATTGCTATTCCAAATAGCAAAGGAACGAAGGTAAATAGGTATATTACATTGTACGAATTGTGTCTAAATTCCAAAACTTTAGGTTCGCTTAGTAGCAATTGATTATGCAAAGCTAGCGCCGCATACGGAAGAAGATGATGAAAAAACAACAGGAATCAATTTAAACAATAGTTTGGAATTTACAGATAAAAGAGCCAAAAGAATTCTAAATGAAAAATCAAAACTGAAAGCGGATATCGAATCAATTAAAGAGCATCTGGCTGAAGCTGCATCTAGTAATATTCTTCCAGTAGGTAGTTTAACAATTGAAAATTAATTTTTGTGGTTTTAGGTGTTCAGGTTGAAAAATATGATCTAAATGCATCTATTTCGGAAAGTCATTACAGACCTAAAATTGACACCGAAGCTGAAAACATAGAGGATGTTTATTCTGTTCATAATCTTGTATCTGAACATGTTTTGGAGTCTTTAACGACGGAAGCAGAAAGAATTTTTAACGATCCTGATGAAAATATAGGGTAACTTTTTAATCTCAACAATTCTCAATTGAAATTATTAAAATCATTTTTAGGACATGTGAGTTTGTAACGAAAATTCTTGATACATTTGAAGATATAAATTCCGATAAGAACAGAACTGCTTGTCAAATTTGGTTGTACATTGACTGCCTTATTAAATTTTATCTGACGGTTTCAAAAATAGTAGTGACTAAGAAATATAAAGCTTGTTCTTACTCTGAATTAGCTAGTACAGATATCTTGGAAAAATTTACTGCATTAGGAGCAGCGGGAAGGTAATGTTTTAGCAAATATTTATGTTCGAAATACAATTTTTAATTTTTTTTATAGAAGTCGCCCAACTATCATGAAAGATAAGTGCGCATGTTATATCTTGGTACTTGCCGTATTAAATTCAAATTACTCGATCAATATAACTCCGTTAGCCGCAGAACTTCATATGACACCCAAACGAATAGTAGAATTGGCCAAAGTTTTGCGATTTACTGTAAACGCAAACACCGTATCTTTGAAATTACCTTTACCGATCGTGGTAGAAGGTAAAACCAAATCTGGTAGAAAAAAATAGAATTGTTCGAAATTTAAATAATCTTTTTTGAATAAATGTTTGATAAAAATAAATCTATTTAATTTTTATTTTTACATCTTTTTAATTTTTGTAGCAAAGTATTGGTCTAACAATAACGGCAGCATATAATTTTGCTACTACCATAAATCTACCCCTGCCTTTTTAAATATAAATATTTAGTTTTTTTACAAGTGTTATTCTTGGATGCTTGACATTAGTTTAAGCCGAGCATTTTATTATTCTGCAGCTTTCGTTTTGTTGGTAAATAATAAAATCTAACCGAGAGAGAGTAGTAATGGGAAGAAAATCTCGAGGTTCTTGTAAATGGAAATTTGGGTTATAATTCCTCCCTCAGAGTGCCATTATAATAAATTATCTTTCCACTAAAATGTATGCTCTAGTCTGCCCCTGCACTGTTATAACAATAAATGCTCCCCCGCCCATTAAACACCTGATGTAACCTCACCTTTAGATATTAAACGTCAGAAGAGCTGTCAGTTTTTTGTTGACGTTTTACATTGTTCATCATCATGAAATTTCAACAATGTAATTTACGATCGCAGTGCACTTACTAAGTTTAAAATGGGTAAAACATCGAAAGTCGTCGTTTGTGGTATGAAAGGTGTAGGGAAGACCTCGATTTTACAGCACGTTATCTATGGTAATTTATCTGGAATGTCAGTGAGTTTGAATGGTTTGATTTATTGTTGTCATAGTTTGTCTCACTAAAATTATGTTTACAATGTAGGACTTGCATCCTACCATAGAGGATATTTATGCAGCCAATATTGAAACAGATCGGGGAACAAGAGAAAAGCTACGATTTTATGATATTGCCGGTATTGAAAAACTTCACACTACTACAGCAACGGGTACCACAAACCAACAGTTACCAAGGCACTACTTGATTTTAGCCGACGGTTATGTTTTTGTTTACGATACTCAAAATTTGGAATCTCTAGATGTTCTCATCTCACTTAAGAAGGACATCGATAAAAATAAAGATAAGAAGGAGGTAATAACTAGTTTGCATCTCAATCATAATTTCTTTACTTACTTTTCTTTTTAATTAGATTATTGCCATTGTTATTGGTAATCACATGAAAGAGCAAAAGGACAACGACAACAATGAATCTGAAATAATGAACAAAGCCGTCACGTGGAGTGTTAAAGAAAAAATGCGTCATTTTACTGCTTCGGCCTTGGAAAGGACGTCGTTGTACGAATCGTTCGTGTATTTGACAAGTAAATTAAACCCGCCACCTAGTAAAAGTGCATTTCCTCAATTATCCATGGGTAGAAAAGGATTGACAAAAGAATCGGGATGATGTAGTAAATTTTATTTAAGTATTTATAAATTATTAAAAGATTTCTTTATTTATAAAATTTTTTTATTGAAAATTTTCTGTCGTTCATGAAGATTTTTTGAATTTTCTTGAAAGAAACTCGAATAGCTGTTATTTCTGTATGTTTGAGTGTAAGAATTGTTACCTGATATATTATCAGGGCTATTCATAAACTTCTATATAATTTATTGTCAAAATTGATAATTTGTCAATGTATCGTCAAGGTTTTTTTATCAATATTAATAATTTTTGGGGAACTGTCAGAAAAACCTCATCACGAATTTCAAAATTTCAACTACACTATAGGAAAGAGGACACTTTTTTGAGCATACTAGAACAAAAATTTTGTTGGATTATAAATTAGTTCTCGAAAAAATCGAATTTGAAAAATTTAAATTTACATGTATTTTAGATACACCTTTTAACACGGCTGCATGATTAGACATATTTGTGTAAGGCAAAAAAATTTAAAAATATCCCTGACAAATGACAGAACTCGCCAAGGGTGGAACTCGAAGCCATAGACCTCGTCTGAGTGTCGACCGCGAATGACAACATTAAGAGTATATCAAAACACTCGTACCGTCAACAAAATGAAGAATAGGAACGGAATGTGCGAGTTGACCGTGGCTCGACACGTTGCAACGGGGTGTATCCGGTTACAACTACCTACTTTTAATAACTTTAAAATGCCGTTTTTTCGAAAACTAATGAATAATCCAAAAAATTTTTTGTTGCATTATACACAGAAAATTGTCCTCTTTCCTATAGTGCAGTTGAAATTTTGAAATTCGTGATGAGGAAATTCTGACAGTAACCAATTTTTGCTATACATGAACTACTATTGACAACACTGTCAATCGGCGATTGACTTGAACCAGGGATCTTCGCTTGGTAGTCGAAGCACTTAAGCATCAGACTTATTTATGTCACATGCTGTATTTTGATCTGCAGTATCTACTGCATTTATTCTCAACCATAGAAAATACTTCACAAATGAAGTAGATATTTTTACTCGTTTTATATATCGTCGGCCTAATTTTAAAACCTCGTAAGTCCAAAAAATAAAAAAATTGAGATATTGGTTTTATCTGATCTAATTTGATAATATCTACAATGTTACAATACCTCGTAAGTATCACACCAATGTAGTAGCATCTGTTAAGAGTATTTAAAATAAATAAATAGTTTTAGTTAATTAGTTCGTAAATAGTTTTTAGGCTCTCCTGCAAAAATGACCACAATTGACATACGAGGTTTTAAAATTAGGCCGACGATATACTACTTGAGGTATTTTTCTGGATTGATGATAGTTATAGTCAAGACATGACTATATTCATGTTATTATGCTTTTTTGCTTTCACTTCTACATTGTAAACTATAGAAATTATTGAATTTCTGTTATCGATGGCTTTTATAAAATTACTTCGTAATAAAAGCTGAACTGAATCACTGTGGTTTGGTGTATGAATATTAATTTGTGTATCACAGAAGCATTTTATTATTCTTTCATAGTTATTACAAATATTATGGAAAGTGAATGAAGTAGGTACTTCAAATACCCGACAATGATATCGGTTTCCTCGGCAAGGTATTGACTCACTGAACTTATTGCAGAATGAAAGCAAAACTAAAAATTGTGACTGCTAAACTTTAGATACTTTTTAAAATGCGAGGCTGATGTTCATTACTTATCGAATTTAAATTTCGGAATCTATTTGTTGTAATGAGTACTATCAATCTGAATAAGTATGCAAGTGATATACTTGAAACCGGATTTGCCTGAAGTAACTAACAAGTTTTTCAATAAAATTTGTTAAGCTCGACTATGTCATGACAAAATTAACAAGTTGAATGCAGGCTGTCAAATGTAATTTGATAATTATTGTTATAAAGACGGCTATGTCGTGCATGGCACTGAATTCATGCTAAAAAGATTTTAAAAAAATCCTAATAATATATTATTCTATATTTATTCAAGACAATTAAAAATACATTTATAAACAAAACGTTAAGTTAAGTTACTTTATTTTCAACTGTTCCCTTATTTTTCCAACAGACAGATCGCTTGATAGTGGAATAAGGGATGAAAATCCAACATGCCATCTCTTTACTTTACAGGATAAAAAAAGGCATGGTTCATTGCTTCACGTGCAGTCAAACGTTCGGAATGATCGTAGCGTAATAATTTATCTAATAAATCTAAAGCTTCTAGTGAAACCAAATGATGATTGCGCGTGTTGATGAAATGGGTCCATTTTTCACGAAAATGCAAGTTAAAAATATCTTTAAATCCAGCATCTAAATTTATCTTGTATTTATCAAGATATACCATAAGCGCTTGGGTGCCAAGAACTTTAGCAATGCATACCAATTGGTCAAAATTATCGTAACCATGGAAAAATGGTTCTATTTTAAAAATCATTGAAGCCAGCATACATCCAAAGGACCACATGTCCAGCGAATAGTCGTACATTTGATAATCGACCAATAATTCGGGTCCTTTAAAATATCTGGAAGCCACTCGAATGTTATAGTTTTTTCCTGGATGGTAAAACTCTGCTAAGCCCCAATCTATTAAACGAAGTTTTCTGAATGTATGATCTATCATTACATTAGCTGGCTTAACATCTCTATGAATTATGCCCATACTATGGCAATAATCCAAAGCCTTCAGCAATTCAAACAAGTAATAACGGATGTCAAAATCAGTTAGAATATCGTAGAATAATTTATGATCTTCGTTACTTACATGCTCGAATATAAATGCAGGCGTATTGGAAACTGGATCCTTAAGCACAGCGTGCAACGTGATTATATTTGTACCTCCACGTAAATTTTCTAATATTTTTATTTCACGTTCAAGTTTCTTCTTCTTGACAGGCTTCAATACTTTCACGACACATTTTTCCTTATTCTTAACATCGAAGGCTTCAAAGACCTCGCTGTATTTTCCACGTCCTAACTTGCGAGACAATTGATAATTATCTTTGTTTTCTTCCCAATCAACGACGTAGTTTTCGTAATCCCAATATTCTTGGGGTTTTTGTGAATTAACATCAGCATAAATTCGGGCACGGCTTGCTACGGCCATATTTGCACAACTAGATATTAAACCACTGACGATCTTTTCCTATATAACGTATGCTAATCTTTTGGCTTTTGTTTTGGCAACGCCACCAGCGACCAAACTAAATAAATTTAATTATTCTAATTTGGCTGTTAAATCTTTTCGAACCGTACACATTGTCAAAACGGCACACACCGTGTTTACGGTTTTTCTCGACTGTCGGTTAATTTTTACATGCATCAAACGTGGCTGCCAAAACGACTAACCAATCACAACTTACTAGCGTCATTAATGGGTCAAGTGTAAATTACCGCCAAAAATTTTAATTTTAAAAAATCAACAGTTTTTTTAACAATTTTACTTGATCTAATATCGACGATAATAATAATTAAAAAAATATGTCACCATTAATTATCATAGCAGTGTACCAGAATTTTTAAAAATTTGGTCAGTAGAGAAACCAAAAAACTACTTCACAAAAATGGGATTATTTAGACGGGGTGTGCTAGAGGGGCATGAAGTATTGTCAAAGATGACATAGATATTGTCAAATTTAATATGAAATAAAATACGTAAAAATTAAAAATTGTGCCAATAGGTCCGAGTTGAAGCTTTGATTTGTTAAAGTTTAAAATTTTTTTAGTTTTAATTTTGGTTTTAATAATCGTTAAAATTCCAAGCAAATAATAAACTTTGAAATTGTCTGTTTTTAGGATACTTTGAATTTCTCTACCTACTTTTCTAACCGTCTACCTAAAAGGATTACCATAAATCGTAACAAACAAAGACAACTGTTCATGCTGTCTCATTTAATGCTTACTCAGTATATAATGCTCATTTTTGCCGCAGAGGTCGTTACCAATCAGTAACAATTTTATTGTAGGATAGACTACAATACCGGTAGACTCTTGCTCTTTGGTATTGTGTAGAAAAATATATAAAACAATTGTTGGGAAGGAAAAAATATAGATAAAAACAAGTATTCGGACGCTCCTATGTTAGCAATGTAAATTATATTTTTTGAAAACCTTTTTTGGCGTATAAAAATCACTTTTACAATAATACTTTTCAGACATTTTTTGTAGATAATTTCATTCCTTTCGTTTTTGTTTCCATACATTTTTTTATTCGTCGCTTCGTTTTCGATCGAGAGTGACTTAAAGCAATCTCGAATACTTTTGTGATACAATATTACAATATTACAATTTATTTAAATACGAAGGGTGCAAAGTTATAGTCGAAAGCTGCTGTATTTTTAGATATAGACTTATTCCATACCTGGTTTAATTAATAGGTCCGGCTCAGATATTTTTGACTATGCAATAACGGCAAGATGGCTAGTTTTTGATGCAAATGTTTTAAAAGCTCTATTTTGTTTTTAGTTATTCATGATAGGTAATAATAAATTATAACAAAATAGAAAATACTATTTTGTTTTTCAAGGGAGCAAAAGTAGGAATTTTCGTAGCAAGTCTGTTGGGTTGATGTGGGGTTGCAGAGGGGGGGGGGAGAGGTGAAACAGGATATATACGTATATATCCCTATATATACTTATATATTCTATTTGATTCATGTATTATTTATAACATTAAATTTAACATTATATATTACGATATAAAAACTAATTTTAAAGAATAGTAGCTGCATTTCCAAACAACTTGAATAATTTAATCATATCAAATTTTTAGAATAAACCAAAAAATGCACAAACACTTTTTAGAACTAAAATGTTTAAATAGAAATTTTTTTATCATTTCTATAGTAACATAATTTTTCAAAATTCTATTTTTTGTTTATTCAAATATTCTAATTTCTAACCTGTTAAATGTGAATTATTGTAATTTTTTAGTGTTTTTTAAATATTATGTTTCTATGTAAGTATGCATTCTTTACTGAGCAGTAAAAATTCATTATTTTAACATTTGTTTAGTTTGATTATTTAAAATGTTTAAGTTAACACAAAATAAATACACCGTATGTATATTATCGTAATAGTTTTCACCACACTATGGCATCATCAGGCTCAGATTTCAAAAAACATATAATTTATTGATAAATTTATGTTGACGACATTATTATTTGTTTCAATGGTTCCCTCAGACAATTAGATTTATTAACAAACAACATAATAATATTAAATTTACTAAAGAAATAGAAGTATAAACAATAGAATCAATTACTTAGATCTCACAATAATTAAAGACAATAATAAGCACTTTTTTGATATTTTTCATAAACCTACGGAATTTGATATAGTGATACATAATAACTCTACGCATTCTTTTACACATAAAATTGCTTCTGTTCGCGCTTTTCTCAATCGCTTAATTAGAATTTCCCTAAGTATAGTAAATTTTAAAAAAGAATTAGACAGAATAAAATATATCGCGATTTCTAATGGATATCAAGTTACTCTAATTGATAACTTATGCCAAATTAAACAAAAATTCTATCAAACTCAATAGTATATCCGAATAATTTAAAAAAAACTGACGCAAAACTTTAATGTCATTACTTTTCTCGGACACAAGTCATACAAAATTGTGAAATATTTAAAAAATAAAAATTATAACATTGCTTTTAAAACGGACAATAAACTTAAATTCATTAATAACTCGAAATCAAAATCAGACATGTTAACTAAATCAGGAGTTTATAAGCTCACTTGTTAATGCTCCCAAAAATACATTGGTCATATCGGTAGATCTTTCAAAACACTATTTGATGAACACACACGATCCCACAGACTTGCCGATGGAAAATCAACTTTTGCGAAATATCTATTAGACACAAACCATAAACAGGGGGATACTAAATTTTACACATTGAACAAAAAAGTAAAAAACTGGAATTTTTGGAAGCTATGGAAATTAATATATTAAAATATTCATCTTCATTACTAAATAGTCAATCTGATTTAAATAACTCACCCTTATTAAATATTTTAAATAAATAATACCCCCCCCCCTTCTAACTTACTTTACATCCACTTATATTATTTCTCTTTTATATTAATTATATCCCTACCCTCTAGTAAATTCACACAAAAATATACCATTTTTTCAAAAATATCCCCCTCCTACCCACTTCCATTTCCTTTGCAAATTGGACGATAAATACGGAAATTTTCTCGTTTCTCTTTCTAGTTTATGGCCCGATGATGCCATAGTATGGTGAAAACGTTTGCGATAATATACTGCTGTAGACTTTTTGTAGAAAATCTACAATCTCTTTATAGCCTCGGGTTAACCCTGGTGTGCGGGAGCAGTTGGTAATTTTTTAGGGGTCGAAGGGTTCTAGCGTTATAAAATTTAAAATATAAATTTTTCTTGTCAAAAAAATAATAAGTATTCCAAAAAATTATAACTAATCCAAAATTCAATGTAATTTCAATTCAAATTAAAAATTTTTTCAAGGGATCGAAGGTTTGGTTTTACCGTTATCCAAATCGCCTGCTTATCAATAGCACCATTCGTTCGCTCAAATATAATTTTTAATGTAACTTTATCTATCCAAATAATTAAATTAATAGTTTTCAAAATCCAAAATAATTCATAAAAAAATACAGCTCACAAAAAATAGTAATTCTTCTTTAATTATCAAACTCAAAAATATCCAATTTAATTCAAATCTCAACAATAATACTTCCCAAATAGCGCAATAATGCATTCGCATCAAATCAATTTATTTAAATCAAATCAAATTATAATATTACTCACAATGCTCAAAAATATCAAAACTCAGCGGACATACAAAGTCTCGCACCCGCTGTCGGCCATAGTTGGCCAAAAAAGCTCTTATCTCTCTCTTTTCTCTCCACTCTGCACTTTTCCAATTCAAACATTCAAAATGAAATTAACAAATTTTTACATACAGAGTGGGTCGAAATATTTTGTTTCACGACAATACATACGGTGTATTTATATTGTGTTAACTTAAACATTTTAGTTCTAAAAAGTGTCTGTGCATTTTTTGGTTTATTTAAAAAATTTGATATGAATTTGATATGAAATATGATATTTGATTTCTTTTCATAACAACAATAATAATTTCAATTGTTTTGGTATTTATATGTTATCGTGTGCCCTACAGTGGAAATTTTATAAAACAGAAATATGCCTAGAAAGAAATCAGAAAGTTTCTCATTTTCTCTCTTCAAATGACCATAGCACTGAAATTATTGTTTGCTTGGTGACAATGTTTTAATGATTGTTTAGAGCGTAAAATTATCTACAAACTACATTTTAATATTTTGTTTCCTAAAATAAATGGTTTCCGAGTTATTAATTTAATTAAGTTAATAAAAAATGTTAAAGAATTTTAATTTTAATTTTTTTTTGAAAACCCTGTATCTTATAAACAAAATGTTTTACAAAAATTTTACACCTATTTTCAGATAGAAAATTTAATGGTCTACAACTTTGTAATAATAAATTAAAAAAAAAAAAAAACTCAATTTGTCCGAAAACTAACAATAATGAACAAAATATGTATAAAATAACGAAATAAATTCACAAAATTATCTAAATTTTTTTTATTGATTGATAAATTGAGTATTTGAGTTATATGATTCTGCATTGTTTATAATAATCAATTTCTTCAGTGTTAATTGAGGAAAGGTTACATTTTTTGTTACGAATTTAACGGTGAAATATAAAATAATATATTTATTGATAAACTAATCTGTGGTAATGTGAGCTTCTAAGAGTTCATGGACTTTTCTCGTAATTTATTAAATCTAGGTTGACGCGTTTCGAACCCTTAATAATGGTCGTTGGTGTCGAAGTTTAGCTTAATTGATATAATTTGTTTTATAATTTGCATTTTATACTTTTCAACTTTGGTAAAAATCCTACAGAGCTTAAATTTGAATAAAATGATTGATAGCATATTATATTCATCTTTTACGATTGAAGTATTCGAAGCGGCACATTTTAACTTTTTAGTTGTTATGGGCGACTTTTATCAAAAAATATAAATATTTGCTATCGGTAACTTTTTTGTGGAAAATTTAATTCTTTACAAATTATCTCTAAACAATTTTGCATTGCATGTGTTTCTGAGTGTTAAAATTGTTTTTAAAATAACGTTAAAAATTAACGTGCTTTCAAAATCACAGATTTTGCATTTAATTAATAGCCCCATGGTTTAAGTCAGTTTGATGTTTTCAAAAGTTTTTACTTTTATTTTATTGATACCGTAGGTTCAAAGGTAATCGTATGAGGTCGAAACGCATCACCCAGATTTAATAAATTGCCAGAAAAATGCATATCTCTTCACAGATTTTTACTTTCACAAAAAGTATTGTATTGTACTTAGGATTTTGATTGGCTACTAGAGCCTTACAGAACTGCGACCAGTATTGATCTTTTGTTTGTAACCCTACTAATTAAGTTTTCAGGATTCACAAAAAAGTAAAAAAATTATATTAAAATAACCTTTAATAACTTACAATAATAAAAGAAATACAGTCATATACATTAGAATTAAAATACATTGAAGTCGCGATACAAGTTGAAAATTTGAGTAAAATTTACATTTGATGAACACGTTTCTTGAGATTTTGGAGTTGTTTTCGTATTCTTGGTGGTAGATCGGTACTAACTTGATCTTTGAAATATTTTTCAATATCTTCAACCTGTAATTAAAAAAACATTAATAATTTTTATTTTTACGTTTTTTAATTTCCTTACTTCTTGAGTCCAAAAATCTTGAGGAATACTGAAAAGTTGGTCCCAATCAACGCTTTCTTGCAAACCATCAAGATTAAATGAGTTTTTGGTTGGTATTAATCCAATTGGTGTATCTGTTGCACAGTCTTCATTCTCAACTCTTCTGAAAATCCATTCTAAAACACGGGAGTTTTCTCCAAATCCAGGCCATAAAAATTTGCCCTCGGCATTTTTCCTAAACCAATTAACGTGGAAAATTTTTGGTAAACATGTGTGACGGTCTTCCATACTGAGCCAGTGCTCCAAGTAGTGTCCAAAATTGTAACCAAAGAATGGCCTCATGGCGAAAGGATCGTGCATTATAACTTTTCCCTATTTTAAAATTCAGTTATAGCATTTTCATCTTTCTAATAATCTGAGCACAAATTACCTTATATTCCGCCGCTGCTGTAGCTTCACTACGCATAGCTGATCCAAGAAATACACCATGCTCCCAATTTTTAGCTTCGTAAACTAGTGGAACTCCTTTTGGTCTTCTGCCACCAAACAAAATTGCCGAAATTGGAACACCTTCAATTGCTTCCCATTTTGGATCGATTATTGGACATTGTGCGGCAGGTGTACAAAACCTAAACAAAAATATTCATAAGTTTACAAGCTTTTTTAAAATTAGTAGGCGTAACAAACCTTGAGTTTGGATGTGCTGCAGGGGTTTTGCTTTGACCTTTTACCCAGGGATTGCCTTGCCAATCCGTTATTGCCACAGAATCGCTAATTTCGTTTTCTAATCCTTCCCAATAAACTCCACCATCACTCGTCGAAGCAACATTTGTAAAAATAGTATTTTTAAATACAGTTTTCATTGCAATAGGATTACTTGAATTGGAAGTTCCAGGTGCTACACCGAAGAATCCATTTTCTGGGTTAATTGCACGTAACTGACCGTTGTTGTCAAATCTCATCCAAGCTATATCGTCACCGACGCATTCTACTTTGTATCCTGGTAAGGTAGGAGTCATCATTGCAAGATTTGTTTTACCGCAAGCCGAAGGAAAAGCGGCGGCAATGTAACGTTTTACACCTTGAGGATTTGTTATTCCCAAAATCTGTAATTTAAATTTTATTATTTACCTACAGTTTTTCATCTCAAGTTTTCGACATACCAGCATGTGTTCTGCTAACCATCCTTCGTTTCTGGCGATGGTCGATCCAATTCTTAAAGCAAAACATTTCTTTCCCAAGAGAGAATTACCTCCGTAACCACTTCCGTAAGAAATAATGTCATTTGTTTTGGGTCTGTGTAAAATAATTGTTCGTTCTGGATCGCATGGCCAATGTGGCATTTCAACAACTCCATTTTCTGGAATTCCAACTGAATGTAAACATCTAACGAAATGTCTGTTATCCATCAAGTGCTCCAAAACCGATTCCCCCATTCTGGTCATGATTTTCATCGATGCAACGACGTAAGCAGAGTCCGTTATTTGAATACCAATTTTCGAGAGTGGAGATCCTACAGGTCCCATCGAGAATGGGATTATGTACATGGTGCGTCCTTTCATGCATCCATTAAATCTGCTCTTGACTGCGAGATTCATATCTTTCGGAGACAACCAATTTCCCAACATTCCCTTCACTCCTTCTCTAGGGGAAGGAATTGTTTCTTCTCTGCGTTCCGTACATATGAAAGTTTTAGATTCTACACGTGCGGTATCGGCAGGATTTGTTCGTGCTAACCAACTGAAAAATAAAATTAATAAATTTTCTATTCATTCATTAGTAATTAACAGTATAAAAATTATTGCCGAATTAAATTTGATTCCTTACCAGTTTTCGTATTTAGGTAAAGGTATGATTGTTCCTTGTTGTTGTAACAGTTTAAGTAGATGAGAATTTTCCGTTTCACTTCCATCGCAAATATGAATTTTTTCCGGTCGGCACAAATCGATATTCTCTTCCACAAAATTTTGAACCTGATATTGTAAAAATTTTGTTAGTTTATTTCGAAGTTTGTTTCACATCAAAAGAAACTTACCTTTGGAGACAAATGCTTTAAGTTTCCATGCACCACGCTAATTCCCCGCAAATGGTTGTATAAACCCACATTGGGTGCTCTTAATTGCTTGGCAAACCGGCCTAATTCGGCACTGTATCTGTAAAACAATAAAAATATTAGAACTTGGTATTAAAAATATTATTTAAGTTAGGTTTAGAATAAAATAATAAATGATGAAGTACTTACAAAGTATTGGATTTTTCTACAATATCTGGCATTCTGATTCCGTTTCAAAAAAATTTCAAATATTTATTTAAGTGTAACTCTTATGGTACATAGAATAAAATCCAAAAATATTTTTCAGATATATTCTGTTTGATTTAGACACAAAACAATTTGGTCTGTGATACTTAGGTACGAGTTTAAATGATAGGTTAGCCAGGATTTGGATTCTTGATACACCAAATAAAAATACAACTGTATTTCACGAAAATAAAGTAAATTATACTGTATTATTTAGAACGTATTTGTTTAAATACCTCCACTATAGATACTCATCCCCAATGGGAGAGTGGTGGGGGAAATCGTTCAAAGTTTTCTACTTGTGATAAGAACTAAATTAAAAACGGCGTAATGTTTCAAAATTTTACTCAAGTGTTTTTAAATCTAATCTTATTTACGATAATTTTGGATCTCATGACGAAAGTCTAAAAATTTTTGCAATGTCGATATTGCAAATAATTTTGCTTTTACATCATTCGCTCGTACAACAAAGAAAAGCAAGCCTGTAAATGCTATTTACATGAATCGATATAAATATTTAATTTGTCACACTTTTCCTTGTGTCTTTTCCGGGTACAGCTGATTATATTATTTAAAAAGCATAAGTGCTATATAGAATATATTTCGTATTCTATAAAATTGCATATAATTTTGAAGTATTTTCTAAGGTTTTTAGACGATCAATTTTGTTTGCCTTTACGATAATCTTTCTTCATATTTTCGTAATTTACTTTCAATGAGTTTGTTAAACAGCTGAGCGCATTGGACAAAGTAAAGGAACATTCATAGTATCGGGCTAATAAAGAAAACCGATCAGGTGTTTAACTTGTTTAAAGATCTTTATATGGAAATTCAAGTTTATATTAATGAGCAGTCTATGGGTCAAAACATTGAAAATTATAATTTAAAATTGCTTAGAAGGTGAACAACAATTTTACTTATACAAAAATGCAGTTACGCGCCAGGCCTATCTTGTAATCAATACCAAAGGCGATAAAATCTAAAAGTCAGTTTTCCAAAACTTTTAAGTATTTTGCTTCATTTAAAGTAACATTTTAAAATATATCAATATTTTGTCAATAAATTTCCTGTCATTTTTTATCTTCGAAACGGATGAACGCAATAATTGGAAATGATAAGATGAAAGGATACTTTTCGAGGCCAACGTCTAAATCAGAGACTTTGGGCTCGACTCGAACGAGGCAGTTGATTGGTTAATTGCGCGGGTGTGTTGCAACGATAATTTATTATTACACTAGTTTGTTTTGGTTTTATTATCAGTTGCTAAGTTGAAATATTTTCACAATTATTATTATTATTATTGCTTTTCGTAATTGTATTTTGAGATCAGGTTACATTGCGAAAAAATGTGCTTACGGCATTGCATCTCGCAATTTTTGTTATTGTTACAGTAAATTTGCATAACCAAAAAAACCATATATTTTTTTCAATAAGAGAAAGGAGCAAAATTGGTATCCATGTCATTTTGCGTTAAGTTATTGGAAAGATATTTTACCTTGGTGAATGTTATGGTACCAATTTGTTACGTAATACCTTTTCTTGAACTTGATTTTTTCTACTTGACTATTAATTTTGTGAGATTATGTCTTACCTAGTACCTACGTTTTGTTTTTGTGCAATCTAAGTGGGCTTTTAAACCGAGTACGTGCAAGCGTACTTCACACCGTACTTAAAAATGAAGGACCGACAAATACATTTTAGGGTGATAAAATTTGAGTGCTTTTTAAACGAAACGTTACCTGCTGGATCTCTATCAAGAACTTGATACGAAACATAGCGTTTTGTTTGGAATCATTATCAAACATCCAATGAAATCTATAAAATATTACTAATATTTTTTATAATACTTATATCAAGAGAAATTTTTCGGGCAGAGCCCAAATTTTTTTATTTGAAGAAAAATCTGTAAAGAATGTCAGTTTGTCTCGCTGGAAAACAGCATTTTTAGTTTCTATAGTTTACTTAGTAGCTTAGCTACAAAAAGGCAGATATTACATAATATCAAAATGTATTTATAAGCTAGTTGCGTCATCTCTTTATAGAACAAGGATGGCATATTTCGGGTGCAGAGCTGTTTATGTTAATATGCGAGTCAGTAGGAAAAATATTATTGAAAGTTAAAATTAATAAAGGACTGGTTAAAAGTCAAGATCGATACTCAAAAATAAGCAAACAGCAGATACGAGTGTTTTTATTTTGTTGTTTGTTGTCATGGCTTTTCACCACTGTGAAAATAAACTAAAATAGAAATTTATATCTAAATTTTTTTTTTTTCATATTACTCTACATTGATAATATTAACAAATATGAAATAAATTTGATGAAACATTTTAGAAGAGTTTTGACAGAAAATAATTTTATTTTAAAAAATGTCACTTTTTCTCTACCAATTTTTTTTTTTAAATAACAACCTATATTTTTTTTCACGAATTACTTTAGAGTGGCAGTACAGGTTATGCATTTTCCAGTTGTTCTATTCAGTACTGTTTTATTCAAAATATTCTAATTAAATTAGTAATAAAAAATTTGAATAGCTATTATTATGGCTATCCCTTATGGCTAATGTACATATTGAAGATAAAAATATGTTATCTGGTGATTTTCCGCTAAAAACTTTATACTCTACAAAATTGTCTATTTTTCGTAATTTTCCTCTACATCGAAAAGTTGTACACAATTAAATTGTTTTTAGAACGCTGCTATTAAACTAATTTTAAATTTGAATCTTTTACAATTTTTGCGTAATTGAATTTACTATTTGTAGTTTATACCATGGTTTTTATATTATACGAAAAATGTATGTTCATAAAATATTATGATATTTTGTCAATGTTAAAAATGAAATATTTATTAATAATTATTACAAGTAAGGAATTTTTGCTAATATAAAGTAAATGTTTAAATTTTTAATTTAATGAAATTGTTTAAAATCGAGCTTACAAAGTAGCAAATTTAAATAATTAGTTATCAACAAATAGCATAAAAAATTAATAATTTAATATGAACCGTTTCAATATTTTAGAATAACCCTAACAAAATCACTACACACTTATTAGAATTAAAATGCATAGTTTTAATAAACAATTTTTATCAAAATTTAAATAAGCCTGGATTGCATTGGCGCACAATGGTTTATTTTCGAGTTTTAGAAAACAAAAAATCTGTAAATTTCTAAACTAACTTCAAATATTCGTTAAAATACCGAAAAAATAATAAAAAAATTCTAAGCGTGGTAAGAGTGCTTTTTTAGAGGATGTAACAAATAAATGCAATTTTTTTAATTTTATAAAAAATATACTTAATAGTAAAGATAATAAAAAAATTCTAAAGTAGTAAGGCTCACTTTTCAGTCGCGGTTTAAACCAAATAAATATAGTTAACTACAAAATTTTGTAATTAGCGGTTTTTCAGTCTTTGGTTAGCAGTTTTCTTTAACAAAAAAAATTTTTGAAACTTTGTAAATTTACTAATATTAAACCTGTGAATATTAAAAATATTAAACCTCTGAGCTCTAATAATTTCTGACCAATCGCGTAAAATTTGTTTATATTTAGCAAAACTTGATAGGATGTAGTAAATAATATTTTGTTATTTTATTTATTTATAATACATAATAAATCATTATTATTGAGTTTAATTAATAACTCGAATCAGAAGCTCCATATTTTGAGGTGTTTAATAACAAAACAAATTAAATTAGCATTGAATCTTTAGCAAAAGGTAATTTTTTTTATTAACTTGTAGATGATTATTGTAGATATATTTAGAATTTTTTTAAGGTTTGTCTAAAAGACTTTGTAATGTATGAGTGCCAATCCAAAGTTTAATACAATAATACAATTATTATTTCAGAAATGTAACCTTGCATTATTGCCCATATCTAATCAATATGTTTATATTATTAACATTGTTTTATTATTAATATTTTATAATTTAGATCCAAATTAGATATAATTTTAATAGATCGATATTTTATCTACAGATACGTAGAACAAGAATGTTTATTATTATTAATGCAAAGTTTGACCGTAATTCTAAAAACGGTAAAAAAACTCTTTTTCGATGTTGCACCACTTATTGAAAAAACATCATAGAGGTCAATCTGGTGGCTTTCTATGTGTAGTAGGTGTGATAATTGCACCTGTTCAAATGTGAAGCGGGACCTAAAACTAGATCACTTGTCATTTTTAACCATTAGAAAGATTGTATTGGTTGCATCACAATGGAAATAGTCCCGAATTTACTGTCAACCTTACAGGTACCAGCCCGTACTAAAATTAAATTTATAATTTGCAAGTATAATTATAGTAAAATAATTATATTATATAACCAAACCTGTGGTGGCTCCACATAATTTTATTATACTGACCGTACAAAAACTTATTTTCAAAATTAGCATTGGATTTTGAGGTACACATAACACAAATTATAAGTCATATTGATTATAAGCAGACTTTGGAAAAATTCATTTTCATCTTATGAGACTTCATGTAAATCTATCAAAATCAGAACTGTTTTTGTGAAAAGTAAAAATGGTATTTTGATCTAATATAATTTTCTCCATACTTTAGAACAAATGAAAGGGATATTCCATATCAAACTCTTCGTTAATCGATTAACATTGATATTTATACAACTTCGTTATCACCATAACAAATTTTATTTTAAGAACAGTATCTAAGCCGGATTATATCGTCATTATAATTTTCGTTATGGGTTTAAATAACTTTAGCATAATCATTTTGTCAATTTATATGACAATTATAATAACAATTAATTGATTACGCAATTTATCTCTTAATAACTTATAAATAACCTAACCTAATATGAATAAATGTTAGGAACTTTGGTCTTTTCTTAAAACACCTTGTGAAGACTTCTAAGGTTACAATTAAAGTTTTATTTTTTTATTAATTGATATTTTTATCTGTTTTGTATTCTATGCAATAAATGAGAAAATCTCATGACCTAAGAAAACTGGCATTCCAATATGTAGAGAAAATAAAGGGATTAACTGGAAAGTTTCTGTAGACTATGAAACTATGACTCTATTATGTACTTTTAAAATCATCTTTAAACCGCAATCAGTCACACCGAACTAGATGAAACTGATTTATTTTATTAGAATTCTAAATATTTCAACATGGTAAAAATTGAAAGACATTTACACTAAAAGAAATAATTAATTAGCCGATATCAGGAAGTCGACATGTTAAGCATTTACTATACTATTTTATATTAAACATAATACCTACTGGGTGTATTAAAGTGAAAGCTTAAGGTCAACCAGAGAGAGATATAGTAAGAATTAATTAATATATCATACAATTTACCATTCATTATAAACTAATCTTATTCTGTAAAAGTTTGTCAATCTCATAGTCCATACTTACAATTACAAACTAATTTTGTATATTTAAATGATTAAAGTACTGCGATTTAAGAAAATCTATATACATTCACCGACTATTTTCTTTACGTACTGATCTAATCTAAATATTTCAGAAAACATGAGAAATTTTATTCGCATGCTTACAAGTGTAATATTTTACGTATCTAGAGATCAGGGAAACATAAAAATTTGAAAATATCAATTTAAAATTAAAAGTAAAGAAAGTTGCCTACACATAAATAGTGACAACGTATCTGCAATTGAGATGCTCCAGTTATTACCGCAGCAGGGGCGAATTTGTTATGAAAGGTTCCAAAAATCACGAAAATTTTAAATTGATCGTTTCCTGTACATCCCCAAAAAATTATTGTTTTAATTTATCTGAAACTAACACTGAACATGTTAATTTAACATTATAATTATTTAAAATATTAATAAAAAATTAATCATATTATTTTTTAATAGGGGAATGCTATATCAGGCGGGAGTTCCTAGTTATTTCTGGTCAAGCGCATCTTATCTGTAGTTTGACCCTGCCTAGTGTAAAATATTTAAATACAAATTTAGATAGTAACTATTTACCATTTCATTGTTTTGATAATAAAAAATATTGAAAACAAATGGAAAATTTTTATATTTTCACTTATAATTAATCAAATATTAAAATTTTCCTAAGGCCAAAATTTATTACTAGTGAAATCTTGATTTATAAATTATTAAAAAACTAAAAATCACGTAAATCTTATTTACAAAATATAAACTCATCAAGTTACGTTTTCAAACTTAAATTAGTAATTAGAATAAAATTATTGTGCATAGAATAATTTCTGAAATAATTATTATCGAGAATTTGTTGTAGGAAAATTTTCTGTTTCCGTTATTAATTCGTAAATAGCAGATATTTTTATAGTAATAAACTACTGTTTACAACTAATAAAAAAATTGTCAGTTTAATTACTAAAAAATTGTTAAAATTTTGTAAATGAAATTTTGTGGTAGGATAATAATTATGCCGTATTAATTAAATTTGAAAATTTCAAGAAACCTATTGTTCGACGGTTGCCGGCGAATAAATTTTTGGAAATTTTCCATGCACTCTTCATATACGAAGGTTTCAGTTCTGTAAGACTATGAGAGAAAAAAATGGAAATTACCCAAAAAATGTTCTTTTGGTGAAGAAAAATTTGAATTTGCACAAATTTTAATGTGAACAAACTTTTAATAATTAGGTAATAACTTTAAGTTAAAAGAAAATAGTTGAAAAGTGATTGCAATTATTTATAAATACTAATAAAACTACATAAATCAAATTGGTATACACATCTTTTTTATATTTTTTTAAAATTAACTTGATAAAGACGTTATTCCATTCCAAATGGTTAAAGCTCATTCCTAGACCATTTAATCACAATTCAAAGGGTTTGCGGAAACTTAAATATTGTAGTTCCTATTAATTATATTAATGTAACAATAATACCAGTTTATTAAAAAAAAAACGGCTTACAAGATTATTTATTAGATAATTTTCTCTAAATGCAATTTTTTAAAGTTCGAAAATAATTTTTATAAAAAAGAGTTGAAAATCTTTGATTTGATACTTGGGAATATAATATTAGGTTCTGCCTTTTGAACCCATTTGAAAATTTACCCTTTAGAACTGCATTTAGATGAAAATCTGCAATGAACCTACTAAATATGTAAAAATCTTGTTTTTCTTTTTAAACAAATTGCTTTTAGCCCCACGTTGATAGGCCAAAAGGATAAATTGGAATCAAAATATTTTAATCATATCAAATTTTTAGCATAAACCAAAAAATGCACAAAACACTTTTTCGAAAACTAAAATGTTTAAGTTATCACAATATAGTAATTAAAAGTTATCACAATTTAGTAATTCATTACTGATTCATATACAAAAAAAATTGTTTTTTAAAGATTGAACCATTGGATATTCTATATTTGATTCATCACACTAATTGAATATTGAAATGCCAGAAGTTAACGTTATTATTAAACTGCTTGTATTTGTTAATTGTATTTTCTATAAACAGCATTACTTTTTATATTTTGGATATACTGGTAACATCTTAAAATAAATTTACAATTTACAATTTACAATTTATTCAATAATAATTAACCTTATCGTATATTACTTGTTTTAATAAATAATTACAAATATGCTAACTGTTTGTCGCAAAAAAACTTTCTTTTAAGCAATTGACAATAAAAGCACTCCCCATGTTCTCCATAAATTAAATAAATTACCATTTTTATATTTTATATTAGCAAATATCTTTAATATTTTCACGACATGAGCATAAATCACTTTTGCTTGCAAAATAAATTGGATACCTGAGGAATACCTTCACATGTTGAACCACAGACGTTTTTAATATTTAAATCTGACAAATTATTCATATTTTAGACGTTAGCCTGGTTTTCATATAAAAACATTTAGCAATAATGTGTAAAAGTCTACTAGCTGTTCATATTTTTTAATTTGCTATGCTACTTTTTTATTCAAAATTGTCAAAATTAATATGGAAAATTAAGGCTTTTATAATTGTTCGCGGATTGAAGTTAATGATTCCAGTACCACCTTTAAATCTAGTCCGGATTATTAATTAATATATTGTACAGTTGCTTAACGGAGGCAGATGTGAAGTGAAGACCGGCATTCAACTGTTGTCAAATAATTCAAGTAATGCCGGCAAATTCAATTTATAATAATGATTTATAATCGAAAGTTTACTGAATGAACGTTGAAACTTGAAGAAACCAATAGTTCATAAATTGGTGGTTTGGCGGTGCTACTCTAATTTGTACTGGAGTAATTTTTGGAATTGCGTTTTTACTGTTTTTAATATTTGAAAACTGATATTGATGAAAGTTACGTAATACATAAAAATTATTGTTTACTCTTTTGAGATGTTTAGAAAAGCTACTAATTTATAAATATTATTATTGACGCACATGAATAGATAAACAAGATTTTTAATTTTTGTAACTAAGTGTAAAATTATACAAAAACTAAATGCAGACTTTGCTGTTTTAAATTTTTCATGCGGTAAAGAGGTAACGTCATAAATTATAATTATTATCATCAGCGCTAGTGACATCACTGGCCGATAAACTCAATAGTTTATCAACGTTTTTGTCATTACGTTTTTTGTCAGCTGACTTTGTACAATTAAAAAATTTGTTTTTTCATACACTGAAATTTCAATTAACTATTTGTTAAAATATATATTACTTAAATGTTGCAAACTGTATAAATTTAATAAACAAGCATTTCTTGTTAAATAAGCACCGTTACGTTTAAAAATTTTAACTTTTGAACGAATAAATTCTAATATTCCGATAAGTAATAATCCATAAAATTGCTTTTATAAGATAGATAATTGAACGTTTTAAATCTACATAACCTAATATTGTAAACATGGTTCATACTTTCTAAATTTTAAGTAATTTCTTGTAATATTTTAAAATTATAAATGGCACATTTATAACGAATAAATAAGTATAGGAATTGACAATCAATAAAAAATATCTCACAATTTGAAAAAAAAAATCAAATTAAAAGTTAGGAAATTTACTTATTTAATTGGCAATTATCAATTCATTTCATATGGACAAATCAGATAACCCAAAGGTTCCTTTATGGGGTTACAAATAATGTATGCACCGAATTAATGAGAAAAATAAGGTGTACTTATTGTACCTATTTACAAAATACTTGACCCATTGTATCCACCTATTAAAATTTATTGTTTTATTTTAATTGCTGATCTCTGTTCCACTGCTCGATATAAATTTCGTATCTCTGATAAGATTGTGCACGATAAGAACCAAAAACGTCACAAGCTCTTTATTTGGATATAAATAAATTGAGTAACTGAGTAATGAAAGAAGATTGCAAGGGTCAAGATGTTGTAATAAATATTTTTTCTTAATTCATTTCACAATTTTATTGGAAAATTTATTGACCGAAGTTTTGATTTATGTAAGAATGCGGTTAGTGATAGATCTTATAATTATAATATTTTGAGGAAAATTTATAAATATAACAATACAAAATTATAAAATTACTCACCTTCTAATTAAAACTGTTAATCCCACCATTTTTCAGATTTTGATTCCTGCAAAAAGTTGGTTTTTAATTCACGAAATAAAATAATTTATATGTTCCGGCAATATTTAAAACGTTTTTATCTACAAATTAGGTATCATATGATTACAGAGATAAAATAGATTATAGCAACTTACAAGAATTATTAATTTAAACTTTATCCACTTCACTTAGGTACACAAAAATTTGGAAACCCTTTTCTACACATCCGATTGAAACAAAATTAATTTATATATGATATAATTATTTTTATTATACTTTTATCTGCTGTGTCTTAGAAGTTGGTGTGACCTCAAATTCAAAAACAACTGTATTATGTATTTTCTTATCAATATAATTTAATTATTATAGAACAATCTAAACTAAGTGTTTATTTTTTTAAAACATGAGTTTAACTGGAAATGGAAGTAGCAACAAGTGATTCAAATAAGCAAAAAGATCGATTGGGGCGACTAAAGAGAAACCCTTCAAAGTGGGTTAGAATTAATTGTGTGAAATCAAAATTAATTGTCTTAGATTGTTATTTTGATTGTACAACAGATGATAAATTATTACTAAGGTGGGTACATAGGCATCAAGGCACATAGCTTCTTATAAGCTTTTGGCAGATATGGAGATAGCACTCTATAATGCAGCTTGTTGATTAAATATGTTAGTGACGTTAATGTTACGTTTGATGATTGTTCTTGCCAAGTAAATAGTGATCACTTACGTTTCTATAGATACTACTTAACTATTTAAGTTATTTAAATTAGGTAATCATCACAGTTTAATTAAAAACGCCGGTGACCGAATTTTTGAGTACTTAAATTTTTGTAACGGTACAACCGACCGTAAAAACGATTGGAAAATTTAAACCCGACATTAAAGTGTGATATAGTTTGTATACTGAAATTAAATTAGCTTTGATATTTTACGTTCTATTTATATTTATTTGAAAACGTAGGTGCTAAAACAATTGTCCCTTTAATACAAACAAACATTTTGAACGTTACGTTTTATTAGACTTTTCGAATTAGATTTTTGCTAAATTATAATAATAGTTTCAAAATTTTCAAAAATAATTAAAATTAATTAATTTTAAGAGCGAGTAGAAATACATGTTTTAGTTCAAATATATGATAAATTATTACAGACACTGCAGGAATAAAAAATTAAAAATAAAATAATACTTTTATTAGTAATATTTAATAGTATAAATTAAATTTAATAGTACCCGAGAGCAAACATGTGACTTTTTCGGGGCCACTGCGTATTATAAAAAAAATTTCGTCTTAATCAATTTTATTATGAAAAGTAGCTATTTCTTTTCTAAACCTAAGGTAAACTTTACTTTAAAATAATTCAATAAATAAACTGAAAGATTAAAGATTCACTTTTTTGTGAAAGCAATTGTTTTCATTTACTGAAAACTTTTCTTTTTGCTTTTACAAATTCTTCATCAGATGCTGTAGGTAGCTCAGTAGAAGCAAATCTATGACCTATGAATCAGACACTGGCCCACAAAGGCTTTTTAAATGACCCACTTATCGATTTTTATGAACTTCTTATTTATATCATAAAAAAAACCGACTATCAAAAATATTAAAAAATTAAATTATAAATATCTAATGTCGAATTTATAACAAAACTATTCCCAAGTGGACTTAGTGACCTACAGGCTAGTATTAAAAAATAATCAACAAAAAATTAAACAATTTCTCATAAAGTCCACGCTTTCCTCAATCGCTTAATTATAATTACTCTAGTAAAGCAGGCCCGGACTGGGACCTAAAATCGGCCCGGGCATTTTAGAGACTGTCGGCCCCCTACTTCCCACAAAAACACTACATGTACTCTTAACATATTTATTTTTTATAAAACGTAATGTTCCAAAATTCATGAAAAAACATAGTTATTTTGTTTAGCTTTTGTTTTTTAGTTTTTTAGTTTTAATAGTGAAAGACATTTTTTATTAGTATTATTTTTTGACTTTGCCATTTTACAATACATCTAACAAAATGAAAAACAAATGCGCTCACAAAAATACTGAACTAAATTGCATGCAAAATGAAAAGAATTACATACTAACATGAAAAAAATATTACAATGTCATCGCCACTTTGTATTTTGTCGACAATTGAACGACTTTATTATCATTATGTAGATATGTATTTCTTTCTTTTAAACACGGCCGTTTTTATTTTATATTTAATCACGCACAAGCAGTGGCGCAGCCAGGATTTTGTTATTGGGGGGGTTAAAGAATGCGAGCGAAGCGAACTGCGTTGAAGGCGCAGGCGCAATTTTTTGGAAAAAAGGGCGTGGTCATTTTATTTTCGAGTATAATTATTGTGTTACCACTGTTACCTACCTTAAATTGAAGTGAGAATTAAAGAACGGCATTTCCGAAATAACTCAAGGCTAAAGATTTATCATTGATTTTTGTTGCCAATCTTCTTATGACCTTTCCTTATTTTCAATAAATAGTAGTCATTAAGATTAAGAATTAAAACTGATTGCTAATTATCCATAGTGAAGTTATTTTGTATTTGAAATTTCAGTAAACACTAAAAATCCGTTAACCACGCCCCTACCTACGCCCCCCTCCTTGCGCCAGACCACCCCTGTTAGCCCTTAAGTATAACAGGAGCGGAATCTCAAAGTAGTGCCTAGAGGCGACAATTTGGTAAATCCGTTCTCGGATCCCGAGGATGCCAGACCTAAATTAACTGGCTTGGCTGATTAGCTACCAGCAAGCAACAAGTACTTACACTAAAAACAGTACCTAACTACAATCATATCGAACAATCGAACTCAATAATATTTTTGTTTTAAAAAATTTTTCATTGCACCGGTAAAAAAGCGACTATGGTCATTAAAAAAAAAAAAGAGTGTCCGGGGGGTCCCTTGACTACGCGACTGCGCACAAGTGATAAGAAGTGGCTGGTAGATATCAATATTACGTTATCGAGTGTAATAATGTTCACGTTAGCAAGTAGAGTTCACAGGACCGAGATGTTTATAAATTCAAATGTTCACTTTATCGAGTTTCTACTATTTAAAACTTGAATTTGAACGGTCTTTGTTATTTATAAATTTATTGTGCTAAAATTTTAAGTTTTATTAACCATTTTGATACTTTGTTATGTTACCTATATAAAATAGCATAAGTTTTTTCGTGATGTAATCATCCACTGGTTAGACGGCCCTTTGACTGCACCGGCCCATCGGGCATTTGCCCGATCTGCCCTATGGCCAGTCCGGGCCTAATATCAAGTCACTCTAATCAAAAAAATATTTATGCCAAATTAAACAATAAATTCTATCGAACCCATTATATTCTAACATTTTTAAAAAAACTAACACAAACTTTTAGGTCATTACTTTTCTAGGAAACAAGTCTAACAAAACTTTTAAACATTTAAAAATAAAAATTATACGATTTGATGAACACACGCGATTTCACAAACTTACAGACGGAAAATCAAAATTTGCAAAACCAGAAGGGGGGGGGGGGGTTACAAAATTTTACACATAAAACAAAAAGTAAAAAACTGACTTAACAAATATTGATCTTCACTACTAAACAGTCAATCTGACTTAAATAACTCACCCTTACTATAAACATTTTTGTTTAACTTACCCCCCTTTTTTTCCGTATTAACAAAATACACCTCCCCTTTTTTAACTTAACCTACTAGACTAGCACCTGCATTATTTCTTTTATATTAATTACATCCCTACTCTAGTAAATTTGCCCTAAAATATACTACTTTTTCAAAAATATCTCTCTCTTACCCTCTCCCTTTCTCTTACAATTTGAACTATAAATACAGAATTTTTATCATTTCCCTTTCTAGTTCATCGCACAATGATGCCATGGGATGGTGATTTTGTCTTGTTATTATATCAATTTTACACTTAGTACTCATAGTTCTGTAAATACTTGAATAATATATTCTAGTAAAGTGCTAACCTTTCTAGGTGTTTAACCCTTAGATCAAACTTGGGGGTTTTAGATCACAGCAGTGTTGTTGGCGCAATTACGCATTGAAACGAAGTTTTTGCTGCAAATATTGTCATTTCACTGCTGATTGGGCTTTAATATGGTTTTATAGAAAAGCAGTTTACTTTCCATTGACAATTAATTATCTTCTTCATAAACCACATTGTCTAAAACCTTAATTTTAAGGTCTACTTTTTGCTTTAGCTTTGTTATTAATTTATTTACCACCCAATAAATTTGTTTTATTGTTTCATGATGGTTTGGAATCAACTTTTTCTCTTATATTATGTCTTTTATTTCCATACACGGAATCAATAAATTTATCCAGTCGTTTAGGAAACGGACGCAATAAAAATAATGAAATATTGACAATATAGATATTGACAAGTAAATAATACAAAACCAACATGTCGTGTATTTATAATATAATAACTTTATTCGTTTTTGCACTTATAAATTTACATTTTGCTGAAGCACAAAGAAATCAATCAATGACAGCAAGAATGGTAGGAGTAAAAGATGACGATATACCACGTGAATTTTTTTTCATCTTCACTGGCCTTGCAGTGGGTGGAATTATTCGTGGAGTTACCAAAATATTAAACATACCCATACCATTTCGAGTTCTGATATTGCTGTTTGGAATATTAATGGGAGCTTTGTCGGATATGTACCAATTTGTAGATAAGTACACTTCCATTAAATATATGAAACCGGCATATATATCGACAACATTTTTCCCTATTATTTTTTTTAAAACAGCGTTCAGCATTGACAGTCATACATTTGTTCGTTCATGGTCCCAAATATTTTGCATAGGGGTTTTGGGAACTTTTATTAATGCTTGCTTAGTGGGGAGTATAATGATGTTGCTAATTGACGAAGAGTGGCATTTCATAACGGGTCTATTTTTTGGTGTAGTATGCAGTATTATATATCCATCCGAAATTATTACAATGTTAAAGGAAATTGGAAAAGCAAAGCATCTAGGCATATTATTGGAAGGAGAAATGATGATTGGAGATGCAAGTGCGATTATTATATTTGAGATTCTTTTTGGAATGTTAGAAAATCATGTTTCATCTTGGTATCAAATTATAATGCTGTTTATTCGTTTCGCAATTGGTGGTATTGTGCTAGGCTATATAACTGGAAGAATCACAAGATTTACCATGTCAGCTAACACCGATTTAGTCAACATGTTAATTCTAACCATAGTTTCTGCATATTTAACTTTTTACATTGGAGAAGTCTTATTAAGTGTTTCTGGAATTATCGCAGTCGTTATTTTAGGAATCATGGCTAGCGCCGAAAGAGCAAGTTTATCGGCTAATTCTGAATTATTTCTTATTCATTTTTGGGAAATGCTCGCATACGTTGCAAATACAATTGTATTTTTAATAGCAGGAGTTACCGTACCGTATCGATTAAAAGACTACATTACGTTGGAAAATCTTGCTTTAATTTTAGTCATGTACGTTGTGGTAAATGTAGCCCGATTTTGTTCTTACATTCTCCTAGCTCCTCTCGTAAGTCGTATTGGATATGGACTAACCTTTCGAAATATGGTAATCGCCGTTTGGAGCTGCCTTCGTGGTCCTGTTCCATTTTGTTTAACATTTAGTGTGTTGGCTCATGACGACTTAGAAAAATTGGGTCAACAGCTGTTATTATACGTTACTGCACTAGCAATATTAACCTTACTTATAAATGCTGCCACCATGCCGGCGTTTTTAAAATTACTTGGACTTTCTGAACTATCAATGGCCAGAAAAATAAATATGAACAACTGCATGCGGTTTCTACAAAGCCGAAGAGATCGCGCTATTACCATTATGAAAATGAATAGGTAATTCACTGAATTGAAATAAACTTAATGCAATAATCTTGACAAATTCAGATTTTTGGGTGATGCAAACTGGCCTCTGGTGTTCAAATCAACAGTGTTAAAACATCCGTATAAGATTAGTCTTACTGACAGTGAAGACGAAGAAGATAATTATTTAGGGTATCGTCTTACGACGTGTCCGGATTGCCAAAGACAAATACCTAATCAACCCACAAATAAGGAAATGTTGGAAATGAGAAAGTAAGTTTGAAAGTAATTTTTGGATTATGTAGGTAATTTAAATTTTTATTTAGAGAAGCTCGATTGAGAATTTTGAAAGCCAAAAGAATTTCTTACTCTCGACAATACGAAAATGGAATGTTGTCCAGGGAAAGCATTCGAATTTTAACTCAAGCGGTAGAAATCGCAATGGACACTGAAGAAGCCATTATAGAATTGGATGGCTTACATAAATTGTTTAGACGACAAGTTGCGTGTTTCCGTAACTATTAAAATACAATACTTGACCGTAAATAATATGTTTAAGGGATATCCACATTACATCAGAAAAAAACTGTTGCTGATATTTTTCAAAAAAAATGAAAATACTATTAAGCCACCCAGGAAGTATTGGCGAAGAATTTGTTACCACGTTATCATGCATCCAATTTTTGATATTTTTATAAATTGCGCTATTTTACTTAATTGTATTCCGATAGGTTTAGAAATTGGCCTAGCACCTAAATCTGGTAGTGAATTGAGTAAAGCGTTAAATATAGTAAACACAATATTCTTCCTGATATACTTTTTCGAATTTGTCATAAAAGTGTATGGATATTCGTGGATTTATATATTCAAAGACGGATTCAAAACTTATTTTTCGTAATATTTACTTTTAAAATAATCAGAATAAATGCAAATTGTCGATTACAGATATTATTGGAACATGTTCGACTTCACAATTTTGCTATTTGCACTAGCAGATTTAATAATGGATTACTATGCATTATTTTCAAGTGATTTTGAAAAAGCACAATTTAAGGCATCCAAAGTCACGCTTATTACTAAACTTTGTCGTACAATACGATTAATAAGATTGCTTCGATTGTGTAAAGCTTGGTATCCAGGCTTGATTAAATACTGTGATTCAAAAATTGATAAGCATTTGGCATTTGCTTACGATGTTGGAAAGGTTAGATTCTTTCATGTTATGAGATAAATTATACGAAATTAAAATTTTATATAGGGTTTTGTAACTGGAGAAGAAGAAGTATCCGATAAGCTAATTCAAATGATAGATAATAAAACAATTAGAGACGAGTGTCGTTTGAAAATGGAAGCAGATAGATTAGCAATAACTAAAGAATTAGGAATGGTTCAAAAAGATAGACCCTGGATAGCCATCACAGTTAAGACCAAACAAGCAATTAGAGCTACACTGAACAGCATGGTAGATGCTGCATTGGAATTGAAAGTATCTGGTATCGATTATTTTAAAACAACAATTAAAAATAAACTAATTTAAAATATTTCATGTTAGGATGGGTGGATGATGTAGAATATTTTATGATCATGGAATCTCTCGAACAAAGATTAAAGTTTGTACGAACAAAAATTAAATCTGTTCAGCCAATTCCTCCAAAGGTGCTGTTTAAAGAAGTTTCTTGGATGGCGGATGATGACCAACTATCAGAGTTTTTATATGAACATGTGATAACAAAAATATTTGATGAGGGCGATGTAGTTTGCTCTGATGGACAGTTATCGGAAGGCGTATACATTATTGTAACCGGTAAAAGTCGTTTTAAAGGTTTAAAATCTAGCAATTACCTGATTTTTTATTAGGTATGTTTAAGTTAGTATATGAACCTCAAACTGAAATTTTGCATAACTTAAAATCATATGGTATGCTTCCTATAAAAGATTACATAACATCTACAAGATTTGACGAGAAAGTAGAAGATTATATAGTTTCTGGAAATAGTATTGGCGAATTGAGTGTTTTGACTGGAAGACCTTACAATTGCACCATAACTGCCGATACATCCAGTCAAGCTTATATTTTGACTCACGACGTTATCAAAGAAGCTATCAAGAGAAGCCAGGATCCTATTAATGGGTAGATTTGTGTAAAAAAATAGAAAGTGCTTATTAACATAAACAATTTATATTTAGTATTGAATCAAAAATGTGGAAGTCTATATCAATAAGATTGGCAACAACAATTTTATTGGATACAGCTGCTTACCAGTCAAGCACTCAAGAAAACATTCACTTGGAATTGGAACGAGCATTTGTACCAAATTTATCAAAATTTAAGATATTTGGTGTTAATGATATGATGGAAGACATCGTTTTGCTTGAAGGTATTGCAGTAGATTATAACACAAGAGAGTGTTATACTGGCCCTTGCTACATTCCAAGGTTAGCTTCCTAAAAATTATTATAAAAAGTTTAACATTTTTATTCTAGAACAGTTCAAAAAATTATATTACCCAAAAGTAGCAGCATTAATTTGGATTTTGAAATGGAATCTAAGTTACTCATTATTCCTACTAAAGATGTGGACGAATTTGATATCATGGAAAGAGAAGAAGATATATCTGAAATGGTATTCTCATATAAATCAGCATAATGTTAGACCTACTCATATTAATCTTTTATAGGTTTCAACTGCTTCATCTAAGTGCTTACAGCACTCGATACAAAATAAAGCGTCAACAATAAGACATAGAAAAAAGCGACAGACTATGTTTGGTGCGCCCAATCGACGTGTTAAGTATTTAGATTCACTAACAGGAACAAATTCTATCCCATCAACTAGAAGCCGAATGACTGTTAGTATAATAAATCATTTTTAAGCGAAAATGTTGAGTTACATAATGTATTTTATAGCAGGGTTCTACGTTTAGCGAAGAGTCCGAATTGCAAAATATTGACATGAATAATCATATTGGTACTGTTCCATTAAGTTATGTGTTAGACGAAAGAAACGCACTTGATCGAAAAGCTAGTAGGGTTCATGGAATGCCATTGGATAAACGAAAAGTTTCGCTACGAAAAGGTTCAACAATAAGTGGTCGAGATAGAAAAAAGTCTGAAACTGAAGACAAGAGTCATAAAATTGACTCTTTACTAATTAATGACCCCAATGATAAATTAAATTCGAAAAAGATGGAAGAAAATTTTATCGATGATAATAAAGAAAATCTTGACAACAATGCATTATCTCAAGTTGAACAAACTTTAGTGCACTTACCATCGAATGATTCTTTTCAAGAAGTTGAAGGTAACTTATTTAATAAAAAACCGCAAGAGAAAGAAGTTTCAAATACGGATGATAATTTAAAATTAACAGAAACTCCAGTAGAAATAAAAGAGAATACCTTGCAAGAAAGACGACGAAGCTCTGGCAGAAGCTCTACAGATCAATCAAAAGACAACAAAAATCGGACAAAATCAGTAGATGATGGAAAAGAAATAACCGATATAAAGGAAAAGAAATTATCTGAAACTGAAGAAGAGATTAAACAGGAAGTTGAAAGTACCAAAAGAAGAACATCTGGAAATACAGATGAGAACGTACCTATATCCAATAGAAAATATTCACAAAATGACAGAAGTAGCGTTGATAGAGAAAAAGGAGAAGAGGAAGCTAAAAAACAAGAAAAAGAAGAAGTTGAGAAGGTAGCGAACAAAAGTAAACGTACAAGTGGCACTTCAACAACCGACTCAGATGAACTCCATTCTAAAAGTAATCAACAAAAGCGATATAGTGCAACCAAAAGAGAACTTGATGAAGATGAAGAGAACGAAAAAGAAGTTACAACAAGTATTACTTACCAACCCAGTGAGAGCACTATAGCAGAAGAAGAAAATTCACCACACAACGAAAACCCTTAATTTGATTCCTATAATTCTTATTTTAGTTTTTAAGTGATAGTAGGTATCACTAATATTATTTATGATATTGCTCAAAGAAAAAAGTACTGCCTGTTTTCGTTTATATTAGGGTTAGATATTAAACTTTTAAAAAATTAAGTAAAAAATAAAAATTAGTAAACAAAAAATACACAAATAAAAAGAAAAGAATGTTTTAATTAGACTGTTTCTGAATTTAAGATTCTCACTTTTCAAATATGTTTTATTTTTGAGTTTTACAATATTATTTGATATTTGAGAAAAACGATACAAATAATTACATAATCGAAATATTCACCCCGTGTATTGTATAAATGTAGTCAATAGAAGTGTAGGGGAACTACAAACAAGAACGTAAATTCGACCCTAAAGAAGCTGCTGTGCCAATTGGACATTTTACAGAAGGCGTTTCTCTATGGCATCAGCATCATCTTACTGGTTCTAAGAAACATCTCGATGTAGCGAATGATGTTACAGCGTACACTGAAAGAATTTGAAGTTGGAATAGAACTTTATAAAATTTTATCTTTATGGCGAAGAGAAGGGGGGAGGGGGAATTAGTATAGTATTTAAATTATATATGGAATATATTATAAATGCATTTTTTTATTAGAAACATTTTTATGAAGTTTTGATGTTTGCCCCAGGAGGTAAACTATAATCTGTGACAGTGGACAATTATTCAACTAATATACGGATATGCTATAGATATATAAAGGCAAAGATAAGAAATGCTACATTGCAAAACCTTAAATGTGTGAAAAAAACTCTTGTTTGGGTAAATCTTGAAATATCTCTGTTATAGAAAATTTAAGCGCACTACAATTTTAAATCTTTAAATGTACTCTGGGCGTCTAGATGAGATATTTCAAGGCGAGACGAGATAAGTTTTTCTTATGTGAGGAGATAAGTGTAAATTGCTCGTCTCAGTTCTTATCTCCAATAGAAAATCATCGTTCAAGAGAGTTCTAGTTCATAAACTCGTAAAATTTAGTTTGAGTTGGATTTTACTTATTGTAGTCTAAATAATATTAAGACTTTTTCTTTTTTTTATTTTCAATGTTCTTTTGTGTGATAAAGCTTGACAAGATTTTGTAATCATCTTGAATTTGAAACGAAAAAAAGTAATATTGAGGTAAATCCATAATATACAAATTAAACGCCTGGTAGACATACAACCACCCCGACACATATTGTAGACTGATTATCTACATTATTTAACATTTTTGTATTTTTTCATAAAATGATTAAATAATGTAGATAAAAAGTTTACTCAAAAATTTAAATCGGTTGTAGATTTTGGGCAATTTCTCTTGCAATTGGATTTCACTGAAGAATTTTATAATTAAATTGGTCAGTTGAACTGCCGATCTTCATTCCTTTCATTATCTATTGGATGCAGTAATATCTGCGAAAACTGTGTTGCCAAAATAATAAAGGTTGGATTTTTTGTGCTTTATTAATTTTTGAGCCAATAAAAAAATAAAAAAAATTATTAATAACCCAAATTGCTATGTCGTTATAATTATCATTCTGTAACGCAAGTGTATAAATATATAAGAAGAGAGCTGTGAACCTTAAAGAAGTATTGAGAACTGCATTAGCATTCACTAGATGACTTAATTCCTTACAGAGACATCATACGAACCTCTCCCGTTACATTCCATATCGGCCATTATGTTTGGAGATGCGCCAAAACATCTTAATGTAACTTCATAGAATAACAATACATTAGGAAATTTTATTATTCCGATAGTTTTTAATTTCTTTTGATTGAGATATTGCATAATGGATATTGCAGACATTTTTCACCTATGGTTTTAAAAAGGAGAAAGTGTCAAAATTTTAGGTGATTTTAAGTTATTCAAACTGTGTTTCTGTTGTGGAAGTCGCTCACGTCCGTTTTACTCAACTCTAAGAGCAAAATCAAGTTACTTCTCTGTCAATTTGATAATGTATCTTGTAGGCCTTCTTTATGTACCTACTAATGGAACAATTAAGCACAATATAGATCTAAACGTTTTATTTAATTTTATTCGACAAGAAATTGTACGCAGAAAAATCCTGATTCGTGGAATAATTCATTAATTTTAGAATAATTATTAAGTAGATCATTAGTTTGTAATACAAAGTACTGGCAAACAATATTAATATTAAATATAGGCTCACACCATTGCTAACTTTGTAATCATTTGATCTACAAAGAAAACGGTTAAATTAGTAAAGTAGAATTTTACATGTTGATTATGATAATGATGGAAAAAACATGATTATTGGGCAACGCGCTCTCGGGGTTTCACACAATATAGCATGTAACCAAACTATTGCTGAAAGCTTGTAAAAAATGTTAATTAATTTTTATTGTTTATTTTCTCGATTAATTTTTAAACTAAATTCTAATATTTTCATTACGTTAGGATTGCTTGAATTTTGATTTAAGTTTAATTTCAATTGTCGAATGGTGCTTTACCATTGCCGAAAACTGAAGTATTGTAAATTATTTTGCTCAGATTGTTAAGTTAATTGTAGAAAATATTATAGAAAATAGTCATTATACTACATTTTTTATTGATTCAGGATTATAGATTCCTAAATATTTCTGAAACCGTACTGAAATTGATCTGATTTTTGCAGTTTGTAGTTGCTTTTGAAAAAAATTTCAAACACTCGTTTACGTAGCTATAATGCAACGTTTTCACTTTTCTATTTGTTAATTATATGGAAGATTAATATTGAAAAAAATTTCAATTGCAAACCTCATTAATATACAGCTTTTAGATAAACACAAGGCCAGATGTATGATTTATGCAATTTCAATATTACCTTTGCAATATTTTTAATTGCTCCAGGTTGATAATATATTTATCAACACATTTCTACGTGTATAGTAAATATAAAAGCAAATATTTCTTGACATTCGCTGTAGATATAAGTCTCCATAAGAAACAGCGATACCGAAATAGAAAATTTTACTAAAATATAATGTAAATTAAAAATTGTTAGATAAAGGAGAAGTTTTCTTATTTTACATTTGCAGTGCTTGATATTCTCACGTTTCTGCATTTGATTATTGATCTTATTTTGTGTTATGATTGTTAGTAATGACCTTCAATTTTCCATTGCTTTCCTTGAAATTTAATAAAAATTATGTCAAATAACTTCATTAATCTTCATTCCATTCCAAATCAAAAGCAAATGTATCATTTGGTGAATGAAATCGCTTAATTCAGAAAAAAACTGTTTTGTATTCTTCTAAGCAAAATTACAAAGTTTACTTTGATTGTATTTGATATTTATACCCGGATAAACGCCGGAGCTAAGAAATAAGTAGTATTATTTATAAAAAGTGGTACGAAGAGCGAAAAATATTCCAAATATATGGAAAGTTCCAAATTTTTTAGCTATCGATAGATTGCAAGCATGCAAATCTATCATCAGACGAAGATCTTGATCAGATGTTGCATAGTCAAACGTCGCCTTAGAACAAACTTTGGTGTCTGCATGTACCATGCACTCAAAATTATTTATATCGGCAATACTTTTAAGGATCCGCACTAGTGTACCTAGAGGGAGAGAGGAGTAGAGGTGGATCGTCCCGGGCGGAACATTATTAGGGGCGGCATTTTGATCCTTTTATTTATTAAGATATTCTTTTATTAACATATTAAAAAAAAGAAAATTTTTATAAACAATATTTTTATTTTTATTAAATAATATAAAAATGTTGTAAATCAACGGAATCGAAGAATAGTTCTATATTGAAAGAAAAAGGATTGAGAATTTTATGTCTGTACCTGCTCTACAAGAAAAAGCAAAATTTTGAAAAAACTAGAAAGGGCCTCTTGAAACTATTAATGTTTATTCAAAAGTATAGGTTGGAAAACTCTGTTGTTAACGTAGTAATATTGTTAAGAATTTTTTTAACAATAGCCATCGGCGTCGCTAGTTGTGAACGGAGCTTTTTCAAATTAAAATTAATTAAAAATTATCTTTGATCCACAATGAGTGATTCAAGATTGCGAAATCTAGCGATACTTTCAATAGAAAAACAACTAATGGATGTTATAAATTTTGACAATATCATTCGAGACTTTGCAAATAAAAAGGCAAGAAAAATAAATATATACATTTTTTAAATTTTTATTAAATTTTAATTTTTAATTTTTTTGTATAAAATACATGTTTTTTATAATATTTATACTTATTCCGTAATATTTATGAGGTGAGGTAGGGGGTGGCAAATTTTAAGATCGCCTCGGGCGGCAATAGCTCTAGGTACCTCAGTGAAGGTCCGTATGCATGCTTACAGAAAATTTTTTTCAAAAAACCTTATCAGCAAGTAGGGCTATCTGCAGTAAAAGGCAAGTATTATTATTTATATACAATCACGTGCAACGAGATGTAAATAGTGAAAAACTGGTACTCTTAAAAGTAAAAAAATATAAGCCCCATCTCTTCATGTTGAACCTCAAAGATATTCACAATCTTTCTTCTGTAGGGATAACGAATCTTATACATTGCATCATGTACATTTTAATGCTTTACAGCTTTACCATTCAGTATATTTTGAATACTGTCAAAAATATCAACTTGACCTATGAGGTATCTCTGAGGTAGTTATGGAAAGTTCCATAAGTATAAGACCAAAAACTTTATTTTTGCCAAAAGGATCAATTTTTAGAAAAGACTGGTTAGTTTGCATACAGTGTATAAGTGCATACAGTGCATAAAGTATAGCAACAATAAAATGGACATGGATGGTTCTGTAAATGGCATCACCACTTAAAACCTACAAGTTTCACACAGTTTTTGCGAAAATATTTTGTGAAATTCTTGAAGTCTTCTACCGTCCATAAAATGACTAATTTATTGACTTCATTTTTTAGCTAATATTCATTTTCAGTTGTTTTCATTTTATTCATCTAATACCGGGCAGAACATAACTTCGTGAAGATACATAAAGATTTAATTTGTTTCTAAATGAAGCGGTGGAGCTGGAGATTTGAAATTTATTATGAATAATTAAAATAATTTTACCTCTTCACTAGAAAGAATTCCGTGTATGTTTTGTATAATGTTTTATATAAAAATTATTAATATTATATTATGTTATGGATTATATTACAAAGTAATAAAATATTACATTACAATAAAATTACTTTAATAAATTATAATTTTTTAAATTTTAATTTTTGGTTTTCAAAAAACTAAGTTTTGATATTATAAAATAATATATTATGAACTTCTACATTTGTCTTATATTATATTGTATTGTCTTGTATTGAAATATATTATATTAGATTGTATTGTGTTATATTATGTTATCATGTCATGTCATTTTTTATAGGTACTATATTTTATTGTATAAATGATTATGTTATTATGTACAAGTTAATTAAATGTGACATTTATTAAAAAAAACTTTACGGTTATTTTTTTACCTAATTATAGATGAAAATTTCCCCTTAATTTGTGGAAAACCATGTAAGTTTTTTTTAATAATTTAACTTTTAATTAACTTGGTCATTTAATAATATATATATATCGTTGACCTTCAATTTTAATTTGTAAATTATAGTTGAGACAGAGATCAGTATTAAACAATAAAATTATCCGACGTTTCAAGTCTTTATTGACCCATTATCAAGGCTACAAAATATATACAAATAATTAAAAACTTATATAAATTACAAAATTGAAAAATAATAAAAATATAAAAGTACAGAATTAAAAAGTTACAAATTTTAGTTTACTGAAAATATAAAAGTGAAAACTAACAGAATTGATTTGTAATTTATGTAAGTTTTTTAATTATTTGTATATATTTTGTAGCCTTGATAATGGGTCAATAAAGACTTAAAACGTCGGACAATTTTATTGTTTAATACTGACCCCTGTCTCAACTATAATTTACAAATTGATCATTTAAGTTTTTCTTTTAACAAATTTTGAGTAATTAAATAATTTCTATAGTATTATTATATTTTAATATAATTTTTCTCTTTTGTCACTTTTCTAACTACTCTGTCCTAACATTCTCAATGTAGCAACAATAAAATTAAAACTTTTTCATGGTTTGTCCTCTTAAGATTTTGAAAACGATTTAGGTCAGTATTTTGCATTGTAAGTGTGAGAATTGGAATCAATATGTGATGGATTGCAAATTCTTAGTTTTTTGAGCCATAATTGTTTACCTCGTACCCCATCTTCGTCATATTAAGTAAGTTTGGACTATTTTTCCTTCTTCTAATCTTTTATTGTTTATGTTTTATGTATTTTCTTAGACTAATTATTTCTGGTGCAAAAGTTGTTTTTACAGGAGTGGTTTGTTGTGTTACTCGGTTGAGTTACAGAGCGGAAATTCTGAGTTAGAATTTGTTTTCAGAAAAGCTTCTCGTAGTATTTACTTTTACCTCATCTTTAAAACTCAACACTGATTCATACGAATCAGTAGGCCCGACGACGTCGCTGCATATTTGAGGTAGGCGCACTGCGTGGGCAGGGGGTTAAAAACGTCGCTTTTAATTCTCTATCAATGTTCAACTTTAAGACACAATAGAATTCGATAATTATAATTTTATAACTGTACATTATATTCTAACAGAGATAAAAGATCGAAGAAATAATTAATTTTCATTGGTGCTAGTTTAATAAAGCTTCTTTAATAGTGCAATAAGCGTCTTGAACAAAAACAAGTGATCAAATACTTAAAAAAATCAATTTAGTTGTTAGTTTCGAAATCAATAAATACTTAGTATATTTACCAAAATACATTTACTTTGCAAGATAATTGAAAGGTTGTTTGAAAACAATTTTTCTTGTCGAATTATTTTGTAATTACGTGGAGAAATCAGCAAGCAGCAATATTTTTCTTGTTGTTTAAACTCAAAAAATTAATTAATGAGCTTTTTAGTAAACTCATTAATTGAAATTGAAAAAAGACAATCGAATAGTACAAATGAATTCATTTTTTGCATCACAAAAAGTTATCAAATATCAGAAAGTTAATTAAAATTTACGTGTTTCAGTAAGTTTTGCGTAGTCGGTATAATAAATTTATCATCTAATGAATAATTAAATATAAATTGAATATCTAATTCCTAGCAGACAGACGAGCAATTTGAGAACAAAAGCTAACACCTTTATTAATTTTCATAGTAAAGCAGACGTTTCTTGTATCGCGGATTAAATGCAAGTCTGTGTTTTGGTTTGTAATAAAGTTGTGATATTCTATTATTGGTATACCTAGGTTGTAACCTGTAATTGTGATTATTTAAATAAATAATTTATCTCATCTAACATGCACTCTTTCGAAACTTTCAGTCGGTATACTATAATATGGTGGTTTATAGTTGATGTTTTTATGGCTTCAGAACTTTTGCATGCAATAAATAACATAAATCGAAGATTACAATTTCTTGAGAAACGTAATTTGTGTGGTTTGGTCCATCGATGCGAAAACATACTATCTATATAATCTATAGATGCTACCAAGTGTAAATAAAAACATTAGAAGTAAAAATTACTAATAGCGTATGCGATATACATTTTTATTTTGAGCCGCTAACTGTAATCTACGTGAAAAAATTCGTAAAAGAAAATGTGACATACATTTTAATTTTTTTAAAAATACCTGTATCTATCGGTATTTTAAGTTAATTTAATTGTTAATATTGGAAGCTAAACGGTTTAAATGAGGATGAATAGGATGTAGGTATTAAATAGGATGTGGACCGTGGCTAGAGGGCTTCTCAACCTTTTATGGATTCTTTATGGTGATATATGATAGTTAAGAGGTACTATTTCAGGATTGTACATCAGCTTGTATTATATATTTGTTTTCTAATTCAAAAATTGGGAACTTTCATATTATTTAATAATATAAATATAACGGATTGCCAGCTTGAAAAACTGTTACCTACACAACAACATAATATGCTTTTTCAAACATAGCCTTTGATAGAGGGATCTTAATGAAAGAGTACACAGTTGAGTAAGCAGCACCTTATAATTCGGCACGCGTACCTTAACAGAGTTTGTCCACCTTATGAACGGTCTTTACTGTTGCGGAGGAGGAAGTGAGAGCCATCGTCCATCGATAAGTAGAAATGCGGAAGTTGGAAGATGGTTGTTATAGTCATTTATCGAATAGGTACGTACGTAACGGTGAATTTAGAAATCATTGGAGAGTCATATCGTACAATGAAAAATTAAATACTTTTTGATTAGTACTTATCTGCGAGTGCTTCTTTCAATGTTCCAGTTTTATTCTCTATTATTTAGTAATTTAGCGAAAAATGTAAAAGTAAAATTTTATGATATGTTACAAACACCGGAAACTGCTGAACCATACACCCATTTGATGCTATTGCAAAAACTGTTGGTTCCAAAGACGACAACGTCCTCATCACGAATAATTCATAGATTTTTCAAACCCAAACCGAGAATTTTTTTAGCACGCGTGTGTTTAATATAAAATGCATCTTAATAAAAGTCGTACCATGTTATATAATTATATAATAATTAACATTTAATTACCAACATGGCAATTAACTTGATAATGTTAATAGCAAGTCTGGTTAACAAATAAATTAATATATTGATACAGATGCAATTTTAAAAACTACCATGTTATCTATCATCTTAAGATAAACGGATGCAGCTTTGAGATTCGATTCAGTCCAGTAAGTTTCTTAATTGCCACCTCGAATATAGAAACACTTGCGCAAAAGGTACTGTGAAGCTGCACAAACGAAATTTATCTTTTGAATAAATGTATGCTAAACAGAATTTTTAGAGAGATGAGCAGCCAAGTGTAAATTTCATAGTAAAGTTTTAAATAATATTTAATATGGGTACGTAAGTTTCTACGCCGAAAGTAACGTAATTAATTTTTTTACAAAGAATTTTAACTTCTTACTTCTTGAGATGTAATTTAAATATGCTTCCTATATAGGTAGGTAGGTATATTATAATATATAATGGTAAGATTTTAATCTGATTAATTATTTATTCAAGTAAATTTCGGTATAACGTGAATTATTATCTCGAGTCTTAAATGATGTATGTTTTCTAAAATATATTTTAAAATTGATATTGAAATTTTTGTAATCACAGGATCATCACAAAATAATTTTTCAGGCGACTGCTCACCCACCTAAATTAAAAATTAAGTACTTACGTAATTAAGTGTTATGAAAATAAATCAAATTATTAGAGCTGTAAATGAATATATCACCATAATACGTTTAAAATTTGGAACCCGTTAGATGCTTGATGCATTAATTACTTCTCCATCATACTGCCCTGCTTTGCTAATGAGATATGCAAAAAATACTGGAAGAACCTCTTCGGAGGGTGACAGACTAGAAAATTAACAGCGTATAATATTCAAAAATCAAATAAAGGTACATTTTGACCTTCCATTTAACATAATTAAAATTTAAATAAAGAACAATATAAATAAACCACAACTCTTCATAGAAAAAAGTTCGGTAATTCTAAAATTCAAATGATCAGGGATTGTTAAAAATAATACACTCGGTGCGAGACAATGCAACAATAAATTTTAATATAATTTGAATAATATTTTTTATTTAAAGAAAATACGGCGATAATTCTCCTCGATTTAAAAATAATTTAATTATAAAATTAAAACCCTAAAAAAACCTCAAACAAAAACTTTAAATATTGCTGATTTGCATTGCGATGTGAAAAACAAAAAAAAACTGATTAACTGATATAATTGAGAAAAATTAATTAGGATTATTACGTAATATTGTTAAAAAAAGTTATGTTTGTTATAAAGAGCTGTGGCGTAGCGAGGAATAGCAGATACCTGATAATTATATATCAATACATCCGTTGATCTTTAAATATTATTGATTTTAATTAAATTGATTTATTTTTGTATACAAATATAAAATGATACTTTCGCTTTATGCATTATTGAGGGCCAGTTGTACATTATAAGTTTAAACTTAAGATTAACTTAAACCGGCTTGAACTTAAGATGAACTGCAGTTCAGAAAAAAAATGGATTGTACAATGCCGGTTTAGCACTGAACTTCAGTTCAAGACCACTTGAACTTGATCCCACCAATTCGGTAGTTTAAACTTAAGTTTAACCCTACTTTTGGGTCTATTTGTTATTTTTGTTGTTGGTTTTCTTTGAAATTTAATTTAATAATTAAAAATTAAATTTGATATTAAAATTAATTTAATATAAAATGGATTCAGATGATGAAGTTATGTTAGAATTTGTGGGTGTTATAGAGTTATAGAGCGTCAACGAGTGCGTAAAGTATTTCGGATTCGCGAGAATCATTTTGAAAAGTGGAACGACAAGGCATTTATTGCAAGATTTCGTTTGTCGAAAAATGGTGTGCGTTTTGTACTAGAAAAAATATCTCAACAAATAGCACATCCCACCACCAGAAATAATGCTGTTACGCCAGAAATAATGCTTTTCATTACTTTAAGATATTATGCGACAGGGTCCTTTCTGCAAGTAATGGGTGATTTTGTGGGCATACACAAATCAACAGCTTGCAGAATTGTTTACAAAGTTAGCGATGCAATTGCTCGCCTGCGTCCTACTTTTGTAAAAATGCCGGTAACTGAGAAAGAAATGATAACAAATAGTGAAGAATTTTATCGAATTGCTAGATTCCCAAAATGCATTAGAGCAGTGGACTGCTCCCATGTTAAAATTTCTTCTCCTGGAGGAGAAGAACCGGAAATTTATAGAAATAGAAAACATTTCTTTTCTGTAAATGTTCAAGCAATTTGTGATGCTAATTGCAGATTTTAAAATATTACACTTTAAAAATAAAGTACAAACACGTGACAATCGTCACAATAAACAAACGCACTTTAGAAAAGTGAAACTTGCGTTGTTCGGTCTGTCAAATGGTGAAATGTCATTTGAGAGTCTCCTAAAATGCATGCGCGTCAATTATTAGCGTTGTAAAAACATCGTTTCTCAGGTTTAGTTGAACGCATTAAAAATATATTTTGTACAACAGCGGAGAAAGTTAATCTCAAGTTCAGTTGAGCTGTAGTTTATTTGAACTGCGGCTGAACTCGCATTTGTACAACCCACCCTGAGAAAATTATAGCAAATTTCCGGGCGCACTTATTTTCTCGACGCCTCTGACCAAGAAGTGCGAATTTATTATTTCTTGTGATATTAAACTTACAATTATTTAAATTAGAATATTGAATATTCATGTGGTATGTTGATGGGTTATGGTTTTATTGTATATACTTTTATTGTCATGAATCACAGACAATGCTGATTCATGGTAATGACCCATTAAGACATAAAGATGTTGTGCATTCTACCTACAGGTATCATATATATGACACCTAGTTCATGCTCTACCATAAAATTTCAAATTCTAAAAAAAATAATATCTTATATTACCCGTAAACTGTATGTATATGTAATCAAGCACTAAATATGTTGTGTTATTTAAGCTTATCTTGATATTATTGATTTGCTAAGATATAGCACTACGTGCTATCTATTCTACTAAATAACCGTAGGTAGTAAGTAAGTTATTTATGTTAATCAAAGAAAAGAATGCAAACAAATTAATAAACTGTAAACGAAAAGCGGTTATTTTACATTTCAGGAAATAAATTACAACTGAAATATTTATAATCGATCAAATTATAACAATATTTTCAGAACGGTATTTGAGTGAGTCGTCTAATAAAAACCACTTCTAATGGTTTCATATATTTCTGTAAACTTAAGAATGATTTAGAGCAAGGTTTTGTGACGATAGAGCATGGTCGTAAGGTAGTATGCTAAATGGTTATACTACTATGCCTTAGTAGTAAATTCGCTTCCCAACCAAGATAATTTCCGACTACGTCTTCTTCACAATTATATGGAGGGCATAAAACCATGGTTTTATCCAAATCAGCGTATTATAGTGTTTTATACCAATATCCTTACTAAATACCTATGTATTTTTCAGTATTTTAATTATTTTACATAAATGACGCTTCCCAAAAATTAGAAATATGACCACCCCTGTCACAAGGTGATTTTGCAAGTTCATGCAATCTTTAAATAAATACAATGTTTATTTTGAAAATAACGTCAACTAACTTCATGTGATCAAGTAAAACCAATATGATTTGAAATGAGAATTATTTGTTTTTACCCGCAGCTGTATATTCGTAATAATATTGGAAGTAAACCTTTTTAAACAAACGTTAAGATTGACTTTACTTTGTAAACTAATTTTCCTTAGAAACATTAAATAAAAAATCGAAAATATAATATAATTGAAATTTAATTCTGTAAGTGGTGTAGTGTTTTGAAATGTGTTATTAAATAGTAAAAATTTGATCAATGAACATTGAGAGCAATCTTTCACTTTATTATTTAAGTTTTTATAAATAATTTTTAGAAACCGTGTTTAGTTCGATTAAACTTCCAGTAATTATATACCTAATCATGAGTCTAAAGATTGTGTTACACTGCAATAAATGATTCTCTAAGATTTAGACTAGTGTTAAACACATAAATTTAGTAGTTATAAACGTAGATGTGTTAAGAAATCAATAGAATCAGTGTTATATAATTTCTAGATAAATATTTAATTATAATATTACACAATCAACCAATCTAAGAAAATTAAGACAAATAATATTCCTTCTGATTAAAGTCTACAACTGTAAAAAGCATTCGATACATCTCAACAAATCTGCTTTCGGGTTTTGCCAATTCAATTTTGTAATGTCTTAAGTAAGTATTAAAATTTATTAAAGTTTTTTTCAAAGATCTGATTCTTTTTGGATATCATTTATATAATCGATCGATTATATCTATTAGATATTAGATATATTAGTCTATTAAATATTTCCTATATGTCATTTTGTCGTCGCTCTTATACATAATATTTCCATACTATTATGTAGAACACTAAAATGCAGTTCAATTTACAAACATATTAGGGTTAGCATAAATATTTTTTCAGCAACTAGGATCAGAACTATACCATGACCCAATTTATTTTATTGGATGAAATACTTTGCCAATAAAGAGATAGTTAGAAAAAATTTAGCAAATGATTAAAATAATTATTAAAAGGTTATGTTCAAAATTGGATAAAAATAAAACAAAAATCACTAAATTAAGTCTTTGAAACAGGTTAAAATGAGTCTACATAAAATCTTTTAGAAGTCTCCTGAAATTTTTTTCATATAGAAACGGGACACCATGGTTCAAATCCTGGTAGTGTCGGATACACTGTTGTAATCTAAAGCCCAATATCGATCTGTGAACTATGGTGAAGGCAAAAGAAAACCAAGATTATTAAAACCAGGAAAAATTAGGATTGGGATGGGTTAAATTAGCTTTGAGTTGAGTTGACGTTGCAAGATGTGAAATTATCAGGCGGTAAGTCAAAAAGCTCTTCTTTTGAGATTTTTAACAACAGAGAACAAAATACACGAAAGTAAAATCGTCGAGAGTATTTAAATTTTCCAGAGGTCAAATTAGCGATATAAACATTATGGTTGTTGTTCGGTTTTATAAGGGTAGTTAAAATACGACCAAAATGTAAAGTAATAATTTAAAAGTTTATATAATATTTTTTTTGAATTTCAGTTTATATGGAATCTTGTGGGTTTTTCGCTGCGTTTAACTGATACATAAATTAACTATATAAGTAATTATAAAATGTTTATTTATATAAATTTGGTTATACAAACTTCTTTTATGCAAATAAAAATTGAAAATAGTTTCGTGGGGAAATTTAATCATTTCTTTAATAATTGCTCACAAAGAAGAAAAATTTTTCGATTTCAAATCAATTCTTAAATATCTATTCATAATTGTTTTCTTTTATTTCTTAAACAAAAATTCTAAAAATTGTTACAATGTAAAGTAAATTGACCACTTTTTTAAAGGTATAAAGTGATACTTTTCAACTCGCAAGACAAAAAAGAAAAAATACGGGAATAATTTTAATATATTATAAAGTGCGTTAAAAAAATCACTTTTAGTTCTTTACGTTCTTTGGTATTAAAGTTCACTTTAGCTCATATACCTGGAGTCTGACATTGAGACAAACTGTTTTTATACAATTAATCTTTCTAATCTTGTTGAAATTAAATTCATTATACAGTAAATTTAGTATTCATTAGGAAAATCCTTATTTTAAAGAGATGGGCGAATCACAAGACAAATTTTTGTACACTAGACTTACTTTTACTAGATTCTTGAGAGATTTCTTCGGATTTCATTCTATACTATAATATAGTCTTTTAAAATTTCCCTAGATTTCCTCGGATTTCTTCATAATTTCCATTACTTGTACACCACATTCTCTCAATAATTACACAGTACTTACATCGGTTTTACACTCACGGTGCGATTTATTAGGTTTTTTTTTGTAAATTTTTTATACACATATTATATATAATGTTCGACTCTTAGTTTTCTCTATTTTGCAAAAAAAAAACAATTTCTTTATAAGAAGCAAATTGAGTAATGCTGAATGATTTTATTCAAAATAAAAAAGTTAAAAAGCAATTAATATTTCATAGTAAGCCCATCAAAACTTTATGGTTTACCAATATTAGGGTCGATATAATTAAAATATAAATTATAAAACTTCAGCAGAAACGTTTATGTGGGTACTTCTTACTTAAATTTCTTAAAACGGAAATGAAAACCTGCTGCTGTACTACTTATTCATAAATTCTGCTGTATTGAGGAAATTCATGATTTCCTGAAAATATAATAATTTTGTGAAAAATATTCAAGTTTACGCAAGAGAAAATAATAATGATTACTAAAACTATAAAAAAAAATTTGTAATTAATATTATTACAAGATAAAAATGTAAATGTAAATTAATTCAATATAGAACCAGCGTGAGCGGTATGGTCGATAGCGCTGATTGGATTTTGAACAACAGTTAATCCAAATAATAATTTAATATAGCAATCAATCGCTCAGTAAAAGAAATTAAATTTAAATTTAGTTGTAGTAAAATTCTTCTTCTTCTGTAAAATTATTGGAACGTTAAATTATACACTTTGTACGTTAAATTGACTAATTGTAAGAAAAGTGAAAATATATCGACATGTATGATTTAACTGCAAATTATACTATACAAATAAGGAGTTATTTGAACGACATTTCATTTTTATCACATTAGGTACCTCCACCGTAGCAACTTGACTTAATTTAATGTAACTCTAACCGCTACTTAAGCACAGGTTAACAAAAGAAAGTTAACCTGTAGGAAAAATTGCGGTTAAAAGTAAGCTAACGTTTGAACTATGCTTTAAGCTAGAGATTTAACGATCTCTTAATTTTTGAGAATTAAATAGTAGTTCAATAAGTTTGAAATTGTATTGAAATTATTTGAAGTTGTTGTTATAATTTATTCAGTTTCCCGTGTAAAGATAATAACAAAGTGGTTCCGGTTCACTCGTTCTAACCGTCAGACATGTTCATTTCCCGCCAGCTTACAAACAGCAAGGTGCAGCCACCCTTCTTTACGTGTTTTGTGTTCGTTTTTGATTCCCAATGGTTTTTTGTATCATATTTTACTATTTTACTATAACACAATAAATATCATTCGCTACTCTAATAAATTACATGTTTGATTATTTATCAAACATCACTTGAAAATGATCTAGTTATAAAATTTAATTATCTTTTTTTTTTTTTTGAAAGAAAAGTTTGTGTTTCCGTGTTTAAAATTAAAGCTAAAATCATAACATTTCTAGTTGAAACTATAGAGATGGTGGTAAATGCAATCATTTTTTGAAATCCATTTACCATATTATACGGCTTCCAGTTCAGAAGCTTACATTAGATATAAATAAAAAAGTTCTGAATACAAAGTAATACAAAAATAAGTTACGCTTTGTTTCTGTTAAATACCAGTAAAGGTAATAAAAGTGAACAAAGACAAATAAAGCCGATACATATTTAAAAATGCCTCGTCTTCATCCAATCGTAGAAGCCACAATTGTTACGAACATATACCCTGCAATTAACAGATCCGCCTGCATCTCCAACGAACATGTTCAGTCACTTCCCGACTTCCGTTTAGCCACTCGAGAGAACTTCCTGTTGGGCATTTTATCATCTTCTTCTACGTGTAAACTTTAATGTATTCTATGACATTGTTTTTTATCGATAAATTTGTGCAAGGCTATTAACTTTAAAAGAACATGCGCATTTTATCTAATGAAATCGTTGTGTAGTATCAAAATAATTTTTTTTAGAAAATATGTACATTTAGAAATGATTATCTCGTTAAAATTATTAGAAAATTTAAATTGAACAAAAAACAATATAGACGAAGGCAGAAAATTACTGTCAGAGGTTGATAATAACTACTATTTTTTAAAAATTTTATTTAATAATAAAAATTACTTACTTGTATTACATTTTATTTAATTTAATTTGCGTAAAAAAACGTTACTCAAAATTACAGATTATTTTAATATGTGCATTTCGCCAGCCACTATTTTGAATTTTAGATATAAACCAATCTAAAATGTTTATACCTCATTATACCTTCCTTATATTTGTTTGTACTACATTATTGTTATCAAGATATTGCTGTGATCCTTTCAAAAAAAGGTTGACTTTCACATGCACTATAAGTGCTCCAAGCTTGCTCTTAAATGCGGAAGATGAGACGGTCGTATCTCAGGTTGGGTTCTAATTGAATTAAATCGCTCTTTTTCAAATAAACAAATCGCACTTCTAAAAATAAAGTTAATTCAAAATAAAATAAAATTTTTTCTAATCCAAAAAAATTCTTTAGTTTTCCAAAAATAAATGTAATCGAATTCAAAATTAAATTTAATGCAAAAGCCAATGCAAAATAAATGTTAACTAAAATTTCAATAATCTTAGAAGAGAACGAAGTTTCGTTGTTAGCGTTATCCAAATCGCCCGCTTATCAACAGCACCATTCGTTCCTACAAATACAATTTAAACCTTCCAATTTCAAATTTTTTAAATTTCAAAGTTTATTAATCGAACTAATTTTCCTCTAGATTAATCAAACCAAATCGATACACTACCGTTCGGTAGCAACTCATCAAAAATAATCAAAATTCAAATATCAAAATTCCAAAAAATACGCAATCATGCGAACGCACAAAATTCACTTTACTAAATCAAAAATTACTCACAATTTCAAAAATAAATCTTACAAAATCAAAATTAACGAGCCAAAAGTCGCACCGCTTACTCTCGCAGCGACTCGTGGCAAAAAGCCTCGTATCTCGGTCGATTCGCCCCCACCTCTAAAATTTGCAATCTTACAACTCAAATTTACTAAAACAAAATTTTCTTTAAAATGCACAGGGTGGGTGCGAATCTCTTTGAAACACAACAATATATTTTAAAATATTTAATAATGGCAGTTTGTCAGCGCTTCCTAATCTGTCTTGAATTTTGGATTCAAGTTAGTCTCAATCGTTTGTAGATCGTTTATTGTTTATTGTTGTTTGTACCTATTATCATTTTGATATATTTCAAAACATCTAATAATAGCATTGCGTCAGTCACCCCCCCCCCTTCTCATTTTGAATTTTGAATCCAGAGTATTTTAAATCGTTTGTACCTGTATGCATTATTTACTTTTGTTTGTATCCAATTTTTTCCTTCATATTAACATCGCATACTAAAATGATTTCAGACTTTCAGTTTATATTCTACGTAAATTTTTCGACTGTAGAAAAAATCTGTAGAATTTTCCGACTAAAAATAAATAGTTACAAACGAAGTATATAAACAATTGAGACAATTTTAAATCCAAAATTTGAAATTGAGGAAAGTAAAAATTCGTATATTTTTTTCAAAACTTATTAAATTATCTCAAAGGTAAAAGAGCTAAAAACGAAAGTAACAGAAGTATAACGAGGTACCAACGATTTATATGGTTTTTGATCCAAGTTCAAAGTATATCGAGAATTTTGAAATATTTTCTCTTGAGAATGTATGAAATATTTCGAAAACAAAATTAGCACAGGTGAAATAAAAAAGGTTTAAATTATTTAAACTATTTTGAATCCAATGGGTGAGGGGGTAACAAAATGTCGTTAAATATCTCAAATATTAAATGGGCAGGTTTCTCAGTTGTCATAAAATTCTAAATATTTCTAAAATAAGTGAAAGAAGTAAGTAGCAAATTCTAAATTTTATTTTTCAAATTTAAATTCAAAATGTTATTTATAATATTTTTAGAAAAATATTATTTGAAAGAGTATTGATTAATGTCAGAGTTCAAAAATATGTCACAAAACTTTACACCTGTAATCTAATCTTTTAAAGGTAAATAAAAAGTATTTGCTTTCAATAAATACTATAAATACTCAATGCAAATTAAAATAGTAAAAAAGTAAAACATGTCAATATAATAATAATTATTATGAATATACTATTTTTTATACTATAGTATATTTGTTACTGTAATATCCATTTAAATTTAGAATGACAGTGATAAAATGAGTAACAGAACAGTGACGGAAGGTGGGCAAGGAAAATATTGATATTTACCTAGGAATACTCGATAACTACATTAAGAGATAGAAAAATTAATGTTTGAAGCTTTTCCAATTTCCAATATGTTTAAAACACTGTTTAATTTTTTTAGGTTTTTTACAATACTTTAAAAAGAAAATATTGGATGTTTCCCCATCCTTGAAATGGGCCAACTACAATTAATTTAAGAGTATTTTAAATTTTGTTACAGTTAAGAAAATTTATACATTAATGTATGCAGTTACTTTTTCGCCAGTTACGTAATTTTGGCCTACATTTAGTATGATTGAGTGGAAATTACATTTTCGCCTATTATTAAAATTAAAAACGGTTTCTGGATTTAATAAACAATAATTGCAACTATTCCTAAATAGTTGCACATTTATAATTACAAAATTTTTAAAAACCCATACCTAGAAAATACAAGTTTACATTTACAGAGTTATGTACAGCTTATCGTGAAATTTGAACCACGGCATGTTAGCAATATAGCAGTTTTTGTATGCGGTAGAGATGCCCAAATTAAAAATTATGTATTCTATACCTTAAAACTAATGTGAAATGCTAAAATCATAAATAAATTGTGTTGATTGATTGATCACATCCGCCGCACACGCGGAGTTTCCTTGTTGATCGCGGGCGAAAACATCTTTTCCCCAGAAATTTAAATAAAAGTTTATTAAACTAAGAAATTCTACGGTACCAAAACAAACGTTTTGATTAATTTTTTACAACTTGATTTAATTTTAAAGCCTACAAAGAACTAATTAAAGCTTTTTTAATTAATTGGAAAAGGGTAATCCAATAATCTTAATGCGTCTTGAGCCAATTAATAGAATCATTCACGAGTAAATAAACATTAATAATATCTAATGTTGTTCGTGCCATCATTTAGAATAATTATGTGCTATAATATTTTCATAAATAATTCATTATTTCTTTATGTACATTCAACACCAAAAAAAGTATATCCATTAGTTGAGCATGAGAGATACAAATATGAACAAATAAAAACTTATTTTCAACTTTGCGCTTAGTGAATTATAATTTTGCCTACAGTAAATTTCTATTTCTCTCATTTGAGATCAATCTAATTCGTACATATTCTTAGATTACATCCTGCCAACCAAGTGGTTTTTTGACCTAAGCAGTAATAGAAGACAGTCGGAAATGCGTACGTAATGAGTTGCAACATCTCGGTAACGCATGTCTATAAATCAGGCTAAGTTTGCACAATGTTTGATAATCTGCTCCGATCAGCAGCTCGAAACAAATACCACACTGCACTGCGTGCAAAATATTTTAATCTTCAACAATTTCAAAATAAAAATTATTATTAATTGCATCACAAAATTGCGGTCAAATTTTTTAAGTTTCTTTCGTTGGTAGATCATGAAATGTACCTTGTTTTGCTTGGATTAATGATACGAAATAAATTATTTACATATTTACTTATATCAGTCAACAAAAAATTTTGGGTGCTATGATCCTGCTTTCAAATATCCCTTTTTGCTTCTCTTAGCAGAAGCTTATTAAGATATCAAGCTTCTTTTTATTTTTAAATTAATGTTAGTCAATTTAGAAAAGATGACAAGAATTAATCAATATTGTGAATAAAAAATTACTTACCCTTCTAATATGTATGTTTTTTTCTGAATCGGAATCTTCAAAAGACAGATGCAAATTTAAATAGACGTGAATATTTTAACGAATGGTAAAATTATAACTTCCTATTTTTATTCGATGCCACAATGCATAGCTAAATTTATTAGTTTTGTAAAAAAAAGAAAAGGTGCTGAAACTTGATTTAAAATTATTAATTTTAAAAATTCACTTAATTTTATTCGCAATGTAGGAATGTTACATATATGCAATCCATTCTCCAAAATCCTATTAGATTATTTTCTATTACAATTTGGTTCAAGTTATCTCGATGGTGCCTGTCGAAAATTGCAAAATCATGCAATTGTCCTGCAATAAATCTTTAAGCATTAAATTTTTTTAAGATGTGCAGCATCTGCTTTAGTATGGACCTAACCGTGTGACCAACGGGCACCTTAATTATCATTCACCCTTTAATATTGTACCTGGTAACAAGAAGGTCCATTCCCAGATTAAATAGTTGATCCTTTTTAGTACTATCTTAAGAAGGAAGTCCATTAGTATTTCTATATTACGTTATAGCAATTATTTAGAAGTCAACAGACTAATATTTCGTAGAGGCTAATAATTAATATCTCAAATAACAGAAAACGGATCTTGCTATTCAAAATTTCATTGTAAATATACTAAACGGTTATGGTAAAATATAATATGCAGGGTTCCATTTCATATTTTTGTTTGATTATCTTCACCGGTTGCTGGGTCAGTCATCTAAAAAAATATTTTAACGTTTTGGAAATTCTAGCGGTATTTTTTTTCCAAATTGAAAATGATGTGTTTATTTAATATAATTAGGGTAGCACACATCCCACGCAGTATAAGATAAATTGAATTGAAAAATCGCACCCTTAGTTGATATATGAAACTCCGCGTGACCTATAATGTTACATTTAAATGTCACAGCTTCCCTACGGCACGCGATCACAATGCCGTTTAATCAACTCCTATCATTTAGTAAATTAAATTCGGAACCGTGAGATGAGTAAACAATTACTTTGTATAATGTCAATGATGATGAGTTCCAAATATAAAAATTTAAAACTATCATTAACTTTTTATAGGTACAATTTTATTTTTATTATTAGCAATAACTTTCAGCAATAATTTCAATTGCCCATAATATAGACAAGTACGAATCTGTCACCTCGTTTACTTTAAAAAATAATTCATAAAAAATAGTATATTGTTTCATAAGGATCAAAAGTCAAACTGTTAACGACAAGTCTGTAAGGTCAATCAATAAAAGTAAAACAGCTTTCATAAAATAGTGGTTCAGGTTTTTTGACGTTTGGAGAAATGCTTTTTTATTTAGCCTTTCAAAATAATTAAATTTGTTTAATATATTTTCTCGCTCTTATTGGTACAAAGAATGAGTGCTTCTAATGAGGAAACACTTTTAACGATAAATTCAAATATACATGTTGACAGTAATTAATCAACTTAATTAATTAAAAACTTTTTGTCAATTATATTCTTTAACTTGATGTATAGCTCTATTTTTTCGTAATAAGAATTGACTTTCGAAATTTTAGTTTTATTATTATTTTTACATCAGTTCAGTAGGTTCTACTTGTAACTTTTGGGCTTCCTAAATTTTTGTGATTTAATTAGCATTGCTATCCTAATAAAAACAATGGGTGAGCAACGATAGAATGCGGTGGCATCAAATCCATACAAATAATTAGATATTGCATTGTTAATTTGTATGGAATCTTTCTTATAAAGAGTCACAGTTTCTTATTCATGGTTTTAATGATTAAAAGATGACTAAACTTTAACTTACCATTAACAATAAGATAATTGTTAACGTAGTTAGACTAACATATTAATACTGTACACCGAGGTTTCTGATCTTATTTGAATATTTATCAAAATCTTAATCAGTTTGATCAAATATTTCTCATATTAAATCATCGCAAATGCATGATAAAATGTAAACGTAATATAGGAGACTCTGAAGCATTATTAAAATATTTCAATACGACTTCATAATATGTGGAAAATATTTATTATTTTAATAAGTAATATTCAGAATTAATATTTAATAATTACATAATCAAATTTACGAATGAACAAGCTAGGATTCAGATTAAATTCTATAGACCAACAGTAGTTGTTAAACGTAAATAATAACTGGAAAATGATTCTGCAACCTTATGGTCTGGAGATCTACTCCCTATGCACTACATAAACTTATCTGTACATTTTTTCTTATATTGCACAATTAAAACTTTTAAACAGCATTTACAATATATTAAACACTATTTGTTTAATATTCCCTATATTTCATCTGCTGGCATCTATCAACACCTGAACATGTATTGATTTGTAATAATAGTAAAAGAGCACCCATAATACCTATATTAAAATATATTGTACAAAGCTGGTAATAATAATATAGCTATTTAAAATTCAATATTTTTTTTCGAGAAGAGAGAACTCTTCTAACCCGCACTGTGGATGTCTACATTATTGTCATCATGATTTTACACCGGTTATATTCTCGATTACACACCAACGGTCTTATATTTTCTTTTCGTATCGCAATTAATTAATTTTAATTAAATTGGATAAATTAGAAAGCGACCGGACATTCCCTCATCTTAGCTTACCAGTCGATAGATTTTAACTTTTTCTAAACTTTGCATATAAAGTTTCCGAATAAAAATCCCAGTACTCAAAAAAAATTTGTTCCGTGGTTAGAATTTCACGTTAGGCTGTAGATCTTAAGGATATATCTCTAGAATTCAAAATATTATGACAATTCTATGACAAACTATTCTATATTTAAATTTAATATTTGGCTGTTTAATTAAACTAATTAAGTGAATTATAATCTATGTTGTGTTACGTAGGATAAGTTTTTAAGAAATTTAATGATAAACAACAGTGAAAACATTTATTTTAAACTAAAATGTTTATATTACATGAAAATTATGTCTAGTGAGAATAGTTAAGAATAGTAACCTACACGTGTATTGGCGTTTGACGTCATATGCCGTTTTCGATTATGTGATATTTTTAAAATAAATTTCAATATTTAGTTAATTCGCGGGCTAATAATATAGATTTTTGCATGATTATCAAAATATTCTTGTTATCGATAATATATTTAATTACAATCAGTAAATGTGATTTTTTGTGTAATATTTGAATTTCATGTAATTTGTCTATTGGGTTCATCTGTTGGAATCAAATTAATTTTATTTTGCGAAAATAATCGAAAATCTTATACTTATGGTAGATACTTCTAGGTTTAATTTATCAATGATAGACGGTTAAAATTAAATTATTATTTTATTAAAAAATATCACGTGCACATTTGTATAATATAATTTTCAGAAACATTCCATTCCGTATTTATTATCTCATCAAAAACTCCAAAAGTTAATATTTATGTTGAAATGGAAATTTTCGGATACAATTATGAAAATTAGCATAAATCCCACAACTTTAATTTCTTTAGGTAATTTTTAACTCTTGCTTTCATAATCTTTTGTATCATCTTGATCACCTGAATAAACTGCTATTTTAGAAGTAAATCTTACACATCCTGTCAGGCTCATTTTCATTGTGCATTATATAAAATAAATTTGAAAATAAATCAAGTCTCAGCTTAAGCATAACAATTACATTTTGCTTATCTAAGAAAAAATTAATGTCAATTTTTAGTATTTATTGTTTTTGCTATGTAAGGTCGAAAATTGTTGTTTTGCACAAGACAAATATATAAATAGTACATAGCTATTACTTGTAAATTTTATTTACAAATATAATTTATTATTTTTTTTTACATTTCCACTACCATCAAATGACAATTTTTAGCTTTTAAAAGCAATCGTCTAACGAACTTTTTCGAGTCGAAGCATTTCCGGCTTAAAAGCAAAATGAATATTTAACACTTTAATTTTCAAATTAAATGGCTTGTTGGGAAACTTAACGAAAAACAGCATAATATAATTTACATTTTTATTCTTGTCTTATTGGTAAATTTGTCTCTCCAATTATTTTACTTAACTGAAAAAACTGGATATGAAATTTTTGGTAAAAAAATTAATTACCAGAAAATTTGTTGGGTTTCTGTACGTACAATTGAGCATTTATAAGCTTTAAAATTACTCTTTTAAATAAACCTACATACATTTTAATCAATTTTACCTTGTGCAATATATCTTAGTCGCTTTCAACGAAACCTGTAATTATGATTGTAAAATTACAAGCGTTAAGTTGGTTGGTTTTATTGTTTTGTGTGTTGTGGTATAGTTGCGAAGAGATCTGATTTGAAATCGGTACGGGTAGATCACCACACACTAATGGATTCAAATTTTATTTAGGTATTATACAAGTTATGCGTGATTTCTTAATCAAGAATTATTATTTGCGGTGTTAATGCTAATGTTGAAATGATGAGCAGTTGGCTATTTGGTCGTATGTTACTTATTATATCCACCCCGTGTTCCAGCTGTCTCATTTTCATCTGCTCACGCAACATCTCTCGATGTAGCTGGATAATGACAATATATGCCATCACTACTATAGGTATACCTGTACAATCAGTTAATTATGTCCAAACATCTGCTTTGATGAAAACAATGTGCCTGTATCCGCTAGACATTTCAGTTTTTACATAAGAATATATTAAACTGGATTTCTTTGCTTTTTATTATTTAAAACATCTTTTAAGTTGTATAAAAAAATATATCTTTTTATATTCTTTTATATAGCAACGGCGCCAGAATAACCACAATGGTAATTGTTATTCCAACAAAGTATCCAGCATCCGTCAGATAATATCTCTTGAAGTACTTGAAAAGTGATTGTGGTCAAAGTTAATCTCGTATTCAAAGAGTTAATCCAAAATTTACAAACAAGTTGTATTTAGAAATACCTATTTTTATGGTCAAGTATTCCAGTTAGTAGTAAAATTTTCAAACGTCGAAATAAACGAACGAAGCGACGACGCGACCGTTTAAAAGTGGGCAAATGTATGCTGTATATTTCGTAACGTCTTTAACACTAATTAATTCTAAACAAACAAACTGCAAAAGGTGTTCAAAACGGTTCCTCACAAATTCATAAATATGATATATTGACCTACCTTTCGCTAGGTGTAATTTTTTGCCCATATCATAACTAAAGTTACGCACGAGTCATAATAAACTGGTTTGGATAAATGTTGACCCTTTATTTTACAATGGCTAATATTCTGGACGAAAGATTTTTTCATTTAGGGCAGTCTTGACTAAACGACAAAGTCCGCGAGAAATTGAAATGAATGCGTTGTTATCTACCTGCAACCGGTTCTTAGAAGCAAGGGAGTTCCTGTACCGGAAACGAATAACACTTCCGTTGCGAGATTAAATGGTTTCAGTGTCTTTGTGAGTTGACCATACCAAATTGTTTTTGTTCGTACTACAATGCATTTTCTAAGAGTTTCATCTTTTATATTGCAAATCTAACGATCTTGTCCTTTAGTTGCCGTGGTCATTAGCAGATTACCTATATAATTTCGAGCGAAACTCACTTTGTCTATTTCCGATAATTGTGCGTCATTATTTTCTCTTATTTACGTTACAAAGTAATGAAATGGTCGATTTTGTGCATTATTTATAAAGCTAGATAATGGAGCAATGAGCTTGGTGATTTGTAAGCTCCAAAGTAGGTGGTTGTCAGTCGCAGGTGCAAGGGGCGGTTGGTTACCGTAGTAACAGGAACGATGCTTTTGAAGCTGCAGGATATCGACCGATTAACCCAGGATCCGCTCGGTTTTATCTAAACGTATTTTTTATTTGTTGCAAACATTACTTTTTAAAGAAACAAATTTATAAAATGCAACATTGTATAGGGGAAACAGAAGAAGCATCACGATATCTCCATTATAACGAAAGTTTTTCTCACATGTTTGTATGAAAAACGTGCATGGAAAGTTTGAATATCTAAAAAATAAAAATAGAAAAGTTGTTGTAATAAAAAATACTTGCTGAATAACCAAGTTGGACTTTATAGTGTCTGTATATTTCTGTCGTAACATAGCAACCGTGTCTGCGTCGCGACGTCTCTAGACGCCATCTCATTGGTTCTCCAAATATTCACTGCAGCATTTTTGCTTTCACTCTAGCACCCTATTTTGAGTATGGTAGATGTTTCCGTTTTTATTGGACCTACCTGTGAGTCATCTCAGGTAAATAGATGGGGAGAACACTTTTTGGGATCGTGTAGTTTTATTATCGATTTTCATAATCAAGTAAAAGTTTAACCCTAAAAGTGCAAAATTGTGTACAATGACTTTTTTAAATTACACCATCCGCACGTAACGTAAGTCGCAGTTCATATTCGTCGAATAGTAAAATCCTTGTAAACTCATAAGTAAATTTAATCCCAACAGACAATTTCAAGTGTCTTCATAATGTATGTTGACTAATTAACAGGAAAACATTGATTCTCACTTCTAGTGGGAATACGAAAATTAGGGAGCGATTGCGTTTTGTCACGCTCATGCGTAAAAATAACCCGAAAACAGACTTTCTTGATGATTATGCAATTTATTTTACCTTTATTTTCTTTAGTTATTATTCGGCAGAATATTTGCTTCGAAATAACTGACATTTACAAATTTAACATTCTATCGTGTTAAACAATATACATACTACTTTACACTTGAAAAATTATGCACTTCTTCGTATAAGTGCATGATATTTAGCGGATCCAAACCACCACAAACATTTTTAATAATTATTCAAATTTCACATCATTAATCAAGATTATTGCATAAAATTAATTGAGTTTTTGTCAGACACTTGACGATGTTTTATTGGAAAAACTTTTGTAATAAGCAGTACTTTCTCTGCTTTTCATAATAAGGAGTAATTCTAAAAAATATTTACTCAATATTGAAGGAAATGCTCAAATCGATAAGCTTAATAAATCTCAATTCTTGTAAACACACTAAAATATTGGAACTTAAAAAAATTATATTACTATTTGCTAGAAAAAATAGATAATAATATATCGATTACTCCAATTATTAAACATTAAACTTTAATATTGCATATGGAAAATAGTTGTAGTAGTTTTGAAAACTGTGACATCTCATATTTAAGCATTTATGATAGTAATATTGCTACAAACTCGACAAGCTGACAGGAACTGGAAGAGAGCTTTTACAAAAATAGTTTCACAAATATACTGTAAAATGTATTACATTATTCTGTAAAAATGGGAAATCTTTATGACTAACACGCCTGGTGACTAACATACGGATACCTCTGAAAAATCGAAAGATGTTTTAATCTAAAGAAAGGTAGACAGGGTATCAAGTTTTCTAAAATGAAGCAGATCGGAAAAAAATTGAAAGAAGTCTATGTTATAGAAATCGGAATTTTATTAAATCAAAAAGCTGGGATCAGTCATTTTACGTAATATTTGTTGGGAGCCAACATTTAGGCGCGGCCAACTGGTGCAGACCCAATCCGTAAACTGATTTTAATTGGGTTTTTCAAATTAATTTACATACCCCGATAGCAGCATTTAAATTGAAACAAATGAAGTTTGATTTGCATACGTCAATCCTATATTTCCTTGGTAGGTTGACTTATGTCTCAATTAAGGCCGTATTTAAGGGGGGGTTTTAGGGGATACAACCCTCCCCAAAATTATTTATCAATTAATACAGTACTGGAAGTTCGACTGGAATCGTAAAAAAAATCAGAAAAAACAAAAATAATTTTTCAACTATAACAAAAACATTAAACTTGAAGTGTTTAAATAAAAATTAAAACTAAAGAGATATTTCTAATAAATTAAATCCTTAGTTAAAAAATCGGAAATTCGTATTATAATCCGGCGATTGGCGACACTGATTGAATATACCTACTATACTACTAAATTGCAAAAATATAAAAACCGATGATGAAGAATATAAAAATGTTCTAAATATTTACAGTACTGTGTAAAAGTCTGCGACCACTTAATTAATTGTTAGTTATTACTCCTATTAATTAATTTTTGATTTTTTGAAAACTAATTATATTGAAATAAATGAAAAAGGTATTTTATCTTAATTCTTACTATTATGGTAAAAATTTTAAATTGCAATAAATTGTTTGAACCAAAAATTGTAAAGGGAACATAAATTTTATGACCATCATGGGCAGTATACCAAAATTATTTAATAGTTTGCCTATAGAGATCAAGGAGGAAACAAGATTATTATGCTTTAAAAGAAAAATTAAGGAGTATGTGAGCGTGAAATTTATTTGATTGTAGTTTGATATATTTTTTTTATGTATATACAATGTAAGATAGTAATAAAATAATGTTTTTTCTTCCAAATAAAGTTTATTTATTATTATTTATAATTATAATTATTTATTAGAAATAATACGTCCGCAATAAATTAAAGTGGGCATTGTAAACCCATAAATTGCTTTATATTTAGTACATTTGTACATAAGTGTACATTTGCTTAAGATTTGTGAAATTTTCTTTCAATCTAATTTAGTTCTTTGTTTTGCCAACATTATTTTACAATCGCCATCGGTAAAATAAGAATTTAGTTGGTGATTTTTATTTCAATTTTAAAATTTAAAAATTTTTATTTAAAAACGGTTTTTTACAAAAGAGTTTAAAATTAAAATATGAATAAGTTTAAACTTATTAAAAATATCGTATTAAACAAAACTTTTAAAATGGTACAAACAAAATTTTATTTGCGATAACGCCCCCCCAGAAGTCAACCTTTAATCAAAATTTATCGTTTCCTCTACAAATTATTTTCAACCATTAAATAAAATTCACAAAAATCGAAAATTTCTCTGAATATCAAATTCAAATAAAGAAAAATCGTTTAAAAAAATAATCATTTTAATTAAATAAAAACAATCTTTCCACAAAATTTCAATTTTTTTGCGGTAACTTTCGACCAAAATACTTTCAAACAAAATTTTCTAATAACAATACTCAAAAATAAAATCTTAATTTCAAAAATACTTCCACAAAAAAAATCAGCAGAGCAAAATCTAGGCCTCTGTCGTTTCCGTCATCTTGGCACAAAAAACCTCCTTCCATTCACTTGTCTCCAAACATTACATTTCAAAAATTAATATAACAAAATTTAAATTTAAAAATTTTTTTTTTGTATTTTAATAAATTGGCTATTTATTTTTGTATTTTTTTTAACCTCCCCCTCCCACCTTCCGAAAATCTAGTCTAAATACGGCACTGGTCTCAATAATATATTAAAAGTTAGTGTTATAATCTATATTGTTTATATATAAAACAATCAAACTTAACAAAATGTTAAAATAATAATATAATATTTAATAAATAACAGGGTTAACTGTGAATTTTTGTCATTTTGGTTTCGTTAAATATTATGTTTTTTTCGTAGTATGTATTATTTTACTTAATAGTTTAAAATTTTATTATTTTAACATCTTGTTAAGTTTGATTATTTTAACATCACATGCTACTAAATATTTACCACAATAATACTTAAAAAAATTCTAAACTTTTTTAAGTTATTTTCTATTTGCTTATATATATTTTTTAAATAGTATATTATTCGACGAGTGTTTAAATCTTGTTTTAATTTTTAAATTGCATCTCTATTTCCACAATTTTAAAATATTATATTATTATCCTGATTATCCAGCAGTTTTTTGTTCATTGTTGCTTTGCCTTAAGCCTCATTCTGATGCCACATATTGTTTACGGAGCACTTATTTTTTAATATAGCGTTGATTCCAAACAAAAAACTAATGTTAGAAAATAGTTCTGACCTATACCGTGTTACAGAAGGTAGGCTTAGAGCGGTCACAATGCAGTCACCCACCCAATTGCGAGTTGTTTGCTTGACTTAAAAAATGGGTATTGTATATGCCCGTAAAACCTCTATAAAAACTTTTTAAGATTTAGCATAACATTTCTTTAATTGCTTGTTTATCCCGATAATTGCTCTAATTTTAAAATGTGTTGTTACAAATCATTGAGTCCAGTACAGAATTATTTTTAAAAAATTTTGTAAAATTTTGTAAAATTTTGTAAATTTGTAAAATAATAATCGTATTTTTGAAAATGCTTTATTACAGTCAAGCGTTACACTGGGGCTTTGCGTCTCGGTCAACTATAAGCTGAAGTACTTATACTATTTTATTAGTAAATAATTAGTTAGTTAGTAAACGACAAATTATTAATAGTAAATTAATAATTTTATTAAACTTGCTTTTTTAAGGTCAATATAGAATTTATCATGTAGGTATCTCAGGTCGGAAAGTAATCACTTTCTGGTCGGTAGGTCGAAAAGTAAAACAAAAGACTCTTTCGATTGGTTGGAAAGCGAATAAATAGTAATAAACAATTTTCCAACTTATTAAAATTACGGGGTAATGGGTTGATTACTAACTAATTGTGAATAAATGCATTATAATTTTCTTCGGATGCCATGCACACTGAAAAGCGTTGGCGACCTTCTCTCTTATTATAATGTGTATATTTGTTGTGTGCGTGTAAAGTGTTATCATATACATAAAGGACCTACCTACCTATCTACCTACCTAAATTGTCAACCACGGAAGTGAGAAATCCTCCCTGGTAAATTACACCTCGGTGGATCGACATTATCTTCTCAGGGGAGACTGTAAGTTTTTACGTCGTCCGGAGTCGAATTGTAGATCTAAATTTAAAAATCTAACTTCTTGATTTAATAAAAGTCATATTTAGTAAATCAGGATTAAAAATATCACATTTCCAATAGAATAAAATAATAAAATAACGTTAAAGCAAAAATGCGTTATTTCCAATTTGTTGAGAACAAAGAATTGTAATTTTGAATAATTTCTGCAGCATTGTTGAAAAATTAAGTTTTCATAAGATGTTCTACATCCTGAACAGAATTAAATATAAATTATATGTTATATTATATGAAAATTAAAAGGAAAAGTAATGCTAGAAATTTTATCTGTAGGCTAGGTAGTATTTGTGGCAATTGTAAGAATAGTCAGCATTGATGTGTTATTGCACTTTGTAATATTGATTGTGACTGCTAATATTATGCTAATTGAAAACTTAATTGAATTTAATAAACTTTGTAAAATTTTTAGTTGGCTAATATTTTTTATTAAAGTAAAACAGTTCTGATCATTTCTTGTCTAGATTCAACGGTATTTTGAGCATTTAACATTTTTGATTTTAAAGATAAAAACAAATAAACCAAAAGATAATAATTAACCGTTTTCATAATGCAAAACAAGGAAGACTGTAAAGGAGAGAGTTTATATTAAATTTCCGTGCTACACTGAAGGTAAGAATTTTAATTTTTATTCTTTTTTTCTTTTTTTTTATGTATTTACTTTTATACTTTTGTAATATCTTTAGTACTTATTCCATGATATATAAGTATGACGTGTATGATTCGAAATATTTTGTCTTTCTGGTCTGTCTGCGTGTCGGTCTGTGTGTAAGTCTGTGCATAAATAATATAATCATAAAAATATTAAAATTTCAAGTCAGCTTGATTGTGCAAAAAAGCTTAGTGGTTTTTGAGTTCAGGGGGTTTAACGATTCGAGTTTTTTTTAAATTTTGAAGCAAGATTTTTCATAGAGCAGATGTTTTGATTATCTAAGATTTATACATTAAAATTAACACAGATGAAGTTTTTATTATTATATTATTATAATAAAAAATTAACTTTTGTACTCTATAAATTAAACTGGGATATGGTAGAATGACTACTAAATTTTTTGTGTGTGAATAAATTTACAGTATTGTTAATTATTATTTTTATAATAAGGTGTTAGTTTTGTGTGTTTAAATATTTTTCATTAGAATTTATAAAAACATATAATAGTATTCAAATCAACTTGTGCAGGTGTCTTATTTGAATAATTGAAATTAAGTGTCATTTACACATAAGAAAGATTTGTCGTTACAAAATTAAATATAGAAAATTAATTATGCCAAAATTTACAAAAATCGTAAAAATAGTCGTTATTCTGAGTGCTCAAATATAAGATTGATATCCTGAAGGTAGGACTAGTAATCGACATTTTCGCCGTTCAACAATTAAATAGTGGTTTTCAAATGCGACATATGTACGATAACTTAAGCACCAGCTGATATTACAAGATGCATCTCCGATCAAAGTAAACCGAGGAAGAAGCAGATGTTTCATCGAGACAGACGGCACGCGCCTACCGAACATAAGTTGAAGGTGGTTTTTTAACTTAAAAAACTCGATTAACTTAAATAATATTTAGATTATGCTGATGTAGTTTTTGGGTGCAACAGTCTTTGCATCTTTTTGGCAACGACGCGACGTCAGAATTATCCTTCCTAAGGACACTTGGTGGAGGTAATGTTATAATTATTCAACTCCACAATGCTTGGACGATCGTAAAATTAGAACAACTGCTGTCTGTTGCTACACCTGAGTAAAAGTTCGTTGATAAAAGTGTAAATAATGTTGCTCTTATTCTTAGCACGTGGCGGGAAGTTTAACGACTTCTTTTTATATTATAGGGGTAGGTGGCTGTTCTTGCAGGCCCTTATTAGCCATGTGATTAAACTAGAAGAGTAGGGTCATCGTTCGATGACTTTTCAGAACGAGTTGTTTTAACTGTCTTTTCTCTTGATTCGAAATCTAATTGTTTAAATGTTTTCATCAGGCTTTTGAAAGTAGGCACATTTATGTAAATCGCGAAGACCGAATGCGTCGAGTCCGCCATGGATCACGTATAGTGGACGAGGTCGTGAGAACATGACCGCATTGTTTATACTCATCTGATATTTACATCACCTTATTGATTTACATTGAATGATTGAATGGATCATATTGGTAATGGAAAGCTGAAAAAAGAAATGTGCGCATATATTAATAACTTCCTCACCTACCTGTTAACTACAGGATGTTCTTTTCAATTTTAATATTCGTGATAGTGGAAAAATGAGTCACATTCTAGAGATAACGCTAAAAATTGTTCGTTTAGTTTAATGTCAATTTTTACTGATAGGTATTATCACCCAGCACGTTTCTCTCTCTTTACGAAATTATCACCGAAGGCCTCGTTTCATAATTTTACATATTTACGATAAATTGTAACAAGAAACATGTAAAGCACGTCTTATCAGTTTATTACCTATGAAAAGCAGTATAATCTACAATATTCTACATTTACTTATAATAATAATTGCAAACGGAGTCGTCCCAACTATTTATTTAAATAACTTTCGAGAGCCCAACCATTAGTATGTTAAATCGATCCAGATTGTCAACGATCTCGTCAAAATAATTTTACCTCGAAAACGTATTTTACAACAAACGTTGTCAAATTCGACTTTTATACCAATTTATGTTGAGCCAAAATCCGCGGCATGTTCTCCATTCAAATAGTTTTATTTAAAATCAGCATGATTTTCAAATTCACATTCGGAAACGTAAATTGATTAAATCTTTTGTTAAGTATTGTTCTTTGCTACCTGTGACAAGATCGTATCTTAGGTCAAAAGATTAAAGATCAACATTGAAAACGACGAGACATTGATTAACATTTATAATTAGTGTAATAGATGTCACCGGATATACATAAGAAACAATAGAAATGAGAATGTATGATTTAAAAATTAAAAATTTGATTCAAAGCGTGTAAAAATGTTAAACGGGTTAACCCGTTCAATTGAATTCAACGAATAACTTAACTCGATTAGATAAATTATTGTGATTTTGTAAGTAAAAAACCGTCATATTTCATTGCAAAATATTAGCACTAGCGCCTTTTCATCTTTTTAAAAATTAATTTGCATAGTTCATTATTCTAGCGTTTTAGTGCTTATTGTCTCCGGCCATGCTCAACTATCGCATCACGCAGGTGATATTAGACCAATGAATATCATAATGCGGGTTGAGTGATAAACAAAATTTGTCGTATATAATACGTTTTCCTCACATTCACATCCTAATTATTTAAAATATACCTACATAAACGGATAACGCTAATTTAAAATTCGAAACGATTATTTTGTAAATCGGGTGATATAATTTGATCGTTTTAAATAATGGATAAAAACGTTTATCTCGATTTGTACCTACAGGTAAAACAAAAACTGCCATACTTAATTATTTATGCACATTTTTTTTAATGAATCAAACATTTAACGATTACTTTTACCTTATAAAAAATATGTGCAGATGTTCAAAAATATTAGGTATACTCTATGGTCCAGAACAATTTTTGGAGCAGGTGTCAACGATGGTTTAATGTTCGAATTTTTAATAGAAACCAAAATAAATGATTTTTTAATAGGCACGTGTTTCGGTATAATTAGTTCTCATCAGTAGCGTGCCGATTTTTCTATAATATTATTTTGAATTCGTCGTCTCTATTTAAATAATCTTATATCAGCCAACGGTCAGAGGGTCATTTAACGGCCAAAAATATACAAATAAAAATTAGTTCACATCCTTCTAATTCTACCTGATATCCTTATGAACTCTTTTAAATTCGTTCTCAGGCGGCCTCTGGTCAACGGTACAATTTTACAGGTAAAATTTGTTCATTAGATATTAAAAAATGTCTTACAAAGACTACCGAACCGTGGTCATTCTATATATGCAAAAATGGATCAAGTAGATTGGGGCATTCTATACCTGCCTACACTTCGGTTGATACCCTTAGACCGTTTTGAGTTTGACCCAATTTAAATACACCTCGTATTACATAAAAAATGACATGGTCAAACAAAAGTAATATAAATTTTATTCAATGGTCAGCTTACCTAAGCTTTGAAGCTTTTGTGTTAAAACGAAAGGATACGATACGGATCCATACCCTTTTCAGGCCGATGGTCAGCCAGGTCATTCTTACGTCGAAAATGGACCATCGGCTACTTATATTAAAAAAATATGTCAAGACGGTGGTTAACGAACTTGGAAGTAAAGTTTGATATGTGCCCCTTTAGCTCGAGCATTACACGACGTAAAAATTCATAATCAAAATTTATTCCCAAAATTTACGTTGATTAAAAAGTTGCACAGCTAGCCGTTACCATTGGGAAAATTTGAGAAAAAATGTAACGGTTGCCAAAATTAAACACGCCTTATTTTTAGTACAGGTTTTCTATATCCTCCAGAACTAGAATGTACCAAATTATACGGAAAAAAAAAATAATAGTATCTTTGTTGGTATCAATAAATTTTTCAAAATTTTTTTAAAATTTGCTTGTTTTTTTTTACGCAATTTTAATTTGCGATTTTTAATTATTTTTTAGAATCAAAAAATTGTGATTAAGATATAACAATTAATCTAAACTTATTTAGAACGACGAATAGAAATCCAGATATTATCCCTTCCCAAAGATTAGCATAAATCTCAACCCTTTAAATCAACCCCTTTGCAGAAAATGATTATTAAATATGTTTATTACCCCTTCTCTCACATTACATCTTTTTCTACATACTCTTCATCAAGGTATTTTGTGATATATCTGTCTTTGTATTAAAGAAGGGGTTGTTTGAAGGTATCTGCAAGATTTGTGATGCTGAATCTAAACTCAGTTGTAACGAAGCAACACTCGAGCTACTTACAATAATTGCAATACTATATTTTTACATTACTTATTTAACTTATTTTTAGTATTTTTTTAAATTATTTAAACAACCTTATGTGATATTCGCGCTGTAATAATATTATATTTAAATATTTATTTTAAAAAATCGGAATTTATAAAATAAAACTTAAAATATTGTGATTTAATCTAAAACTCTAATATAAATTATTTAAAAAACGTGATCGTTAAATTTATTTTATTAATTTTTTGTTAATTAGTCGGTAAAAATACATTGTTATTGTAAACCAAAAGGTTTAGTCGCGTAAAAATTATCCTTTTAAAATAATAATTGATTATAAAATAATAATATCTACTTAAAAAATTGTGACGTAATTTTTAGTTCATCTTACTTTCAGATTCAGCGAGATGTATACATTTGAAAAAAATTTAGGTAAGTAAATTTTATAAAAATTAAGAAATTTACTTTACATTTTATGACGTTGGAGAATATATGTATAACTTTTAGTACCTACATGTATATTTGTGTTAATTCCTAAAACATAAGTACACTAAAAAATAGAAACAGGTAATTTTTGATTTTAAAAATATTTTTAACTACGCGCAATATTAAATTTACAATTAAAAAAGGTATCGGTCGATTTTGATTTTTATCGTGACAGAAGTCAGCATGCTTTAAAGCTTTTGTTTGACGTATTATTAAAAATAACATTATTTAAAATTTTAAAGTTGAAGAGTTTAAGAGTGAGCTGGAAGGAGAGGAAAAAGAGTTAAAGCTTTTAAATATTTTGTGGTAAAGCAATAGCTCAATTAATTTCTTATTAAATAATAAAATATGAATTTATAAAATTTTATTTTTGGTTGTATGCCTAAACTGTGTATACAATAAACTGTAAAAATTAATTACGTTCTTAGAATTTTTAAACGCTGATTATGAGCTGGGACCCTCTTATCTTTTCTCCTGGTTATGGGGCCGTTAATGATTATTCTAATAATAGTTAATTTGGTTAAAAAATCCAAAAATTGCTTGCGACAAAAACGAACACACTACGACCGTACTACGTAAAAGTATATCTTTCAGATCAAAGTTCTACAAAATATGATTTGCGATCTAATATTATATAAACTGGCTTGCCACATATTTCCGTTGACGTAAAAATGTTTTTGATTCAAATAATTACGTAGGTGTATAACTGATTTAAATTATGTGCTTACAATAAGATAATTTCAAAACAATAATATTATATTTAAAAAAACAAGTTTAACATGACACGTTTATATCACACGCGTCCAACTTTAGAAAATGGGCCGCTCGCGACCAGTTTTTTAAAGAACACTAGGGACACAAAGTCTTATTAAATGACTACATCGTACATTTTTTTATATTTTTTATTTGTTATGCTTTAGAATAAACAAATGGGTGAATTTGTAATCTTAAATTTATAATTAACAGTTTCATGTCAACTTATATCTATTTTATGAGATTTTTAAAAGTCAATTTAATAAGTTAGTTATTATTATACTAATTACTTTACTTTTACTGCCGATGATGGACGGCACCAAAGTGAAAGTTTGTGTACTAAATAACTTAGATTCAAATTTTTTTAATTTTTAAAGAAATATTGTTTTTATAGTTTTAAGTGCATTGGACTGTAATTATGCAATTTGGATTCTACTGATTACGATGGCGGAAAAGCATAAAATTGTATATACTATATTACTTAGTATATGATAGTTTTTTGTTGAATATTTATTATGTCTTATTATATGTTGTATTCATATACAGGCTGGTTAGGAAGAGCTAACAACATATTATTTTATTAATAGTGGGAATTTCTATGTGTTCCTTGATTAAAATTAAAGTATAATTCTTAATTTTAAAAATGTATGTTATATAAAATTTAGTACACGTAACTGTTTTTTGAGTTTTTAAGTTTTAAAGAATTTTCTTTGGCTTCAAATTTTAATTTTTCTAATTTTCTAAGACTCGAAAATGCATTGCTAAATTTATTGTTTTTTCTTTCACTAATTCAAATTAATTTAGAAACTTCAAATTTGGTTAAAAATTAGGGTGAATTGGTCGAGCTGATAGCAGTAATACAATGCACGCAATAAGAGGTAACAATGAGTTTGGTTTTAATTTACGAAAATATTATGCGTTTGAATTTGACAGATTTTAGTAATTGTCTAAAACCGCTATAAAAATGCAAAGGCTTTTGAAAAGCTTAAAAAGAATGCGTTTTCTGTTCTTGAACATATTGTGTAATATATTCACTACTCTGGACGACTTGTTTTCCTTCGACAGGTTATGTTTATACTACCCACGCATTTGTTAACAAATTTCTCAACAGTTGTGCTTTTATTGTACTCGGCAGTACCTTTTAATATCTTTATTAAAATTGAGGTTTTTTTTATTACCATTACATGTAATTTTACTTTCTTGTAAAATCTTAAGTTGCTATAATAACAGTTCTAGTATTTTCGTCAATGTCTACGTCATATGAAACTGTAAAGCGTACTTACACCGACGTAAAAGTAGAATATTTTGTAAATGTGTTAAATAATTCAAATAAGCGAAAATTAAAAGCAAATTATATTTTTTTATATTAGAAATTTAAATTGAAAATATAAAAAGTGCAGTTTTTCTCTCACTAGTACACCAGCGTTTAGGAACGTTAGTTTAATTAAAAACATAAGAAAATTATGTTAACGTTCAATAACATAACGATAAATAATAGTAACGATAAAATACTAACTGCCAGTTAGTTATGAAATCAATTAAGGTTAGGTTACATCTGATTGGCTGTTTAGTTTCTTACGATGGGTTAACAGCTTTGAAATTAACTGTTCAAGTATGTAGTTGGAATTTAATCAAAATGATTGGAATTCAAATGGTCGAATTAAAAATTTAATTAAAAATAGCAAATAATAATAAAAACATAAAGTATTGGAAAACCTTAATTTGAAATGTTAAAAATCAGTACAGAAGAAAATATTTAGAATAAATAAAAAAAAATAAAAAATCTGATGGAATTCTGGGACTTTAAGCCGGCCGTGCCTTTCAGGTAATTTCTCATTTTTAGAATCTTGAAAAATTGTTTATTAATGACGTAGTATCGCTTTAATGTGATATTTGGTTTTTTTATTTTATTTTAAATAATTTCTTTACTGATTTTTACTATTACAAAGGTTTCGTAAATATTTTATATTTCTATAATTTTTTGATATTTTTGGTAAAATGAAACTGAAAATAGGGCTTTTTTTAATACTATTTTTATATTTTATTGTTTTTCATATTATGTAAAATTAATATAATAATTAGTCTTAATTAGGGGAGGGTAGCTAAATCAAGTTAACTAGTTCGTTGTTACGTATTTATCAGTTGCATTAACCTTGATTAGTCGTAACGAAGATTAGCTACCAACGATAACCACGGCAACTTAATTGTGGATTAAATTTTAACCATAATTTACCAACATGGGTTGGTTATATAATTAAGTTTAATTATTTAGCACAGGTTGTTGTGCATTCACCCTTAGCAGCTTTTTCTAATGCATTAATTTATGTTTTCACTCGTACTCGCACACGATAGAATCTTCTACAATGTCTTCTAAATGCAATACCTGATATCATGATTTTATCTTTTCAAGAGAGTAAAACGAAAAATGTAACAGTAATAAAAAGCTATTTTTTGTTAGGTTTTAGAAATTGCATAAATGATTATATTACAGAAAATGTATGCATTTCAAAACGTGTCTGCACTAATGTTTTCAAATGAGCTCAGACACCCATACACAAATTATAGTTTTTATCACCATATAAAATTATTCATAATGTGCATTATCATTTTCAGTTTTTTGTTATTATCTGGAGTTACGTATTCAAAAAATAATGGTTCTTCGAATCACTTGCGCGTAAAACTTAGTTACTAATTACGAGTTGCATTGAAATTTATGCCAATTATTATTTTCTAATGTTTATATTTCTGTGAATATCTACATCTTCTGATGATAAAAGCTGATATTAATTAACAACGAGAAGTGCTACGAATCTCGCAAGTAAATTAAATTGAAATATTATGTGTAATAAGTGTAATGTTTAGATTTCTAATTTTAAATTGCAACGTTACAACTACCGACTTGGAGGAAGATAAGTTTCTATTTTTTCGTATATTATGGTACATTGCAGGATATGTGAACATATGAAATGGTCTAAAAAATAAAATTAGAGCGAACCAGTTTTTGAAACGACACTTGTTCTTCAAACAAAGGTGTCCGGCAAACGTTTTACTCTCTCACAGTTAAAAAGGTTAAAGGTCCATAATAATGACATTAAAATTTGAGCAGATTATGTTCTGACCGTAATATACGAATAATTTTGTTGCAAGATTTCTAGTTGTTTTAGAATTACAAACAACAGTTACAGTTTCGAAATTAAAATTCGGATGACCATGATACATAAAAATTTTGCAATCCCTTATATATTTAAATGATACAATCCGTAGGACCCATATCAAACAGTTTACATTGTAATCAAAAATTTCAACCCCTTCAACTAACTGAAACACAAAATCGTAAATCGTAATAGTATTTTGACAGTACAATAAGAAAACGGTTAAGAAAATAATTTTGTAATTTATTTTAAAAGGCTTTTAAATAAACTTACATGGTTTTTATGTTATGTAAGGGTTGACAACTTATTCAAGTACCTTAGAATTTAAACTGACCCTTTACTGACCCTCGCTGAAGTGGCACGCGAAAAATGACCTGTGACCATAAACACATCGTTTGACCCCTCGTATTAGCCTACCATGTAATTCGTTATACGAATATATCATTTAGATTTTAAAATTTAATCTTTTGATGACCACTGACAGTTTAATTTAATACCATTTACTTTGTATAAACACTTTTTCTATTAAAATTTATAAGAGTAATTATGACTTTAAATATTCTAAGTGAAAGCTAAGACGATTTTAATTAGTCCAATTACACAAGAATCTGTTAATTGTTTTTGTAGTAAATATTTATTTAAACGACGGCACTCAACATTTTTTTGGCTACGGAAAAATGCAGTAGTCGAAGAATTTGTGTAACAAATTTGTACAAAAAGTTGTCAGAGATACTGCGATAAGAACACTAGATTTGTCGAGACCTAAACCCAGGACCAAAAATAAATTATGTGTATTGGTTTATACTTCTCTTTTACGGACATTACTTCCAGCAATTACGTTACAATCACAACCCCATTGTGTGGTACAATAGATTGTGGTGCCTGTAAATTCCATCTCCTATTTACAAAAGCTCTTTAGGGGTAATGAGGTCAGATTAAGTAGATCAGAGGGTGTCGAAGTCAAAAAGCTGTTGAGATTAGTAGCAAGGGAGTGAACCGGTCCCTAAGCCCCTAAACTAGGGTATATATTGTAAATTTACACGGTCCTGTTGTTAGGTATATTGTTATTTGAATTTGTATGATTATCTCATCCCTTCGAAAAATACTTTCTCAAATAGTGGAAATGAGCATTTTAGATAAACTTGAAGATGTTTTTTGTTAAAATGTAATATTTCCGAAGATAATTACTTGCTCGTTTAGGTAGTTTACCTTAAAATTAGAGAAGGTCATTAAAATACGCCAGATGAATAAGGCAATTATTGTTTTTCAAACGAAAGTGAATCGAAAAGACTATTTAAAATATTTAAAGAGATTTATATCTCTACTAATTGAAAAATTGTTATCTCGTGAGTGTTAGTTTTCAAAATTGCAGTAACAAATATAAAAAAATTTCAACTGATTATTATAATATTATCTACCTGAATAACCTATCTAATTTTAAAGACTTGTTGACTTTAGAGTTTCAAGAGTTTCGAGAAGACCCTAACTTTGTAATAAATCAATACTTTTCTTGTTGGTTAAAAAGCTTACTCGAATCTTTGTTATATTGTATAGGTAAATAAAAATTAAGTTTTCGTGTTTGAATTATCTTTATTTAACATTGGATCTAAAAATTATTTAAGAGAAACTCTGAAGTACAAAAATAATTATTTTGGTTTTGTTTTTTGAAAGATATATAGGTGTTTGGATAGGAATACAATGAAAAAAAGAAATATGAATTATTTAAAAAAAATTAGTCAAAATGAAATGTGGTTTCTATAATGCAATATAGTGTCATTTCATAGTTATTGCCAATCGTCGGTGTCGTCAGATTAAAAAAAATATTTAAACAAAAGTTTGGTAGAAGAGATTCTTAACTAAAAGTCTTCACTGGGTACTTATCTAATTAAGAATGTTTTTAAAATTACTTGGCTTCATTGCCAAAGTTGATGTTCTAGTTTTTAGTTTTCATAGCTTGAGCCTGATAAAAAGCCAGTTTTGAATTGACAGTTAAAACACGATAATACTTTTAATTTGTAGTTTTACTATTATTCGAAGTTTCGTATCTTTTAAATTATGGCTTTCAAAAATGCATATTTTTATTATTTTATAATATTCATTATATTAATTTAATTTAAGTTTTGTTATAGTAACAAAACCGGCTATATAAAATTAAATAAATTACAACAATATAAACCTAAATTCAATAATCAAGTAAATTCAAGTTAAACATTTTAATTCATGTAGTTCATCGTCTGATGATGGCATAGTATGGTGAAAACATTTGCGATACCATACTTACGGTGTATTTTATTTGTAATAATTTAAAAATATTTTAGTTCTTAAAGGTGTGTCTGAATTTTTTGAGTTTTCTAAAATATTGATATGGCTAAATTCAATATTTTTAAATATGTTATAAAACTTTTCTTATACATTTGAAATTACAAATCTTTAGAAATTGACACATAAAAATATAAATCTAAAAAATATAAATCTTTACTATTGTTTCCTTTCTAAGATATTTTAAAGAAACATTAATATTTAAGCTGTGAGAGGGTTCTAACTAATTAACGTTAAATATCTTGATAATTACTTCACCATGAACAAATTATATCCGTATATTATTACATCGTTAACAAATTTTAAGAATTTTTCTTTTCCGATTAAATGAAAAAAGTTTTGCTGACTAACAATTTTAAAGCTAACTTTACGTTCAGAAACAAATTTGTCACCGTAACGAAAATTTTGTTATAACAACAAATAATTTTTTAGTAGTTATAGTCATAACATGGATTTCTTGCTTAGTTTACTATTAAGTTTATGCTGTTACAAAAAACTTTGTTTTGATGCAAAAAAATATTTGTTAAAACTACTACCTCCATGTTATTGATATAATTTATTGTTGAAGCTAGTTTGGTGATTTAGAAAAATGCAAATTTGTTAACACAGTGTATGGTCTGTATTTTAACCGATCTCTTTGTAAGTTTACTAACCTGTTGAAACGTGCCCAAATATTTGAGTGATGATCTGGAGTGAGAGAGAATAGAAAGGTTTAAAGGTTTAACAAAAACGAATTCAATTTTATACTACATTTTGTTTTAAAATACTCATGATATATTTTTTAACTTATAAAGGAGATATTAAAATGATAAAAGGAGTTTTGAAATAAAACTGATAGCAAATGTATGTTTAAGACGAATTTAAACTTTTTACGAAAAAAAAGGAAGAAATAATAAAAACGTAAATTAATTTTATTTGTTTTGAAAAATAAATGCATTTATGCAATTTTATTGGCCTAGCGTAGATAATAAATTAACAAATACCGTATTAAATGGATCATAAAGTAACACATTCTAGATATAACTACATGTAAAATTAATATACATCTACGGAGCTCGCAAACACAATTTTCGAGAGAAAAGTAAAAATAATACATTGTTGTAGCATAATTACTTTTGATTGGTTAAATATAATTAAACGGATTAATGAGAGTATGAACTGATAAATTAAAGAACAGAAAATGTATACATCAAAAGTTCTTCAATTGACGTCCAAAATTAACGTGTTGCACAATCCCAATAAATGTTTTAAAGGTCATGTGCACTTGAGATATACAAATGATTATTTTAAACAATAAAAAAAAATGTACCTAAATAATTTTTGATAAAACTACTTTTTTTTGTTAATTATCACGTGTACCAATAATAATCTTTCGAGTTATTTCAATATTATTTTATTAAACGACTTCTGATGATTTTTTCAACTTTTCACTTTTTAATTTTAATATTTCAACTATTTCCTGTTTCATTAATAGTCCAGTCAATCTAGACATTCGAAGGTACAATAATTCCCAAAAAGCTGAAAATTGGTAAAATTGTTTAAAACATAATAATAAATAAAATTTAAAAAGTCCTCATCGATCCGGTACAAGGAAAAAAAATTATTCGAGGTCAAAGGTCAAAGAAATTGGTTTTTCGCAATTTTCAGCAAAACGGTAAGTTTTATGATAAAATTATCTCAGACAAAAATTGTAGATCATGTAATTATCTATAAAAAATGTATCAATACTTTTTTTCCTAAGAAATGAGTTTATAAATGTTATCACGTTTATGCAATCGTTTCTGTTGGTCTTTCGCATCACAAAAGAAATGAAAAAAGAGTGTTGATGAAAAGTTCAGTGCCGGCTACAGACAATATTCTCGTAAATACGATGATGAAGACAACGTCCAGGAAAATGACAGGTTTGACGACGATGTTAATTCGAATGACGATGATGATGAACTACATTGCTTTCAGGCAGGAGTTGATATGGAACAAAGTTTTGTTAGGATGAACTCATGGGTTGAACTTGTCTGCTGTCTTTGGTTTCGGATACAAATAAAGTAGATCATGTTTTTTTATCTCATAATTCTATGAATTTTTCTTATTCAAGATTTTAAAATAAATTCTGTTTTTTTTTCGTATTTGTACTCTTTTTTTTCTTAATTTTTAGTGAACTTTTAAACAAGTTATGACTTTGGTTTTCACCATGTGAAAAAGCTTCTCAAACTCAATCCAAATCGGCAAAAAACTGGAAAATGAGTTTTTAACATCTAAGACCCATTTTTCGTAGACCAAGTCACGTATTATATTGAATATAATATAATTAATATAATATAATAAATAAAATATTTTTACTTATATTACAGCTTCAGTGATGTAACTATGTATATACGTGGCGTACTTATGCATATGCGATGACGATTACAACTTTTCCAACTTTTTAAATCATTATATCTCAGAAACGGTGGCTATTAGGAAAAAAGTATTTATTTATTTTTTTATAGATAATTATATGATCTACAATTTTTTTCCGAAATAATTTTATGATAAAACTTACCGTTTTGCTGAAAATTTCGAAAAACCAATTTCTTTGACCTTTGACCTCGAATAAATTTTTTTCCACGTACCGGATTGATGAGGACTTTTTAAATTACATTTATAATTATGTTTTAAACAATTTTACCAATTTTTAGCTTTTTGGGAATTACTGTACCTTTACTCTTATTTTTTGTACTAATTTGACCGGACTATAAATTAAAATTATTTTATACTTATACCCGTTCACACCACAGCATTTTGTGCTTTATAATATTCAAAATAAAAAAGATATGTAAAACTTTAAAGCCCGGTTTCACAAAAGCATGTTAAAATTTAATCTACGATTAAAATTTTACAAAAATGTGGCTACAATACATTTGAATTGTTGTAAAATATTAATTATACATTAAATTTAGTTAACTTTTATAAAACCAAACATCAGTAAAGGTTCTTTGGTTTCCACCTATTTATGATGCGGTTAATTATATTTACCACACTTGCGTTTGTTAAAGCTTTGGGTGATGAACATTAGGAATAGGAAAGCTCTCATTAAATTAAATATCAATTATCTAATTTTTTTAATAGCCTATCTAACTATTTTATCAATTCAAGTATCATCGTTTACTCATAAAATGCCTATTGGTGATCTCATGTAGCATTATAAGTAGCTGCAAGGGTTCACCTGAAATTTTAACTTCTTAGCTTCATAGAAATTACAAATTTTCTAAAGAAAACAAATCACTGTTAAGTACTTCGAGCACAACGTAGTTAATAGATTCAACATTATTTAATTTAACAATTCCAAAGTCTCCCGATGCTGTTATCACTGCTCACTACTCCTATCATTGTTTAAGGTATGCTGTTGGATGCTGGATCAAGGTACAAACCGATTAAGTTCCAAAATATTTATTTTATGTCAAAAAATTTTATTTTCCCGCTCCCTTTGTCAACAAAAATAAGAAACAATTAACCCCTCTCCCCACCTCCGAAGCGTACTTACCTAATTCTTAAACTTTATGAGTATACTTTATCGGTAATACTTTAATGGATTCTAATAATATTTTTCTCTCTCTCCTTCCTCGACAGATAAAAATATTTAAATATTTTTAAATGTCAAAACTAAAAAATAATTTTCAAAATCAAAATCACCCTCCCCCCTTCCAAATTAGTTGACTACAGTAAACATTTGAAAAAAATTCAAATTTAAATTAAAAACATGTAGTCAAAAAATTTTGTTATCTAGGCAATAGATCAAATTATTTGACCTAGTTGCGCCTATATGAACATTACAATATGAAAGATTAAATCTACCAAAGAATTAATGAATTATGGTGTTAAAGTTCTTAAAATATTAATTTTAAAACTTTTGAAATAAATATAATGATTAATTAAGTAATATAATAATGCAAATTGGAGTAACATAATATACCGTTACTTCCCTTCTTGTTGTTATATATTTGCTTGTCCCTAACCTAACTCAATTGTTGGTACTACTTTTAATTTTTTTCTACTTAAATTACATTTTACCGAAATATTTTAGCTCAAAAAGTTTTATTTAATAGGTATTATTTAAAATTACATTTTGCGTATTATAAAATAATATAATCTTAATATTATTTGATGCTATAATTTAGTAGAATTTTTTTATTTGCTGTTTTAAATTATAAATTTAATCTTAGAAACTGTTGCAATAAATAATGGCAACATCTGCAGCAAAAAATAGTAAAATGTGCAGTAAAACGTTAAATTATACAGTAAAAACACCAATGAGCATAGCAGAAATTGATAAATAGTTTAAAAAAATTGGGATGTATTATTAGTACTAAAGGTGTATAATCTATACTATTGTAAACTTTTTAATTATGGGGTTTTCCAATTTTTTAAAAAAATATTTTCTCAGTGTGTAATTCTAATTATATTAAATCAAGTTGTCCAAATTTTAAAATAACATAATTAATTACAAAATTTAAATAAATCTTTAGAAGGTAACAAAAAATTCGTATGCACTCCAGGGATTAAATTGATATTGTAATCCTTTTTTAGATTTCGAATTGTAGCTCTAAATTACAAAAACATTATTTAAAATAAATTTGAATTACCAAGTTATGATGTTACCACTTATTTCAATATTTAAATTTTTTTGTAGGGTTTCCCATAGGTATAGTCTAGTCATTGGGTACTTGTGCGTGCAAATAACTGCTGGGAAATAAAATTATTTTGCTTAAGCCTTACACAGGATCAGAAGCAAATTTGCCAAGAAATGTTCTAAAAACAATAAAATTTTAAATTGCATGTTTCCTGTAAATTCAATATTCAGAATAAATCTTATCAAATTTAAAGTAAGTAGATAAGAGAAAAAAAAATTTTTCTCAAAAACTGAAAACTACGCATTTTTGTCAAAAGTCGATAAAAACCGAAGTGTTTAAATTGCTATATTTCGAAAACTGGACCAAAATAATATTTGTTTTTATACTTTATACGCGGAGTTTTATCTACTTCAATTTTGATAAGACCTATTTTGGGTATAGAATCTACAGGAAACGGCCAATTTAGAATTTTGTGATTTGTAAAATCTGTCTTTATAAATTTGCCTCAATCCGGTTAGAATCTCACGTAGAACCTTTTTTCTGATATATACTGAAGTAACATACATATTTAAGCAATAAAATTAAATTTTCGAGTAACTTCTAAGCAGACTCCTTTTTATTTATTATTGCAGAAAGGTTTTACATTTTTACAAATAATAAATTACTTATTTTTAAATTTAAGCTAGTAGAATCTATACAAGACATCTTAGTGTATAATTATAAAAACATATTACTTTTAAACTAAATTTTATTACATTGTTGCAATCTCGTTAACTGTCATAGATTATTCAAACTAACAACGCGTGTTTTCCGTGAAACTTACATAAAAGTTTGTTACGTTGTGTAATGCACAATTTTCGTGCTAAAATTGAAACTAGTTTGAAATTGATGACGGTCATATAGCAGTTATAAATTTTAAGTTTGAAAACTGTAAATTAACAAAATTTGTCTTCTTACCTTATAAAGATTTCATTTAATATCAATAAAATAACATTTAAAATAATGTTAGTACAAAAGAAGAAAACTTAATTTCACACATGTAATTAAGAATACACTTAATTCCCTGGTTATATAAAATACTATTTATTATAGTACTAAATTATAGAGTAATATTTTTTTTTAATTTAAAACTGACTTTTTTGTTTAAAAAAGAGATTATAATTCAAATTTTAAATATCACTGATAGTCTTTAAAAAAGTCCAATCACAATAATACATATTGATGTTTTATTGGGGTGATGGAACCCCCTCCTTTCAAAAAATGGAAAATTTTAAAACATTATAATTAGGGTTACCATAATTATTTTCGGAAAAATAAGTACAAATACAAAAGTACTGACGCGCATGCGCAAACAAAATTTATTTAAAAATTTATGTCCCCCCCCCCATTCGATGATTCTGAATGGTGAAGTTTTCAAGTAAAAGATTATTTATTTTTATATAAAACTTATTTTAAAGTATTCTTTTTTTCAAATTCGCATTAAAAGTGCATTTTTTCCGTTGTGGAGCCATTTTGTGAATTCCTGCCTAAGTGTCACTTTAAGTTTAAATTTCTATTTAAAATCAAAAAATTATAATCTAGGTTGGTTTAGTATTTTTGTTACTACTACAACTATTATAATGTTATTATTATATTAAGATTAGTTACTATTACCAACTCATTTTATTTGTCCACTCAAATTTTAAATTATCAGAACAGGACCGTCTTCTGAATAAGGAAATTGTAAATTTTTTTATTATTTATTAAAACAGTACATTTGGGCGTATTTTACCCTGTCAGAAAGTACAAAAGACATCGCCCCAAAAAAAGTACTGTCCTCCTAAAATAAATATAAATTTTCTCAGGCACTTTTTTTAAAATATGTATAACTTTAATTGACTTTGTTATGTTTTCTAATATTATTTAGTTAGATATTGTAATTTAATTATATCGAGTATAGACTTTCCATTTTAAAAATTTTAAAAGAATTATAAATTTTAAGGGCAATTAAGCTCAAGCACGTGATATTTAAATAAGTAAATAAATTTGCTTTTTCATTCTTGCATATGAGATGTTACAAGATTCTAGAATAATACAGCGATAATTTAAATTATTTTAGTAATTAGGGAATAAAAGAAGATAAATCTGTCTTGTGACCGGGAGGTATTATCTTATTAAAAATACTCAAAAAACACTGAACAGTATTTTGTTTCTAAAACTGTATTTATTTTTTAGTTTTTAATTTCTTGTACACTCTGTATTGAACTATTTTAGAATCTTTTTATGTCTCGCATAAACCAATCAGAGAAAATCAATTTATAAAATTTACGACTTGGCTTATTCAGATTTATTTATTCTATAGCGTCTATTAGTTAATATAAAATATTGCTATAAAAAAAAATGATATAATAATATAAGAAATAACGCAATCATGCTGAAAAGAGAAAAATTTAAGAAAAATATCTACTTCAATATTTACCACATTTAATTTATAAAAATCTGTTGATGTTGGCCTGTTTGTTTAGATGATTCTAAATACTACCTAAAAACCTATTTCTTCAATTAAAAATCCAACTAAAAAACTTTTTGTCAAAGTCATTGCCAACATAAAAAATAATATAAATAAATGATATATTTAATATAATAAATAAAAAAAATAATTAAAAGTTAAAAGTAAAGTAAATTTAAAAAAACTTTTTAAATAAAGCTTTTTCTAGAAATTAAATATAATTACCAGAAGACCCGAAGTCTGGTTTTAAAATTAGTTATAATTAGTTTTCGTCATTTAAAGAAAAATTTCATAATTGAAATTTTACTAGTCAAAATTTAAAGACTAAGTTGAAAATAAAGTAAATAAAAAAAAACTTTTCAAGCAAAGCTTTTTCTAAAAATTAAATATAAATAAAAAATGCACTAAAAAGTGAAAAATAATTTTTCAAATAAAAGCAACCAAAGCTTCCTGAAAACATCAATATTTTTTTTATGTGATGTTTTCAGGGAGCTTTGTTTGTTCTTATTTGAAAAATTATTTTTTACTTTTTAGTGCATTATTACTTATAACAAATTATAATTTATTTTTAAATATGAGGCAAATTACAATAATAGGGTAAATTAAGAAAGCTTTTGGTGGTTATAGAATTATTGTTAATGAGTCACCTCTATCGTTTAAATTAATAATATACCTTGCAATTTAAAACAAACAACTTCTAAGAAATATTAACATTTCCAAATAATGTCAAAAATACTGTTGCTAAATTTCAAAAAAAATTATTAAATTATTCATAAAATCTGTAAAAATATCGCTTTGAAATTTTTGGCAGTAGTATTTTTAAAGTTGTTTAAAAATTCACCTGCGTTTTTTGAAAAGCTGTTTCTTTTTAAATTGCAAGATATATTATAGATTTGTATAAAAATAGGAGAATCCCACACATACCTTATTTACAGTTGGCTAATTTTTCTTGTATGAACTTAATTTTTTCCGAGTTGCTCTTCTGTGTCTTTTTTTGAATTGTAAAACTATTGATTTTTTTAAAGCTTTTTTTAAAGAAGATCAATCCTACCAGGATTGCCAGGTCAAAAAAATGTTTTCCTAGAAAAGATTTTGAAAATTCCATAAATTTCTCTAGATTGCGCAGAACGTAATGCGCATTGCAAAAAACCGTTTAAATTCATTTTTCGAAGAAAACTTTTGAATGGTAGATGTTACGGAAAAGGTATGTATAAAAGTGCACATTCTCACATTGTGCAAGTGCACAATATATAGGAATGATAAGAATATCTACACAAACATATTGTCACTCTAATTATCAAACCTCTTAATTCTATCTTTTATTAAAAATGAGATTTTGATGCAATCTGCTAGAGCAAAAAAATACTCTATAGATGGAAAAAAAACCTTGTAACTGCACATAATATTGTTTTTATATAAAAGAAAAGAATAAAAAACCTCTTAACTCCATTCTGTATTGCGCATCAACTAAATACTTGTAACTTTATGATCTCACAACCTAACCACAAGTCTAAATAGGCTAAAGTCCCGGGGCGTAAGCTTTTTGGGGGAGGCAATTTTTATTTTGATCTTTTGTACCCCTGAAAAGGATAAAAAAATATTTACGATCTTTTTTGGGACAGAGTAAATTAAATGATTAATAAGTATTTCAAGGGATTATTCTTCGGCCTCTTCTAAGAATATTTGGTTCTATGACGATTTCTGAAAACCCTCTTTATTTTGAAGATACAGGGTAAACACAATTTTAAATTTTTACCTTCATGTGACCATAGCTCAAAAAATATTAATTTTTGGGTAAAAATAAATTCGTGCTTTCTTAAAGAGCGTGAAATAATCTATAAATTAGATTTAAACCTTTTATTGTCTAAAATTAACGACTTTCGAGTTATAAATTAAAGTAAGTAAATAAATGTGGAAAAATTCGAGATTTTCTAATTTGTATTTTTTCAAAACCTTTGTAGTTTTTAAACAAAACATTTTATATTCCAAAAATTCTGACGCCCCATTCCGGATAGGAAATTTAACGGACTACAACTTCTGTCTAGTAAAATTTTTTGAAAAACCAATCCTTTTCACAAAAAATCAAAAAATAGTAAACAGGGTAGCTACAAAACAAAAAATTAAATTAATTAATTTTACTGAAAAATTATTTTATTGATTAATACATCTTTTAAAATAATCACGACTGTGTATTGAAAATGAGGGTAGTTATTTTAAAGATTTACTTAAATAATGTAATAGCTTAACCTTAATTAATAAAATAATTTTTCAATAAAAATAAAAATTTTGTGAATTTAATTTTTTGTTTTTGTTGCCTTGTTTATTATTTTCTGATTTTCTGTGAAATGGATTAATTTTTCAAAAATGTTTACTAGACAAAAGTTGTCTTTAAAATCTCCTATCCGGAATGGAGCGTCAGAATTTTTGTAAAACGTTTCCTTTAAAAGATACAGGGTTTTGAAGCAAATAAAAATAAAAAAAGCTCTAATTTTTCAAAATTTTTTTTACCTACTTTTATTCATAACTCGAAAGCGGTGGTTTTAGACAAAAAATGATTAAATCTAGTTTGTAGATTACTTTTCGCTCTTTAAAAAAGTACTAATTTATTTTTACTAAAAAATTAATATTTTCCGGGTGATAGTCACGTGAAAGTAGAAATTAAAACAAATGCTGGTTATGGTCACGTGTTCTATCCCAAGAATTGAACTTTTTCCTATTGACCATTGGAAAGAGGACAATTTTCTGAGTTTATTAACATAAAAATTTTTTTGGGTTATGCAATAGTTGTCGAAATAACGGCATTTTAAAATTACGAAAAGCAGGCAAATGTAATATGATATACCCGATGTGTGACGGTCGGTCTCACGTTGAGGTGCGGTCTCGTCGGTGACGGTCTCATTTTATTGACGGTACGTGTGCTTTGATATACTCCTAATGTTTGATTTCAGTCGCGGTTGACACCCGAACGAGTTCTATGGCTTCGAGTTCCACCCTTGGCGAGTTCTGTAATTTTTCAGGGATATTTTTAATTTTTTTTGCCTTACACAAAATCGGCTAATCATGCAGCCGTGTTAAAGTGTATCTAAAATACATGTAAATTTAAATTTTTCAAATTCGATTTTTTCGAGAACTAATTTATAACCCAACAAAATTTTTGTTCTAGTATGCTTAGAAAAGTGTTCACGTATTTTCAATAGGAAAAAGTTAAAATCGTGGGATAGAACATGTGACAGTTCCCCAAATGCTTTAAAGAGGCCTAACTCTCGAAGGCTTGAATTTAGAAAAAAAATTTTGTTAAAAATGTTTCTTAGAAAAGTGTCGTCTATCACCACCTAAGTTATGTAAAGTGTATTCTGGGAGACCCCGTATATATTTTTTATTTTTGTATGAATTTTATGTTTGAGTTTAGGGTAATAATAGTAAATTGACTTTTCTATTTTGTTCTTGTGTGTTTTTTTTGAAGACAGGTGCATTAATTTTAGTAGCCCATGGGCGTTGTATATCTTAGGACGGCCCTGTCTCTAATCTAAAATTTTGTTATGAGCTGTTGTAACAGATGCGCTTGTGTAAAAAATTTTTATATAAAGTTACTTACTTCATTGTCTTTAAATATAATAATTGAAATAACTTGAAGAAAATTGTAACAATAGTGATTTGTTTGAATTTTTTAGAATGTTTTTTGTATTTTTCGCGAAATGTATGAATTTCGAGTGACGAGGTTTGATAATTAGGGTGACGATTGCTAAGTAATGTTGGAAAAAGTATATTTTTTAATTTTTATAATTTATTATTAAGTATTACTATTAATACTTTCTGTTAAGTAAACTCAAACAAAACAAAATACAGAACAAAAAAATAATATATGTAAAACATCAATTTCAGAAATTTATTCAAAATTCACATTTCAAAATATTTTATTTCGAAAAATTTTTAAATTCTAAATATAAATAAAATTCGAAAAATTAACGATAGTAACATTATAATTTTTAAACCTCCTTCCTTTCTATCGTCATGCAAGTTTAAGTCCCCCTCTCTTTTTTACTCATTACGTAATTTATAAACATTAGGGTGTCATAATTCAATTATAATTCCATAATACCAACTTAAATATTTTTTTAAAGAAATTAAAATTTGAAGAAATAAATACAGTACAATTACAGTAATCCGAACACACGGTAATCCGATCATCCAGTAATCCGAACAAAAGAAAAACTCGGTAGTTTTCACAAATAGTTTATAATCCGAACACAACTAACAAAATTTTCGGATTATAGAAAAATGTTTGGATTGCGAAAAAAAGGATAAGATGATAAATAGTGTTTACAATTTGAAGCTGAAGTAGAAAAATGAATAAATAGAGGAAATCAGGAAAAAAATAATTAAAAAGAATAAGGAAAAGAATAATAATAATAAAGATCTAGAAATTATTGAGCAATTTATTGAAGATCCTAACGTGATGATGAAGAAAGTGACGAAAACGACAAAACACGTTTTATAAAGAATAAAGAAGCTGTTGATAGTTTTAACATTTATTTAAGATGGGCATGTAAAAATGATGTCACATCTCATAAAATTTTATTTTTCCAGCAATTAAGAGAAGATGCAATTATCGTTTTTTAACTTTATCCTGTAATCCGAATGGGGCCAGGTTTCCATTAGTACGAGCTACCGAGACTGTATTGTATGTAGTAATGTATATATATTGCTATGCCCCCCAACTTTGCAAATTCATGCATTTTCACTCTCTATGAAATTTGCTGAGGTGACACAAATTATTTCATAGCTATGAGCTCTTAAGTTTTTAAATCGTCAAATTAAATTAAAATGCTCAATTTTTCCTTGCAATCCGTGGCTTTGCAAGCGCACATGTTATTCCAGCTGGCTTTAGTGCGCCTGGTTACACAAATTTGTTGCAACGTATTTTCTTCGAGTTTTATCACAAATTCTTTCAAATTTTCCGTTTTCTTAACACTTGCACTTCACCACATCAATTAAAAACAAGACATCAACTCAATTTAACTTATTTATTAATTTTTAAACAATTATAACAATTTTAAATTTTCATTACGGGAATGATTTTCATTCGCTCGACGCAAAAGCGTCCACCTAAGTCTTGTACAACAACCTTCCACCTTCAAGCCCCACTCCTTTTTTAGTTATATTTTTTCTCCCCACTTTTATTTACATAGCAAATTTAACAAACTATTTTATACAATAATAAATAAATACTATACACAAATATTAGTCAACATTAGAAAAATAAATAGTATTTTTTAAAAATTTTAAAAATATAAAAAGAAATTTTTTAAATACTCAATTTCCCTAGATTACATTAAAAATTTCTAAATATTCCCTCCTTAAATTTCCTTTCAACGAATGAAAGCCTCCTAGAAATTCAACTAAAAAAAAAAGAAAACAAAAAAAAAAAAACGTTTGTCAAGGTCATTACCAACATAAAAATAATATAAATCCTTTTTAGGATTATCTTGTACATTGCAGGTTTTTATTAACTGATTTTAAGAAAAATTTATTTTACTAATGATGTTTTACTAATCAAAATTTAAAGACTAAGTTAAAAAAAAAGATTGACTATAATGACTAGAATAGCTCCACGCTTTTTATATTGATATTTTCAGTGAGCTTTCTTTGTTCTAAATTGAAAAATTAATTTTTAATTTTATAGTGCAATTTCTAGAAAAAGCTTTGTTTAAAAAGTTTTTTTAAAATTTTTTTTTCTACGTATGTTGGTACTAATTTATAATATACTAGCTGACGTACCCGGCGTGCTCGGGTTTAGTTTGTTTATAGGGATTATAATTTTATGACAATTACAAATTATGGTTGATTTAAATTAAAAACCTCTTAAAAGGTCATAGGTATAACATAAAGTATAAAAATTATAAAAATTCCCACCCGACCTAATACTTTTGGCCATGACTGTATATACAGCTGTATAAAATGACTTTGCTCGGATTTTAATTTGATTGGTAATTGAACTTTTCTATTACTGCAATTCAATTGATATGCGATTGGATTAATAAAAATGCCTAAAAAGAAGCACGTGTTGCAATGCCCCTTTCGATACCTTCCACCTTTTTTGCAGTAAACTCTTTAAGATTCCACATTAAACAGGTTATAAAATATACATTTTTGCCTGAATTATCTACAAGTAACCGTTTTTGAAAAACATGTGCTGATACTGTGAATTGACCCACCCTGTATAATACACATTTTATTCATTGGCATTTCAACTTTGTGTAACCGATAAATGAATGCTCGAAAAAGTCTGATAAAATTAGTAATAGGAAATGTTTGAAATACGGATATGTGAGTATTACATAAGATAAAAGGTATTGAGATAAAATAGTCCAAAATAAAGAAATGGATGCAGGAATAATCAGCACAACCTTGAAGAAGAGGAAGGAGATAAGCTGTGAATCAAGAAACAGAAAATAAATGTTTACATCACTTTTTAATAGAAACTTATTTAGGCGATAAAAATCTGTTCGTTTCCAATAAAATTACTTATACAAAAGGTTTTGCTTCCTTTCCTCGACTGACTAAACTATAAGATATGCTTCGATTTTCCACAGGAAATTCATTCAGAAAAACGTTAGTTCTAAAATCACTCATAATTAATGATTTTGTTTCGAAATATTTTCGTGCAACTAAATTAGAGATGTTTGCAAAATTTTGTATTGCTGTCGTGGTCTGAGATGAGATACGGATGATTCAGCTTTACATAATTCCATCATTTGTTATCTATCGATAAAGAGATAAAAATTATTAATTGCCAAATTTTTAAGGTAAAACGATAAATTTTGATTAATATTATGATTGATATTGCAAAATTTCTTCCAAGAACGATGGAACGAAAGTGCGTTACGAATATTAAAGAAACCTATCCTGTAGCTTTGGTAAAGTGTCAAAAACTCATCGTGAATACAATATCATATTAAGAAATGTACAGTTAAGTATAGATGGTCTAAGCAAAAACACGTAGGCATTTAATGGAAAAACAGACACCGTGTCATGTTCGTTGTATTCGATGTTGCATTGATAGCATTCCAATATGAACCGATATCTCTCGCAACTACTATATTTTTGTCACGACAACCATTGTCATTAAAATTGTTTTCAAAACACCCTATGCACCATATCAATTCGCTTTTCCAATATTATCGTTCCTCCGGGAGGCTAGAGGATGTTCGGCCGAACGGCGAATATGTTGGGAAGCATCGAAGCTCAATTTTACGACACAACAGCTTGGTCGCAAACCGCTGCAATTGGCTATTACAAAATTCGATTTTACAACGAAACGTTTAATTTAAATTTTAAGAAATCTATAAAAAAGCACATCAAACAGAAAATCGGTTTAGTTGATGTTGTGTAAAAACGATAATATGTTACAATTGGTACACATAGCAATTCTATCCTTGTCATATTTGATCCGATCTATATTAATCCTCTCTTTCGCATATACCTGAGTCACCTGTATCCCTACTATTTCAGCACGACCAATCAAATGGTTCGTTTTACACTGTAGTTTAGTATTGAAGGCGACTTGATCTTTTTAAATTAAAGTCATTCTGTGCTACGCATCTTAGGAGAGAACATCTTTGTTTATTAATTTGACATTTTCATTTTCTTTAATTTTTTGTGAACCCACGAGAGGTTGTTAAAAATCGATAAATTTAATTGTGAATTTTAAAAACAGTTTACACAAGTGAAACAAGTTTATTGATACATATTGGAAATTTTTGAGAAAATCTGCATGCATTCAGATTAGTGTCGATGTGTGAGATGGATTACACGTGCAAATTTATCTTAAGGTAAGACTTTAACGTAAAATTTAATGTTTGACTATTTAAAATTTAAATTTAATTGTTTCTGTACTGAAAAATAATGCAGGAAAATTAATTTATGTGAGTGTTCTTATGAATTATGTTGTTCATACTTGCTTACATTTTTAAATATTTTTTAATGTGTATGTAAATTTTAAATTTAAATGTTTATACCGTAGGTTTATGCAAATTTATTTATTTTTTTTTTTGGTAACGATTGCAAAATATTCTTCATTTTGTTTTTTAAAAATGTCAGGTATTGTGTGTTGGAGTTAAAACACCCTTTGATTATTTGCAAGTAAATACCCCATCACCCACATTCAGCTGGCTATGTGTACTTCTAGATAACCATGGAAACACACGGGCACTTTAGCTGATATGATTATTATTACTCTTCTTTACTCTCTCCGACACCTTTCAATTTGCCAATCAAAAAAATCTATCCACTGTCGTTCAATAACATAACAAACTGTCGATTAACACAAAAAAGAATTTCGAAATATTTAGGCACAACAAAATCGCAATAATTATTCGTGTACAAAAGAGTAATCTTCGTAGGCTAAGTGCTTATTTGTGTTTTTCTTATAAAGCATTCATTAAAATATATAAAAAGCTTACAATTAATTGTGACATTACGACTACTGCAATAACCTTTTTATTCTATTTAATTATTTTACCCATAGCCTAACCGCTTGGATAGACTGGATGAAATTGATAGCTAATCCAAACTATGCTTTGTGCCCTTTGAGATTCGTTCATCGTACAAAAGACTGCTTGGCACAGATTGTTACTCGTATTGACTGCATCAAAATTTTAGAAAACACTCTTGACAATAACGCCCAGTTTAACTTTTATTAAGAAAGCTCTTTTGTTAAGGAAACTCATTAGCTTCTCAATAGACATCCACGATGGCTTTCATCTTTAAAATGCAACTAATGATTTCAATTTTTTGTATCAGTATCATTAGGTTTTCACAAAAATGGAATATCATTTTGATTAGATTATATCCTCACTTTAAAGGATATACTGAACCTTATCTCATCAACTTTTTGTCTAAGTATCAACTTAGAACTGCATCATTACGAAATTAAAATTACATTTTCTTGGAATATTGTTCTTAAAATTTTTAATTATAGCGTTACGAGAGTACTCCAATAAATCTGATAAGATGAAACAGATGGCTAATTTAGAAATATCGATAAGGGCCTCTATTTAAAGTGTCATCGCAATTTTATTTGAAGGAAAGGAAAATATTCGTCCGTTTTTATTAGACGAGGACTAAATAGAATTGGGGGAATCTGAAAATAGATTTAGATTGTTTGATATGTGGTGGTCAGAAGGGTGTCGGCAGGTGTCTGTATGTGATGTGTAACTATAGAGACGCCAGGTACAGACTCAGCAGATCAATACAGGTGGCGCCGCCATCTTGGCCCGCCTGCTCTCGCGAGATCCGCGGACACACCCACGTAACTCTGACCCGGAATCTTCTCCCTACTCACAAACAACCCCAAAAAGGTTTCAACTATGTAATAATAGCAAAGACGCGTTTCGAATTACATGCATAGTTCGTAGAGCTTCTAAAAACATTATATACCTAAATGTTCACGTTATTTTTCGGTATAGCCGTTGCATTCATTTCAAATTAATCTACCGACCAATTAGAGCTGTTTTGACAAAAATGCTTCGCTCGGATTGGTCGAGCCCGAGGGACGCTTTTACAATAACTGTATATTTTCTCTACAATGAAACCTTATTTATTGTTTTTGATCGATTTTCTTCCAAAATTGTAGGGTTAGCCAAAAATTTATAACGGATGAAAATCATAAGGGATAAATTAATTGTTAAATATTTAATACATACAGGAAAATTTATGTCAAAATCGACACGCAATCGTACGGTTGCAGACTTAAGTCGCTTTCGTTTTAAATTGCGGTTTACCTATAACATTTTACCAGTAGCCTGACGCCCACAAAATTAATTAATCAAATTAATTCCGCGCACCCAGAATTACTCCAAACATTATAATTTTCTTTATTTTTTATTCAACTTACTATTTATAATTTAAATGTAATTGGTAGGTATCAAATCAACTCAAAATATTACAGATTACCTATCGAAAAAACTATTTTGAGAGTATCTAAAAAATTTGCTGTAGTTGCTGAACTCACGGGGAATTATCACATTTTAAAATTTTATCGCTTTATTTACTTTTCTTAGAGTTTGCTAATCGTTTTTCAAACTGCATCTAAACAATCCTGTTTAGCGGCTACACATTTTGTTTCCCAGGGTGATAAATTTCTATTTAGCAAAATTATTTCATTATACAGTAGTTTTTTTAATTTCAAAGTCGAAACATGTCGCAAGCTATTATTTTTTCAAAATTGTTCATTTATTTCGCCCCTTTTGTTTTAAATTTACGAAGGTGCAGAAGGTTTTAAGAACAGCTCTTATGTTTATACAATTTTCTATTAATATTTACGCACTTATACTATTTACAGTTATTTAGCTTTACGTATATTATTTAAAAAATGAGATTTGAATAATAAAACTACAGAGTGTTAAAAGGCAACATCCTTGCATATAAATTCTTATTGCGTAACGAAAAGAAACACAGGAGAAATTATATGATGAATAAATATAGCTAATGCACACTTGCTCGTTCATGTCGCACAAATTTTCTGCGAAATAATTGTTTATCACGTATCAATTATTTTAGATAGAGCAATGGAGAGATGTAAATAAAGGTAGAACGTATCTCAAATTTCAAGTAGTGATATAGGATTGTAAATTTTGTGAAATCTTCCTGACGTGTAATATAATATCTAATTGCAAGTGCATGCTTTAATTTTACAAGCATAGCGTCAAAATTTTAAAATTTGCCTTTATAATTTAGATTAATTTATTATTTCATATTTTTATCATTTTTAGAAAGCTTTAAAAAATAAGTGCATAATTATGCAAAAAAATTGGTAGTTAAAGAGTAACACTTCTTGTATGTTCATATCACGTTACGCAATAATTCAGAAAAAATTGAAATTTAAATTACCTATGCGTATCCACTTTTACATAAAATTTTGTGTTTTGGTTTTCCTCATTGTTAGCTATTTCTACGCACACCCAAATTACAGGAATACTTTTTTATTAAAGGAAATTGCATTCATTCATTTCGTAAACCTTCAAAACAGATAAAAGCCGCAAGATTTGTTACTTTCCCGGTATAATGATAATCGTTTCTTTATGTTCCTGTACATCAGGATGATTCATTGTGGGTGTATCAACATTGACATATTGGGTTAAAATTTCTACACGGGAAAAACTAAAGAAGCTGTGCATTGAGCTTTTTTTTATCTACTTGTGGAAAATATAATTTATACCTAGTATAATACAGGAAGATTTTTAAAATTTATCTGTTCACGTTTGCGTTACATTGTTACAAATCTCTTGCATAAAACTTAAAAATATCCTAATCTATATGTATTGTAATTGTATGTTATCAATAAGCATCACGAGATGTCAGTTTAAAGAGATAGATAACGCATCAAAGTCAAAAGTGTATTATCTTAGAGAATATTATAACAAATACATTTATGGAATTAAAGTATTAAAGTAGCCCTCCTCTCCAATTTAAATGTAAATATTGAATATTTAACAACAGAGAAGTACGATAATTAAAATTGGTCCAACGATGAATATTATCATTTTAGACGAATTCAAGTTGCATTGTCAAGTCAATAATAAATGTTCATTATGGTTTAAATTTAAGATAATGAATATACAAAGATATTACTTTAAATGTGATTTTAAATAGTTCGACACGCAATTTAGTTCCTTAACCCATAATTTTAGAAAAACGAATAAAAGTTAAATGCAGTAAGTGAATAAAGTAATTGATTTGATAAAATCGATAGCGATAATAAATATTTTAAACTTATGATTAAACCCATAATTTAAATTTTACACTTTAAAACTTGACAAATTTACTAAATTGCAAATGAGAAAATTTGGTATCCGAGAAAGTTTTTTGTGAATACCGTTTGATTGTAAATCCACTTTAAAAAATACAGTCATTATTAAATAAAAAAATAAACAAACGTCATAATTATTTAATTATTTGTTTTTATCTGTTTCTAACAATCATATTATAACGAGAGTATTTACGTAACAACTCATTTAAATAAACGAAAAATTAATTTTGAGTCCTATGAGAAAATCAAATATTATTTTTTAGATTCTAAAACTGCAATCAATTCCTACTCATCGTTTTTAAAAATATTTTTTAATAAATGTTAATTGATAAATCTTTCAGTATTCGCTATCAAGGAAAATTATAAAAAGAATATGTTTGTCGTGGTTTCCTTTGTCATATTTAGTGGGGTTTTCAAACCAAGTTATTTTTCGTGACTTATCTAAGACGCTTTTATGACGTAGGGCATTGTGTCAAGAGTCTGTGTCCAGTAATTACTTGTGGTTTAAAATCAACTCAGAATTGTTGAAATTTATAGCGGTCAGTATAGTAAAAAAAAAACGTAAAGCATAAAATAATCAGCCGGACTGATCGAATATGGTCAGTCCGATTCTGCTTGAGCCAAAGTGAGAATCGCTGGGGAAATCTGGTGTTCTACAAGTGTAGGAAAATCTTAGTAATAGTTTGTAGTATTTTGATGAGCTTTTTCAAGGCCATTCAGTATTTTTGGAGGAAATCTAGGGAAATATCTAGTATACTAAAATTTGCATTATGATTCATCCCTGGGTTTTAGCAATACGAATAAACTTTTTCTTCGCTAAATATTTTTGCATAAAAAATATAAGTTAAGGGGGGGGGGGGTGTTTTGTATTACAGCTAAGTACGAGCCGCCTCTAACTGATTTGCATCTGCATGTATATCAGGATTTCTATATAAGGATAATTTCAATTTTCACATAACATTGAGCCCTATTCAATTTTTATTTGAATTACTTTAAACAGAACACTGAATCAAAACTTGTCATTCGTACATACAATGAACATTATCATTGGATTAATAAATTTTAATCCATGAAACTTTTTCTAAATTTTAACAGCCGGCTTTTTGGTTTTAAAGCAACCTCCCAAAATTTTATCTTATTTTATCCTACATTAAAAGTCACAGTTCATCAAAACCACCACACAGTGCAGTTGGGTATGCTGTATACCAATAATACTGAAACTGTATTATTATTGTAACTTGGGAGAAAACAATTACATTTGTTGCATACCGAACCAAAAAATATAGAATAAAAAAGAAATGTAAATTTCATAGAATCAATGAAAAATTTTATTGTTTGAGTATTAAAATCTGGTAATATTTTTACCCCCTTCTTTGGGTTTTTTCTTTAAAAACATTTTTTTGCAAACTAAAAATTATTTTAAGATCTTCTTAATGTGCCCTAGGTATAATTTACGGCGCTGCTGGTTTGAACATTTACCTGAAATACTTTTTTGATTATGTATTTTAAATAATCAGTAGATATAAGTATCGTACATTGAATAACTTGAGGTTCAATGTTCAGTTCACACCAAAACTAAATATTATCAAAAAAAACACGTCTTAACCAGTTTTTTGAGATGTACCTGTGCCATCAGAGGACTTCCACATCTTTTGTATTAATTAAAAATAGACTCCGAGTACTTTGCTTTTTGCCTGTATTGTTTTAGCAATTTTTGTTGGCCACCTTCGGCATCTTTAAAACTTTTAATTTCTTTTCTAGTTGCATATTATACAAAGTAGCTTTCTCCTTGCAACAACAATAAGATGCATTCAAATAAACAAAATTCTTACATTCCTATAAACAAACGCACGTTTAAGTATGCATTACACGTATATGTACGGGGTGGTTCACAATAATCAATGTAAGACCATTGTACCATACAATATTATGTTAATATTGGTATACAAGCTTAAAGAAATTAATAAATGTGCTTGTTTTTGTTTTCATGCTTCAGTTGTAAAAAATTTTTAATTTCGAAAAACCCACCGTGAAACAAACTGTGACAATATAACCAGATTAATTAATTACAGTACCTGCTTAATTCAAATGTCGTTGTGAATGTGCATTGGGGAAAAAGTTTCCATCATCTATTTTAACTTTAGAAAATGTTTGCAACAGTTAAAAGTATGATAATTTACCTCCCACAAGAAATTTTATATTTTCAAGCTCATAAAATTCAGTGAGACAATTCCTTATTTGCGGGTAATTAATTAATTTCAAGTGTTTAGATTAAAATCACTTAATAAATTTATTTAGTTATAATTTTGGTGAAAGTTAAACAAACAAATTTAATATGTTTTTCTATGTCTTCCCATTTTCTTTTTTCTTTCGTAACGATTTATTTAACGAAATAGAATTTTGCCTCAATCAAGTTAATAATAAATTAGACAATGTCACATTGTAAATAAAAACAAATCTTATTCAAAAGTTATTATTAAATTGCTTTATTGTTTCTTAAATATACGTTGAGAATAATAAGGTGATCTCCGTTCCGCTGGATGGAGATGTAACATCTGAGGAGATTTCCTTAGAATCTGTATGTTTGTGTTTGGTCATGCAACGTTGATAATATTGTTTTGTGAAGTTTTATAGTTTATGTAAAGTAATATTACAATATATTATTGGTGATTTATCGCTAACTTTATCACAGTTTAATTATAACAAATCCATTGACGTCTTTCACATAGTTGCGAAATCATTCAAAGGTATTCATAACTCGATAGATAAACTTATCGAAGAAATATCATTTATTGATATCCATGTTTAACAATGCCGTGATGGTAAATTTTCAAACAAACAATCAGTATAGGTAGGTATAATTACATAAATATATAAATTAGTCGACTACGATGTTGTTGTTGCGATCCACGCTTTCTCGAATAAGATGTGATGTGAGGATCTAAAGTCAGTAGACCGAAAATTTTACTATAGCAATTTAGAAAAACAACAAATTTGTCAGTGAAACTTTGACCAAGAAAGTTTCTTTTTACTGCTTACTTAACACAAAGAAATTGTTTATGTATACGAGATGAAAACGAACACTTGCATTATCCTAATTAATTTACTAATTTATTGATCACCTCTCACTTTTTCTAATTATCCGTTAATAATTACAATTTGATCTTACTAATCAAATTTCATCACAGAAAATTTTAATCGAGAGCATATTTCCTCAAACCAGCACACAACTTCCCTTTACGTCTTTCTTAATTTTTTATTTCGAAACAGATTGCTCATAGTGTGCATAATGTAAAAAAAATTAAAATAATTCAATTTACGCACAAATACCGGTGAAATCATAAAATATAATTATGTAATAAAATTTTTGTAATCTCTGGATGCATGAAGGCATTTTTAAGTTAATTTTGTACATAAAAAAACGCAAATTCTTTTAAATAATTTATTTTTCTAATGTTACTTAACAAGATTTGAATTATAACTTCTTTGAAATAATGAGGTTATCTTATTGGTTCGCGGAAATGATAACTAATTAATACCTACACCTGATAAGTTATTATTTGTACGATGTTTATTTAAATCGGTATCAATCAACAAATGCAAGTTCTTTTCCCTATCTGCGATTTGTTTAAATTGAATTAACGTCATTCGGTAACTGGAATGACTATAATATAACATACCTATGAAAAGATAAGAACGATCGGCGATATTCATTTTTTTAACGTTGGCAATATCTTCATTCCATTTGATGATATAATTTTGGCATTCATGACTATCATTAAAAAATCGAATTATTTACAATTGTTATATAAAGTTGGTAAACCTTTTGTTATCTGGTCGTTGTACAGAAGCGTAGGGTCTGAAGCACGCGCCAAAGCAGGTGTTTAAAACCCCGGTAGATATAACATAGGCAGGTGAAACCAACATATGCTACCTACCTATCTCTTTAATATTTTTTTGGTACCACTTTTTAACCAAACGTATATAAACCTATAAAATGCAAAATATTATTTTGTTCTAATCTCTGATGTGGAATTATCAGCAAAGTCTCTAATTAAGTTTTTATTTTTAGATATTAACTTCAAGATGCAAGGTACAATAGTAATGCCGGATGAACATCTACAGAGCAGCACACCACCGCCAAATAAAAGCAACGGTAAGTTTTACACATAATTTTGAATCACATTGTACGAACTTCCATGAAGAATCCACGCGTACGTGTTTTAGATAACAGAAAACTCGCCCTAGTTGACTTAAGTTCTCCATCCAAAGGAAATCTAACGTGTGGTTTTTTAATTCTATATCTGCGTTGTGGTCCATTTTAATCTTATTATTTCCGCTTTCTTAAAAAGTACTTCCTTTACGTACTTCATATCCGTAGTTTTGAATAAATAATTATCAAACTTTTGCGTTTACATTGTGTCACCGATAAATAGCAGTCGAATATTTAGGTAATCAAAACTATGTACTTGTAAATGATGTCTCAATTATGTGAAATGGAAAATAATTGAGGTCATAGTTACAAACACAAACGATTTTTTTTATCTTCGATGACTTTGTTTTACATGTGCCATTAAGATTTCATAGTTCAATTTTAAATCAGGTATCGGTATTATCAACAAAAGGTACAGATCACATTTTAATATGTTTGCTCTCATTAATCATCTAGTTTCAACATCGCATCTTATCTTAAACTCGTTCGATTTGTACTTAATATTTTTATGTTTATTTAATCTATTTAATCGTGGTCTTTGTTAAGGTTTTTAGATAGGTGATAGCTTTAATCATTTGGAAAAACAAAATAATTTTAATCAATCTTTATAAGAGCATACGGTGATTTACCCAATACAGTCATCACCTTCGCTCTCACCGTTTTATAGCATACTAATGGTTATCATTTTTTAGATCCCCAAAATAATATGGATGTATCTCCAAAGTCGACTTTATCAACCAAAGATTTTAATGTGAACCAAAGCGATTCGGGTATTTTATCTGCCACCGGCACTTCTGCATACACAGATATGGACGTTAGCAATCGTTCCGAAAACGAGGAAACCGACAACAGAAGCAGTTGCAGTTCTCCAGATCGCAAATTTTTGTGTTCCATTTGCGAGACTATTTTAACGTCTCAACACGAATTCACTCTTCACATACGATCTCATAACAACGAAACAGAAGCGCAAGATAACGAAAAGGGTTTTGTATGTCGCATTTGCTTCAAAATTTTAAGTTCGGCTGCCAGTTTGGACAGACACGTGCTTATACACAGTGGCGAAAGACCTTTTCCATGCAAATACTGCGGTGACACGTTTACTACAAATGGAAACATGCATCGCCATATGCGTACTCATACCAATAAAACCAATTATGAATCAGACGGAAGTTCAGACAGTGGCGCAAGTTGCAGTTCTAAAACTGTCGAATACAATAACAATAAAGTTATACAAAAAATTGACAGCAATACCGGTTACGATATCGGCAAAAAGCGACAATGCACCAGCATAGACGAAATTAAAAGTAAAAGAATTAAATTGCAAGAGCCATCGTACGATTCTAGTCAAACTTATGCTTGTCCTGTATGCAAACGAGACGATTTTACTTCTACCGATATTCTGGAAATACATTTGGAAGACAATCACCCGGATTTTCCTGCGAAATGTAACGTATGCAATAAACCCTTTAGAAATATGAAAGTATTACGAGAACACAAATTTAACGTTCACACCAAAAATGGAAGCAAACACCAAAAGAACTCCGTTCTTGGTTTTCAAAATTTAACTTTTGTCGATTTTTCGAGTCAAAAATTTCCTTACATAGCCAAGTACGAATGCGAGAAAAATTTACACAAACCTTCTAGTGCACCAAAATTTCAGTGTAATAAGTGTTCAAGAGCATTTCCGTGTTCCATGTCTCTTGAATATCATGTTCCCGACTGTACAGCAAGTTTGGATTTATCGACAAAACCAAAATTGCACTCCAGCGATGAAAAGGAATCCGAAAAAGATGTGTACAGGAATGATTTCTTTGCTCGATTAGATCTTCAAAGTAAATTGCAAAAATCAGAAGATGGAAGAGAAGATCCATTAATAAAGTACAACGCTAACGTTTTACCCCCCTCGGATACTAAAGATTTAGCCGACATACAGTCTATCATTTCTATCACCACTAATGGAAGTTTATTGCATCAACTTCAAACAAATCCAAACGAATTGAATTGTATAAAACAAGAAAATGAACTTGACACTTCTAGAAATGAGAACGATGAAGAATCGCAAGATATATTTGCGACTGAATTTCGTAAAATGAAAATACGTGGCGAATTTCCTTGTAGACTCTGTCGTGCCGTGTTTCCTAACTTGCGAGCTTTGAAAGGCCACAACAGATCTCATTTAAATGGAAACAGCAACGGAATGTATCTCTGTAATATGTGCCCTCACTCGTCTTTAGATAAAGCAGCTTTAATAAGACATATGAGAACGCATAATGGTGATCGTCCCTACGAGTGCTCCCTCTGTAAGTACGCTTTCACAACAAAAGCAAATTGTGAAAGACACCTGAAAAATAGACATGCCAAAACTACACGAGAAGAAGTTAAGAAAGCCATTATTTATCATCCATCTGAAGATCCCAGTAACGAGGAGATAAGTAAAATGTTGTCGCATGAAGAAACAAACAAAGCACTTCTTCTCTCGAATACTCATAAAAGCGTCAACAAACCGACTGATAAAGTTAAAATAATGACACCAAATATTACAAATCTTCTAGTTACAAGTCCAACAAAAAACCCCATTTCGTCTGAAAATATTAACAGTTTCAACATCGAAACAAATATTTCTCGCTGTTTTCCTGCAAATGAAATTCCGCATAAAGACAATCTGAACGTACCACCTCAAATTGTGCCTCCTTTCTCGCCACAATTTAACTTTTATCCCAAACTTGAAAATACTTCAACACCACAGAAAACTTTACCTAAAATTAACGTAAAAAATATAGAATCGCTAATTACCCCGGAACAAGAAAACAACGAAAATTTGCTTAATTCGGATTGCGAATCTATGGAATGCGACGATCAACCCATGAACTTAGTGTTGGATTTAAGTAAGAAGAAATCGGAACCCGCACGCAGCACCATCCATCAAGAAACTCAAAAACTGTCGCCAGTTATGGATCATCCTCAAGATTTGTCAAAAAGAAGTAGCGAAATTCCAATGCCAAGCCAAAATGAAATTTTAACACAAAATCTTTTAAAATCAACAGCAAAGTTGGATCCAGCTGCATTATATGCTTCTCAATTAGCTTTATACCGAAACGGATTTTCCCCGTTTCAGACATGGCCGTTTTCTTTAAATCCATTATTATTTCAATCGATGTCATCTCCACTTTTATCTCCAGATCCTCAAGAAATAAAAGAACGATTGCAACGTTTACAACTATGCGGAGGAGGCTTGCTGATGGAAAATTTTACTGAACGCTATAAGAATTATCATCATTCCTTAAATAATGCAAACTTAAGCGCATTCAATAATTACAAAGTTAACGAAGTTCAACAAACTATGCACGATTCAAGTTACTTGCATAGACCAACAAAACCCGACGATGGCACACCTTTATCCTTATCAGTTGATCAAAATTTGGCAGACAATATGGCCTCGATGCACAGTCCCGGACAAATACCAAAGGCGGAATCGATTACAGGTTCGAGCTCAGTAAAAATGATTATTAAAAATGGTGTTTTAATGCCCAAACAAAAACAAAGGCGATATAGAACCGAAAGGCCATTTTCCTGTGAATATTGTTCTGCTAAATTTACGCTTCGTTCCAACATGGAGCGCCACATCAAACAGCAGCATCCACAGTTTTGGCAACAACGACATAAAGCAAGTATGAGCGCTGGTAGAAAGCCACAATCGAGTAGTACAAATCAAAAACAAAATTTTTGTAATATAAACATTCCTAATTATGACACAGCAAGAAAACAAGAATATAATGAACCGAAAGATAATCAAATAAGCGACAAAATTAAATATGCTATCCTTGCCCAACAACTAAAAGACTCACATGATTATAAAACACCCAACAAAGGTGATATTAAAATAAAAGAAGAAGAAGACGAGGTGCCGCTAATAATTGACGAACCGAACGAAAATGCTAATAAAATTGACGAGAGTGTCGATCGAAGAATAAACGATCATTTTTCTGATAAAAGTAAGCAATACGCCGATATGCACGCATCAAACAGTCTCAATTTTAATTCCATAAAAAATGAAGAGACTCAAGATTTAGTTCCGGTTTCTCGATTATTGGACAACGCATCACAACAACCGTTTAAGAAATATTTTCATAGAGAAGCAGATGGACGTGAAGGAGGTGTTAGTGAAGAAGATGAAGAAGGATTAGTTGCAAGTGGCAGCACCAGCGAAGAAAATAATTCTGGAACCGATGAAAATAGGTTAGTTGATTTTAAAAAATAGGCCCGGAATTGAAATTCTAATTATTTTATTTGTTTTCAGATCCGAATCGGAAAATGCCGTATTGCCTACACCTGTTAAGAAAAAGTCTGCATATTCTTTGGCTCCAAATCGTGTTACGTGTCCTTATTGTAAACGTAAATTTCCATGGACGTCATCATTGCGAAGACACATATTAACTCATACCGGACAAAAACCATACAAGTGCAGTCAATGTTCGCTGTTGTTCACAACCAAATCTAACTGCGATCGTCATCTTCTCCGAAAGCATGGAAATGCAGCTAGCGTTATTAATACCAATGATCAGTCCACTGGTTCGACAAATTTCATGATGCGAAATGTTCCCGATCGACCCTACAAGTGTCCCACTTGTCCAAGTAGCACATTTGCAACAAATTCAAATTTAAGAAAACATATGAGTACAAAACATTCGTTACCAGGTGCACCAAGTGACGATGCACAAGTTTCTCCTGGATACGAAACCGGAAGCTCCGAAGACGAAAAGGTATCTCAAAGTGAACGGAAAAGTGAGTGGGATAAACAATTATTACCGAACAATAAACCATTTTCATATTCTAATACCGATCCCCAAAATATGCATCTACAAAATTCCGATTTACCATTTAAATGTCACTTGTGCGATAATTCATTTGGGGAACGACACGACGCTCTGGATCATATCAAAGAAAAACACAATTCCGAATACGAACTGCTCTTGTCAAAAAATGCATTAGATGTAAACGCCACAACTCCCGACGAAAATCCTCATCATGATGAAAATGAAGAAAGCGAAGTTCGAGGAAAATTTCCGGATTATGCAAACAGGAAAGTGATTTGTGCATTTTGCATGCGCCGATTTTGGTCTGCAGAAGACTTGAGACGGCACATGAGGACACACACCGGTGAGCGGCCATTCAGTTGTGACGTTTGCCATCGTCGTTTTACATTAAAACACAGCATGCTGAGACATCGAAAGAAACACAACTTACAGTCAGAGAATGATCAAATCAACAGTGACGAGGATAATTGTGTAAATTTAAGTTCGTCTTATAAGACAAATAACAACAATACAGAAAGAAAAACCGACGAGTCTGACGGCACCGAAAGTGACTTAATAAGCAACTTGTTGGGAATTCGCGATCGATCCATAATAGAACAAGTGCTAACTTCTTCTGCCGATGATGCAGCCAAATTATTAGGTGTTAAAAGTGGAGAATCTGAATAAGTTGATTTCATTATTGGATTTGTGCATTTATATTATTTTTAATGCCTTGTAAGTTAACTCTAGTCAACCTCATTTCAACGAATACTATTTATATTTCTCAAAGTTTTTAACAAGTAATTATTGTGATTGAAATTTGTTAAGATTAGGTTTTGTTATTTTTTTATGTTAGCGTGTAAATATTTTTTCTCTTAATAAATGAGTTATCGCAACTCATTATGTATGTAGCATTTGAGTCAGTAGTTAGTCATTTGTTAGGTATTGGCATTTCAATAGATAAAACTGTTGTACATTTTACCTACATAGTAATACTTAATAATTGCATCCTAGCATGGTAATTTAGATTATTGAAAAGTGTTACGTAGTGCATTATTTTTTTTTGTAAATATTAGTTAATGCAAAAAGTACAGCCTAGTAAACCAAATATTATAGATATTGTTCAATAATTCGTGTTATTTATATTATATATAATTTAATGCAAAATTAATCAAATAATACCAAATTTATTTATAAGGATCTTTATTTTATTCAATTGTATAAATTAATTTGGATTTTTCGTTATTTTGTACATTTTTTTGGATTAATTTTCATTATATTAATGACACGAAAAGTTTACTCGTGTAAACCGAATTGTATTTTTGAATTTATTTATTGCATAATATGTAACATTTACACATAAGTTTCAAAAATTAAGAAAGGTAACTTTGCCTTAAACTCAACGAGTGTCTTAAAATCATGCCTTTAGAGTTGTGAATGTCCACTTTGTAAAAAAGCAATATTTAATGAGTAGATAATTATTTATAAAACATATTATATTTATAAAACGTTTTAAACTAGCGCTTAAGCTAACAAATTATCAAAGTACTATGAGCTTATACGATATTGTGAGTTTGACATATCAATCAATATAGTACTCGTATTAAAGATTGCATAATTGTTAAGCACGAATTTTTTTAAGTGCACTTACATCTGTAAAGCGTTCTTATTTTTTATTTTTAAGATTATGAAATCTGCAAAATTTATTTAATTTTCTTAAAATTATTTTTTAAATTTATTGTTAAAACCTTATAAAGGTATCAAAAATTTTATTGTATGTATTTTTTTCTTGGGTTAAAATATTTAATCACTGTATTTACTTTAAGAAAAAGAAAATTACCTTACTTGTATTTATATAAAAATTATTATCAGTTTGTCATTTAATATTTCTTTCAATAAACGATGCTCAAATATATTGCAAATTTTTATTACCTCTATGTTTATAGAAAAAGTCGTTTGAATAATTAAAAAGTAACAAAAAAATTAATTTGAAAATGGCAAAAATGGTGGAAAAACCTTTGGGTCGGTTGTACCAACTTTGCTTGAACGCCTTGAACTGAACTGCAGTTCTACCCTGAACTAAGTTCAGAGTTTTTTGGGCTGTACAAAAGAGGTTCAGATGGCGTTCAGTTAAACGCAGTTTACACGACATTCAGGTGTATTGGTACTCCTGTTTTATTCTCAATACTTCTAAATTGCTTTCCAATATTTCTAAAATTCATTATCAAGTGTCATCAAGTGACAGATTATCAAGTTTTAAATATTTTGGAATCGTGATGAATAATAAAAATGAATAAAGCGAAGAGATAAATGAAGAAGTTTGAACACCCAATAAAGCATATTATGCCAACCAACATCTCTCGAGTAAAAGAAACAAATAATTTTTAAAACCAAGATAAGAATATACAAGAAATTAGAATAAGAACCAATGTAAAGCTGAATGAAATAATGCAGACGAAAATGTGGTGAGAAATATTAAGGCTCAGAGAATGAAATGGATGGGGCATATGATAAGAAGGAAACTATAAGAAGAGTAATTGAATGGAAACCAACAAATGAAAGAAAGAGAGGAAGACCTAGTGTGAGATGGTGGAATGAAGTGAGTGAAGAACTGATAGAAATAGGTATCCAGAACTGAAGATTTAAGTGTCAGAACAGGAGCGCATGGAAAAAGATAACTGAAGAAGCAAAGAACATAGAATATTGTAGCGAGCAGAAACAATGAGAGGCGATTCACTTCAAATTTTGAATCTGAAGTATTTCATAAGTACGATGATATTCCGTCAGGAACGACAACCATTTTCAATCATTCATTTCTGTATTTATATTGTTGTGGACTTTTCAAAGAAAAATCTATAATCCTTTATGTGCCTCGGGTTAACTCTGGAGTGCGGGAGCAGTTGATAATTTTCTAGGGGTCGAAGGGTTCTTGCGTTATCTACAGCCAAAAGTTGCTGTGGTAATTTTGTACCAAAATAAAATAATATAAAAAATTTCTTCTTGTCAAAAAATAAATACTCCAAAAATAAATTTTTAATCCAATTTAATTTAAATTTTCTGCAATTTAAAATTTTACTTTTATTCGATGGGAATGAAGTTTGATTTGCCTTTATCCAAATCGACGGCTTATCATTTGCACCATTCGTTCGCATAAATATAATTTTAAATTTTCCAATTTTAAATTCAAATCGAAATTTATAATTTTAACTGCTCTTTCCAAATTAACCAAATCAATCAAATCTACTACTGTTCGGTAGCAACGTATCAAAAATAATCCAAATTATCAAAATATCAAAATAATCATCCAAAAAAAGGCGCAATAATGCGAACGCATCAAAATGACATTATTTAATCAAAAATAATTACTCACAATTTTAAAAATATATCAAAACTCAGCGGGCATACAAAGTCTCACACCCGCTGTCGGCCATAGTTGGCCAAAAAAACCTTATATCGATCTTTTTTCCCCACTCTGTACTTTTCCAATTTCAACGTTTAAAAATGAAATTAACAAATTTTTACAATTTAGCACAGGGTGGGTCGAAATATTTTGTTTCACGACAATATATATTTGTATTTTATTTGAATTAAAACGAATTAATTCTACAAAATCTTCGTCGTCCGTTAATTCGTTTAAATTATCTCTTAATGATATTAATATTGATAATAAATTATTATTACAGAATAGAAAATAGCAATAATTTAAAACACAACTTTGACAAAGTTTGTGCACATATTCTAAGTTTAAACTGTCACTATTTTATAGCAATGACATTTGAGCAATGCTTGTCATTGTTTGAACTTAGTTCAATTCTCTTGAACGGCCGTTCTACCCGGTATTCGTGAACGTCGATTTGAACTGCAGTTCAAGCTTAACTGAGGTTGGTACAACGGAATTTTTGCGTTGAACCGAAGTTTACCTTGAACGATCTTTGAACGGGGTTGGTACAACCGGCCCTAACAGGGCTTGGAAGTTTTAGCAAATGCATATATATTTTCTGGTAAGTCTTAGAATATTCAAAGTAAGATACAAATTTGTTTCACACTTTCCTGAGTTTGTATACGAAATTTTATAATGCTAATTTTTGCATATTTACGGTTTTTGGTGCTATTTTGCTATTTTAGAGTTTTAAGTGCTATTTACGGGTATATTTTTACATAATAAATAAAATAAACAAAATGTTATTGAAATAAACAAAGTTAACAAAATGTTAAAATAATAAATTTTAACTGTCAAGTAAAGAATACGTACTTACATAGAAAAATAATATTTAAAAACAAAAAATACTACATAATAGATATTTTCGATACAAGTTAGGAAAACTAACATTTTTCTATTCAAGGCGGAGGTTGACAATCGAGGCCGAAGGCCGAGATCGTAAACCGAAGCTGAGAATAGAAAAGGTAGTTTTCCACGAGCATCGAACAATATTTTTTCTAATTATGTTTCAAAAAGAACCAATAACATTTCTCATTTCTCAAGAAAAAAAATAGTAGGCGTTTATACTATAAAATTTTTGTATTTTGCGGTTGGTAGCCCATTATAGACAGTAGGTAGGTCATAGATAGTAGCCATTCCAACGTGAACAGGTAATTGACCACGTTTTTTTTATGGTTATACAATTTGTGTTTTTAGAATACTAGCAAATATGTCAGATATGTCGGAGTGTTCGGATGTTGAGGAATCTACGGCGTTGGCGATTGAAACTCTAATTCCACAGAAATCCAAAGGAAAATATAATAAGGCGTACCTGAAATTTAAAACGTGGTGCAAGAGGGGTACCCCTTGAGCACTCTGTGCAAAACAAACTACAAGTTGCTATTAAAATTTTAGGTGGCGGTGATGTTAATTTTGGAGTGTCCACGTCGAAAACTGATCCGGGCGCAGTTAACACTTTTAATAACTGTTCTAATGTAACCGTTAATGTATATTATAAATAAAGTAGATTAGAACTTTTTCTTTCTTTCCCGCACACTTTCACGAGTGTGGGGAAAGTATTACTTTTCCGCACTAGGGCGGAAAAGTAGTACTTTTCCGCACACTTTTAAGTGTCAAAAAGTGACATTTTTTGAAACATAATTAGAAAAAATTATATTTAGTTATATACAATTTTATAATATAATTCGCCAGTAACATAATATGTATAAGACAAAAATGAAGTAAGAAGTTATTGATAATAATTATAGACTTTTTTTAAAACATAAAGCAAATGTTATGTTTTATAAGTTAATTATTTTACAATTTTAAGTGATAGGTGGACCTAGTAAGGATGCATCTTGAATGAGGTAATCACCTTGTTCTTGAATTGTCATACCTCAATCTCAATCACTATACATTTCCTATTTGGTTTTGATGAATTCCCTGGTGTATCTACTAAGTTCAAGGTCCATCATCAATAAAACTAAAATGGGACCACCTGGAACTATTTATACTGATTCTCCTAAGGCAAAAAGAATCATTAAAATCGGCTCATAAACAAAAAAATTATGCCCGAACATACATTAAAAAACATACAGACGAATTAAGTAACTTCCTATTTTTTTTTTTAAAGTCGGTTAAAAAATAATAAAAAGACATTAATTTACCACGTTTGTTAATTTTGTTACCAAGTATATTTAAAATAAATACACAATAAATAAAATTCATTAAAACAAAAAAAAATTTCAAGAGACGAGAAATTTTATTTTGATTATACCGGAGCGGAGGGTTCGGAATGTCGGTTTTAACAAACGCAATCACGACAAATCTCGGATCCACTCTAAAATCTAGTAATCTAATATTGCGGTAAAGATTGACTGATATTTCCCTGGTAATTAATTGAATGAACCAATAACAGACGCTTTGAAAATATTATTTTCTCAGTTAAATAAAGAACGGTCAGAATAGTAAAAATTACCAAGCGAGAGGAGACAGTCGGAAAAGCAAATGTATGTTGAAATAATCAAGTTCTCCCCATAGAGTGTAGGTAAGGGGAAAAAAGCATAGTTAAAAGTGTAATATAATAATAACTGTTCATCGGTAGAGGTTGCGACCGCCCATTTGAAGATCTTAAATAAGAGTCATTTAGTTATAATCGTTTTATACCATAATTCCCTCGTCGGTCGGCTTAACGAAAGAATTAACGACCCTGTATAAAATAATCTGATGGTTGTCACCTTGGGGACATATAATTTCAACCGATGGTTTGGTTTTTAATCTTTTTTTTTTAAGTGACAGCGCGGGGTCATATATAATTTCTACCGATGGTTAAGTACTGGAAAAGGGTTTAGTATTAAGAAAAGATAAACTAAGAAGGTATATGGTGTATCTAAAATTGAAAAAATAAAAATGCGTAAGCAAAAAGCCACAAAAAAACCAATTTAAGAAATAAAAATAAATATTTATTATAAAAATAAAACTAATAAATTTATTATTATAACAAAAACTAACTGAAAAAAATTTAACGCGGTTCTACTGAAGAAATGTGAACGATTTGTCAAAGAATTCATTAGATACATTGGCAAAATGTTCTGAAGAAGTTTTCGCTAATGTCAGAACACTATTAAAAATATTTGCAATATTACCAGTGACTATACAGCAACTGCCGAAAGAAGTTTTCCTAGTTCAAAACCAGTACAAACTTATTTATGAAATTCTACTATATGGTGAAGAAAGGCTAAACGGTCTAGCGCCAATGAATATTCATAGAAATATAAATTTTGATTCCGTTATTATAATAAATAATTGTGCAAATAAGTGAGAAAGGCGTTTAACTTTTTATGTAATGTTTGTTTTAAATAAAAATAAATTAAATAATAAAAAATAAATAATGAGTTAATTTTACAAAATAATTTTTAATAAATTTAGAAAAATAAAATATTGAAAAAATTTGTTTGTAATAATAAAAATTCCCGGAAGGGAAATCCCCGAAAATTTTACGTTCTACAAGTGTCCCCTCCGAAATGAAATCTTGACTTCAGCCTATTTCTATACTTAATGTACTATAGTCGATCCAAGTCGGATCCACCGATCCAACGGTGGCGCGTTGTTTGCAAAGTCTAATTTACATCGGGAAACTTCAGATAATTTAAATAGTACTTAATGTTGTAGTAATATTAAATATTCACCACAAAAAAAAAACGAAATGCTATAACCAAATAACTACGTCTATTCGATATTACATTTAACTCTGTCCACATCTATCTTATTGATTACTTTGCCTGGTTCCGTTTAGGCAACACACATAGTACTTCAATTGCAAAAATTTCTTTATTGTAATACCGTCTAACTTCAAAGCAATTTTATTGGTTAATATTTAGAAGTCGTCGCTTTAGCACAATTTCCAATATTTTTCTTTAAAAAAACGCACTATGTATAAGTAGGGCTGGGATTATAAGCAAATGCATATTTTCACTTATTGATATGAGAACGTCGATTTTTGAATATCTTTGCGAAGCACATAAATTAGAGTAATTAGAGCCAAAATTTTTTTTTGCATATTTTGCATATTCTCTACGATTGGTTCATATATTAGTGAAATTATTAACTCATAAAATTACTATACCGGGTGACCGGCCAAACTAAACATAGGAAAATAACATGGGATATTAATTTTTCTACATTCCTGCTTCCTATTATAACGGATATAACTTGTATATTTTTATGAAAATTCAAGCATAAATATGCGCATATTTTCAAATTTTTTATGCATATAATTCCCAGTTCTACTTATAAGATTAAAATAAAAGTAGGAGTACTTAAGAAAAGGTTCTGACCCACCCAAGGATCGGTGAAATTTATGAGTGGGATTAAGTTAAAAACTGACCATCGCATCGGTAGAAATTCACCTTCAACTTCGTCACCTTCCCGGTCGCTTTTTACTCGAAACATTCCCGCAGGGCAAGCAATAAGTTGGCTAAGTTTTATTGCAATCAGATAAAAATAGAAAATAACTTAAAAAAGTTTTTAGAATTTTTTAAGTATTTATGTGGTATTTAGTAGTATGTGATGTTAAAATAATAAAACCTAACAAAATGTTAAAATAATAAATTTTAACAGTTAAGTAAATAATTACATACTACAAAGAAACATAATATTTAAAGAAACCAAAATAAACAAAAATTCACATTGAACAGGGTTGAACTTAGAAAAATTTGAATAAACAAGAAATTAAAATCTGAAAAAATTATACTATAGAAAATGATAAAAATTACTAAAAAATTAAAAAATACTGTAACATAATATAAAAGCTTTTATTTCACGTTTCTTGGCGATCATCAGTTATGTATAACAGTAAAAAATAAAATATTATGTTTCTTTGTAGTATGTAATTATTTACTTAACAGTTAAAATTTATTATTTTAACATTTTGTTAGGTTTTATTATTTTAATCAGATAAAAGATACGGCAGTGCATAACATACGATCAAACAAACAAAAACCCAAAACATTTATTTTTATATATAAGAATAACTTGTGAAATACTTTAATTCGATAGAATAATTGGTTACTGTCAATTAACCCTCACCACGAATTTCAAAATTTCAACTACACTATAGGAAAGTGGACAATTTTCTGTGTATAATGCAACAAACATTTTTTTGGATTAGGCATTAGTTTTCGAAAAATCGGCATTTCAGAGTTATTAAAAGCAGGTAGTTGTAACCCGATGCAACGAGTCGCGCCACGGTAAACTTGCACGTTGATCACCTGCTCTTTATTTTGTTGACGGTACGAGTGCTTTGATATACTCTTAATGTTGTTGTCAATCGCGGTCGACACCCGGACGAGTTCTATGGCTTCGAGTTCCACCCTTGGCGAGTTCTGCCATTCTACTGGGATATTTTTAAATTGTTATGTGTAAGGTGAAAAACGAAAAACTTCAGCGCCCTCCGGGCCTTTTCTATTTTTTTGCCTTACTCGACAACGGCTAATCGTACAGTAGTGTTAAAAGGTGTATCTAAAATACACGTAAATTTTACATCTTTAAATTCTAATTTTTCGAGAACTAATTTATAATCCAACAAAATTTTTGTTCTAGTATGCTTAGAAAAGTGTCCTCTTTCCTATAGTGTAGTTGAAATTCGTGATGAGGGTTGTCTGTCAGCCCCCGGATAATTAAATATTCTGATGAAGGCGATAAACTTTCTCCGAAAGCTAAACAAAAATATTAACAATTATTATTTTTTCGTTAACTTGTTCAGTTATAAACAATTTATTGAATTATACTAATATCACTGTTAATGAAACATGATTTAACAGAAAAATTCTGCGCGCGATCGATTTGAATTTTTGCATTATGCCTTCCTACTGATAATTCACAGAAAGTGAGCACGAGACAAGAGGGAGGGGGGAGAGGGTCTTGCGCAGGTTTTCGATATCTAGGTTCTCTCTCGAGTTATTTATAATTCAATAAATTAAGTTTTAAGAAAACCCGTTTTGCAACAAAATTAGAAAAAATCTTTTTTCAATAATTTTAAAATTTTTAAAAGTTTTAAAATGTCGTTCTTTTTATAACTAGTGATAAAACAGTTACTATAGTAATATCACTGTTAATAAAATCATAGTTTGACATAAGATTGTTTTGACAGCCGAAGTTTGCGCGCGATCAATCTGAATTTTTGCATTATGTCTTTTTGCGTGTATAAAATATGAAAAACTGAACTAACATAGAAGTTTCTCCGATCTTCGGGCACCAATTTGGTCCCAATTGTTTGTACGTATGAAAGCATAATAATTTTTATAAATAATAAAGTTTAAAACAAATATTCAAGTGATTTTGTTTTTAACTGTTCATTGCTTAAGGCTGGGGACGAATGTACAAAATATACGCTATATTGACCCTTCGGAGTTCATGGTTTTCTCCCAAACTAAATCATATATAACATTTATACTTTTAACAACTTGTAGAAGAAACTGTTAGCTATGTTTTTGTAGGTTCATAATTTAAATTAAACTTTTAATTACATTATGAAATTAAAAACTGTAAAAAAGAAAAAAAAATTTTTATACAGAATTTTTCTCTACAATAACACGCGGATATATGCAAAGTTTACATATCAATAAATGAAATTGAAAAAAGTTAATTAGTAACAACAAAATGAATGAACTCATGTACTTATCATTTTATGCAGATTTTGAACTTTCGAGTTCGAAAATAGTTCAAGCTATTTGAAGAAGATGGAGCCTTGAATTAACGGCTTTTGCCAGGTAGATATTAGATGAGAGAATAAAATCGAGGATAAGGGATTAAAATTAAAGGGATTATAGTACCCCAAAAAGGTTAGTTTTTATTACAGATGAAATGTTCTATCGATTTCAACAATTTGTAATAATTCTAATTTTAAAATTAAAAATTTTGCAGATGAGGTGACATCTATTGGATTTTAGCACAATCACGTAAAGTGTGTAACTTTGCTAAATTTTAAATATTTATATATATTTTTGCGCCAGTAGCGATGCATGCGGATATTTATAAAAGTTTGTCAATCCCCGACCTTAATATTAAGTGGTAAACTGCAAACAAAAATTGTATACACCTATTTCCAAACAATTTCATATTTCCATTTTACCAGTACAATTTTGGAGGTTGCAGGTAATCCATTTCAACTGCCATTAGTCTTTTTTGATTGTTCACCAATTTTTTAAAATTTGTTTAAAATTAAAATAAAAAAAAAATCATTCCTGTCAGAAAAAATTAATAACACTTAGAGAATCCAGTTTCTCAGTATTAAATCCACTTCGCTCTAAATAAAAAATTTGTAAGAAAAATAAAATTTTAAAAACAGCTGTATGGGTCTGTTTAACTTCAAACAGAAAAATAGGTAACAAAACTCGAGCTTCATTTTGAAATTAAGAAAATGATGAAGCGAAGCTTACTTGAACAATGGCTCTTTTTAGGTACCACACCCAATACAATAATAAAGGTAAAATCGAACATAAAATCAACTTCTACAACTCTATTAAATTGCAACTTTAATTTAATATAATACTTTAATATAATTTAATATAATCGTAAAAATTGCTGATTGCATAAGAAACATCGATTACAACAATAACAAGATGGAATATCTCAAACAGAAATTAGCATTCCATTTACCTAATGCCTTTTATATTAATTTTCTTAATTCACAGGAAGAAAGATTTAACTACGTTCTTAATAAAATCAAAAAACGGCATATTAAAAAAATTTCTATACTTATGAATAACACCAAACCTATCCAACAGATTGATCAAATTGATAATAATTGGGTCAAAAATCTAACTAACGTAACTTTACCTCACGAAGTTAAAAGAACACTACAGCTAGGCCAAAAATATGCGGTTTCTTTCACGCAGAAGAATTTTCCAACCAACGACATCATCGTAGGAATTGAAAATGCCATTAAATACCTGACTTCGATACAAAAAACCTACTAAGAATGGAATTCACTAACTGTATTAAAACTTTTAGTAAACCACAAGAGCAAAACAAAAAATCTACCAACCTACAAGATGCGCTTAAAATCAAGAAGTTCGTCAACGAACACCCAGAATTATTGATAATTAGAGCTGACAAAAGAAGCACCACCGTTATAATGGAGAAGAAGGATTACGAACAAAAAATGAATGACGTAGTTAACGACAAGACAATATATAAAATTCTAGCGAAAGATCTAACAAATAATTTACAGATTAAAAGCAATCTATTGATTTCAGACTGGTTCAAAAATAATTACATTGACAAATCCATATACATAAGGCTCAAGATAAATAGTGCTATACCACCTAAAATGTATGGACTACCTAAGATACATAAAAATAGAATTCCACTTAAGCCCATTGTCGCAAGCTTGAAATCACCGACTCACAATTTATCCAAATTTCTATCCAAAATAATCTCTAACATTTTAGGTAACTTAAAATACTACACAAAGGATTCATGGACATTTGTAGAAGAAGTTAAACAAATATATATACCGAATGACTATAAATTGGTATTATTAGACGTTAAATCTCTATTCATAAACATTCCCATTGATTTGGCCATCAATGCAGTTAAAGAAAAATGGGACAAAATAGAAAACTATACAAGTATCCTTAAATCGAAATTCTTGGATGCTCTCAAGTTCTGCCTAGAAACCACGCATTTTCAATACAGTGCCATAATATACAAACAAATATTCGGTACTGCCATGGGAAGCCCTATATCCGCGACTATCGCTAATCTTGTTATGGAGATTCTAGAAGAAGACCGTATATCAACCCTTCCTTATAAACTACCATTTTATAAACGTTATGTAGACGACATAATTACCGCTATCCCTCAAGGCAACAAAGATTTCATACTCAAGCATTTCAATGGATTTCATGCCCGTCTAAAGTTCACAATCGAGCAAGAAGAAGATAACAAAATAACATTCCTGGACACACAATTAATTTGCAAAAAAAAACTGTTTAAAATATAAGTGGACCCAAAAGCAAACTTGGTCAGGGAGATACCTTAACTTTAACTCCTACCATCACAAAAACCAATTAATTAGCACCGCCTCGTTGACAGAACTTTAAAATTAACACACGGCAAATACCGGAAAGAAACACTTAATATAGCTAAAGAGACATTATTTAAAAATGGATTTTCTAAAAATTTTTAGATGAAAATCGTTAAGATCGTGTTAACAAACTCTACAATGATAGCAGTTTTAAGAAAGAAACATCTAACTTCACAGTCATGCCTTACGTCAGAGGACTAAGCGAAAAACTACAACGAATATTAAAACCACATAAAATTAATATAACCTTTAGATCCACTAATAACATTGGATAACTGTACACCAAATTAGAAGAGCCCTTTCCTGCAGAGAAAAAGTCAGACCTAATATATAAAGTTGAATGTATAACTTGTAAGCTGGTATATATTGGGCAAACCAACCAATGGCTTCAGAAGAGAATGAGTGGACATATCTCTACAGTGGTGGTCATTGAAATAGAGCCACCGCATTCATACCTAAAAAGTATATAATTTATAGTACTTAACTTTATGCTAACGCTGCCTGTTACACAATATTTGAACTATGTAATATGTAGAGTTAAAAAGTATAAATATATTTGGTTAGGGTACTATTGTATGTGTTGTAAGAATTTATAATTTATTAAAATGTCATATAAGCTTGGTCAATAAAATAGAGCCATACCATAACAGTGGTAGTTTTTATAAGAACAAGTGGTTAAATGTGTTAATTTTTTGTTAGGATTTTTAGGTGAGAATGTAATTTATCTAAATACACAAGATTTACATGAATTACTTTGTAATTTTTAGTTGACATGGGTCGTGGGTGTCCATTGCACTCCTCTCGAACGAGTACAAATTCATACTTTACATAGAGAAGGAAAATCTCAAAGCCAAATAGCAAAAATTGTTAATTGCTAGAAGAAGATGGTGGAAAATGCATTAAATTTAAAAAATACTGTAGAAAATCGGGGTTCAACATGAAAAACTTCGGTCAAGACTGATCATAAAATTGTGAATACTTCTAAGAGCAATCCTTTTCAATCTTCTAAGGACATTAAATTAAAACTAGATCTCACTATAAGTGCACGTACTATTCGAAGAAGGCTAGCAGAGAATAATTTAAACGACAGAGTGGCTAGAAATTTTCCTCTTTAATCTTTAAAGAACGTTAAAATAGAATAAAATTTGCGAATGATCACTTAGATTGGACCGGCTCAGAAGGAGTATAAAAAGGGAGAAATATTCTGTAGTCTGACGAAACTAAGATTAATTTGATGCTATCCGATGGCAGGAAATATGTATGCAGACCCCTGAATCAGAAATTTCTCTCTAAATATACAAAAAAAAACAGTAAAGCGCAGAGGTAGAAATATAAAGTTATGGGGAGCATTTTCGTGGTATGGTGTAGGTTCTATTTATTGGATAAAAGAAAACATGGACCAACAGGAATATGTCAATATATTAGAAAATGTTATGCTGCCTTTTGCAGAAGAAAATATGCCTTTGATATAATCTTACCAGCACGATAACCGCCTTAACCATACTTCTAAAAAAGCAAAGATGTATCTAGAAGATTAAAAGTTATCGGTTTTACCGTGACCTTTTCAATACCCTGATATAAACCCCTTAGAAAACCTTTGGGGGGAACTAAAGAAGGCAGTTGCGACATATAACGTAAAAAATAAAAATGAATTGTCGCAAATTGTGCAAGTGAAATCCATAGCTGTGCAACGGTGTCAAGGGTTTGTGGAGTCTATGCCACGAAGATGTCAAACCATTATAAAGAACAAGGGTCAGGCAACTAAATATTGACTCAATAATACATTTCTAGACTTTATTCTTAAAAAATAATTCTTTTTAAGCGGTAATGCTGTAGTGGCTCTATTTTAATGACCAACCTATTTAGTGTTTAAAGTTTTATTTTATAACTATTATTAAAAACAAGTTATTTAACTTTATAGATTTAGTTACATTTAATAATTTTAAAAATAAATTAACGTTAGTTTTGTTCGTTTTTGGTAAATTTGTCTTTTTTTATCAATTTTTGGAGTTTTTTTATGGTGGCTCTATTTCAATGACCACCACTGTATAGTATCCGTTGCGTTGTAACAAACTCAAATCAACTGCTATAGCTAAGCATATACTCGTCGATGGACATAATGCAGAGTTTAAAAATGCCAAAATTTTAAAATTAGGTAGCAACTATCAAAATAGACTTCTACACGAAATGATATGCATCAAGAAAGAAAAGAACTCTATGAATATAAAAACCGATATAGATGGCTTGAGCAATATCTACAGCCATCTATTATCTAATTACGTTCATGTATTTGGGTTAAGTTTTTCTTACTTTTATTCATATTCATTTTAGGTTAAAAAACAAAAACTTCTTCTCACCCCACAATAATAATAGAAAAAGCTTCTCGGGTAATGGGAAGGGCTAAATAAAACACAATTGCTTCGAATCGACTAGTTTCGGTCAAAACTTGACCATCCTCAGGCTATAATAGGGAAAAAATATACAATTAGTTACAAATTCGAAAGAGTAAAAAAGTTTACTGCGTCATACCTCTCGATGCAGATGTAATTAGTGTAATAATGTCGTAAACAGATCCAACAACAGGGTAAAAAACGGACATTGTGCGGCGTCCAATGTACAGGCAGTAGTCTTGAGTTAAAACGATTAGACAATCAATTAATTATAAAAGCGGGTCATTTTAGGTTGTTCCTTAACTCACGATCACAATACTCCTTGTTTTCAAGAATATTTAGATCATAGATCGTTCAGATGACAATACGTTATTTCGCGGTTTCCATGTATATTTCTTATTATTATTATTATTCTGATGAAGGCGATACAACTCGCTGAAAGCTCATAAAATAAAAAATTTATATTTTAACGTTTATTTAACTTGTTCACTTTTAAACTTATTTGATATTATTTATCCCAAGTTAACAATTAATATACTAAATAAGTATTGTTGCTTGCTTCTTGGCTTATAATAAAACTTTGATTTTGGTTAACCAACTTTTAATTTAATTAATGAAAAACTAACAAATAATTCTATAAATGTACAAAAAGTGCTTTGGAGATCTTGCTCCCATAATATTCTAATTACTAATGGCGATCAGAAGGTCTTTAGGTACTTAACAATAATTCATGAAAGGAAAATTCTACCTGTGGGTAAAACCTAACTCGTTAAACAATAATAATGTTTTTAGACGGCAAATATAAAAATTGCACTGAACAAGTATTATAACATTTATTCACGACCACTATATTAGAAAGGTTTAATACGCCCGTTTTCCGTGGATTAGAGGCCTTTTAATACACTAGTGGATTAGAATTCATAATACACTAGTGGATTAGTTTTCAGCTCAAAATCAGTAGGTATTGGTCAAAATCAATTTGTCAAATCTGACGTTTCTCAAAACCAAAATTTTTTCTTGTGGTTTTGACCATGGTCGTAGATAAAATGTTGAATTACATTCGGGAATTAACGAGTCTATAATCTTCTCGAAAAAATGTGACTCTCGGCTGCGCCTCGAGTACCCATTTTTTCTCGTAGATTAGAGGCTTCTTAATCCCCTTATATAATTAATAACTATTTGTAGTACAATTTTGATTATTTTTTATCTCGATATTAAGGGATTACCAACCTTATGTTGCAAAAACCAAAGAAAGTCATATTTGCTTTTAAAATTAAATTTAAAAAAATATTTTAAAAAACTTACGTATGGAATACATAAGGATCCGTAAAACTTCCGATATCTTCCTGCTCTTAAACCCTTACGTTCTGAATGACACTCCCGAAATGCTTTTAGGTTTTCCGGGTAATCACTTTAAATTTTAAATTTATGAAATTACCTAAAGATTATGTACCTCTCCGATACTTTTACCCTAAGAACATATCTTAAGCTTTTACCAAAGAATTGTATTATATTCTTAGCTTTTACAAAAAAATCTTCACCCCTAAAATAACCACCGAGTTTCTTCAATTGTGTTGACTATAAAGCGGCGTTTACATTAGTCAAGTGAGTTGTTCAATTCACATGAATTTAATTGAATTGAATACGACTTGAACCTATAAAGTATAAACCTTCCCAATTCGTATCAGTTGTTCATCTGAATGAAATCAGGTCGAGTTGAACACCTCCGTGAAGTTGGCCTCCCACCTGAAACATTTTGATATATCAAAATGTTATATTTTTCTTAGTTTTGTAAGAAAAATTTCATCACAACTATATTTTGGTTTAGTGCATGCGCAATAGGGACATAAAATTGAAATTAATTAATTGCAAATAAATGAAAGGTGATTTACGATAAATATACGTGACCAATCCTTAGCAGTGCATTTCCTACCGGTTTCCACTTTTATTTCGTCGATTACCAAGAAAATTTTTCAAAACTTGAATAATTTTTTTTGATAAAACTAAAAGTGACCTAACGATAAAACCGGGTGACCTTTCAAGACCTAACGATGACATATTTTTTTATATCAAAATGTTTCAGGTGGGAGGCCAACTTCACGGAGGTGAGTTGAACACGTTTAACTTTTTCGTTCAATTGAAATAAAAACAAGTGCTTTTAAATGGCGGGAACTAGGTGGTCGGAAGACAAATCAATTAAATTTATTGGTGTCTATGAAAAATTTGAATGTTTATGGAATACGAGATGTAATGTATACAAAAATAGGGATACTAGAGAATTTCTCTATTCGACAAATAATTCTAAAAATGCATGAAAATGGCGTTGAAATGACAGAAAAGGGTGTTAAAAATATAATTAAGGCAATCCGAACTACGTACACGGCTGAATTGAGAAAAGTTGTAAATCCCCCAATTCATCCTGAGAAAATGTTTATACGTGTTTAGATCTTCTAATCTCAATTCTATCTATCTTCTAATCACTGTGGGTTTCTCTGCGATGAATCCAGTCTCTCACTCATTTTCTCTTTTTCCGCTAACTTCCTTTTTGAATATTTTGTTGAAATTCACGGTATAAAATTTTTGCTGTTTTAAGAAGAGCTTTGCGTATTACCACTTTTACCATTATGAATCAACTGACATGCATTCATGTCAAATTAATGAGTAAACAGCTACTTGACTTCAACTCTATTTCAATTTCATGTAACCTGTAAAAATTAATTTTATAAAAAAATTAATTCTAATTATAATTATTTAAATGTATTAATGCAATCATTTATTTGATTTAAGGAAAATTTATTACTTATTTTATTTTTTGTTATAATAATAATTATTATGTGTGATTACAAATACATCTTTTAAAGCAAAAAAAAATTTTTAAGGGGGCCTTAATGGGGCTTGCGCTTGTACGTCACTAATAGCTTAATCCGCCACTGCATACTTTCTAGAACTTCATTCAATAGAACCAAATCAAATACTAGAACCAACGACAGTGAGTCTCATTGACTGAACCCTACCCTTAAACTAAAATACTAAAATTATATTATACTAAATTAACTAAAATTACCTTCGCAAATTTTTGCATGCGGACTACACTACACTTTGTTTCACTAATATAAAAATTTTACTTGTAATCTATATTGTACTTTAAAAGAGTAAAAAGATCATTCTTAGGACTAAAATGTGTAAAATTTCACAAATAAAATCAAAGTATGATTTTAAAATACAATTTGTAAAATTATTAATTTCGTGTAAAGAAAACTGTATATCAAACATTTTCAAGTTTTCGTTTATTTCATAATGTGTACTGTATAAAAATTACACCGGATATTGTGGGTTTAGTTGCAAACGATAGGAATAGGTGGCCATAGCATAGACCTAAAACTTACTAGAAATTTTGTATTGCGTTCTCTAGTTATAATAACTGCAACTATAATATAGCACCGACATACAATTGCGGTTTAGTTAGGACAGAAAATAATAGGTGGCCACAGCGTGTATTTAATAGGAGTATAATTTATCGGAAGCTAAAAAAGTTTGTAACTTTTCGTCTTCGTTATTTTATATGTAGAAGTTCAATTCACCAAACATTATGTATTTATTTATTTGTAAAAGTCTGTTAACTATGAAATAGAAGAGAAATTTTAAATTGTATCTTTTCGATTCACTTAATATCTTGTGCACGTTTTATAGGAATAAACAAAATAATTGATTAAAGATGCAGAAATCTGAAATGCGCTTAATAATAATTGGCAAAATTTAAATAATTTTGTTACTCTACTTCAAGCAACTTCAATTCAAATTTCAGATTGATTTTATTTTGAATTATTTACTATTATACAAAAATAGTAATAAAATTAAAATATTTATTTATTTAGTATATAATTTTTGATTTTAATGATATAGAATTTCTTAAAACAAAAGAAAATTATATATTTTTTTTCCATATTTTAAATGCAAACGTTTGAAAATTATGTGCAAAAGTACGCTTTGGGTGGTATGTGTAAAAAAAATAAAGCTCCAAACCAAAATAAAATTTTACATCTGTTTTGAATACATAAACATGCAGGCTCTTGAATTACTAGTTGGTAGCTTTACATACAATAAAAAAATTAAGTTAATTCTAACACGCAACTTAAGGGTGAACCTATATAAACCACTAGGAGACTTACGGAGGGTTTGAATATGGTTAGAATTAATCAGTTGAGTGTTAATGTTGACCCCCCCAACAAAGATTGAGTGGTTTGTATAGGCCCAGTCTTAAATTTTTACTACGTACCTATATACATATAATTGATAATTAATTACTACGATAATATTTATAATAACTTTCCGATAATCTCGAAATCGAGATAATTTATCAAAATACATTATGTATAATTAAGTAATTATTACACATTGTTTATTTTGTTGAATTAAGCACGAATATCACTTATGTTGTTTCTGTGTTTGGTGTAATATTTGAAATCATTGATTCGCCTAAATGAGACAAGATATTAATAAAACCGATACTCCAACAATTTTGACACAATATTGATATTATTAAAAATTTAGACAATCGAATAATTTCTTGTTATTTATAGTGTTTTCAGGTATGAATTATTACGCTCACCCAACAGGCGGTTGTAGAATTCGAACCCATTTCAACTTATTTGTACTCGTTTATAATATTTGCTGCCATTCCACTCTGTTGGATAATTCTAATAATTTATTTTACCAATTTCGAACATTAGAGCTTGCGGCTACATATGCAATTTTATGTTTAATAAGAAAGTTTCGAAGTTTTTTGCATTAAAAGATGCAATTAAATCAAAACATAAATTGAAAGCTCGAAACTTTGTTAATTATGTTCATTATTTCAAAACCTAAAAGCTAATAAAAAAATCTACGTTAAATTCAAAGGTTTAATTAATTTGTTGAATATGTATACTTGTTAAAAAATAAATCTAATTTACCAATGCGTAAAACTCTTATATCTGGTTCACAATATTTTATCATTGTTATTCAAAGTATTTATTTCCAATACCAATTCTAGTTATTTACAATAAAGTAATTAATAATTAGTTCAAGAAACAAAGTTATTTGATCTTAATTATTGATTAGAGAGAGGCTAGAAATTTTCACCATAGGTATAAAGCTGATAGGACTAAAAATATACATGCGACAAAATTTCGAATAACTTCATTACAGAGATTATTAAATTTATCATAGTTAAATTTAAATAAATTTAAATAAATAAAAATATTAATAACATTTTTCAATATCAGCAGCCATATTGTCTTAAACGGATTTCAAAAAAGAAAAAAAAGTCGTTTTTATATAAGTGTTAAGTAGAAAAAATATTGCAGAATTTCATTATACACTCCATGGGTTAAATTACATCTCAATACGATATCTGGTTTCTGAAAAAAACAATATTTAATAATGGAAATATTGTCATATATTATCATTAATGAGATTATCAATAGAAGCTATTGCAGTTTTAGTTACCAACCTAAAATTTGATACACTTCTACCAAATCTATTGTAATATCAAATATACCGGCACTTAGTCCTCTTTTACCGCTATTTAGGGGTTGATTTTCAGCAAATTGTAATTATTGACAAATTCATTTTAATATACTACATAATGTATTGTAGTGTTATTTTCGTAGAATTTTTCCACACACTTTATTTTACCTCGGGTTACTCTGGATTGCGGGAGCAATTGACAATTTTCAAGGGTCGAGGGTTTTTGCGTTTTCTAAATTAAAATAAAAAGAAATCTTTCCAATTTAAAACAAATAATTTCTTCGAAAATCAAATCCAATTCAGAATAATACTGGCCAATCTAATAAATTTAATGAATTCTCCAAAAATAATCTTCTCCAAAAGTAAATTAATAAATCGCAAATCCAATGTAAAATCAAAATAATTTCAATGTCAAATAAAATTTTAATTTTATTCGAAAGGAACACAGTTTGATTTCGTGCCTTATCCAAATCGTCGGCTTATCAATTGCACCATTTGTTCGAACAAATACAATTTTAAATTTTCCAATTTTAAATCCAAATCGAAAATTATAATTTTAACCGCTTCTTTTCCAATTAAACCAAATCAATCCAAATTACCAATTCAGTAGCAACGTATCAAAAATCATCCAAATATTATCCAAATATCAAAACTTATCATTCAAAAATTGCGCAGTAAATGCATTCGCATCAAAATCACTTTATTCAAATCAAAAACAATAACTCACAATTTCAAAAAAAAATCACAAATCTCAAAAATAAATCACAGAGCCAAAATCATCGACCAGCTTGGTCGGCCATCTTGGCGAAAAAGCAAAAATTTAACGAGCCAAAAGTCGGCGCTGTCACTCGCGCGGCGACCTGTTGGCAAAAGCCAATCTCCCGGTCGGTTCGCTCCCCACCTGTCCAATTTTCACAGTCTTGCAACTCAAAACCATTTACAAACAAAATTTTCATCAAAACGTACAGGGTAGGTCGCAACCATTTTGAAACACGACAGTATATTGGTCCAGAAGTATGCTAAATATCATTTTTAGTATAAAATGATTAAGTGATTTTTTAAAAAGCGCGAAATGATTAAGTGATTTTTTAAAAAGCGCGAAATTACCTAAATTTAGTTTTTACACTTTTATTGCCCAAAATCAACAGATTTCATGTTATGGATTAAATAAAGTAAGTAAAATAATGCGTAAAAATGCAAATTTTTATCTTATGATGTTGAAAATTTCGTATCTTTTAAATGAACTTTAATGTTTTTTGAATTTTTTTCTTTTCCTACATTTTTATTTTATTTTCTTTATTGTTTTAAATTTTCAAGAAAAATGCGTGGAATTTTCGAAGTACTTCATTGGTTTCAAGTTGTAATCTGTTAAATTTTCTATTTGGAAAGGAGTATAAATTTTATGTGAAATATTTTATTTATAAATTACAGTTTTCAAAAAATATATAAAGCTTAAAAAATTTTCAACATTTTATTATTATTTAATTTAATTCATAACACTGAAAACCATTAATTCTAGACGATAAAGTATTACAATTTAGTTGTCGTATTACAAATGATTTGGACCTACCATGTACTCTTTTAGTTAAATTTTGTAAGTTTGAATTTTGATTTGGTAATTTGAAAAGAGTGCAAGATGGGAAAGGAAAATAGAAAGATAAGGGCTTTTTGCAAAAAATAGCCGCACGAGCCGGTTGTGTAATTTTTAGCTCTAATATTGACTAGAATTTTGTGAGATTTTTAGATGCGAGTATTTTTGCAATTATTATATATATTTTTTTATAGTGGTTTGAGATTATTCAACAGTTTGCCATTAAGTCTCAAATTAGAGACTGAGTTTGTATAGGAATGCTGTGTTGCAAAGCTTGTATGTGTTTCTTGGGTTTTGTATGTGTTTTTATGAGTTGCTTGAATATTGTGTTTCTTAAATTTATTAGAGTATTACTTTTGTTTTTTAATTTTGTTACATTTGTTACATTTTTAATCATATATTAAGATAATTTTCTAGAATTAAGATACCACGTACACTAGAAAAGATAATAATCGATTTATATCTTGCTTAGGTGGTAAAACTTGATATTAACCATATTAAAATTTTAGAAAAACTAAGAAAGGCTTTATATTTTATCTGTGAAATCTTGAAATCATTTTAGATCTAATACTAAAAATATTGACACAAAAAAGATCTCTGAATGGAAAGTTTAAAATTTTGTGTTTTGAAAGTTATTTTTTTCAGGGCGTTGAATCTTGTCATTTAGATTCTCTAAATTTTCGACTTTCGAATATAAAAATATTCGTTTCTGCTAAAACAAGAATCGCATTAACCTAGACCAAGCTCGAGTTTCGACATTACTTTTACGAGATGTGTCATCCTTTAAAATACCGAGGTGTACTAAAATACTAAAATAAAAACAAATAATACCTCTGATACTGAATATTTGCCGCCTGTAATGTAAATAGAAGTGAAGATCTTGGTAGTTCGTGGTATCGTAATCATCAACGACTCAACTGAGAATGACACATATCGCAAGTGTAATGTCGAAACTCGAGTTTTTATTTAGGTAAATTAATTACGTAAGGACGATTTTAAAAACTTTTAACTTTCCTTCTTTTGTTCTTACGCAAGAATTAGAGTTTGTAACCAACTCTTACCGCTTCCAGAATTTAAAATTTATTAAATTTTTTTTATTAGCATTAATAGCAATTAATAGTATTATAAATTAAATAAAACAAGTATTATAAATATTAGTACCTACTAACTACTACGTATTGAGATGACCCGAGCTATACAAATCTTTTAAAATTTGCTTAATTCATAAATTAAAATTAAAATGCTCAACTTTTCTATTTACCTTGCATATGGTATTCGATTTTTGGCTTCATATGTGCGCGCTCGCTACGCATGTGGTATTCCAGCTGGCGTCTTGTCAAACAAATTTTTTGCGATGTAATTTTAATGCATCTAATAAATTTCCACTTTCTTCAATTTTTCCAATTTATTAGCACTTTACGTTATTAATTAATTAAAACAAACAAAACAATTTTTATTTTTTTAAAAACTTACTTTTGCTTTATTAACAATCAAAATTAAATTATTATTGCGGGAATGATGTTCATCCGCTCGACTACTCGACGTGATGGCCTGAGCCCAAGTCTTGTAAATCCCACTCTTTTCTAGTTTATTTTTCGTTCTCCCTACCTTTATTTTCATAGCAAATTTAACAAACATTTTTATGTACAATGATAAATAAATAAATACTAAAACAAATTCAAACTTTAAAATTATTTACAAATTAAATGAAATTAATGTTGTTTTGGTTTCGAAACACGACAGTATAATAAAATAGTTAATAAGTTTTTTTGAGTTTCTACCGTACATAAATTAAAATTTCTCTATATTCTTTAAGTTTTAATACATTGGTACATACCAATGTATGAACAGTGTACAAAAAGGAATTTTAAATTGAAAAAAGTAAAATTTTACGTAAGGAATAATTAGCACCTCTCTCTCCTTCGTACTAATAATTACCTAACAGTTTTATGTAGTAATTAATAGATAATTAGTTACTGCAATGCTTGCTTTTGTCAAATCATCTGCATTCTGTATTTTACTGTCAATACTAATAATACTACTAATACTACTACTAATAATAATAATACAGATAAAAGTTGTATCTAGCTAAATAATAGATCACTTGGCTGAAGCTATACATACATTTCTTAATTTATAAAAATTTTCTAATTTTTCCAATATTCAATGTAAATTAATTTTAAATTAAACACAATAGATATTCTGTTTTCTCTTAAAATCATTAACATTATTTTTATTTTAAAGTTTTTGTTGATTGTTATAATCAATCACAATTCACCAAATTTTATTCATTTTTTTGTATGCATTACCATGCAGTTTGAATTACTTTTCACAGTTACATATTATGACAGTAAAAGTTTATTCTAGTAATTGTACTTACCTCTGCTCAAGAGTACATTTGCTTCCAAGTCTCTTTGATCTACACATTGACTAGTTTTTAGACAGTTTCAAGAGTTACAATATTAGTATTTCTTGCTCAGAAGCTGGGTTTACAAATAACTGTAGACTGTAGTAAAAAAATGCATATACCTCATATATTATGTAACAATTAAAAAGATTGAATTGTAACAGTGAAATGATAGATATAAGATGGGTGTGTATATATTTTAAATATATTAATTATTAACGTGTAATAAATAATATCAAATAAGTTTAAAATTGAACATCGAACATAAAAAATAAATAATTTATATTTTAACGTTTACTTAACTTGTTCAATTTTAAACTTATTTGATATTATATATTTTAAATATTTAATATTAAAATATTTTAAATTATAAAATATGAGATAAATAAAAAACAAATAATATAAAAATAAAGTTAAATTGGTGGCTAGAACTGAAGGTTCCGACCATAATGAATAAAACATAATCATTAATTAAAGAAAATCACCATTTTAAAGAAATGGCTCAACTAAAAAATTTAATTCCAGATAATTCTTGTTATTTCAAGAATTTTATTATTTTCGGTAACAATGATCGTAATTTTTTGGTAAGAAACTTACCCATTTGACACGCATTAGAATATAATCCTTAAATAAATATGGAAACTGGACTTTGACAGTTCTGGAGGAATTCAAAAATTTAACCGTGCCGCAATTTTGACCCAACAGCTTTTTATGAACGGGTCCGCTGTTGTGGCTTTTCTTTGCCGAACGCATAAACTTTATTTTATCTAAAGGGCATAAACTATTCTAAGGGATTTAGAGAAATCAAAATTCTTTAGTAGAACTTAGTTTTGTTAGTTTTGTACTTTAGTAAAGTACGGAAGGTACACTACTAAATTACTTACTGAAAGAATAAGTTTAAATTACTTAAACAAGTAACGTCGCTGAAGTCTCTTTATATTACATAAAGTAAAAAGGAAACAAGATAGTGCTAATGTGTAAGTTGTCTGGGGACATGTTAACAAATGTGTGCTTATACATAATATAAAAGAATGCATGTTATCTCGATGTTTTTCCTTTGTTTTCTCGTATTTTAATTATAAAAATTTAAAAAGCTACATAACAAATTTTTCCAGTATATACGAACCTACTGCTATACCTTAAAAATTCAATTAAACCTTATAAATAATATATCATTCATACATTTCGCATATATACTTAGAAAAGAAAATAAGTAGATACTTGATAAAATTTTCTTTCATATTTTTAAAATTACGATTCTTTCATATTTTCATCAAATTATAGCAAAGGGCATTACAGTAAATAACAGCCTAAAATTCATTTAGATTTATTATAGAACTCGACGGAATTTTCTGAAAAGATTGATATAACATATACAATATGAAGATTATGTAAATATTATGACTCGAATTTTATTACCTTAAAAGTTAAGTTATTATTTATTAAAGTAACTTTTCAAATACATATATATTGCGTCGTGACTAGCTTAGAGATGAAGAAAGCAATTTAACATAAGAAAGTTTACTTTTTTATCTGTTCAAATTAATCGATTGACTCGATTTATTGACAAATTTCGTTAACGGTAATAAAAACTCACTTTATATTTTTAGAAAATTGATGAACCTCTCATCTAAAATATAATTTAATTCCGTAACACTTTTTGTTACTTCTGCATAATAACAATTTATTATACTTATATTCTCAAAGCTTATAGAAGAAACTCAGCGATACTGCCTTAGGTCTAAGCATTTTCACTTATGTCAATATTTGCTGCGTTTATATTGTGTTCGGTCTGTTAGTTTTCATCAGTACAGTTTTTATCTGAAGTTATTGTATTGTTTAGACATCGAGATACAAAAATTGTTTATGGAGATATCTTCTTTTGTAATTTAAACGTAATTTATTTGTATCTATCTAATGAGAGACTTAAAAGGAGAGTAAATAAATCACAATTTTTATTACTTTCAAAACTATAATAATTTATTTACCATAAATTAGTATATTAGAATAATAAAATATAGATTGTTTCGAAATCTAGATTGAATCATAATAATTATAATTATGTATTTGTAGGTTAATTTTGTAGTCCGGTCAAATTAGTACAAAAAATAATCGTGAAGGTACAGTAATTCATAAAAAGCTGAAAATTGGTAAAATTGTTCAAAACATAATTATAAATGAAATTTAAAAAGTCCTCATCGATCCGGTACGTGTAAAAAAATTTATTCGAGATCAAATGTAAAAAAATTGTTTTTTCGCGATTTTCTGCCAAACGGCAAGTTTTATCATAAAGTTAGTTCAGACAAAAATTCTAGATCATATAATTATCTATAAAAAATAAATGAATACTTTTTTCCTAAAAACCACCGTTTCTCAGATATAACGATTTAAAGAGTTGGAAAAGTTCTAATCGTCAACATATGCATAAGTACGCCACGTATGTACTACATACATCACTGAAGCTGTAATATAAGTAAAAATATTTTAATTATTATATTATATTAATTATGTTATATTCAATTATATTCAATATATGTGACTTGGTCTACGAAAAAAGAGTCTTAGGTATTGAAAACTCATTTTCCAGTTTTTTGTCGATTCGGATTGAGTTTGAGATAGTCTTTCACATGGTGAAAACCAAAGTCATAACTTGTTTAAAAGTTTACTAAAATTAAGAGAAAAAAGAGTACAAATACGAAAAAAAAAAACAGAATTTATTTTAAAATCTGGAATAAGAAAAATTCATAGAATTATGAGATAAAAAAACATGATCTACTTTATTTGTATCCGAAACTAAGGACAGCAGACAAGTCCAACCTAACGAAACTTTGTTCCATATCATCTTCTGCCTGAAAGCAATGTAGTTCATCATCATCGCCATTCAAATTAACATCGTCGTCAAATCTGTCATTGTCCTGAACGTTGTCTTCATATCGTTTTTACTAGAATATTGTCTGTAGCCGGCACTGAACTTTTCATCAACACTTTTTTTTATTTTTTTTGTGATGCGAAAGACCAACAGAAACGCATAAACGTGATAACATTCATAAACTCATTTCTTAGGAAAAAAAGTATTGATACATTTTTTATAGATAATTACTAGATCTATAATTTTTGTCTGAGATAATTTTATGATAAAACTTGCCGTTTTGCTGAAAATCGCAAAAAAACAATTGTTTTGACCTTTGACCTCGAATAAATTTTTTTCCACATACCGGATCGATGAGGACTTTTTAAATTTCATTTATAATTATGTTTTGAACAATTTTACCAATTTTCAGCTTTTTGGGAATTATTGTACCTTTGAATGTCTAGATTGATCGGACTATTTAATTCAACATCGGATATTTAATTTTGTAAAAAATATAAGAGATTTATATTTTTTTTTGGATAAGATTTATAAGATTTTATAAAACGATTGCAGTGCCAACAGTTACATACGGGAGTGAAGTATGGACAACAACAAAAAAACAAGAAAGCCGGATCCAATCACAGGAAATGAAGTTTCTCCGAAGAGTGAAAGGTTGTTGTAGAATTGATAGGTTGAGAAATAAAGATATAAGAAATGAACTGGACATATATAACCTAAACGAGAGGATAAAGAATTATAGAAGTAGCTGGAAAGAACATGTTGACCGAATGAATAAGGATAGATTACCAAGAAAAGCTATGAATTAATTACAAATGCATAGGAGGAAGAAATATAGGCCGTCCGAGAAAGAGATGGGTTCCGTAACAGGCAAAATTGCCTAATACTTGAAGCGAAGAAGAAGAAGGAAGAAGAAGAATATAAGAGAAAAACTAACGATCGTTAGCTTGCGATTTATTACCACAGCTTGCTTCAGTGCAGTTTCTTAAATACAACGATACCTAAGTAATATTTTTTTTATTATTTTAATAAATTATTACTATATAATTTATCAAACTATAAACAACTAGCTGACACAGGCGTCCTTCGGCCGCCTTTAGCTATCTAGACTGTCGGATATAGTTGTTCGGCTTTCAGCCTCACAGAGGGAATATCGGTAGTATACCTGAAAACCATAATTGTTCGACCATAAAGTCGTACGGAGCGACTCGATTGTTGAATATAAACAAAAATATAAAATATAAAATGTGCGCTATACCTATATTATATGCGTTGAGTAGTTATCCGTCGATGTGATGTATGTACTTCTTAGATTAATGGAGTTAATAGAAGACGTTAATGTTAATTAATGTCATACTAATGTTTGAAATGTTAAATTTTAGTATCGTATCGCAGCGCCATCTATACCTGTGGGTCCATATTTTTTACCTAATAGTTTGGCTACTATAGAATAGATGGGGTAATAGATGGGGACCAATCAAAAGGTGCGTTACGGTAAATTTTTCAAAACCGATCAATCAGAGGTGCGTTACGGGATAGATACACAGACAGGGGCTACCATATTATGTAATAATAATAAGTTTTTTTTCACAATTTCAGAAGTAAAGTGGTCACTTTAGTCCTCTTTTTGCGGGAGTAAAGTATCCCTTTTTCTCCCGCAAATAAAAGGCGGGAGTAAAGTAAATATAAAAGAATCGTTACCATTCAATCGTTTTTATTGGAAACAAAATTAACATTAACGTTTACATTAGCACAACTTACAATATTAAATAGACGATCCATCGATCTGGTGGAAGAAGAGGTTAAATTTAAAGTTTTATCTATCTGATTTGCATCACCGACAGTCCGATCAGTTCTACAAATTTCACCTCCAAATATTTTAGTCGCAATCTCTTCTTTATTTTTGATCGAATTTTCCACGTACCCCTCAGCTACAGTCGAAGACTTCCATCCACCATGGCGCTTCAACACATCTATATGTACTCCCGTATCAGCGAGCAAAGACGCAGATGTACGTCAAAAACAGTGGCCTGTATACGATGATGGTTCAGGAAGCTTTAAATATGCAGCTATTTTTTGTGGCAGCTGCCCAAACGCGTTCTTTCCTACAGGTTGCGAAGTACATTTGTTATTTCTGAATTGCACAAAAAAACGCGAATGATTCGTATCCTTCTTCCGTAAATTCATATATGTTTTAAGTAATTTTAAAAAATCCACCAAGTATTCAGAATTGTTGATCACAAATTTTCTATCGCTACCATTTTTTGTATTGCGGATGGTACACAACATTGTCAAAGAATCTATTTTTTTGAGATCGCCAACATGCAAGTGAACCAATTCATCTCCTCTGCATGCTCCTGCTACGCCCAAGATAAGTGCAGCCTAAAATATAAAGTTGTATTAGTATTATAATAAAATGTTTATGCAAGAATTACTTACTTTGGTCATCAAAAATGATTCGTCTGGCGCTTCGCTCAAAAATTGTTCCACTTGCTTTGTAGTTAAAATGTTTGATTTTTTGGCCTTGTAACCCACATTCTTCCTCTTAAGGAATGCGGTTAACTTATAAAATTTTCCAATATCTACATATTTTTTAAAATTCAACATACACTTCAGCATGGAATACTGCGACCAAAGAGTATAAGCTTTTAGCTCTTTTGCCTTTTCAAAAAAGTAAGCCAGCATAACATCTTTGGTGTAATGCTTAACATTATTTTGCGCACACCAAGTTATAAATTTATCATACTGTTTTTTATAAATTGTTTTTGATTTCGCAGGCAGCAATTCAACTTTCGCCATCGTCGCTGCCGCTTCAACATCCAGATTTTCCTCACTTTGTCTCATTTTCACGTACGAACAAATTATAAAACAAATTATAAACGATCACTTACATTAATTTGATTGAGTATTTTATATATCAAACTTATTTATAAAATATAGACACCAATAAAGAATAATTATGTTAAACACAGCGCATGGTGTAATAATATGTCAAAAGGTAAATTGAAACAACGGAACATAAGAAACGATTCATAGGTATCGTTTCAAAAAAAACAACAATTCCAAAAAGCAAACTCATATTTTACTAAATAATTTTGCGCGCAATACTGCGTGCAATTGGTCTGAAATTTTGCATATAAATTTCTACAAAAAATCGCTGCAAGGGGTTAGTATAACTGGGGGGGAGGGGGATAATTTTTTGGTCAGTTTTTCGCCGTTTTCGAGTTATTGCAAACTCAAAATTTCAAATTTAGTAGTTATTGACATATGCAATTTATCATTTGCAGACAAATTGTGAAAAATAGTATATATTGCGATGTAATTTATTCAAATTTTTTTAAAATTTTTTTTCAATAATATCTTCTAATTAATAATATTTTTCTTCAAAATAATTCGTAAAACTTTAATTTTGTTTTAATATAAAATATTTAAAAATGGGAATGCAAAATGCTTCGATAGCCGTATCGCATCAGACCGCTTATCAAACAAATTTTATAGTTCTTTCAATAAATTTTTAATATAACAATGTAAAATTTTTATTTACCAAACTTTTAATTATATTCTCAAATGTAATTGTAATTGCCGTCCAATTCCACCTTTTTCAATCTTTTCTATCTTTAATTTCTTCTGTTTAAATTTTATTTTCAAAATTTCTCAAAAATCTTCCAAAATTGATACATCCAATTATAAATATCAAATAAAACACTTTTATCAAAAAAAAACTTCTTATATTTTCAAACTATAAACTTATTTAATTAATTTTTCGGACTAATCAATTAATACGACCATCTCGTCAACCATTTTTTGGCAAAAGGCCTTGAATTTCCGGTGATTCGTCCCCACCTAGCTAATTTTACAATATTACAACTTAAAATCAATTTAAACACAACTTAAATAAGAAAATGAATTTTTACCAAAATGTATAGGGTGGGTCTGAATCACTTTTGAAACATGACAATATATACCTTGGGATTAAGGTGGCTTTTCATCCCGTGTGCGATTTTTGCACTCGGCTAAAGCCTCGTGCAAAAACCTTCACACGCGGGATGAAAAGCGGCACCTTAGTCTCATGATGTATAATATACTATTTCGTTTGTAAGATCTTTTTTTTTGCTTGTAAGATTTTCTTCGGTAATATCGTTTTTCTGGAATAAATACACAGTAAAGCTTATTTGTTTGGTAGCATTACCTTATGCAAATATTCTATTTTGCGTGACTATTGCAAGAGTAAATTTATCAAGCCTTAAAAAAAATTAAAAAGAAATTAGGTAGATATGGAGCTGTAAGCTTGAATAATACTTAGCAATATACAACATTTTTTGTATAAATAATTCATGGTGTCTCGTCATAATAAATAAAACGATGCAATTGGTTGACACACATGATTTGATAATCTCATGCAATTTAATAGTGCAATTATTTGTTTATCTTTGGCATGTACAATTTAATATAACAGAATTAAAATCTAAACTGAATATTTTTTAAGTTAATTTAATGAAAAAGGTAACAAAATTTTAGTTTATTAAATTTTCATCGTTTCATAGATTACATAGTAAATGTATATATAACATAAGTTAGTTAAATTTTGACTTTCGAGTAGTAAAAGTGTAAATATTATTCATAATTATAACTACATAACTTGCAATATTTAAAAATTGGAAAACCATTATTGATGGTTCGGAAATCACACGAAAATTTAAATAGACGTCGGTTTTTAAAATATTCCTTAAGTACTAAAAATTATAAACGTAAGCATGACTGAACAGCCAATAATATTAGTATAATTACCCGTAGATTTAGAAATTAAGCCAGCAGTAATTTCAACTCATTATTATGATTACCTATAGGTATAATTTCTACGTTTTATTTATTTATAAAATATAATAAACTAAACTTTAAAGTTTCAATTGTTATAAATAGTCGCATACTATTATTAGTTACTATTATGAAATTGGATAGAAAATAATTTACATTGATTTTTGTTCGATTGCCATTGTCCATCCCCTTTAATTAATTTAAATAGCGTACGTTTATTGAATACCGTTTTTGCATATAACACGTTCGTATCGATTAACTTTTTGCCTATTTATTATTACCTTGAATCATTTATCTTTTTAAACCCCTAAAATCTGCTGTCTTTTGTTTTATTATAAAGAATTTAGAGATTATTGCATGGCATACTTTTGAACTAGTAGTGTAGGTACATTATGGTGCTTTATTCGGTGAAATAAGTTCTTTCAGTTATTTCTGATTTTATTAAACATGTCGTTGTTCATCTCGGCGAGATAATCCGGTCCTGATTGCATTTAATTTAGACTTATTTATTTTAACAGCTTAGCATCGCATCGCGAAACTTAATCAAATCACGAAAATGTAAACAAGGTCTTTTTTTTGCATTGAATGCATGCAGTCTCGAATTTCTCGGTTTGCTTAAGTACCACTTACCTGGTATGAGACAAACTTAGTAATTATTCAAGTATATTGCAGTGTATATTGAACAGCGACAAAACAATAATTCAAAAAATTCATTTTTTAACAAAATCTGACAATATCTAATGGATTTTGATGATGACAAAATAGATAAATAAAAGTTTTTGCCGTATCATTCTAAAATTCGTTCATAGGAATACAATAAAATGATATTAAAAATGTCCAAATAAAATAAATCACATTTAAAAGTAGATTTTTGTTCAATATCAAAACAGAAGACGCATTTATCAAATGGATATTGCTATATCAAAGTGCAATGGCATCTCGTCCGGTTTCTCGGCGCCGAAAAGGTAGAGCAACCTGTCAATTTGTATATATGGAAACGAAACGACTTTAATACATTTAACCCACATTTTTTCATTATTTTTGCATTGTTCTGTTATCTATATATTTTAGCTGCTTGTGACAGTTTATAGAATTGATAATTTTGATTTGTAACAATAGCATTCAAATTTTTAATTGAAATTAAACTCCCAATTTAAATCACTATAAATCCATCAGTAATTCATTTTTTTTATCTTCCTACAGGTTATTTATTTGAATAATATATTTTATTAAGTGAAAACATTTACTATGTACGTATAAACAATATATAATTAATAAATTCTAAATAATTAATTTGCAGTATACCAATATACACTTTTTCATCGAGGATGAAATTTAGCTTTCAGTATAAAATTTATTTACTAACATTTCAATTTACATTATTACAAAATCGTATAATACGACTGAACCAGCGTTTTATATCTAAATTTTTTTAATTAAAACAATAATCTTGTTTACAAAAGTATTCGTATTATGAATATTTTTTAAATACAATAGATATTTTTATGACTAAGAATTTGAAAAGTTCTTCACGAAATTAAAAAAAAAAATAAATAGTATAAATTTTAATAGAATATTGAAATCGTACTAGGAGTTTTTTTTATTTGTTAAAATCAAAAACACGTGAGTTAAAAAAATAAGAGTATGTTATGGTTTTAATTATTTACAAAATATGTAGATACATACAAACCGAATTAATCACGAATCACTTCAAGCAATTGTATCTGCTTAGTTAAAGGCCGATTCCATCGGGTAAAAATTAAGCGAGTTTAAGCTAAACTTGGATTAATGGCGAATTTAGCATATTATCAAGGTAATAAAACAAGTTTGACTTAAACTTGATTTGATTTTGTCATGAAAAACTGGGGTAAGGTGTAGGTTTCAGCAACTTGCAAATAAATACAAATAGACAGTGATTATAAATAATTAATAAAACTCTTTATGATGATTCTAAACTTAATTAAGTAATACTAAAGGCTACTTGTACAGTGTAAGTTTAATTTCAAGTTTAGTAAAACTTGATTTAATTTATAAACGATGTTTAAAAACGTAGGTGTTTTTAAATTATTTTAATATCAATCTTACAAATTACTGTTTAATTTTCCTACTTTAGCAGTAATTTGTAAGGTTAGTATTAAAATAATTTGAAAACACCTACGTTTTTAAACGTCGTTTATAAATTAAATCAAGTTTTACTAAACTCGAAATTAAACTCACACTGTACAAGTGGCCCTAAATGTTCCGAAAATTGACCTATTGATCCCCGAATGAACACAATATTACGGAATTTACTTTATATTTATCACAAATCTGTCTTTTATTTTGTGATTTTTTAATTAATTTACAACGCAACATTTTATTAAAAACTTGACAAATATTGTCTTTACATAATGTAATTAATCTAACGTTGATGTTAAAATTTAAAAACATGTTTTTCTGAATTAAAATAAATTTTATTACTACATAAATATTTTAAAGCTAATATTCGATTATTTAGTATTATTTATTAAAAGACCTAGCAAAAAATATATTGTTGTTTTCAATTAATTCGATTGTTATTTACACTAAAAAATTGTTGTAAATGGATGAATTTGTAATAGAGTTTGCAATGTTGATATTACCCCAGAATAAACTTTAGTTGATTATATTTTTTTGTTCCAATTCGATAATATTCAGAGTAATAACGTACTTTAATTTTACAGAAAAAAATAGAGGTATTTTTCAAGTTTTATTAGGTAAGCGTGCTTAAAGGATAAGCGAAACATGCGGGAACATCAAAAATAAATTTTTTTGTCTAGCTAGATTTTAGACCTTAAAATGTTTAAAAACTCAAGTGTTCATTTTGGCTCAATTTAATAGTATATTATACATCATGGGACTAAGGTGCCGCTTTTCATCCCGCGTGTGAAGGTTTTTGCACGAGGCTTTAGCCGAGTGCAAAAATCGCACTCGGGATGAAAAGTCACCTTAGTCCCAACGTATATATACTATTTTTCACAATTTGTCTGCAAATGATAAATTGCATAAGTCAATCTACTAAATTTGAAATTTTGAATTTGCAATAACTCGAAAACGGCGCTAGATATCGAAAAACTGACCAAAAAATTATCTCCCCCCTTAGTTATACTAACCCCCTGCAACGATTTTTTGTAAAAATTTATATGCAAAATTTCAGACCAATCGCACGCAGTATTGCGCGCAAAATTATTTAGTAAAATATGAGGTTGCTTTTTGGAATTGTTGTTTTTTTTTAAAGCGATACCTATGAATCGTTTCTTATGTTTCGTTGTTTCAATTTACCTTTTGACATATTATTACACCGTGCGCTGTGTTTAACATAATTATTCTTTATTGGTGCCTATATTTCATAAATAAGTTTGATATATAAAATACTTAATCAAATTAATGTAAGTGATCGTTTATAATTTGTTCCTACGTGAAAATGAGACAAAGTGAGGAAAATTCGGATGTTGAAGCGGCAGCGACGATGGCAAAAGTTGAATTGCTGCCTGCGAAATCAAAAACAATTTATAAAAAACAGTATGATAAATTCATAACCTGGTGTACGCAAAATAATGTTAAGCATTACACCGAAGATGTTATGCTGGCTTACTTCTTTGAAAAGGCGAAAGAGCTAAAAGCTTCTACTCTTTGGTCGCAGTATTCCATGCTGAAGTGTATGTTGAATTTTGAAAAAGATATAGATATTGGAAAATTTTATAAGTTAACCGCATTCCTTAAGAGGAAGAATGTGGGTTACAAGGCCAAAAAATCAAACATTTTAACTACAAAGCAAGTGGAACAATTTTTGAGCGAAGCGCCAGACGAAACATTTTTGATGGCTAAAGTAAGTAATTCTTGTATAAACATTTTTTTATAATACTAATACAACTTTATATTTTAGGCTGCACTTATCTTGGGCGTAGCAGGGGCATGCAGAGGAGATGAATTGGTTCACTTGCATGTTGGCGATCTCAAAGAAATAGATTCTATGACAATGTTGTGTACCATCCGCAATACAAAAAATGGTAGCGATAGAAAATTTGTGATCAACAATTCTGAAGGCCAGTCGGTGGATTTTTTAAAATTACTTAAAAAATATATGAATTTACGGAAGGAGGATACGAATCATTCGCGTTTTTTTGTGCAATTCAGAAGTAACAAATGTACTTCGCAACCTGTAGGAAAGAACGCGTTTGGGCAGCTGCCACAAAAAATAGCTGCATATTTAAAGCTTTCTGAACCATCATCGTATACAGGCCACTGTTTTCGACGTACATCTGCGTCTTTGCTCGCTGATACGGGAGTACATATAGATGTGTTGAAGCGCCATGGTGGATGGAAGTCTTCGACTGTAGCTGAGGGGTACGTGGAAAATTCGATCAAAAATAAAGAAGAGATTGCGACTAAAATTTTTGGAGGTGAAATTTGTAGAACTGATCGGTCTGTCGGTGATGCAAATCAGATAGATAAAACTTTAAATTTAACCTCTTCTTCCACCAGATCGATGGATCGTCTATTTAATATTGTAAGTTGTGCTAATGTAAACGTTAATGTTAATTTTGTTTCCAATAAAAACGATTGAATGGTAACGATTCTTTTATATTTACTTTACTCCCGCCTTTCATTTGCGGGAGAAAAAGTGATACTTTACTCCCGCAAAAAGAGGACTAAAGTGACCACTTTACTCCTGAAATTGTGAAAAATAACTTATAGCCCAGTCAAAATAGCATTTTAGCTTGCATAAATTACGATACAGCTGAAAATTGGTGGAGGTCTTTATTTCATTATTACAAATAAAATGTCAAAAGTCCCCATCGATCCCACATCTGCTAAGAAAGTTATTCAAGGTCAAAGGTCAAAAATGTCGGTTTTTTGCTTTTTTCTCGCAAACAGCGAGTGTTAGAGTAAAAATAGCTTACACAAAAGTTGTAGACTATTAAATTCTCTATAAAAATTGTGTCTATGCTTTTTTTTCTACAAATTATCATTTCAGAGATATCGCAATTCAAACATTTAAAATTTTCAATTTTCAGCTGTATCGTAATTTATACAAGCTGAAATGCTAGATGATGTTTGAAATTGCGATATCTCTGAAATGATGAGTTGTAGAAAAAAAAGCATAGAGACAATTTTTGTAGAGAATTTAATAATCTGCAACTTTTATGTAAGCTATTTTTACTATAACACTTGCCGTTTGCGAGAAAAAGGCGAAAAACCGAAATTTGCGACCTTAGACCTGGAATAACTTTTTTAGCAGATGTGAGATCGATGGGGACTTCTGACATTTCATTTGTAATAATGAAATGAAGACCTCCACCAATTTTCAGCTGTATCGTAGTTTATGCAAGCTTATCCTATTTTGATGTCTATTTTGACTGGGCTATTATTGCTATGAATTATACATAATATACTTTAGATTAACGATTTATATGTTAGTTTTCTAGGCAAAAGAGGTTCACAGGTTTTAATCTGTACTATCTGAAATATTTACAATATTTAAAAATTTTTAAATAAAATTTATTTTTAATTTTTTCCTAAAATTCCACATGCTTACTAGTTAGAATTTTTTTATTATTTTTGGTGTATTTGCAGGTTTTGAATTTGTATATTTACAAAATTTTAGAAATTTTATTCAACATTAATTTTTTATGTCCCTTAAAAAAACACCCGTTTATTCATTATTGTTTTTACGTTTTTCTAATGACTATTTAAAGCTGGTTTGGAGATTTATAGATTGTTACTAATATTTAAATATTAACTATTATTTCAGTTTAGTTAGATAATTGAACTTTTTTCATAGCAATTTAAAAAATTAGAACTACAGCACCACCTTGTTTTTCTTTTATTTTAGAAACATCTTTTTTATATATTTAAATAAAATTTTAGGACGAGAAAAAGCTGATAGTTCCATAATTACATTTTTGTTGATCAACTTACGGTCGATCGACTCTAATTGAAAACAAGTTGGAGATTAGTTGATTAACTTTTTGTTTCTACACCTAAACAAAATTGAAGCAACAGTTCTATTAACACACGGTGTCAAATAAAATTGCGAGAATTATTGTCAAGGTTTTCCACCTCTCTGTGGTACGAAAAAGTATTAGAATTTTGTGCTGACAAATACGATTAGACAATTTATTAAGTTTTGAAAAAGGTTTTAAAAATATCTAGGAGTAAAATAATCCATTTGCATTAAAAAGTATTGATGGTTTCAATTTTATGAACAAGCAGGAAAATCCGTTCAGAATATGAAAAAAAGTGATTTGTAGCAATTTGTAAATTATTAAAAGTAATTTTAACTCGGACATTTACTAAATTGGGTAGTTTTTGTTGTAACAATTACGTATACACTGGACGAGTACGTTCGTGTGTAGTTACACGTGCAGATGAACCAGTTGTTTGCTGTCATTACTCTGCAGCATCAAGTATTGAATATTCACAGGAAGAACGAGTATCTCGTATTTTAAATTCACAATAAATTTAAAAAAATTGTTTTATTCATATTTTACTGTTACCGATACACCATTTGGATTTAACAACGTTTCATATTTTCACACTCGTGATCCAAAAATCGTTGACTAAAAAATTTCTCTTAACAGTATTTTAGAAATAATGCAACTTTTGACAAGTTCATTGTTCTCGTTGTATTTTCTGCAGTAAATCTTTCATCCATAATGGATAAGACTGGTTCATTCTAAGGCGTAATAATAAGGCGGTGTTGTGTACTTCACATTGCCTTTCTTTAGACTAGAGGAAATCACCAATTGCTCTAAATCATCAACTTGCAGTATTCAAATGCTCTTTTCATAACCTAGCAGATCTTTAGATCGAATTGAAATTAGGCAATAACCTTCGAACGAATTAATACCTTACACATTTGCATCGATTTGATCTCAGTTACGTACCTACATATGACTAAGTTTACCTTCTATGCCGTTTGTTGAATGCGGGTTAGTATACAACTAAATTAATGGAAAATGTGCCAAGTTCGATCGGTTATTATAGCTCTGTAAGCATCGTGTAAACACTACTTTAAAGTACTGAAAAGTTTGTTCTAACTATTAAGAGCAAGTATAGACACTCAGTCTGAACGCTTTGAAAACATCCGCCTCATCTCCATCAATCTTTAACGGTAGTGCACAAATAGAAATGTAGGTAAAACTTAGGAATCCGCCTATTCATAAGTTACAAAATGATTTCTATACAAAATTCCGATGCTTTCAGGAACATGCATAATGGATTAACCACTTCCGGAGATTCACCTGAAGCTCCGTAGCTTGTTTCAGATAATAAGAAAGAAAAAACAAAGCAGTTGCAATAGCTGCACTTACATTGAGATGTTTAATTAATGAAAAGGAGAAAATGTGATAAATCAGAAACCAAGAGATAATGCAACGAGTTAAGCTCAGTTAATGTAAAGAAGGTATTTGTAACTTTAAAAGCCAATTTAATAGTAGTAATCAAAATAGATTAGAATTGCGATGACAATAGAAAATAGCAAAGTACACATCATCAATCACCACTGACCATGATGAAGCATCGTTTTACCCTCTATGAAAGCTAAATAAACTAATATAAGTGGTTCCCTAACATGAGACATAAATTTATTCAACTTATATCATTTAAATCTAACTTAAGAACTAAATTCACTAAAATTTTGTTGATTTATATAAATCGTATTACAAAGTCGTAATGGTGGTTAGATGATTTCGTTGAACGCACTCTTTAATTACTATCGCACGCAACCAAGTTGTTGAAACATAAAATATAATAAAAGGAAGTGCTCCAATTTCGGCAGCGGCATTAAAACTAATTAAATAAACTATTTCGGCTTTATTGGAAAAGACGGCAAATTAGTGTTTTGGGTAATAATGAATAATTTGGGTAAGAAGAAAGTTATTAATGGAAGGCGAATATCGAACAAATTTGGCTGATTTATTGTAGGGTTTTAATGAAAATATGTATAGTGATTAGGATATCCATTTATTCTTCTTATTCTAAATTATGAAATTACAGGAAAATGTTTAATTTAAATCATACCGAATAGATTAATAATTAGTACAGCTTTTGTAGTATTTTACTGTTTAAAAATGAACATAGTAAGTAAAAAACAAAATTTCGAAACATTGTTATAACTATATTTATAATAAGAAAAATTGAAACAGTGTTGTTTAGAAGCTCAGTGCTCCAATAATTTGTATTATGGTTTTTGCAGAACTAAAAAACAATTAAATTAATTACAAAGAACGTGCTTGAAAAGAGCTTTCTAGCGAGCATTATTATCAAAATATCAAGTACTACTGCTTTCAAGCACTATTTTAAGTTGAACATTTTTCAACAATGTAAAGCTACTTTTTACAAAAAGAGGTAGTTATTTACTGTGCACAGAGGTAGAAAATTTAAATACGTATGCATTAAATCTGGATTTTTCTGTAGGTTGGTACAGATGCACTTATAAATTTTAGTTCATTTTGATTAACTGGTCAAGCTTTTTCAACATTTCCAATTTACTTCGATAGGAAATTGTATATTAGCTAGAAAATAGAGTTGGCAGTTTTTTGTGATGTATTGTGTTATGTAGGACAAAATAATAAATATTATATGCTACACTCTGTTTATCTCCAGTTTCTCTCTCCCAGATCTTATAATTGAATAACAAAAAATAAACAAGCAATTACGAACTAATGAATATATTGTAAGAGGGGAAGAAAAACACCTACAAAGACAAAGCTTAAGAATTTTTATAGCCGTTACTTAACTTTGAACCCTTCTGTATCTAATTGTATTTCCGTTCGTATACGTGTACTATGCTTTGACATTTGCGTTATCGGATGAACGACTTCAGCGTGCTGCTTGAGTGATCGCTCCTAACTAATAGTATACGTTAATTTGTAATTTTAGGTGCTTAAATTTGGTAACAGAGAAATATTCTTCTTTCTTTGAAGACAGATATATTATAAAATATATTGTCGTGTTTCGAAATGCAAAAACATTAATTTTATTATTTTGTAAATAATTTTTAAAATTCAATTTTGTTATTATTTATTTAAAACATTGTACAAAGTTGTTAAGTTTTGATGAAAACAAAAAGTAGGGGAAGTGAGAGTAGGAGTGGGACCAGCAGGTCGATGCAAGGAGAATCAGGCGAAGGCCGTGGTGCCTAGCGGATGAAAAATAATTCCCGCAATTCTAATTATAATTAAATATAATAAATAAATAAATAAATAAATAAAATTATAATTGTTTGTAACAAATAAATTAAGTTAAGTTGAGTTTTTGTTTGTTTTAATTATTTTAAATAAAGTGAAGTGTAAATAAAACTGGAGGAAACCAATGTGCAAAAGGTGCATAGCAACAAATTTGAGACCAGCTGGGAGCCCAGGTGCACTCCAACACGACAAGCAAACAAAGTGAGCATTAAATTTATAAATTTACAATTTTAAAAATTTTGAAGAGTCGATTGCTACACAAAAAAATGAATGCCCAGTTATTAGATTAATTTAATGGTTTAAGAAAGTTTTAAAAGTTTTGCATGAGACCGGGTCATCTCAATATATTGTCGTGTTTCGAAATGCATAAAACCACAATTTTAATTATTATTTTGTAAATTATTTTAAAGTTTGAGTTTGTTTCATTATTTATTAAACACACTGTGCAAAGTTTGTAAAATTTTAATGTAAATAAAAGGTGGGAGAAGACTAGGAGGGAGAACGGCGAGTGAGTCGATGCAAGGAGAATTAGGCGAAGGCCGTTGTGCCTGGCGGAAGTCGCCATAACCGATAATTGCTTTATTTTTATAAATAAATTAAAATAAGTAAATTTGAGTTTTTGTTTTTATTTTAATTAAAGTGAAGTGCCAGAAAACATAAATAAAAATTGGAAAAATTTGTGAAAATATTTTATGTGCAAAAGATGCATAGCAACAAATTTGAGACCAGCTGGGAGCCCAGGTGCACTCCAACACCAACACCACAACGCTACAAAAAAGTCTCTTGCTACAAAAAAATAGATGCCCAGTTGTTAATTAATTAATTGGTTAAGCAAATTTTTTAAAAGTTTTGCATAGAACGGGGCATTACAATATATACAACAATATGATTTGGACAGTTTATTGTGAGTGAAGCCGACAGCGACGGCGCCAGGAGTGGGCCAGGGTGAGCACGTGCCCACCCTGCTGACCGAAGTGCCCACCCAAATTATAGGAAGTTAAAAAATTAAAAATAATCCTCAAAATGATGCTACCCTTTTAAATTTTCATACCTACATTGCCGCTCACGGAAGTATGGACACTTATAAACAATATTACTAAAGCAGTTTAAAACTTAAAATTTTAGAAGAATAAATTTATAAATAACCAAAACGGTTCAAATACAAGTTTTTAATACGTGTTTGCATAACAATTTTGAAAATTTTAAAATATAGTTGTAATTGAAAGTGCTTACGGTAATAAACACTCACTAAAACATCCCTATTTACTAAAGCAGCTTTTAAAATGCTACCGCATGTTATTGAGAAAACAAATCTTAAATAATCTAACCCAATCCTCTTTGTAAGGGTTTGAACAAGAAATTGATCATTTTTATTTTAAAAATGTAATGCAGTTTAAAACTTCAATGGACCGAGACGGTCGTTAGCTAAAGCGGTTAAGTGCGTTGCTGCTAATGCCGAATGCCTGGTTCGACTCCGGGCTTAGTAAAAACTTTATTCTGACCGTCTCCTCTCGGAAGGCAATGGCAAACCACCGAGATGTAATATGCCTGGTACATCCTCTCTTGAGATGAAGTGTTTACGCTTCCCGCGGTTCGGAGCCCGCGTTAAGCAGTAGGTCCCCTATGTGTGTGATAATACTTCAAACGCACAACACACACATAGGAGAGAGGTCGCCAAAGTCCGAGGAACCGGATATAGCACATGAAGGAAGAAAAACTTCAATGAACACCGCTCACGAAAGTATGGACACTTACTGGTTTCCAATTTTATCAATGAAAGCTTAAAAATTTCATATTGTATAATTATAATATTCTGAATTTTTAAAAGTAATAAGAATGCATTTTACAACAGATGCTTTATGATCGTTTTAAACCTTTTGGGTAATGATAACGAGGTAATAATAATAAAATTCTTGAAAATACACATTTTGAATATTTTTTTGGCAGGGTTGAGTTGCCTGAATCCGTTATCAAATACCTTTCTCGCACAACAAAATATTATAGCACTTGTAAATCACTACAAGCTTGACTCAAAACTATTACAAGCCGAATTAAAAATTTTACCAAATACGATACAAAATTTTGAAAAAGAGCAAAACATAAAAATTGTCAATATTCTTCATTTATCGGATATGTTAAGTAAATATAGATTAAAATAAACAAACTAAAACATATTATTAAAATAATGAATTTTAACTATTTAGTAAAGAATGCATACTTACATAGAAAAGTTTTTATTAGTTTTTATAACGTAAATTTTCTTGTTTATTCAAATATTCTAAGTCCTGATCAGCTAAATGCGAATTATTGTCGTTTTTATTGTTTTTTAAATATTATTTTTCTATACTAAATAGTTAAAATTCATTATTTTAATAATATGTTTTAGTATCTTTATTTTAACATTACATACTACTAAATATTATACTATAGACTTAAAAATTCATTTTTTAGGTTAATTTTCTATTATAATTATGGATTAGCTTTTATCAAAATTTACAAATTGTGTGTAAGTATTACAGTAGTACCTGTATCAAGTGCTGCTTGCGAACGAACATTTTCCTGTTTGAAGAGATTAAATAATTATTTAAGAAATCGAATGGAAAATGATAGGCTAAGCAAATTAGCCATTTTAAATATTAAAAAGAAAATTACCAAAAATTTAGATTTCGATGCAATTATCACAGAATTTGCACAAAGACATCCTCGCAAGTTACTTTTAAAATGAACTTTATACAGTCACTCGAGAAAGTTATTTATTAGTTAATTAGTATTTAATTATAATTTTTTGTAAGTATATTGTTATTTGTTAATATATAATTTTTTTTAAAAATATATCTACGTTTTAAATTTTTGGGTGTTTATTTTAATGCTGCAATGTTTTAGTTTATTTTTAAATTTTGTGTGCCCACCTCAAATATATTAGGCCCACTTTGTGCCCACCTATTTAAAAAATGCTAGCGCCGTTGCTGAATCCGATGCGCTTTATAATCCTTAAAACAATGCCCGTGTTTGAGATTTTTTTGACACAGATTTTTAAATAACTAAATTTGATATAGTAATTGAAGGCGGTTGTTTTTTAAAACAATTTATATCAGTACCGTGATTATTACTAAGCCTTCAATCATCACAAAATCAATACATAAAAACTGTGCTCGGGAACCCTTGAATATTGCAATGATTTACACTTATAAATTGGGATAGTTGTAAAATCTCTACTATTAATCCTTAAATATCTTTAAATATATCTGAAAAATTTAAAACTGACTTTAAACTGAAATTTAAACTCTGCTTTATTTTATTTTTAATTTAATTTTTGTTCCGAATCAAAGTACTTACAAATTGCGTATTTTTAATTAGATTAAATTTGTAAAACTTTAATTTATTAATGACAATAAAATAAATAATCAAAATTGTATTGAATCAATAATTTTTTATTCAATCTGTGATTCGATTTTGTGCAACTGTAATTTTCAAAGGATATCAATATGAATTGAGGAAAATTTACTGAGAAAATTGAAATATCTGAGATTAATAATAATAATGCATACAAAATCTTTATAAAATCTACCAACCTAGGTATAATTTATGTAATACCTGTATATTATTCTGGAGCACTTATCCAAGTTGCAAGTAGAAGTTGTTTTTATTCATTGTAAGGAAGAAAAAGATGTAAAATACTTATAAAATTTTCTAAATAAATAGCGAGAAATACTAAAAGGAAATGATTCAAAATTTATTAATTGTATATTACATTTAGATTAAACCGTATAGGTATTTTATAATTATATAGTTAACTGATTTTATTCTAAAATAATTTCGTAGTGTAAAATTTTTTTTTCTGTTGAAGTACTCAATTACGCTTAGAAAGTAGGACAGATCAAAATTGTCACTGTCCTAAAATATAATACTTATAATTCGAGTTTCCTGACCTTTCACAGTAGTTGATTTTGAGGTATAATCGTAACTGACACAAAATATATTTCTCTTTTACAGGAGAGCGAGACATTATTTACCATCGATGTTCAAACCTACTTAACTTTTCTGAGCGCCATATTAGCTAAAAATTCTTTAAAGCTGAATTATAAAATAATTTTAATAAAAAAAGAAAATTGTTAAACCGTTCAGGTAGAGCTGGTTAGAGATGGTAAACATTTCTCTACAGATAATGTATACTCTCGTCTTACAAAATTTAAGATTATTATTTTTAGTTTATTTTCATGGTTCAAAAAAGATAAATTAACTCTGTAGTCCTTGAATTTTTTCCTTGAAAAGAAAAAATTTTCAAATTCCTTAAAAAATTTTAATTAGCCTATTTAAAAAGAGGAATATATTATAAAATTATTGTAAACGATTAATTATATAGAAAAAACTACAAATTTAAAACCAAGATTTAATAAAAATTAATTCAAACGTGAATGAAAAATTTTGAATTAATTTTATAAATTTACTTTTTAAAACTTGAGTGGCCTGCTTGCTATACGCAGGTATAATATTTGTATAGGGAATACAAATGAAAACCACGACTACGATCTAGGATGATTAATCTGTGTACATGTGTTATGATTAACTGTGTGGTGCACTATTTGCTAATTAGAATAATTCTAATTAATACAAAATTTAGGCGTTTTATACTCAAATTCATATATCAAAAATAACATTGCTCGTCTGGTAAACGATAATATGTATGTATGTACTTAGGTTCAAGAATATAATAATATATTACAAGTGTCGGCATCATAAATTATAGTGTTAGTTAATGGAGTGAAACAATAATAGAAAACCTATTATTAACTTTATATTATTTTGTTAATTCACCCTATTAATTTTTTTATCTTCCATTACATTCTCAATCACATTTATCTGGACGTCTTCCAAAGAGTTGTCTAAAACATAATTAATTTAAGAAATGTCACTAATTAGTGCACTGTTGCTTTGAAACTATAGTACATTTGCATATACTTAAGAAATATAAAAATTTCTTAAACTAACTGTAGTACTAGGTCTTGGTTTTTCGTCCATATGAAAAATTATAAAAATTCTTGTTTGTGTCAAAGTGTAAACTAACACTAACCCAAACTTTCAAATTAACCTATAAATTAACTATTTTAGATGAATAAATTACTTCCTGTTTGCAGACAGAATATATTAAAACTTTATAAGATTCTAAATTCATGAAAAATAAATCGCATTAGTTTGAATAGAATTTCCGCATATAAAAAGAATGAAACTCTGCAAAATGTTGTGCTACCATTCAAATATGAAATCAGTGGTTCTGTAAAACTGCTGCCTCTGGAAAGGAAAGCATTAGTAGCGTAATAAATTTAGTTGATATAATTTTAAAAAAAAATCTTGTGTCACTTTTAATAAACGATGATGAATAAAAGTCATCAATTTAACTATAACACCTGGAATAATTATTTCGTAATAAAAAATAACTTTTTGCGAAAGTTTTTCCTCATTTATAAAACAAATATGTACTGACACAAGTTTACGCTGTGCTGCAATAATACGACGTAACAAAATTGAACATATAGTATCAGTTAGTTTAAAGTTGATTCCTAACTTTTAAACTGACATAAGTCACGTATTAACAAGTTTCCAAATGAAACTACTAGTCTGACTTTCGACTAGTTTTGTTTTTTTTAAACAAGAAGACAATAAGTTCAATTTTGTTAAATTTACTACAAAATTGCTTGAGAAACTATGTATTAAAATTGTTGAAGGAAGTAATTCATCGACGACTTCTATTTCCACAGGAAAAAATTGAAAGTGTGTATACTATTAGGAAGGATTTTAAACAAACTTTCAAGAAACTTTTATTTTGTAAATTTATTGGAAATTATAACTGTTTTTAAAACTTTTTTTGAAATCTTGCTAAATTAATGAATAGCTATTGCAGAAGTGTGGTTTCGTCTAATTATTAGGGTTCTCAGAGGGTGGCTTTTACAAAAATAATAAAAGATGAATTCATGGCTACTTGATTTTTCACCTTTACTTCAATATTAAGTTAAATAGTTAAAAACTACCTAGTTTTAACTTCTATAACTAAAATTGATATTAAAAGGATTTAATTGTATGTCAAGACAATTAAGAATAAAGACCAAAATAAATAATTATTATTATAGTATGTATTATATTATTTGTAGTACATCTTAACAAGTGCATAAAGAGTGTTCTTTTTAGCTGCACGATGAGAACTTCAAGTTGAAATAAAGATTAAAAAAATTGATAAAATATTTTTTTTATTATCTTTTTAAGAAATTAATTTAAAGCCATTTATGATTTTATGACGATTTATGAGATATGACACTACTAATCTTTACGAAACACAATTTCTGATCACTTTTCTTAATATTTCTGGTTTCTGAAATAATAAACTACAATGCTTGCAGAAATGTTATTTTGTTAGCATAAATCACGAATTTAACATACCCCTAAAGAAAATAATCTGAAGTCGTCAAATCACATGATCTTGGAGGCCAATTGACAGAACCATTACTTGAAATAATGTTGTCACCAAATTTTTTTTTAATAAATTGATGATTTCGTTGGATGTGTGGCACGTAACACCATCCTGTTGAAACCATGAGTTATCGATGTTTAACTCTTGTATTTTTAAAAAACAAAAATGTATTGAGTATGTGTCGATATATCACACCATTCACCGTATCGGTAGCTCCTAAGTAACATTTTCTCTGTGGAAATTTCCTGTGACCCTATTAGACCCCTGGCAAATGCCTATTAATTAAGTATGCTAGGCCTGTTAATACAGGGATTTTCCAGGTACCTGTTTACATACTCTTTGTGGAACCCTGTGAAAAGCCCGTGGTAGGGATTAGCCAGGAATCTGTTTACAGATTCTTTATAGATGCCTGTGAAATGCTCGAGGTAGGGATTAGCCAGGAACTAGTTTACAGATTCTTTGTAGGGCCCTGTGAAATGCCCATAGTAGAAATTTGTCAGGTACTCATTTACAGGTTATTTAGTAGGGCCTGTGCCAAATTTAACAAACAATAGAAAACGTTTGTTGATACTATTAGTAGACCAATAGAAATCATTCATTAATATAAAAATATTATAGTTGCGGTTTTTTTATTTTAAAGCTTTATTTCGGCCAACTATAATTAGTTAAATATTTTACCAATAATATATTTTATTTCTTAAACTATGGTTTTCCATTTGTTTTTCTACCTTTTATCAAATCAAAATTAAATTATTATTATTACCTACTTATGTAGGTACTAGTATAAAGTAAATTATAAAGTAAAATATATTATATAGCCTCCGTAGCGAAATCGTTAAGGTGTGAAGTTACAGAACATTTAATAAATGCCATCATAGGTTCGAATCCCCGTAAGTTAAAAAAAAATGTGTAAACTTTCTTTAGATAATTAAATAAAATGTAATTGTTAACTTTCAGATAGTATTATTATACAATCGTTGTTCTAGAGGCATAGTTTATAATATAATAATTATAATGTTAACAATATAATTATTTTTTTTACATTCTGAAAATCTCTCTGGTAGATCCCTGCGGCAGGAACCCTGGTAGACCCCGTGGCAGGGACCCTGACAGTGTACCTAGTAAAGGTGCTTAGTAGACTCCTGTTTGGGGTATCGGGTAGGGGTGCAAAATGTGCGCCATTATGCCCTGGCACAGACCCCTGGTTTAATCCAAAAAAGAGTTCTAGACAGGAACAGGTTCCTGTGAGATTTCGCTGCTAGGGGTTTATAAGAGATTTATCAGGTTGAAAATGTTACTTGGGCTACTTCCTCATTCGTGGCGGTTACATGCTGGAAATCATTTTAAAGTCATAAATGCAGTAGCGGCCCGTCAGGGGAGTCTTTGAGACTGCGTCTCCCCAGAAAGTCAATCAGTAACCACTGGTTCCGCACACCAGAGCTCACCGATCAAGCAAGTGTGTTTGATATTCAAAAATTTTATACCAATATCACTCAATACATATTATGTATAAAATAATAAAAAATAACTGGTTATATTTTCTATTAAGGCGGGCGCACCATACATGTGTGCCTAAGGGCGCAGAGGTACCTTAATCCGCCCTTGGTTAGTATAGCAAATTTTTGTGGCTTACTGGTTGCGAAAAGCGAAATAAAATGTTTTGTTTTACTTGCGTAATTTTTGGCATAGAAAAAGAATGGAGTGTTGATGGATTGTTGACAATAAAAAATTTTATAAGAAAGGCAGAAAAACACTCTATTTCAAAAAATCACTTGAGCAATCAAGAAAATTTTCATGTTTTGGGTCAAGTTAGAATTAAACATGTTCTATCAGAAAGTCGACGATTTACTGCCCTAAAACATAGTGAAAAAGTCGGTATAAATAGACGTTTACTAACACGTTTAATCCCTGTTGGTTGCTTTTTGGGTAAGCAAAAAATTGCTTTTCGTGGACATCCAAAAAATAACAAAATTTAAATAAAGATAATTATCGTGAATTACTAGAACTACTTGCACAAGAAGAGAAGTTACTTAAAGAATATTTTTTGTTATCAATAATATTTAAAGGAACATCTAAGACGATACAAAATTATTTAATAGAGTGTAACTTGAGTTTTAAACTCAAGAATTTTTATGTACATTATTTAGATACATAGTTAGTAAGTAACTACTGTTATTAGTACTTTTTAATACTTCAGACTTCTAGTCTCTCCAAATTACTTACTCACGGACCGCCACTGCATAAATGACATTAAATTTACTTACATAAAAAAAAAACAATTAAAAAAACATTCCATTAAGTTTTTAATGTTTTATTTCAATTTGAAGTTCTTATATAACTAAAAAAACACCCTTTACAATATTACAATATTCTGTACATATACATATGTATATTGAGTGATTTTTTTATGGATATAAAATTTTTTTGAAAATATTTTTGAACATTTTAATTTTACATTTACTTTCGTTTTACTAGTTCAATCGAAGGTTTAATTGCATGAGACTCTTTTTAAATTGTAACAACTTTATTTAATGGAAATAAAGTAGTTTAATTCTGAATACATTTTTACTAATGGTACAATTTAGATATATCATGTTCTGCCGATTTTTAAATTTTATATTAATGATGTTATCATTAATGGAATTGTAATGGATTTTTAATATAAGTTTTATACGCAAATACGATATAATTAATTTAAAAATTGATCAATTTTATGACTTATTACTTGTTTCAAATGTTATATTAGTCAATTTATAAAATGTTAATACAATATATCAGTTTAAACTCTACAAATTGAATAATTATTGTGTCACATTTTTTTGTATATCGTACCATCTTGAATACGTCGATTAAAGAACGTAACTCGATATTAACCATATCAATATTTTAGAATATCCAAAAAATGCACACGCACTGGTTTGAACTAAAATGTTTTTAGGTTATCACAAATAAAATACACAGTAAGTGTATGCTTTCAAAAATACATTGATCATACCTGTAGATCTTTCCAAGCTCGATTTGATGAACACACGTGATCTCGCAGACTTGCAAACGGAAAATCTATATTGGCAAAAAACTTCTTAGACACAAACCACAAATGGGAGGTGGATGAGGGGGGATATGAAATATTACATATTATTGAACAAAAAAGCAAAAAATTGAAATTTTTAGAAATAATGAAAATTAATAAATTAAAATATTCATCTTCTTTATTAAACAGTTAAAAGTTAAGCATATTTTTGCTTATTGGTGATCAACGTTTTGAGATTGTGATGAAATTTTCAGATTTATAAAATAATTCTTCACAATTGAATAGTAATTTAAGTTTAATTTTTATTAATAACTTTTGTAGCACAAATTTTGAAAGAAGTTCTTCCAGTTTAGTTGTTCTGGTAAACTAAGGTATGCATGGAGTTTTTGAATAATCAAATTTTTAAAATCGTGTAATCAAACAATTTTCATCGTTCAAAATTCCATATCTTATATCTTCAGTTTTCTTAATTAAGTTTTTTTTTCACATTTACAATTTATCTTACACCGTTAATTTTTCAACAAATTAAACATATAAAAATCAACAAAAATTTAGATCGTTGATTTTTTAATTAAAATTTTTATTTGAAATTACAAAATTTTTTGGTTGCATTTTTTATCTCGGATAACCATGGAATTTTTAAAGTTTGTATTCGTTTAATATTTTTCGTAGGATTTATCTAGATTACAGCTTTTATTGTTATTTGCCATTGTAGTCTTTTCTGTCGTGTGAATTATTATCAGATCATTTTAGTTATCTTTAAATCCTTCCTCGTTGTTTAATTTGTGCTTTTTCTTTCTTCGTTTTAGCATTTCGGAAAATTTAAAATTAAAAACGTACAAAACTTTGTTTTTTAATTAGAGCTTTATTGATCTCAATAAACTTAACATATATTGTTGGTCTATTGAGACTAAACTATAAAATTGATTACTTACAACTCTTGGCTACTCTGTCTGGATTTACAAAGGTTTACCTTTGGACCCGTCTCTTCATCAGAGTTTTCATCGCAATTATATTATGTAATATTTGCTTAATTATCGAATCGAAGTTTAGTGTCATAATTTTGTACGCAATTACTAAATTCAGTAATATTTGAATAGAAATAATTAATATAACTTTTAACATTATTTGCTTAATTTTTTTTAATACATCTTTTATATTTTCTATTTTATGCTTAAAAATTATTTAAAAATTTATGTTACTGATTTTTAAAAGTTTGATTCGTATATTTATATTCGACTTCTTACAAACATAACTTATGATGTAACCAATTTCTCTAAAGTCAATATTGCTATTACGATTTATCAAGATTATAATACTTTGACAGGAAAATAGTAAAATTGGAATAAAATATTTAGTAACAAAAAGTCAAAAAGTCAATTAACATAGCCACTTTAAGCAGGAGTATTAGTACGGGACAGCAACCGGCTATTAAGACCATAGGAGCAGCAAAAATCTAGAGTAAAAATAGATGAAAACGTAATTTTTTATTAATATTTAAAACGATTTTAGTATGTAGGTAGTGAGTAGGTAATTTTTAAAACTGCTCGCATGGAATATAAAATTGCATATATTGTTATCTGTATGCTAAATTGTAAAGAATTATGCTGAATGCAGAATGTAAATTAACATCGACCGTCTTCAGACTCTTGAACAAAAATTCTGTGATGAAAATCAAATGTGTGAAAACTTTTACTTATCTAGAATATTTAAAATATTTATGTTTCTTAAGTAGAAATTATTTTTTCTATTCTCAACTATAATATTTAAGATTAAGTCTGAAGGTCAAATAAAGTATTAAGAGTTTTTGAATTTTCTGAAAAACATTAGGTTTCCATTCTTGACAAGATAAGACTAGAAATATTTGAAAAACTAGAAATATAATAATAATATAAAACATTAAAATAATATATTTTAATTTAATTTTTTCGCTTAAATTTTAATGATACTTTAAAAATTTCGGTATAATTTTAGATTAATAACCTGCATACCATTTATTAATAACTTTTGTACCATTTATTCATTCATTATTGTAACGGGCTGTGGTACTAAACCCACTGCACTGAAGATTAAACTTATTGTGCACTCCTTCACAGAGTGTTGATACTCGCAGGAAGGCCGAGCTGAGATATTCCGTGGGTTCGCCATTCGAACACGGAACTCCCGCTCGTTTCTCAACCAGCGATCGTATCAAACCACTACCGTGGACTTTTCATAGCCCATAGATCGATATTGGGCTTATTTAGATCTCAGCAGTGTGGCGTGGACATGATCGAGTAGCGAACCGCGGTTTACCGCGTTCTAGCATGATGATTTAAGCATTGCGCCACACTGCTGGTCTTACCATTTATTAAAATCCGATATTTTCCAATATAATAAATATTTTTATAATATATTGCTATGCCCCCAGCTTTACAAGTTTATGTATTTTCATCCACTTGTGAAAATTGCTGAGGTTACACAGATTATTTAATAGCTATGAGATCTTCTTTAATTGATTAATTTAATTTAAATTGAAAATTTCTGTCGCGTAAATATTTAATTTCAAAATGTGCAACATTTACCTTATAATGTATGGTCTTGCAAGCGCACATGGTCTTTTGTATCTGGCCACGCCTGGTTAAACAATTTTGCTGCGATTTAATTTTACTGCATCGACCAAATTTTCACTAAATTCTTCAATTTTATTATTTTGTTTGCACTGCACTTTATTAATTAAACAAAACCATCAACTCAACTTAACTTATTTTTTTATTAATATTCAAACAATTAAAATTTTTAATATTTATTGCGGAAATGATGTTCGTTTGCTCGTCTACTCGACGCCAAGGCCTGCGCCCAAGTCTTCCTATTTAAGCCTCACTCTTTTCTACTTTTTCATTCTTCCCACCTTTATTTATACATCAAATTTAACAAACATTTTTTTATACAATCTTATAAATAAATAAATAATAAAACAAATTCAAACTTTAAAATTATTTACAAAATAAATGAAATTGTGATTTTTTAGTGTTTCAAAACACGACATTTTTATATAATATTTGTACGTGTGTATGTTTTCCTTTTACTGCTGAACGGCTGGACCGATTTGGATAAATTTTTTTTAATGTCGTAATAGTCTGAGTAAGGTTTTTAGATAAAGAAAACTTGGAAAAGTTGCTCAAAAAATTCGGAATTAAAATTCGTCTGCAGACGATTTCCATATTTTGACAGATGGTAGGTAGGTAAGGTAGGACAACGTCTGCCGGGCCAGCTAGTGCATATATAGAAAATTAATGAATATTAAATAATCATATTAAATTTTTAGAATAAACCATATAAGCATAAAACATATTTAATTTTTTTATATGAAAAACGAATTATATATTTACGAATATTAACGAATATGACTTCACGTGAAAAACATCGTTTATTATAATTAAAAATTCGGTTTATGTTATCGATTATTTTTCTTAAGATTGTTTTCTCCCACTGATAATGAAGTTGGTTTGCACTTTACAAGCATTTTTTTAAATTTTGCTTACAAACCGGGGAACCACCCAGGCATATTCATTACCCAGATCTGACTCAGGAACGATTTAATTTAGTTCTATTTTAAAATTTCATAATTAACGACATCAAAAATTTTATAACATTTTTAGATAAGTTGCCAACAATTAGCCAACGGAATACAATACTATAATTAAGTATTGTGCAACAACTCTTGTGTGAAATTAAAATAAAATTTTTTCGTGTATTGTTATCAATCGGTTATTGTTATCAAAACCTCCGAGTCCCAATGTGATCACATAAAGCGGCGTCCACTGCATTATTATATAACATTAGGATACGAAAAACATACTATATTAATATTGTCGTGTATTTTCCTACAATTCAATATTTTTTATGTAATATTTGGATGTTTGGTTTCTGATTTGCTTAGTTTTAAGCCATATTTTTGATGAGTTGCTTTTTATTCTGAAATGTAAAATAAATCATTTTTTTGAATTTGGTGGTTTAATTGAGCAGTGTGTGATTTTTATATTGATAAGAAAGTCGTAAGATTAAAAGAGTCTCATGTTATTGTAATTAAAAGGTAGTTACAATTTATTTGGGAAGAAAATTAAAATTATTGGAAGAACACCCTATATATTATAATCTATTATGTAGGTATATTCACATAGAGATATTTTTCAAAAACGACCCTGATTAACTAGAGAATAAATGAAATTCAAGTGGAACGTAGAAAAGGAAAAACGATGTATATTTTAATAAAAATCAATAATTTACCTATATACTAATACGTATTTTGGAAAAGTTAAAACATTATCGAATAACGAGGTTAATCAAACAAAAAGTTTTAAACTGGTTTAGTTCACGTCATTGCTGAAAACTTTCCTATTTTGCTTTTTGGCGCCCTATATGACGTCAAAACCCAATTTGGTAGCATTATATTTATATTAAATGTATGAAATCCAATATTAATTTATCGGTGAATAAATGTTTATTAATTAGTATAATTTTAATAATAATATATTTATTGACATAGTAGTAGTTTAATCAATTCGTTTAACATTAAATTAAAAAATAACAAAGATGATTTTATATATAAGTTAATGAATTAGAAAAAACACTCTCGGTTACACAAACACTAAAGCCAATATCGAGATAGAGTAAATTTGAAACTAATAAAATGCGGAACTTGTAATTTTACATTTCAATACTTTTAAAATCTGCTTGTTTTTTGGAAAGTTTAAAAACTAATAAATGAATAAATTAAAGTTAGCCGTTTGGATGGACCATCTTTGCTGGTGCTTTTATTGCTTTTATTGTGGTATACAAAGTAGGTAAGTACTACGCAGTAGTTGGCTGCAACAGCTCATATTGTTACGAAATAGCTCTAGTCTGGTTAGGTGCTGTACAGTTTTCAACATTAAACAAATAATGAAATTATGTGTGACACTAGGGCATTAAAGGAAGCAAGGTTTAGTTAAGATAAGAAAATACACAATACCACCCATTAGCAATAGAGTAAGTTTAAATCGTGGGCTAGAAAGAGCTTATGACTGTAGAATTATCTTTAGTGTTGTTACGTTTTTTAAAACCTGAAAACTAAATAATGATTTCTGTAAGAGAAAATATTTTACGTATTTGTATAAGAAATTGCACGCTGTTGTGAACCGGTGAATCACAGAATCGTATACAGTATAAAACTAACCAAACACAATAGCAAATATATAAAGGGATCAATTCTAAAAGATTTCTAGATTAAGTAAATAAACTTTAGTTATTATAGTAATATATAATATAAAATTTCTTAAACATAAAAATTTATTTTGCAAGCTTAAAAATATTTAAAACACAGGAAATGAAATTATAGGCCAATAAAAAAAATAAACAGATATACTGGAAAGTTTGAGCTACACCTCAAACTCTAAGGGTATACTTTTTAAGTACCATTCTCGCAGCTTTATATTAATTTTATTATTTTTTCAAGTAATTTATGAACGTAATTAAACGTAAGTTATTATTTCAAAACTTTTGTTACCATACTAGTAAACTTGCATTGCAAAATTAAGGTTAAAATTTTACGAACTATAAACGTAGTCGTAAACTTCGGTACCTACTATTAATTTTATAGATGTAAACAAGAACATAATAACCTGTAATGCATTAGATTAAGTAATAAAATTTTTTAAATGCAAACTATAAAAAAATCTGCAATTTGCATTAATTTTGAATTTAGATATAGACAAACATCCAAGCGCCATTCGTGTTTTGGACAAATCATGCAGATATAACCTCGCATTGCATTTTCATGTTTTATTTTTGCTTTCACCTTTAATACGAGTAAAATTTCCTATTCGCATTTACATTAAATACAGTGAAATTTCCACTACAACATGGTTAAAAAACTTCTTTTATTATAAGAAAATTTATTCCTTCACATTTGTTTCAATACTGAATTTTACGTGATGCATGCGGCAAGAATATAAAATTATCTTATTGTTAGTTAGTCAAATAAAAAAGAAACACAGAATACTTACTGGGCAACCCTTGTATTGTAATAATTATTTGTTAACAATAAATTATAAATTTCATTCTAAATCGGGTTGTCAAGCGATCAAAATTTTGTAATATCCACAAATTGATTTACTAGTTCTTGTGGTGGTATTGTAGATTCAGAAAATATTATGCACGCTCACGTTTAGCAAATGTTTACTTTGATTAACTTGGCTTATGAAGTTACGGTGGATAATTTCTTTGATTTGTTTGCGTCTTAGTATAAACTATTTAATAACTTATACAAATATTTATAATTAAATATTATTTTACAATTAATTTATAACTTTATTAATTTTTTCTAATATTTATCTTGAAAACTTGGAGTTCTGGTTTTTAAATAATTTATGTACTTTGTTATTTAATTGCAAGCATTAAAATAAATTATAAAACATAAAAAAAAGATGTTCAAAGGAATAAAATACTCTTTATAAATAATATTACTATTCAGTACATCGCAGATATGGCACCAGTATTAAAATCGTTAAGTTTCCTTATTTTTTTTTACAAAATGTAATTGGAATATTAAACTACTTTAATTTAAGCAAACAAAATACTCTTTAATTTTTGTAACTATTATTTTTTTCTATGAAGATATCAAATAACAAGTTATATGCAAAAAACATTCAAGTGTCTTCTTTTTCTAATATGGCAGAGTTTCTCGACATTTAAATTTCCATGTCTTTCTACAAGTACAATAGTAAGCTCAAATAAATGTCCATATCAAATTCCAAAACTTGTCTACATATTTATTTTCATGAAATGCTGAAAATACAGCTTCGTTGCAAGGGCTTCATGTAATACACTAATTTCAATAATTTTCCTGTGAAAATTATAAATGTTTATAAATGTTTTTATGGAATTATGATCTTTGATCAATATAGTGAAATCTATAGACAAACTTATGTTTTATGTTAAAGATTTATTCATTAAGATTTTAACTTAAGTATTATAAGTATTTACGAAATATTTTAATGATTAAAATACTTTTTATTTTCGTGATTACTTAACAAATATTCAAAGATTGGTGGCAACTAGAACTTATTTTAATTTTTGTACAATTCTATAAGTAAATTGCATAAAACACAAAATATTACTGATTTTAAATTTTCTTATAATTCCAGATATAGCTCTAAATTTTATTTGATAAATTTTGTAGTGAGTCGCGATACAAATTTTAGTCGCGGCTTACTTCATGAAATCAAATATACTTTTTTATAATTTGTTACAAATTTACGGAAAAACGACATGTAAATAATAAAAAGTTCTTTAGCCCTTCAGTTAACATGAAAATTTAGTATGAATAGCGGATTTTCGATTGTGGTTGAATCGGGAATGTATTTATTGATTTGACTAATAGCTGCGTAATAAAAGTTTTATTTTCATTTACTGTTGTATTTTTTAATTACCCAACTTAACAAGAATAATGAACGTAAACGTACCACCGATAATTGAAAAAACGTTAACAAACTGAGTGGAATTTTTTTTGAAAATAATACGTAAATGAAAAATTTATTAAAATTTTCAAGTTTAAAAATTTATTATTGCTTTTTAAAGATTAATTTGATTTTAATTGCGGTACATTATCAATAAATAAGCTCGACTTTTATTATAGGTACTGCAATAGAAAATAATGGTTCACATTGCTGGAAACTCCTGAAAACTAAAATTTAGACAAAAGAATTATGCAAATAGTAGAATGTAATCAGCTATAACGGCAATTTGCAAACACACTCCAAATAAATTCTAGTTCCGCTATTACGGCGAAACTTACTTTTGTTTGTTTGTGTGTTTTCGAGTTGTCTACGTAAGTAATTTGAACAATTTTAAGATATATCTGAATTATTCTCGGCGATTACATTATACCTAATTTAATCTTTCGTGCTAGAAATAACAGTAATAAAATCCATTCAAGATTGATGTATGATATGTAATATAAATCGATACGCTTACTCGAACAAATTTTCTCAATTATACTTCCGCGTTAAATTCTTGGATATACCTAGCGCCAAAATATTGTTTTCGTCGTTTTTAAAAAGAAAAAAGTGATTAATTTATCAAATAATTTATGATTTCATAGGAACACAGTTGAAATAAATGTTGTTTTCAATCGAGCTGGTATTTGTATTTCATTTCAGCATTTTATGCAAGCATTTCAGCTTGCATAAATTACGATACAGCTGAAAATTGGCGGAGGTCTTCATTTCATCATTACAAATAAAATGGCAAAAGTCCCCATCAATCTCACATCTGCTAAAAAGTTATTCAAAGTCAAAGGTCAAAAATTTTGGTTTTCTGTCTGTTTCTCGCAAACGGCGAGTGTAGCACAGTAAAAACAGTTTACTCAAAAGTTATAGATTATTAAATTCTCTATAAAAATTGTCTCTATGCTTTTTTGTCTACAAAGCATCATTTCAGAGATATCACAATTTCAATCATAGAAAATACTCATATTTACTCTTATGCGGCTTGTAATGCTTCATCGGCTGTTTTTCTAGTCTTGTATGCAATAACTAGATGCGACACAACCTCAGCGATATTCAAAAGGGGTAAAACAGCAATATTAAAAATGTTTGAAAAGAAAAATGATCTAATCGATTGCGCAAAAGCATTCAAAAAACCTGATTCTTCTCCGCATGATATTATGACGAATGGAATCAAGTTATTGCTTGGTATTTATGGAGTTCTGAAAAAAATTGATAGCCTAGACAAGTATAGGTATTTAACTTTTGTAAAAAATACAAGAAAGAATAAGAGAGTGCAATTATCCTGTCTTCCTCTAACATCTGCATCGGCTCAACATCATTTATATTCAAGTTCTTTACCAAGTTCACATGTGGCTTGGTAACCCACTGAATCCAGAAGACTGGGGTTCGGAAATAATTAATGATAGTTTGGAGCCAATTAAAACTTTACTCCCACCTGCTTCAGAAAAACTTTTTAACACCATTTTCTGCAATTGCCTGAAAGGCTGTAATAAAAACTGTGGTTGTAAAAAAGTAGGATTGTTTTGTTTACCGGTGTGTACTAACTGTTCAGGCCAATCTTGCTCTAATGTATCAAATACGGTAGATGAAGATTCTTATGATATTGATGAAGATACTCGTGAGTCTCTTCTCTTAGAAGAATCTATAGAGATACAGGAAGAAGAAGAAGGAAGCGACAAAGTCATTATAGTAGAAGTAGCACTTGAAGATTATCTATCAGATTGAAATTTCCATAAATATGCAATTATTAATTTCATTATAATCATTCGCAATAGTTAATTTTTTTCAATTTAATACAATAGTTTCAATTTTCATTTAATATTTGCACTGTCTAATTAAAATTTTATCAAGATTGACGATGTTTGAAATTGCAATATCTCTGAAATGATGATATGTAGAAAAAAGATCATAGAGACAATTTTTGTAGAAAATTTAATAATCTACAACTTTTTTGTAAGCTATTTTTACTATAACATTCGTCGTTTGCGAGAAAAAAACAAAAAACCGAAATTTTTTACCTTTGACCTTGAATAACTTTTTTAGCAGATGTGGGATCGATGGAGACTTTTGACATTTCATTTGTAATAATAAAATGAAGATCTCCACCAATTTTAAGCTGTATCATCATTAATGCAAGCTTACCCTATTTTTATGTCTGTTTTGACTGAGCAATAAAAAAAATTCCTTACAGTTACTGCTTGTTATGCTATTATAATCGTTAGTAACAGCTCTCTCCCTCACAAAAAGATTCTCATGGCAGATTCCTTCGGTAGATTATTTTTCGAGAAAGACCGATCATAATCGAATTCTTGTTCAACCTGTACTCGAACCGGAGAGCTCAAATTTAGCAGTTGGTGTACTTGGGAGCCAGTCCACATATATCCTCAGTAACAGTCATAGAGATGCTTCTCACAACCATATTTGTTTCTCTGATGATAATAAGAAAAGCTTAATTTGGTAATTAAACTTAAATAAAATTCAAATAATTTTGTAAATTTTATTTTTTTGAAAAGTTTTCGTATAGCATTCCATCGTACAGATGTTTTCGTATAAATTTCATAGAATCTCTATTTCGAGCATCATTGCATTTTATGGAAGTTTGTAACAATTTTAACTAAATTGTTGATTAATCTGTAACTTTAGTTTTATAGATCGAAGAAAGAATTTTAGTTTCTTAACTAAACTTTGTAGGTAAAATACTCATAAACTAGGAAGGAGATATCCAAATTAATCGACCGAAACTAAAAATTATTTTTTTTTTAATCTAACACATTCAAGAGATCTATTATTATTGTGTATAATTAATTATTTGTAATTTATTATATTTGGTCTATATATTGGCAAATTCACAAACTATATAAATAAATTACAAAAACAGGAAATATCATTTACTTTATAACGAAGCATTATACATATAATTGTTTGTATGTTTATCTGTCTATCTGTACGTATGTATCTACATAATATTGCTCTTAATACTGCTTCCTCACAACACAATTTTGACGCGGTTTTCATAAAATGATTATGACTCCTACAAAGTAGGTTAATACTAAAAATTTGCGAAAGCTTCTGCCAGCTTGTAATATATCATAAAAGACAGTACGCTTCGTAAGTGAACTAACGAGATTTTAATTTTTAAAATTTATTTTTAACATAATATTATGATAAGAAACTCTATTTTTATTTTATACAAATATTGGTAGTCGGGGAGCTGCAATTGAATTTGTGCAAGCTTAACTATAGTCTTGAAGTAAAACGTTAGGATATTCTAACCGGTGAAATATTCAGAATCCATTGAAGTATAAGAACGGCCTGAAGCTGGAGGTGTAGCAATTCCCACAACTAGTAAATACTATATAACATAATAATATACCTAAAGTGAAAAGAGAATTGAGGTTTACAATAATATGAAAATGTAGTTACTGAAATTATTTTACTTTCTCTTATAGTAGGTATTCCTTCTATTCTTGCATGTAAATTCAATTAAAATTATTTTCAGTGATCTAGCGCTAATCCAAAATTTCTTTTTAGAGAAAAAAGATTGTTTTAATCAAGAAATTTAAACTTTTATTTATTACAACTATAATATTTAGACGAGGCAATATATTTTTCAGCTTAAAATTGAAAATTTTCAACATTGAATTGACACAATAATTTATTATTATAATAACGATTATAATATATCTTTTCCTGAATGAATCTTGATTTTGGAGAGCAGATCATTAAGCATCGAAGTTTATCGAAATTTATCGAAATTAAAAAGATCTTATAGAAACGAAATATTTAAATTCCGCAGAGCAGCATTATTCTAAACTACTGCAAGCTTCAATTTCTTCTACTTTATTTGATTCGTTATTCCGCAAAATAAGCAATTTATGAAGCATTAAAACAGGAAATTAAGCTTTTGAAAGACAAATAATTTGGTTTTTGATTTTGAAATATGAAATAATTATTTTTCTCAAAATGGAATGAACTGAAGCGTTCTATTATATTTTAAATATAGTATAAGAGTTACGTATTTAATTAGAAGTTGATTTTAGTCTATGTTTCCGCGTAATAGGATCACAACAACTAGCAAACGACTAGCGCATTTTCTATAAAGCTTGTGTATAATTGCTTATTATTATTGCATTTTCCTTTCAAAAGTTTATTCGTTTCACTTATAACAATACGTTTCCTACTAATACTAAAGCGAGTATTAAAACTTTTAATTATCTATGTTTGAATTTTTGAAATATTAAAAATTTAAACCACAGAAAGTAGAGAATTTGATTTAGTGTGTTATTTTTTAAGTTTTGCTTTTATAATTTGTTAATAATGTTAATAAATTTTAACAATTGAGCGTTGTAATGCTGCCAGGTAAGCTTTTCAGAAAGTTTTATGCTTTTTATAATTAGTGTTACTGATAGATTAACTTAGAATCTGGTAAACTAGGAACTAAAGCAGCTTTAGATTTGAGGAAAAAATTCTAAACTCTCTGCGAGAATTTTAATTAACTCGATTATGAAAACCCTTTGGGATTTAAAACTCATTATAAAAGCCATATTCTAAACACTAATTATTTAATTTTATTAATTATAGAATAAAATACTAGTATTATTATAAAATTAGTCATTTTAGAACAAGGTTTACAGCTGCATCTTAAAAATTATTTTATTTTCCAAAAATACCTAATAAGAAAGATAATAAATATTAAAAAAACAAAGATATCGTTTATATTTCGCTAATTTTTTTTGCAGAAAATCCAAACAAATCTAAAAGATTTACCTTCTTGCAAAGAGTGCTTACAACATAGTTTGACCAAAACAAAGATATCTATATATATGAATCAAGCCTAAGCAAATGCTTATACTTATACTAAAAGTATTTCTAAGATAAAAATTAAGTTCATTTGTAGTTATTAAGAAACACCAAAGTTGAACATAGAAACATTTTCGTTTAAGTTTCGAATACAAGCATTTTCTAATATTATATTTATATCGCACTCATTGTCTCAAAAATGTTTATCAAAATTTGCAACATCCACTTGCCTCAATTAATTGGAACAATGCTGTGAGACTTTTTTGGTTTCTGATGGTTAGATTCAAGAAATACTAAATAGCCGAAGACTTATTAAGAGAATAATTCAAACTTAAATTATCTAATTGGGAATATACGATTATTGTCTTCTATTTTGAATAAATTAACCTGTATTCTTAACGTTTGGGTGCAAGGTTCAATCTGGTTTAAAAACTTGTCTCGGAAGATTATTAGTAATAAAATTAGCTATAAGCTTACTTTTGATGAAGCAAATTTCACTAAACTTAGTCTATATTTAATCAAGTTGATTTTAAACAAAACTCAACTGAGACCAACTTGAGACCAATCGGAGATTCGCTTAGCAAATCCTATCGTTGATAACACGGTAGATAATGTAATCTTGTTATGAATATTATTTAATAATAATGATAATAAAAGTAAAATATCTCCCGAATCCTATTATGGGTGCAATAATACAATTTCATACAAAGTCCCGCGACTATATTACTTATAATTTGCTTTAAAAAATATCTGCTAAAAGAAACAAACATTCAAATATGCAATCATATCGACATGCATTTATAAAGGCTTTATTATTTGTTTACGTCAAGGTTTACAATGTCTAACAATTTTTATTAAAAACATTTCTATTATAGCTTTCAAAGTAGCACGTTGGATAAGAAAAGATTACCATGCTAATAATAAATATCTTTTAATGATTTGAAATGAATGAATTAGTTAAAACAAACTATTCTACTGAAATCGTTAGATTTTAATAAAAAGATCTCTAAACAAATTTCAAAGCCTTTATATCGTATTTACTTAGTGTTTTGGCCAGTTCGCGAAATTGACACTCAGTTTATGAACATTATTTTTTACATTAGTATTTGTATTTTCATTAGTATTTAGTTATTTGTATTTAGTATTTATTTATTATTTATTATACATATACGAGGGTTCGCCCATTAACAAAAAATACTAATTTTATTACATGAGTGCATTACATAACGTACACAATAATCATATAACATAACACTAACAAAAATACCACAACAATGAATCAAAATTTACCATTGACGGTTCTAAAGCTTCGCACCTCTTATAAATTTAATACATCCATCAACACCAGAATTAAATGCATCAAAGCCGCTCTAGTACTGATTACCCAATCTCTGCATTCTACTAACGGGAGAGTTGTAACAATAATTGGTAGAGGCAAAATCTACAGAAAACAAAGAGCCCTGTGTTAATCCACCACGCGGAACACGAAAATTAATTTTTGCCAGGAGTCCTGGACAATCACAATTGCCATTAATAATCTTAAACAAAAATATTAAGTCGGACATGATCCTTCTATCATACAAGGTAGGCAGGCAAAGGAGATTCCGCATAACTCCATAGTTTTGCTCTTCGACATCCAACTGAAGTCAACGTCCCATCATCCGCAGAAACTTGTTCTGAATTCTTTCCACCAATCGTGAATTCCCCGCGAAATACGGTGACCAAATCGAAGAACCTTACTCTAACAATGATCTGATTAGAGACACGCATAAAATTTTCAATGTAAAGCTTTTTTTGAACTCTAGAGTATTTATATATATTTCTATTTAGTATTTAGTATTTAGTATTTAGTATTTAGTATTAGTATTTAGCATTTAGTATTTAGTATTTAGTATTTAGTATTTAGTGTTTAGTGTTTAGTGTTTAGTGTTTAGTGTTTAGTGTTTAGTGTTTAGTGTTTAGTGTTTAGTGTTTAGTGTTTAGTGTTTAGTGTTTAGTGTTTAGTGTTTAGTGTTTAGTGTTTAGTGTTTAGTGTTTAGTGTTTAGTGTTTAGTGTTTAGTGTTTAGTGTTTAGTGTTTAGTATTTTGTATTTTGTATTTTGTATTTAGTAATTAGTTAGGGGATTCACACGTATATTTCGTTGTATTTCTACACTCTAGTAAATGTACACAAGTTTACTAGGGTGCATATGGTTGCATAGCTATTTCCCATAAGAGCAAATACACCCTGGGTGTTGTATTTCTAAATAGCCCTTGAACGTGTTTTTTCTACCGTTGTATTTAAAAACCAATATGGCGGACTACAGCTGATTAAGTGCAGAAGTATTTTCTATGTTTACAAATATCATGTTACAATACAATACAATTTTTCTTTTTATGATTTTGTAGGCATTTTAATATGTAATTCACTACTATTTTAAACATGTGCCGAAAGTAAGGTTAATAAAACAATAACATAATTAATATTGTAAGGTTATGTATCACATATATCACATCAAATACAATTATTAATATCATAGGTGTGTTTACAGTTATGGTATTTGGCCGTTGTAAATATACAACGATGGTAAATATACAAGGGAGTGTGAATACCCTAAGGATTTTCATTAGAACATTAGTATTTTCTACAATTTGAACATTTTTTCTTTACAGTTCACGTAATTGACAATGCATATTTCTTTGCTTGATGAAAAACTTTTAGGAATAAAAAAGTATTTTAAGGTATTACCACAAATAAAAAATAGGTGAGGTCTATAATGTTTAATTTATTCACTAGTCAAAAATAGAACAGAAAACATAACACATAGTAGTAATCACAAAAAATAATATAAAGCTTGTGCAATTGTCGATTAGTCAAAATTTTTATCAATATTTTGATATTAAATAAAAATATTTTTAATTGTTTAAGTTTTTAATTCCTGTAATTTTAATTGCTATAAAACATTTAAATTTTTCTATTAATTAACTAGAGTACGCCTAGGAGTGGTGATACAAATAGCTTGAATTCGTCAAGATGCTCATCGCACGAAACATGTAGTCTTCAAAATAATATAACAAAGGCGAAGAAATATAATTTTTAAAACCATTTATTCATTATAAATAAATGTAAGAAAGTTCAAAAAAGAGTTAATGTTTGAAACTTAACAAATTAATTTAAAAATAAAATAATTTATTGCTTAAGTAAACAATCGAAAATTGAACAACTTCAAGTGTATTGACCAACATGCGTCGACAGTGCGGGTATACGCGAGCAAATAACAAAATTAAATCACATTATCAAAAACAAAATTTGAAGAAAAAAAATATAGATGAATTGTCTTGGCAACGTGTGGTGATGGGATGAATAATAAATAGGTGGACCAGTAAGGTCGTGTGGAAATATCCTCTGAGAGTGGAGTGATCCACAGTAAAAATTTAAATAATCAAAATCATTTAGAACCACAAATAACAAATTCAATTTGGATAAATCTACAATATAATTTTGGAGAAACACTTTGAAGAACATTTGGAACTGTGGCATAGAAAATATTTGGAAGTAGATGAAAGCTGCTCCATTTAGCGTGAAGGAGAGAAAGAGGAAGATTCACAACCAATATAAAGGAGAGACGATCGAGGATCGATTTTAAAAGAAGAGAAAGACAGGTTTGAACAATCCACATTATTAAGTGAGAACGGAATATTCGCGGAACACGTATTGAAATAAAAATAATATGGTGCATTGACGAATTTACAAAACTCAAATTAAAAATTGTAATTCAATTGTTTATTTAATTATAATAAATCTTAACGTTCAGCTAAAATTTCACAAGATTTTTCTTAAAAAAAAATAAAAGATTGCTAATAACTTTCATTTGACATTTCTTTGTGGAAGGCTGAGGTTTGATAAGTTTGCATTTACTGCATAAAGAATTAAGTAAGTATGCATTTTTAAAGATTTCACTCCTTAGCAGTGCAATATATATAAAACAAAGCTAAAGATAAAATGAAGATAAAAAGCAAAAATAAAATGGCACCTCAGTTTTGTCCCTGTAATCAATTTCTACATCAGTATCAAAATTGCTAATATCTAATAATTTTTCATGTTCTTACTAATCGGAAATAAATTTTTCTGTATTTCTGTACAAACACAATTCTTCCAGACTTCTTGTGAACATTGGTCCAATACCTCTTTCCACATTATTATAATAAATATCCTTTGAAATTAGCCCACACTAATTCGACTGCATTAAATTCACAGTAGTAAGATGGTAGTCGTAACACTTCATGACCATGATCTCTTATTAATTCATAGATTTTGTATTGTTTCTCTTTTTGTATAATTTGGACAAGGCAAGCTGTTCCAGATTGAACAAATGTGGATCATGTAATATTGTAAATTTGAATTTAAATATATTAGGCGCGAAATTTTAAATTTAGTTCATTTTGGTTACTTTAATATACAACGGTTGTAAAACGGAAGTGGTGGGAGTTTTCCGTTAGATTTGACCGTTAGAGATGGTAACAAAGGTCTTACAATTTTGTAAGTCAAGATGGTCGGATGTGTGTGATTTGGTACTTGGAATGTTTTGAGAATATTAAGTAATTGAAATTAAAATTATTTCAAAATAATTAGTTATCAACAGAATTAAAATACGTAAGTTAAAATATTTGATTTATTTTTCTAAAAGAATTTAATATAGGATTACGTTGAAATTTAGGTAATAATAATATCATGACCACGCGGTTAAGTAATTTTTTTACATGCGAGGTTGCATCTAAGTTTTTATTAATTTATCTTCAGTTATAAGATTTAATTACTGTTCGAGATTGCGATTTAATATTATTATCATTTAAAACGGGAGTAGGATTATGTAATGGGAGAGATTGATTATTCATATAATGTTTTACCAATGGCGTACCATTACAAGGGTTAGTTTGGTTAAGACGTAAGAGGAGTTGTTGAAGGTAATTTAATGAAGGCGGGTGTTTGAAGTGGAAATATATTTATCGTGGGATAATTTAATTTAGATGATTAAGTGTAACGGATTGTGGACGCTTACAATCATAAGATGGCGGTCAAAATATGTCGCAATAATAGGCTGATCACTAAAAAGGCGAACTGTAATGGAACCGGAAGTGACATAGCAAATGCTGTGATGTCGTTTCTTTCTTTTTTCATATATCTAAATGATGTACTACAAAATTATGATATTTCAGGACAGTTATTGATAATTTTAACAATGTTCCTTATGATTATTTGCAACCACTTATAAAATAGTAACAATTGAATACATTTAACTTAATAAAAAATTGAATATAATTAAAATTACAACATTTAACCAAATAAAGGGTAATACCAATTGAAAAACAATATTAAAGAACTGTGTTAACAAAGTTCTTCATGATTATTATTTGCGGCTATGATTATTTGCTAGTTTAAGTATGGGGAATTTATTTAGTTAAGTACATACGACTTATTTAGATTTAAGAGAATGACCAATTAGCAATAAGAGGGACGTACTAGTTTAACATGACGATATATTAATAAGGTGACAGTCTTAGCTTAAGTGACGAGGTATTAGTTATATAAAAGCGGATAATTTAGAATATAGGGGTTATTATTTAAGGGCTTACGGAATATAAAACCAATTGAGTCGAACATCGGAATGCATACATGAAATTCTTACAAATTACTATAGGTTGTGGTTGGTAATATAAATATGAATAATCAATTAGAAAACATTACGATCAGAGGGATTAACTATCGAACAGTTATTAAATCAAATTTCAAACTAGAGTATTCTGAATTACATGATATCAAGGAGATTAACTTTGCTGGTAAATTGGTTGTCGGACTACCTTTTTTTTGGTTAAAATATATTCATCGTTAAACCGAATCCTGTGTTTTATTTAAATTGTGTGTACTAATTATTCCTTCAGGTGTCCTAGCAGTGGTTACGCCACTGGACAAATGTAAGTTTGAAGTTAGTAAGTAAGGTAAACTACGTTAGCATTCAAAGAGCCATCCGCAAATTTAAAAGGACCTGTAAGTGTTACTACGAGAGAGATCACAACGTGCGAGGTTTGCTTGACGATCACAGCTTTGGTTTGGTTTGTAACTTTGATTTGAGACGGCGGTAATTCAAATTGAAGAACAAAATATTACAATCATAATCGATATTGTTTTCAACTAACCAGGCTGCAATCTTTGCTTTACACCAGGATGTCGATGGCATCTTTTCTATTAACATAGAATGGTATTGGGCATTATCCATTATCAATTCTAAATTGATGATTAGTTTTTCAACAATCCACTTTTTAAACATGTCACCTTTCATATCACCATGGTAGTCTTCTTTTTGAGACTTGGAAGTAAATAATAATGATGCTTTTTTAATAAAACCTGAACTTGTTCCAGCATGAAGTACAATGAATCGTTTTCCATCATATTCTTGCGGTTTTTCTACACTTTTAACACTAGCATCTTGCCAGGATTTTCCCGGATTGCCGTTAGAAAATATTCATGTTTTGTTAAGTAAAACCAATTCATGTTTAAATTGTGACTTTGAATTCTGTATGTAGGTTCGCATAAATTTAATTCGCATATTAGCAATATCGGTTTTATCAATTAAAGCTCTGCAGTTATCTTCCTTTTTACATTAAAAACTCATTTCATGTAAAACACGCTTTAAACTGCAGTTGCTTAACAAAATCTGGAGTTTCTGTAGCTCACCATTTAAAAAACTAGCTGTGACGTGTTTTTCTGTAATAAATTATTGTATAATTTTTATATATTTTTTTAATTATTGTAAACTCACTTTCTTCATACATTTTATATAATGCAAATCTAACATTCATTTTTGATGATTCTGCTAAATCGGAAGTTTAAATTTTTCTTTGTAATCGGTTTTTGCCTGGACTGCAAACAATTGGATTAATCTTTTTTTTGGTGTTTTATTTGTTGAACAGATGATCGAAATATTCCCAATGCATCTGCTACACGCTGTAAAAATTTAAATTTAAGTCAAGAAGATAAACTGTTGTAATTGAATAATTGTTACTTTTTCGACTGCACTAATCGGTAGATGGAACAAACGTTAACTTTTTCACGCTCATAATATTGAAAGATATTTAACACAAGTTGTCGTTCCTGAGATTTTAAAGTTTTTCTTTAAATTGGCATATTTTTTATTTAATAGAAAATCTAACAAACCAAAGAATGAACTCGAATGAAATCTGAATATAACCTTAAATTACAAACAAACTTGATAGGCAATCACAATAGAAACTACTTTTATTATAATTATTATTCACGCTAAGAGCTAATGTAGCTATCTTTTTTAACGCATACATTAAGTATCATTATTAATTTTACATTCACACTCTTATAACAAATTTATTTCAGTTCGTCTTTGTTGCACCTAATGTTACTAATTATTAATTTAAAAAAGAAATTGTCGATACTTCATTCAGATGGTCATGATCTCAACTTTACATAACTATTAATAAATTAATGCTAATACTACGTTGAAGACTAAAACTCTGGTGATCAAAAATAAAAATAGAAAGTTAACGAACTAACATTTACCTGAGGGTAAATTCAGTTAAATGTATGATTTATTGGTGAATATCTTTGAAGATGATAAATCAGCACAAAGAAATATTAGAATACGGTCAAAAAATAAATTTACCTACTGAAAAACGAACTATTGACCAGTTTGTAAAATCACCAAGATTCAACTTCAACCGTACTCATTATAATTTTGATCTTTCAAATTCAATAGAATGATTTCTTCGTTTGAACCAACTCAGCAATTCCAAATGAAAGTTAAAAACAGCACAAATATTTATTTACAAATAAAAATAATCTGGGTTTCCCATCAAACGAGTTATTGATATAAATTTATAATCAATGCTTTTTCTTTGTACTTGCTCCAATAATTTTTAAAAATGTAAAAAATATTAAAATTAGGCGTTTACATTTAAATAAATTTCTAATTAATTTTAAAAGTAAGTATTCAGTTTGAGCCGACATTCGCAATATGCAACTTGTAATGTTCTTATAGAAACTCGATTAAAACTGCTATTAGTAAAACTTAGAGTTAATTGACATCACAAATGCACAAATTAGTGATTTAAGTTAAAATAGCGTTATGGTAATGGTATTCAGCTATTAACGTTTAATCTTGTAACCGTTTGCAATTAAGGAGCTAAATAAACAGTCAAGTATAACAAGTATTATAATTTCTATTGTCGAAAGATTCAAATTGTAAGCAATTTTTATGTTAAAATTATATTATGAAAATAGCATTAGAGAATATAGAAAAATAAAGAGAAAGTCGAAATATTAAAAGGTGAATGACTTAGGATGACAAACTTAAGCAGATTGAGTAGTAATTTTGAAAACTCTCGAAAATTAAATATTCCCTACCACATTCACTTCGTTAGGTTAGAAAACCAATAGTATGGAATACCAAAACTTTTTCTTTGTATTTTTACAGAATAGACGTTTAAGTCAAAAAGTTGGAGACACCGTATAGCACGTGTAGCGAAAAGAATTAAAAAATTTGAATATAATAATTTAAGCTGCTTTAATTAAATGGATACTTAAGTGGTTGCTTGAATCTTTTTATCCGGTATTATTCATGAAGGTTGACACTGTATTAGAATTCATACTTATGTTAATTTTATTAACTGCTGAACGGAGTAAGTTACGGTTAAACTTTTAACATCTTCCAGTAATAAAAAATTGTAATGTTTTACAAATAAAAATTTCATGTAGTCTTTTTGTAAGGAGCAGTGCTTAAATCTTTTTTTGTGTATATAATTTTTTCCTTTGTAAAAAAGAGGTGGTATAATTTTCTTGCAAGTGCTGCTCAGTGGTGCGTTTCAGTTATAGCGGAAATATGGTAATCTACTTGTATTAAAGCCGGCTCCTGCCTTGCTTCTAGATAAATCTTTTCAAGCGAGACTGTTTCAAGTGTAAATGGTGGCAATGCTCTGGATTGGTGTCTTATACATGGGATTATACTTGATACTTAGTTACTAAAATAATTTCTACTTTACATATCAACTTCTGACAATACCTTGTGCGGAAATTTTCAAGTTTTGCTCCTGAGAGTGGAAAATATCATTATTTTGAACAATTTTAAAATGGAACATTCAATTTAGAAGGCCAAGTTTCTCGAATTGTTTTATTAATTAAGATTAAGATTTGTACACACAATTTACTTTATAAAGAATTTTCTTTATAAGAATTAAATCTTACTTCTTAAGAGAAGCACAGATTACTGTGTATAGGTTGCAAGAACTATAATTTTTATAAACTACACAATGCAATAATGCTGCAAATTATACGACGTAGAATAAGTTGTAAAATATCTCGTGGTACTTGTTATTTTTTTATTGACTTCATTATAGTATGTTATAATGCCGCATAAAATTCAAACCATAAACATGCCATGTTAAAAAAGGTTCAGGAATTGTACAACTAATTTACAATATCCAGTTAAAAAAATAAAGACCTTATTTGAAGAGCCTAGCATATGCATGTATATTATTACGTATAAAATGTTTTATTACTCAATGGTCAATATCATCAAGAAAGGTAAAAGTTCATAGCTAACTTGGACAGGTTATTTCAAAATGGAGTTCGAAATTTACGTTCAACTTTGAACTTGATCGAACATTTTCTTATATACATAAAAACAAACAACTTCAAACATGCAAGTTGATTGCTAGAGATGTACATAATTTTTTGTACAATAAATTTTTTTACGATGTTTGCGTCGTTGAAAAACGACATAAAATTACCTTTTAGGTTACAAAAATCGTTTAAAGATCAAAAGTATATTTTTTTGTTCTTTTGCAATTTATGCAACTTTTTAATTGAGTTAAGAAAAACCACAAATACACAAAACTTGATTACGAAAGTTTATAAACTTAAATATAATATTAATTAAAGGAAAGAAAATACCAATTTATACAGATATAAAATTAACACAAAGAATAAAAACAAAAATTCTGATAAATCTTGAAATCCGGTACACCTTAGAGTAGTATAATTTCCATAAATTTGAAATTCAATTGGATATATACACACTTAAAACGATAAAATTTGCGTCACGTAGAATCGCGTTACCGCGTTTATATTTAAACAAGATTAGTCTAATTCTGGAAGAAGTTACGATTAATATTTGTACTTGCCGTAAAATTAATTTTGTTTTGGGAATCACGTGTAATAACGGTCTTTTATTATTATCTGATAATTAAACTAATTTAATTTTTTCAGTAAAACTTTAACAATTACCTTTCCAGCTTGACATCAAGACATTCGCAAGTGCGCAAGAAAGATTCTGATTTAATCGGGCATTTATGGGGATCTTAGCCTTGTGGACAAGAAAGAAGCTAGGATTAAAACAATGCAAAAGAAACCCCGTATTTGCATACAAAGCAGGTCTTAGAAAGCAGCGATCGCGTAAAGTGAATTTACTGAGGCGGTTGATGGCTGTTCTTTTACATGCTTTGCTTTTCAATAGCAGAGAATGGCGAGTTTACTCTTTACAGCGTCTCATTTCATTAAGCTGTATGTTCGGTTTTCGATTTTATTTCATACCAAAAATTAGGATTACGATTTTCTTAATAAATTTAACGTAAAACTAAAAGAGTTGCTACAAAAATTGAAAGGAGAAGGAATACTCAAAAGATTAAAACTTTGTTCCATTCCGCTTTGTACACAATTAATAAATCATTCTGTCAATTTTTGGTTGATTGGCAGTGTAATTTTTATAAGAAAGAAAATTGATCGTGCTACATTTTTACTTAAAACCCATTCTATTAACGTTTCAAGTTTTTAAAGGATATTTCTCAGAATTAGATAAAATTGTATCGAAAATCTAAAGCAACGCCTACACTATCAAAGTAATTTGCTATAAATAAATTTATAAATTTATATGGGTTTCTCTTACTATTCTATAGCCTATAGTGTGGCTTGGAGATCTTCTTAAACCGAATAAAGTATTACAGTGCTATCTTATTTTAAATATTATTTAACCTGGTTTTATCGGCTTCTTGAGTGGATCACGACTCTCGCTCACCATTGTAGTAATTAAACAAATAAAACTACAACTTGTTTCAAAACAGTTGCTAAGCTGCTATTTGTATTATGTTCACAATTTATTATCTATACGAAAGTGATTTTACTGAAATTAATTCCAGTAATAGTGCCTAAATAATTATTATGTTCTGAAACTTTTGTTTGGTAGTTCTGATATTTTTTTATAGCGAACTACAGCTTTGTCGTCTTATTCAAGTTTATCAGCAACTTATTTATTGAAAACTTACATATTTATGTATTTACTGATTTGTTATAATTATCTATTTTGTCTTTCGATTTTTTTAATTATAAAGATACTGTTATATTACTAATGTATATTAATTGCTTTAGGGTGCTCTGAGATAACTATGTATTCCTACCTAGGTTTACTACACCAGATCAGGCCTTGATCGTAAAAATGATAACTTAAATTTTTATTATTTTGCCAATACAGATCTTAAGAAGCATGCCATTTCTTATGTATTTTTAAATTTTATATCTTGCTACTTTTGTTTTTTTTTAGAAACCAAAACCTTAATCATAATATTAATATTAAAATAAGTAAAGAGTTGATTTAATAAAATAATACCAAAAGTTCACTTTTGTGACGAACGCAATTGTTAGAGATAGCAGGCGACAGTAAAGAACTTTAGTGCTGTCCATCGCCTGCAGTAAAGTATTTTATTAAGTATTAATTAACGTTAATTAAATTTAAGTGTTTTACGATTTTAGAAAATATAACATATTTTATTCAGAGTTAATGTTCTTTAGTGGTTAGCCTGTAATTATTTGTTCGTATATATAGGTACATTTTATACAGTAGTCAGTAATGCATCTAACTGAATGGGAATTGCTTTTTATTATTGTTTACTATTTCTAGTAAATGTAAGCAAAGGTATCAAACAAATATTGATTCGGCAGAGATAACCACATAGTGAACTACTGTCTATTCTAACAATTAAACAGTAATACAGAAGTTGGCGCAGATTTTAATTAAATATTCAAACAGGTGTAGCTAGATTTTCCTCATAAAAAATAACTATACGTTAAGCCATTAAAGTGGTCGATGCCTTTAGGCAATTATGTATACGATAAAAAGTAGTTATAACTTAATCAACTTGCATTGTTCGAAAATAATGCGGAAACTAATATATTTCTAATAATCAATTACGCGACTGGTTTTATTGAACGTCATTGTCAAAAAATTTTTTTATATTCATATAGATAATAACCTATATAAATTAACAAAGATAAAATGATTAATTCTGCCACAGTAACAAATTAATAGTTTTAATAAAGCTTATAATTCTGCTTATAAGCAACAAGAACTTCTTCGTCTTTTATAACCAAACTTTTAATATTAAAATTTCTATATGCTGTGTAGCGGTGCAAATGTACGTTTGTGACGTTTGTTATTATTATATCGTCTAGCAGTTGCAGCTATTAAAATAAAAAAATTTTGGACATAAAATTGATGGAAATAAATATTTCTTAACCATGTGTGTCTTTTTTGTCGCAATTGTCTTAACAATAAGAAACTTTGAGAAGTAATTATATCAGTCATTTCAGAGTAAGTAATTTCAGAAGTAATTGCAGACAATGAGTCTGCAATTTCGCATGTTTTGAAGAACAGATTTTTGGTGTTACACGGTATCCTTTAACGTAATAATGATTTACACGTAAATTCCGTACAACATACAACTAGAATAATAAACTACTAAGGTCATAAAACAATACATATAACGAAAAAAGTTTCTTAAAGCTTTTTACTAATCACTTTTAAAATTTTTACTTTTCAGGTATTTTCTGGTTTATTAAATTAAAATTTGGAAAGGTAGTTTGCTACCATGAGTTTTAGTTAGAATATAATTTTAATTTTGACACAGGAAACACCTAAAAACTGAAAATTAAGGACTGAAAAGTTGAAAAGTGAAGAGTGAAAAGTTTCAAGCCACGGTCTCTCGATTTAAGAAATCCGGTAAACTTGACAACCAGAACATTCACACCAGATTCTTGTACTAAACGTTTAATTTAAATTTAAGAGTTTGATAAAAAATCTCCCAAATTTAAATTATTTAAAACAACATAAACTTAAATCAATCATGAAAATTATACTAAACCGGTAGTTTGTTTGTGGTATTTTTCAATTTGTGTGCTTTTTAGAAGAGTGGTTTCGAAAAAACTGAATTTATTTAATTATAGTGATGAAAACAAACTGCACTACAACAATTAAATAATAACTACATTAAAAGAGTATAATGGTAATAACATTATTATTCCGGCTTTTCCAGTTAAAATAAAATATTAGGAGATAACCTAGTTTACATGCTTAAATTTAAATAACACACAGTAGCGGTATAACCCAGAGCGGGTTTTGGTGAACCACTTAATTTTATAACCGGTTTTCAAGACAGATTACCTCGATGGTTTGCCATTTCTTGCCGGGAGATTACGGTTAAGATACAGTTTTGCAGTACTCGGGCTCAAATCAGGGTTCTCTGCTTAGTAGTCGAAGCACTTAAGCAACAGACCACAACCGTCCTCGCAATTTAAATAATAACGCTTAAATTATAATTGCGTTAAAAAAATTTAATGGTAATAACATTATTATTCCGGCTTTTCCAGTTAAAATAAAATTTTAATAGATAACCAAGTTTGCAAACTGCAATTTAAATTACAAAGTTGTAAATTTCATATTATGTGTTTTGTAAAAAAAAATGTTACAACAAAAAATATATTTGTTTAATCACATAAACCACTGTTACTACAGGACGGGATACATTTTAGTAATATACAATTTTGTACGCACCGGATAGGGATGCTGATACATATCATGCATAAATAATCGAACGCCCGCATGTTGTTGATAAGACCAAGTTATTTCCATTTGTCGATTATTTTGAAAGGACGTTTGATAAAACATTTGGTTGCGTTACTCGATATTGTGGCACTTTGCTTATGTGTACATGCAAATGACACCCAATATTCGTACCTGGACATCTGTTTAAAAATATGTAACGGTACTTTATAAATCAATGTTAAATAAAAATATTTTTTATAACAATTTATTTGTCGATTGTGCTAAAACATCAAAAACTCTTGCTAATAGCCTCTATTCAAAGATTACTGCCTAAATATTCGCTTTTCGATTCCAATAAATTTTAATAATGATAGGTTATAGAGATAAATATGGTAGATTATGAAACAGGACTGCAATAAAGATAATTTATATTTAATTAATTAAATTTTATTATCTTTTTTTGTATATTTCTAGGATATTAAAAGAAAATTTTAATTTCGGACCTTTGCTTTAAAATAACTTTTGTTACGTTTTTTGCCTACTTGACAAGTGGGCTACTTGGCTGTAGGGGTAAGTTAAACACACACGCAATATAAAGCATTCTCCGTCATGCTCTCTGTTTTCTGTTATTTTAATTTCAGAAATTTTGTTAAATTAAAATTAAGCAAATATAATTATCAATTTGAAAGCGAGAAATCTCTACCCATCAATTCCGGATTTCCACAGGGCATCATTGGTTTAATTGTGTACCTTTTGTTTACCGCAGACTTCTACCGTTTTAAACGTTCAATGGAAGGAAATATTAGCAATTTTAACTAAATATTAGTTGAAACTAAATATTAGTTGAAAAGGAAAAGAATTTAAAGGAAGTTAAAGGAATTAAAAGAATTTTCGCCTACTAAATAAATTAAGCAATTCATTTAATTTAAATTTGCTGATTTTAAGATTTAAAGAACAAACGAATTATAGAGACTTATTGAGAATTATTGAACGAATTTTTGAATTTATTTTAATAGTTTGATGAATAAACTCATGTTTTATTTAGTTTTAGTGGATAATATACTCATACACACAAAAAGTAATTAAATATTTAAATGTATGTTGAATTATTTAATAAAATTATATATTATTTTATTTACTTTATTGTTTATGTGAAACATAGCATCGACATGATAGCTATACATTTAAACTCATTCATAGCCACCAATTAGCGGCAATCAGGCGTGGTTCGCAGCATTGTGCCGCCGTTCTTGGCAATGCTCTTAACAATTCAACTTCAAGAATTCTCTGCTTAATATTTGAACATAATTTTTTAAATAGTTTTCTCATTTTAATGTTTAAATAAGACATAAATAATTTTTAATTCCAGTCCAGTTTAACTCGGCTTGTCGACAGAATATTGCAAAAAGACTGCAGCGACTATGCGCTAAAGAGTTACAAATTCACATTAGGTAAAACCTGCGGCTTTAAACAACTCGGTAACTATATTACAATTTTATATTGTTTCCGTGGGAATATTAATTTTCTGTATATATCTAATCAACTTAAAGCAATACTCATATTTATTTATCTATAAATAAGTAATTTTATTTAAATTGCAAATTAAATTATTTTATATCTTGATTTAAAAAAGAACACGCGCTCTTTTTTAATTTAATTATTTTCTTGACACTATAAATATATTTAATTAAAATTTTGCAGACACAGATAATCTTTTAGCTATAATATTATATAAACTTTAACAAAGACAATGTTACTGGTAATGACATTAGTCGCCAATGAATAAGCTTTTGATCAAGTTTCGAATAATAGACTGATGCATAAATTTATAACAAAAATTTTCTACACATTTAATTAAACTTTTGTGTTTGTACATGACGTCATGGACGCTAAGAGTTAAAATTAACTATAGAATTTTGACATTACTTCAATGGCTTATTCTACTATCAAAACAATTTAATTTGTGCTGGATAGGTACACAATATTATACAGCGATATGCCGACATTTGGTAATACAGACTTTACTCGGTGCTTAAATATATAATATATCTTTACCAGTTCTACGTACAGGTAGCCTACAAATACAAAGTCAGATTAACATAGTCACAATTTTTATCAAATTAGAAAAATTAAATTAAATGTGAACAATACCGAAGTAACAATTTTTTAACTATTAATTATAAAATAGGTACCTAATACATTTTTGAAAAAACATTTTGAAAAGATAATCTTTTAATTGTTATTTTAGTCCCAAACTGACGGTTTTTATGCATTAGAGCAAAAAAAAGAGACTGGATATGGCTGTCATGCAATAACCCCTTTAAGATAGTTAGATTAAGGGTTGCATACTCGATTAATATGTACATATATAACAATAACAGTTGGCGAAGAAGTAATGCCAACAGTAAAAAAAAATTTAGCACATTATATTGACACAATATTGTTGCATTGTCAATTTTAGATATAGCGCCAATATTGTTATATAAATATTTTGCAATATTGCTCCAATACAGTAAACAATATTTTTATAATGTTGAGTTGCAATATAACACCAATATCGTGATGCAAAGAATTTTCAGTATTAACTTGTTTATTGTAAATTAATATTAATGCAATATTAGCATATTATAATAAAATAATCAAATTAAACAAAATGTTAAAATAATACATTTTAACTGTTAAGTAACAAATACAAAAAAATAATATTTAAAGAACAATAAAAAAGACATTAATTAACATTTAACAGGTTTAGACTTGGAATATTTGAATAAGCAAAAAGATAAAAATGAAAATTGACAAAAAATCATTAAATACCGACTAAGAATTTTTGAAATATAAAATTACATTATAAAAATTTAAAATAAAAAATTTAGTTATACTATATTACAATATTAGTTGTCTGCTTTAGTTTGTTTATTATATACTCACATTACATACTACTAATTACCACACTATCCACTTAAAAAATTAATATTTTAAGTTTTCTTTCGATTAGCTATATAATATAGTATTGCTGCAATATTTATTTTATTAAAACAAAAAAAAATTAATAGCTTATTTTTAAGTTTTTATAATAAATTGTTACCGAATATTAATCTAATAATTTTATAGTGTTTGCAAAGTAATAAATTAATTATGTAATGTGAGTACCTCCAATAGTGCTTTTAATACATTTCCGCTATAATCATTGACCCATGATGCTTATGCAATAAAGATTAACTGTCACAATGTTGCAAAATTATAGAAATTGAAACTACGTTTAAATACATGCGCATTATTATATTTTTAATGTTGTAGCAATATTGTACCAATATTGGTTATATACTGTTGCAATATTGTTAGTTGATACTGTACAAACACTTGTTGCTAAAATTTTATTTTATGCTTACTGATATAATAAATAATTACGGTAAGTTATAATTTTATTTACTACTTAAAAATTATTTTAAAATAAAATCAAATAATAAAACCACTAAAACTCATTATATTTTAGAGAGTTATTTGGAACAAACATTTTAATAGAGAGCGATGTGCAAGAGCTGAACTGTCAAAACTTGACTTCATGTTAAATTTTAAAGAAACGTCTCTATTAATTAATTCCCGCCATATAATATGTATTATGCTAAGGGATAAATAAATTGTATCCATTGATTAGTATGACCGTTATTGTATTAAAGAAACTAGGTTCGATATCCGCAATAGATAATTTTTTAATTTGTTATATTGGCTGGATTAAACTCGAACCGACTATCGACTGATATAATTTCTGAATAACACATCGTACAGTGCTGTGGTATTTGAAAGACTATCAGATAAAATTCCACATAAACACATCGTTTGTAGAATTGCAATTTATTATAAAAAGATATAATTCAAGTTGTATGATGTCTTTATTTTATTTAAACCGAGTAATTAAAATTTTTACCGGAAAGTGGGCCAAAGGTTACCACCAGTTTAGTAGTCAGACTACTCAGGATTTTATCCTTTAATTGCAAAGTCTTTAAGTAGGTAGTTAGTAACGATAAAGGCCCTTTCAGATGAAGCGGATGCGGTTTTTAATCGCATCTAATAAGTGCGAACCCACAGAAAGATTTAATTGATAGTTCTAGTGCAGTCTTTTAGACCAAAAACTTGAATCACTGTTTTGATCTTTTTTATCATGTTATAAATAAAAGCTTTTCAAAAGTTGCGGATTGTACCGACAATAAGTGACAAGTTTGTTTATGGTCCTGAGTAGTTGAGAGTTTAGAAAAACTCTCATCTGAAACGAAACAAGCACTTTACGATTATTACTCATATCCGTTAACAACAGATAAGTGGGGAAATTTCTACTCAAAATTGAACTTATAATTTAATGAACTGTCAGTTAAATGCAGAGCAAATTGTTGAAGCTAAAATAAGTTAATAATTACTTATTTAGAACAAGACCAACGTCGAACTAACATTGCAATAATTAATATTCTGTGAACTACTTGCTAACTAATAGTTATTAAGATAAATATAAAAAAAACTTTATAGAAAAAGTTATATAAGCTCAATTCATCATCATATTTTACTAATCTGCAATGACAGTTTTCTATACTTAGCTCTCTCTCTCTCGCTCTCTCTTTTGTAATGTCAATGACGGCCGGCATCAAGAAACGATCTAGTATATAAGACAACAATTTTTCTATTTGCTAATGACTGATTTTTAGTAAAACTCTACTCTACGTCTTAATTGGCAATCAATCCCAACTTAAAAAATTGATAAAATATATTATTACTACTATTTTTTATTAATTTTATTTCAGTTAGATAAGAAAAAATATCTACTAAAAAGGATATGCTTACAGATTTAAAAGCATATACTAAAATTTCGCGATTTTCTATATTTCAATAATTAAATAATTTTATTAAATTAATTAATAACAAAATTAATTTAAATTAAAATATTTTATTAATTATATAATTAATAATTTAATTTAAATAAATACTATATCTTAAATTAAATTTAATATATTGCTATGGTTTATCTTAAAAATTTGGGGTTGCTGCTAAGTTACAACTTTTAACTTTAAATTACATTGTTTTCTTATGCATTTTAAGTTTGACTTAAAACTTAAACTTAAAATTTAGTAAAACTTACTAAATTCATATTCAATCTAATGCAATAAAATAGTTAGATTTATATTGTTAACAAATTGAAATGCTAAAACGAAAATGTTATAAAAGTTCATTAAATTTGTAAAAATTCAAAAGAAAACATCAACTTTTTTTCCTTCTGTTTTTTAAATAATAATGGACAACCATTTTTAGTTAGTACTAACGACAATTTAATTTGAAAACAATATTTTATAAATTACAATTAAGCACTTTGCTATTTACAATTATAAATTGAGCAGTGACTAGAAAGTTAAAGGTCAAGTAATAACCATGTCCCAACAAAAGAAAACGATAGAATGATCAAAACAGCGAAAATAAAATTTCTACTAAAGTTACATTCCCTAAACTACAAAAAAATATAGCAAAATATAATAGTAGTACAACAGTATAGGTAGAACTAGGAAAACATGAACGAATTAATTATGAGCAAGAACAGATCAGAACAATTGGTTTAACAGGTAAATGTAACAGATAAAAAGTGTTTATTTGGTAAACGATGTTTTGAGCTTGTCAACCTTTGATCGTTTGATAGGTTTCAGAAATAATTTTGTTTAACATTTCATTCAAATTAAATTTAACTAGAAGCGGATTTAGAATATATATATGCAAATAAAAGAACCCGATTCTAGAACATTTTCTAATTTTATAGATCAAAAATTATTTTTAAAGTTAAAATAATAGAATAGTATATCTATAGTATGTATTTTTCACTTTACGGTTAAAATTTAAATATTTAGTATTGTTAAATAATATTTTAAAATACATTCTAAATACTACATAATTTAAAGGTAATTCTACAATTTTTTTTATTATTAATAAGTAATTGTATATTATTTCAAAATTTTTAAGTATTTAAGATTTCGTTATTTTGACAGTTTTTGTAATACTGGGTGGTATGAATTCAAGTTGAAGTTGGAATTTAAGGTATATAAGAATTTTACTTGTGTACAATGTGAGTGTTTCACTAGTCAGAAATTCTTTGAAATAATAATATATAAACATAAAACTTAGATAATTGTATAAAAAAATAGTTAAAAATTTTGCTATGTAAATAAAGGTGGGAAGAACGAAAAAGTAGAAAAGAGTGGGGCTTGAATAGGAATACTTGAGCTGAGGCCTTCCCGTCAAATAGACGGGCGGACGAACATCATTCCCGCAATACAAATTTAAATTGTTAAAATTAAAAGGGTGAAAATATATAAAATTTGCAAAGTTGGGGGCATAGCAATATGTATAATTGATTGGTCTTAAAACCTACTGCTAAATTTAATAAAAAATGATGATTTTTAAAATAATATTTATACTGCGCGCCTTTACTGACTAATGATTTATAAATTTAATTTTTTTATGTTGTCAGATGTTTTGGTAACGATGTACCATTTCGTAATCAATCATCAGTAAATTGTCTGCGTCTGCTTTTACGTATCCAGTAACCATTTTAATTTTATATTGATGTTGACAAAAAAATAACAAAAGTTTCACCTTTTTAAGGTTAATTATTTATTTTAGATATTCGATTCCTACCTTATCAATCCACGAAAAATAGAAGTGGCAATATAGCAGATTTTACTTAATGCCGATTGCTTCAAACAGTTCCTTCTCCAGTTAGGTCAGTGACGTCACTGCCCAAACAATTTTGAATTTCAATTTGAATTTTTGTATAAATTAGACTTAAAAAACTACAGCTCCACTTTGATCTCTACTTTGAAATAAAAAAAAAGTGAAACTCTCCCATTCAGCTATCAGTTGTTAAATTGACTCTCGTTGGAAAAAATGTTGTCAGTACAAAAACAACAACCTTTAAAAACCCTTTTAGATATTGTAACCAAAAGCAAAAACCGAATAAATATTAAAAAGTCGCGCTTTCAACCCGAATTTAGATCTAAATGCAAATTTAACCCCTCACAACATAACATGACATAACTTCTATTTTTTTTAATTTTTGGGTTATGTGGTGATTTACTCTTTGTGGTCACTTTAGTTTCGAAGAAAGCATTTATTAATTGTATTCATTGTAAATTATAAATAATAAAAGGTTCAATAAATTTTAATATCTAAATAAATTTTTATAAAATTTTCCAGTTATGTTTTTAAATTTCACTTTATTAAAGTTAAGAAATGGGCTCGTTAAAATAAGTAAGGCAAAAGTTTCAAGTTCAATACACTAATTATTATTACACTCTTTATCTAGCTTCTTCTAAAAAATTTTTATCTTCCAATTAACACATATTTATAACTTTTGTTTTAATTTTCTTTTTGAAATTAATAAACTATTTTTAGATCTAATTAAAACACTTTTTATCTAAATTATTTGTTTTTTGTTAATTAAATACTCTTATAATAAATTTTACAAATTACTTGTAAAATCAAACTTCTCCTATATGTCATCTTGTGAAAAAGCTACGTGCTTTTTAATTTTCTGTTTATCGTATTCAAAAAATATACAAAAATATTATATTATATACCTAATTATTTTAAATTTCCCACAATATACACGTTGTGTTTAATGACATTTACACAGTTTGCAATGCGTATGTAATAAATGTATTAAAAGTTTTTAATTTTTCTATGATGGATTAATAAATTTAAAAGCTATATTATTAACTTTTATAAAAAAAGTTGTATTATAATTAATATATAAAAATTATTAAAAGCTTTTTGAACTTATTAGAAAGTAAAATTTTACCTACTTAATAATAATAAATAATTATATTTCGATAATACCAATCGAATAAAATAAAAATTTTTATTAGGTTATTTGTAATTAAAAATTACAGTAATGATAAGTATTGTATAACAACCCAATTCCAAGACTTCATGGTCTTTGAAGATGATGTTATATTCAGTGTATCTACACTTTTATTAGTTATGTACTAAGCAATATGAATATAACTGATTTGAGAATTAATTAGTAAGTCATAAAATTAAATTTATTAATTTAACACATAAAAATTAAAACTCCTTAATATAAATATTATATTAAAGAAAGATAATGCTTTTTATAGTATACCTTTCCACTTGATACTTAAATTTCCAGCTGTTTATAAGTTTGAAACAACTTTTTGTGCAGATAATGTCTCGAGTTCGTAAGTAGCGCTAATAAAGTAGAAATGTGTGGAAAATCTCATTTAAATTAATCATAAATTAATTAAAAATTTAATATTGCTAAATGAAAGCTTGGTTACATTAAGTAACGTATTTTATACTTTTCAATGTATAGGTTTTTATATTCAACGTGAAGAAGAAAAAATAACATTTAAAAATAAATTGTATGATAAATTTATTTAACAGCATTATTACAAATGTTGAAATACTTTTAAAATTCCGATAATTTGCAATTGATAAAAATAAAAAATATAACAAAAATATAATAAATTGCAATCTTCTGTGCGAAGTTACTCGCATCATGGTGTTTACATATTTTTTAATAAATCTTTCAATACCTGTTTATTTTATTTTTAAATTGTAATTCTTTTTTTAGAAGGCGTTATAAATCATATTAAGTATTTATCAAATCATTCTATGGTTCTTGAACCGTCACCTTTATTGTCGCTAGTGAGCGTGGGAGCATCGCCAGGCGTTCTTATTTACCGCACCCGAGCAAACAAAGCCTGATGAGCCCCCATGAACTACAAGTTCGATAATTTGTAGACGAATTACCTTTACATTAGAAAATTTCCTTCATCATTTTTAAATCTTTTTATATTCTCGGAAATGTTTTAAAAGAAATAAAAATTCGTTGTACATTTTATGAAATCTACGATTTGAAAACACCAGAACTTCCTTTATTAAAGAACGGAGATGCTTCTATTATAGTAACTGTATTTTAAAAATATACTTTCAATTACAATAGATTTATTGAAAGAGTCAAGAAAGCAATATCAAGAGATAGCCCGCTTCATTAGAGTACATCGGCAAAGTTTGCAGGAAAATAAAATACGAAAATAAAAAGTCCTATTAGCTTGAGTCGGATCATCAGCAATGCCCAAGGGTATAATCCTGATACTTTTTCTAACAAGGTGGATACAAGTTTTGTTAGAAACGTTTGAATGATGTGTACATAACAAATACGACTATTTTTTGCTTATAAACTCTAAATTAAAACAGAATTTCTGTCGTATTTAATTTTAAATTGAAAATACAAAACATTCCAAATTAATTTCACGTTTTGTAAATTTGTTTTTGTTAGTTGGAAAATTTTGTTAAACAAGTTAAACCGTTTTATACGATCTTAATGAAGTTGCAGCGTGTTAAAATAATTGTTACATAATTATGATTGATAATTGGAGTATCACCATGATGTGTGTCAGCTGCATGACTGCATTACAGTCCAAAATAAAATAAAATAGAACGGAGCGTAATAGTTGTTATTAATTTTGGATTTAATTACGATGTAATAATAAATTATTATCTAATATTTTCAATATTTGGAAACATTTTAAACGTGTTAAAGTGGGAAAGGGCACGAAGTTGCTTACCTTTTACAAGATTTCGAGACCCTTTTAAGAAATTGGTTTGGCAGCTCCCTGATGCATTTTCAAAGACGAAATACATCAACACCTCCTTTAGGGTGGATAATATATGCGTCTTTCGTATATTGTTGATCCATTCGAATATAAAACGCACTTTACTTGATTGTTTTTAAATCGCTCTGCCACAATTACAATTTAATATTAATTTGTTGCCAATATAAATAGTTTTTTTTTGAGATACCAGAAAATCTGAAATATTCGCCATAATTTGAAATCCTTGTTACTTTAACAACTTTTCTGCTTCGAACTTTCTAGAATTGCGTACAAATTAATGTATTTTAGACATTATAATTAATTTAAAATAAATTTGTAGAGTTGGTAAATGGGTACAACATGCAGCGAGAATTCCTTATTATTAAATGAAAACAAGTATGAAATGGAATTCGAGTTGATAGCAATTAAATTGTGCATTGTAATCATAGAATGCTTTGATTTACGAATATAGTGGAATCTAGAGTGTGATTCTCGGTTACGGTTAACAAGGATGGTCATTCCAACCTCCATTCAATAAGTAACAAAGTTCCCCTAGTTAGTAGTTGGGCCATTTACTTAGATGTTTCCTTACTTCCTTATTCTGATATAGAAATTGAGATAAGATTACATCAAACTAAATTCCATATTGATGTGTATGAACGAACAATTTAAATTTCCTACAACAACTGAGCTCAAAATTTAGTTTTCCTATAAGTAAACATTAAACAGCCTCGCAAAATCGAACAAATGTCTGTGCTAAAACTAAACGAGTATTCCTTATAAACTCTTACATAAAATGAAACCGCTACTTCACTTTGCTCATTCTGGATTTTAAATTGAAATTTTACTTTGAATTTGATGCGATCAAAGTTAGTTGCTCTTGAAAGAGCACGAACAGAATGAAGGAAGCAGTTTTATCTACATACAACTCAAAATTAGAATATTTTACAACTGACTGACAAACATGAAAGAAGACTTTATTAGTTGATTAATTTTCCAAGATGATTAAAACGTTATTAATATTTTCAACTATATTTCTGTGCATATTTCAAAAATATGAATTTTATAATAAAGAATATTAATATTAATTTTTTGCCTTATTATTATGCTCTCTTAACAAAGTACACATAAAGTTTTTGCTTAAAGAAGAAACTTAGAAACAATTTCTAAGCAGTAACTTTTAAAAAGAGAAAAGTATAAAAGACTTGTTTGGAAGAAAGCGATTATATTTTATGCTGCAAACGGCGTGAGTTAAGATTTCAATATTTTATCAACATCTAGTTATAGATTTTGTGAATTAAGTATGAGGACCAACAAATGAAGTAAGTGCTCGATGTTGTCAAGAATGAATAGAAAATGATCGTGGGGAAGTGCAGCTCGCCGCTTTCAACAGAATTTTAATTCAACATTCAATAAGACTCAAATGGGCTCTAATTATAAATGAGAAGCTCGTTCGTTTGAAACAAACGATTAACGATTATCTCATTATCTTTATATCTGAATAGGCTGCGAGTGAACTCATCAAAACTTGCAGTCATACATGATAGATAGCAAACTGTAGGTACAAAGGATCTCTACAAGTTCAAAGAGACTAGATGATAACGAGCAAAGCCAAATTACTCATCCTTTATATTGGTAGGTTACGTTGGTTCCTATAAAACCATTGTTATGTGGCAGACACAACGCTTCAGAACAGTGCGAATAGAATGAATTGAGTTCTTGTTTTTACTACTTTAGAATTAAAATTTAAATTTTAATTAACCAAAATTTATTCTATTCTTAATTCTCTAAAATTAATTTAGAACCTTATTAAGACCACCGCGAGTTAAAAAAACTTTACTTGTACAAGTTACCCTTTTACAGTCACTCAAGTACAAAATGTAAAACTTAGCTTGGGTTTCACTCCACTATTTGTTACGTCAACGATTGCTTTTTGGTAGTTCGGTTTGGAACTTTTGTGAAACTGTATCGTTACAGCAACTGTTTGTACGATGTTGATGTAATTTTGCACTTATTAGGTCTGACCAAGATATGGATGGTGATGAAGAGCAAATTTTAATTTTAATAATTCAATAAAGTGACCAATAATATAAACAAACTGTTACGTGATTTTCCGTAAAAGAAATATCTATTTTATTTAATTTTTTAGATTCTTCATTAATTAACAGAATATAACTCTAAATATTTGAAATAGAAATTAAAAACTGTTAAAATCATTCAGATGTAGTTTATGCTTCCAGAGGTAGCTCTTGCTACGACAAAACACTGTTTTGTGAACTAAAATACAACTATCGAGGTACGTAAATTTGTTTCTTATCGTACTTTTATTTAATAACCTAATATGCATAACAACATGAATAGATTTTAACTTCCATGTTCTGAAATAAATCACAAAGACGCTTTAGTTTCGAAAACAGTGTTTCGTCTATAGTTAAGTTTTGTTTGACTTTTAAACTTTTTGCGCACATTTGAAATCAATTCTATGCCGTACTTCAAAGCTATTTGATATATCATACATATCCAGCTTCGGAGTGCAGTATATTACCAGGTTTTTTAAATCAACTACTTGCTATTTAGTTAACTGTAAAAAGTATCGTACGCCAAGTAATTAAATAAAATAATTAATAATAAAATTTGCTTTACGAAGTTAAGTTTTATAAAATAAGTAAACAAAATTTTTAAGTTTTGAAATGAGAAACATAGTGAAGGATAAATATTGTAATAATTTTAGTATGTACGAAAATACTTCAAGTAAAGAATTTCTAAATAATTTTTGAGAATTCTTCGAGTGACCGTACACAAGAATTTAAATCGTTTGCATTCTTAATAGTTTAATTCACCAAAAATATAATATAGTATTATATTGCACAATGTTGACTACGTAGTAAATTAACATAGCAGTAAAACTTAATTTAAAAAATATTATACAAAATAGTGTACATAATACTAGAAATGTATTTCTACACTTCCAGTACTTGAAGAGTAATTTCTTAGATTATTCTCAAACTATTCAACTAAAGCAGATACTTCAGCGAACAAAAATACTCAGTGGTAAAAATCAAATAAATCAACAAGTAAGAAAATGAAGAAGTTGAAAAACCTATTGAACATTGACTTGATCTCGAATTAAACTAGTACCGGAAGACTAAAAAAGCAACCCATCGTTTATAAATATCGGTATCAATTGTGATTTCACAAAGCCAAAAATCCTTAATTTAAAATTAATTAAAAATGTAAAATAATTAAACTCTATGTCATGGTAGTTATTTTAGTAGGGTATTATGTAACTGTTCACTGAGAAACAGTAAATACAGTGTAATTTTAAATGTCAACAAGTCGAAACTTTTAATTGTTGAATTGTTTGACATTTGCTACTTTTCGTTATTATGGTAGATGTACGTAAACGCATTTATAAAAAAAGTATAAAAATAAAATAATTTATTATTTAATAATTAATTATTTATTTATTGCACATCACATAATAAAATATGTAAAAATAGTCAAATACATAGGCAAGGTTCTGATTCACACTATTTATCCAAATTGATTTTTAAAATTTTACAAAATTTATACTTCTAAACATTTCTTTTTTTAATTTTTTCAGTCAGTTCCCTATATTCCGGTGGTATCTTATTTATATGAGAACGGGACAGATACGAGAAGCTTTTCTCTAATTTTGATCTTTTGTGTTGTAGAATAATATGTATTCTGCTCGATTATGCACTTCACAACAAGCATTTATTTTTGATACTAAAAAAAGATTTTGCAATAGATTTTCTTGGTTTTAAGAATGATAATAATGTGGAGCAGCGTGATTATAGCAATCAGAAAATTAATTTAGATCTTCAATCAATCCAACATTAAAACTTGTAGACATTATAGGAGTCTTGAAAACACCTGATGAAATTCAATAGATATTGACAGATATTAGAAGTTCTTTAGAATTACATACTACTAATAATAATTTTTATTTAATAATTATATAGTAATAATTTAGCAGTATTATTTCTAATACTTGAAAGTGACTACCTATAAAATATAATTTCTAAATACGTAGTTCATAAAATCTCAACAAATCTCTTACTTCTGTGAATTACAATTTTATATAAAAAGCTAACTCGCTCTACAGAATTAATTTGAGTGTAATAGTGTGCGCAGTAAAGAACTTGTGTTTGTGAAAATCTAAGGTTTCGAATATTTTGCTACAAAATTGTACACTATTATTTGTAATTAAATACCGAAAGACACCAGAAAACAAATTGCGAATCTTGTGAAGTAATTGACAACAGATGAAACATTTTATGTAAATTTATTTGGTGAACAAGAAAAAAATTCAACAATGTCAATTTATATTATCTGACATGACTTATTGGTCAGAGTGACAGGATATGGGACGGGTTCTACAGGATTATGGAACAGATTTGATCTTTAATCAAATCGACAATCAAGATGAATCAAAATTAACATAATTATCCAAGTTACCCAAGTAACTGCAGGAATAGCTGTTCATAATTAAATTTTTCTTACTTATTGATGCTTGGAAAATCAACTTATAACATAAACTTTAATTTTTTGGCACTGAAAAATTGTTTAAACTAGAACAAGTGGAAGTAGTAATTTTTACAAAGTGCATACAAAATTTGCTCATTTTAATAGCAATTCATTATATTCAAGAACTTGAAGCTGACCCAACTTAGTTTAGATAAAATATCATGCATATTTTGATTCAACAGATAAAATACAACTGGTAAAAACTGCATTGATGGAAAATCAGTTAAACTTAAAAATTTTACAGAATTTTCAACAATACTCTATATTACTTCAATAAATACCATTTCTTGATTCTCATTATACTTTTCATAGTTAATACGCAACTGAACATCAAAAGTAATCCTGAAATAGTGTATTTTATACCTTTATGACATTATTATCATATATGTTTAAATTTTATATTGGAATTTTATCATTTTTATTATTTTAATGTATTTTAAATAGTAATTTTTTAGGTATTATACGGTCTACACTTTATGGTTAAAATCGATTATTTTAACGTTTTGTTTAATTCCATTAAATATTAAAGTTCAATAATATAATATTATGTCATCGAAGGACTTATTCGGGTTTTCATATAAAAAAAGCATTTTGATTGTTCATAATTTTTCCATTTTGGAAAGTAAATGTAACAGCGAAATGTTTTATATAATAAATACCATTGTATTGCTTTTTTATTTATTGTAGTAAACAGCGATACTATTTATAGTGGCTCTTTAATATATTAGGCAGTTATTCATATAAAACCTGTTTGCCATAGTTCAAAAAATTGTAACAAAAATATAAAGCAAATATCAATAAAAAGTAATAAATTACAGTTTAATTATAAAATGTGTAATAAATCCAAATGCTTTTATGTTACAACAATAGCGTGTAATTTCCGTAATAGTAGCGATTGCCTAGTAACTATGTGGTGAACAAAGCAACATTTGAATATTAAAATAAAAAGAAACTTGAACATAGTCGGTTACGTTATAAAAAATTTGTACACATTTCTCTTAGAAGCATATTCAGCTAGTACCACTATATTATGTAGCCCGTGGCTTCGTCTTTGCGTTTAACGGAAAGTCAAATTCACCACAAACTATGGTTATTGTTAACAAGCTATGTAAATAAAACATAAAGCATTTAGTATTTGAGATTTTCCAAAATATAACTACAAAATAAAGTTCTGCATGTATTTTTTCATGCTATTGTCTGTATAATAAAGTTATTCTGTAGTATATGTTTCGATCGAGTCGTATATTCACTTAAGTGAAAATTGATTTAGATTAGTTTATTTTCACTCACAAGATAGATTACGACTTGATTTTGGCACATTTTTATTCTTAAATAAATTTATAGTGAATTTGTCGTTTTCTTGATACAAATTTATATTAAGTCTTTATTGTTTAATTTCACTAACCTATTTTAGTATTTTTAATTAAATTTTAAATAAAATTAAAATTTTGTTATGATAAAAATTATGAAGCACTTACACCAAGAGTTTATAGATTTTCTATAGATAGAAAAATCAATAGTACCAACTATTTTAGTTAGAGTAACAAGCGGTAATTTATAGTTGTACGAGTTTTAGTTTTCGTGTTAGATTTGATCGTAGATAAACTTAAAGTTTACCAATAAAAATATTTAAATAAATTGGGAGATACTACCGGTCTGTAAATTCAACTGTTACCAAATTTATATATCTACAGTATTGCATAAACTAAACATTTTATTACAATTTCTTTACCTACTCTTATTTTATTAATTTATTAGTAACCTTATGTATACTTAGCAATCACTTCTAATTTAAAAATATGTACATCGAAAGCTTTTAAGTGCAAGAAAAAGGTAATTAACTCTTACGATAAGTGATAGAGTAACAAAGCGAATGTATGCAACAATGCACTGTATACAAAGAATTGACATTTCTGTCAAATTTATTAAAAACTGCTTTTCATTGTATTACTATGTACTATACGAATATTATCATGATTATTTTATAAATAAATAATCTAAGAAATAAGAAATATAAATTTCTTATTTCAATTCGAACACCTTCTGAAAAAAAAAGAATTACTAGATTAAATTTGATATTGGTTGAAATATTTTACCTCGGATACGTAGGAATCGATTGTTTGATTAAAATTGTTAGTGGCTACATCATAGCGTCAGTAATCTTAAATTTAGTAATGGTCAGAATCGAATGTTGAATGGTAAACAACTGTAACAAATGTTATAAAATCATAGTGGGCAGAAATGGTTGTTTATCATTAATGTGGATCGAAATCGGTAATTGGAGAAAATTAATACAAAAGTTAGTAAAACACAAACATAAAATCAAAAATAAATATACCGATTTATCGAATTTTGTAAAATTCGCCTTGAAATAAAAAGAACAAATTTGGATTTGAAAAGTTGAAGATAATTGGAATTGAATTGGTCACAATTGTATAAAAACTGCAACAAAATTTGCCAACACTTGCAAAACAACACAGTTGAGAAATACAGTAGTACCAATAATTATTGCAATTAATTTCTGAAACTGGAAATGATTCTTCATGCAACTGTTTCCGCTTTTCATAGAAACACGACGTTTTTTTAAGGATACTGAAATTCTTAATTCATAGATAAAAATCATTTATTGTGATCATTTATAGTATCAAAAATAAGAATTAAAAAAAAATGTTGTTTTAGAACTTTTTCCCTTACATTTATTGCAATTGTCGTTAATATTCAGACAAATTAGTAGATTATAGCGTATAAAATATTCCATAACATACAAATCATTTTATTGGTTTCAAATTAGTGATAATCGGAATAGCTTAACGTAAATATTTTAGTTGATTGTGTATTACTTAAAAGTAGATTTTTAACACATAATATAATAAGTAGAGCCCGGATTTATAAGCACTTATAATTTCAAAATAAGCGCTTTAAAAAGTTTTAAAAAACAAAAAAAAAGTTCTATAAAATAGAAAAAAAAAGCACTAAAAATTAAACATCAAAATTTAATTTTTATTAAATATTAATTAGAAATTCGCTTAATAATTATAAAAAAATTAATTATCATATATTTTTCTAAATTTTTAATAATAAAAAATTGTCGGCTGTCGTTTAACACCTGCATATAAATCGAAAAACTTTGCTCAACATCAACCGACGTAATAAGAGCTCATTTGGGTTATTGTCGGTTAAATCATCTCACGATTTGAACTTTTTCCTATACAGTATTGGAAAAAAGACACTTTTCTAAGCAGATTGCAACAAAAAATTTTTAAGATTAGGCATTAGTTATCAAAAAATCGGCATTTTAAAATTTGCAATTCAGGGGACGCATAAAACTCGACATAGATTTGATGTCCTACACTCACTTGCACCTCCAATGTTTTCGTTCTGAGATTATTTATAATTTTTACCGATTCCACTAAAGGCAAATACATTTCTTCCCAATTTTCGATGGACGATGGAACGTATGAAAAGTTAGCTTTAATAGTATAACTTAATTGTAACCGAATTAATGTATTTTTAAAAATTTCTTGACATTCATTCATTGCTTTTTATGCATTTATGCATTTATGCATTTTATGGGACAAATTTTCAAAATTTGTCTTATAATATATGACAGCATTGAGCCACTATCTTTATCTTGTAAGCACTGGGTTTGGGAAGTAAAGGTGTAATCGGGAAAATTTTTTTTCAAAGCTTGCACTCTCAAAGGCACCTTTACAAAAATTCTTTTTGGATTTGAAATTAAATAAATTATTAACCAAAGAAAATGTAAGACAAATTGTTTCGGCAACACGAGATAACCCATGTGCCAGACATTTACAGTAAATTAAATTTTCATAAAATACTAATCGTTCTGTTCCAACTATAATTATGTACTTCGTCGCTCATTAAAAAAAACATTATAAAAAGCTCTAATAAGCACTAACATGCGTTAGTGCACTATCAATATTAAGTCAAATCACTGCAATTTTTAAGAAACGTCAAGATCCAAAAGAAATATCTTTTGCTTATAATTTAGAGCAATAAGCAAAATGCTTAGAATCCGGGCTCTAATAATAAGCCAACATTCAGCCTACAATACAGAGATAACTGTTTAGAAAAGTTATGGTTTCGATCAGTGTCTGACATTTGATCCAGAAATTTATTCAATTTCACAAAGTTTTCAACCAAAAAAGGGTTATCTTAACTACAACTTTACCTTATCTTGACGCTGTTGCTACAAAAATAATGTCAAACAGCCAAATTATACAAATTTAAAATTTAGCTAACTTTGAAATTTTAAAAGTCATGATAGTGAGCGCAACAATAATCGACACCAAAATTTTGTAATAAATAATTTAAATGTGTACGTAGTACCTATGAAAAGTAATTTTAATTTATAAGTACTATTTATTTTGTCTTACTTTAACTAAAGTAAATATATTTTATTTGGAAACTTGAGTAAATGACGGCCAATAAGAATTAAGTGACTAAAACAGTATACTTAGCAGTTTACTTACAGGTGTAAACTTAAAAATAATTAAAAGTATCAATATTACAATTCGTACTGGCAAAAAGCCATTTAACATCTGGCTGTGATAATACAAACAGGATATATAGAAACGGCCCAATTGTTTTGAGATTTACTGGAGCATAAGAATTATTGTTATTACTATTTAATTTTGTTTGTTTCCTTTCAATTGTTTAGAAATACGGTATTAGTTTTGATTACAATTTTATTACTTTATTTAAATTTATTTGATTTAGTTTAAAATAACAGCAAGTGCTAGAACCGGATAAAATTGTTTCACACCAGACAGTATTATTTTTCCTTCAAGTACCTTACATTAAAGCTTATAAGCTTCGAAGGAAGTCATGACTCTGCAGTTATTATAAATCTATTACTATGATTATTGTTTTTACTGTTTTTTATTTTTCCTTGCATTATATTAATAGAACTATGATTTATATTATAAATATTTTATTGTTATTTATCAATTTAACAAAAGACTCAAAAATTTAAAAAAATTAAGTCAAGAGCTAGCGCAAGCACTTGCGAACCCGCAGCACCATACCACTGATTATACGTATACGTACGTTTATGGAGTTTATGAACTTTGTGTTTTGTTCTAAATAGTAATAAAGTTACCGACCTTTGCTCTGCACTACCTAGAACACGCCTTTGGTTTTAGATTAACCTTTTCAATTTCTGTGATGTTAAACTCTGCGTAAGTCTCATCAAATGCTTCTCAACCGTACCTAGATCCTTTTAGAAATTTGTACTTTCGAAAAAAGCTATAGTAGATACTATTTTAAATATTGAAAACTAATTAAAATTTTAATGAAATAAGCTTATTGTATAATAATTAAGAATACCAATAATTTATTATTTTATAAAATGCACATTTGCAGATAATCTCACATAGCGTTGATATAATAATTGAATTCAATTTTTCTCAATCACGTATAGATTGGCTGATTTAGTGCAAATTTGATATTATAATCATCAGATTTGAAATAACTTACTGCAATTATATTAATTAATTATTGCTAAAATTTCAGTGCACAGCAAAACCGAGGTAGTTCTCTACTTATCCAATTTAACTCAGCAAATAAGCTAATTTTTAAGTATTGTACTTAGCAATTTCCGTTGTACATTTAACATTTTTTAGTTAAATTCCTAATAATAGTGTCTGTCGTACTTTACATATCACATTGACAAAAAGGTGAATATGTTTTGTTCACCTTGTTATCAAGTCTATAGCAGATGAGAACTGTTTATTCTCTCAAAATAATTTAAAATATTAAAAAATATCTCTGGTTATTTTTGTAATATTTATTTTGTATAAGTATGTCGTTACAAAGAGAATTATGAATCCGATAGAACCCATCTATAAAAAATTTGTAATATAGATAATTAAAAAACTTTATGACGTCTCTCATCAGGTATTATTAAAAAATTTAAGTAATCAGATATCTTTGATAGACATCTCACACACACGCTTTGTAATTTATTTTGCATGTCATTTATCGGGTTTTCCACAACAGAAACTTTAAAATACGTCTTACTGATCTAGTAATCAATAGATAAGTGGTTTAGGTAGTGTAACTCGATATTAATCATATCAAATTTTTTAGAATAAACCAAAAAATGCACAAACACTTTTTAGAAACTAAAATGTTTAAGTTAACACAATATATAAATAAATACACCGTATGTATATAATCGCAAACGTTTTCACCATACTATGGCATCATCAGGATACTAGGAACTAAGATACATTGTGTTAACTTAAACATTTAAGTTTCTAAAAAGTATTTGTGCATTTTTTGGTTTATTCTAAAAAATTTAATATGATTACTGATTTAGGTTATTTGGTGATATTAAAAAACGCGTTTTTTTCAATATAAAAGAACAAAATGTTAATGTAAGATATATTTTAGTAAAGTATCTACATTTTCAAACATCTCGCAACAGTAATCCCACATAAAAGTACCGGTGTCATCAGGATCTTCTGTTTGAGTTAAATACTTTTAAGTTAAGTTTCCATAAGTTTTTTCAATATAGCATAAAATTCTGCAATTAAAGTGGGGTTTCCACACGAAGCACGGTAAGCTGAAAGATTTTCAGGAACTCTTATTGTTAAATTTATTATTATCTAGACTGAAAGTGAATTCACCATCATTTGCTTCCAATACGCTTATTTTCATTAAAAAAATGAGCTCTACTAGCAGTTTCCGCTAACTTAAAAACTCACAGTTCTCACTTGAAAAACTGTTAAACCAGAACCTAATTCTTGCATTTTGATAATGTAATGGTACAATTTTAGTTCCAACTCTGTAGTTAGGGCAAAATGATTACCTTGTTTGCTAATCAAAACATTTTGTTTGATTAATATCAAGATTTTTCATCAAATATTGTTTTATTGTTGACCATCAGGGTATCTTTTGATGTTTTATAGATAGATTTTTTGTCCTTTATCACTTCTTCCACTGCATTTAATAATTTGGCAGTTTCATAACTACGATATGAACACGATTTTTTCTTCTTTTTCCTAACTTTATCAACGTGTTTGGTCTTTTTAACAGGTGCCATGATTCAGTTCCAAAATAGTACAGGTTATTTGTTTATACATGTAATTTTACAATCAGACTATTTTACATAGTTCATTAAATAGTTCTTCTTATAGTTAATAGTTAATATTATATTATAATAGAAATAGTTAATATTATAACTTGAAAATATATTTCAAAGTAAGCCCTTAAACAATATAATAAATACCACAGCAAAAGTGAACTTTGAGTTCTAACTCGGCGTAGGTTATTACAATTACAAATCTATAGTAATTTTTGAAAATAAAAGTGTATTATAGTGCCAAATCTATGGCGAATACACTCATTTCCAAATATACCTAATTTTATTTGCACGAACTTGACAATCAAATTCGGAATTCAAACGTTGCAATTAACTCATGAAAATGTCACTTTATAATGAGGGTTAGAACGTTTACGTTTCGTTGTGAGCAAAGAAGTGCATCATCTTGCTGCCACACATTTAACTATGAATGAATAGCACATACTATCTAATGGAAAAATTTTGAACCATTTTAGCAATAGGCTATTACGTTGTTAATTTTACAAAAACTATCACTAAATAACCTATATCACCAATTTACCTTACCTTACCTATTTTGCTAGTACAATTAATTGTTGTGTTACCAAATAGACAACGGTAAAAATTTAATTTTCAATTTTATTTAAATATTGCTATGAGCTATCTTTTTTATTTTATTAATTGCCGAAACAAAATTTTAACATCCTCAGGCATTCGGTTGTGTTTTTTTTTGGAAATTTGAGATTCAAGACACTGCGAGGTGTGCAATGGTTAAGTTAATTTAATTGGCACAAAAAAAGATCACTAAAGGGAAATTGTAACTTTTAATACATTAAAAGAAAATTTGAAATTTTACGTAAAAATCGCAAATTTGAGGTGTGAATTCGGATATCAGGACAATGCCTAAGTTGATAGGCGTAAAATTTAAAATTTGAAGAGTCGACAATATAAGGTGAGCGTTCAAACTGACTGGACGTGTTTTTTGCAAAAATTAGTGACTTTAATTCCGCAGGAGATTAAGAAGAGTTTTAATTTGTAGAATTCGTGATTAGTGCCGATTCAAGGCAATATTTGTAATTAGGAAGATCCCCAAATTTGTAGAACAAAGAAAACAATAAAAGCTGATACCAACGGCATCAACAGGGAAGAAGACAACGAAAGGTTCTGCAAATTTGCTTGATACATTGTAAATGACTTTTTTTATTAACAAAGTAAATTATTTTGATAATAATCGATACAACACATTTTTGTTAAACATTGCGAACACATTTATGTACAAATTTGCTCAGAAACAAATGCAAATTATTTTTAAAAGTTTATTTGAGGTCACAAATAAAATTCGCCTTTGAACAAGGGTACACTTTTACACCCAAGTTTTAAAGTCCTAAATTTGTCGGACGAGTATAATCTTTTTATGTGTTAAATTACAATTAAAAATTTTTATATCAACACGACAATTTTACATTTTATGCTTCGACTTAACAAATCACAACAAAATATTGCTGTTGTGAGATTTAATAAATAATTTCAGAGTGCATCTTAAAACTATAAAACATTTTAAATATTCCAAAATTTATAAATTTAATTTTCTAATGAAATTCAAAGTAAAAATTGTCGTAAAAATGATGCTTCGTTACCACTTCAACCTTTTCAGGTTTACCGGTGTGCAAGTATGAAACCGAAATTTGCCTATAGGTGGTACTAGATGTCGATGCAGTTACCGATATATCACGTCAGCGGTGTCTTGTTATTGTTTTGATATCCGACAAAGATTTCCAACTCACAATAACACGAGTTTCATTCAGTAGCATTAGTTTATTAGAGATAAACATGTCGAGTTTTGTGCCAACAAATTACGATTTGCGGACAGCACTACTTTTCTGTTTTCATCTGAAGAAAACCGCAGCCGAATCGCATCGAATGCTTGTGGAGGCGTTTGGTGAGCATGCTCTCAGTAAAACACAGTGTTTGAAGTGGTTCAAACGGTTCAAAAGTGGCGATTTTGACGTGAGGAACGAAGAACGTGGAAGACCACCGAAAAAGTTTGCAGACACTGACCTGCAAGCCTTGTTGGACGAAGACGACGCTCAAACACAACAACAACTGGCGGATCGGTTAAAGGTAACCCGAGAAGCCATCTCCCTTTGGTTGAAAGCCATGGGAAAGATACAATAGGTGGGGAAATGGGTTCCACATGAACTCAACGAAAGACAGCAGGAAAACCGCAAAACATCATGCGAAATGCTGCTCGCCAGGTTTAAAAAATAGTCATTTTTATATCGAATTGTGACTGGCGATGAAAAGTGAATATATTTCGAGAATCCAAAGCGCAAAAAGTCATGAGTTACTCCGGGTGAACCATCAACATCGACGGCAAGACCAAACCGCTACGGACAAAAGACAATGCTGTGTGTTTGGTGGGATCAGATGAGCGTAATCTACTACGAGCTGCTGAAACCTGGGGAAACTGTCAATACTCAACGCTACCGACAACAAATGACCGATTTGGATTGAGTTTTGCGTGAAAAACGACCAGAATACCAACAAAGACAACACAAGGTGATTTTGCTGCATGACAATGCACCAGCACACAAAGCAAAACAGGTTTAGGAAACGATAGAGTTGTTCCGTTGGGAGATTCTTCAGCACGCGCCTTACTCACCGGACCTTGCCCCATCCGATTACTACTTGTTTGCATCGATTGGACACGCACTTGCTAAGCAGCGCTTTACTTCTTACGAAGATGTACAAAAATGGCTCGATGACTGGTTTGCCTCAAAAGAGCAACAGTTCTTTTGGCGCGGAATCCACAAATTGTCAGAAAGATGGGAAAAATGTATAGATAGCGACGGACAATACTTTGAATAAGTTACTTTGTATCACATCATTACAATAAACGTGTATTTTCTGTACAAAAATTCCGGTTTCATACTTACACACCTGTATATATGTTGCAAATATTAATTTCTAACAATATCTCTTGTATTTAATAAATTTTACTTTAAATTTTCCTAAATATATCATAACTTCGTCTTTTAAATACTTTTGTAATTATATTTACTCTAAAACCCAATTAAAAAAAAACAATTTGCTAATTTATTGTTTAATTTGAATCAAAGTTACTTCACCACCACAAAATTGCGGTTGTCCGGCATTATTTTCTAGGCTGAACTTTCTCTTTGACTCTGATAATTTTTCTAAATTAATTTAAAATCAAACCAAAGCGATTGATTAAAATTAAATAAAAATTAGTTTAGATTAAAAGATTTTAAGATTTTTTTTAAGTTAAGATAGGAAATATTTAAAACATTCTCTTTTCTACATCAGTTTATATTTAATTAAAATTATATCTTAACCAAATAGACATAATTTTTACGTTTTATTGAACCAATGTAATGTCAGGTAAATAATAACAATAACAACTAATAATAAAAACAACCTACTACTAATTTTTAACATTATTTTGATAATTAGTAAATTATATTGCTCATAACATAAACGTAAAAAATAATTTAACATATTTTAAATATTTCTAGCTGGTAACTTTTAAAATAAACAGTTAAAATTCATTACTTTAATATTTTGTTTAGTTTGATTATTTTAACATTACATACTACTAACTACCACACTATCCAATTAAAAAATTTTAAGTTTAAGTTCTTTTTCTATTCATAACATTTAACCATAAATTATTTCTTCGTCTTAATTCTTACGGCAAGCTTCCTATGATTAATGTGCTTATATCATATTTGCATTTTTGACGTAGTACTGGCCTAAATTATATTTTACTATATAATACTATTAGAAGGTTTATTTTGACTCGACTAGTTTCTTCAAGTGAGTTAACAAAATATAATGCAGATTTGTTTTACCTTAAAAAATATTTTCATTTAGAAAAGTAATAATTTAATTAATCGATATTGTGACGCAATCTTGTAAATATTATTGATACTATGAATAACTTTCAATTTAATAGAAAATTAACCTATAAAATAAATTTTTTAAGTCGATAGTGTGGTAGTTAGTTTTCTTTTAAATTTTTTTTAATTTTTTAAATTTCTTAGTATGTATTCTTTACTTAACAGTTAAAATTTATTATTTTAATATTTTGTTTATTTTAACATTCAATTTAGTGTAAATCTTTTACTTAGGTTTTATGTCTTCACAAAATTAAAACTGAAGTTATAAACTTCGGTAGTAATTAATTATAATATACCTAGAATATTCCAAGTGCTTTCCAAATAATTGTCGACAATTTTGATAAAGCAATAAATGCATGAGCTAAAAGCAGAAAGAAATTGCCTATTATTTTCAAGAATATCAGCTTAAATTGTAATAATTCTAATAGTATTTCAGTAAATGTAATATAAAAATTATTAAACTAGTTTTCTTTTGAGTTTCATTAGATTTAAAAAGTTAAAAATGTAAGGTATACCATCCGTTGATTATTTATTATAAAATAATTTAAAAAAAAGTAAATGTATTACTGGGCAATATGATGAAAGAAATTTGCGATGCAAGAAAATTATGTGTGCTCAGCATGAGGGATTTTGGGTAGAACAATTACGCACGTGTAATATTCGACATGATTATTTCCCGTATAAATAGATCTTTGAACGATTGAATTATTTATTGGCATTTACATTTTGACAATTAAATTATCGCTGAAATGTGACCAAAATAAAGCTTTGTAATTGGTAGAGATTATTACGAAGAAAATAATCAGTGCAGTTGTTAACGACGTACTCAATATTTCGAACTCCTTGGCTGGTACTTTGATATTTTTTGTTTCTACGCATTAAATAAAGAGAAAATTTTTATTTTTGTTGATATATAAATTGTGTTTATATTGTATTCTGTTTATAATACATAAGGTAATGATTAAATCTTTTACGAAACTAAGAGAAACCAATCGAGGACGTGAGCTGGGAGCATGAGAAGTCGATAGGCAGCTATATATTGATGGGTTATTTCCGTGTCACAACGCATGGACGTGCTATTGCGTCTGCAAAAATCTGCTCAAAAATATTTACCAAAATAAAATCATATAATTTGTATACAAAGTAAACCTGTAATTCAAAAATTTATACAATGAAACGTGTGTCGAAACAATTATATGAAATTTGTTTCGACGCTACCTGGACTTAAACTTTAATAAAGACATTTTTAGACATCCGTCGACAAAGATTTTAAATGAATTTTTTTAACTCTCGAATAAATTGCAATCTGGAAAATCGTCGTGTGATTAAAGTTGTTTTTGACACAAGTCACTTAGAAAAACGAAAGCAGATCCGTAATTTAGACTTTGTAAACTCACGTTTTGCACAAAGACAAACTATCATTTTGAAAGTTCATCGAAGTTTCGATACCAACCTGAGAATAATGTTAAATCTAGTTGATGCCGTTATTGATCTTCGAAATAGTCATTTAACTTGAAAGAATTCTAGTCACAAGTTTTCTTAACTGTCGCTTACAATTGAAAGAAAAGCACTAAAAACACATTTATTGTAATTTAGAGTTAAGAGATTAAGCCCAAATATAAACAGTCGTTGCTAGTTTCTTTAGTTTTATTGCTTCCCCTTTAAAATCCGAAATTGGAAGAAAAATTGTAATTAATTTATAACGCAGAGTTTGTTTATTGCACCGACATGCATATATAGGCGAGTCGATGCAAATAAAACTTATAATTACGTGAATATTTATACACGTTTATGAAAAATAAATTTGTAAATTGTACAGAAATATGAACACCAGTTTCAATGCGTCATCTAAACTACACCCTTGGCGCCGTTAAATTTTCCCAACTAGCATTACCAGGTGTTCACGGTTCGCGGATTAACCAAGCATTGCCAAGCATAATTTGTTACTTTTGTGCAACTTGTTTTTTATTACGAAACTAATTACTGCTTATAAGTGAATATACATCAATATTGTGTAGCAAATAATAGTAATCAAATTAAAAAAAAATTATTATTTTTATAATTTTTAATTAGTAGAATCTATTACCTGATCGATAAGTTTTTTGAATTAAAAAAGAATAAATGTATCAAAACGACCACTGTTTGGTTACCTACATAAAGGTGGGTAAATTTGTATATGGGGTTTCAAAGCGTTTCCAAGTCGCTTAGTGGTACGATTATGTGTGCTTACAGTTAGCAATGAATCATCCCTAACTCACGGTCTGCTAACAAGGTTTTGGCCATGGCCCAAGTCTCACAGAAAGTAATTCACTCTATTTGCCTTTATCAAATTTTAGGATTAATCTTTTAATCATTTTAAATCCTAAAATAACTAATAAAAAGTTTATTATGATTATTCATAAATGGTGCTCGATTTGGAAGTTATAATTTATCACAGCTTAAGCTTGATCAATATATTATTCGTATTGCAATCAGTACAGGGTGTTTTTTAAGTGAAGGTCAAAATTATCATATAAAGTGAATTAATTTTTTATGAATGGTTTTTCCACGCTTTAAGTTTGATTTATTGTGGTACTCGTATTTTCACTTTCTTGAAGTTTTAAAATCTATTAATTCCAAATATATCTTAGTCCTATCAACTTGTAGAATGGCTAATTTTACAATTATTTTAACATCACTCTTGGAAAGTTTTAATACCTGCTGTAAATTTACTTTTTTAATTTTTTTTTTAAATCATCAATTATATTGCAGCGTAATTAAACCTCATTATTTATATTCTATCCATCGCATTGAGCGGTTTCTTAAAATGCTGTAATTTCATACTTACTTACATCTAGTAGAAAATGGAACAACATAGATTCCGTTTACTATTTTACAATAATTAACATTTAAGGAATATCTCATGGTAATTAAGATTTTAAATGTAGAGGTGGGCTGGCGCTTAAGTTTCAACTAAAAAAATTTTTAGACGTAAACAAGAGACTGGAAATTCAATTTGGATACGTTGGTAGAAAGGTCATAGAATATAATTAAAATTAATTCGACCTATTAATTTTACCTGGAAATATTCAAGTTTTGCAGCAATAAACATGGTATTAATTTGAATGTAGGTATTATTGGTTGGCTTCTCCCTGAATATAATTATCATTTCGAAAATATTTATTAATTAAAATAAATTTGATGCGATCGAACAAAATTAAGGCTTCTATAATATAATTAATAAGCCATAAATATTATAAATAAAGAAATATAATTTGCTACTTTGTACATATCGACTGATAATATAAATTAGGGTCCTAAGTAGTTATTTTGCAAATCTAAAGTAATATGAATAACAGGTTGGTAAGTATTTCACGCTAATAAAGCACAGTTACACGAATTCTAGGGTTTAGAATTTAATTTTTTACAATTTTCTTTAAATGTTCTCTCGAGTCACTTTAACTTAAATTACATAAGAATGTGTAATTATAAAAGGTTTGGTAATCTTTAATTAAACATTTAATTTTGGTGGTTACCAGTTAGTAAAATAAATAATGACTTTAAATTAATAAGGTATTCGACAAAATGGTCTATTTTCCATTTTATAATACGAAACCTTACGAAATTATTTATTGTCTATAGTTTAGTTTAACGCCCGTTTCTATCAAAATACTATTCAATTTGTAAAGGTTTCATGTTAATTAATTTCTGGAAATTTGAGTGTTATTAAGGAAAGTTCAACATTTGGATTCTACGCATATTAGTTTCTATGCTTATAACCAAACAATTACCTTACATGGAAACGTTTTATATATACGTATATAATATGTAACTGAAAATTAATTTCGCACATAATTAACATAATAAATTTAAAACTTACTGTAAATTTAAGGTTTTTAAAAATAGGGATTATATATTTATTTGTATTGTGATTCTATATTTTACAACTGGAAACAATATTCTTATTTTAATAATATAACGACATTACGTACTTATATAATTTCAAACTAAATATACACATATTTTTAAATAATACAATTTCTATAGAGTTTATTGAAAATGTAGTCATAACATGCAGTGAGATGTGTTTAAAACGGTAACAAATCCTGTTAATAAGCTCAAAAATGAAAACCGATTAATTCATCGATTTAGCGAATTACCCTAAACCATTGAGATACGTGCTGATTATTTTTTGGCTTATTAATTACAACATTTCAAGTTTTATAAAATTTACAGTAAAAATTACAATATTAAAAGATTGTCTAGCAGCAGTTTCTGATTAATTAATTTCCAATATCTATTTTAAAAAATGTATAGGTACTAGAATATGGGAAAATTATCGATCATTTAGATCCGCAGATGCTTGTTAGAAAAGCTGGTAAATTGGTAGATGTTAAACATGTTATATTGAATTTAAAAATTATATATCATCCTTGCTAGATTTAACTTCTTTAATTAAAATTTAAATTAGTAGTTTATCCTATAAATTGTAAAAATGTAAAAATATTTAACATCGACAAAATTTTGAATTTGGATTGGATTGAAAAAAATATAATGCAAAAGATTTTGAGACATCATCACATTATTATAATTGATTACTGATGAGATAGACTTATAAGCCGAGGAAGTATTTTGCAAGATCCAAGATGATCTTTATGAATTTATACACGGTATTAACACAACAGAAGTAACGACATATTAGCACTAAAGTATAAACTCATAATTCATTTAGGGCATGCGATGAGTTGGATTAACTGCCGAATCTAATATACTACGTATAGTATATTTATTGTTGGTGAAAAAAATTAATACCTATATAATATTAAATTAATAAAGAATAAATTATAAGTTTATTATGAATATTATACACAGTAGCAATAAATACTAATCATTTACTTTAGTTTATGGAAATTTATTCATTATGTAGGAGAACGGTATCTGATTAATTGGAGCTTTTACAGCTTTACAAATTCTTGCTCATTCAATGACATTTTCGGGACTCTTGTTAAAACTTGTAAAGATAAACAGAATGTTTTGTAGCCTGCAGAATAATAATTATGACATTTTAAAATGTGCATAGCATATCTATAACTCATTCCTTCACAAATATATTTGACTTTTAATTTTATGATGTACTGAGAGTTTTGCGTAAACGAGATAATTAGTAAAACATTACAAAACTAGCTATGAATCCAACTTTTATGAGAATTATAATTATATACTAATATATCAGTGCATTGCTTAGATTATAATTATTTATCTCTTACTTTATATTAGTACATTTTTCATTTTAAGCTCAAAATAGAGAACGTATGGAATATTATGCAATCGCTTCAAAATTTTAGCTTATTTTTAACCTTTTAAACCTAACAGAGTTGTTAATGTTAATGTTTCTGAAATTTTCCACACACTTAGATTTATTCGTTCATTTCCATCCAAGTCGAGGCAAACTTATTAAGCAAAGAAAAATGTTTCACTATATTTTTTTTGTTAATTATACAATAGTTGTTAGGTATAATATTTGTACAGGTTGTACAAATTGCATGAGCAATTAATGCGACTATATCTCTGATCAGTCAAACAATAATATTTTAATGAAATTTAATCATAAGTGTAAATGTTTCATAATATTGACTACATGATTTTTATAATTCAACAAAAATTCAGTTTCTGTTACTAAAATATGTAGTAATAATTTTAATACTAGATGTCGTGCTCCGTATAATCCAACAAGTGTTGTTAAATTGACAACAAATTTTGTACTGTGCATAATATTGTTATATTTTTGGATTTCTACTATACAAACTATATATCGATGATTTAATTATTATGATTTTATAAAGCTATTTGCAAAAAAGGTTTAAGTACAGAATTAAAAGTCTACTGCCAAAACAACTAAATGGTTTAACCCTGCACTGTATTGTATAATATTATATGGTACCAGATTTTAAAAACTAATTGAGAGTTTAGGAAAGGCCTTTAAACATTTTGAGATATAGAAAATTAAAGCATATATTTTGACTCCGCAGACCAAGAGTACCAAATTTATAGAGCTGTCGTATTTTATGCTGTTTCTTTTATAATGAAATAAAATTTTTTTTCTAAAATATTTGATATGATTAATATCGAGTTACCCCACCTAAACCACTTATCTATTGATTACTGAATAAAGAGTTCCTTTGCTGTGGGACTACTTGTTTTTATACAAAAGATATGTATTAATAATTATTGAGTATGGAAGCGTTTTTATCAATCTAACTTATTTAAATAATTTTAATTATCAAAATTACTTTATTTCATATTAAATATACTATTATAAATTAAAAAACAATATTATTTTTCTCATATTTAGTGCATTGTAAGGTATAATATAAATAATAGTATCTTGTTTTGTACGGATTAAAAAGTCAATTTTGTCACAAGCAATTGTTGCATTTGCGAAGAGCATCGTAGCGTAAACGAGCGACAAAAGCTAACCAGTGACAAAAGTTAATATAAATTATAACATTTAAATTGAGGTTAGGAGATACTTATATTGTTTATATTGTCGTGTTTCGAAATGCTATAAAAACATTAATTTTATTATTTTGTAAATTATTTTAAAGTTTAATTTTGTTTTATTATTTGCTTATTTATAATCATGTTGTATGAAATAGTTTGTTAAGTTTTGCTATGTAAATAAAAAAGTAGGGACTTGAAGGTTGATTGGGCTTGGGCTGGGGCCTTGACGTCGAGTAGAGCAGACGAACACCATTTTCGCAATAATTATAATTGGAATTGTTATTTGTTTGAAACCAATAAAATAAATAAATTGAGTTGATGTTAACTTTTTTTTTAAATTAATAAAGTGCAAGTGTTAAGAAAACTGAGAAAGTGAAAATTTTGGTTATTTGTTAAAATTACATCGCAGAAAATTTGACTAAGCGTACTGAAGCCAGCTGCATAACAGCACATATGGAGCGCGCTTGTAATACCGCGTACAAGGCCACAGATTGAAAGGTAAAGTTTGAGCATTTTGAATTTACAAAATTTTTAAACAAAAAGAACTCATGTTAATTAATGGATGCCCAGCTAAGTATAATTTTTGGAATTAAGCAAGGTTTAAAAAGATTTGTATAGCTAGGGCTATTGCAATATATGTGTAATGTTTTTAACCAAAGTTTATGTAGAAAGTTTTATTAGGAAATTTTAATATAATTTATAAATTTAAAATTTTAAGTAAGATTAATTTATTATCGATGGTATGAAAGATGAGCAAGCCAGGAAAATTGTTAAGTTGGGACTTCTACTCACGAAGTCCAAGAAAGTGTACATGCTAGCAGCTAGCTTATAGTAGGTTCGTGCGGTGCGGTGGTGTGAAGATACACTAAAAGTGTAATTTTAGTATACTTCTCCGAATTGACAAAAAACAGAATAGCTTAAGTTTGTTGTCGCAAATTCGTTATTAAAAACTACATTGAAAATTAAGAACTCTATCGCTACAGAAAATTTAAAAAAATTACCACTATTTTTAAAGCAAAAGGGCAAAAGCTACGTAGCCAAAAAAAGAAAGGTGTTAACAAAAGAAAAACTTGTTGGAATAGATAGAATAGAATATAGGTGATAGTGTATAACTAAATAATCTTGAAATAAACAAGTTGATTAAACGTTTTTTAATAATGTTTTTAAAAATGTTTTAATGTTTATATTAAAATACGTAAAAAAAAACAATTTAAAAAATTTAAATTTACATGTATTTTAGATACACCTTTTAACACGGCTGCATGATTAGCCCATTTTGTGTAAGGCAAAAAAATAAAACAGAGTCACCGGACGCTTTCGGCGTCCTCCGGGCCTGTTTTATTTTTTCACTTTACGCAAAACAATTTAAAAATATCCCTGAAGAATGACAGAACACGCTAAGAGTGGAACTCAAAGCCATAGAACTCGTCCGGGTGTCGACCGCGACTAACAACATTAAGAGTATATCAAAGCACACGTACCGTCAACAAAATAAGAGCGTCACCGACGAGACCGTACCTCAACGTGAGACCGACCGTCACGCATCGGGTGTATCATATTACATCTCCCTTCTTTTCGTAATTTTAAAATGTCGTTATTTCGACAACTATTGTATAATCCTAAAAAATTTTTGTGTTAATATACTCAGAAAATTGTCCTCTTTCTTATAGTGTAAATGAAATTTTTGAAATCGTGGGTCCGATTTTCTGACAGTAAACGATTAATTAATTTGTTTATTCCATGATTATTTAGTTATATTTCACAAGTTAAAAAGTTAATTTATTAGATAGTGTATTTAGAAACCTTCGACATACAAGATGTACAGCCAGTACATACACAAACAGACAGAAATTTAATAAAACAAATTTCTTAGTTTTTTAAAGTTTTATATTGAGCCATAGCAAAATTAAGTACCAACAAAATATATTTTAGAAGAGCAAGCAACAATGGACTACTTTTACCTAATTTTTAGAAAACACTGATTATTATTTTTGTTTATAAAAATACGTAAAGTCTAGAGTTAACAATGTAAGTAATGTGATTTTTGGCCAAAGATTGCCACAATTGATGATTCCTTATAGAATACCTTATGTAAAGTTTCAGATCCAGACTGAAATCGGTAATATTATTGAATGAAACACATTCATGCATTTCAAGAGAGGGTAGGGGTAAATCCAGTTCTGGAAGCTTTAGCGACATACGGAGGTTTCAGTCTATATGTACACATGTCACTTACTCTAGGAAGTATAATCTCGAAACCGCTGGTAGTGTAGTAAAATCTTGCGTTTTATGTAATGCCTAGACATTTTGCATGTATTGGACACATTGAACATTGGAAAATAATGCAAGATGTTTCCAACACAAATTATATAAATGTAGTTACGCGTTTCTTCAGCAATGAAACTAACAACACTTTTCGTCTAGCGAAACATTTCTGACGGTAAATGTTGTTTTAATTCATTTATTTATCATCAATAGTTTTTACGAAATCACGGTTGCACAAGCAAATTGGTATTTTTCCAAATTTTGTTTATAGACATATAAATTGATATTTTTTACTAAAATAATTTTTAATTTATTTAAATTATCTATGAATTTCTAATTTCAACAGATATAATCAAGGTGTATTTGTAAAAATCATTAAATTTTTGTTGTTGTTTAATTATGTAAAAATGGTAGAAACGAATTTTATTCTAGTCGTGTTAATAATTACCAAACATACATTATTTACAAACAGCCTGGTTTTAATTAAAAAAATATTTTGCCTTTTAATGTGCTAGCATAAAAAATACGGAATCGTACGAATTGGAATAAACAAATTGTTTACTTTATTTTGCATGAAAGAACAGTTACTTCGATTTAGAAAGCTCGTGTTGAAAGAATGATTAATGAAAGATCACAGAGATTTTGTATTTTTTGAGTTCAACATGAAAACAGTGATAGAACCGAATGATTTGTGTTTAATAAGAAAATTTCAATTGAAATCTAAATTTTGCTTTGAAAATATATAGGTAGTAGTACTAGATACGCAATTTTTCATTAAAATTTAAATAAAGCTGTAGGCGATTGAAACAATAGTTAATGTATGTATTTTAGTTTACGTAAAAAAATCCGTCATTGCTACAGCCCGTGATTAGTGATCATCTTTACGTGTTATTTGCCATTTTAGCTTAATTTTCAAACAAATTCAAAACCAATAATAAATCAATATTCTGAACACGGTAAAATGCATTCTATTTTACCTAATGGGGAAAAATAAGTAAAAATGCTTTTGCTACCTACTTTAGATAATTAAAAAAGTTTAAAGTGGAAATTACAAGAACTGATATATCGTGTAACATTTTTTAAAATTTTTAAAAATAAATCTATTTTATACTAATTATAATAGGATAATTTTCAACAGAATTCTATTTTTAAGAAACAGCTACTTTTTAAGAAATATAAATTAAGTTACATGAAATTAAGTGATATAAATTGATAGGAACTTTGCAAATAACTAAAAGTAGTTCAGGAGTCAATACCTTGTTTGGCGTAAACAGTACATCATCCTTTATGTTTTCGTCAAGATGTAGATCCCCAGGTAGGTATCCGTTTATTGATCTTTTTGTTTACAACTTCGTGGCGCCAGTAGTTGTTATTCTAGTGTTAACTTTGGATAAAAGTTTAAATCGGTGCACTTTTATGGTTTAGTTTTGGAGAACAAAAAGCAAAACTAAAATTTGCAACGTTCCTTACATATAAACACTGATATAAAAACCTTTTATGTAATTTAAAAAAATAAGTTTTGTGTACGTTTTTATTATACTTTGCATTACTTAAACTACAGTAACATGAATATCTACGATTCAAACTTGGTCGGAGAAAAAATTTTCTATACATTCAAGTTTTCCAATGGCGTAAGTCTGTAAAAAGTTGAAAACTCTGAAATATAAGTTGTAAATCAATTTATAAGCAAATGGGAATCTTCTCGTTTTGGTTTAAATGTGTAATTAAACTAATGGACGAGTAGGTGTTTTTTGCTTTCATGAGAGGTAATTCTAGAGGGAAATTGCAGTACAGAGATATAAGTGAAACGACGACTAACTGAAGCAGTTATTGTCGAAGACTGACTGTCATTTCACTAAGTGGCAAGATATCTGTGTTGGAAAACAAAAGTTTAAGGAAAACTTCACAGAAATAACGCGCAGTCATTTTCATTAAGTGCCACATTGACATTACAGTTATACATACATATAAATTACTATAACAGATGCTGCTAATTAATTCTTAGCGACTTAATATTAAACTAAACGATTATATGCCACATTAGGCTTAACGCTCAAATATTAGAAATTAGCACATACACCTTATAATTATATTTTTGGTTAACTAAATTCATTATTTATCTTTAGATTATTCGTATAATCAAAACTTAAATCAATGTTATAATTCACTTCAATTATTTCAAATAAATAATTTCCGTAAAATTTTCTGTAAAGTTTGCAAAATAATTGTTTGAGCAAAATTAGGTAAGGAAATACTGGATACTGCTGGTATAATTAGCTTGCTTTAATTGCCAGCTTTGCAACTTTTGCGCTGCATGAAATGAATAAAAATATATTCACCAGAGAAGCTACATCAATAACTATGTGATTAATTAAATATGAAAGTTTATTTGATTAACTCGTCACTATTGAATTAGTTAACAAGGCGATATGAACAAAAATAATTTCACTTTTACACACACATTATATTTTTGAATTACATTTTCTTTAATTTTGCAATATTAAATACCAGTATGTAAAATATTTAATTACGTTATTATATTTTAATATCGCAAAATTACATATTATACCTATTTTACGATTTTAATAAAAATGCTTTGATAAATTAAATACCATTCGGGATTCAAAATTATTTCTATTGTAATACAAATTTTTTTGAAAGTATTATTTTCGAGAAAAATATACATTCTTTCATCTTAATTAAATTTGCATTAAGGTTTGATATTAAATTATTGAACTACTGATGTAATGCTGTGGTAAAATTCTAAGCGCTTAAAGCAAAATTTTAAATTTAATTAAGTTGTAGGTTTTCAAACTTGTATATAAATGAAATCCGACGTCAAGGAAAATTTCAATAGGAAACATAACATTTTTGAACAGAAATTGAAGTTATATAAATTCCATGTTTATTGTACCCAGTTTCAAATATTTTTTGTTAAATCTTAGTTTGTTTAAGTTGCTATCTTTTAAGTCTCAAGTATCGATCGAAAAAAATAGTAAACTTTACCGAACTGTATTATTTATTAGGATAGATAAGAAGTCAAGTGGTAATTAGTGGATTATAAATTTAATTTAATATGGTAATAAAAATATTTTGATTATTTAAATTGCAAATTATTAAACATAATACTGGTGCACATGCATGTGCTTATTTTATAATTACATTTTTATATTGAACACATTTATTTTAACTTCAATAAAAATTTATTGGAAGTTTACTTAAGATTATTTTTGAATTATGTGAATTTGAAAAAATTTGAGTTTATATAAAAATTAAAAAATTACATGTGAGTGATAGGCAATACGGCCTTCGGACCGCACAACTCGAGCAATCTACTGGTTACGATACTATCATAATTATTAGCAACATAGCATGGAAACTATTGATTTTTTAGTGTTAATTTTAACTGTCATTTTTATTTATCGCAAATACTGTAACTTTTAAACAAAACATTTAACAAAAAATTTGTTCTGTTCGGGATAGCAAATTACACGGACTAATGAACTAGGTAAGTACAATACAACAAAATAAATTTATTTACATAAGTATACTGCATAACCATAACTTTATTCCTCAGATATAGTATACATACTATACGATTGTTTGCGTTTGCGATTGCGAATTTTGAAATAAAATGAAAATGTTTTAAGTACATTTTAAAATATTTGTATAACCAAGATATATTTGGTTACTTACCCAATAAAATAAAAAAGTATTGTTATTATCTTTCAGTTGTTTTTTTGAGGTACAAATAATGTACTCATTCTAATCTCGAAAATGTAAAAAAAGGTTTAACTTTAATAATATTAGGTACACAAAAAAAACATTTGTTGTTTATTATTTTGGGTTCTTCTGTAAAATATGTAGATTGATTGTGCAAAAACGTTTAATAAAGTTGTAATCGATTAAATTATTCATGCGGAAAGAGTATTAATTTCTTTTTAATACATTTCATTTCAAAATACAAAGTTAAAAAAAAAACTTTAAATAACAGAAATACAAATTTTTCATAATTTTTGTATTTAATAATAATTTAAAAAGTTCTTGATTTGGAACATTTAAGAGTTGGCATGAAGTTTGTAGATAATTTCAAGCTATGGCTCTTTGAATGTAGAAATTATAGAAAATGAAAAATTTTAGTAACAGTTTATTACTAATTTAATACTTTTCTCTATCAACACCTAAGAGATATGTAGTACAATAATCAGGGAAATACCTTGTCTATAAGATTTTGTGCTTTGGATCTTTAACTTTAAAGTTATTGGAATTTAAACCATGATGTAAGTCTTCTGTCAGATTAACAAACTTAATTTGGAGTAAATAATAAATTACGAGATCCCTAAACCGGCGGTCTGAGCAGGTAAGAAATATTCTGCAGGAAAATGAATTCATAATTTAAATAATTAACCTGTAATTAAGAAAAACAGTGAGATTTTTTTTCTACGTACATATATATTTTCTGTTTTATAATATTATGCAAAATATATTGTGGTGATATTTTGTGCAGTCAACCCGCCAGTCCAGATCGCGGTCAAATATTTGTTTTAAGTACTGCAAATATGTTACCGATTTATTCACATGAAAGTTAGAAAGGCTAAAATTACTACTTTGAACACCTCTGTAACACCTTTTTTATTGTAATATTTGATAAGACTTGCAATCAGTGATTTTTGTGATGTGCTTCAATGACCATCTACGAAGGAAGAAAGAAATTAATTTGTGCAACATCCTGTATGTGATTGAAAACTTACCGGGTATGATTTTTCTAGAGGTTGAACGCAGGAGGAGGAGCTAAGCGGCGATGATGGACGCCGGACGCTTAGATTTGAGTTGGTGCGTTTTTGGTTTTGCGATTGTAAAATTTTTACTTATAATTAAGTGAAGGTTAGTTTCCGAGCGATAGAAGTGAAGATTTGTGACGAGTCTTCGACTTCAGTGTAAAATTGCTGAAGAATATTTAAATTAGATAAATTTGTTAAGTGCAAGATTGCGAAGGTTAAATTGGAACACCACGCCATTTTTGGATATTGATAAGTTGAAGATTAGAATAAAAATTTACGTACCTATGAAAAGTTTACAGTTAAATTAGTTGGACATTATTACACATTGGATCAACGGTATTGTGATTGAAGAGTTTCAATCAAATTGAGTGCGAAAATTAATGCTACAGCTGATGGCTAGTAGAAAATTGGTTCTTAACGATACGAGTGCTACTGGATACGAACGAGAGTCAAATGGCGATCGACTGAAGGAAGCGCATTCTACCACTTCCAAGATTTACGTACAAGGTATTTCGAATAAATTAGTTTCATTTGTGGAAAACATTTTTTTATTATAACATAAAAATTTGTACAACATTATTAATTATTTGCTACACATTAACCACTTAACGGCGAATGGAATTGAAATTTAGCAAGTTTTTGAATAGAGTAAATAAAATTTCAAATTCAGTAGTCGAACATAAATTACACTTAAAAGCCTACAAGCGAAATTTGTCGCTATAAAATTATCCTCTGAATAAACAACAATTTTTCGTTATTCAAAATACGAGTTTTTATTTTGCTCGCAAGACAAGCGGGGTGACTCATAGGAATTCGCTACTGAGCGTTTCTTGCTTTCGATAAAACTGCGCTAGCTGAGGTAAATTTGAAGGTGAGAAAGGTTTTTGGTTACTGTCGGAATTCCTATCACAAGAATTTAACTTTTTCCTATTGACTATTAGAAAGAGAACAATTTTCTCAGTATATTAAGACAAAATTTTTTTAGGATTATGCAATAGTTATCGAAATAACAGCATTTTAAAACTACGAAACGCAGGGAGATGTAATATGATATACCCCGATGCGTGACGGTCGGTCTCACGTTGAGGTACGGTCTCGTCGGTGACAGTCTCATTTTGTTGACGGTACATGTGCTTTGATATACTCTTAATTTTGTTGTCAGTCGAGGTCGACACCTGGACGAGTTCTATGGCTTCGAGTTCCACTCTTGGCGAGTTCTGTCATTCTTCAGGGATTTTTTTTAATTATTTTGCCTTACACAAAAATGTCTAATCATGCAGCCGTGTTAAAAGGTGTATCTAAAATACATGTAAATTTTACATTTTTAAAATCAATTTTTTTCGAAAACTTTTGCATAATCCTACAAAATTTTTGTTCTAGTATGCTTAGAAAAGTGTCCTTTTACCAATATTCAATAGGAAAAAGTTAAAATCGTGTGATAGGAATTCCGACAGATCCCAGGTTTTTATATAAAATACCATCACAATATGTTCAGCTTTTTAAGTTTTGTTAATTTTAATAAAAGACACGCGGTTCAATGCTATGATCTACACTGGTATGATCTTAAGTACAACTTCGATCTATGAGCTATATGTACATCTAGCAAGGTTAGCATTCAACTGGAGAATATATTACTTAAATGCTTAGAGATGGTGGTAATAGTACAAATAATAATAATAAAACCAAATTTTAAAATTAAGAAAAAGAATTGTTATAAGAGAATTCTTGGTTTCCAAAACTTTTCGACTCACTCCGTCTATCTCACGGTTTTTCAGCCAAACGTCAGTTACGAAGCTAATAAGATAATATTAGTTAAAAATAAGTATTTTGTTAACTGTAAAACTTATATTGCAATTTTTACTGAGAAAAAGATTTTGTTAGAAATCATTAGCAAGAAATCATTTGGTAGCCATAGCCTCAACCTAGTGTTCTTTGTTACTACAACAAAACTTCTTCTGGTACTAAAACAACATTGTTTGTTAAATAAATTAGTTTTGTGTTAAATCAAGTAAAAACTTCAAAATGTCAAAAAATGCTTGATAATAACATTGATAAAATATTGTACACAAATTATTTTTTTATGGAATTTATTATTTTATTTCGGATTATGGTTTTAGATTATTACCAACTTTAATTTGATGTTTTTATGACGAGCTAAACCTTTAGCTTAAATTTAATTTAAGAGTTTAAAAATGTCATCTAAGTATAACCTGAATCTTTTCTATCAGTGATTAAATGTAGTTTGATTAATCGTTTTATTGAATAACCTAGCGCCCGTTATTTTTCATAGTCAATTAAACGAGATATTACATACACTCCGAAGCTGATGGATATAGAAACTAACCGCCTTTAACATAAAAGGATTTAAAAAATGAGCATCTAAGGTAGATAGATAGATGATTCAGTATAGAAAAAATTGTATTATTGTTTTAATGTATTGAACGGATGAATTTTAAAAGTTTTATTTTAAAGTAAAAATTCAACAATAATCAAAATTAAATTACACTATTGACGAAGAGATTAAAGCAAAATGTGTAAACGCTGTTAAATTCTTTTAATTATAACTAATTAAATTCATTGTCAAAGAGTATGACTGTAATAAAAATATATCATTTAATTAGAAGTTGGCTTAGAAAGCGGTAGTTTAATTTGAGATTCGTTTAGGCGCTAATGGGACACCGCTAGTTGAAGTGATTTCCCGGTGGGGTCATGAGAGTATAAAACAAATAAATACAACTGGAAAGTTTGTTTTCTCTCTACAGTTTCTGGGTTTATAAAAATTTACATTTGTACGAAAATTCTTTATCGGTTTCAAAGATACATTTTTAAAAATGATCCTTAATACATAAGAGGTAATAAGTCTGTCCCGGGAAAGTGAATGGTTTTAAAATTTTTAATTACTAAAGCACTACGGATGCTTATAAAAGGGTCGAAAAGGAATCCCGATAAATGATATTGAAGTTAGTTCGCGACTTGGTCACGATCAAACAAAGCCTAACCTAAACTTTCATTAAATTCAAAATCAATGTAAATTGCATTCAGTGGTCAGTAGCGCGCTTTTAACGTGGTAGGATAATCTAGTAGCCTGGCTATCGATTCGTGTACTTCACTTTAGATAAAAGGGTCAACACGTTTCTAGAAGGCCTTGTTCTTTATTGGTCTTTTGGAAAACACGCACTTTCGTGGCTCCAGGGTTTGTATGCTAAGGACTTCTGCAACTACGGTACACATCTATCATTTTCTCATCCCAGTGGTCATTTTATAATAATTCAAGATACACCGTAGGGTATGATTAACAAGACCAAACTTAAGGTTAATAGAAACTAATACGATACAACTCCAACAAGGAGGAGCTTGAATAACTAAACTTTGTAGAGTTATCAATAAATAAAATGTAACAATATTGTAACTACGTTGTTATTCACGTCAATCTAATAACACAATGTAACGGTTAGAAATTGTATCGATGTAAATGTATTTATAATTAATTTATAATATTCAGAATAAATTACATCGTGTAAAATGTAACGAGACACGTTAAAATCTTCAATTCGTCAATTAAACTTATTTTCCAAACTCGCTTCTTTTAAAATAAATTCATTTCCGAAAAAAACAGAATTGTCTTGATAGACTACAAGAAATAACATTTCCGATTGTATTTCTGTTTACCGTTTTATCCATAAGTTCTAGATTTAGCAGCATTTTCAATTGATCCGAAATATTGTACATCTTCTGAATTTTACACTTGAATTGTCTCGCGGAAATAAGCAAATAAACAGAAGTATTCAAAAATATGACGAATAAATTGCGCTTCTAATAAAAGGACGATAAAAATATTAATAGTATCAAATTTGTTAGAAAATTTAATCAAAAATTTGTGTTACTACCATTATGATAATGACGAAGAAATAATTTTTCATTGTATAAATATTCCAAGTTCATATATTTTTGTCACTTTACCGTTTATTTATTTTTTTTACGAAGGACAAAATAATCTGTTCTATTTCTGACAGATCAGTGCTCACTGTTACTCTTTTCTTCTTACACTCTCCGCAGGTCATTGTATTCTTCTTAGTGCGATATGTCTTCTCCGCCCTTGTCACCACCTAACGTAATAAATTTAGTGCCTGAATGCTTTCTTTTGCAACGAAAAGTCTTTGCTCTAACGTAGTCTTTAAAAGTGAAAATTTACACTGGCACTTTGGTGCTATTCTATTACTTTTACATTTTAAAGTTTCGCTTTTGATAAAAGTTATTAAACGTTTTTTTACTTTCACAGCATATATACAAATCCTCTAACAAATTTTCAGATTATTTTATATGAAAGCGTTGCTTAAAAAAACTTTTTCACATTTTCTGTATTGCATTTAGAAAGTCCAAAGCTTTATCCTCACTGAAAGAATACGGAAAAGGTATTTAAAAGATAATACAAGAAATTTTCGTCTCCGGTTGCTACAGGATTTACCGAAAGTTTAACTTCTTTTCGCTACAAACTAAATAAAACTAAATTAAGATATAAGTCAATTGAACCAATTTTTAAACTAATTTTGTGATTTCGCCCTTTCAAAGTCTTAATTAATTAATCATTATTGTGAGAAATTCAAAAGAAGCATTAACAAAATTATTTGAACGTAAAGGGTGGGATTACGTTAAATTGTATCAATAAATCGATAATTATAATTTCTTATGCGCTCCCCTTCGTGTGGTGATGTACAAATCTGTTTCGTTTTAGCTGGCACGTATTTGTTGACATCTTCTTTTGTAATGTTTGTCAAAATATAAAATATGAGGTATACGATACATGGGGAACTTCATTTTGGTGATTTATTACCACGATATCATTACTCTTAAAAGATATTTATTACTTCATTAGAAGTTAAGATAAAATTTAGAGTTGATGATAATACCGTAATAAACAGCACTATAGTGAAATATTTTTATAAATACATGAAATTTTCTAAAATTTGTTACTTTAATTTATTGCTACCTATTTCAATTCGGCTAAAACGCATCTCGTTGTGTTGTTATTATAGAAAAAAAGTAAATATTAGTTGTGCTTTCACCATTAATAAATCATTTTAATTTCATTAAAAGGTAAAAATGGTAGTTCGAATAATGGTAAGTGTTTGTAATTCAATAAAATCTTGAGCAAACAATTTTCTTGGAATGAAAATAATACAACAAACAAATTTAAGTTTAATGAAGTATAAGCAACGTCCTTTTAGAAAAATGTATTCTGTAAATTTGCATACGACACCAACATTTATTTAATGCACAAATTGATTGAAAATAAATTTCTTTGAATGTTAAATTTGATAATGTCAACTTTGACAAGCTTAAAACATAACTATTTAACATAATCAACTCCCTCGATAGCAAGGTATAACTTACGAATCGTTAATGTATTCAATCGATTGTCTCAGAATTGTTCAGTATCCAAAATGGAAGAAGATATTTTAGATTGTAGTGTTGGAAAATTAAACAATAAATTTGTGTATAATATTAATGCAAGTGCTTTAGGTATAAAAATAAAAATTCATAAAATACCGAAAAAAGAATTATTAATTTAATTTTTCCCCTAACATAATTCTCACAACACATTTGTAAATTTTAATTTTGTAATGCCATAGGTACATACTAACAAGATAATAAAATTGTAGGGTCACCTCGTTTGAGATACCTTTACTTGATACCTAAAAACACAGCAATAAAAAATGCAAATGGCCCACTCACATTCGCATTAGCTAATAAATTTTTCACGCTGAATAGAATTTCGAGGATATATGGTTCATCAAGCTTAAATATCCCTCAGTTGGGGTTATGAATCTTTCACGTCTATTTTCAACAAAATTCCTTTATGCTGAACCCTCATTGTGTGAAATTTGTTGAACATTCAATTGGACTTGTTTAATAGTTAACAGTTTAATTTTATAAATGGCTGTTTAAAATGATTTCAATGCTTTAAAATTAAATCTTGTGGATTTGATAACTTATCTAAAAAACAGTAAGTCGAATCGAAATCTAAATGTGATCGAGTTATAAAAGAACATTTGCAAAAAAAAGTCAGAATAAATTTAGAAAACGATTCATAAGTAATGAAGTAGGTATGATACGTGACTCATAAAAAATCTTGAAGATATTCCTTTATGTCTACACATCCTCGTAGAAATGCGCAGTCCTTCAACTTTAAATTGATTAAGAACCAAATATTTTAATATCAAAATAAATTTTAAAACATAAATTGAGTGAACAAGAAAAAGAAAGCAATAAGGGGAATTCCCCAACCGATGCTCTATTTCAGATAATTTATATATAATCATTTGAAACATTAAGTCATACAGTTTTACAAAATTTCTTTACTCATATTATACTGAACTGCCAGACTAATTTAATTTACATTATAAATTTAAAGTTTTATTTCGTAAAACAAAATAAAAATTAAAAAGAATTGAAAAATCGCTACTTTATTTTATTACAGCATATTATTAAACAATCTCGTCTTATAAAAATCAATATACACAAAAAGAAAATGAGTGAAAATGCAAAAATTAACTAATTTAAAAAGCTTTTAGAAGAAAATACAGGTAGAAAACTAAATTTTTGATTTGGTTTCATTAACTGTTTATATTAACTAATACTTTATAACTCTATGACATACAATGGCACATATAAGCTACTAAATAATGTTACTAAAACGGCGCTGTCGCAGTAATTCAAAAATGTATTCAAGAAATATTTTCTTGAAGACAAAGTGGTATTTAGAATGCACTTTTCTAAATATTAAATTACATAAAATTTTCCATCGCTTTAATTTTAATGCTTCTTTTTCTGGAACATCTGTAATTTAATATTGGTTAAAGAATTTTTCTATAGATAAATATTTAAATAATAAAATAAGTTCGTCGAATTCAGATTTGAAATTATTGTTTTATAATAAAATTTCACCTTCCATAATTTTGAAAAATTCTATTTTTAAAATTTTAAGATACAAATTATATTTCCTACAAAAGCGCAAAAAGCACGTATATAAAATGTAAGATTACATACAAATGAAAGCTTAAATACGAGTACAGATCATGTAGCTCAAGGTTTCAGCAATATTTGATATTTTATTTGTTTCTTTCTTGATATTTGTATTTTTTACCTTTTGTGTATTTTTTACGATTACGCCTACTAATAATTATGTAAACAACCAATTACAAGTTATCCTTATTTTTGAATACTTTATTACTGACCTTCGCTGACACGAAAGAAAACCAATTGTTTTTGTTACAATTAAAATTTTTTATAGAAATAAATCACTTTTCTCAGTTTGCCTCCTAAGACTGCCTTAAAAGATTTAATTTTGTAAATTATTTTTATTCTGATTGTTAACTCATATTCAACACATTCAAAAATCCATCAATTTTTAGACTAATTAATTTCGTTCTATTTCTAGAAACTCACCGCAGTTGAAAATGTAATCATTCTAAATATTTTTCTAATAAATGTTAACTCAAAGTTCTAGGTATTTTTAGTAATGTTTTATTAATATTTTTTCATTAAAACTAACTTCATTCATTTAATAATTTTTCCAACAAATGTCCACACCCCACAAGTTACATTTAAAAAAATACGATTTTAAAAATTTTAGATTTTGAACCCCTTGTAGTTGTAGCTTATTCTGTAACAATTGTATAGTGCTAATTTTGCTTGTTGTTACCCTACTAAAGCATATTATACCGTATTAAAAAGGTTTAAAAAAGGTGACATATGAAATGATCAGCAAAAGCGTTGTTTATTAAGGACAAAAGGGTAAAGAGCTTCATGCAAAATTAATACAAATTTAGGATCACATTATAAAACTATACTTCAATTACCATTTCGTGAGCTGTAATTGTAATAAGAAACATTTTATTCAGATATATCAACGTAATAGAAAATAACTTCAATGTTTTATTTTATTAAAAATGGTACATATTTTATTTAGATAATTATAACATAAATTATGGAAACTTTAACATCACCAACTTGGAGAAATCAACATTTATACACATTCAAAGCTCTATAGTGCTGACAATGTACAAGAACCGTATACAGTGTACACAAGTGCACGAAAGCAAACAAATTTCCAACTTTAAACAGATTAAGCATGCAAAATCAACTTATGGTTGTGGCAAATTAAAATTCGATGCCCGTGCATAAATTAAAATTAATTTATTTAATTATTTTTCCACCTTTTACATCTTGTCACATTTTTCAGGTTACTTATTTGAAAGAATGACCGACGAGAGGATATCTAAACAGATATATAAATATAAACCGAGAGAAAAAAAAATAAGTCGCCTCAAAAAACGATGGGACGACCAAGATGATGACTTATTAAAATTTTTTAATAATGTTATTTAAATTATAAAACTATGTTACTAATATTAAGTTAGTGCTAATAACCACACTGTTTATGAACGCAATTTTTTAATTTGTCTTCTTATTAATTGCATTTCATTCCTTGCAACAAAATTTTAAATTTTGTTATATTTCTTTTGGCTACACCTTCTATTTGTATTTCTGATTATACGGAAATATTTTCGAGGCAAGATGATTTTGGGCGTATGACGGGAGATAGGAAAGAGAAGAAAAAAAGGTGCGAGAAGATTAGAAAGGACGGCCCGATTTTATGAGCAAAAGTTGGTTTTTTGCCCTTGATTTCGGGTAGTTATCAGTGATTTTTTGTGTAGTGAGAATTACTGAAGTTACCACCGCTTCTTCTTGCGATTTTTTGTCATTGGATTTCTTGAACATCCGAAGGATCGAGCGATACGGACCACTCAACAGCAGTAATAAGATAAGTTTTTTACCTTATTACTTTCTTTTCGTTTTTTTTTGTCTGCAAAGTTGTACAACATTGATAACACTGATAATATTGTCAGCTGCGTTTGTCGATATAGCCGACGGCGACGCTCGCTTCGAATATTTTTTGATTTTTTGATCGAATTTTGAGCACTGTTTTAAAGATTCCAATTATTGTTCATTAAGAGTTGTCAAGTGATTGTTTAGAGCGTCGGTCGTTGCGAACGTCCCTTCCGAGTTCGTACCCAATAGTAGATTTGTTTTTTTTTGTTACGAGAGAGAGTGCAAACTTGTCGCAGTTATGCCGAATTTATTCCTGGCTTCCGCAAAGAAAAGAGCTAGTTTTTTCCATCTTGGGTATCCTCACCAAATAAAAGGTTGGGAATTTTGATTTTTAACCGTGTGAGAAGGAAGCAATTGCTAGGCGTTCTCTAAAAAGTCCTAGCCATCTAATTTTTTGCATATCCTTTTTATTTGCTTTTCTTCTAACTGCTTCTATTTTTGCTTCTTTATTTTACATTTACTAATTTACTAATTTTCTAATATTCACTATTTATTAATTTCTTACAATTAAATTAATAATCAAATTTAAAAATAGGTATTAAGTAGCTCGTAGTTATACGACGTAGAATGAATACCGTGAATATCTATAAACAAATCTACACAAAGTTACCTTACAAACATAAAAAAAAGATTACTCTCACGTATGTGATCACAAGAATTGAACTTTTTCTTATTGAGCATTGGAAAGAGGACAATTTTCTGAGTATATTAACACAAAAATTTTCTTGGATTATACAATAATTTTCGAAATAACGGCATTTTAAAATTACGAAAAGCAGGGAAATGTAATATGATGCACCCGATATGTGTGACGGTTGGTCTCACGTTGAGGTACGGTCTTGTCGGTGACGGTTTCATTTTGTAACACGCTACGTGTGCTTTAATTTTTTTTTTTTTAAAAACGGCATTTTAAAGTTATTAAAAATAGGTAGTTGTAACCCGATACACCCCGTTGCAACGTGTCGCGCCACGGTCAACTCGCACGTTTCGTTCCTGTTCTTCATTTTGTTGACGGTACGTGTGCTTTGATATACTCTTAATGTTGTTGTCAATCGCGGTCGACACCCGGACGAGTTCTATGGCTTTGAGTTCCACCCTTGGCGAGTTCTGTCATTCTTCAGGGATATTTTTAAATTGTTTACACAAAAATAGCTAATCATGCAGCCGTGTTAAAAGGTGTATCTAAAATACATGTAAATTTAAATTTTTCAAATTCGATTTTTTCGAGAACTAATTTTTAATCCAACAAAATTTTTGTTCTACTATGCTTAGAAAAGTGTCCTTTTACCAATAATCAATAGGAAAAAGTTAAAATCGTGTGATCACATACGTGACAGTTCCCAAAAAGAATTAAAAACATACAAACATAGTATAATTAATTTTTGACATCAAACCATGTTTATAAAATTATAAATATTGTGGTGTTTCAAAATGATTGCGACTCACCCTATGCATTTTGGTGAAATATTGGCTATAATGGTTAAGATTTAATAAATTAATTTTTTAACTTGTGAAATATAATTAAATAATCTTGAAATAAACAAGTTAATAAAACGTTTAATCATAATGGTTTTATTGAGCTTTCAACGTTTGGTACACGTCTTCGTCAGAATAATTCAATATAATGTAATTGAATTATTCTGACGAAGACGTGTACCAAACGTTGAAAGCTCAATAAAAACATTATTATTAAACGTTTTATTAACTTGTTTATTTCAAGATTATTTAATTATAATGGTTAAGTTGTAGGATTGTAAGATTTGCTAGGTGGGGATCAGACACACGAAATTAGTGGCTTCTCGTGCCAACCATGGCCGATAGCGGGTGCGTGACTTTGTATGCCCGCTGATTTTTGATAATTTTGATATTTGTGAGAAATATTTTATTTTGATTTCATTTGAATAAAGTGGATTTGATGCGTTCGCATTATTGCGTTATTTTTGAAGTTTTGATTTTTGGATTTTTGGATAATTTTTATAAGTGACTACCGAACGATAGTGAGTAGATTGTATTGATTGATTAATAAAGAAAAACAGTATTTCGAAGTTATAAATTAATTTGGATTTGGACTGTAAAATTTGAAAATTAAAAGTTACATTTGTACGAGCGTGTGGCCACATGATAGATAAGCCGACGTTTTGGATAGGCATAAGGTCGAAAGTACGAGCCCATTTAAAATTTCAAATTAAATTAAATTTGAATTTATTTTTGCATTGGAGAAAATTTTTTTTGTTGATTGTGAAAACGCAAGAACCTTCAACCCTTGAAAATTCCCAATTGATCCCGCACACCAGAGTTACCTGAGCAAATATAAGTGTGTGGGAATTTTCTATGAAAATCCCACAACAATATATTACTATGCCCCCAACTTTGCAAATTCATGCAATTTTACCCCCTTGTGAGAATAATTGGGGTAACACAGATTTTTACTCAGCAAGAGACTCTTAAGTAATTTTTAAAATCGTTAATTTCAATTAAAATGCTTAACTTATTATCTTGCATGTGGTATTTTACTTGTTACTTTCCACGTGAACACTCCACATGTGCTATTGCAGCTGGTCTACCAAATTTGTTGCGATGCACTTTTGCACATCGACTATTATTACAAATTCTTTAAATTTTTTCAAATTTATTATTTTTGCACTGCACTTTATCAATTAAATTAAAAACATCAAATCAACTTAACATATTTATTAATTTTTTTAAAATAGAACAATTAACAATTTTAATTTTCATTGCGGCAATGATGTTCGTCCGCTCGACGCCAAGGCGTCAGCCCAACTGTACTGCCTTTTAAGCCCCACTCTTTCTAGTCTTACTTTCTTTCTCCTTCTTTATCTACAGCTAATAATTTAACAGATATTTTTATGTACAATGCTACAATTAAATAAATAATAAAACAAATTCAAACTTTAAAATTATTTAAAAAATAAATGAAATTAATGGTTCTATAGCATTTCGAAACACGACAATATAATTATAATATAACAATCCTCTTGCCAATTTGAGATGAGTTGCAAAGAATTCAACAAACGAGTAAAATATAATTTTACATTAATTAAACTGCCGTTATTTATAATTATTATTTTAATGAATTATTTTTTACTATTTTACTATTTTACTATTTTATTACTATTAAATAAGTTTATTAAGTTACAACTTAATTTAAGAGTCACAAAGTGTGTGGCTTAGCACATTTTGTTATTATTTAGTTTGTTTAAGAGTGGCATGCACTTCTAATTTCATACCTACCTCAACTAACGAATCAGTGTTAAGTAAATATAGTTATGGTGAAGAAGTCAAGTCGTTGAATAAGATTTTCTAAGACAACGTAGTTGCTACATCATTTGAACGATGAACGATAAACATGTTGGCTGAACGAAGCACCTGGATAGCATAATATCTGCTTCATCTGGAAACTGGGATAACTGGCATTAGATTTGGGAGGCTTGGAAACTTTGAAAACTAAAATTGTAAAATTTGCCAAGTCATTCAAAAATGTTTATTAATTTTATACATATCAAACCCTCATAGTTGCAAACTTCTTAAAGATACAAAGTTTTATTAGTTAATTTAGCAAAATAATCAATTTTAAAATATAATTAAGAGTTTTAATAATTTTATTAATGTGGTTGAGTATAACTGGAATATTTTATTTTTACAGATCTTAAACTACATTATGCCAAAAACATACTTAAACATATTTTAATCTATCAACAATTCTGTGCTGTACGTCAACGTGTAACAAAAGGAATAGAATTTTTAATTTATTATATTATAAAATGAGAGATAACCATTTCTAAACAAGGGTAAACAATTAACAACATTATAATTATTTAAGATTAATTGCGACGATAATCCGAAAACATGCATAAAAACAAACTATAAAAGAATGAAAGGTAGCATAAGTAGTAACTAAGAGTGAAATTTTATTCAATTAATTTGATTACTTCAAACTGTTTCGTGAGCCGCTATAATATGTTAATCTACTCAATCGTTTTCTAAATATTAGGTAGGAAAATAAGTTTTAATAAATGAAGACACCAGGAGAACGTAGAATTATCTAAGCTAATTTAGACCGCATTATATATTATTGCAAATAAAGCAAAATAAATTCAATTTTATAATAAAAATGATAAATTATACACATTTCACTAATGTATTTGATAGTTGATTCTTAGCACTTACTAATAAGCAACAATTGGAAAATAAATTAGAATCACTACATAATTCAGTCGTTCATGATAAAGCGCTCAAATCTATTGAATATAAAAAGTTCTAAATATTATGTATTATTTTAAGTCGACTTCATTTACTGTAATGCACAATTAAATAGAGAAAGGATAAATTATTAATCCTCCAAGCGACAAAGGGATATATATTAAACTATGAATTCTTACTGTGCTTTGAATCACAAAGTTCTAAGCTAACCGACGTGAATGACGAATAGTTTGTTATAAATGGCACCGCAAATATTGCATTGATATCTAATTGAAACGTCAAATGCACAAGTCTACTTGGCGAAAGCAGTTCACAAAACAGGCAACCGCATATTTTATAGCAAATATTTGACGTACATAATAGAAAATGCACTCCATACTCTATAAACTAATTTTGTATCGATATTAAGTAAATCAAATTAGGCGTTATATTTGATGCTTATTCAAGTTTGAATCTATAGAGATGAGAATCTGTAAAATAAATTTATTTAAAATAGCCAAGCTATTATTTCAACAAGAGGAAGTTGAACATCAACAAAATACAGATTGATGGAAGAAAATGCGTTTAGTAGAGCCGTTTATGAAAATAAATTACGTTCCTCGAGGCCAATTTCTTATTGTTATTGACCAAACGGCTTCTAGAAAACTGTTAAAGTGGTTTTATTATTTGGATAATTTAGTGACCTTATCCTTTAATGTATTATAATAATATGCACTCAATTATCATTATCCTGACATTTATATTCTACGTATCGCGGAATTGTTTTCCACACCGCTTAATCGAATTTCAATGTAAATTTCTGCAAACATATTCTAATTAAATTGCACTTTACAATTTTTATTATCACAACGTGTTAAATAATGTAATTGTTTTGTTTAACCATTAAACTTAATAAATGATTTATTTAAATTTTGTCCGTCAATATTACTGAAATAAAATACCCTACACTTTTTTCATAATGCACATTACCAAAAGAAAAGCATGTCAAGACTACTTAGCTTAGCTTCAGCTTAGCTAGCTAAGTGAAGAAGAGTAATGCTCATTAGCAGCATATTTACAATTAACCACGTTTATTAACATCTAACAAATGCTTTATTCAATAATGGCAGAATAAAAGTTTGCTTATGGTAAACTAATACTTTAATATAATATTTTTATTATTTTTTTTTTTCACTAAAGATCTTTCATATTGAATAATGCATTATTTTTAGTAAAACTTTGTTGTTTTTGTAATGTCATTGATGAAGAAATTGCTAATCAATACAAAACAAATTATATGCATCCAATTATAAATAATACAAATTTCATTTAAATTTAATAATTATAATCTTTTTCTATGTGAAACCTGACGAATATCTATTACTTCTTGGAGCTATTGCGTTAAACTAAATAACTTAAAATTTTCGACTTTAAAACAGATGCGATAAATTCTGAAAATGCATATTATGTTCATACCTAAAATGAACAGTAAGTATATTTTATTTATAAATATTTTTATTAAATGATAATGAAGCAATGTATTATTAGACACTAAAAAAATCTATTCACAAATTCCAAATTACCTACGTAAACAATGTGTACTTGTCGTAAAAATAATTTTTTAAAATTGTTTCATGAAACAAAAATTTTTTGTCAGCTCCACTCTTTAAAAAAATATTTTTTTTTAATTATTCCATGTTCTATGTTTGTTCTATATTTTCTCAGAAAATTATTTTCAGATATCCAAAAATAAAGTCTTGGGGGAGGATAACATTTAAGACCAGCTTCCTCTTTACAGCGTTACAGAATAGGGGTGCTATCATATACTTCAAAAGTATTCGTTGCGTTAATTTTTGTCAGTTTTTAAAGAAGTATTTTAGAACAATATAGAACAAACTTAGAACTTTTTGAAAAGTTTTCAAAAATTATTTTTACAAAAATTAACACTTGTGTAACAACCAAACATTAATTATGAAACAATAATATATAAAAAAGAAATAAAACATATATTTTTCAAGAAATTTGAATAAAAGTTTAGAAAGTTTAGAAATTATTATCTTAAATTTCAGAATATTTGCACATTATCATTTATTTATCTAATAATTAGCAATACGACATCATCAACCTATTTACAAATTTTCATCTATCTAACATAAAAATTTTCATGTATACGACGTGAAAATTTTTATTTAATCATTCTCTTTCCAAATTAAATTATCTAAACATTAGTAATAAAAATTTTATATTATTCATTATAAAACTTAATTATCTTCTTACAAACTTCAAAACATTTGCCTCCTACTAAATCACCATAATTTAAAGCAATTATCGACAAAAATTAAACTGAATCTAATAAATTTCTAAATTAACAACTAATTTAAATTTTAAAATTATCTATAATGACCTACAAATTATTTACCAACTACATCTACAGTCAAAATTAGTTTTGAATCAAAAATGCAATGAAATTATTTACAAACCATTTATTATGTTATACAATCGAATCAAACTATAATCACAATATTCACATTATCGTTCATTTGAATTATCAATTCCTGTCATTTTCGTAAACAAAAATCAATCAAATCCTTTATCAAACAAATTTTATAAAAATAGAATGAAATGAGATATAAAATGTATATAAGATCAACGCTTCACTTTGTTCAACCCAGTTAAAATGCAAGGTCCATCCCTTATAAATTGGGATTGCATTCAATTATTTTAAATATATAAGACCCTTCAACTCCATTTTAAAATTTATACAATCAAAATTGATTTTACTTTTTAAAAACAAAGTGGAAAATTTGATACCTATGCAATTTTTAAATTTATAGTAAAATTACATAATAAATACTTCAATTCTTTTGTTATCAATCCCAATCTGATTTTATTGATTATATACTATTAAATTTAATTTTCAACTAATTTGATTAACGTTTATTTTTATTTTTCAATCAAAAACATAATAAAATTGTATGTGTGGCACCTTAACATTAACTATTAGATTTTTGAGTATAGTTGTTTTATTACATTCTAGCTAAGCTAGCCTTAGATGTGTTTGTGACTCTGTTTTATTATTAATGAATGTGATTCATCAACTCAGCGGTTTAGAGGTTTATGTAAAGACTCGTAAGAAAGTTAAATATCTGCAAACATAAACTCGGAACCTTAATATGTATTAATAGTTGATCGCGCTAACTACTAGAGTCTCATTAATAATAACTAATAATTTGACGAACATCGGGATCGTGAGATGCAATAAATTTGGTTCATTTATATCAGTCATTATTAAGAAGAATATCAGGTTAATTAAAAATTTCCATATAAATTTGCAATATTTATCGAAACTTTTTTATTGTAGCGCCGAATTTTAGTATTTTTATTTATAAATACGAGTAGGTCGTTTATAATTAGATTTTGAATAGAATCAAAATTTAAATTAAATTTGTGTTTGTAATTCTCAAAAATCTAAAAACCCGTTATTAAAAAATTATTAATATAAAATATGTTGACAAATATGATAGATTGCGTTAAAAAATTTTCAACAGCATAGTTCATAAGAAAATGTGAATAAAAGCTTTGAGAAGTTATTTAAATAGGTAATCTATAATATGATATTAAATACAATTTTTATAGAAAGTAAAGTTTCTTGAAATAAATTAAAAATTTATTATTAGGAATAAAAAGAATTTATTTTTACTTGCTTTATTTGATCATTAGAAAACTTTCCAGCTACTTTATATAGAATATTGAAGTGGGAGTTTCAATTTAAAATTTTGATTATTCTTAAATGTTTCTTAAAGTTTATTAAAATTTCAAGGCTACACGTGGTGGATAATACACATAAACGACACCACTTTTTATACTTTTTTAATTTGCAATAAAGATTGTTTGAGTAATATTCAAAATTAGTTTTTTCTTTTAATATATTCCCGAAGATTAGAATTTTTTTTTGTGCGATTACATCAATTTCTTGTCTAAGAGAGTCTAAACTCTTATAGCGGCTTTACCTCAAATTAAATAATAAAACCGATAAAACAAATTTGTAAGTACATAATATATTATGTATGTATACATATACATAGCAGTTAGTTTTCGATGACTATTTGGTTTGTGCACCAGAGCACCAATACATACTCCAGAAATTCTAGGTTTAAATCTCTTGACAGGTAATTTATTTAATCACATTTTATATGACATAAAAAGTCTACAAGCAAAAATAAAGATGTAAAGCTTTTACATGCTGTAACATTTTCAGTTCTGTAAGAAAAAGAGTCTGATTAACGAACAAGCTAGAGCATCTGAAGAAGTATAGGCAGATTAAAGGTTTAGTATCCGAAACATATTGCAATAATATAAATATTACTTTTTAATTTATTTATCTATAATCCAAATTTTTATAATTATCTCTTTTTTCTCATTTTGTTAAATTAACTTGATTTGAAAAGGAAATCTAAAACTTCATGAAGTATTTATCAGTAACTGCTTTTCTATATTGAACTTCGCTTCCTTTACTTTCATTGAAAAGTTAAAGTTTTGATTTGTAATTCGATATCGCTTTATTAATAATTAATTAATATGCGATTTATTCAAATTAAAAGATCTTATTTTTCCATTTATTACCAAATTCTTCGCAGAACTCAAAACGTACTGCGGGTTCTAAAACATTTCGCTACATTTTGGTTCTAGATATCGCACCCGAACAATTCGCTCCTGTATATGTATTTCGTTACCACCTTTGGTTTGTTAATAAAAACAGCTTTAAAAACAATAACTAACGACAAATGAAAAATAAATTAAGAATTATTCATTGCAGACAAAAAATAATGGTATAATATCATTATGTAAGTAAATAATTTAAATATTTCAAAAACTGACGTAGAATTTTAGTAAAAAATTATACGTCCGGGAGCGAAGTTTCGTAACAAAATGTCCGGTCACCCCGTCTATGTAACAAAACAATTTTTTTTTACAAATAACTAAGTGAAATGCAAAGTTAAAACAATTTTATAATTAAAATTAAATTTATTTTACCGAACAAAATATGACTCCTAATTCATAGCAAACCAATAATAATTATTTAAAAGTATTTGATAATTACTCTTATCTTTATATTATGTTGTATAGATAATAATTATACAAAAAAGACTACGTAGATATTTGCCAAAATTGCTCGGGGCAGTAAATTGACTCAATCGCGAATGAAATGAATTAACGATTGATTAAGTTCCTAACTGAAAAGAGTTTTCGGTTCAAAAAGTCGCAAATGAAAAGCAGCAAGAAAGAAGCAGAATATGACGATCAAAGTTTTTAAATATTTTAATAATCAAACTTTGAGATAAGTAACAAACATCAAAAATTCAGAATAATAAATTACCTGATTGAATTTACTTTATCTTTCTAATAATTTAGTAGCTATATTAATTTTTATTTACTTTAAACAAATATTTTATATATTATTTCACTTAAATAAAAATATCTGCAGTACTAAAGACAATATCTGCCATTGCAAGAAGTAATAGTTTTACAGAAGAGTTGCTGATTAAACGAATCTATTAGACACTGATAGGATTAAATGAATAGGATTGACTTTATCGTATTTACTCAACCTGTAAACCAATGAACTTGCTTATAGAAAGTTGAAAATATAAACTGAGCAGTTTTTGTTGAATTTAACACTTTAGATTTAGATATAGCAAAAATGTTAAAACTAGGGAATACAGTCCAAATTTTATAATGATGTAACCTATAAATTAACTTTTTTGAAATTTAGAAAAAAATTCACCATTTACTTGTAATCGTGTGACACATGAGAGATAGTCGTCAAATAACTAAAATCATACTTATCAGTACCTAATATAAAATAGCTTGATACAGACTATTACAGGCCTATTTACCCACTAGTAACGATTTATATAACTTTGATTGGATCACCTCGTCAAGTATCTCTAACTTACAAAATATTATATACTCACAAATTACTTTCGCATTAAAAAAATTTTAAAGGTTGATTTAAGTATTTTACTATGCAAAATAAATGTAATACACATAGTTCAATGGCATTTTGTTCATGTTTTATAAATAACTGTCTTTATAAAGCTTACAAAATATATTCTTTATTCTAGTATTATTTTAAAAGTATAACAAAAGAATTGATAGAACTCGTATACCTAATACAACAAATTTAAAACATGATGGTAATTGAAACCAATATTTGAAACAGTTTACACCCTTGCTAGTTAGGAGTAGGTACAGTAGCGCTACTCCAGGGTGGGTTTTGTTAATAACTTCATTTTATAGGGGGTTCTCAAGGCAGATTACCTCTGTAGTTTGCCATTGCCTTCCGTGAAAGAACGGTTAGAATGATGTTCTTGCTCCACTAGAGCTCGAACCAGGGTTCTCCGCTTAGTAGTTAAAGTATTTAAGCATTACACCGTAACCGTGCTCATTAGTTAGGAGTAATGCATGTTTTGTGGCAAAGATATAAGAAATCAATATTCTGAAAATTTTTTATTGGTTGCTAATAACATGAAAATAAATTTAAAAAAATTTAAAAATTACAAAATAATGCAATTTACTAAATAGCACCTATTAAGTACTAATAATTTATTTTCAGCTAGCTACCGTTATTTTAAGTATTAATAGATCTATTGAGCAAATCTTGAAACACAGATTATATTGTTGATACACACAATCCATATCTCATCAAGGGTGACTATATTAAACCGACATCCCTACAATACATGAGACCATGAATCTAATTATTCTTGATTATGTTGTGCTGTATATGCTCATATAACAACAATTATCAGCTACGTATACATTAATATGTTTCAATGCATACCTTCAATCAAGACTAAATATACATCTATTTCAAACTAATTGATAAGATTATTCTGCAATGTTAGATAAAATAAAAAATAATTAAAATTTAAAAAAGTTATAAAATACTACGTGTAGGTGGGTAAAGATATTATGACCCGAAATACATGCTGTTTATATTTTAGGAAAGGCGAAAAGGCAGTTTTTCTGTATAGTTAAAAATATTCATAATACGATTATATTTAAATTTTTCAAATTACTTATTCGATATTTAACACATTTTATAGGTAAGTATAGCTAACTATTTACTACATAAACCGAGATGTTGATACTCAAGACGTGTTCAAATAAAACGTGATTACACTTTATGTGCCTGTAAAATGAGAAACGTAGTAGTCATAAATTTGATCCAAAATTTAATGTGGTTAAATGATAGACTGTTAATACTTTTTTTTTATATTAGAAAACCTCCGTTATTTATAACCTACACATAATAAATTAAAGAGTCATTATTGAATATATAAATTTAGGAAAAATTGTTAAAAACGACATAATGCCAATATATTATATACTACAACGAATGATGCCCGATTACCATGTAGAGAATTTAACGAGATTTGTATATTATCTGAATTGATATTATATCGTTGTCACCATAATCCAAAAATGCCGATCACAAATTTTTATACACTGAAACATGATAGGCATATTAGCAAAACCATTTTATATAAATTAGATTAATACTTATTGTTGGTCAAATTAACTGTCAAATTATTGATAAAAACCACAAGATATGATTTTATTAATTTATTGATTGTTATAATGTAATATTTTTATAATACCAAGAAATTTAGTAATAATTTAAAAAATTAAAATCAGTTCTAATTTGTTTACCTCGATAAAATATTTAGTTTGCTAGTTAAAAGAAATCATATATTTTAAAATTTAATTAAAAAGACGCTACTCAATAATTATTTTTAGTAAACCATTTTGAATTATGAAATTATACAATCATATTATAATAAATGAGCGTTACGCTAGTATACCTACACAGTTAACACGACAGTTTTGAATTGTATTTTAACAGCGGAGAATTTCGATTTCCTTATTAATAATAGTTTTCGGTAGTGTTATCACGAACTCGGTAGTATAAGATTTCAGATTATATTTAATAATTCACGTTGATCAAAAAAATAAAATTGTATTATAAATTTTATTAAAGAACATTAATTTGTAAATTAATTTCCAGGATGTTTTTCAAATAATGCTTAAAAAATATTTAAGTATAAACTTAAATGAAATGTTAAATTATCAGAGAAATTATATTTAAAGCACGGTAATAGGCTAGCAGATAGTTTGTTTAATTGTTATACCTCAGGCACAGGTTGAAATACCACGAACGTTTACCATTTTTAATTTTCAACAACATTAACAAATTGACTGTACTGTTAAATTTACTGTTTCAATTCTACAGCCATACTCAATTTTTTTCCTAATTATTTGTCGTATTTTTCTGCTTTAGTTTCTGTTTAATTTCTATGTAAATCCTTATTACACTTTTTACATTACCTACATCTCTTTATTGATATACTAGAAGAAATTATCTTTTCTAACTAGTTTCTACAGTAAAACCGCTGACAATTAATAGAAAATAATTATTTAAATTGAAAATGTAAACAATATAATAATTTTTCAGTACAGTAAATTGCACAGCCCTGGACGAGGTTATAAAATAAAATCTGTTAACGTTATATATTAATTACCATAATTTTCATTTAATAATATATTGCGTTAATATACTGTGGTGTTTCAAAAGGATTCGCACCCATCCTGTACATTTTTAAGAAAATTTGTTTTAAATAGTTGTAATTTTGAAAGATTGTGAAATTGGAAAGGTGGGGGCGAATCGACGGAGATACAGAGCTCTTTGCCACGAGTCGCCGCAAGAGTAGGCGGTGCGACTTTTGGCTCGTTAATTTTTGGCTTTGTGAAATTTGTTTTTAAAAATTTGAGTGATTTTTAATTTAAATAAAGTGAATTTGATGCGTTCGCATTATTGCGTAATTATTTTTGAAATATTTGGATTTTTGGAATTTTTGATCAGTTGCTGCCGAGCGGTAGTCATTTGATTGGTTTACTTAATTTGGAAAGAGCAGTTAAAATTATAAATTTGATTTGTGTTTAGAATTGGAAAGTTTAAAGTTGCATTTAAAGGAACAAATGGTTGAAAAGATAAGCGGTCGATTTGGATAAGAGAAATCAAACTTCGTTCTTTTTTAAAATTATTAAACATTTTACATTGAATTTAAATTGGATTTGATTTTATAATTTTTGGAAGACGATTTATTTTTTATTTTTTTGATTGGAAATTTTACTTTTGTTTTGAGAACGATAGAACCCACCTTGAGATAATACCGTCTCTACTCCCGCATTTAAGAGCAAGCTTGGAGCACTTAGGAATGCTTGGGAACATAGCTTTTTGCTAAAAAAATATTGCAATACATACTCCTGATAAGTATAAGCAAATATATAGTTTTGAAGACCAAGGGAAAGGGAAAAAATTCACTTGTACTTTAGTAGTAAACAAGGAAAGATTAATAAACCCTAATAATTTCGTTTGTATTTTTGCTGAAATGCAGTCAATTTTTATAAGCTATTGTTTGATCTATGAGTGAGCATTATTCTACTCTGAGATTAAAGTTAAAATTACAACTTTTTTTTTTAATTGAGTACTTGAATATTATTGCATCGCACTTAAGCATGGAATAAACTGTAAGTTAATAACTAATATTCTTTGTTCAATAAGAACCAACATAATTTTATTTGTATATCAAAGTTGATGAGAATTTTAGATGCCAATTCTAGTCATTAAAAATATTAATTGAAATATAACTGACCCTACACTAATTTTCAGTAGCTAAATAATTTTACTACCGTGTAAAATAATATAATAAATTTGCATTTTGCTACTTTATTACATATACATATCTAATATTGGAAATTTCACTGAAGTCACTAAAATAGTTAGGTCAAATAATAATGACCTGTAAAACTTGACTATTTCAACATTAATTCGCCACTAAAATGACAAATGACGTGAATTGAAATTAGACAATGCGATCAAAGTACTAAACTAGATTGAACTTTCAGAATATGTATACTTAACATTAAAGAGATAATTTACTTATGTCTATAAATCGTTACTTGCTCTTAAAGAGAAATATCATCAAGTGAGTTAATGATAGACAGCACTACCTCAAATTATAATCTAATATTGAAAAAATCTTAAAAATGCAAACAAAATAGACATCATAAACAAATCAAACAAACGAAACAAACCAATTTGTAGACGAGTGGTAGTTAACAGGTAATTCTCTTAATTCGTCAAGTGTAATAATTATTACCAATTCATGATTTCATATTTATAAAATAATATTTATTATAATCATGGCTGCATAGATCTTCTGTTTTATTTAAATAAATGTGGTTTATAAATAAGTAGTTTTATAAGTTAAAATTAATTATAATAAACAAACTAAAACATATTATTAAAATAATAAATTTTAACTATTTAGTAAAGAATACATACTTACATAAAAAAATAATATTTAAAAAACAATAAAAACGGCAATAATTTACATTGAACAGGTCAGGTAAAATAAAAACTTTGTAATACAATATAAAGGCCATTATTTCACAATTATTATTGATCTTCAGTCGTGTTTAACATAAGATTCTTATGTTTATTATTATTTTTCTATGTAAGTATGTATTCTTTACTAAATAGTTAAAAGTTATTATTTTAATAAAAGGTTTATTTTGTTTATTTTAACATTACGTACTACTAACTACCACACTATAAACCTAAAAATTCATTTTTTAGGTTAATTTTCTTTTAAAATAATTATATAAATCTTACATTATTTTTAGATAAATCTGAAAACATACATAAAGTAGCTGAATAAAAAAAGTAGTCGCTACGAACCATAAGGATAACTGAAGTAATTAAAGTAGTTTGTGAATGAATACAAAGAAATCCCATAAAGAAAAGAAAATTTCAGAAAAAACGATGTCACATGTTTTATTTAAAAATCATTGTGCAACATGGCAATATCTTAGGTGTCTTTAAAAAGAATTAGATACGAACGACGAAACATTTTTTTCACCGATGAAGAAAATTTTATGGTTGCAGAAATTTAATAAACAAAATAATCGCGTGTATGTCCACAACTTCAAGGAAGCGCCAGAAAAAATTACTAGGGTGTAACAGGAGTTATTTTTCAGAACCTATGTAATTGTTGCGTAATCGTTGGTATTTTAACAATATTCTGCACCTGCATGTAAAGGAAAAACATCACAACAATGACTTTAGACAAAATTATCTGATTTAATGCTGTGAAAGATTGGCTCTTAGGAAGTCTCAATTTAAACTCGTTGGATTACAAATTGTAAACTATTTTTGATAAATAAACTTGTTAAGGTAACTCACAAAAATATCGACCTTTTTAAGCAAGATTTAATGAAGACAGGTAAACGTTTTTTTGAAATGCACATAATAAAATAGCTTTTTGAAATTAAAGTATTTTTATTTTTAAATTATTTAAATTTATATTTAAACAAATATTTCACAGAACATACGGCACAATTAGATATGTACAATATTTGAATTATTTCTTTTCATGCAAACGTATCAGTTGTATATGTTCGTTTGACTTTCAAGACAAATGTCATTCGTTTGATTTTATGAATTTTTAACGAAGGAGTTGGCATTTATAGATATTAATACTAAAGTGTTTCTTCTTGAATAATATTGTAATAACAAGACAAATTGTATTTTATTCGAAATATCTCATTTAATGCAAAAGAAACTACACAGCATTTTCCATAATTTAATTTTAAAAGTAAACAAATATTTCTAGATTCTCTCAAAAGTTATATCGGTAAAGCGTTATAATATTATACACAAAAAATATCATGACAACACATTATATTATAAAACCTCTAGTTTGGAAAACATGAAATATCTGGACTTTCTTTTTGTAAGGAAAAGTCTAAAAATTTTTGATTTTAAAACGACGAGAACCGAGGGAAATATTTTTAATAATTTGAAAAACAAAGTAAATTATAAAAATTATGATTTTTATTTACGTAGATTATTAAAATTTACTAAGATTTAAATAGTCATGGAAAATTTTCAATTTTAGTCAAAGAAAACCTGAGAAATTTAGAGAATTTATTTTAAAAATTGAACAAAATCCCATATAATACACTTATTATGATATATTTCAAATTTCGATATCATTGAATAATTTCAATTTTTATTAGTAATTTTTTTATTTAAACCTACCTTAAAATTTTGTCAAACTAATCAACATCTATTCTTCAAATTGTTGCGCTATATGGTCTCTATGGTCTCATATTTGTTTTTGTTTTTTCATTTGATATTAATTAAGTAAATTATTTAAACCGGCATAGTAGATATAAGCTATTTGTGCTTAATTTCGCTTCGATCCTCTCGGCCAGCTGGAGCTCTACATCGTAAATTCAATAATTGCGTATCACACAAAGTTTTACTTTTAATCCGAATAAGGTAATAACTATTATTGCCAGCTATTAAATTTGCATTTGAAATTTTACAAGATTATTGTTATCAAAAATTATAGTAAAGAACAAATTATTTGTGAGAAATTTAATAAAATGTTTTTCGGTAAAAAAAATTCAAAAATTTTAAAAGCAGTATAATATTAGATATATAAGAATAATATTACAATGTAGTAGATATAGTACATCTATTCAAGATATAAAGATTTCAAAATTATGATTATTGCTTAATGAATAATGTATAAAACCATTCTGTGTATTTTCATAATAAAGTTTAAAAGAATACCAAAATATTTAGTTAGGCAATTAAAATGTATGAATAAAGCTCGTGATAAATCCACAAGAAATTATAATTTCGATATAGAACAAGTCAAAAAAGAACAAATTGAAAAGTCACTAATTTTCAGAGATATAAAAATATTTAACAACTTACCTCATAATATTAGAAGTTGTAAAAATTTAATTGATATACACGCGATATTTAATTATATATTTGTAAACAGTAAGTATGTATATTTTAATTATTTTTTTAAATTAGATTTTTAGATGCTTATTGATAAAACTCATTGAAATATATATTATTATTACAAATAACAAAATAGACATCAATAAATAATAAGAATATGAAGTTTTCAGAAGACAAACTCGACAAGTAAAATAAATTTTAAATTGTACACGTAAACTGCGAACTAGGGATCGTTAAAGAACCAAATACATAGTATATTAGGAATCTCCATTTTATTATCTACAGTTTCATTAAAGCATAAATATAAAACACAACAAAATTAACCTTATGGATGTCAATCGAAATAATCTGACAAATTAATAATTACCAGACAGTATATAAACTTAAATTTTTCTATGCATCGAAAACTTTCCACAACTGCAAAGAGGAAGTTAAACTTTATCAAAGATGTTAGTAGATTAAAAAGTTATTGTTTTTCTGTTATGAAAAGGTTAAAGAACTGAGTGTATAAAAAGTTATCTAAATATTAAAAATTTTAATTTTAAAGGTATGTTATATCCAGAGCTTTGTAGTTATCATACATTTTTGAAACTGTTTAATAGTATAAAACTTAATAAATTAATATAATAGTATAAAAAACTGTCCATGCAACATTATATCAAGTGGCCGATTATATACCCAAATATTGTGAATTAACAAGGATATGATTTATTTTAAACTTCTGCTTTCCATTATAACAAATAATAATTAAAAATATATTAATCGAAAGATATTTTTTGTCGAGTAAAAATATAAAAATAAAATTTAAAATAACCTTTTCATGCTTTTGTAAAAAGAAATGCCACCTATCCTTACTTAATATAAAACAATATTTAAAAAAAAAATTATCTTCTTAAAATTTCATTTATGAACAACCTCCTCAGTTGATTTATAATCCTTGTCTACAAAACAGTTAGTAAAAAAATAAAGACTTTGGAGTAAAAAAAAAGAATGGAAATTGTTTTTATGGTATAAAAATGACTATTCTCAGAGTTTGGTATCTACAAGAAAGAAAAGGTTCAAAAAAATTAAATAAAGAGGAAAAATATATCAAATTAAAAAATTATTTTTATTTAACAAATTAGCAGAAGCAAGTAATATAGCGATATTAGCAAATAAAGTAAATAAAATAATATTAAACGTGTTCTCTATGTACTTATTTTTAAAATCTTAATTGAGTCATAACTAATTATTTATTATTATAACAAAAGCATTTGTAAAATCTCGTTGTTCTGTTGGTATAAAATCTCTATTAGGTAGTTGTGCTCGAAGTAAATAACATAAAAAGTAATGTAATCTTAAATTTTACAGTGTCAGATATAACTTTTGAAAGCAATTTAACTTTTCAGTTTTATTTATTGTTTTTGTAAAGTTATATTTCTGTACCTGTCAGCTTGATACTTAGATAGAGTTTCCAGATAAAATAATGAGTGAAAATTATATTATAAAGATTCCATTAAAAACTTAAATTGACGTCGTAGAACAGTACTTTTTAAATTAACACTTCATTAGTTAGATGTGACATTTATAACACAATTTGAAATTCTACTTTTTTTATAAACTGAAAGAGAAACTAGTGCTTTTTTGTAAGTTTGGAGAAAAATTTGATTAAAACTGTATCAAGTCTCTTCAAATTTCAAGTTCTGCAGACATCTGGAAACATTTACATATTTAAAACAGATACTGTCGGAGCTTTAAAGTAACTGACAACTTTAAGTTCTAAGAATTTTTTGAATTGTTATTGTACTACACAAAGTATAAGGTAAATCCGGATATTTAATCAAATATTACCCAACAGAACGAAATTATTATTGATGTTTATAACAAGTTTTCTTTATTGACGTAGCCACAAGTCCAAGTTTTTACTTATGTAAATGTTATATTTTCTCTTCCACACAATTTTGTTTATTTTAACTATAAGGTTAATATTAGTTTGAATTTAATAAGTGTTACATTTTCCTTTAGCAGTTTTTATCCCAATTCTCAAATCTCTAAATTATTTGAATATATGTGGGTGCTTAATTATCAAAGAAAAGATAAACAGTTGTTCATTAACTGCTCTTGCAAATAATTTAAAAATAATGTAGCATATTTTTACAGTGTTGCTCTCCAGAGTATCCAGAAAACAAGTTCAATTAAACTTTATAATTAAAACTTCTCTAGGGGCTAAATATATGTCTCTTAAGATAAACAATAGCAAACATTCCTTGTAGATTATCAAACCAAACCTCTATCTTGAAGCTATAAAATTCAAATAAAGTAAGAATTTGTATATATTTACATAAAGCACGCAACGCAAAGTAGAAGTACAATTTTAAAAAACGGTCGTCTATAATATTAACAAATTATACCTATTTATAATGATAAGCACTTATTGGAAAGATCATCTTTCTAATAACAGTTATTTCAGATTAAATATTTAAAGAAAATATTTTCCTAGTATTATTGTGCTTGTTATTGTAATATTTATACTGATTCTGTTTCTTAAATCATGAATTTCTACTATTAAGTTGAGTTGTAAAGAATACATTTAGTGCTCGCAATGACACAAAAACACTCGAGAAAATTTTGGTATAGCTCACTCCGTTACAAGCTAAATTAAAATTTTGACTGTACGGAAATTCTTACTTGTGCGATTCGTCGGATAATAATTAGTGGTTTAATTTGTTGACAAATGTATTAAAATCAGTATTGCAAATGATGTTTGTTAGTAGGATAAACATAAACAAACTATATTACATTTAATTTATTTAGTTAAAATAATTTTATTCACTTGATCATATTATTTATTGATATATATCAATTTATTAGTATTTAACAGTCTACGCTAGCTTGGAAAGATAAAATCTTTTTAATTGTAACTTATAAATTTTATGTAAAGATTAAATAAATGTTTTACATTAGTTTGCTCCACGTTATAAAAATATTGTAGCTGCTTTAAATAATTATCAGCTATAGTTAGTCAACAAAATAGCTACTAACATCTTACTAGCTACTAGTATCTTGAATAGTAACAAACTAAGAAAACTGCAATCCTAGTCTAATTAAAAAGTTACTATTCTTAGTTTATAATATGGTAGTATAATAGGTAATTGAGAAACTTAATTTAATTACTCTAGTATTAGCTTGTTTTAGACTGAAAATAAATAAATTAATTTAATAATTATAAATAATTTTACAAAAGTTCATAAATAAATCAAAGGAGTTCAAATGATTCAAGATAATCTTGATGTAAACAGGAAATCTAAAGTATTTAAACAATCTTTTTAATAAGTAAAAAGATAATAAGATAAAAGGTAACAAGATAAAAAAGAATAATATAAATTATTACTTATGAAACTTTTAAATATTATTTATTAAAAGTAAATTAAATGCTAAATGGTGAATTTTGAACATGGAGCTCGTTGAGTGTTTACGACTCAAGAATATTGAACAAAAGTAATGTAATTTAATATCTAGATTTTATACTGGAAAAAAAATAACATTTTATTAAGCGTTTGGGAGTATGCTTTGTTTGGTTATTTATTGATACTTTTAATTAATTTTGTAACTGCGTACCAGATCAAAGGTATAATCGAGCTCATGTTAGAACTAGGAACACCGTGAAAAGAGTATTTAGGTATCTAAAAAATAAATTTCGATACTATACTTTAATATCGGTAAAGCAGAATTGGAAATCACAATAACTATAACTGACCATCATATTGATATATTTAAGATAATATCTAATATTTTACAGTTGCTAAATAAATAAAAAAAGAATGCAATAGTATTCTATTGACAACTAGTAACATTCTAACATTATTATTACAAGAACTATGGATACCAAGATTTTTTGAGTAGCTGTTAAAATGTCACTTACTAGTAAATATTGGCACTATTTGAAAGCCATTTTAAGGCTACGACTATGCATAAAAGGTTGTATAAGTTATGAATTCACCGAGGAAGCTACTAAATAAAACTGTTAGTATCACAGACCAAGTGTCTACTATTTAGCTAAAAGTTATCAAAAAAATTAAATTTACTTAAAAATCGTGTTTTTGTATTGCATTGCTCTTCTAACAAAATATCCAACAGAAAATTTCAAACATCTATACAACACTAACCTTGTGGGTTACCGTCGGAATTCCTATCACAAGAATTTAACTTTTTCCTATTGACCTCACGTTGAGGTACGGTCTTGTCGGTGACGGTCTCATTTTGTTCACGGTACGTGTGCTTTGATATACTCTTAATGTTGTTGTCAGTCGCGGTCGACACCCGGACGAGTTCTATGGCTTCGAGTTCCACCCTTGGCGAGTTCTGTCATTTTTCAGGGATATTTTTAAATTTTTTTGTCTTACACAAAAATTGCTAATCATGCAGCCGTGTTAAAAAGTGTATCTAAAATACATGTAAATTTTACATTTTTAAAATCAATTTTTTTCGAAAACTTTTGCATAATCCTACAAAATTTTTGTTCTAGTATGCTTAGAAAAGTGTTCTTTTAAAATTAATCAATAAGAAAAAGTTAAAATCGTGTGATAGGAATTCCGACAGATCCTTCTTGGTTTAATCTTAGACCAGCGGATAACTGGAAAAAAGCAGTAGACAAACTTTTCCAAAAGACGAACTTTATACTTTACCTACTGAATACAACTTACCACTGTATTTTACTTGTGTAAGTTCAGTTTTGACATTGTTATATATCTACGTGATACTACGACAGTTTGTTTGAAGGCTATGGTTAGATCTGTCTCAAGAAGCTATCGTGACTTCTTTCAATATTGAACAATAGACCGTTACCTTTCAGGAAGAACTCTTCACAGTTGCCTACAGCCGAAAGTCACTCTGATGTTATATTGACCTGTTAATCGTCAAGATTTCTTCTTGGTGCATTAAATTACAATATTTACAACCTTATAGCCATTGAACTGATAATTAATCAATAGGATGAATTTATTAGTCTCCGAATTAATTAATGCTAGTTTTACATTTAATGCAATTAAGAGATTTTATTTGCACTTTTTTTAAAATTAGATGATGATATTAAACTGAACTTTAAATTATAATTAACTTATATATACATTTGCCATTATAATAGTTTTTAGACCAATTAATTCTGTCTTAATTTAACTAGATTATAAACATTAAAATGTTTTAATTAGTAAAATTAAAGTGAATTAACTAAAAGTAAATTAATTTCACTATAAAGTTTATTACTACCTACACAAATTTATAATGCTGCTCATCAAACATCCTTCGAAAGATTTAATAGTTTCAGATTAATTTCGCCTTAAAACTTAATATATCAGTAATTCAAGACAAAAACAATTTTATCAATTATTTCTGTAACAACATAATTTCCAACAATACAAAGATAGCGAGGTGATCAGAATTTCTTGTTATCATAATATGTAATTATTATCATTACGCGAAGATAAACTAACTTTCACCAAATGGTTTTGTTGATTATATACAAGTTTTGATTTTGATTATATCTACAGCATAGAAAAAAAAAACAAAATTGCACCTTTTACACTTAGTATAAAATTTACCCGAATAAAGATAAACGTTCATTGATTTCTTGATTTTTAAAAGAAATTCTTATTTAAGCTTATAATTAATTAAAATCAACGAACCACCGAGTCAATATTTCGACACTTCATTTTTTAATTTTTCGTAACTTCTACAAAATGTATTGCTTTGTTTCGGTGATGTTATTAAAACTTAATCAATTTGTGGTAAATAAAGCTTGAATTGGTAACTGTTGCGTGCTATAGAATTTCTAAAATGCATCTGTCAAGTTTAAGAAAGCTATATAGGGGAGCTTTAGTTGATGATGTTGGACATCAACTTTTCAGTTAAAATTGTAATAAAATTTTTGAAGTTTTCATTTTTAATGTATAAATAATTTTTATTTTGTAATTACACACATGTAAGTGTTATCGTGTTTAAAATTGGCAAATAACTCATCCTTATCAAGTATCAGATGAGATAGAAACCCGTTTGTGCAAATAAAACTAGGCTGCCGAGAGATAAGCATAAAGTAAGATTAATGTTAGTGGAATTCATTACTAAATAAGTGTTAAGATGGTTCCACGTTTTGAAAAATTGTAGTTAATTGCGATGGTTACATGAATATTTATGCCGCGGATAATACTGAACAAAGAAAGGGTTGAAAATGTAAATATAATATTTTTTTAAAGAGGTTGACTAATTTAAACAAAAATAAGATTCCAATTTGTAGAAAATTTAATTTTAGATGGAACAAAGCATTCTTTGTTAACTTGAAAAATTTCTGTGATATGACTCGTTTGTCACATAACTCTACGTATTCAAAAGCTTTAGAGTTTCACTTCCGTATAATCAACTAGCACAATTACAGTTTCTTTTGCTTACTATTGCATTCATTACTTAAAATAAACAATATGTTCCAACGTGTTGTAGATTTTCGCATATGTATATCAAGCACATTTCAATTAAAAAAAAAGGGTAATCTGCATTTAACAAAGGTGAAATATTGGATGACTAGCAGTAGTTTTGGTCCAACGAAGTCAGTCAAAAGTTAAGTCCCAACATATCGTACACTTAAAATGTTTATTGACGTACACAGTTTTGTTCATAAAAAAATTATTTTAATAATTTATCTCTTTAAATAAAAGCCCGAAAACTTTTAAGAAAGTCAAAGTTCATATTGAATTTCTTGCAGTAGTTTCGGTTTAATGAAAGCCAGTGGCAAGAATTAAGATGTATTAATGTAAGATGTATTAAATATTATAATGTATTATAATGAAATTTTATAAATTTCTAAACTTTTTATTTTAAACCTCGGAAAACCTTATTAATGATCAAGATGATCTCGTCAGGGGAGTGGATTCTGATTTAATTTTAATACATGTGAAATTATCAAAAGTTCAAATTAAAAGTTAAGTTTAATTTTTAAAATCAAATGGTTTCAAAAAAGGTGATAATCAACAAAATACTGTTTGGAGCAGACAAATTTCTGCCAGGTGTTGTGTTTTAATGTGTTCAATTTATAAATATTTAAAAATTATTTTCAATGTCTTTTTTTTAATTGGTAATTTTACATCTGCGTAAAGTTCAATACTACAAAAGTTTATTAGGTTTACTCCTAGCTGCTTGTATCGAAGATCTCCTTTCAGTTTTTTCAGCCGGCTTCTCTTCTTGCATCTCCGGAAGACTTCCGTGGATTGCGTCCGTAATTGTGGACCACAATTCCTTCTTAAAAATGCATACAAAAGAGCGTAGATAGCGTAAGACCCTGGACAAGTCTACGATGGTTGTCGTCACAAATCAAAAATTACACACAAAATAGGCGTCGATAGCGTAGAACTCTTGACAACTCTCCACGATGGTCATCGACACCACACCAAAATTTTCCTATTTTTTTGGAACTTGCGCATTTTCAAATTTACCATTTCCACTTTTACCTTTAAGTCACTTGGTTTTAAAACTCGCACACTTTTTAAAATTTTAAATATTTAAATGTTTACACTATTATTTTTGTGTTTTTTAGTGTTTGTATTACAGTTATTTTACAAATTTCACCTGTTTGGTATTTTGTTGTTGTTATCTCTAAATTTGTTATTTTTGTTTAATTTAAATTCTTTTTTTATTTAGTTTATCCACTTCCAAGGCTTTATTAAAAGTTATGGACATCATTTTTACTTTCCGACCCGCAGCAGTTGACTATAGATGAGCCAAAGCAAACAAATTTTGTGAAATTTCAAGTTGTTACACGACAGCATATTTAAAATATTTATTGGTGTGCACAGTTTAGTTCATAAGAAATTTATTTATTTAATAATTGATCTCTTTAAATATAGGACAAAGTACAGATGAAAAAAATTCTCTTGTATTTTCAGGAATTATGTCTAAGTGCACTGTTTTACCTAAACATTTGATTTTCAATGATGGTTACTAAATAATCTACAAAGTTCACTATAAAAAAAACCAGTAGATCATGCACAATATTTCTCGTTGTGCTTGAGGTTGCCATTATAATAGGCTTTTTATAATTAATAATTTTGAGTAATAAAAAATAATAATTACCTATAGAGATAGCGATGGATTTACAAAGAAGCAAAGAAAGTCGAAACTCTCAATTTAACTGAAGTCTTATCTAAACCGACGCAAAGGAACTATTTTTATTTTGTTTTTACAATGTTTTAAAATAATTGTACAACATTGAATAGAACAAAAAGTTGATGACTTTTCTTTAAATTCTAAAATACCTAGTTCAAATGTCCCGTCCTTTCATCAGCTTGATAAAAGCTTTACCGTAACTTTTTGGGTATTGAATTCAATGAATACTTAAATATCCATGCAGATCTAAAACTATTCTCGTATTAAAATAAGTAAGATTCGATAATTGTGCAACTTTTCTTAATAATTACGATTTGACCTGGACATCTGAACCAATATTTCCATTTAGCCTCATTTAAAGAAAAACTTCGTTTCGTTGCGCTCCGTTGCATCTTAATAAATTTCAATTACCTACTATGTAATACAAACATTTCTTAGTAGAATCAAAAATTGTTTTGTTCAATTTTTTTTTTAATTTAGAGCTTCCTGTGTATTTCAATTTACCCTATACGAAGTTATCTGAATGAAATCAAGTTTTTGAACAACAGATTTTTTTAGTAAATGCTGTAACAGTGCTAGTGTTTTTAAATAAAAACATGATTGTGAATATTTTAGAATACTAATTATCTACTTTTACGCATAAGTAAATTTATTAATGTCAAATTAAAGCAAGGGTGTTCAACAATATTCTCAATTTATATAAAATGATTGATCGACGTCGGCAGCGTCAATTAATAACGAAGTATTTGAGTTTCCAAAGACATGGTTCGTTTCAAACAATGATACGAGCAACAATTGCGTATTATCTCAAAATTTTATTTTGTTAGCGAAAGGTAAAAAATAACCTTAGGAAACACAATAGAACAGGAAGGTAGCCCCATACAAATTAACTTTATTTTATGTAGTAAATAACTTCCAATACTAGAAGATCAAATAATTTCGTCATGAAAAAAGGAGGAACCAATTGAAATTTATTTAAGAACAACGTAAAGTAAGTAAGACGTTTTAAGTTAAAGCATAATATTGAAATAAAGTATAATCTTTTAAACCGGAAGACTATAAAAGGCTGGAGTGCTTTGCGTTCTTGCAGTAACAGATCCAGATTATGAACTTCCTTCAGCGTGCAATGTGAGGAAGCACTAGGTTTCATAATATGGTGGGTGGGCTGATGGCAAGGGAAGTCCCGGTTCTGACGTGAAAGGAAACTGCACTTCGCGTTATGCTTATGACAAATGACTATTATTTAACAATGAAAACTTACTCACTTCTTTTCGTATTTAGACTCTAACTCCATCTCTATTTCTCTATAATGTAACATGAATTATATCAGTCTGAAGTTATAAAATTTTTTACAAAAGTCTTAGCGTCGCACAATCTATGTGAATTATGCTTTAAAATTTTTGTAACTGCAAATAACGTTTCCGAGCAAATTTTAACCTTGTACAAAAAGTGTAAGTAAAATTTGTAAATGTAAGTGGCATTTTCTTTGATTAAAAGATACCTTCGGCTCGAGGTCACTAAAAATTTAATTATGAAAATTAAACGCTCTTGACGTCTTAGATGGGTACCTAGTTTTTGTTTTTACTGTAAAATATTGTTGCGCAATCTATTATTGAAGTTTAACAAATCTCCGTCTAAAATAATTAATTTATTCAATTCTAAAGCTAAGAAATAAACGCGTCAACTTGAGTTGCGATATGAAAATTTTATATTTTCCCAAGGTAGACAAAATAACTACGTTATCGTAATAATGCAGTGATGTGCTCGAAGAATTTCTACAGTAATTTCGTCTTTGTTATTAAATTATCTGACAACTTTTCCCTACTGAACTTCGCTTTATCTGCGTTTTCCACTTCACTGGAATCGGGTCGGGTGCGCTCTTCTTTTGGAGGCTTTTCCACTTTCAGGTGAATCCAGCCAGGATAGAATTAGAATACCATAATATTAAGCTTTAGACGTTAAAATTTAAATTATGAATACTAATTCGATTTTCCATAGTTTTCAGAACATTCAACATTCAAAATTTTATAAATATGATTACACCAAATTTATAATAAAATTGAGATTATTAAAATTTTGAAATTTATTATAAACGTCACAATCTTGTAATGATTTCTGTTTATATAGTTTAGTGATTTATTAAATATGAATACGAAATAGTTCAAGTATTAGTAGGAGAACTAACTTTTTGAATATTCATAACCACCAAGGAACATTTTGTTTATCCAATTACTAGTATGATGCATGGCACAAACAGCAAATTGCAGTTTACATAATTCTTGATAAATACTTGATAAAGCATTGTCTGTTAAGAATTAAAATAACATTAGTATATTAGTCTAACTTGACATTATATTTAAAGGGCTCTACTATCTGAGCTATTTAATTTAAAAATTTATTAAAATTAGCCAATCAATAATTCTTTGAAGTTGCTCTACTTTCTTATTGCAATTGTGCAGAATTTTTAGATAAATTATTTTTTTTAAAGAAAAGAATCTAAAATCAGAAGATTATACTTGTAATAGTTAGGAGATACGGAAACTAGTCTAATAGCAACCCTCTTTTTGCTTTTAGTACATGATACTTTTAAAAATAGATATACATTGTGATGATACGTGACTCTTATTTATGAAAATCTCACGGATCTACAGGTTCCTCGAATAAATGGTTACAATTAAGGCAATCAAACAATCGACGATATAAATATTAACGCTTATTTGCAACCTGAAAATTAACAATAATAATTCAAAAGCAGGACTCACACGATTTGTCGACCAGCTAATACCGTCGAACATAAACAATTCTTCTTCACAACTTAAATCTTCTTCTTCTTCTTTACTTAGCACCTACTTCAACTAGAAACTATGTTCAATTACTCGTACACCTTCTTCTTATTCTTTGTATCAAACACGATGTAGTCGAACTCTTATTCAGCCGCGTACCGAAATTAATTTCGGCTCTGAATTATTTTTAATTCACACGACCGCTTTCGATTGCTCTCGAATATTGACTGTCCATTGACCGTTGTTTATTTTTCTTCATCGCTAAGTTTTTCATTACTTGTAACGTTTTCATTGGTTCTTGATTTTTTTATTTTAATCAAGGTTCTTTCTGCTTTTAAATTTTAGATCAAATGTAACCTGCTGGTTTTAATTTGCGTGTGTGTCCAAATTCAAATAAATAACCTAATGCAAATACACAAAAACTTAAATTAAATACAAAAGATAACAATTAAACAAATTAAACTAACAAAATCTTAACATAACGAAACACAATATTAGTAGTGCGTCACGGGTTAACATAGGAGGAATATAAATAAAAGAAATCCTGTTTTATATATTTTTATCAGGTTGCATCGTCAATCCTTTAATTGTTCAAATGCGCAACCCACCTCTTATGCCTTGATGTGGACACAACAACATATTTAGTATCGTACAATTCAGTCAGTTTTTAACTATTGATATAGCTTTTAATGTGTTGGTTCTAAATCCGACCATATATAACATAAGTTTTGTTTTGTTTGAGAAATGAAATAAAATTATTTTTCAACGTAAAACTCAAATTTTATTTAAACACAAATTTTAATAAAAATAGAAAAAAGCTAATTATTTTAATTCTAATTTATCAAGACAGTAGTGGTAATTCATTGGGTCCCATGGTTCTTGAAATTTACAAAAAGTAGGTTTATGTATGTAGCTATAAACAATAGTACAAGAAATATAACTTGCAAGATTATATACATAAACGAAATAAATAGAAATTATCACAAATTTAAAATTAATTAGAACCAATCGCAGACACTATGAAAACATAAAATTGATAGTCTTACGAGATGTGTCTCCTCAGTTGGGTCCTGGTATCAGCAATGTTTTATTTTTGCCAATGCATCCGCATAAGCTCGAACCTCTATAACATTGAGCGGGATTTATCACGCTGTGTATCCGCAGTGCAGTACCGTGAGTTGAAAGGTGAAGTGACAACATTCTTTGAATGTAAATTTTGTAACAATTGAACAGGAAAAGACAATCTAAACTCCGTGACACTACACTACTGCGTAGTAGTGATAGCTGTTATTAAAAACCTAGAGAAGTTTCGGATATAAACGACAAGTAAATTAACCAAAATTATTTACAATTGCTAGTGTACTGTTGGTATTCCATACTCCAGTACATATAGGAAGTACTAGAAATACTTTGGAAGTTAGAAGTACAAATTTTGAAGTCTCTGCTTGATATGGTTTTATAGGTATAATATTAGTTGGTACGGTCAACTCTACCAAAGCTCTGACACTCGATTTAAATACTGTGAAAGACTAACTTAACACAAGATAAGGTAAGTAAAGCCATCCACCTGGGTTGATAAAAAGAAAAGAAAAAGTATGGTCTCTCAAAGAAAAAGGCCAAAGAAAGAAATGCTGCATACTTTATATTATACTGATATAAGTTTTAAATTTTTTTGTTAAAATAGTGGTTCAAAAGTTCTTACTGCCTTTTGACTATTAGATTTTAGTGTATATACAAACTGCCATGCCCGGCGATGAACCTTCCTTTTAAAAGGTAATGTAATTTTATTCTACATATGTACATTTAAAGCTACGGTTTAACCTCTCTCGGAAGAAACGACCAACTTGGCAGTTATGAAGTAAATTAAACTAATGAAGAATACGTATCTTATATTATTACTGCATAGTTGTAACTATGGCAACGGGAATTATAAAAAAAAAGTTTAATTAAGAAATACAAAATAAAATTTTATTAGGGCAAATCGTATTAAATCAAAAGGGCACGAACTTAACGATGTTGGCATGGTTGGAAATTGCGTGGGTGAGTACTTCAGAACATCTCAGATCGTTGTCTTCAGCAGTTGTTAATAACCATTAGGGTTTATAAGGCAATAAATAGGATATAAATGAAATTTTATTGAGTGATTCTTAAATTATACAAAACTTATACCTATTTTGTGTTGCATTACAAGAAATAATAATAAAAATGAGAGTGCAATTTTATTAAATAAAATGTTGCACCGTGAAAATAATAATTGAAACTATTACTTGAAAAACTTGTAGTCGACTAATTTTGATATTAACTTTCTACTTTACTTTGAGGTTTTCTTTTAATTTAAACTTCGCAAATTTTGATTGAGAATTGTAAAATAATATTTACAAATAACTTTGTAGTTTAGGTGCTAGTAATTAAATTGAGTTATTCCCCGAAGAAGGTAGATATAATTTAAGAATAAAACGGGTCTAATATTTTTGGATTCGACCCGTGTCAATTTTCATGAAACTAGTTCCTCTCTGTTGATTTTGTCAAATCAATCCGTCGATTTATCTCTTTGAAATTGTGCATCAAATTAGTTAAATAAATGTATGTTCTCGTAACTTCTGCAAAGGAAGAGTAAATCGAGTTTTAATTTTTTCAAGATTAAAGTTAATTTTGATGCTTTTTAATTGCTACAATTTGCTTTTGATTAATTAAATTGTATAATAGAAATAATGTTAAAAATAGTCTTCTCGCCTTAATTAATAATTTCATTTTTTTTAATTTTTTGTACACGTGGGTAATTTTTCAGCAAATTTTTGTCTGCTGTGGGAAAACTACCAAATTGTCAAGATGTTTTAGACAATCTCATGTTCTAGTAAAATCTAGTTCTAAAACTGTGAAATATGAAAATTAATTAAGTTGTAGGTATCTACTTATACTAGTCGCACTTAAAATGTAATTTGTCGTTTCCCCATTGGTTGAATGAAATTTTTTAAATTTAAGTAATAATTCTACTGTTGTGATACAAATGGACATTAACAGCTTATTTAAAACTTATCAGTTGAATTTTCATTAACAGTAATTTCATTTGTTTGATTTTGTAATATGCATAATAATTGCTAATAATTGTATAATTTGAATTACTCAATTAGCATAAATGTGATTCTAGTGCTAATTTATTGTGATATAAATGTCAACAATATTATTTGTTAGCAATATATTTTTTCTTTTCTCTTATTTGTCTTGTTTCATTTATTGAAGTTGAAGTTAATTAATTTGTCTTTTTTCTTGGGTAACTAAAATTCGTTTTTGATTTGTTTAATAAAATAAACAAAGCATTTTGGAATTAAAGCCAAAATAACCAAAATTATCAAGAATAAGAATATTTTTGTAATCTTACAAATTATTTTTAAATAAAAAAAACTCCAAACACTTTTATGGCTTTAAGAACTATCTTAATGATCTACTGTCGAAAATGCTGAAAAACGTACAAAATAGTAGTAGATCAAAAATTTTGTTAATTTTATTTTGCAAATAACTTTGGTTTACAAGAAAGCTCAGTATTAAATACACGATTTATTCATTCAACGAGATTTGCCTGCGAATAATAAATTGGTATGAACTAAATTTTATCACCATTGTCAAAGAATTAAAATCTGAAGACTAGTACCTATTGAAATATGCTGGTCAAGCTCATTTAAACATCAAAAATATATGCAAAAGCTATAGCTATATTAATTTTTTTATAATTTAAAGCTTAACAATATTATCAGCCGACATTTTGTTTAGTTTATTTAATTTTGCCGAGTCCAGCAAGTTTATTATTTGTACTAAAAAATAACGTTTCAACTTGCGATTCAAGTGATTGCTTCTGCTTGTGAGATAAATAATCCACATATTATAATGCGTGAATGACAATTTAATATCAGAAATCGAAAGCGGATTTCAAGATTTTTTCACAAATGTTAAAAGCCATCTCACCCAGACACGGATGTTTGTTAGTACTCACTTACAGCTTTCATAAAAACACGGTAATTAATTTTTCCAGTCTATATCATGATCATGAGCACGGTGTTAGTATGTCACCTCATTGTTCCAATCCTAAGTTCTTAGGATGTTTGCTTTGATGTGAGTTTCATCATAGTAAATCTTGAAAGAAATGTGGTTACGGAAACAGTTAGTTATTTTGAATTGAATTGTTTACTTCTTGATACTTCTTCAAGTAACCAATAAATCAGTGATCAACAAATATATTATTTCTAACACATTTTATACAACAATAAAATTATCTCATTTGCTTGATTTTGTCTTAACGAACATTTTGAACAAACTTATCTCTTTTTGAACATTGTCATTGTAAAATATTTAAACATTCGACAACAACAGAAATGTTTGCATCACAATTTTCCGAATTCATAAATATCCAACATTTACAATAGATTAAATAAGCCAACATGAATCTACAAAACTATTAATACAATGTTAAATTTCTATGACTCCATTGACATTATATTGTACACTTAAATATGCAGTATATGCACAACGGGTATAATTCTCTATATTTGATGAATAGAGAGTGTCAAATAACAATTCATATTAGATCTAACAGAGTAGCATAGTAAAGCACGGAAGTGACTACAAATAAGTAGTCGTGGGTTTGAATACCGCTTCCGCTCTCTGGGTGAGCGTAATGATCATGGCTATAAAAAAGGCTCAGTGAAATAAAAGAAACTTTCACGCGACTCTAAAAATTATTGACATTGCAACCGGTGTATGGCGTTGAAAACACTAAAAGCGTTTAACAAATCCAACTCACAAATTTTAAAAGTTGATTTGTGTTCAAACAATGAATACGTTCATATCGCGGATCTAAAGTTTATGACTGAAAATACAAATTTAATTTTACTATTTAAAAAAAATTTAAAGTTACCAATAGGGTGTTTATTAAGCTTTCGTAATTTAGTAAAATAACAGGCAAAAAAAGTATTAAAGCAAACAGTTTTCGAAGAATATTAAGTAAGAAAAATAAAATAAAACGAAGCTATTCGTTATCACTTCTGAAAAGCTCGTCAAAAGACTTTACCAAGTTAAATATTTGAACACAACTTGTAGTTAGCAAGGTTAAACGCTTGTGAGTGCTAGATAACCAACCAAATTTATTCTGCACCTTGACTCACCTTTGCCAAGACGTGAAAAGAAAATACTCATTTACATATTAAAGATTTACTGGCTCTTTTCGTGCCCGATACGCTTTCATAATTTTCTTTACTTTTAGTGAAAACAGGTAGGTGCTATATCGTGCTATATTAATAAAATATTAAAATTTTTTAATCAACCGTTTACTTTATTCTTAAATTCTTTACTTTTGTGTGAGTTTAATTAAAAATATTTTCCAGCATTTCTCTTCAAAAAAGAACAGTAAATAGATTAGTGGTCTTTGAAAACTAAAAGGTTCAAATTTCTCACTTATAATTTACAGAACGTAAAGTTGATGGTAACAATTGGAAATAATTTTTCTTTTGTGAGCTAAGAGGCAATGTAAAATTTAAATTATTCTTGAAAATTTATAACCGTGGAATAAAATTTATGGGAAAGTAATTTTAAAATTTGAAAATAATTTTAAATAATTTTTACAGAGATGACTTTGATTTATTTTCAGATTTTTCATGCACTTAGGAAGATAATGCAAAGTAGGTATACATGATGCGGCAAAATACTTGATTTAGGTACGAAGTTTTAATTTTTAAGCTACGATTTAATAGTAAAACTATAAATTTGTTGTCAGTAGTGCCCTATAAAGTTTCATCGGTTTCAAAATTGAATCTTAAAATATAATACTAAATTAAAATGTATTATTTTAATTTAAAACTAACAAGCTTGAACAACAAAAGATATATTTTTATAATATGTATGTACACATACATAAAATATTTATTTTTATTTTCTTTTATAAATATTATGATTACGACTAATGTTTTATAAATCATAAAAAAATATCAGAGTAAAATAATACAATATAACATTTATATTTCTATAATTTTGAAATTTCTTTTAGAAACATTTAGCATTCTTGTAATTTTATGATGCATGAAATGCTTTAGTGGATTTTCTAATTACCAAAGCTTCGACAGAGCGTAAAGATAAAATAATGCACCCCTTCAAAGAAAATTTAAAATATTGCAATATTTAATTAACATCCATTATTTTCTAAGCTTGTTGATATTATGCTTTACATACAACAAGCCATTATAGGTTTTTATCAAAGTTATAAAATTGTCTAAAATTACTTTTGTATTCCTTTATGAATATTGTCAAAAAAAGATTTTAAATTAAAAATCGAAAAGAAAATTAAAATTTTTATTAACTCGTTATTTATGGGTGTTATTTTTAAGTCTTAATAATCCAATTGTAAAATTTTATACAAACACTTTAATTGTAACTATAACGTGGTATAGAAAAATAAGAAAATCAATGCACAAAGTAGTTTATATCATTCCAAAGTTGAACTTTAGTGTATAAAACTTCAAGCAAACTTCTTATAGCGATTGCTATAAAATTATATTGATACATTTTGGTGACTTTATTAAGGCAATATTAATATTTTTAAGCTACCGATAACCGACATTTTCACAGTCCTTACGTATATAGATATAGAGAAGTCACAATTGCAGGTTGTATTGAAAAGCTCTTTCTTGAAGATTATTATTATTATTATTATCTACGTTGATAATAAAACCACATTTGTACAATATTGTTGATGATCAAGTTAGTGATTACTGAACTGTATAATATGAGTATGTAAATTATTTTAATTTCAAGCAAGAAACATATTTTATATAATTAAATTTATTTGAATGTTGAACTAATGAAAATCGACAAGAATATAAAGCTTCGCATAGATCAAAGCCATTCAGAAATGGTAAGAATAAAAAGGAAGACTGAAAAACAAATTTTCATTTTCACATTTTTCACATAGCAAAGTTCTAATTTAAATAGATTATCTTTTTTAATGGTAATATAAAAGTTATTAGAAATCGGCTTCTCTTTATTAAAACACGCAGCATTTTTAAAAATTATTTTAATTTTAACACACGAATAATGTATTCATCATTACGCTTTAAAATAAAAATAATTAATATTAAAACACAAATTTATTGCAGTATAATAATGTATAGATGTTGGTTTATACAATATAGAAAACTCGGGATGTACGATCAATCTAAACTACCGCAGAATAATAAATTTAAGTGAAAAAGTTGGGAAACCAAAAACAGAATAAACTTTACCTCAGTACTTTATACATTGGGTAAAAAGACTAAAAATTAACTACTTAAATAATTTTAGGAGTACTTCTTAGTTATAATATGATATGCTGATTAGAAGTTGATGTAGTTTAATAATAGTATCTTCACAGTAATAAATAATAGACGTTTTCCTGTTAAAACTAAATGTTAAATGGTTAAATCGCAGTGATAGTGTGATAATAAAGAGAAGTAGGGTAAATTCCTGTTCACTGTGTGGAAATACAAAAATAGGAATAAACATCATTAAGTAATAAGTCTGCTGATTAAAACAATTATTACACATTGTAATGTCAACCAAATCGTCCAGTCATGGAACTCCCCATGGATATGCATTTATTGTGGTTGCATTATTTTGTTTTGCCTACAAATTCGATACTTTCACATCAAATAATTATAAGTGGAAATTTATAATGGCAAGAGATTGGTGTAAATAGTGCTAAAGAGCATCTTCCTATAACCCTCCTAAACAAAATTCTTAGGTTTGTCACAGGAAATATTGCAACAAATAGGTTATGGCAATACAATGATTTATAATAACTCATTGTATTTATGTAACTCACTTTTAGAACTAGGGTTATATAAACAAGATGTTTAGCTTCTTGGTTTAAAATGTTTTCGATGAAGTTACAATCCATTTATCTTTGTAATAACGAAAGGTTTCAACTTGATGGTATGGAAAAACGCCTGGACCTAACACATTAATTTAAACAAACTATAAAACCATCTTACATTTGATTTCAACTCTATAAATTACTCACCATTAAATTTAGATTTCTTATCATTTCCTTGCAATAAATATTAAAAGAACAAAATAATTTCAATAACATAGGTAGATAATAGTATATTACGTACTAAAGTGGAAAATGCTTCATTAAATCCATACTCAATTTTATTCATTTTGGCGTTTATTCTTAATTAGTTAATAAAAAAAAAATAATAATATTATTTAACTTTTTTTTAATTTCTGTAAAACTTTTCTGTTTATTCAATGAATATTTCCGGTCGGGTAGTAAAGCAATGTTAAACAAAAACTTTCCGAGCGCCAAGAAAGTAAAAATAAATAGTAAAAACCATTTCCCAACTTAATAAAATTTAGTTATGAGTTGATTACTTATTGTAAATAAAATAAGATTAAATAATAATATTATATGTACCTATGGTATAATGTACCATTTGCATATAAAAAGAAATAAAAACACTATCGATAGAAAAAAGTTTTTTACAAAGTAAAAATAACAAATAACTTTGAAAGCATTTAACGGTGTGGTACTGGAATCTATTAATTTCTACGTCTCTGTGCGAAATTTTGAGGTTGTGCTGTTTGTTTAATACAGCAGTGCAGCAGTGTTCTTGTTCTCGACAAAGTTTACTCGATTCGATTGACATTAATTCAAACAATTTATTTCAGAACATTTTTTACGATAGTTTAAAATTTATCTCAATTTTCCATATATGATTAGAAATGTTTAAATATTTAAAAATATGAATTAAGTTCCTTAACTCCATTAAGTTAAGAAATCTCTTAGAATTAACTTCGTACCTAAGAAAAAATGAAGCAGTTATTTACTACAAGAGCTTGGCTCCTACATATGAAAGATTCACCACGAAGAAGAACCGTATAAAAAATCGATAAAAAACCATAAAAAATTTGAAATTGAAAAGTGTTTTTTTGAGAATGGAATTGCTTTTTTAATTTACTTTCTTTTGTATTCGTATGTTTTTTTATATCCCATTTGTTTCTCCTATGCAAGTTTTATTTCAGAACATGGAACTTTTTTCTAATAACCAATTTAATTTTCAAACAGAGGTTAGTTTTAATCAAAGTTTAAGTAAGATGATACGGTTAATATATTTTTAGTGAACCGAATCAATTACAGATGGATGATTTAATTTTTATGTTATTAGAAATGACTGTAGTGACCACTCTACAGAAAACAGCTTACTATAAACGTTTTACCCTTCTTCTACAAAAAATGACGCAATAACATCGCTGACCTGTTAGCTTAATCGATCGTTTATTAAAAAAAAATTTTATTTAAGCTCCTCCATAACCAATCACCATTTCAGCTCAGAGAAAAAGAACTTTAATCAGCTAAATCACTTGTTTTTTACTAAATCACTTAAATTTTGGTCATATGCTGGCATTGACATTATTATTAATTTAAGTAACATTGTAAATCCCTAACTTTTACGACCAAAAAATTTTACACTAAATTAACAAATTACAATTTTATTTAAATAAAACTTATTATGACATTTTGAAACAGATGCAATAAAGAACCTAACTATGTAGTAGATTCTCGAACAATAAAAAGTGATGATTAAAATTCCATTTAATAAATTTTATATATTTCGTAAGCAATAATATCGAAAATATGTAGGTAGGTACCTGAAGTTTTGCTGGAAGACATGTGATGAGCTAAAAAACTTCTACAGATGATCCGTAATGGAAATTGGACGGGTGAATTTTCTTTTCTTGACCCTGTTGATATCGAACTATAATTTAAGTTTTGAATTGTAAATAATATTATTCTGATTAAAATAGACTAATATAATAATCGATATTTTGTATAATACGTAAGTACATTAACTTGATTTGCCATTTAGAAATTATTTTCCACATTAATACAAAATTCTATGGATTTTCCTAATTGACTACAATTTATAACGCACAAAAGAGAATGACGGTGCTGATTAATCAATTCTTTGTAATAACAAACACCGTAAATAAAAATTAAAATTACGTTTTATTATTACAAGTTAGAAGTTACAAGAAATTTAAAAGCGACTTCAAAGACATATAAACCCACTTATTTTATTGTTAGAAAGTTACGATTCCAATAATAGTAACATTCGACGTTACATAAAAATTTTCTTTTAAGTAAAAACGTTTTAGTTGTTAAATCAATAAAAATATGAATTTTCAATTCATATGACGTAAAAAATAATAAAAGTTGTATATATGCTGAAAAATGTTTTATCACCACGTTCGTAGACTTTTATACCTATTTTCATTCGATTGAACACTAAAAAACGAATCAAAAACTCAGTAAAGCAATATATAGAGGTGAAAAACCCGGGACAATCCCCCAATACAGTTGTCCACTTGACAGATGGTTCTATTCATGGAAATATATGCAAATTTAAAAAGCTTTCTTCATTTTTCCTTTCTTAAAATATAGATATTTCACATGAACCTTGAGAGCGAAGATTACAAAGACTCGGCACTGCATTCAATTTTAAAAGTGCGTTCATTGTACGGAAAACGCTATTTCACGATCGTGGTAAAGTAATAAATAGCACTAATGACTTTTGTATTTTTTAAAACAGTGTATTACGAAACCGCTTATTTTAATCCCTTCAACAAGTTAGCTTTTGATATTACATGGTATTCATAACAAAAAAGTCAATAATGTGCACTGAAAGCTGAAGCGTCGAGTAGTGTTGGAGGGATAATCGCTCGTGTAGTATTCGGTATTGCTTTACCTTATCTTGCTCACTACGGGAAAAGCCTATATAATTTTACATAATATAAGCTCTGTGCCATTTGTGTTTCATGAAATTAATTAATAATTTAGGATTTAATGTTAGCTAATGTTATTTTGTAATGATTCAATAATAGAGAGGAAACGGGATAATTTGTTAATTATAAGATTGAGGGCTAAATTAAAAATAAAAATTTTCGGGCGTCGCTTTGCCGTTACGTACCGTGTAAGTAAAGTCACATTAAGGCAAGATTCTGTACCATCTTAATTTCATTATACATTGCACTTAAATAGAAATTTAGTTTGATTCAAGTAGGTGTTGACAGTGCCTAAAGAGTGTAGTAAGCAGATTACTTGTACATGAACACGCATTATGAGGATTCGTCAAGACGTGTGTAGAGAGTAAGTGAATTAGAGGAGCGTCATTTCGGGCTCTAATTGATATATTCAAATACCATGTACATAGATGCGCTTCGCATGTTAATGTAAATACCAAATGGCATGGAAAATGTGGCACGTGCTTGGGATTACACAGCAGGTAGCTTTGATTGCTAATCGAACGTCATGGTTTTTACATATGCGGTTTAAAAGCCATTTTGCGTGGTTTTCACTTTTGTATATACTTATAAAATAAAAACTTGTAAAAAGTAACTGCTTTTAAAAATTGCATAAAATTCTCCCTTTGTAAAGCAAAATTGTTTTATTTTCTTTTATGGAATTCTTTCAAATTTTTACATTTGTGTATGAATAACTCTCCAAGTTTCACATCAGGAACTTGGTTGTACAATACTAAATTGCAATTTTCAATTTATTAGCAGAATAAATTTATGCTTTTAAATTAAGTTTTCATTGTATAATTTATCATACAAACTATTTACCGTAATCGGAAACGTTTAAGCAAATGTGCCAGTATTTTTATAAAAGTTTATTAAACCGCTATATTATTAAAAAATAAATTGCCTTGATTACTTTTTAATTGTGATTTCAACTTTTACACTCTTTTCATATGAAATACTAGTTAACCGTGAAAGCTTTTATATCCGAATAGAAATATAAAAAAGTTACTTCAGTTTTTAAGTTTTTATGAGAAACCCTCAAGTGTAACATTTATATTAAGCTTGAATTTTAGACTAATTGTACTTTATTTTCTCAACGTTTCATAAATTTAATTATTAAAAATTATAATGTTAGTACAATTTATATTTCTACTTTGTATTGGAGAATTTTTTGGCGTTTTAATTTTAACTATTTGAGAACTTGAAATTCAAAATTGTACTAAGATATTTTTAATTAGTTTTATGACATACTGTACTGCGTGTTACCACAAAAATAAAGTTCTTATTTATAAAGACTGTGTCCTGAAGATGATCTAATAAATTGAAACTAGTCGACATTAAGATTTCTATAATTACAAAGATCGTAATCGATTAATGATTTTTAACGGTGTCATAATAGGTATTATGAATAAAAATTACCATGTAGTTTATACTCCAACTTTTGAAGTTGATACTTCAAATGCTGTGAATAAAAAATAGTAAGCAAATATTTACTTGAAGTAATTACTCTTATATACTGCAATGATATCGATCAAAAAAAAATATAAAGCACGATTCGATTCCAGAATCGAATCAACTTCAAAAGTTGGAGTATAAACTACATGCTCATTTTTATTCACAAGACCTAATGACTTAATTTGATTAATTACCTGCTTAAATCTCTTATTATATTTAGACTTGTACTGATAGAGGTTTCATTATAGTTGTTTCATTATAGTTGATATGCAAAATCTTCGCTTGAAAAAACTTTTCTTTTTATTGGTTTCAATTAGTAGTTATATTCTAGCTATAATAAGCTTAACAACAAAAGCTTAAAATAATGATTAAGTAAAGAATACATACCTACATAGAAAAATTATATTTAAAAAACAATAAAAACGACAATAATATACTGTCGTGTTCTGAAACGCTTGAAACGTTAATTTAATTATTTTGTAAATTATTTTGAAGTTTTGATTTTATTATTGTAGATTATTTATTTATAAACACTCTGTACATAAAATTTTACCTATAAATAAGGAAGGAGAAAAGAAGGTTGTCCAAGACACTTAGGTCGTATAGGTCTGAAAGACGCGGTGGCGCGGCGTCAACAAGACTAGCGGATGAACATTATTCCCGTAATGTTAAATTAAAATTTTAATTGTTAATATAAAAATAAAATTAAGTTAAATTGGGGTATTGTTTGTTTTTGTTTTATTGAAGTGCAGGTAAAGAAATTAAAATTGAAAAATTTGAAGATTTATGTGAATATTTGGGTAATTGTGAAATAAATTCGCAACGAATTTGTTAGAGGGGCTGACGCCAGCTGCAATACCACATGCAAAGGCAACGACCATACCACATTGCAAGGTAAAAAAATTGATAAAAATTGATGAAAACAAGTTAACTTCAACTACAAGAGTCTCTTGTTAATAATGAATGTATTCGAGCAGCAGTAATTTTTGGGATTGAGAAAATTTTTATAAATTTGAACAGCTCGGGTTATTTCAATACATTTAACAGGTTGGGACTTAAAATATTTAAATAAACAAGAAAAATAAAAATACAAAATGATAATAAATCTTAAAATACTGAATATGAATTTTGAAAACATTATTGAAATTAAAAAGAACCAAGAAACCAAAACCAAGAAAATTAAAAAAATTAGGTATTTTAAATTGAATCTGACTTACCAAATAAAATCAAATAACTAAACTAAACAATGTCACGTGTCTAAATAAAATTTTTAAGGTAATTAAATAAAAATGATTCTTATCACGGTACAACCTGACTTGAAGTAGAAAACGCACAGCGCCATCGTATCACTTTTAAAAAGTAAATTTGAAAACAATTTTCAAATTCTACCATGTAAATTTGCATAATTGCGGGGAAAAACAAATTTTTAGAGCTAAAATTTCAGTGTCAGTTTAATTCAAAATTAACTAAAGAGTTTGTACTCCCATTTGATATCTTTGGGTATTGCTTAATGTCTTTATTATCTATAGTAACAAAAAATCACTGTACTATAATAATAGTATTGTAATCATATTTTCGTAGAAAATTTCCATACACTTTTTATTACCTCGGATACTCTTCTTTTCGAGAGCAATTGGGAATTTTCAAGGGTCAAAGGGTTCTTGCGTTTACGAAAAATTCAACTAAAATTATTCGTCTTGTCTCATAAATAAAACAAATTCGATTTACAAATATTTTAAACAATCCAAATTCAAATAAATTCTCCAAAAATCTTCATAAATCGCAAATAAATCGTAACTAATTTCAATTTTAATTTAAAGTCAAATTTAAAATGGGCTCGCACTTTTAACCTCATGCGCGTTCAAAATGCCTTGTTATCGCCAGCTGGTCACATTCGCTCGTACAAACGCAAATTTTAACCTTTCAATTTTTACATCAATCTCAATCTTACTAATTTCACAATGGAAATTTAAATTTATAATTTGATTTCTTCCTTTCCCAATCAACCAAACCAATCAAATCTACTACCGTTCGGTAGCCGCTCATAAAAATTATCCAAATTATCCAAAATATCTAAATAATCATCCAAAAATAACGCAATAAATGCATTCGCATACAATCACTTTATTCAATCAATTAAATCAAAATATTACTCACAATTTCAAACAATAATATCAAAACTCAGCGGGTATACAAAATTTTCACCCGCTCTCCGCCATTGTTGGCAGACGACGACTCTACCTTTCTGTCTTTCTCCCCCCTCTGTACTTTTTCAAGTCAAACGTTTAAAACTGAACTTAACAAATTTTTACTATTTAGCACAGGGTGGGTCGAAATATTTTGTTTCACGACAGTATATTATAGGCCAAGGTTGTGAAGACTGTCATTATAGCCATAGCGCCAAGATTATATTCTGAGGTGCTTCGCACCTCGGAATATAAGGCGCGTAGGCTATAATGGTCTTAACAGCCGTGGTTTATATACGATTTTTTCCACTACTGGATTTATTGGCATCATTGCTTGTTAATAAAAAAATTTTCAAATTTAAAATATTTATTTCAAATGACAGTTTTGTTTATTTGACTTATTTCTTGAATTCGTAATAACTCAAGAACGGTGCTAGATATCAAAACACTGAGCAAAAAATTCCCCCCCTCTCTCACAACTAACCCCCTTTACTGAATTATTACTAGGAATACATATGCAAAAATTCAAATCAATCGCGCGCAAAAAACTTTACTCATAAAAATGAAATTCGTATTTCATTCAAAAGTTGGTGCAAGGATAAAAACGTCACTGGAATTTTTGAAAATGTACTTCTGGCATATTTCCAAGACTACGGAAAAGATAAAAAGGCTTCCACTTTATGGTCACACTATTCAATGTTAAAATAAACTCTTTCGTTAAAAGAAAATATAGATATAACAAAATTTTTTTAATTAATTGCATTGTTAAAACGTCAAAATAAAAATTATCAAGACAAGAAATCATTAGTTTTTACCAACGAAGAAATAACAAAATTTCTCACAGAGGCACCCGATGAATGTTATATTGCAACTAAGGTAGGTTTTTTTTATTAATTCCATCCAGCATCTAGCGTGGTAATACACTCCAGCTCAAACAGCACGGAGGCTGGAAATAATCTACTGTCGCCGAAGGTTACATAGAAGATTCGTTGGTGGTTAAAAAAGTATCCCACTTATGGTTCAAAAACCGTCGGCAACTACATCCCATGTTCCCAACAATGTTGAAATACCTTCAACATCTGCATCGTGCGGTCCTACAATTGAAGAAACAAATACTTTTAACAACACTGAAATTAATATACCCACCACAAGTTCTTCGACCACTTCTACTTTGTTAAATTTGGCTTTATAAATAAATTGTCAATTATTCATGTATTCAAAAATTTACAATTTCCGTTAATAAATTTCAAACATAAAATTAGTTCTTTGTTATTTTTGTAACCTAAAAATAGAATTTATAAATAAATATTTTAAGAGATTATTTGTTTCACTACATCACCAAAATTATACAAAAGCATTGTTTTAAGCACTTCTTCGTCTTAAAATACTGAAATTTTTCAATAAACTTGTGAATTTTCGCGTTTAATGAATTTGTAATGATTCTATAAAAATTTGTATAAATAGGGGTTTCATAAATTAACAAGGGGCGGCGCTTTCGCTTGCTGTCATAATTATTTCGAGTTTTTAAAAATATTTTAAATTAAATAAATTAATCTATTGAAAAAGCGTTTTGAATAGTTTAAATTCAATTAAATAGCATCTCCTGGTTATACAAAATCGTTTTTTAACAAAATTTGTCTTATAAATAGTTGCCAAACTATAGAAAAATATCAACATGTTCATTATTAACCACTAGTGAATAATGAAAAAATTATTAACCACTAGTCGAAAATGAGTCATTTCACAAGCGATTAGCCTACGTTATAATGGTAGCCTATAAGACTAGTAGTGGAAAAACTTTGTTTAGCTTAATATTGAATTTAACCGACAATAAAATGAATTGTCATAATCTTAATATTCTGTTTTGATTGTGCGGTGCTCCACCACCCTCCTTCGCAGTAGACGCCACTGTTTATAAAAAAATTTGGTTTGATTATTTTAAATTATTTTGTTATCTAAAGTTATTAGATAAATCTTGGTTCGGATCATTTCTTATTGTTCGTATTCGAATTTCGCTATTGCTGAATTTGATCATCGAATTTCTTTCTGTTCTACATTAGATCAGCATATTAAACGGAAATTTTGTCAACATGCTGTTAGGTTTTTATTATACACCCTTATTCTAATTATATTTACGAATATATTACATCTAATTTTTATTAATTCATATTGCATTATACCACAAATATTTTATTCAATTATATATATAAGAGTCGACGCACAATTTCTTGGGTTTCTTTTACTAATTTTTAAATTTTTTGAGATTGTTAAACAATTTTGCTTTTGTGAAGCAATTTGGTAAAATAATTGAGATAAGCTTGACGAACATTTGTTCCTCTTACGCTTGGCTGAAACAAAAATTTATTCCTTGGGGCTTTGCGGATATTTGAATATTAAAATTTGTCTTTGATTTCGGAGTTTCATTTTACTTTGGGTTAGTCTTTGTTAGTTTTTTAATCAAAAGACCAGTGACAGAAATAATTTATAGTAAGCAAGACTCTAGAATAATATGGAGCGCTAGTCTTTCATCTGTGACCCAGCCCATCTTCTCTGTAACTGAATCTGTGGATTAAATATTTGGATATCAATTTTGTTTTCCGCTTGTGGTAATATAAGTCAGCGTTATAAAATATAGTAAGAAACAATTTAATTTGAAGCTAAACGGGTAAAATTTTTACAGTGAGGAAATGAAAACCATAATAGACCATGCAGACGGGTACTGGAGCTGTAAATGTGACGTCGTCAGGTAGGACAGAATCAGAAATAAACAGAAGGAATTGTCATTTTAATTTTATCCACCCGATAGTATAATTATACGTATTATGTACCTTTGTTGTATTTATGTAATGTTAAATTTGATATTACCCTCTTGCAACTAGTTTGACCCTTATTATTTAATTAATTATTTACATTTATGTGTGATATAAATTTTGTACTATTTACTATTTTGCTTGTATTTAAAGATATACAGCCGCGTTAACAAAAATCGTAAGAAATCAAATGAAATACACAAACAAGTTATTCTTAAAATTACTTTTGAAAATTTCAATAAAAAGTTATCCTTACTTTTAATGAAATACTTTTACAATTTAGCATATGCTTCCATTAACATTTAGATTGCATTTTAAATTATTTAACTTACAGACAAAACAAAATACGTAGATATATAAAAGTTGGAAATATACTTATCGTACATATAGCGCGAAAATATATTCCAATTCAATGCACAATTTGAATGTAACTGCATGTTCTTATACTTTCAAAAGACACAAAAGAGATTTTATTGCTTTCATCTATTGATCATATATAAAAATTTTGATAGGACTAAAGTTTTATATTTCAGGTAAACGATACCGAAAATTTAGTTTTTAACCAATCTTTTTTTTTTTAAATTGTCTTACTGTCAATTATGCGTTAAAAAGGTACAAGAAATAATATTCGTGGTTCTTCACAGATAGATATATTTTATTTCGATTTAATTATATTAAATGTACGCAATTAATTATGATTTATCTTTCAAACTTATCAACTTCATTATTTATGTTTTTAGTTTTATTTAGTTATTATAATTTTTAGATAAAAAAATTGAAGTTGAAATTAATACATTTTCTTTACACACATATATTGTGATGATACGTGACTCTTATTTATGAAAATCTCACGGATCTGCAGGTTTCTCGAATAAATGGTTACAATTAAGACAATCAAACAATTAACGATATAGATATTAACGTTTATTTGCAACCTGATAATTAACAATAATAATTCAAAAGCAGGACTCACACGATTTGTCAACCAGCTAATACCGTCGAACATAAACAATTCTTCTTCGAAACTTAAATCTTCTTCTTCTTCTTTACTTAGCACCTACTTCAACTAGGAACTATTTTCAATTACTCGTACACCTCCTTCTTATTCTTTGTATCAAACACGATGCAGTCGAACTCTTATTCAGTCGCGTGCCGATATTAATTTCCACACACGAAAAAACTATGGCCTCAAGCCACTTGGGTAACTTCCCAAACAAATCTATAAATCTTCACTAACTATCGACACGCTCTGAATTATTTTTAATTCGCACGACCGCTTTCGATTACAACCTAATACAAATACACAAAAACTTAAATTAAATACAAAAGATAACAATTAAACAAATTAAACTAACAAAATCTTAACATAACGAAACACAATATTAGTAGCGCGTCACGGGTTAACATACGAGGGATATAAATAAAAGAAATCCTGCTTTATATATTTCTATCGGGTTGCATCGTCAATCCTTTAATTGCTCAAATGCGCAACTCACCTCTTATGCCTTGATGTGGACACAACAATATGTATATTATATAAATTTGTTTGTGTTTGATTTTTAATTATTACAACCGAATAACTCAATAATCAGGTAAACCATTATAATGTACGAAGACCATAAAGAATTAAAATCTCTTACTATGCGCTGATTAGTTCGATCAACACATTTTTTTATTATTGTTTCAATTTACCTAGATGAAAATTTTTGTAATTAAGTCATTTTAATTTATATTTAAAATCTTGACATATCAAATAACCAATGCATTTGCGTTAATATAATGTACGAATTTATGGGTAAAAATGTTACTTTAATTATTTATTTGAAATTTTGACAAAAATTTACGTTAGGTTTTGAAAGTTGAAGTACTTAGCTAATTTAACATTGCATAGTAGCACATCTATCAGTAGATACATAAAATCGTTTATTCGAAGAATATTAATTTGATCTTTAAAATATGTGGTAGTTTTGTTTTGTATAGGATGATTTTAAGGAATAATGGACTGACTTTAAACCGCAAAAAATTATTTTATTTTATTAGATGGAGTTATTGGTAGAAACGCAACGGAAATTATTAAAATAATATTCAAAATTTTATGTTTACGATCAAATTAAATCATTAAATTTTTTCCGATACCAATCCAGTGACTCGTTAAAACGAGTAAAGCAGAATATATTTTTAATGATTGAGAGCTAGCTATATTACTACAAATTATTCAACTTTTTTAATATCGTTTTTTAACTTGCTATTAATTTTGGTTAATTGAATTCCAATTTTTTGTAATTATAAGAGAATCGCCGAACAAAAAATAAAAATAAAATTGCTTTAGCCAGTTTCTTGTTACCAGAGAATCCAGACAATTTTAGTCAAACAAACATATTGAATGTAATTAACTTTTATCCAATAAAAATCTTGATTAATTAAAAATTATTTTATATAATTCTTCATAACTCAATTACATAATATACATATAATGTCCAAAAAAAATCTTTTAACAAAAAGATTGCACTCGAAGCGTTTGGATTTTCACTCATTAATATTTTTGATAACATAAAATTATCAGACAACATCTGGATTAACGCTTTTCTTTAGTTTTCATGTACTTTCGGTTCAATAACTACTTCGAATTTGTAATTGTTAAGTAACTTGTAAGTGAATCGTCTTCTATGTGAGTCACGATATATGGAATATAAATTTTTAATGTAATGTTAACAGAAAATACAATTTCACTTTACATGAATGTTTTAGATCAAAAAGCTTTCCTATTTACAAACTTGAAGGTAGTCTTGATCCTATTATCTACTTAGCTGTGGTTCGCCTTTTCCCCGAGAGCAAAAATTATCCCACAGAATCCAAATCTATTATTAATTTGTACCTTGCTTATTGAAAATGACGATTATTTCTACAATTTTTGTGTTATAATAATTCCATTGGCAAATTTGCATTCTTTTAAAATCAACTCCAGATCCAATTTAATTTAATGTTGTTTATTTTACAGTTCGGTAGAGAATCTTCCGGCGGCTGATTTCTGGAACATTGACTTTTATTTTAAGACATTTTAATCTTCCAAATTGTAGTGTCCATCAGAACTCTCTTAAAAATTTTACGTTTCAAGAAACATGGGAATTTCGTTAAACATTCGCTGCGCATCATCAACTAACTTTGTTTAAGCAATTTTTAGTTCGAAACTTGTATACATACAAGTTATAGAGGACCTCAACTGAGGTATTATTTAATTTTTAATTTATATATGTAATAAATAGTATAGTGCTTTATTATGAATCAAAATTTTTTAGTATATGATATATCAAGTTGAGTATATAATAAAACTTAAAAACCAAAAAATTAACAACAAGCCTAAAATAAGTTTCTTCAGTTAACAGCTTTATTATACAAAATGAATTTATAAATGGGAAATAAATAATTTTCTGCGTAAATTTGTTTTTGAAGATTAAAAGCTTTGTTGTTGTCAGTTGAATATGGAAAAACAATTAAATTTTTAACATAGAAAATGTTGAAAAAATTAAAATTTTTTTTATATTATGTATGTTCTAAACATTAAAAAGGTTTTAATCGAGAAGATTTGATTTTTCTGATCATCTAAACTACAAAAAATGAGTTAAATTGTTTTTTTTCAGAGAAAAATCAGATTGTTTTAAAATATGGATGCTGATTATAATTTTAAATATAGTATATTTATACCCTTGCTCGGTAAGTACACACACAACTTATAGACTGATCTGATACTTCAACGCACAACAGTTCAGTGTTTAATGCAGTAAAAAATTGCTTTTTGGGTAATCTGTTTTACTTTTATTACATTTATTAAAAATTAATTTAAGTTACCTTCTTTTACGGTTCTTTGATGTACTCTGTCAGTTCCACATATCGTAAAAGCGATGAGAATTCATAGAACGTCATTCTGATATATATTTTTGTTATTATAAAAATGCTATCAAATTTTGTGCGATTAGTTATGTACTTTTGTATTGGTGTTTGAAATTAAGGTATATTTCGCACAAAATGTATTCAAAATAATTCGTAATAGGTTAGCAGGATAACTTATTAGTGTTGTAATTAAACTGTTAATATTTAATTTAAGATTGGTACTAAATTAATATTGGAAATAAGATAATAAGTCAAGTATTTGATAGTTAGATAGTATTTAAATTATCACAGTGTTCAAGTTTGGTGGAATCATTAATTCCTTGAATTTGCCATTAACAAAAGTTTCTGCATAAAATTTATAAATTAGAGCAACTTTTAATTTAGTAGATATTCTTAATTACTTAATTAGAGTACGTATAATTTTATTAGCAATACTGAATTTAATTTTTTTATATAATTATGCGTAAGCTCAAATTCTGCGATGGGAAAATTTTAAACTCCAAGAATCTACTTATTAAACAAGTAATTAGGAAAATTTATTTAAATTAGTTGAAAGTACGAATAAACTTGTTCGATGATGCATTAAAAGGTGTGAAATAATAATTCTGATTAAATTTTGCGTATGAATTTTTTGTGATGCGGTCTTGGAGTTAGGAATTAATAACGTTCGTTGCGTTATTTATGAAAAACATTTTCAGTATTAATTAGATCATCAAACAATACTCAATTTACCATAAAATCAGATTACAGTAGCATTCTTTACACTTCACTTGGCAACTTATTCGTCGTAGTTAGAAAACTAATTTACAAACTCTTTGCTAATTTGATTTAAATTAAGTTCGTTCAGCGAAATGCAGTATCTATAATGGTCATAATGAAAATTAATCATTCATTCTCGTTCCACATCGATAAGTACCAATTTACATAGTGATATATACAATGCCAGTTTCTGTTCAATTTGCATTTCTAAATTGAATTAACAACGTTTATAATTAGTATAGCAAATTTTTTAATAGAAAATAGAAGTCAATTTTTTTGAAATTTCAGTATTACGAAAGTTTAAATGACTATGAATTAACTGTTTTGCCACGATTGCAGGATCAGCGCTTTTCAACTAGTTTCTAAGGTGCGGGTTGTTAGTATGAAATGAATTGCTCTTTGATAAGATGTAATTGCTTTCAAAGCTAACTTTTAATATTGCGAAACCTTTTGTGACTAAAAAAGATAATACGTAAATTATGTTTGAATATTTAATCCAAAATTTATATGTTTAATTTCTTCAAGTCGTGCAGTTCTAACCTCATTATATAAACAGGATGTTAAAAAGTTTATATAAGTTTTCCAATCTAAATTCTGTAAGTTATTGAGTTGAGATATCTGGCTTTTTAAAACTGTACCATAGGACTGAAAATACAAACCTGCTGAGAAATACGCGGCGGGATAACAAGGGATTGTGTAATAGATGTTCGTATCCTCATATATAATCATATATCTGATATACTACTATGTATGTGGATACAATAATGTCCGTAAACATAAAATATCAAAATAAGTGTGAACATAATTAAAAATTTATAATATTATATAATAAGATTAATTTTGTTATCGAATCTTTTTTTGAATAAAGTTTGATAATTTTCATCATAACTTAAAATTAATCAAAAGTTAAATTTCTTACCTATGTATATAAATTAATAAAATATTTTCCAAACTTTGCTCATTCAAAGTCTTCATTAAATGGATAATACATATATCTCTTATATGCATATTAATCTTAAATATAAAATTAAATTTTTCTTTTGAATATATTTAGTTGAATAATGCAAATGATTTTTTTAAACTTAATTATTTTTAACAGGTACCTATATGGTAATTTTTTAGTTTTTGATAGTAATATAATTGTTATTCATAAAAAATCAAAATCTATGATTGAAACAATACCTATGTACATATTGTTTTCGGTAAAATAGTGGCATAACTTAGACCTCACTTTGGAGATAGCTGAATTACATGATTAAATACCATGAAATACTTAAAAAATTTAATAAAAAAAAACAAATAAAGAGTAGTCCCAATTTTATAAAAGAAATTAGAGTATTTCATATAATAAAATGAAGATATTAAAGGTTTTTAAAACTTTTCAATAAACACTAACGTATACTTAACGTACTACGTACTTCATTTGATTTAAATAGATTTACCTAAAAATTATTATAAAAATATAAAAACTTGAAAATGTACCATAATTTTGTCAGAAAAATGATTGCCTGTATATACCGTTTGTAAATTTTAAAGCAATCATATAGTAGATACAAATTTGATGACTAATGATCAACACCATATTATTAAAGTTAAATTCCAATTTATCACATTATAGAAATACAATTTTATATCGATTTTAATTTTTATGAGTTTGTTTAATGTCAACTTGCGTTTACAACATTAGAGTTTATATATTGAATTGTAGTCGCATGAAGTTTTTAAGGTAACTGATTATGAATCCGTAGATATAAAAATTTTTATATTTCTGGCACATTTGGTTGAGAAATACATCTTTAAATTGATTTGAACCACCTTAGAATATATAATATATTTGTGACCGAAATAAGGTATTTGTAGTTAATATTTTAAAATATAAGGGCAATCCAAAGGTAGTGATAAGAAAAAATTAAAAAATTAAAGGATAAAGTCATGATCAAACTGTTAAAAGTGTATTGTAACGAAGACGCAAGCCGGTATATAATATTAATTGATAATGAAGAACGCACTTAACAGAATATCCTCTACTTAAAAAAGAAGACACAAGTCAGTGCGAGCAATAGCGATAAACTTCATTAAAGTTAACCCAATCGCGATGGACCTTACTAACCTACGTGGGAGTTTCTTAGGTAGTTAAAATTTCACAATTGTTAGCGTAAATGTTTGAAATAATTGATAATGAAACTGCTAAAGCGCAAGTATGCTTGTAAAAGATAAAAAAGTTATTGTTATTACATAAATATAAGTTAGAATAAAATCGGAAAGCATAAAATATTATCAACTTTTATAAAAATACGAATTTCAATAAAACTTAAGAAGCCAAACAGACGAACTACAAAAGGTATACTACCTCCGAATAAAACATGTTATTTTGTAATTAAGATTAACTTATTTATTTTAGTGTCTAGGCAATAAAGTATTTACTGCCACATTCCAAGTTTTTGCTTTAAAAAAATTGCGTTAACGAAAAGTGATACATAAACTTGGACAATTGTCCTAGGCATCTTTTTTTTACTAAAGATTTTTACTAAATCTATAACTTCCAAAAAAAACGCAAAAAAACACGTATTAAAAATTGACTTCTGTTAGTTAAGGATTAAAAGTACAGAATCCTTAAGAAATAAAATCTTGACCGAATTGGACCAAGTTTGACTCCAATGAAAGGTAATATTTATTTTCTTATAAAATATTATTTTAATATTTTATGTTGTAATTTCAAAACAAATACGTAAAGTATAAAAACCTAAATTCCCACCTTTAAACAGACAACAGCTGTGAATGTAATATAAATAATGCATAAGTTCTGTCATATATAAATGTTAAGATAATCTTTCACCCCGCTATCGCTAGAGGGAAAAATTTGATTTGGCAGTTACAGTAAAAAGTTTCGTTTTCCAAAAAATTGTTAGATTAATATTATACACAACGGCGGTTTAGGAGGAAATAAGAATTATTTAAAAGCTTTTAAAATGGGTTGCTGTTACTCTTGAATTAACCGCAATATTAATAGAAAATATGCATAAATACGACAAAGAATAAATTTTATTAATATGTCAATGTATAAAAAAAAAGATTCAAACCGTACGGTCGTCTGTAAAGGATTTAAAATACTTAAATGGAAAATCTCCAAAACTCAATAACCATTATAGTGTGAATAGAAATTATTATAAGCCTGTACACTTTTAATATTGCTAATTTTTTTTAATCGTAATGCATTATTGTAGAATTATTTCAAAGAAACTTTTATAATCCACGTAGTAGTTTAAAATTTTATCTGCATTCTATTCTCGATTTACGAGGTTTTGGAATATTCACCTTGCAAAACTTTAGCTGAAAATGTGGAAAACTACAATTTATTATTATTTAGTAAAAAAAGAAGCTGCAAAAAATTTAAATTTATTTTTTGGTTTTGTGTAGAAAACATTTTTCTTGCTTATGGCCGGTATATAACAGCTGCTTTGCAAATTAATGTTGATTTCCAATCTTTAAGTCAAGCACGCGATACAAAAAAATTTAAAAGTTTTAAAAATTGAAAATTTTTAACAATTGAAAATTAGTGAAATGGTGCCACTACAAACTTATTGTTTTGAATATCTTCATTTAATTATATTTGTCGATAACAGTATTTTAAACTTTCTGAAGAATAGTAAGACTTGACCACAATTGAATATTTGTGCCGGTACATTATTAGCGAAATTACTCACTTATGTTCCTAATAAAAATATCCATCGAATCAAAATTAAATGAATTTTTAGCAACCCAATTAGTGGAAAAGATTTTGAAAGCAAATACAAATTGAATTAAGACCCTTTTCACCAACTTTTACCAACGTTCACGTTTGAAGTATTTTTATTTAACTTCCAATTTAAATTATTACGTCAGTGACTATCCCATTGTTTTTTCTCTGCTTAATGCTATTCTGTCATTATTCCAATTGATAATAAGATAATAAGAATATAAAATTTGGTAACTATAAATTGTAACATCTAGTACATCTACAGTCTACATTTGTCTCTCCCCTTTCGCCGAAATAAGGTTGGGATTGGCTTTTGAGTTATAATTAAAAATAATAAAAGGATTAATAATTATTTAATAATTTAAAACAACTAATTTTTTTAAAAAATTAAAGCAAAAATTTATTTACTGTTTGTTAAAATAATATAATAGTACTTAACTTCCTGAATGATGGAAATACGCTAAGTAGCATTTAAAAAAATAATTTTAAATTAACCACTTTTACAGTAATATGTCACACTATGAAAACATCAGTAGTTCTATAAAAAAACACAATTTTAAAAGTTTTATTAAAGGAAAGTACATACTTAGCTATATTTGCGAACTGTAAGATTTAATAATATGCTTTATTACTTTTTCACTTTATTTCATACTTTTATGAGTAATTCGATTACTCACGCCTTTTAATATACATGAGTCAACAATATTTGAAGGGTAGTATTCTTTACTTTATATTACTTTTTCACATGCGATACAAATTAAAATTGAGTAATGAATGATACTTTTAAGAATTCGAGTGAGTAACACCATGCATGCATCAACTAAATTAATTGTTATTGCAAGCGAAATTATATTCTAATTTGTTTGTTACTTTTCAACTTTCTGTTCAAGGAAAAATGCTTGTTCTGGGTAAAACACTTGTAAGCTGTTTTCTGTTTTTTGCTGAAACTGGGCAGGCTAATTACATTATCATATAACTACTACATTAGGGTGACTCCTGTTATGCAAAATTTTGAATTTTATTCTTTTCTTTTGTTCAATTAGTTCCCATATGGGAGAAAGCCTTAGCAAAAGTCGAACGCTAATCGTTAATGGTAACCAGTGACTGTAAAGCTCTTGAAATATTATAGCTTTGATTTAAAATGAGAAAATTACGTTCACACTTCATACGACGCAATCAAATTCACCTTGTCCATAGCATTTTCAAATTTTAAAAATTTAATGCTATCAAATAGTTGATGCTATCGTACTATCCAAATCTGATCACACAGGACATTTAACGCATTCGATTGCTATTTTAATAGTTTAATATATTATTTTATTTATTATTTTAATAGTTTGGTTATTTTAATATAGGATAGATTGAAGTTTTATGATTTTAAAAGGTCAATTTGAAATTGTATACTGTTTCAAATATAAAACTTGCTAGCATTTTTTTCATAAAGATGTAAGCAGACTGTTGTCATTTAATATCCACGCAAAACTTAGAACATTTTACTAGAAAACAGTTATCTATCCAGTTTTCCGTCAAAAAAGGTTTCTAAATTTAGAAAATCAAGAGGTTAGCAACTTGTTATGTATCCTATGCCCAAGATACGTATAAGAAAAATTAAGTTATATAAAATGTTTCTTAAAACTAAAACAAAAATAAGTGTGGTTATGAATAAAATAAACTTTTGTCTGCTGATTAACTGAGCCAAACTAGTTTTATTCTAAAATTTAACAGAAACTAAACAGAACGTTAAAATGTTAGAATTTTAACCATAAAAAAATACTACCTACTCGTAAATAATACAATCTAATTAAAATTTGTTTTTAGGTTTATTTCTATTAATACATTTGTGTTTTGATTCAATTTAACGAAAACTTTGGGTTTTCATAATTATGTTTCATTATATTATTATTATTATATAGATACATTATTATTGTTATTATTATAGTTACAGGTACTACAAATTTAAATATTCTTAAATTCACCGTTTTGAAGTTATAAGGAAACTAAAATTTCAAATGTTTGGACAAATAAGTTTACTTTTCTTGTTTCTTTTCATACATTGATTACAAACATAATCAGTTGTGATGAATATGCGATGTTTTATTCATACATACATTATAATATGGTTATTATAGTTGTAATATAACTATATAAAGCAATTGGAGGATATCAAGAAATTATTCTTGTTAATAGGCAGTGATTCTTAAAATATGTTAATTTTGTAAAATCGTTATTACTAATAAAGAACTTAACGCATGTTCATATTATGATGGTTTGAATATTAGGGAACTGTTAAAGTAATCCTATCACGAATTTCAAAATTTTAACTACACCATAGGAAAGTAGACAATTTTCTAAGCAGTTTAAAACAAAAAAATCCCTGGACCATCCATAAGTTTTCGAAAAATTCAAATTTAACGATGTAAAATTTACATGTATCGGCGCCCTCCAGACCTGTTTTATTTTTTCACCTTACGCAAAACAATTTAAAAATATCTCTGAAGAATGACAGAACTCGCCAAGAGTGGAACTCAAAGCCATAGAACTCGTCCGGGTGTCGACCGCGACTGACAACATTAAGAGTATATTAAAGCACACGTACCGTCAAAAAACTGAAGAGCAGGGAAATCAACGTGAGACCGATCGTCACGCATCGGGGTATATCATATTACATCTCCGTGCTTTTTGTAATTTTAAAATGCCGTTTTCTCGAAATGTAATGAACGGTCCAGGAATTTTTCTTTTTTAAAACGCTCAGAAAATTGTCCTCTTTCCTATAGTGCAGCTGAAATTTTGTAATTCGTGATGGGAATTAACTCACAGTACCCGAATATTATATTTAAGTTTTTAAATAAAAACTAAATTTAGGAGTTATAAACAAATAGATTACTAATTTGAACATAATACAGTAAGCTGGTATTAATTCAATAAACAATTTTAGAAGGATATTTTGGGAAAATCATCGAAAACGTCAACTTGTTAAACTTTCACGTTTTTTCTCATTAATATATTAATTTATTTATCTTGTTTTTTTTTGAGCTGTACATTCATAAGCAATTTTTTTAAATGGCAACTCTAGTATATATCTTGACGTATATATCACATTTTTTTAGTAAAAAATGGCGTTGAAAAGAAAAGCTTACTTCAATAGACCAATTAAGTACTATTGACAAACTAAAGAATAAAATTTGTAAGAAAATTAGCTTCCTTTTCAATTTTCAATTTATTAAAGTTGTTAATATAAATAAATTTTGTTAGCTGTCAAGGTTTTTTTTGATTTCTTTAATGTAGTAAAGTAAAATTTTTGTTAACAATAAAATAAAAGCTGATTTTAATTTGTTCTTTCGAAATTTTAGAGCTGATTATCGTGAAAACATTTCTTTTCAAGGTAACTTTATTTACATACATTCGTATTCTGAAAAATATAGTCTATTCAAATTCGGGAAGAAGATAAGGATAAAATAATTTAAAAAAATTAAAAGATAAAAATAAATTTTATATCACAGCTCAAAGCAAAACACAATAAAAATAATTCAATTGCAGAAAAAAGTGATATTTAAAAAGGTTAGGTTGACGTGTCCCAGGATTATGATAATAAAATTCATCGAAAACTTTTTATCAAATTTGTTCCTAAATTTACAAGCTGACTGTATGTATAGTGCGTATATTTAACTCGATATAATTAATTGAAGTGATTGAAGAATATCGTGAAAATTATTTAAATTATTAAAAAAATAATTTTTGTAAAATTTTTTTATGATCGAAAAGCCAAACGTATCTCCGTATTATAATGTGTAATATTATGTGTTATGAAATCTCCCTGAGGGTATCATTTTTCTGTAGTTTAAATACGTAGTTTTTATTTAAATTTTTCGGTGAAGAATGAATTTACGAGCGACTATTATTTAATGTTTTAAATAAATATTCGCATTTTGTTCTAAAGGGATGTTATTCAGAAGAAAATCCTTCACAAATTTAATTAACTATGGTGTAGGATTGTATCTACATTGTTTTCAATCGGTTAATTAATTGTTCATAAGATCAAAGCTTTTCATTCAGTTATGTCAACAAAATAATTTTTAATTATAAATAATAATTTATCGGCATAGAGCAGAGTTTGCTTTGCATTTCAGTAGGTACAAGCGATCAGATATTGAAATCAAACCTGTTCTCATATCACAACAACAGATCATGATGCATGTAACGTTTGTAGAGAACATGTGTAATTAGCAATTACTAATTCTATGTATTCTCTCCCTATCTATAGATGATGGCAACAACAGGGTTGTTTGATGGGGTCGTATTTAAACAATCGTGCTGGTATTAACAAACAAACAAAGGGTGTATTATTTTATAAAATATGTAAACAAGAAATCTAATTTATTAAGATATTTTTAGATAAACCTCTCTAATTATTAAAATTCGCATTAGATGTAAAATATAGCAATTAACGCACGTAAAATATTTATTAAGGTACCTGGTACAATTATTCAATGAATAATTCAGTAATCGCAATTTGCAATTATTTCCTTGAACCTTTATTGAAGTCGAAGAAATTACAGAAGCGTAAACTTATTCAGTTTCTACGACTTGCCTGAAAGTTTCAATAGCGTAAACCCTACCGATGCGATGTGTAAATATATAATACATACCTACCCGTTATCGTTAATTATACGCTATGCTAATTAAAAATTAGCAGCTGTTGCAATAGTGGTGACTAAATCGTAAAAACATCTGATATATTACATAAAGTGTGACAAGCACGTAAAGGGCCGATAGCTATGTTTTATGTGCGTCGTTAAGTTTTTGATATAATAAAACGTTTCACTTATCTAATTAAATTATGTTTTTTAACAATTTTATTAATTTTTTAAACAAGAAATGAACGATAACTTATAACATACCAGTCTAAGGAATCTAATTTAACCCTTACAAGGGTGGTTCAGCTTGGTATGCACGGCAGGGTTAGAACTTCTACACAATTTTCGCTGTTTTCAACGGTTTGTATTTTGGGAACCACCGTCTTTTAATAGGTATATACAGACCACAAATTAAAAAATACTTTTTTCAGGGATTAGAGTTCAGAGTTTGTTGAAGGACTGAGCTAAAGTACTAGCACTGCGTTCAGAGAAGTAAGACTACATCAAACAACAATCCGCACTTTCTTGAGATGGCTTTTAGCAGTTGTCGAAGAAATTTGTAATCCACCTTTGAACACCAGCAAAAGATCACCTCCAAGTTAGCGTAAATAATACTTCAATAGATAATCTACGATAAATCACCATGAAGACAGCCTATTTATTATGATTCGGAATGTAGTGTGTCGTCCACTATAATAATCTTCTACTTAATAATAATTATATTCTCAGAAGTTCCAATATATTCAATGAACTAAAACCAAAAAATCATGTCTATACTCATATGTTTAGTTTAAGAGATTAGATAACTGAATATTTGATTTTTCTTGCATTAGTGCAGGTTTATATTAATTTTCTTATCGTAAACGTATTTTTTTTTAGAATAGAAAAATAAAAAAGAAATTTTATTTTTTCAATTTTGTTTGTTATTTTTTCTTGCTTTACATTTTTTACGCTTTTCTTATGTTATATACGACTGATGATCAAAAATAATTGTGAAATATTGGCCTTTATAATTATCGCATTATATACTTTTATTTTAAAAAATTTTTATTATTTCTATAGTAACGTATTTTTTCAGTATTCTTTTTCTTGTTTATTCAAATATTCTAAGTTTTAACCTGTTAAATGTGAATTATTGTAATTTTTAGTGTTTTTTAAATATTATATTTCTATGTAAGTATGTATTCTTTACTGAACAGTTAAAATTTATTATTCTAACATTTGTTTAGTTTAATTATGTATCCTTTTTTACTTTTTTTTACTTTTTAACTTACTAACAGATTTAATATACAGAGTGATTTATAACGAGAAGAGTTGATATCTAATATAATATATACCTATGTATCTTTCAGAGAGATATCCGATTATAGATTATATCTATAATCGTAATCGCGAGTCCAACAAATTTCAATTCTAAAATTTTATTGTGCTTTAGATAATTGTTTAATAAATAAACTCACACTTTTTCAAAATTTTACAGGAGTAACCTCGCTCTGAAACTAATCCCGAAATAATAAAATTGTTTATAGCAAATCGAGTATTTCACTTTTTATACTTTCGAAAATTCCAGTCAATAGTTTCAAAATGATTGTTTAATAAATTTTGTAGGATAAATAGGACCGGAGTACGTTTTAGTCAAGTAGAGCATATTTTCGATTTTTGGTTTATTTTAACAAACTTCAACCCTTGTAACTTTCAAACGAGATATGTGAAAGAAAATTTTATGAGGTTAGTTTATTTATTACCTCGAGTATATAAAAAAAATTGTAGCATGATCGGATACATCAAGATCAATTTATTTTTAATAGTGTTCCTTTGACGTGGATCGTGGACGTGCAAATATTAAATTCTTACAATAATAAATTGCAATTAAAATTTACAAATGTAACCGAGTAGGGATAACTGTAAAATTTTATTAATTGCTGACAGCTAACATCGCAAATCAGTGTGCACTTTGGGATGGTAATGTTCGTTTATGTATGTACTACATAATATGTCTAAATTGTAGTCTTGTTCTAAGTTTTGTTATCTGTTTCAGTCAAGCCATCTGCATTATTTGTATATCTTATGCGGAGGACCGTTAACTCTTGCAATCAATGCTTGGTATAAGGTTTCGAATATTTTTTATTTATTTGAATTATTAAAAAGCAATTTTATGATTAGATATGATTAGATAGTTATTGTCTATCCACATTTTTTTCTTAATTTTTGCTTAACCACTTACCGAGTTATTAATTATTAGATATCTAATTATAAAATATACTCGAAAATGAGATTTAACGTCAACACTAAGCAACAAACAGTATCGAATAAAATTTGTTTACTCTTGTCATGAATTACAGCAATTATAAAGATAAGTAAAATGTGATAGACACTTTTTAAAAGAAATTAAATTTCAGAAAATTTTTTTTTTAAATATTATGTTTTCTTTGTAGTATGTATTCTGTACTTAACAGTTAAAAATTTTATTTTTTTAAGATTTTGTTAGGTTTAATTATTATAACATCACATACTACTTAATACCACAAAAATACTTAAAAAGTTCGAAAACTTGTTTAAGTTATTTTCTATTTCCGAAAAATTGTTTATAATATTTAATTTTTGTGTATTAGTTATAGTTTGTTCAGCGTGTTGGGTGTCAATTGGCGCGATTCTTTTTCATTGTAGGTTTTATTTTGTTTAAACAAATTATGAGGTATAATTTTGAAAATAATTATTTTTTTAAAATGTCTAACTGCTGAAAGCTATGTTCAACAATTTTAAGCTTTTAGTAAGATGTTGGGAAGAAACAATTTGGATGGATAATGATTGTATTTTTTCACATTTCACACACAAGTTTTTTATGCAAATAGCGCATTATTTAAAAAATTCTTTAATTTTTGAACTTGAATGTAAGTTATGAATTAAATTTTGATTTGAATTTCATGTAACATGTAAAAAATTAATCTTATCCTAAAAATATAATAATTAAATAATCTTGGAATGAACAAGTTATTATATTTTACAAGTTAAAAAATTAATTTATTAAATATTTTCAGATTTTAGGCAATTAACTTTGTCTACATATATAGAAAATCAACAACTTTATGGTATGACAGCTGTCAACGATATGAAAAAATATCGAAATGTACTAAAAGAAAGGCTGCATTATCTAAGCAAAGAATATTCTTCCTAAGATGCAAACACCCCAATCTTACCTCTAATTTTATCAAACTTAATAACAACTTTAGGTTTAAATTAGAAACTTCAAACAAAATGGACAAAATAGTCAATAACTTTTATAAAGCTATTTTAGTCGAAAAAGTCGCTGACTGTATAAGAAACATCTATTATAATACTAAAAAAATCGAATACCTCAAACAAAAATTGGTGTTCAGTTTACCACAAAATACTAATAACAATTTTTTAAACGCACAGGAAGAAAAATATAACCGATTAATGAAAAAAATCAAAAAAAGGCATATAAGGAAAATTGCCACAATTATCAAAAAACCGAAACCAAACCAACAAAATGATGAAATTCAAAGAATTGAATCACAAATCTTACTAGCGTAACCATACCACACGAGGTTGCAAGAACTTTACAACTTGGCCAAAAATTTTCTGTCCTGTTTACATCTAAAAATTTTCCTACAGACGATAATATCATGGTTGGGATAGAAAACGCAATCAAAAACCTAGACTACAACACAAAAAATTTACTACGAATGGATTTCAGCAATTCTATAAAAACTTTTTGCAAACTACAAGAAAGAAATAAACAATCCACAAACATACAAGATATTATAAAGATCAAGAAATTTGTTAAAGAACATCCTGAATTATTAATAATAAGAGCCGACAAGGGGAATACCACCGTTATCCTGGAGAAGAGCGACTATAAGAATAAAATGGATATTTTGGTCAACGACAATACCACCTGCAAGGTTTTGAAAAAAGATCCGACAAACAACCTACAGACAAAAAATAACCAGCTTATATCCGATTGGGTTAAAAACGATTACATTGACAAATCTACCTCCATTAGACTCAAAATAAATAGTGCATTACCACCGAGAATATACGGACTACCGAAAATACACAAAGATGGAACACCGCTTCGGCTTATTGTCGCAAGCATGAAGTCACTTACATATAAATTGTCAAAATTTCTATCAAAAATAATTTTAAACATTTTGGGTAGGATCAAATACTACACCAAGGACTCATGGACGTTTATAGAAGATGTAAAAAAACAAACCGTACCTGGTGAATATATACTGATGTCCTTATGTCAAAAGACTAAGTGAAAAACTGAAGAGAATTTTAAGAAACCACAAAATTAATATGACATTATATCAACTAATAACATTAAACAGCTGTATACAAAATGAAAAGATCCGGCTTCCTACAAAGAAAAAATCATCTAATCTATAAAGTTAAATGTAAGAATTGTAACCTAGTTTAATATTGGACAAACGAACCAATGGCTGCGCAAAAGAATGAGTGGTCATATCTCAAGTGTTCGCTGTAATAAACCGGACTCTACTGCCATTGCAAAACATATATTAGTCGATGGACATGATGCAGATTTTAAAAACGCAAAAATTATTAAATCGGTTACTAATTATAAAGAAAGAATTCTTCACGAAATGATAAGCATCAGAAGAGAAAAAAATTCAATGAACAGAAAAACTGATAGATGGTTTGAGCAATATATACAGCCATCTACTCGTCTAATTACCATCACGTGTTGGTGAAAAGTTTTTCCTACCTTGAAGGAAACTCACTGCAGGTTGTTTCTTATCACACAATCACATATTTTAGATTATAGATTGTTCAAATGACAATACGTTATTATTTGGTTTCCATATAAACTTATAAACATTGTATTAAAATATTCTGATGAAGACGTTCACCAACGTTGAAAGCTTAATAAAAACATTATTAAAAATGGTTTAATTAACTTGTTCATTCCAAGATTATTTAATTATATTTCACAAGTTAAAAAATTACTTTATTAAAAATATAATATAAATCTTTCAAACTGGTACTATGCATTAAATAATTTAATATTTTAAATTTATCAATTTTCAAAGAACAAAAATTAAAACTTATTCTAAAATGAAACAAACCGACATAAACACGTAAAATATTAAATTGTTCGTTTCCGTATATTTTCAAGAAAATACTATTTATTGAATCTACCCTGTTATACTTACAGATTATTTATACAATACAGTTATTAAATAATTGAATGTCATTAGTTATTTATTATTAATTATGCTAATTATAAACAGGTACACTGCTCCATGTTCGTGAATGTAAAACTTTGTAAATTAGAAGATTAATAATTTAATGATTTGATTTCGAGTGAATATTGGTAACCAAAAGAAGGAATCGGCACACGATATAAGAATTTAAATAAATATTTGCTATTGATACTAACTTTGATATATATTATATTACATAGCTTGCAACATTAAAAAAGTAAATTTAAAAGTTTGTCGCATAAGTATTTGTGCACAAAACAAAGGAATAAAATTGTTTTCGTATTTTGTGAATGTAGCCAATATGCTTGAGAAGCATTTTTGTAAAATCGGAACGATATGAAAGACTTTATTTCTTTGTTGCGAACAGCCATTTTTTAGAGAAACGCAGTATCTTTTATAAAAGGAAAAATAAGCCTTAATTTTGTTCAAATTAAACGATATAAATCTTGGTTTGGGAAGTTTGTTTCTCTGCCGATGTTCATTAGTTAAAGTTTGAACCACCAAAGTGAGAGACCGCTGCGTATGGCTAGGGTCAACTGCAATGTGCACACTCACTTTATCGTTGACAACTTGTTGATTTTCTATTTATATCAAAACAGTTGTAATCTTTATATTGTTAGAAAATATCGAATTATTAATTGAAATGGCAATGGTGCAAAAATAAATTCAATTACAGATTACTTGGCAATTACGAAACAAAACGGCGTACTTATTGGAACAACAAATCGTAAATTCTTTAAAACCATCACAATGTGTTTTTGATGTTATGGATTTTCCATAAATATTAATAATTGGTTATGCTTGATAGTTATAAATCTGTCAATACCCAACACATGCTCAAGTTTTGACACATTTCAAGCTATAATAGGTAATCAAAATTGCTTCTAGATCCTCTCAATAGTTATCTGAACAATTGAACAACTAAAATAATAAATTGCAATATGAGCACATCATCAATTAGGTATTATTTTCTCAATAATTGTAATACGTATTTTATTTCTCTTATGGTTTTCGAAGAAAATTACATGACTTGGAAAAATATGCGATTTTATTATGGCGCAGGTGGATGTAACCACTTATCGTAACCTAATCTCTATTATTCACTATTCTTCCAGTTCTCTTCGCCCAGTTCACGCTTTTCTGTGATACTAATCTTGTCGTCTATGTATTACCTGCTCCTTCTTTTTCTTTTTTGTTTTGATTATTGGCTTTCACTACAAAAGGTAAGTTTTCAATTGCTTTACTTTCGTGGAAATCATAATGAAATAATAAAAAGTAGTAGATATAATATTCAGATCGTCGAAAAGTCATGCAAGTATATGCCAGTTATAGTAATTTAGTTTTGAAGAACTTACAAGTTTAGGAAAAAGTTAAATGAAATTACAAATTTGTATTTAAACAACCAATTACGTAAGTTTTCAAAGTTTAATGAAGTAATTTAGGAGCAACTCAATTATCAAAGATAATTGAGATCAAATTCGTCATTGTAAATATTAATATAGTAAGTTGAAAATTTATTTACCGGTAATTTCAAGTGTTGAAGAAGTGCTTGTGTTGTGCACTTGAAACCATTGTGAGTTGTTTTATTAGCCGTTCGTTTCCCTGCCGTAGACAATTTCACTGATATTCGGGAACGGCATCTGCTAATTTCTGTAATAAATACAGAGGATCGCTTAATAATCTAAAGTTAATTGGAGCAAAACTAAATTAAGACAAACTTTTCTAACAAGCTGCAGATATTCCAGATGAAATCGTTTTAATTATTCCAACATCTTTAACAAATCTCATGAGTTAAGAAATACTACTAGGAAAGATTGAAATAAAATTTCGGTCTTCTCGTTTAGTTTGAATTTTTGGTGCCTTGCCAAGATTAAGGCAATGCTACAAAATAGAACAGCTGTTCTCTTGTACCAGTTGACAAAAAGCTAGTTCGCACTTGATTGAACGTATTTCTTGCTCACACGTAGTTAATATCGCAGAGCATTACACGACGTTAATAAATTACACTACTCTAACATGTTGTGTTGGTAGGTACTATGCGATAACATCTCTTCAAACCTTTACTACCTTGTTGGCATAATGTTTATTCAATAGATGTGAGCGATGGGCCGTGTTTTACCATCCTATTATTGTCTGCTATTATCAGATTAATGATTGAACTTGTCTTCAGGTGTAAGGTCCTTTCGACCTACATCGGTCGACATCGCGGAGCTTTCCGAAAGGAGGATTTCCTCCCCCATGCACTAGAAAGCTCGGCGTCAGTAGCGCACCGGTATTGTGAGGGTTGATGTTTTTCTCCCCTTTCCGATACGCTCGTTAATTCGTATTGTGTAGTAACAAATTGTTACTCTTTATTAACACCGAAACAATAAATAAACTTTTAATGTGCAAATTTTTATAGTAGATATAATTAGTGAGTTGTGTTTTATGTGTAGTGAAATGCCTCGTGGTTTAGTGTTCATTTTAATTGGACTAATATGTGTGGCGGCTCAAACAACTTCTCAAGACGAAGAAGAACAATCAGGTTGGTTTAAAAAACTCTTTTCATAAGTTAATCGTTAAAAGGTAAAATTACGCTCAACATACGTCCAAGTGTTTTTTATCAAAAGCTTTCCCGGTTTTCATATTTCTTTTTGGAAAAATCGTTTTTGAGATCACTTTTATTTTTATTAAAAAAAAAATTATGCTTGAAATTTAATATTTATATCTAAGAAGTCGTTTCGATATTTGATTTGGTGTACATATTTACATTATCAAGAAATATGTGTTTATATTGCTTTAATATATCACAGTACATTTCGTATTTATAAAAGCGTACGTCTATTATGTTACCTATAAGAGAAAATTCCTATAAAACATTTTATTTCAGAGACATTGCCTTATATTTTTATTAACGTTTGTCAATAATTATTATTAAGCGTACTAAAAAAGGATTTCAGTCGAGTTTTCCGTATTTCCACAGCTTAAATTTTACTATCCTTATTTCTGATGCTTTTTCTGAAGTAAGAAGAAAAGCTCATTAAGCTTGCTATATTTTTAAAAACATAAATCGTATAACTTAAGAAACAAATATAAAGTGTTTAAATTAAAGAAGTTAAAAACCCAAATGACCACAAAACAAAACAGTGATAAATGACCAGACATTTCTTGCTTTTAACTAAACGTATAAGGTGAAAATAAATTGCGAGTTATGAATTATTACTGTTTGGTTACGGTGGTGTACCCACTTTATAAATAGGTTCTTTACTCAATGAATACAAAATTAAACAAAAACATACTACCCTCTAATAATTTAAACAAAATTACTCTAACTAAGCTTTGTACAAAATGTAATATCTCGTGCATTATCAGAGTTAACTTTTTGTAATTTAATAATAACAAATACTACTAATTATTATTTTTATACAATAAAAATATTGTAATATTAATAATCTGAAAGTTTTGCTACTTAACTTATTAACAAGTTACTTGTCGACCGAATTGAAAAGTAATGTACGAAATAATATTAATATAAAATGAATAATTATTAAAACTTTAGAAAATTTAAAACTTTTATAAGTAATACTTATAAATAATCTAAATTTAGTTCCCTAACTTTGTTTCTTAAAAGGCGTTATCAATATTATCAATGACAATGTTTGAAAATAGACAATTTTTATGGATTTATTGATACAAAAAATATTTTTCTCGAGGGTGGTTTTCCAATTATTCGAATAATTAAAATCGCTGCAGGCAAAATAAACGCTACCTACATGGATGAGCTATATCAATTAAATGTAATCTCAACTCATTAATATTTCAATCGCCTGCTTATACCTGAATGTGTCAACATGGTTTCACAACAAAATTTTTTTAAAAATTTGTATATAAAAGGTTAGCTGCAAATTTTTTATCTTCCCTAATTAACTAAACAAACTTGACATCAATCACTTGCCTAAATAATATTACGATAATTTAATTAAGAATAAAAATTAAAAAAGTTATATTACGCCATGAATATCAAAAATATCACTCACTGTATGTAAAGTATGCTATCACTAACAGAAATGCAAAAGTATGACTAACATAAGTTATAAAGCATAAACTGGAACCGTAACTATTAAGTTTTCATCGTTTTGAATATGTAATTTTCTAAACAAATCTGTTGCTACACTAACTGACGTATGGAAACCTAAATCACAATTTTTATATTGCAATTACTTCCATTTAACTTTTTAAGGTTTAACTGAATGGTAAGAGAGGAATACAATTTTCTTGTCAAAGTTGGAACTAAAAAGTTTTACATCACGCAGACACAATTTCCTGTTTACGAATCAATTGCATTACATATTTCTTTATTTGCTATCCGATAAATTTCATGGATCGCTGTATATGACAGATTCTAAGCTCATAATTTATACTGTAGGTATTATCTATGTTGATATTAACTTTATGTCATACTTTCCTGCTTTGCTTTTATTTCTAGATTAAAAGGACTCGGTTAAACAATTAAACTGTCAGATTTTGTTAATAAGTAAATTCATCTGTCAACCAGGATGAAGAGTTTGCCTAAAAGCTATTTCTACTCCTTTTTTCTTTTTTGTAAAAAAATTCATTTCGTACTAAAATGGTAATTCTGTAGGAAATTATACAATTTAGCTGGACTTGACAAGGTACTGTAAGATCCTTCCTCTATATCCTGGGTAAACATATGTGGTTTGAATGTCTTGTGTGCATTCCGCTTCACATTCCTAATGGATATTGCATTGTCGCTACCACAAGTAGGTTATGCGGTGGATTTCAATTGTTGATACTACAATTATTATTTACATGTAACATTTGTTTTGTGGAAAACTTTATACTTGAAATTTTAATTAAATATTCAAATTCCACGATCCAGACCTGCATTATTTCCTAGTTTTGTCTTATGTAATTTATTAAGCATGTAGGAATTAGTCTATAAAATTTTAATTTGAAATACACAAGATAAAGTTATTCTTGCTTAATAATACATTTTAATTTGGTATACTTAAGAAAACCGCACTACTTCGGTATATTTTTTGTATCTCTTTACGTACAGTGTGATGTAAAGTTCGGGTTCATTCTGACAATAACATGCGAGCGCTAATTTAATTTAATTCTTACTTTCTAATTCAGGGTAAAACTTATTATTCTTGAAATAAATTATCTTTCATCAGCTAAACTGCTTCACAGTGACAGGTGGAGCCAACTCACACGGTCCTTCGCACAGCTTCTCCCCTTGATCTAAATTAGATTGCCTTAAATGTAAATGTTGGGTCCAAAGACAAAACTGTACTTAGAAACAAGAGGGGCTAAAAAACTTATACATTTACAATCTAAAAGTGTCATCTTTTTCTGCAAAACTAATCTTATTTAAACAAATAAAGCAACCAGTGCTACCAAATAAGTATATGAACATAATCAGGCCACTTATTTATAAAAAATAATCAGTGTCTAATAACAAACACAATTTTATTTATTTTATAATAAATGTGTCGAATAGCTAATTTTCTGCTGTGCTGTGTGCCGTTTCAGTAAGTAAAAAATGTTACTATGTAATTTATTATTTGTTTAACTTATTCTATATTTATATATTTCTATTTTTTTATGTACGTAAGTTATTATTTGTTTAACATGTGTGCTTTTCATGACATGCCGGCTATACAAACTGAAATTGTAATATGTTATTATTTATATTATTTGTTTTTTTAAATGTCATCAGTCTTCGTTTAGATATTTATATTTATATTTAAAGTTCTAATATACTGAGCTAGGCAAGTGCAATAATTAATAGCATCAAGTTAGTGTTTCACGATTAGTTTTTCTTCTTCTTCAGCTTTTTTACTTCTGGACAATTAGCATGTTTTTTTTTTTTGAGAGAGGTTTTAGGTTTTAAACTCCACGGCTGTTTAAACAGCGCAGAAATGCATATAATCCTGTTTTTAATTGTTGATGGTGGAATTATCAACCCAGTGAACCATCGGTTTTATGTGTGTGCCGAAGCATGGAGATGGTCATAAGAATGCTACTCCCCAAATTCGACGTATCTTAGCATCGGCAGTTATTCGACTACCTTGACCGTGTCTTGATTTTGCTTTTTACTAGAAATAAAATTATTAAAACAGCAATAGCTTTAAAATTTAATGTTAAAACATTTAAATCAATACTAATTGTTTACATTTTCATTATAAAATGTATTTAAAAACAAACTGAAAACATTACAAAACTACAAATATGTACATATATGATAAATATTTATTTATTAAAAATAAATTACAATGTAAAACCATTTAAATATGTATTTATTAATTTATTACAGAATAGTTATACTTTCTTGCTTAGTTTTTAACCTAGTTTAAAAAAAGTCTTAAGATTCGCTTAGATAATTCTCATTTTGATAATCTGTTGATTAGTGCGTTATACTCTAATTATTACTAATTTTTTTGTATCTTATGACAAGATTGGATTACTCGGTCTTTCTTCTCGTTGGAAAGATTTTCATAATAGTAATGCCCCAATACAAAACTGTGATTAACTAATAGAGAAATATTATTACATCTTACAATTTTCCAAATTTTGATAAAATATTGAAATACATCAACATTTATAATTATTAATATAATATATGAAGCTTATTGTAATCCATTTTTAAAATTATTTTAAAAGATATAACTCGAGTGGAATATCATGTATCCTTTTAGATATTATATTCTCTCAAGAGCTCTATAATTTTTTTTAACCCACTTAATTGTAATCATAATCTTGACAAAGAATACAATAAATAAGATTACTGAGACAGTAAAGTTTTTTTTATTAAAACACTTTGGGACAAATTTAATATAAGGTGGATTTTTTCTAGGTGCATTAGTGTGCGAAAGTTTATGATAACTATTGTTAAGTGAGGCATTATTGAGACTCCATAGACGATACGCTATTGAGTGCTTTCTGGAAAGAATTGTATAGGGATTCGGTGACATGGTGTGAGATGTCATCGGTTGACAACGTAAATTTTTTTGTAATACGCTTTAAGTCTCAAAAAATATAACAAGTTTTTATATTTCCTAACTTTTGTATTTATTTTACTTCTTATGTTATTTAGAAATTAGAAGTTATTTTTATAATTTTTCCGGTGGAAAAACATGATGTACCTATTATTATTAGCAAACAAAGTTTAATTACCCAATGTTATTCTACCGTACATAACAAAACCTGAAATATTGTTATTCTAACATTTTAAAGCTCACTTTCCGGTTTAAATATATTTGAAAGATTAATTTAATTTAACCTCTTAATTTAAATTTAAAGTAAAATAAAATAAATTTATCCAAGAGTGAAATCAAAACAACTAAGTTAAATTTTTAAACCTTCTCTGTAATAGATTTTGTAATTTTGACATTAAATTTACTAAAAATATTAAAACGGTTTAGTAAGCTTCAGAAGAAATTTCTTATACCGAATTTCTTAAAATTATTCAGAAGTACGTTAGAAGGTAGAATAATAATTAAAAGTTAAATTAAATTGAGTTATTTTGAATCAATGTCATATTTTTTTGGTGTGCTTTGAACTAAACAAAAAAGAGGAAATTAAAATATAGCATCAACAATACATGAAATTTAATGGTTCGTTATTCAATATAATGATTTTCATTATAATGATATTATTCGAATAATATTAAATATAATGAAAAATATTCAAGACAAAGTAAGCTGCTTGATTTTTTATTATCTATATTATTATAAATACTCGTATATTATTTCTGTCTAAAACGCTAACGGCTCACAATAACATATTATTTACAAAACTAAAACGATGTAAACATTGATGTTTTTAGTAATTTAGAAATCTTATCCAAATAACAAAAATTCTTTAATAGTATATTAAATATCAAAGGAGTAAATTAAGTTACTAATCGCAAAAGTTGATAATGACACTAGTCGTTGATTCAAGTGAGAAATTATAAATATTATTTTGACTATAAACTACTCAAGACATCTGAAAAAAAGCATAAATGTACATAATTCGGGAACACTGCAGTAAAAAAAGAAAAATAAGAAATTTATGTAATATGTATTGCGATGCTCCCTGTATATATTTTATATATTTTGCAATTATTTTGTAGCATGAGACTGTTCTTAATTATTTCAATTATTAAACAATCTTTAATCGTGTAAATTTTGTTTCTTACGTTAACTTCAAATATGGTTAATACTTTTTGTTGCTAGGTTAACAATTTTAATTACCTTGTAATGTGGTCTCGTACCGCATGTAAACGCTCACAGCTGGCCGTTCCAGTCAAACAAATTTTATTTGAATATTTCACAATCACCCAAAAACTTCTAAATCTTCCAAATTCTTCAGACATTTTTATTATGTAGAACTTCACCTTAAATAAAACAACTTTTCCTTTTAATCAAAATTACTTTACTCTCAAAATATCAAATTAATTTGCAGCTGATCTAATTTCACAATCGGCTACATTAGCCACCTTGACTTGAAGCGTCCCTCTCTTTCTCTCTTTGTCCGTTACCAACACAATATTATTTACAAATAAAATTTTATATACAGTATGTTACAAATAAATAATTAAAATACAACAAACTTCAAAATATTTTACAAAATAACTAAAATAAGGATTTTTCGGTTTTAAAACACGGCAGTATATTTGGTGTTGACTTACAGCTTTAACCCGAAACACCTACGTCGAGAGTCTAAATTGACATCTACATGGGGAAAGTGTTGTCGTGTTTTGAAACGCTGAAAACATTGTTTATTTATTATGTAAATAACTTTGAAGTGTTGTTTTTATTATTGTAAATTATTGATTTGTAAATTTGTAAGTACTCTATACAAAAATTTTAAGTTTGAAAAATTATGAGTTGGTATCCGTGTTTGGAAGCATGAAAGAGAGGGGCTTGAATATACACTTAATAAGACGATAGCGGATGATCATTATTCCCGCAATAATAAGTTTAATTTTTGATTATTTGAATATTAATAAAAATTAAAAGTAAGTTCATTTGAGTTGATGTTTTTGTTCTGTTGTGCGAGTGCGAAGTGAAAATAATTTGAATAATCGAAGTTTTGGATGATATTTAGAGTTTTGTTAAAATAAATGCACAAACAAATTTGTCGAATCGACGTCGGCAGATGTGGACGTGCACGTGCAAGTTACAAGGCCACACATTTAAGGTAACAAAATTTTATACAAGCCAACGAAAATTTATAATTAAAAAATGAAAAATAATCAACTACAAGAGCCTCGTGTAAAATTATTAAATAATGAATGAACCTAAGCGAAATATTTTGAATTAAGCGAAAAATAATAAATTTGTATAGTATGGGTCATTGCAGTATATAGTTAGTTATAATCCTCCTTAAGGTGATTTTAAGAATTAATGTCTTCTTTCCTTTGGTATGATAAAGTTTTTCTCGGGGTAAACTATTTCTTGAATGTATTTTCAAAACAACAAATAGAACAAATATTGAGAAGTAATAGTTCCAATGTGTTTCTCTAATGATTTTTATATAATTATTTACTATATTACCTAGATATTTTTTAATAAAATTAATTTTTACATGTTAGTTGAAATTGAAAAATAATTAAATTCATAACTTACATAAAATTGTGCAAAAACTATTTAAATGAATGATATAGTTTGCGACACCCTGTTATAACTTGATGTTTCGATTTTCTGAATCTCATCAGGCAAACCTGGAAAAATGTTGAAATTATTGAAAAGTTATGTTTTTAAATTAAATATTCAAACTTGATTTAAAGTCAAATTTATTTGACTTTTGTAAAAACAAAAATTATACCTACTTGAAGCCAAAATGAATAAATAAACTTATTTTGAAAAATTCTAAACCGGAAAACTAAACTTACCACCAAAAAAAACCGAAATTGAAACGTTAGTTGTAATTTATAATCACAAAAGTTGTAGATTGCCCCAATTTCAAAATTTCATGTGTATGAACTTAGAGAAATATACAGGACAGATCTAGATAAAATATTATCACATGTTAATAACATTTACCATTTTATCTATTACCTAGATATAATATATAATTAGATATTTCATACGTTCATAATATATCAAAATCTACATGTTTTTTGCCGTAATTAATTTATAATATAGTTTATAGAAATCAATTGTCAAAATACTACATATTATTTTGATTAAAACTAGTAAGTATTTCTAATAATATAAAATTATAAAATACATTAGCCTATTTCCTAATGTATTTTATACAATATACTCGAAGGCCCAGCGAAAATTCAAAATGACTTTAATGTAATAAACAGTCAACAAAATATTTTAAACTAATATTTTCGGGTCAATTACAAAGTTTAAGCTTATGTATTTTTTAATATTATAATAACATAAACTATTATTTTATACTGTTCATGTATAATAAATGATAACAAATCAACTACAATTCTGAAATTGCACAGGGTATTCAACAGAATTTAGTATCAATACGATTGAATATTAAAATCTTATACATTATTTACACGACGTATGTATAATTGTATGACACTATTTTACATTCAATATGTTCTTAAAGATCAAAATGTAAATTAATTATGCAATTTTATGTTTTATTCTTTCAAATCTGTATTTGTTTCAATTTTTAGTTTCTTCACATTTTACTTCAAAAATATTGAATTTCAATAGTGCGGTTTTCATATAACTTTACGTCATATAAATGTTTACGTATAAATTTCCGGATACGAAACGAAAACACCATACTAGTAATATTTGCAGATGATAGCGCAATAATGGAATCCAATTCGAATCTAATAGAAGCCTTTGCAAAATTGTATTACTACACCTGCATATAAACGGTGACTGGTTTAATCTATGGATAATCAAGGATAATAAAACCTAATCTAATCGTATATTAATAACTTTAACATTAAGAACTGGAATATACCACTACAAGTTCTGTAAACCGAGGTAGTGAAGTACCTGCATTGATCTAGCACGAAAGTTAAATTGAGCACAACATACATACGTACATATAAGTTAATAAAATATACTATTCGAACTAAATTATTGATAGGAAGCACGATTTTGATGCACTAAACTTTGTTTATATAGTAAAAACTAATTATATTAATTTTCGTAGTTGCCAAGTTATTACTATCTAAATTAAATCATTCACGAATAAGTACAATTTGCAATATTATAAGTAGAAATAATGAATATCTGTGGAAAATATCAGGATCGACTACAAAACCACATAAATGCATTTGCTTAGATCTGTTAATTTCGCTCTCGTTAAGAAGACTGAAAAGGAATAAGCTATATTGAACCTAATACACATTAAACGAATCTACTTTAATCTATGAAAAGTAGTAATTATTGTGTAATTAATTTACAAGAGTGAACCACTGAGTGACCTCTTAATTAATAAAAGATTATTTTAATAAAAATTATGATTTTTAGCACAAATTTTGCTTAAATATCAACGTTTGTTTCTGCTAAATAAAGTGGATCAACAGGAAATCTAAGGTATATAGCTATAATTAAATAACATAAAAGCCTCTATAAGATGATTAGCCGATTATATTCATCAACTTCGAGTCTCTTTAGTTAGCTGTTCTCTTTTATAAAAGTAGTTGTGTTTACTAGCTATACCTAATTAGAAATTCTAGACAGTTCTCGTGTAATATTTAACAATGCTCTTTTGACAATAATTTTTTGTTGCAAAATAATTTTTGTTGTTTCTAACCAAGAAAAGTAGTATCATGAATATTAAAAAGTAAAACATAGTTTTCTTGTGCTTAATAATGAGAAAGTTAATGGGTAATCGTAAGTAATTTATAATAACCCGCAGTTTAATTCGATAGGGAAATCTCTGTGCAAAGTTTGTGAAAGACTGGTTAATCCAAGAAAACCCAACCTAGTCTAAGAGTTAATCTCGGGGGTATTTGTGCAGTTACAGCAAGAAATGTAAAGATATTTAATTTTTACTTAATCTAAAATGTACATTTTAAAAAATGTCATTTTTTTTATATTATATTAAATCGGTAACGCGATATATTATTTAACCGATCGTGTAAGCTGAAGGTTATTGAAAAGAGATCTAACATTTTTTATATCTTTTTATTCATTGCATCAACCCTAGAAAATATAAAAAAATTGTTGAAAAAGTATTACGAGCTTTATTTAGATTTATCGTATGTATAAAAAATTGGCAATGTGTTTTTAAATTATTGTTCAATAAAAAATTATTTATACGAAAAGTTATTTAGAATTTTGGTGATATTGGGGGCCTAAATTATTCCCTTATATCGAACCGTGCAGATTATTAATCAGAATGCGGTATAAAAATCTTTGTATAAGCACGTAGCCCGAAGCTGGGTACCGATAGATAGTGCAGCGTCATGGAGCACGTCCCGCTCATTCAGGCAGAGATGACGGCGTTAGGGTTACGTGCTCCGAGATAGCGTAGATCCGCAGCTTCTTATTTTTGTATATAAAATGCCCTGCAGTTCGACCTGGTGATGATCAATAGCCCAAACGGTGAACTATGATTTTATTCGTTCATTCAAAAATATAGATAAAATTTTATATTACATTTTTTCCACATTGAAAACCAACATCGTTCTCGTCATATAAGCAAGTAAGCAGTGGAGATAAAAAATTCAGTATTTCAAAAGACCGCGCTAAAATAACCCACAAAATTAAAATTTAAAAAACTTTAAGTGCCTTCTGCGACACGAAATGATACAAATCGATAAATCATTTAAAAAACGATTGGAGTTGTGGAATTTATTTTCATACCAATGCGAGCAGGCAATGTGAAATATATATCACTGTGAGCTAAATACAATACAACATCAAAAATAATGCGGCCTCCATTGCAATATTTTAACCTAAAGAAAACGTAAATTAAAAGATTATTTTTTTATTTATTACACAATACAATTCTCAAATGGAAAAGAATATTATTGTATTATATATAACCAACATTATTTATTTTGATCCAAAAAGTTGTACAATTACAAATTTTATAAATACAACTTATTCTGCCAATTCATGTTGACGTTTCTCAAAGGCTCTCGTGAACGTCGCTCTGTTTTGTGGAAATATAAAATAAATTAAATTATATAAATTATTAAACCGTGCAATAATAGCTGTAAATTAACAGTAAAACGAATAATTATTTATAATGTGAACTTTCAGCAATGTCGAAATATCAATAATTTTAATAGCGCTGAAATAGCAATTAATAAAATATAAAATATAAAATCAAAAATATAAAATTTATTTTTAAGAACGGTCACGTGATCTAAAAATAGATCGGACCTACTTTTTAAAATTAAACCTTTCACGCTTGAGTGCTTTTGCGATTTTTGTATTACCTACTTTGCCGACAATATACATAAATAATATAACGAATACATTTATCTTTATTTACCCTTACTTTAATGCCACCGGTTTACATATCAATAATAATTGTTAGTATGTGGAGGTTTTATTAATTAATTTTAAAAAGTTAAAAATTAATTTTCAGCTGCTTATCAGAAAATTTTTTAATTACCCTGTACAATATTTTAGGCTTTTATAATATTGCCATTAATAGCCGATTTTAATTAATATACTCGTAGATATCACTACGGAGAAAATATTACAGTTATTCAAGCGTATGCATATATTTGTCACGCATTAGTAATGCAGTAAAATTAGTAATAGTAGTTATATAATAATGTAACAATTCTGTAAATTTAAGGTAATATATTGTCGTGTAACAACATGAAATTTTAAAAATTTGTTTGCTTTTGCTCATTTATAGTCAACTGCTGCGGGTCGGAAAGTAAAAATAATGCCCATAACTTTTACTAAAATTTTGTAAATCTTTAAGGGTGGATAAACTTAATACAAAAGTAAACTAAAATTAAACAAAAATAACAAAATTTTGAGACAACAACAAAATACTTAACAAACAGGTAAATTTTATAAAATAACTGAAACACGAATACTTAAAACACAAAAATTTGTTAAAATTTTGTATAATTAGAAAAATTTAAAAAGGTGCGCTAGTTTAAAAACAAAGTGAAATTGCAAATTGTAAATTTAAAGATGCGCAAGTTTCGAAAAGGCGGAAAGATTAGAAAAATTTGGTGTGGTGTGATGACGACCATCGTAGAGAGTGGTCAAGCGTTCTACGCCATTGGCGCCTTTTGGAGTAATTTTTGATTTGTGACGACGACCATCGTAGAGGGTTCTTCAGCGTTCTACGCCATTGACGCAATTTTTGAGTTTGATTTTCATTTGTGACGACGACAGGTCCAGCGTCTTACGTAATCGACGCCTTTTGTTTGGATTTAGAGAAAGAATTGTGGTCCACGATACGAGAAGAGAAGCCGACAAGATCTTCGCTACAAGCAGCTATGAGTAAGAATCATAAACTTTTGTACCATTAAACTTTGCGCGGGTGTAAAATTACAGATAAAATACAAAAAGACATTAAAATAATTAAAAATTTTATAAATTGTAGACATATTTACACACCTAAACATTAAGACACCACACCTGACAGAAATTTGTCTGCTACAAAGTATTTTGTTGTTTATTACCATTAATGATTTTGAAAATTAAATAAAACTTTTATTTTTTAAAATTTTGATTATTTCACCTGCGTTGAGGAATAAAATTAGAATCCACTCCCCTGGCGAGATCATCTCGATTGGTAAAGTTAGCCGAGGTTTTTTTATACGGGTTTTGAATTTAAATAAAATTTCATTACAATATATTTGTTCAAATTCTGCAAATTTTATCATGATTTTATTCTAATATCTTAGAAAATGAAATACGCAAGTTTCTTTTCAGTGTAGTCATATATCAGTTTTTAGCGCAGTTTTATTAAGAGTGAATACCAATTCTATATCTAAAAAACAAAACAAGAAGGCTATTTAACTTTCTCTACTTATAGCAAGATGTTATTAGATTATACATAGGTAAAATAAATAAAAGATGCTTATTAGTTCACCCGTTTAATAAAAGTTAGAGCCTTTTCTGACAAATTTAAAATTAAATCAAAAACAAATATTCCAAATTTCTAGTTTTCACGGATTATTGAAAAAAACAATAGTCAGATTTTTCAAAATAAAGCAATAGCTCAGTATTGTTAAATGTAATAAATTAGTATGTGCAGTGTACAAACAATTCTAAATTGTTTAATTGTACTCCTACTATGTTTAATTATCCCAAAAAGCAGATTTTCAAAATTAAAAGAAAATTTGATGTGGCATTTACATGACTTTGATCATACTTTTAGAAACAGTTAAAAATAAATAATATGGTTCAAATTTCTATTAAAAGTTACAAATTATTAGATAACATAATACAACAAAACAAATTAGAAAAATTCCGTTTAAGTTTCCGTGAACCAATTATAACCCAAATCTAATTAGCTCTCACTTTATCGCAATATTCAAGCAATTATCAAATAATTTTAGTTTAAAAATCTTAGTAGTATCTAGGACCCCAAAACGTCTAAATATATCAAAATAATTGTTTTTACGATCTGTACGATAAATTAATAAATAATATAGTTTTTAAACTTAAAAACTTTATTTTGGCGTTATGTAGTTTTAACAAATTTGTTCTTCAATTGTCTAGCTTGTATAAAATCTACCAACCTAATCTAAAATTTTCTACATTTTTTACTAAATGGATCTTTAATAAAATGCCATAATACAATGTTGTGTATGTAATGATTGTATCTGTAATATCCATTGCCGAAATACCGTGCAAAATTCGATATTACACAATGCCACAATTGTTGGTTTTGAGTAGACATCGATTATAATATTTTTTTTAATTAATTTGTTTAGTTTGCCATTATTTTATTATGTATGCAACCTCATAATTATTATGTACTTAGTGTCAAATTGTGTCCAACATTTTTACATTTTTACATTTTTATTTATTAAATTATCCATTCTTTAATTGATTTAGTTGTTTATCTTGATACTACTAACAGCTATTAAACTAGCGTTTACAGCACTTTAACATTTAAGTACCAATATATTTTCTAAGTTTAGAAAAACTGCAATTTGTTTATTTATTTTAATAAATTATTGTAAATTAAAACTATAAAATCACTTTTTCCTTTTGGACTACAAATTAACCTTTTTGTTGAATGAATATTTTTACATTTGTTACACTTTAATTTAAACGTAAATTATGTTTTCAATGTGTTGCCCATTAACAGCCAGATAATTAACAAACATGGCTGTACTTTCTCATATAACATTTTTTACAACAATGTTCGCAATTCGTTGCAGATTTATTTTTAAACATTCTTAATTATCAAGCTTTAGTGCGTTCCATTAATAGAAAATTTAACAATTACAAATTTTTTTAAATTAATAGCTAAATATATTACGCTGTTTCTCAAGAATGAATCACGTTACAGTCTTTTAACAATTTTCTTCATTACCATAAAAGCTACCGATTATTCTTTATTAAAGTTATATTTTGCTGAAATTTTATAAATACGACAGTTTAGTCAAATTATTAATGATAAACATTTAGCATAATTATCGAGAGGTTAGTCAGGACCTAATTTTCAAGACGAAAAATTCCATGCAAATACCTCACCGTACAAAAAATATTCGATCACAATGCTAAAATTGTAAAAAAAAATTTTTGAGATGCCTTAAAATGTTATCGTAAAATTCTGATGATGTTATGTTTTGTTTTGTTTAGGTTATTTAATTTTTAACGCTGCTAAATATCTTGAAAATGCCAAACTATAGTTATAAACCCTTAAAAAATTCGCGTTTTTTGTTTCAATTTTATTCCAGAAGAAGTACAAATTTTTAAGGTTGAACAATAAACTTCTCAGGTGGGACACCCTTTCGATTACTATCTGCTTAAAGTTTTGCTTGAATTCTGTTAATTATTATTGATCAGAAAATTGCTAGGTAGTTTGGCTTAATATTTTTGATAAACATTTGATATTTTATTTTTGATTCTCTTTTAACCTTCACATAACAAAAATTTCAGTTCATCGTTTTTCTAAATATTATAGCCTTTTATTTTTAAAGAACTTTGACAATAATTTCAAATTGAGACTAAAAATTTATTAATATGATTATTGATATTAATAGGTTATAATATTTATAACAAGTTTAAATTTTTTACATGTAAGATTAATAAGTTTAATTTCATAATTTAAATATTCATTAAGATAAAACTATTTTATTGAAGAGATTATACGTTTGTTACACCTTGATCGAATATTAAAATCACTCAATTTAATAGTTTGGAACTTAATAAATATGTAAGTTACGAAATTAAACTTATTAATTTTCACATGTAAAAATTCGTTAGGATTCATAAAAATATAAAATCACTAACATTTTTAATTTAGAATTAAATGTTACATGAAACGCTAAGATTGATAATACTGAGAATACATTATACTATTATAAATAACAAAGAAACCTGAAATATAATTTTGTTTTTAAGTTAGGAATAATCAGATTCAAATTAGAAGTTATCAATTTCAAATTGGGAATAAATCATTAATTTTACTTGAAAATTATTCAATTTTAAATTTGCAGTTTTTCTTTAAAATCTGAGTGCTTTCGTTTGATAAAAAACTCTTAATCTTGGATAGTCTTACTATAAGTTTTTCTAATATATTGTGTAGTACCTACTGTTTCTATTTTGTAATTTATTAAAAAGATTCTGTTGAATTATAGAAAATAGTTGGTCAATAATAAAGTTCCAAAGAAACTTAATCGAATTAAGAAGATCAGGCAACTGTTCAAGCCACCCCAGATTCTGAAAAGTACATGCTATACTTGTTTCAAATACTTCTGAAAAGCTAAAAACTCATTCATAATGTTGTATATTTTTCATGATATAGGGGGCTATAAATAGTTTGCATAATTTTTATTTCAATTTTACGTGTAGGATTATTATAAACAAGAATAGAATATTTCATTTAATCATAACTAGAAGAGGTTGATAATAAGTGAGATAATAAAAAAATTGAACTAAAAAAATAAAGAAATTTATTTTGAAAAAATAGGAATTTTAATTGTGAAATTAAATTAAAATTTACAAAGTCAAAATTGAAGCATGTCGGTGACAGCTGGCGAGACTTTGGAAGATATCATACACAAGTTGAAATGTATTATTTTCAAATTTATAATTTTTTTAAGAAAGTCTTTGAAGTATTTTTGAAAATTTTGCATTATCATTATTTTAGTTTATTGTTTTTATCTTGTAATTAATTTCATTATTTTATAAAAATGTTTAAGGTGCTTAAATTTATTAATTTAATATTTATCACTACTTTGATGATAAAATTTGTAGAGTGATTTCAATTTTAAATAAACAATTGAATTGTAGTTACTTTAAAAATAAAAAATGTTTCAATTAAATGGATTAGTGCTTAGATAATTAATTTATATTGAATATGTGTTGTTTGAAGTAAACACTTTAACATTGTTTTTAAATGTTTTCATGTATAAACAGAACCTTTTTATATTGACAATAAACAATTTTTAATCTAGAAAAAGATTTGAGTGTAAAAAGTTTTTAACCTTAATTAAAATTATTTAATTCTAATTGGAAATTTATGAGTCACAATTATTTCAAGATTTAAATGTGCAGGTTGAGAAAAATCTCAAATGATACGATTTGGCTAAACTACTTATTTAAAATTAAAATAAAGTAAATTATTATTCTCAGCTATGAGAATAAATTGATATCATGTAGCAAAAGAAGTGAGCTTTTACCCACTAATGGACAAAAGATTTCTGAGAGAACAAGATGACCTAAATATAATATAAATATAAATTTTCATGATTGGTGCTTTAAGACTTTATTTCAATTCTAACGAGAAAATCTAATAACGTTTGTAGCGGTCAACTTATTACAACTAAGATAATGTATTTGCTAAATTCTGTAGCTTCTATAGAATTTAGACAGATTCAGCCTCATTAAGCCAGTAAGCATAAGCAATGTATTGTTCAAGTAGACCAAGTTTTTTATATTACACTAGTTATTTCCAACGTTATTTAATTTATATCGTAATAAAAGTAAATTAAGCGCCTCTTAGATACGTTTTCAATGAGTTTTTAATAAAAAAGCCTCTTTATTTAGACATTCGAAGTAAGTATTTCTATCATCGCAGTGATCGCATCACGCCATATCAAAAATGAAAGTTGTTAACGTTTACTGCTTTAATGGTTTGTGCATGCAAAAGCTAGTTTTATTCATTTTCATTGCTACAAAATTATTATAAGTATTCAGAGGTGATGGCAGTTATTAGGAGATTAAAAAAATATTTATACAAACGAAACTTAGTACTAAAATTTATTTTAAAATTTACAAACCATTAAAATAAATAACCTGCTATTTAGTATTCTCGTGCATATTAAAGTATGGGTGTATATTTTCCTGTATCGTATTTCTATCAAATATACTACATATTTTTAATTTTGGCATTAATATTCTAATATTGTTGTCTTGATAATAAAACTTGCCAATTATTTTGAACACTTCTTAACTTGCTGATTTAATATTAAACATTCTAATGTAATTATTTTGATCTTGTGGTTAATTGTAGAACACACTACAGTTTTGAACTTACAAAGCACTGATTTTTTTGTAACTCTTATGTTTCATCTACCACCACTAGGATTTGCATATCGTCACCGTTATTCGCAAATTTCTTTATTCTACTTTTGATCAAATCGAGATTTTTGCACAATCTGATAGGGTAAATGTAAAACTATAGGATGCTAATTTCACATAACTCCAAAATAATTCAAAGCTATATAAAAACAACAAAAACTTTTTACGTAAGTCCGAAGGGCTTTAACTACAACACGCAATTCACATAAGTTCGTCTAATCACGGGTAATGGACGTTGTGGTCACGCGGTTCGTTATTGCTGTGTGTTTAAAACACTTTTACAATAGTTTTAGAGATAAAACTGTACAATATGAGTTTTAGTATATTTTATAAATTTTAAGCAAAAAAATCTAATTTACTTAGTAATTCAAATTTTATTATTGAATGCACTATTTTTTCTAATTGATTACTTGACAAATAATAGACTTATGTTATATACAAGCAATTTTAAGTTTTATCCACTTTCATGAGTAAATTATTAATAACTTTACTCGACCGTTTCTGATGTCAAATGTACATTTGCTCTGTTGTAGCTTCGATGATTTTATATTAAATTAACTGCTGGAAAAAGTTAATCTACTCTTGTTTTCACTTCATACTTACAATTTTATTTACATTGCGTCATTTATGCTTCTGTAAAAGTATTGTGCATAATCCACTCACTTTTAATGTTTTCTCTTACATCTTCCGTAGAATAATATACTATTTAACTAAAAGAAACACCAGGTTTGTTTCTTAGTTAGACATTGGTTATATCTTCTGAAATTTTAAATTTTATTAATTTGAGCTACTAAGACATTTTTATCGACTGAAATGTAAGATATGCGGTATTAGATTTATAAACATTAATTTTGACAAACACAAATAACAGGAAACAAATGATAATCACGGTTAATAAAATAAAATTTTATTTCTTTAAAAAATATTTCTCGAAGGATTGAAAGATTATAAACGATGATAGTAGCTGTTACGTTAACTTTCCCGGGGGAGAAACCCATACTCTCCCTAGCTCAATCGGAAGCAAATATCTCGGGGTGGGCAATGGTTTTGTTGGCTTCCAAGAAAATAATAAACACAAATATACATCATAAAAATTTTAATGTGCTAATATTTACTAAATATCAAAGTCTAATATAAACAGACAAGACTTTTAAAGTGAATTCTAAATAAAAAAATCAAGAAATGATAGAGTTGGACTCATTTTCAATTATTAAAAATTAAAAAAATAATAAAAATAACAATGATTCTCGCAGATCTTATTTTAAGATAATTAATTCATATTTAATTTAAACAAATTGTCCATGTAACGTCCTGAAAAAAGAAGTATTCAAGTACAAAGTGCAGGTATTTTTCACAAAATAACTACTAGGTATCAGCATCTAAGTAATTATAGAGTACAAAGTGCCAAGTACATTTCTAAAGAAGTTAAATTGTCGTCAACAGGTGGCGCAACAATAAAAAAAACAACAAAAAACTACATTTATGATAAAATTATATTAAGGCAGTATTCTATAGTCTATAGAAGCCCGATTTTCAGACAATTTTTGACGGTTGATGAAAAAAAAGTAAAAAATATTTTAACTATACATTTTTTGTCATCGATTTATACCTATTTTAGGAATTGACAAAAAAATTTTCACTAGAAAATAAATGCTGTTGAAGTAGAGAGGAAAAAAAAAGAACCTGTTCATGTTGACACGATTCCAACCCTACTAGTCATCTGAAAAGAAAGGTAGATTCTTAATCAGTACAAATGTCATTATGGTAGGAACCAGGGAAACTGAAAAGAAAGTTTTTCTCGAGAAATAGTGGCTACTCAGAAAAAAAGTAGATTTTTTCAGCTATTTTTTAACTTTCCGAATTTTTAAAAAACAGTAAACATTGAAAATTATGATTTTTTGTTGGTTCCTACTATAGAGAGATATATAAAGAAAATTCATGCCAAATTTCAAGAAAATCGGTCAATTAGAACTTGAGATTTTATGTCAATCGATTAGAAAAAACTAGTTTCGAAGAAACCACGATTAAAAATTTAAGTTAAGTTTCAGGCAGTCTAACTGATAGAACAATACAAATAACTTACATTTCTTCAATTAGCGATTCCGGCTCTATACATCGGGCTTTCTACCTCAAATTGAATATTTAAATAAATAAAATTTAAAAAACACAAAAAAATAAAGAGTAGTTTTTAATTCTTTTCTTAGATTCGTTCCGTCTAAACCGGTCGAGTTGCCACGATACTAAAATGGATATAACTTATAAAATAAATCTTTTTAAGAAGATATTATTGAATATCTAAACTATAGAAAAATGATAACAAAAATTTTCGATTTTTTCAACTTCCTAGGCTAGAATACTGCCTTAAGCAGTTTAGGTTTGGTAATGCAGGGTATTTTTATGTTTCTATTTTATTCACTTTAAGAATTACACGTTATTGAGAATTAATGTCTGTAAGAGCAAAGTATAACAAAATACTAAACTACATTATCTTGGTTCTAAATACGAAAAAGAACAATTAAAATAAAGTCCTCTACACCGAGTACCGTGTACACGAAAAGTAACAGTCCTTAGTTGCTTATACTGCAGTACCACACAGTTCTGTTTAAAACCTCATTACTGATTGAATCAATTCAGAAGAATCATGTTCGAGAGACTAATTTCTTATTTTCTATCGATTTTTGAATCGAATTCTTTAAGAATCATTTCAAACCTCAACTCTTAGTTTCAATATGCCGTAGTATATTGTTGATTATCAGGAAATTCAATGAAATAAGTTTATCGAAATTTAATTGTTTGAGCTGAATTTGGTTGTATTCGAAAACTGAATTTGAAAAGTTTACTTCAGAGCGCAAAATAAACTGGGTAGCAAAGTCGAACCATGGTTTTTGAATTCAATATAATTTTTTAGTACATTGTATTTGAATAATAAAATTGAATCAAGATTGTCGAACCAAAAATTAAATTTTAAATTTCCGGAACAACTGACATATTATTGGCATGCTTAATAATTTAAAGTTAAGAACTAAAATAGCTAGCAGTTGCGGTTTTACTTTTTGGAATAAGAAAATAAAAATAAACCGAATCCAAATGACCAAATTAATATGAAATTATTAAAATTACTGAATAGTAATTTTTTAATATGAAGCACTTCGCAATATTTTTTACAATATTGTAAACAAAATTTATTGTTTCTATTTTCAGATAAAATTAACAAAGTTTCGAAATTAAATTATTAATTTAAAGAACTGACTTTTAGTATAATGTTATAAATATATGAAATGTTTTGTTGGTTTATTTAGATAATATTAAAAACATGTAAATAATAATAACAATTTTGTAATCTCAAGCTTTGTGGTTTTGTATAATAAAAAAACTGTAGGAAAAAGTTTTAAAATTCCTGCAGGATTATATTTGATTTTAAGTTATAACAAAAAGTACGTAACCGTCAATAAGCACTTTGTATACCGTAGTTTTCAGTTTCACTCTTTTTGCACTCATTTAAGATTTATAGTGCCCTTCTTATCGATTGTGGTAGCAGTGCATCAATCAGTAAATTGACCGGTTTGTTCATTTGATGGTTATGCCCAGTATGTGAAAAATTTCTTAGGATATGGAAGGCAGCATATTAAGAATGCGTGTTTTTTATATGGTGTCACTTTCGTATCCACCTGGGAATAAATCGTTTCCAGTCGTTTGAGTGATCGATAATGCTGAACCAGCACTTCTATAGCGGTCTTGAAACCACCGACTTTCCCTTGTTGATTTTCAATTGACATAGAAAAATAGATGTTCAATCGTCTTTGAGAATTTCTCTGTTCTAAATTTATTGGGATTATTATGCGTGGGGAGGATAAACTCGAAAAGAACATTAGATGTTAAATTTTCTGTATATTTTAGTAACAACTTAAAACACATTGGTAACTGTCTTTTACGATACTAGTAATATCTACATAACTGGTTTAAGAAAATATAGCAGCTTGGAATAGGGAGATTCGTATAATGATGGTCGTAGACGAAGCCAGGATAACAATTTAAAAGTCGTTACCGGGGGATTGCCAAGACACATTAGACGCAACTGTTGATATCGATCTTTTCAAAAGCGAATTATGCCAGCCAAATAAAATGTTACTTTTTGTGGTATTGCAAGAATCTACTTCTATATTATTCACCTTCCTTCATTCCAACACGCAATCTACACATTCTAGTAGTAGGTAATGTCACAAAGTAGGTTACAAATTTTGCTTTTGTGTTAAATAGTATTACTTTTCTTTTGTAAACGAAAACAAATTGAATTTTCTTACAAATAATCAAATAAATGGTTTTAGATATCAACACGTAATCATATTTTTTAATTTAAAAAAAGTACTACTCGCAGTCATTTTGTCATTTTATAAAACACTTTATATAGAAACAAATTTATTATGGCTTTTAAATTAATTGCAATCAATAATTTCTTACAAAATTTCTTTCGTGGGTAGGTACATGTAATTTAAAACTAATTTGTTGTTTACTTGAAGGAAACATTAAAAAGATTACGTTTCAAAAAAGGTGGACAAAAGCTTTTTACATCAAATCTTTTATAAAACAATGCCCTGAAATATACTTTTTTCTTATAATTATAACAATGCAATAGTGTAAACAATGCCATCATCACCGCTGGCGTTTCATTAACAAAGATAAAATATTTTGAAAGCTTTTAAAATATTTTTAATTAATATAATAATTATTTCTTTATTAACTGTTATACAGGTACATTTATATTTTATCCAGAGACGGATTGCATAGAAGGTTAATATTCAAGCGCCAATGTAATAGGGCCCCCCTCGTAGGCTGCCGGCAGTCTGCAAATCGATTTTATATTAAAACTCTAAATCGTCTTAATATGTAAAGATATTGTAAATATTTTTGTAAGTCGATGAATTCATCACAGACTAGAGATGGAAAACCCGTAACAATTTAACTTGGAATGTCAAAAAACGTTTAGGATCCAGGAAATCTTAATTATCCACTTTTTTTAAATTTATTGGTTTTTATTGGTTTATTATCACTAAGAAATTATTTTCTTTTATTTTATTTATTTTTATATTCTTTATTTTATTTTCTTTTGAAAATAATCTTCAGTGTAAGCTAATTCAGATTCACTTGTTTGCAATATTTATCACTGTAATTTCTGGTATCCTCTTTTATTCAGCATATGCACAAGTCACGTTATATAACCGCAATAGAAACGTGTCATGGAATATTTGCTATTATACCAAGTACTTTATATTGTAACCTCTGGAGGATGTCTATGTAGAAATTCGAAACCGTTCCCTATTTGGTAGGTTCAAGTAGTCTTGTACATAGTTTTCTGCACAAGCTGTTTAACATTTCTGACCTTTTAACTTAACGTTTTTCTAAATGTTTTTTTTTACCTTGACATTTTGACAACTGCATACACTTCTAATCCTATCTACAATTTATTACAATGAAATACTCATAGGGATTGCAAAACGAATGATGATGTATTACATTGGATCCATCTTCAGTTTCTCCACTTTTATTTGTAACAGCGCTGATACATATAATAGTATATAGTTTCAACTGAATTAACCGTAAATATTAGTCAAAAAGAAGGAAATTTCTTGAAGGCTATGGAGTTTCTCTTTTCTATAAATATGTATGAGAAATATGGTGCAATAAGAGCAAGTGTTGAAAAAAATCTTGAAACTAATTTTAAAAAAGCGCGAAATATTATGTTCAATTGCATAGACCATCCAACTTTACAAATGCTTAAATTTAAAGCAATTTATTAGTTTCTTTAAAATAATCATAAGTAAGTACACCTAACTGATGTAGAGATTCCTGCTAATTACAACAAGTAAATAGTCAAAAACAGCATTGAAACCAGTGTTCGCAATGGAATGATTTAAAACTGAACCATTGCAGCTAGCGGAATAATTAACATAAAAAATGTGTCTTAAAAACTGAATCTAAAACATGCCAAAATGAAACTATTGAACATCTACTTACGTTAGAAAAGCAACTTGAACGCAAGAGCGTCAGTGAAACCTTCTTTTTGTTTGCAACCCAATATTATCAGAAAACATGAAAAAGTTATCCAAATGGTATTTGTACTTAATTGAAAAATTTGTAGGTCCAAAAATTTTTTGATAACGATAAATTATAGATGGAGTGCCAAGCCAGAGTACCTAACGAATAAAGAAAAATTTGTTGATTTTCTAGACAATAGAATTTCTATTCCAGACAATTTTGTCTAGTTTTCTGCATGCATACACAAGATTAAAAAAGCATTATAGCTTAATTTAAGTGTACAATGTCTCACAGAAGAGATGTGTGCTTGGCTCGAATTTTTATAAACCATTGCCAAACATGTAAAACATTTTAAATTTGGGTGAAGTGGGAGATGCAAAAAATAAGTCAGTGAATTACTTTAAAAATTGCGATGAAATTGAAGAATTAATAAGAAACTTGAAGAAGGCAATATATTTAAGTTAGTTTAAGGTAATTTTTGCATTTTTGTTCAAAGTACCTACTACAAATAGAACAAAGTGCGAAATTACAGACATTCTGCATTTGGCTATCAAAGAGAATACATACATACACTCTAAAATTTATTATGGAAGTGAATCTATTGTTTGCAAAAAGACATCGATTTTTTTATAAAGTGATTGAATTGTTTTCAAATATAAATGTATGGTATAGATGTCAAATTATGAAAACATTTTTTGATTGTTTGAAAAAAGTCGTCTGAAGGATTCAAAGAAGTTACAGAAAAAGTCGAGTGGAAGTGATTAGTTTTTATTTTTGTTTGACTTATAATTATTAAATTATTTGACAATATAGCAAATAAAAATTAAAACAGTTGAAATTTTATGACAACAATCTAAACAAAATATATATAACGCGCATCCGCTACTTTAACCGGATCAGTGAGACGTTTAAGCGTCAAAATATAATATCCTTCTTTACCAGCTTGACATAAATAAAATATTAATTTTATATGTTAACTTTTATTGGCATTTTATTCTCTCATACATAAATTGCAATAAATAAAACCGACGTTGGTAATATGTACGTATCTATCGAACCACATTGAAAAATTTGATGCAGAAATATACACGAAATTTAATAGATTTTTGTTAATTAAAAAACTTTATTTGAAATACTCCAATTTCTATTCACGTAACTTTCAAATACAATGTGTTTTACTAAAAATAATTAATTAAAAATAAAAAATAAAATAAACTTAAAAACCGAAGGGGGTAGCTACTACGTGATATATTAAAACCGAGTGAAAAATGTTGGCTTTCACACATATATAATTATACGCTGAAGTTTTTAATTATTTAAATTTAAATTATAAACCCAACACATTTTTAAAATAAATAAATTACGGAAACTTTTTTAACTTTCAAAAGTTACTTAAAATTAACGTAATAAAAAGTTACGTTTAATTAATTAGCCGTTAGGGTTCATACATTTTTTCATTTAATAATTCTAATTGATTGATTACAATCTACCTTTACTGTGTCAACAATTTTTTTTTCAACAGAAGAAATTTACCAATTTACTTTTAATTAATATTTTTTATAAAAAATTTAAATTAAAAATTTTAGTGACAAAAAATTATTTGTAAATTTTCATACCGACTCTCGAATATCTTAAATAAATTTCGTGTATGAGTTTGCGGTATTATATAATAATGTTCCAATTTTATGATTTTTAATTAAGTTTCTCTTTGTTTGTTTGTTTTGTAACAACTCTCCTACTGATTCATGTTTGCAACATATAATTAACAATCTAAATATCAATTGTTAATTTTGCTTCCTATGCTTTACATAATTGTAAAAAATTTAGTATTTGTTTGAATAGCTACAAAAACAAAGAACAATTTTTGCTTGAATGAACTAAAGAAACTTTTCGTATTTCAAGTAAATAGTAATCTAGCAACATATTTGTTCTCTATCTGCTTTGATACAGGTTTCTAAACTTAAATTGTTTGCTTTGTTTCCATCAATGATTGTTTTTAAATTTTATAAGGTTAAACTAAAATTTGAAAAACACTAGTTAAGAAAGAGGCTGTTCACTAAAGTTGAATCACCAATTCAAAAGTTTTTCCCTCTTTTACAATAGGCAAAATTATTGTCGGCAATTCTAAGTACCTAATGAATTTTGTAATAAAAAATTTATTTACACTTAAAAACCGCAGTTATCTGAAAATCTAATAGATTTTTATTGCACGCTTAGAATTGCAACCCTTAAAACTGTACTTTACATTACTGTTTCTAAGTGGTTACCCAGATTCTACAAACCTTTTATTTTCTTCACGATTTTTTTTAATGGTCGCACGAACATGCAATAGATACCCTCTTAAAAATTTATGAGCATGATTTTTAATTTATAACGAGAAAAATAAACAATAATTAAGAAGATTTATTTTAATTTGCAGAATATACAAAATGTTAGTAAGCGATATAGGGACTTAATTAGTAACAATAATAGCTCGAAACTTAAACATGTAAAACTAGGTATTTAGAATACGTAAATTTACAAGCTCAAAATAACTCAAGAGGTATTACAGCAAGCTTTAAAGTATTAGTTAGCAAAATTACTACAAACAAGCTTTGTGAAATTTTTTATTTGTTTGATGTATAAGTTTTACATTGAAATGTACTTAAATGTATATAAAATATTACTTCCACGTTAATTAAAATAATGAGGTGGCAAATTCAAAAGATTTTCTGTAAAACCACACATACTCTTCATAAATGCTTTTTCTTGATACGCTAGAAGATCTTTTACAAAATTAGAAAATAGTAACATAAATTCCACGTTTTCATCACCATCCCCATTCTTAGAACATTTAATGTTTGTTTCAGTTACATTAATTAATGAAAATGTAGTCTGCATTTTCAGATTTTTGTTTGTATTTATATAACGCACCCATACATAGACTTCACGATAACTATAAAAAACTTATAAAGAGTATAAAACCAGTATATTAAGGGTAAAGCTGCTTTCAGGCACTTTTTTAATTTAATAAGTTGTAAGTAATCTGCAAAAAAATTTTTTACCGTGTCATATAGCAGAGAATATCTTAAGAAACAAATTAAAAAAATATACTAAATATTATAAAAATATTTTTTAATCATATTTTGTAGTGTGTACATTATAACATAAGTCCAATTAAATTTATTTCAATAAAAGATAACTCGATAACAGCTACATAAGTATCCAAATAGTAATTAATTTACTTTATTTTGAATAGAAGTGCTCATTAGCTATTACGTAATTGGACTTTTAATAAACTTATTCCTTTAATCTTCAATAGAAAAAATAGGAACAAATAAACTTCATTGTAAATAAAAAGAAAATTATTTTAAATAGTACAAAGCTAAGCACTGACTTTTATTCTTATTAGATTATTACGATTACAACTAGAAATCCTGGTCAGTTAAGTAGCAGACACAACTATTAATATTGTAAGTATTATACAGACATACTTATAGAGCCCTGAAAAGTATTCAAAAGTGTTTATATAGTAACTAAAATTTGAAAAACGTAAATAAAGCCATACTTTTAAAATTCTAATTTAACTTTCAGGCATATTTTTGTTAATTTTATGTTTATTGTATTATTCAAGTTGAGCTTTTTGTTATTATGTATAGAGGACAATATGTGGTACACACAAGTATAATTTTTGGTAGTGTTTAATAAAATTTCAAAATAAAATTGTTTTAACTACTTATATTTCAATATTATTAAATTTATACTCAATAATTATTTTTTGTATTAAATAAATTAACTAACCCATATTCTTGTATTTTTGACAATATCATTCGTACTGAAGATATTACATGGATAATATTTGAAAATAGTCGGCTGTATTAAACAACATTTCGGTAGAAAAGCGATTCACTTATATACCATACGATACGTTCAGATTAATAATTTATACCAAAGATAAAGATAGAAATGCTTTACAAATTTATAACATATTATCAACCATATTTGTCAATAATAAATAAGCGATGGGTGTTGTATGCAAAAGATGATCTTTACCAACCAGGAAATTTAAACAAAATTAATTTTGCGTATTTTGTTAATTTTGTTTTTCTCAAGTCGATTCAATTAAGAGGTATTCATTTTCTATTTAATTAAAAATAGATCCTGAAAATAAGTTTATCTTGTCTTATCAACATTCTTTTCTTCAAAACTTGAACAAAAAGAAAAGACCAAACAAATTTCTAACAAAAATTGCCTACATTTTTGTTGTAGGAAGGAAGAAATCTTCATCAAGATACTATTAGTTCGTGCAGTGGCGCAGCCAGGATGTTGTTATGGGGGGGGGGCCTAAAGGATGCGAGCAAAGCAAACTGTGCCAAAGGCGCGCGCCGAAGGCGAAAATTTTTTGAAAAAGGAACGTGGTCATCTTACTTTCGAGTATAATTATTGTTACCTACCTTAAATTGAAATGAGAATTAAAAAACGGCATTTCCGAAAAAACTCAGAGCGAAAGATTTATCATTGATTTTTGTTGCCAATCTTCTTATTATAATACATCTTCTCTTATTTTCAATAAATAGCAGTCATTAAGATTAAGAATTGAAAGTGATTGCTAATTATCTATAGTGAAGTTATTTTGTATTTGAAATTTCAGTCAACACTAAAAATTCGTTGACCACGCCCCTACTTGCGTCTCCCCTCTTTGCGCCGGACTACCCTTGTTAGCCCTTAAGTATAACAAAGGCGGCATCTCACAGTAGTGTCCATAGGCGACAATTGGATAAATCCACTCCTAGGGGCCCGAGGATGCCAGATCTAAATTAACTGGCTTGGCTGATTAGCTACAACAAGCAACACTAAAAGCAGTACCTAACTGCAATCATTACGAACACAATAATTTTTTTGTTTAAACAAATTTTTCATTGCACCGGTGAAAAAGCGACTATGGTCATTAAAAAAAAAGAAGAGTGTCTGGGGGGTGGGGTTAGAGCCCCCTGGCCCCCCCTTGGCTGCGTCACTGAGTTTGTGCTAGGTGGTAATGTAAGATTCTGATTACCCACTAAATATCTTTTCCTTATCCTTAAACCAAAAGTTGTTATAAACGTCTTTTTTGTATGCTACCCGCACAAATCTCTAGTTCAGTTTTACTAACTATTCCGAAACGTTCTTTTTTTTTAAATACATCGTAAACCTCTGCTGCTTACTCTATGTTCCTTCTGATTGCTCTTCAATCAATACACCTCTTTAGAGCAAGCTTGCTCTTCACAGTTCTTTCAGTTTTTAATGACATACATATTTAACAGGAACCGTCGTTCAACATCTTTTAAAGCTCAACCTTTAGTGTTTTTCTAAGTTTTCTTTCTGAATTTTTACGTATGTTATTTGAGTTCCAATATACGAATGCTTCAGAGTCAGGAGGATAATCTGCCCTTTCGTCCCGCTGACTCCCTGGAGAGTCATTGTCACTTTTTTTGCTTACTAGAACGTTGAAGTTTCTTATCTTCACCATTATTAATCTTTTACACTTTTAATATCTTGACTCATTTGATATTTTGTAAACTGTAAAATTTACAATAAAAATAAATTTCGTAAACCACATTAAACATTAAGTCAATTATAATAGGATGGTATGAATCAAGTTGAAGCAAACGCTTATAATTTAAAATTTATTCCGAATTAGCTTTGATGGATATTTTTAAGATCAAACACTATTTTCAGATATATGGCTATACATTCTACATAAAAAGATTTTCCATTTAAATTTCGAGTGTTAAAGTTTATTCAAACGCTATTCATATCACCCATAGAAGAGAGAACCACAACGTTCGTTAAAAAAACAATACAGCTGAATAGAAAAAGGAAAGAATAATTAAAATTTACGTATAAATTATTGCTAAAGAAAACAAACTACAAGTTTTCATCAGAGAATTTTATCGTCTACAACTTATTACCTACAAATTAATAGAAATTAATATCTCAAGACTAAATTTATCTTTCGGAACAAACTTTAATAATTTAAACTCATATTAAGTTTATCTATAGGAAAGTAAAGGACGACAATTTGTTCAACACCTAAATTCCTCATTTGTAACTTCATGATTTTTCAGCATGTTTGTGCGTAATGTTCTGACTAAACAACCATTTTATCAATTTTAATAATTATTTTACTATAACCTTGTGCCTAAGTTCAAGGTATCTCAATTGGTTCAATTGAGTCGTTTACAGCAGATAATTTGCTAAAAGGTGTTTACCAATTCCAACTAATGTTTTCAATTGATTTTATTTATTTAAGTTGCTTGTGTTTTAATGTGCTTGTTTGCTGCGTTTTTTTAAATCTGAAATGATTGTACTGTAAGTATCTTTTAATTTTAATAAAAATTTTTAGTATTAGGTTAACTGTCAATTAAATATAAAATAACTTAAAGAAGTTTTAGAATTTTTTAAGTATTTTTGTGGATCCCCATTGTATGGGATTTAAAATTCATATTCATTTACTTAACCTAAAATTTCATTTAGACACATGACGTCGTTTAGTTTGATTATTTGGTAAGGGCAACATTTAAAGTTTGGTTAATTTCTTGATTTTTTAATTTTTAAATTTTTTTAATTTTTTGGTATATTTGCTCTCACTTCTTGTTATTTTTACTGTTATACATGACTGAGAATCGCAAATAATCGTGAAATAAGGGCTTTTATATTATGTTACAGAGTTTTTTGTTTTTTATTTTTAAGTAATTTTTATCATTTCTATAGCGTAATTTTTTAGAATTCTATTTTCTTGTTTATTCAAATATTCTAAGTTCAACCTTGTTAAATGTGAATTATTGTCATTTTAGTTTCGTTAACTATTATGTTTCTTTATGGTATGTTATATTTACTTAACAGTTAGTTATTTTTTTAACGTTTTGTTAAGTTTGATTATTTTATGTCAATTAAATATTTATATATTTGACTTATTTGCAAATCAAAATTTTACTGATATCAGTATTTTTTAAAAGAATCCAAAATGCAGTGTACACTTTGTTAGAACTAAAATGAACAAAGTTTCTACAAATAAAATATACTATAGGCATAAATTTCGATAGGATAATTCATCGCCGAATTCGTTTGTTTCATGGCAACTTTCGGATGATGTATATAATATTTTGTTATTTTTATATATAAGTAGAATAATATTAATAAGATATTTTTATTGAGTTCCTTACGGTTTATTGTTAAATTTTTAAAACCATCAATAAATTCAAGACTTTTCACTGAATTTCCAACCTACATATTGTACATTTGCTATTGTAATTATTATTATATATCTGATCTATGTATATCATGAAAAGAAGTGCAGTTCAAAAACAATTGTTTACTTTTTTGAAAAAGTATATTGAGAGTGTATGCTAATTTTATTGTCAAGTACAATAGGGATTGTTTATGAATGAAAAGTGTAAACTCAGAAAGGTTAAAATCTACATTTACATTAGCAAATACAAAGGATTGCTTTTAACCCTTTGTAAAAGCCAACTTAATTTTATCGTGAAAAACGACCAATTGTTTTTAAATCAAGTCCATCACACTTTTCCTGGCTCCAAAATAACTCCAACGAAATAATAATTGCAAATGTAAATCAGGTCAATTATAAGTAAAGCGCAATTTTGCATGTAATTTTGCCTTTGTAGTGGTTACTATAATATTTTACAGTTCACAAACAGAAGAATTTTGTGTCTCCGATGATGAAGCACGCCTATAATAAATTTAATTAAAGTGGAAAATTGTTGCACAGCGCAAAAATGTTCATCTTGCTTGTTTATTAATTTTATTCAGCTTTTGTTTACCTATTACTTGAACATCCTAAAGAGAAACCAATATTTTTTAATTGGCAAACGTGTTCGATATAAAAGTTTTCAAAAATATATTACATGCATTTAGAGCAATACAAACATAAACTTAGTACTGCTCTTTCTCATGTTCGTGCTCTAGTAAACACAAAATCGCTTTTGATATTGTATTTGTATATATGTATCAAGAATTTCTGTAGTAGCAAATTTGTTTGATACATATTTCCGCTTGAAAAAATTTTAAATATTTTTCGTATATTTTGTTTATCAATATTTAAAAATATTAAATTTAAGAGATAAGTAATCAGTTTACGTAACAAAATGAAAATACCAATTTTCAAACCTCACAATTTTTTACATTATAAAAATATTTCAAGAAATATTTTGGTGACAGGTGTATTAAATTGAAAACCAATTTTCTCCGAGTCATTATTTTGAACTTTTACTAAAAAATTACATTAAAATCAATTCGTTTTTTGACTTAACTCTGCTTACTTTTGTTCACGTTCACTTTAGTTCATTTACTGATAAAATAACTGGATACTGGAATTAAAACGTGAAGTATTTCTTGAATGTAAAATATAATTTTATAATACTTTTCTGCTTAAAATTATTATTGGGTTTCTAAAAGAAAAACTGTAATTTTAAAATTTTTATGACGCTTGTCAATTAGGTAGTAATTTTCCTGCCTGTTTAATTAACAACGAAGTAATATAAAATGAAAAATATCTAATTTTGGCGAAAATTAAAATTTTCTAATAAAAATTTGTTATTATTAACGTCCAATGTGTAGCGGGCGTTTTGATGTAAGTTTATTTGTAAAAAAAGATGTTACAAGATTTTATTAACTTATATTTTTGTTCATTCGAAAAATTTTCAAATTGCTACTAGCAATTTAATTTGCCAAGCAGTATAGGAACAACTTGAAAAACGAACACAATCATTGGTGAAAATTTAATAAAATAAATGCTTGTAACCAGCATTTGGCATTCCAGTTATTGCAAAATCCATGATATTCATACTATATCATCTCTTTTAAGGATGAAACTTCAATTTCACAATTACTAATGAAGTCTGCTGGGAGTTATTCTACCGCCTGCAGTTTTAGTATATGAAGTGAGGTTATGTTAAATTAAAATGTAACTAATTAAACGTAACAAATTATTTTTTTATATCTACTATCCAATATTAGCTCAGCTAGATTATAAAAAGTCAGAACATGGCGAGCGTTTTACATTAATATAGAAAAAGTATAAGTAGTACTTAATTTGAGCGGATTTTAATATAATGAAAAATTAGAAAATAGACGCCCACTTAAAAAGTTTTAAATCACAGCACAAGTCTGCTAATTTAAAAAAAAAATGCAAATGAATGAGGTTATAACTTGAAAAAATTATGTGCAGAAGTAACACATTTAAGAAATTATTGACAAAAACAATTTGATGTTTATAACACAATGGGATCGTGTTCCAGTAGATGGATCGACCGTACACAAGAATAGAGCACCTTTAAGGATAATTGTGTTTGCCTTCTAAAGGCGCTGCTATATAATTAACGGGTAGGCCGGATCACAAGTCATTCTTTATGGCCTGCTGCGGTGCATTATTCTGGCCGCAGTTCCGCTGCTCAAGTTATTGTCCTGCCGCCTGCCAGCAACTATCTCGCCACATCTATTGCTTCTTTTATACCACCAGTTTTTGTAAAGATTTTAAAATTTTAAATTTTAACTTAACTTTTTGTCAATTTATTATAAGGTCTGTTAGTATTTTATATTAAGATGAAGATTAATACGCTACGTTATAAAAGTGGGAAAGGAACATTAAATCAAATTTTATGTAACTTAAATGCGATAGTAATATTTTAATAAGTCACTTTTAAATAAAGTGACAAACTCGCCTTTTTATATTCTCGTAATAATATTAAAAATATATTAATTTATAACTCACTTTCTGGAATAAAAATATTAGTATTGGCATACGAGGTGCTAGTCTTGATTTTAAATTGTTAATTAACTTTTGTAGGGTATTTTAAAATTTATTATATTACATAAACCAGTGTTGTTTGACTTGCGGTCCACGAAAGAATTATTTTAACCCGCAATTAAAACCAAATTTTGCTTGAACTTACTTGTTTTGCAAAACAAATAAAAACTTTGCATATGTTTTTTTGTAGCTTGTTAAAAACGTTAAACTATTTTCTAATAAAAGTAATATTAAATTAATATTAATAATTTATCTAGAGAATATTAATCAAATTTGTTATTATATTCAGATGCTTTTCGCGTAGTATGCGCGGAAGGTCTAAGTGTCCAAATGTAGAAAATTTTAATATCAGCAAGGGCGCCACTGTTAATTTAGTTAAAAACAGAAAAGAAGTTAACAGACCCCAATAATTAGATATAACTCCAAATTCAGCTCAGCTTGATTTTACAAAAAACGGGTAGCTCAAAAAATCTGAAAAAAAGAAAGCAGCAAAACAGTATAAATAACTAACCATAACTATACAAAGAACTCTAGTAGATTTTTTAAAAAGAAATAATTAGACATATTTTGTATAAATCATAAAATAGCCAAGAGCTTAAATTTCAAACAATTTGATGTTGAATCGAAATAAAAACATAAACCACTAATATTAATTTTCCTGTTCATTGCGTATTTTATCTTTTTATGAACAGTTTTTTGAACAGAATTCAATCGGTTAATCTTTAATTGACGATTTAATTAATTTTAAAATTTTTAATATTAGGTGTCGCCCACATCGATTAACATAATAGTTACCTTAAATTTTGTATATCAAATTTTATTATTGTATGCTTTACTGCATATAATACGGGCTGTAAAATGCAATATAAGAAGTAGTTTTCCGGGAGAATCAAATCCGGGTGTCTACGGCATCTTAGGCTAGCTAAGTCATTTGATCTGACCGGATGAAGAAATTTGAATGTATTAGCGTACACTAAGTAAACAGTTTACATTTAAATATTATGTATATCCCAAAATTTTTGCAATACTATGTTTGCCATAATACAAATTGTAAACTAAATTATGTATTTTGAGTAAGTTTTGCGAAATTATAGTAAATCAGTTTAAATATATTTTACTGTAAAGCTTTCTATCTGACATAATTTCGTTTAATAAATACAATTTCTGTATAGACGTGTTAAATTGTTAGAATAACTGGAAGTTTGAAAACTCGTTCAGCAAAATGTTGGACAGTATACGTATTTACAGTGCGTGAGAATTATATCAAGTTGTTGTTTTGCAGGGTATAAATAGCATGAATTACACTGAAGTTGTTACGGTGCTTGAATTCATTATTTTACAATTAATTACATTTATGTCAGAATGAGCCCAACAATTTATTTTTTCGGGCTATTATGATGAGTAGACTAATTATAAAAATTTTTTGACAAGATCAAATACAATTTTCGACAGAATTATTTTTGTGAAACTTTGCAGTAATTTTTAATTGTAACATTAATTAGCCTGTAAGAAATTTGTGTGTCGTAGCATTTGTTTTGATTCGGCGAAGTGGATAAATTTTAGTTTGTTTTAGTTAAAATTTAAAATTGTAAAGCTAAATAATGTCTGTATAGGACTTTGCGCGAAACGTTCAATACTAAGGGAAAATATTTCTTAGCACTGAAAGCTTTTCATAAATTGACTAAAAAGGACACCGTATATATATTTTATAAGAGCACTAAAATTTTGAATTATTTTCGGTGCTTTAACTTGAAAGAATTTATGACATTCTTAATTGAAAATCGGAAATTTAATACATATCTACCTATAACAATTTTACAATCGAATTGCATTTGTACAAAATATTACAAACACATTAAATTCCTAAAATGGTGTAGCAATTCTAATATTACTGTAGCTAACAGAAAAAGTGATAAAAAAATTAATTCCAAATATAGCTTCAACTTTTCGATACTCCTAGTGGCTGTTTACGTGTGGCGAGAGTTAAGTTGAAATTCGATAGGGAAATCTAAAATAGAATTGAGTTTGCTTTTTTACTGATTAAAACAAAATTTTTCGAGTAGGTAATACATTTTGATAACAAACAGATCTTGTTATCAAAAATTCATTCTTGCGTGACTTGAATGATCATATTGTCAAGTCATAAATTAATCGTAAATTTTACATAACATTTATTAAAAATGTTTAACAAGAAAACGTAATATAAATATTTCAAGTTTTCAATGTATATAAATATTTTAATAACCTACGTAGGTATAGCATAACTCTTTTGCAATTATTATAAGTTTCTGTTGATTTTATGAATATTTCGAACTTGTAAAGGATATAAATAGCAAGGGGAGATTGCTAAAAAAGCGTCTTGCTAAATATTTTTCTGCTACCTAAATTCCTGTTTTCTTGCCATATAGATAAAAATCATTTCTCAACATTGCCATTGTTTCGTGATATATTTGACCTTAAAACTTCTACTGGAAAATTCTGTGCTTTATCATAATTTTTTCACGTCAACTTTACATTTTTACATAAATATATATCTTATTACCTACCTACCTACTCATATTCGTATTAGCAGCATTTTTTTTTATATTTAAACATTCCATAAAATTACTACACTGTACAATAATTACAAAGATTACATCAAAGTAATTCCGGCAATTTTTGAAAATGAGTAATATTTTTTAATAATCAACATCAAAACTGGATTTATTTTTTAGGGTAATTTAATTTTTTATTGTAAGCCGAAGTAATCGCATATACTTAAATCTTGGTGGCACAGGGTAACGCAAAACTTGCTTTTGCAATCATGCCGGTAAACGAGCTCCATATCTTTGATAAGTTAAAACAGCTGGATGGCAGAAAGAGACTTGGTCTGCATGGTTTATCATCCGTATTTATGAGGAATTTGATACTGGTGGATCTTCTCTGTCGTTTTTTCAATAAGTTTTTAGCCTTAGAAGCATTTCCAGCTAAGTGAAAACAAAGATTTTGTTATGCCAATTTTTAAATCAGGCAAATTCCTATCTTGTACAACAAATAGCATAGCTTTACCAACAGACGCTCGCTCTACCACCACTAATTTTCTGATATTTAAGGATTGTATTGTCCGTTAAATTTATTTCGGCTTCAAAACTGATACGGTCTTTATAGATTTTACAGAAGCTTTCGACCGAATCGACCATAATAGTGTATGTTGGCAAAATTCTCTAAAATCGGACGGAGGGAGACTATGTAGTCTAATGATAAATTCGATGTTTATCATTATCACTTCCAGAGTTCCCAATGGTTCTTCCATCGATCCGTGTTTTTTTATTATTTTTATAAATGACATAATTTTGTACTTTCTATATCCATACGTCTTACTTCATGTAGACGGCATGAAGATTTTTATCGAAGTCTTAAACAATGAATCGATCTCTACACTGTAGTCGGATTTTGATCGAATGGTTCTTCAACGCTCTTAACATCAGAAAATATAAACATTTTCTAGAGTAACTACAAGATGAACATTATATTTACATATTCATCGTTATGTTCATGATACTCAACCTAAGGTTGATCTTGACGGAGCATATTACGGCATCCTTCGGTGTAGCATTATTAAAGGCCTTGGTTGCATTCAGAAACGGATTACCGTTTAGGCTAGCTAGGCTCGTGCCTAGGGGCGCATGAAAAAAGAGGCGCAATATACCAAGCAAAATACATCACATTCTCAAAAATTAAATGTATCAAAAAATACAATAGAAATAGAATAGATTACCTATAGTTTTTTTTACTGATTTCAAAAATACTCTTCAATTTTTAGCACATTTTTAAAAGTTATACTTTCGGAAATCTATGAGCGCATCGCTAAATTACGGCGATTTAATCGCCCCTGATGCTTTGTTAATATTTTCACAATTCGAAATCTGAATTAGATGGTACAATTTTAAAATGTAGAAGGTTGGCAAAAAGTTGAGTTGGGGTGGGGCTTTTTTGGCACGATGGCGAAAACGGCGGAGGCATAGATTTTTGCTTTGCCGATTTTGAGTTCTTATTCTACAAATAGTTTTTACAATTGATTTTTTTTATACGAATATTGTTAATTCGAATTTTGTTATGAGAGTATTTTTGATCAAAAGTGGCCGCAGCTAAGGTTTTGATTTTGTGAGTTTTTCGAATTTTATTTGATTTTAACGGAGATTTTTATTGGATGAGCTATTTTTTTATTGGATGAACGATTATTTATTTGGAATTATTAATTTGGAGTTATATTAAATGCTTTAAATATTGGATGAAAATTTATTAAAGGAACGAAACGCAGTTTGATAAGCCGGCTGCGGACCGGTATCATAAAATTTAGCGAAACCATTTTAAATTGAATTGAAACGAAAATTTTTAAAATCGAAACTTGCTAATAATTTTCCGAGAAATAATTAAAATTATTGAAGAAACAAATTTTTTGAATCGGCGACCTTGAGTAAGCCTGACTGCTCCCGCAGATCAGAGCTTACCGAGCAAAAAAGTGTTTGATTTTCGGTAATTTTACACCAATATCACTAAATACGGAACCAATCTCTGACCACTTGGTGTCGAGTGGTCACAGCAATATGTATAAAATAATAAAAAATAGCTGTTTATATTTTCTATTAAGGGGGGGCGCACCGTGCATGTGTGACTAAGGGCGCAGAGGTACCTTAATCTGCTCCTAGTTGCATTAAGAGGAATACAAGCGATTTTCATGATCTCTTTGCTCTAAAGAGCTTGCAGGATTAGGTTTCGTTTAGATTACGCTTCCTGTGTTGAGTCGCCACACTAACGATCTGAAATTGATGCAGAAAAGATTTATTTTTTTGATACGTCGCGTCGTCTTCAAGTTAGGTATTTTACATTGCAAGATCAGGTACGATTCCTTATTGCAGAAGATAAGCCTCACCATTCTTGCAGAGAGAAGAAAGCTAATTGATGCCAAGTTAAGTAGCTGGACCCGTCGAGAGTTCTGTTGATTGCTCAAAGATATTACCCAGAGTAAAGTTTTACATTTCTCTCAGGGCTTTTAGAAGTTCAACTACACTATATTGAGTTCTTTTCAAAACTATAACTTGATGTTCTCACAGTCAACAGAATAGTTTGCAGTGAATAAGTATAATATTTATTTTTTTTTCAAATAGTTATTGTTTAGGTAATAATAAATATAGTAGTTAATGTTGAATGCGCATTTTTTGTTATGTGGGTCTCTTCTACTTGCTTATTACAGTAAACCAGTATCAAAATATTTTCAAAAATTATATTCTTCTTGTAATTGATTGTATATCCTTTGATAAAATAAATAAACAACTAAATAATGAGATAGCTAATTTTAAACGAATTGTTTATTTAAATTAATCAATTGCAGATATTGGTAAGCGTATTTTACATTTTAATGGGTCTTTAAGGATTATTAAAACAAAAACACACATTTCAGTAAAAAAATCAACTGAAGAGGAAACTGATGGATTTCCAGCCTTTACTTTAACCAAATTGATATTAATTTTCAATACTATTATATCTGAAGTACTAGTTAATTGTAAATAAATTTCTAAGTTCAATTGTAAATCAACCCGCACGGAAAATTATTAAACCACAATATTGATGTTTTCTGTCAACATTTTTGTAATTCTGTTACTTTTGAATTATATGCCCAAACAAAAAATTATTATTACACACTGTAACAGTAATAATGTTGCCATTTCGATTTTGTTAAACTAATTACGAAAATGGAAACGTTTGATACTAATAATTCAACTATTTTGATTTTAATATGATCTAATGATCTAATTATTATTGAAATATATTTACTGTTCGATTAATTTTGCATAATCGATTATACTGCAATTACTAAGCAATCAGTGTTTGAGGAAAACTGAACACTTTACTTTTATTAAACACAGAAAATTTTTAGTGTAACTTCTTCGCAAAGTTACTTTGTAAATAAATTTTTAATTAGGTGCAATCAACGTCCTTATTCTGTACATAAAACAAAAATTAATATTAGTTGGTAAAGTAAGATGAGTTAAAAGTAAAGTTTTATTTTATTGAATAACAACACTGTGGATGTAGTTAATTATTAAACACATTATCATCTATAGAGTTAGGTAATATTAAAAAAGTTTTTGTTAGCTCTTTATAATTTTCAACATTTAGTATTCTTGAATAAAATTTTGTTTGTTTTTGTATTAACTTCATGGAAAATGTTAACCATTTTAATTAAAAATCTTTCGATTAAATTACCTTAAAACATTTTGAAAATTCAAATTGTGAAGTACCTACAATGAAAATAACAAATTTGACAGTTCACCTGAATTTAATATAAGCCTTAACTTGGTAAAGAATATTACAGAATAACTTAGAAAAACAAATAAAAACCTTCTTTCCGTTCCATTCTGAATTGACTGCTACACCGGTTTAATTTAGCCAAAAAAATTCCATTATAAAAAGCTATAGGTACAATCGATACTTCAGCGTTACTTGTTTTCTTCCTTTTTACTCAAGTAACATATTCAAAAAAGCTCGTGTTGGTTTAACATGCTTTAACTTTGTTTCTTTAATGTCTTTAAAATTGGTTTGCTGTTTCAACATTTTATTTTAATTGAGGTTAAGTATACCTCGACGATTCCCAGATTTCTTTTGTTTTATTCAAAAATAACTAACAAAATAAACCTATACATTTTCTAAATTAAGACGTAATAACGAAGTGAGTGTAAATTTACTTTACGACGTTATAGTCGGAAATTCTTGGTTTCATAAATTTTCAAAATTAATTTTTATGTAACAATGCGGTTATAAATAAAAAAGATACAATGGAATCTCAACTCTAAAGAAGATTTTTAAGATGTAGGTATAATCTGGATATAAAGCATAAAGTGAAGCGGTCATCAAATCTCAAAAGGATACCCCGTCATCTTCAATGTATATAGCAATATGTTTGCACGGCGCCTGCGAAAAGAAAACGACTTCTTATAAATCTACAGTCAGATGGTTATTAGCCAAAAGTTTAATGGAATATATCACAGATGTTTAGTGGCCTCCGAGATATATTGAGAAAAATGGTATCTGAAGTAGTCTAGATTCTCAAAATATATGTGATGCGAGAGAAGCATAAATCGCAGTTAGAAGGACCGTAAAGAGTAGCGTAAAGAAGTTTTATTCGAAAGACACATTTAAGTCCTTAATTATAGAGTATCCATCATTTTATTTTATATACTTTCTTGATTTTAATATCCTGCGGAATAATATATCATAACTTTAGTATAGATTCTAGTTGCATAATTTGAAATTAAGATTCCGAAAGGTTAAGTTGGGCGGTTCGGCCCTATGGGATATATGTTACGCTGTTTGTTTTCACGCTATACTAATTTGTTATGTTAAGTAAATTTATGTAATTATTATAAACTTTTATAAAGTTTTACATACATTTCAGCGCCATCATTTAACCTTAAAATAAAATAAATTAAATTTCTCATGCCTGAAATACTAAAAACATTATTCAACTTTTAACTACCTATGCTATTAAAACTTGAGCCACAACTTTTATATTATAAATTTCACTTGTGCTGTATGTGTGATTTATCTTACATTTCTTTTCTCTTTAGTTTTTTAATTAAAAGTCAGTAATAATCATGCTTTAGAATTTCTAAGCTAAGCAATAGTTCATACAATATTTATCAAGCTGATCGTGACTTTGACGCATGTGGTGTAACTAGTGGTGGTGGCGTTCTTTTGGCGGTTAGAAACTTGTGCAGTGCTACCGAAATAAATCTGGTAAAAGCTTGTGAGAAATTTCCTTAATATAGTTAGAACTAAGTTTTAATTTTTATATTACTTAGTGAGATTCCTGGGAATTATTGTGCTTTCTAATAATAATTATAAAAATTACTATTCCGAATACTAGGTTGATTATAACTATTGCTAATAAAATAAAATTGAATAATTTACTGTTGAACTTGGTAACTTCTGTTGAACAGTGTATATCTACTACATTTCAGAACCCAATCTTGTTTTAATGCTGAAATGACATTTAATCTCATACTTAACATTTGTAGTTAAGATACATAAAACTATTTGGAGTAATTTTAAGTGTGACATTACTTTTATGCTAGCTATTTTATTTGCTTTGCGGTCGTATTTCTTCTCTTGATTGGCATCACTTGAAATTATAAGATGGTTTATAAGTAATTCTTCTATCGTTTGCGTTCTTAAATCTTTTTTTTAATCTTTACACATACCATGATGGTTCTTGAGAAATATTTATAAATGTAATTAAACTCGTATTTCTTATGAATATATTTATATAAAGTAAATTACATCCTCAGACAAAATAAGTTTATTTTGTCATCTGTTCAAAAGAAAAATGAGAAAAAAATTATACCTTAAATAATATATCAAATTTGTAAGTAGATACACTTAACACACATACTAAAAGTTGAAGACAGTACAACCGAGAAGTCCAAATAGTAATTAAACAATTGAAATTTAAATATTTACTGATTAATGGTATAATAATTATTATAGTAACTGTGTATTTACAACTGATCCTACCGAATTGCTATAGAATTTTATTCTATGTGAATACCTGAAACATTTAAATTTCTGAAAAGATATTTAAATTTCTTAAGAAAATAATATTTACATGTATAAAGAATAAAATTTAAACTTACTCCTAATTGGGAGCTATAAGCACGTGCTTAATCTTGTTCGTAAATATAAATTGTCAGGTAGTTAAGTTAAGCGAATGCTTAAATTTATTTATTGCTTAAAACCTAGAAAAATGCTGTATAGATTTCCGTAATGTAGGAAATTTATTTGTCGAAATGAAATTTTAATTACAAACTCTTCCATCTTTTATCGTAGATTATGAATATTTATTTATATTAATATGTATTTATGATTATTTAGTTAGAGCGTAGCAAAGGTGTCTTTCGAGATACATCAAAGTTATTCTTTACAAGAAAATGTTAGAATTCTTAAGAGAAAGTAACCTAAATTGGCAATTAGTCTAGTTACCCGACACAATTAAAATGTTATCAATCGGTAGGACACTTTGTGCTGTGAACAAATTACAAAACAAAGAGACGGGTTATCTATGAACATTATTTGTTTTTATTGAATAAAAATGAAAATTCAAATGTAATATCACATTTGTATTTTTACACTCCGACTGCAATAATTCGGAGTGCACATCTAAAACAACAGCAGATAAACTTGACATTTTACGTCATGGCAACATTTAGTTTTAATTTTCAATAAGTTTTTGTGTCTTTTGAATGAAAGGCTGCGGTATGAATTCAATAGAAATAAAGTAAGAATCTATGCTACTATTAAACACCGCTATTATTGACCTTTTCATAAATTGATTTATTTATTTTATATTTTATGCTGATTTTCTCTTTTTATGATAAAAAAATTGCTTATAAAATTTGAAAGAGATAATTGAGTATAAATAATTTATTTGTCTGTTGACTACTTTTGTATCAGATCAACAGCACAAAACTAAGTTGAAAACTTAAAATAACGGTTTTTAGGGTAAAAAATAAGAGTTCTACGCAGAACAACAATATTTTGATACTTTTACGTAGATTTTTATCTGCTTTAATTTTGATATGACTCATTTTGGATATAAGATCTACCAAACGGCCAATTTAAGGTTTTGCGATTTTTATAATTTTTGTGACTTTTTTTGGCAAATTTGCCAGTTTCAATTTATAGAAAACTTTTGATTTTAATTATAGGATCAAATTTAATGTTATATTTATTTATAAACATATTTTTGAGTTTAAATTCTTTATGAATAAATAATCTTTGAATAAACAAGTTAATTAAACGTTTTGATAATAATGTTTTTATTGAGCTTTCGACGTTGGTAAACGTCTTCGTCAGAATATTTTAATATAATATTAATTTTAATATTTTTATATTTTCATTATATTAAAATATTCTGACAAAGACGTTTAAAACGTCGAAAGCTCAATAAAAACATTATTATCAAAACGTTTAATTAACTTGTTTATTCAAAGATTATTTAATTATATTTCACAAGTTAAAAAATTAATTTATTATAAATTCTTTATGTGATATTCAACGGTAGCTAAAATATATAAAGCAATATTTTTCAAATAAAAACTATAATAATGATTGTTTTTCTCTAAACTAATCCAATTTGTGGCTATTTTAGCACCAATTTCAAAAAATAAAGTTGCTGTTTACTTAATTTCTCGTCCTATGCTGGAAAAGTAGAATGATCAAATATAAAAGTGTTGATAAATTTCAGTAAGTATCTTTTCTTTGAGTATTTTTTGGTTTATCTACCACTTCAAATATGTATTTTGTAAGTCGTAATTTAAAAGTTAAAAGATATAAACATTGACCCATAAACCTTAAATATAATCAACTTACATTTTATTTTTATCTGAAGTTCTTAGATTGAATTAAAATTTTGTAATTAGTAAGTTATAAAAAATTATTAAACGCTACAATAATCTGGAAATAGACTGAGTTCTTGGGATTATGAACAACATTTTCAATTTCAGATACAATATTATTGTGAATTATCCTGAAATATTAATAACTTAAAGTTCTGTGATAAACAAACTAAACAAAATATTAAAATAATGAATTTTAACTATCAAGTAAAGAATACATACTTACATATAAAAATAATATTAAAAAAAACAATAAAAACAACAAATTAGCATAGTAAACTTTCCTTTAGGTGCAAAAACGTGGTAAAATTTAAAAATTCTTTTTTAAATTTAATTTATAGATGTGACACAATAGCGCTGTACGTTCTCCACTTCAAATCCGGTTGTACCGTGATAAGAATTATTTTATTCATTTAACTTTAAAAATTTCCGTTGAGACACGTTACATTGTTTGGTTCTTTGGTACGTAACATTCAATTTTAATAATTTTTTAAATTTCTTGGTTTCTCATGTTAAATACGACTGATGATCAATAATAATTGTGAAATAGGGGCCTTTATATCGTATTACAACGATTTTATTTTATATTTTAAATTTTCATCATTTTTATAACGTAATACTTTCAAAATTTATTTCTTGTTTATTCAAATATTCTTAGTCTAAACCTGTTAAATGTTAATTTATTGTTTTTATTGTGTTTTTAAATATTATTTTTCTATATAAGTAAATATGTATTCTTTACTTAACAGTTAAAATTCATTATTTTAATATTTTGTTTAGTTTATTTATTTAAAATTACATACTACTAACTACCACACGATCGACTTAAAAATTTATTTTTTAAGTTAATTTTCTATTAAAGTTCTGTGATTAAGTTAAAATTTTGAATTTAAATTTTAGATATTTAGCCGTTTGGAGAATGTTTAAATCTTACGTACCAAGAAAAGTTTGATTTTTAGTCATAATGATACAATATAATATTAAGTTATTATAACATTATTTCTGAACGTAAAGTTTTTTGTACAAACTGAGTTAAACCGTGAGCTCTCAGTTATTCACAATTTATTTGTGTATAAACTTAACTTATAATTCTTATTACATTTAATATTTTGAAGATTACTAAAATTAATTTTCAAAAATTAATATTTGATGTTAATTTTACGCCTAAAAACGTGATGTTTTTGCGGTTGCAAAACATACCCAGCGTTAAAAAGGTCTGCTAGAGAAACATATCCGCATTAAAATGTCTCTGTCTATATCGACACATTAAAGTAGCCATGTCAAACCATCAGCATCAAAACGTTCCATGCCTAAATCAAAAAAAAACTTCTCTATTAATATTGTTAACTGTAGTTTCATTAATTTGCATAACAAGTAACCAAAATAGATTGCGTGTTGACTCTTAATGGCAAATTTTAAAATATAAAATTTATCAAAAAAAATTCATGAGTACTCTCGAGAAAAGCTCGTTCTAGAATTATTAGATAGTCAAAAAGTTGGCGCAAGTATTGAAAACTTTTGAGTAGTGCGGTTGATGATCTTATTCTGTTGTTAGTCTAGTACGATTAATATTCATTTCATGCAAATTGCATTTGACATTTGCGGTTATTTCTGATGTTCAGTTTTTACCGTATCATTCAGTTTGGTAATATTTTCAACACCAGTTCCGTCTCTCTTAAAAGGTTCTTAAGTGGTGATAGACAAATTGCTTCTATAGTTATTTTTGATTCCTAGTATACAAACTTGATATTGGTTATTTATTTTACACGATATGAAATAGTATTAGAGGGAAGTAACTTCAAAAATATTACAAAATAAAAAATTCATCAAGGGTAATTCTGAAACCAAATAGGTTTGCATAGAGGATGACAGTTATCTTAATTAAAATTATACAATCTGGATGAGGATTCAAGAAGTTCTCCAACCGAATGATGTGCAATATGCATACAAAGTAAATGAAAACAAGTAGGAAGTAGCTCACTAAAATTCAATTTTAGCCGCGTTTTTCAGCCTTATACAGTTGAAATGTTCTCAGCCCTTGTAATAAACATAACAGCAGCACTTATAAATCCATATTAAAACCTTAATATATAAAGTTTGGGAAATATTTGCAAACTGTGCAGTTTGCAATATGAAAAAGTATTCAAAGTATTTATGTAAGTTACTATATCAAGTTTAAGTGCTTTCAAGCCGTTTAATATTTTTCCACATCGCCAAATGTTTCACGCAAATGCATTTTTAGTAGTTTTATAAAGTATAATCATTTGTATCACAAACAGTCCCGCAGGAAAAGTAAACAATCGATTTTCATATTGTGCATTATATCCTGTCGTGGGATTTTCAATTTGTTCAAGTTTAAGTTGTCAAACCAAAATTTCATTACTCTTTCTTTTATTATATTTGTACTACTTTGTTTGGTAAAGTTAAAACCTTAAATTTTCTAAAGGTTTTATTATGATTTACTCGTGTACACAAAATATATAATATTTTAACATCGAATCGAAATTTAATTCTGAAAGCAATTTTACAGAATATACAAAATCGAAGCTAATAAAATGTATTTTATGTAACGAGGTAAAGAGGTAGGTATACAACATTTTTTTGTATTTTTTGGGGGATTTACCTTTTGGACTTTTTAAAATAATTTGTTTATTAATTTTTCTGAAAAGTAATAACAATTAAGAGGTTTTCACTTGTAATAGCTATGAAGAAAAAAGATATTTATTTTAAATGCGTGTCGAGAATTACATCAAAACTTTTCTAATTAAATTTGAATATTGGTTATTAATGGCTACAAGCTGATTACTGTATAATTAGAGTAAAAATTTACAGTTGATTACAAAACCGCTTAGAAAATAACTTTTTGCATTGAATTTTACATTATTAAATATTTTAATAAGTAACCTCTCCGCATTAAATGTTAATTATTTTAAATAATTTTTGTAAAGTGTTATGTATTAATTTGACAACTTTTCAAGTGCTATCAATTAAATTGATTACAAATGAATTATAAATTATTATTTCTAATTCTTTATAACCAGCCTTCATCAATTTTAATAATGATTATGATGTGTTTTTAAATTTGTGAAAACTCACTTTTATTAATTGCGTTAAGGGGGTTAACTTTTGAAATAAAATAAAACGGAAATAAAGAGTTATGCGCTTCTTTTAAACTGAAACAAATATTCATTTGGGAATTTGCTTTGCAGTAGATACGATAATTACTTATTTTGTTACCAATTAAAAGTATAATTGTTACATTGTTTACCAAATTGATCGTAAACTTTTGACTGTTACATATACCATTTCACCGAATTTTCTTCTTACTGTTGACACTTAAACTTCGAGTGACATTGTCTTTCTTGCGTTTATTGCACAGCTATTAACTATTTTAGTTATAAGACGACTTTAAAATTTTATTTATATTTAAGAAATTTAATTAATCTACGACTTACGTAATAAAGTTGGGTTAGTGTGATAGTTAACTTTGTTTATTACAAAACGAATCTCTCTCAAATACGGGACGAATCAATATTATACATAGTAAAGAAACATTTTACGTTTTAGATAATTAACCCTTTATATATTAAGTACCTAAACTATTTTTATAAAAGACAGAGATATTCATAAATTAGATTAATTCGTAATATATCTAAATAATTACATTTAATAAACGTGAAATATGGTCTGTTTGTTCTGTATGTCGGTATAATTAAACTCTTTTATATTTAGAGACCTCTAAGTCAATAAATATAACTTTTATTCATTAATTTTATATTAATAATTTTAATAATATGAAACCACTGAACTAATAATATTATAAAAGAGAACTTCGTACAAAGGTATGCCTGAAAATTATTAAACTTTTTAATATTTATTATGTAGGGCACAATGAATTCAACTTTTTAGTAACTCAAATTATAATATTATGTTGTTCCAGATATGATTTGGATTGGGTATTAAAATATAAAATACTGGACAGTGCACAGCAAATTGTTAATGTAATTAATGAAACATGCGGTTTTTATTAATTAAAATATTTGAGCTTAAAACATTCCTTGATTTTATTTTCAGTTTAATAATAATTTTTAATTACATTTAGATTATAATTTACAACGAAGTACTTAAATCTATTCACATATTACATATTATATAAGTTTAAAAATCACTGTTTATCGAATGCCAATTTATCGAGTTTCTGAAATGCTTTAATTAGTGATATGTACAATAAAATCATACATATAATTATAACATCCATATTAATGTTTTATTGCTGTTAGAGGAATTGCAAATTTAATAAGGCTTAATCGAAATTGCAATCACGTGCCACTCAAAATGTCATAAATACATGTACAAATGTAATTATCAAATTCTTAGGGTGATATTGAAAATATGTACTTGTTGGATATAAATTGTTTTTTTAAATTTTATTTACATTAATTTTGTTATTAAAAAAATAATAAAAATTGGTTTGAACCATTGTAACGATGTTGCTTATTAATTAGAATAATTTAAATATATTAATATTAATAATTTGTTATATGAAAAATTATGAAAATAAAGGCAGACAACGAGATTTTTAGTTGATACTAAACCAACATACGCGAGGGATATGAAAAACAATGCTGACATAATTGATATGAAATGGTAATAATTCATCATTCTTAATAATATGTTAATTTTTTATTTCATTATAATAAAAATTTTCTTTTCTAATTTATGTACATACTTACTAAATATGTAATTTATGCAGAGAAAATTGACTTCTTAATTTCCATTTCGTAAAACCTGAAATGAAAACTTAAATTTATTTAAAATTTTTTTGGTAACAAATAGATTCGCTTTCCAAACTACCTAGCCAGTTTTAAAAATTCACGTAGTTTTGTAAATGTGCAAAATGGAATGATCTAAACTTTTATATGCAAAATTGATTACTTACGAACTACAAATTTTATAGACTTAAATCATTAAATATAATTTTATTAAAGAAGTGCCTGTCAATTTTACATTGAAACTCTGTCTACATTATTAAAATTTTTATGTTTTTTGAATAAGTAAACATACACTGACAGGCTAGGTTGTAGTACTGGTTGTTCCGAATGTACTGCTGTTGCGATTAGATTGTAATTTGTTACTTTGTGTTTTTAGGCAAGAGGAACTCTAACTATTATTAAAGTCTCAATTGTTAATATATCATGTAGTTTATTTGTTTTCAAACTTAACACGATGGCTACCTTTATAAGAAAAACAATATTCCCTTGGAGGCCAGATGTAGAAATCTTGGTTAATTTGTAATTAATTTAAAGATAAATGGCAAATTATACACGAGAACGGTTAAGATTTGGCAATGAAATACGATTTTTGTTAAGTAAAAAATAAATTCATTTTTATTTAACATTTTTTCAAAATGAAGTTTACTACGTTTCTGATTGTTTAACAGTAGGTTCTCTGTTTATGCAAAAAAATATTTATCACATGCATTTGCAAAAAAAAATTTGGTTATACGTATTATTATTGGTATTTTACTAATTCTTGTGAAACATTAAGTATTTGTAAGACAACATTTATTGATAATTACACAGATTACATCTGAAATATCGGCAAGAAATTGCTCACGCAAGGGTAGTTTTCATTCGGAACATTAAACTGTTTCGACAAAACTACTGGTAGTTTTTTGGATATTAGTTTATGTACTACAAATAGCAGTGGTTTATTATTTCTAAACAATTTGATTTTTTTTTATGTATTTGGGAGTGTAATAGTAGTATATTTACAAAGTTATAGAATTTTAATTAAAATATAAATACTGCATTCCTCTTTGTAAACAATTCCCTAGTGCATAAAACTTTTTTTATGCTTTTGCAGGTTTAACATTAATAATATATTAAGCAAGTTACAAAAAATTAAGAAAAATTGTATAAAGTATTCCTTCAAATTTTATTTTATTATTTAATTTTTATTAAATTTTATTGGTATTACTGGCAGGTAAAATGTATACTTTTAACCCTTCGTTTGAGTACTTTTACGCAGTACAATAAATGCTAGTCCCTAAAAGTTTTCTATTGAACACGGTTGCTCGTGTACTGTGGAAGAAGAGGTACTTCAGTCTTTCTTTCGTTATTTTAAAATAAAATACATTTATTGGTTGTAGTAGTGGGCACCAGTGTGTCAGTATATCAAGTTATAGACTTTATTATACATGTTATACTAAAATTGTAAAGTTGAAGTACATATTTAATAAACACATAATTTAAACGTTAATTCAACGTCAAAATGACGTCGAAGTAAGTTTGCTCTAATATTACGACGAACTACAAGTCATCACTATATTATATTAATCTTAAACGCAAAAGTAATTACAATTTATTTAATATGATTAATGTTATTAACATGTGATAATATTTATGGCAAGAAACGTTTGCATAATATAGGTTTGCCTGATAAGAATTCAAAATTTGAAACACGATGTCAACTTGGTATAACAAACTATAATTATTATTCATAGTTCATTTTTTATAATTATTCAATTAAGTAGTTTCGTTCTTATAAGTAAGTTATGACTGATTAATTATTAAGATTAATTATCGATAATTAATTTTTTCTTATTATAATATGTTACGGTATGGTTAAGAATAATTGTAATAGCATAATAAAATCAAAAATATTTTATAGTTGCCTAAAACACAGTAACATAATAAAAGATGTGATAATTCAGTTACACAATATTATTGGCGCAAGCGAAAAAGTGTATTAGTTTTCACTTTATAGCATTATATTTACAAACTAAGTAGTTGCAAATTCTTGAATTTCAATAATGGCTAGTGGACGTTTTGGCATACTTTGAACCGGTACCGGTGAAGTTTTGTTAATTTTATGGCATTCTTGAAGTAAAGTTTGTTGTAAGATTTTCATTCTTTACAAATTTCAGACGTTTTTTTCGATCTACTTCTGAAGTAAATAATGGTATTGTACAAGCTGCACGACCATTATAATGAGCATTTCATAGTTTCCTACTGATAATTTCATTAGAAATAGGCTTATTTGTTGAATGTGGATTATCTTATGTATCAGATTTCTTCATACTTATGCCAATAATATTGTGCAACTGAAAACAGTAAATTTTGTATAAATTTATCTTTTGTCAATAACCTTGTTTATTCATTCAACTATTTTTATTCGAAATAAATCCATCATTAAAATTTATACGAAACCTGTACTCTAAAATGTACTGCGCCGAAACGGCCGCGTTAAAACGTCGCATTTCGATAATAAATACATATAATAGTATTTCGTTCGTAAGCAAAAATAAGATGGAAAAATGTCGAGAGACCAATAAAGCAAAAGGGTACTATCATATTTGAATAAATTGATGTAAAATGGAATTGTGCGGAAATAAGAGAAAATTGACGCTAGGCTTTATATTTTACTTTCGAAGTGTTGTTAAGTACATAATGACTGAATGAAACACCGTTATTGTTAATTTTAGGAAATGAAGCGATTAAGTATTGGCATATAGGTGTGTAATTGCTGTGATAATAGAACCCTGTAATATAATGCAAAGGTCGTATTAAGGCTGTACCAATGCACGGATGAACCGGCGACAATGTAATTAAGGCAGCATTAGAATCCAACTACTAATAGCACTGTGAATCAAGTTTGTCCTATCTCACATTTATACCCTACAACGTTACACTTTATTTTACTAATTTTCTTTAATTTTCTAAAAGCTGAAAAATCTTTTAATGTAAATTAACATAAAATAAACCGATGTTTAGTAATAATCGTATGCAATATCTACGTATACGCCAAATTTTTAATATTTACATGCTGAAAGCACTTCTTTTGAATATGCATGTTCTGCTTGTTAGCAAGAGAAACATATCCCCATTTATTAATTTACATATAAAATATCGCTGAATTTAATAATCATACGTTAAAAGTGCTCTTATCATCATTTTAGCATATGGTATGTGAAAATAATTAATTAGCCAAAATTATACGTATGCAAATTATTAATAATTAAATTTTATAGATTTTTCATTTAAGAAACTAATTTTTCGTAGGTGAGTTTGCTAAAAAATTACTTGCATAAGCTAGCGATCGGTGACTTGATAAAGGGTAACAAACCTTTGTCTATCCTAAAAGTTGTGTTCCACTTTGAACTATCCCTGGCTTACGAGTATCACTTGACAATGTAAAACAAATTAATCACTCTTTGTAGTCGATACGCCTGTTTTCGTCCCTGATTAATAATATACGGCAAATTGATAATTACAACAGGTATTTTAATATATTATATATACATTTGTGATATTAAAGTTTAAATAATTAATAACGGACTAGGTACCCTATAGTAATTGACTTTAGAATACTTTTATAATTAAACGTAACTCAATTTCTTAATGCATTAATGAAAGAAACTTTCAGCTAATAAAAATATATTTATTTGCAAAAGAATTAAAATTAAGTACCGTAATAAAAGATAATATTATATCTTTTATATAGAGCAGGTAATAGTAAAGTAGATAATTAAGCTGAATATTGCACGAGGATGCATTTCCAGCTGTTTACGAATATTCAATTTTTAGGTAATTTCCTTTCTAACAGAGCGTTAAAGTGCATGCATAAATTTTTACCCAGGTAAAAACAAAAATCAAGTATATTTATGTTGCAAGTTTGCTGTATGCAAATTTCATTCATCGTTGATGTACATAACTCTACGGCAGCTCTCGCAAAAACTCGCCTATCGTTAAAAACATGTTTGTTATTTTGTATAACTTCCGTATATTTCAATAAATCTATATTACCGCTTTTGTTTCAGGTAAAACACCCGTCGATTTTCCAACAGTTAACAGATTCCTTCCACCGACATTGATAGAAAACCTCTCAGATTTTTGAAGGTTTGAATATTTTTAAATTTGTAATTCTTAAAGGACTTTCAAGTAGCTTGGCTATAAAAAAGTTTATTGGCAATAATGTAATTTTGCGTCCCTGTTTACGTACTTTACATTTAATTAAAACTCGATTTAATTAAATCAGTAAAATTGTACCGAATTATACAGGTTTTTACGTTTTTATTCAATGCAACGCAATTTAAAGCTATCAAAAATATTCGTTTTCCGGAAGAAAGTAATTTTTGTAATACAACCCACATACAAAGCATGCATTTGTTGTTTAATGCATTTTTGTAATATCAATAGAAGACATAAATTGAGTTTTACAGAAAAATGTTTGTTTAGCTTGAATAAAAGTTGAAACCATTATCATGCAAATGTGTTAAAAGTATGCGTTGCCGGAAAATTTAATTTCGTTTAGTTTTTTACAATGCTAGAACGGAATAAATTTAGTATAGAGCAGAAACTGAATTTTTCTAAATGCATTTAAAATTATTATTAATTTAAATTATAAAATTGCTAATTTAAAAAACCAATTAAATCTCACAAAATACTCCATCAAAAGAAGGCATGTTCTATTTTTAATAAAAATTATTATAAATATTTGGAAAAATGTGCCAATAAAGTTTTAATGAAAGCCCCATAATATATTATAAATTTAAAATTTGATTCTCCTGCCTATATTTTACATCGAATATTCTTTGGTTGAACTGACAATTTAACATAAAACAAGAAGAAAATCGTTTTAAACTCAAGGTTGAGTTTAAAATTTGTTATTTAAAGAAAAATAAGCAAAAGCAACATGCCGACTTCATAACAAATGCCAGGCTTCGCGTAAGTAAACCCAAGTGAACATAGTTTTATTTATTTCCTAAAGGTAAAATAAGTTTTGCTGAAAATATCAAGCAATCTTACATTGTACGATAAAACATCGATATTCATAAATCGTATAACTAGAAAATAAAGAAATTCTGATTGATTTTATGATTGCGGTAGACAATTTAGAATTTACCAAATTATTGTTTTGAAATAACTAAAATTTAAAAAAATCGTCGAAAACTCGAAATTTGTTATAGATATAAAATACACTGTAACGTATTTGCAAACTTTTTGTTATAATTACGCCATTGAAAGGCAATTATGTTTAATATTTTAGTTCTGAAAAGTGGTTTTCTATTTTCTGGTTTGTCAAATATAATGCTTTTTTTTTGTTGTTCTACATATAGCAGTAAACTATAGTCTTATAATTCCGATCGAGATAAATAGATACACATTTTTTAGAAGAACTGTGAGAGTAAAGTTGTGCTGGAAAACTTTGTTTAATTTAAAACTGAAATCTTTATTCGACTGTCAATAATAGGAAACAATAATCTACTTTTTTTACATAAATAGTAATGCTGTTTTACTACTAATTATTAGTAGTTCAGATATATACGTACGTATTTAACTCACGTGAGTTGAATTAATATGTTTTTCACGTTACGTTATAAAATGTTACCATTATTGTGGTATCTACATTTATTGGTTAAAATATACATGTGTAAAATTATTTGCTTATTCATGCAAGGTGTTACACATGTCTATTTTCTTTATACATTTTATATCAACCGCAAACACGTTAAAAACACGTTGATTCAAGCAGAAATGTTAATTATTTGTAAATTAAAATAAGTTACTTTAAATAAACCTGAGGTTTAGGTTTGTTGTTTATGTATGAAAAAGATTCTATCTTCAGCACACTGTTTGAAGCGGTTATGTTTTTAGTTTATACTATAGAACAGTGAATTTTCTGCAAATGAAGGTGTCAAGTAATTTTATTAAAACAGATTAAGTATTAAATAATATTGAATTGTTAATAAACTTAAAAAATAATTTAATGAAACTTACAAAAAGATGAAGCAAATTGAAACCAGATGTGGAAAAGTTTAAAAGTTTAGAAGAAGTTATAATACCACCCCTATAATTAGTAAAAGAGAAATATTACTAGAATATACATACCTACTAATCATCATTTAGTTAATTCAATATGATGTACGGCAAAGTAACTATGACTGGTATTTGTCAGCATATTTTACAATGTAATGAACTAATAAAATAATTACAACTTTTAAAATAATCTCAATTTAGTTATTATAAGCAAAGCTTTAAATATTTGATTTTGAAATGTACCTCTTGCACTAAAATTACAATTTATAGTATCTATTTTGTTAAAAATGTTTACTGCAATTACTTTAAGTTTTTGTACTTTTTTGCACAATATAAACCTATATTGTATAAACTCAATATAGAAACCACGTTCTACAGCAAATGAAATCAGAAAAATTGGTCCAGCACAACAAAAACAGGCCACACACAAAACAATTGCTTTTAGTTTTATTATGTTATAGTAGAAACTTGTTTTAGTTTTAGAAAATTTAAAGTTGGTTTCCAAAAACAAACATAGCGACTTTTGACCACCTTTTATATTTTGACTGAAGGTAATCTTCTACTCTATTATTTTATGGTTTCGCATAGTGTTCTCTTAGAAGCTATTTTAAAAATAAATCACGCAAAGTACAGATTTACCACATTTTTCAAACAATATTTAAAGACTTTTGCACTAAGTAAACAAAAAAATTTAAATTTTTCTTTATTATTGTCATACAATTATTTTAATATACGAGAAATAGAAGATTAAATAGACTTATGGAAATATTTCATACAATTTGTTGAAGCAAAAATATTTAAGAATTTTCAACGACATTTAAAAAAAATTGCTTTGTTTTCAAGTGTATTATAATTTTCGTATTATGTCTGTTAAATTGAACTTGAATCGTTTTAGTTATATAAATAAGAGCAATTTATTATAACGAACCGAGATTAACTCAATATAAGAATTATTTATTATTTAAAATATATATATATATATTTGTCGATCTAAATATCTTAAATACCCTTTCGAAAAGCATACATTCTACATTTATTTGCATTTAGAAATAAATTTAAAGTGATTTAATAGAAACTATGCCCGTCAAAATTAAATAAAGAATCATATTATGATAAAGCATCTGAAACCAGATTTTGTTCAAGTTTAAGAAACCCTAATAATCCAATATGCGCTAAATACGTTATCGGATTTTTAAGTTTGTATAACCATACCAAGGAATTGTGATCTGCCAACACTTAAGTCATTTTTGGTTACGTCGAATATATTTTTGTGATCGTTATTTATAATTTTATAACATTGAATAATAATAATATTTCAAATAAATTAAAGAGTATTAGTCATCTTAGTGGAATGGTTTTTCAGTCATTTTATTTGAGCTTTGTTTCCATCGGGGTAGTCATAAAACCAATTATGTTTCTGTTCCTGTATTCATTACGATTCCTACCTTATACTTTAATGTCCTATTTTGTATAAAACATTTTATGGTTTGATATTTTATTAAACATAATTTTTTTACTGATTTTAGTATATTAGTGTACTTTGTTAACGTCGTTATATTGCTTAATTGAGTGTCGTATTTATCCAATGAACTTAAATTATGTTATACATTATATTATTAAAAAAATGTAATCTACTAAAATTTTATAAAAAAAGATGACGTTAGAAATTTTTATACGTAATTATTATTTTTAGTTCCAATTCATTATTTTTTAATTACCAATTATTTCTGAATGTTCATTAAGCAAATTAGAACAATAATTATTTTAATTTTAATTCAAACAGAAATTCTGAGTTTGGCTAAAAAAATAGATATTTTAAAGAATTCGCGAAACTCATTATTGTTTAATATCTTTTATAAGCTTGCAACGGTTATTTCAATTTCAAATTTATTGAGTAAGCTTAACTTAAACAACAAAAGTGTAATTTAAATTTTATACAAGTGCAGTAAATATTTTGCTTGCTAATTCATTGTTTTATTAAAATTATATTCGTATTTTTGAATAACTAAAAAATACACCACAACTTTTCAGAACCCAAAATTTCATAAATATCCTAGGTGACAAGTCTTAAAATTAGCTTATTCCATTAAATTGGTTAAAATTGAAAATAGTATCGACCAAAGAGATTTTATTTTCGCTCAACCTTTGTATTCGCTCTTTAATTATTACTAAAAATGAAAAAATAAATAGGCATTTTTTTAAGAAATACTGTTTGTTTTGAAACGCAATTGTTTAGAAGTTAATTATGTTCAAATCAAATATGGTTATTTTGATTTATCAAAGATATTTATACGCAATTATTCTGTCAGAACAAATTATATTCTTTATGAGATGGTTATATTATTCCTATATTTTAATAATAATTACAGAGAAAATGTCAACTGTTTAGTATCTTTAGGCGCGGAAATAAAACCTTTTTTGATTTATACCATTTTCATTAGTATTTATTATAATGAAAAATAAGAATCTTACAAAATTGATTTACCATATAAATTTCATTTTGCCGGGTACGGAGATTGTCACCCTGCTTAAATAAATAATTAATGTTTCCGTTAATTAAACAAATTGTGAATTAAAAAAAATGTTATAGCATTTAACATTATACGTTAAAATGCTCAAAAATCTTTTTAATTAATTGATAATACAATGAAAAAACATTTTTCAGCCCACTATGTTATCAACAGATTAATGATAAAATATTTAACTGTTAGTTTAACAGTATTTTACTTATAGATCTGATATTTATCGATAAATTTCAAGTGATTCAAGTAACTTACATTTGTCACCACGCAATATTGATAAACCTTTGATTTAGAATCTTTTAAATGTTCAATCACTCTAATCGATCATATTCTACCTGTTCACCGTTGTAGCTAGCTGAGCAATATTTTGTAAAACAGCTGATTAATTATATTAAATAAACTTCATCAATATGAAAAATAACAATGGAGTAGACCAATTCGAGTACAAAGATTGCGCAGCATTAATTTATGGGAAATTTTTGAAAATAAATGTCTATCTGAGAGTTTGGATAAAGTCTCCTTAACGCTAAAGTTGTAACCAAATTCTGTGTTTGCTTATAATAAACCACTTTACTGAATTGATTATGCATAAAACTGCGATTTTTTTATTATTTGCTTATTCCTTTCTGCGTTACTGATGAGATCTAATTAGATCGAAACATCTAGGGTATTATTGGAAAGCTTATTTGAGACTTCTTTAAAATGTATGTTTTCAAGTTGACAAGTATGTTTGCGCCCAATCGTGCATTGAGTTTATGAATGAGGTATAATTCTCAATACACTTCAAGGTATTCACAGACAGAACGCAGGTTGTCAGTTTTGGCTTAAAGAAGCTTAAGTCGATCATCAAACTGATTCATCTTTGTACGACTGTGCTTCTACTATGTAGTACGTACCTACTATGGATTAGTTTTAATTTAGTTACATAATTTTACTTACATCTCCACTGTCAAACGTCTTACCACTGAACTGACCGCAAAGCATCTATCAACAAAACCTAACAAATTATATTCAAAAATGAAGATGTGGCCGGAAAAAACATATCTTGGTAATCGAGATGTGTTTTGTAAAAAATTTAAATTTGATTAAGATCTAGATAATATTATATGTAGTACATAGTATATAATATATTATTTCGTTCTCAAAGCGCTGAGGTTTTACCACGAAGCGATATTAAGCTAATTTTCGATTTTAATTAATTTGGTGTGATGTTGCAATGTTAGTTAATTATTAATTAATTAAATTTGTAATTTAATTTCTCAATGAGATAAGTTCTGCACTTGTGATACTATAATCTGGAACAGTACTCTCCACCTAGTATATACATTGTGGTTAAATCGAACCAAGATTAATTCAAGCACTAGTTGTTATTACATAACCTAACGTTATTGGGTCATAATTAACTATTATAAAATAACCAATGTCTTAATCGAGTGCAATAAATATTAAATTGACTCTTAATTGGTTTCAATTAACCATAAGCTAAATTGGTAATCTTAAATTTGTGTTCCTTAATAATTTAATTATTTCGAAAATGTAAAATTTAAAAAAACTCGTACACAGTTAAGAATGTTTTATGTTGAGTACCCTTTCAACTTTAGATTCAAAAGTTTGTTGATAACACTGACTTTTTCCAGTTCATTTAATAAGGTAAACATTGCTAAGATATAAATCGAGAGGGATGTTGCTACATTAATTTCACAACAGCAATATTTTAGTTTACCCAATGTTTAAAATTCGTTCGTGCTGATGGCTTCAAAGTACAGGTTGTGAACGGAAATATAAATCACATGCGCCTGGATAACGCTTGCATGGAAATTACATCACGGGATGGTGGCCATTAAAAATACCAAAACGGTTATTATCTTCATAACGCGTGCGTTTGTTGCAAGTAACTTGGCTTTTAAAATTTTGGAATATTCATCAATAGACGAGCTCCTTAACCGAGAAAAACTATTTTTGAAATACCTAATCTTAATGATGTGACGATTTCATCATCAAACATAAAATGTGTCCACGATAAGCGTTTCCAACATTAGGAAACTACGTTCGACTTTTAGATAAAATGATATCTATCTGTACTCTACGTAAGGTTTGGTCAGCAAAACGAAAGTTTCGATTTTTACTATCCAGAGACAACTAAGTTATACCTTATATCTACATAGTAGGTGCTAGATTCGATCTTTAGTTCATGTATATTCGCAAAATTAAGCACTTAACCAATCTTGTGTAATTCTCAAAGTTTAATACGTAACAATTGAAACTTAAACGAAACTTCGACATTTCAATAAGAAAAACTTGAATACAAGTAGAATACCTTACAGGTAAAACCTGAGGGAAACGTATAATCAACAAGAACTTGGCATCGAAGAGCCCGCAGGGAACTTTTCCAAATAGAATATGGGAAATATCATCTTCTCGTAGTTGAAAGCTATTCACAAGCTATAACAGTCGAGTCTAATTACCTTTTAAAATATTTATTAACATGTAAATAAAACTAAAAAGGGTTTAACCATTATCCGTTCATAATAATACGCCTGAATAATTTAAACAAATTTAAAATTTAATCCAATTTTCACATGTAGTATTAGGTAAAAATAGAAAAAATATTATATGATTCATAATATACTCTTGGGTAATTTATCCATTGGTTGTCAAACCCGGTTGGCTAACCTTTATCTGTCTTAATCCGTCCTCTGTGGCCAAAAGCGTCTTATCTGCTTGCGTTCCCGTCAAGATAAACCTTGAAAGATGACTGCGAAAGCTAAAGTTCGACGTTGCACTCTTTAAATAACTATTAAGTTTTGATCAAAAAAGGCGCACTTTTTGTTTTGAAAAAGAACTATAAAATAATCGATCGGACGATTTATTTTTTAGCTATTTGGACGGATGTAATTAACTGTGCAATGAAATCTTATCCGCATAAGTTGAATTAAATTGCAAATGATCATACCGTTGGTTATTACCATATTTACAGGATCCTATCTGATTGTGCTGAACAATTCGTATTACATTTGGAGAGCTGCAGAAAGAGATATCATTCAAATGTGCGCTGAATAATAAACAAAATCATATTGAATCATTTTTGCTTTGTTTGTTTTAAAACGCCGGAAACATTATTACACAAAAAGTACCAAAACGATATTTCCTTTATGTTTGTAATTACATATAATATTCTCATTATGCATGTGGACAAAAAATTATACGTACATATAATATAGCGTTATGTGATGTATAAAAACATTATTTTATACCAGGCGTTTGGTAAATTTTAAATTATTTAAATTAATCACATTTAATGCGGGTTTCCAAAAGAATAATAAAATTCAATTCAGAGCGAGACCGTTAAAAATTGGAACTAATAAAAGTATAAAAACATTAAACCGTTAAAAAAATACGCATTTACAAGCACTTTTTAACTTCAAACTAATTGGGGCTCGTGTCAGCATTACTCGCACTCAGCGTCGGCCAGTCGACTCTGTAAATAATGAGATGTCCATTTAACAACGGTGCATCTCTACTTTAAGTCCTGGAATAAATGATGTTCCCGAAGTCGTTTGTTGCAAAGTGACGGAGTGACTTGTTAGCTGCCGGACGATTTCGGGTAAGTGATCTGAGCTTAGGGACGCAGCTTTAATTATCTTCATTCATCGTTGCCCAGATACAACAGGGATTTTCGTGTCGGCAGCTAGCATTGATATTCTATCGTCATGGTGAACCTCATTTGTATGAAATCGGATAGATCTATGAAGTCACCTAATAATTTGAATATCAGTTTCTATGCATTTCAAATCTAAGCATTACAGTTGTATGAACATTTTATAGATAAATAATATCCCTCGTGATTTATTACAATTCTAAATGGGAAAGTTATGTATTCTTCATAGTAATCAGATAGTAAATTGTTAGAAATGCTGTAGTGAGCGATAACGAATAACATAAATGTAATAATGGGCACGTTATTGATACGTTTACCTACAGATTGGAATAGTACAAATAATTTTGATCGATCTTGGTTTATCAAACTATTTAACACAATGATACCGTTAACTAATGCTCCACGGAATGGAATTGCCCATTAAGTTCAAATTGTATTAGGAGTGATTAGCAAATTAGCATTAAGACGTGATAAAAATTTTTATGCAATTAGCAAGATACTGCAAGCTCTTAGCAGAATCTGCATGTAATTAATATATGAAAAACATACAAAAGAAGTAGAACATAATATATAGATTATATTAAATTTAGAACCTCATTTAGCGAAATAGCATAGTATTTAATTTAATCTTTACGCTTCCACTTGCATTAGCATAATATTGTATACATTCTTATGGTCAACAAGGCTATCACGTGATCAATATTTTAGAAAACCCTAAAATACATACATTCTTTAGAATTAAGAGGTCATTAAATTTTCACAAATAAAACACACTGTAATTTTATACACATACAATTATAAGTATGCTGATGAATTAGAAAGAAAAGGGAGTGCTAGAAAGATGTGCTATTTTTGGGAAAGATTTACTACTGTATGAGTAGAGAAAGGGAATTGAATTGAAAATAAAGTAAATAATCTAACCACTCAGTTCTATTAGTGTAATATTATTATTTATTGACTATAATTTTGGTGAAATATCCAACATGTTCAAAATTAAAAATTTAAATGTAAAAGGTTTTCATATTTATTTAACTTTTAAATTAACTTTTAGATATAATTAAAAATTAAAAATTAAATAGTAATAGAATTGAGTGGTTAAGCTATCAATTCTGTTACCAATTTCGTTATGAAAAACCACTACATCAACGCAAAAACCATTGAAGAAATAGATAAAGAGAATTAATCCGCCTTAAGTTAAGTTAAGAGGAGAGTTATTTATTAAAGATATTGAATAAAAATGAGTTGTTTAGGAAAAAGATGAACTTTAATTTGTTAACTAAAAATACTAACTTTTTTGCTTTTTTGTTCTACATGTAAAATTTCACATCTCTCTGCTTGTTGATCGTATGTAATAAGTTTAGTATTTATTTATTCTTTTCACTATTTTCATTATAAATTAAAATTAATTTTATTATTTTAATATCGCCAAGTTCAATTTTAATGCTTTTTTTGTTATCATTTATTATAGAGAAAACAAAATTTATTTAATTATAAAACCCTAAGGTAACTTAAGCAATAAATTGAAAATTCCCAGTCAACTCAGATATCATATTTTTGAGAATTTGTGAAAAAAGTTATCATGACATAAATGTACATTGCTGTGACATCCGATGCGAGGTGGTTTGTGACTTGAAATTATTTAAAATAAAATTACTCTAGCTGGGTATCCATTATTTGTAGCTATGCAGGGGCGGATTAAGGTACCTCTGCGGCCTTAGGCACACATGTATGGTGCGCCCCCCCCCCCCCCTTAATAAAAAATGTAAACAGTTATTTTATACATATTGCTGTGTTCACTCCACACCAAGCGGTAAGAGATTGGTTGCGTATTTAGTGATATTGGTGTAAAATTTCCGAAAATCAAACACTTTTTTGCTCGGTATGAGCTCTAGTCTGCGGAAGCAGTCAGACGTACTCAAGGTCGCCGATTCAAAAAATTTGTTTCTTTGATAATTTTAATTACTTCTTCTCGGAAAATTATTAGCAAGTTTCGATTTTAAAAATATTCGTTCCAATTCAATTTAAAATGGTACCGGTCCGCAGCCCGGCTTATCAAACTGCGTTTCGTTCCTTTGATAAATTTTCATCCAAAATTATTTAAAACGTTTAATATAATTCCAAATTAATGATTCCAAATAAATAATCGTTCATCCAATAAAAATCTACTTTAATAATCAAAAAAAAAATTCGAAAAACTAACAAAATCAAAACCTTAGCTGCGGACACTTTTGACCAAAAATACTCTCATAACAAAATTCAAATTAACAATATTTGTATAAAAAAATCAATTGTAAAAACTATTTGTACAATAAGAGCTCAAGATCGGCAGAGCACAAATCTAGGCCTCCGCCGTTTTCGCTAACGTGGCAAAAAATACCCCACCCCAACTCAACTTTTTGCCAACCTTCTACATTTTAAAATTGTACTATCTAATTCAAATTTAGAATTCAGAAAATATTAACACAGCATCAGGGATGATTAAATCGCCCTAATTTAGCGATGCGCTCATAGATTTCCGAAGGTGTAAGTTTCAAAAATGTGCTAAAAATTAAAAAGTATTTTTGTAATCAATAAATAAAAACTCAGTAAAAAAAACTATAGGTAATCTAATCATTGTATTTTTTTATACATTTAATTTTTGAGAATGTGATGTAGTTTCACTTGGTTCATTGCGCCCCTTTTTTCATGCGCCCCTAGGCACAAGCCTAGCTAGCCTAAACGGTAATCCGTCTCTGTAGCTATGTGCTCTTCAAATTGTTGTTAAAAATCGTCAATTAAAAATTAAAATGCTCAACTTTTCTTTGCAATCTATGGCCTTGCAAGCGCACATGTGGTTTCAACTCGTCGGTCTAATAAGTTTTCTTTGTGCATTTATTTTAACAAATAACCAAATATTATCACAATTTCTTCCAAATTTTAATGTTCTCAACACCCACTTCACATTAATTAAAAACAAAACGTCAACTAAATTTAACTTATTTATTAATTTAAAAAAAAAACACATTAACAATTTTAATTTTCATTGCGGGAATAATGTTAGTCCGCTCGACTACTCGACGTGAAGGCTTGAGTCCAAGTCTTCTTACAACCTTTAAGCCCCTCTCTTTTCTCTATATTTCTCCCACCTTATTTACAGCTAAAACCTTATCTACATTGCATTTTTAGAATACATAATTTAATAATTTATAATAACAAAATTAAAACTTCAAAATAATTTTACAAAATAATAAAATCATGAGTTTTATGGTTTCGAAACACGAAAATATATATATGAATAAATGATAACTATTATTCCTTTTTGCACTCATTTGTAAACCATCATCAGGTATCAAATTTGTTACCTGGAAAGTTAGGTAATGCGCGTATACTGTAAAGTGTTCCTTATGAAAGGATCTTAGAACCAATTACAAACTTTGGTTTACTCCCAAAATTTTGACTTAATTTTACATGGAAATTTAACTTATTCTTTGTGAAAGACTCTTTTCATAAGAGACTAGTTGCAAATATAGGTCTAATCCTTTCTAAAAACTTAGGCAGTTAGTTATATTCTTAGGCAGATCAACACTTTAAAGATAAACTTTATTATTTAATTGAAATTGACGTTAATATAACTAAACAGTAGCAAAAAAGTAATCAAGATTTACTATTAAGAAAATAATAGCCTAAATTTGACAACACAAATTACAAAAATATTTTTCTGAAAATCTAAAAAAATGTTTTCTGCCAAATTATTGGTACTCTAGTTTAAACTCCACATTAGATGATTGTGTTTTTTCTTATATTTAGTCAGTAAGTAACTATTAGTCAATAACTAGTATTAACTAGCAATATGGTCTTGTGAGTTTATCCCAATTGGAAAATGGTTTATCGGTAAATTTGTATAAAGAATATGTTGTTCTTATTAGTCTACCGGTCATATTATTTTATTTATATAATTACTGAAATACATGTAATAAGTGGTGTAAATTTTACGCCTATGCCAGGTTAATTTATGCAAAACACAATCATCTGTGTGTTGGTAAAAATAAATAATTAAAGACGCATAGGATCCTTGAACAGGATTAGGCTTGACGCCTAAGTGCATCGAATACTAAGCTGAGATCTCCGGCCCAAGCCCGGGCTGAGTATATACTTTATTCAAAATAAGATAATAATATTATGTTGGAGTAAAATTTATATAAAATTAATTTATAAGTTTGATTGTTTTCATAAACTTAATGATTATTATTATATATATTATAATTTATCACTAAAACCTGCCAGCTCGGCCGTTCTTTGGTTAACACCGAAATCTTCCAGTCCCTTAATGTTCTCGTTTCTCGCCGCCGCACCGAGTCATTATTATTTTCTTTTTTGATTTTTATAGATTGTATTATCATTATTTAAAGATCAAATATAAAAGTTGTTTGTGGTGAATTTTTAGAGTTGACAGACAAGAGGAGAGCGTTCAAGAACTCCTACCATCAGCGGCATTAAAGTGAAACAATAAATTATTATTTATTGAATTTGTAAAAAAATAATCTTTAAGTTTAATAATTGAATGCCAACACAAAAAGACAAAAACTGATATTTAACTTCTTTTTGTGAAAAATTATAAATAATTAATAAAGGGTTTCTTAATCACGAGAGGTTATAGTCTATAAAGTTATAAGAATCTATAAAAACCAACAACTATTATGATTTAATTGTAATTTTAAGGAATTTATGTTTACTGCAGGATTTATATGTTGATTATTAGTGTTTCAATTTATTTTAGAAATTTAATTTTCTTATATTTAAATAAATTTAATATATTTTTGTTACCTACTTTTGTCCCGTGACAAAAGCTTGAAAGCGTTTTTCTCGAAAGCACGTTTTCCATCCTTGTTTACACAAATACTCTCAAAATAATGAAGCGATCGTCCTAAACTTTTTTCTTAAAGTATAAATTTTTAGTTCGGGGATGAATTTATACCCAGTTAAAAAATGCAAAAGTTACGATATTTATGTAAAATCAAACTTGAAATTTTTTTTTTTTTGATACCAAGTTTTACATAATTATTTGGTACCTACATGTTTACATTCGAAGCATTGAGTTGAAACATTTTATGTGCTTAAATTAAATACTTACAAAATAATATTCCACAGCAGTATTGTATTTGTAGTACAAACCAAAATTTCATTTAAAAAATTTAAAATACGATTTCTTCTGGTGCAGTCAGACTACTTTGATAGTCAGTTACTACCATTTATAGAATCAACGTAACTCTAACCAAAGTAACTGTTACTTTGGGCACTAAGAAAAAAATTACTTTGGAACCCAAATAGGTTTTTAATTTTGTCATCAAATAACCCAAAAATCATATAAATACATGAAATATTATTTTAGAAATCAATGTTGATACTTCTTATGTTTTTAGTGCCGATTTCGTAAAAGAGCTGAGTATGAAAAATGAAATTTTAACACCAACAGTGTTAACATTATCGAAATGTTTACATTTATGACCATTGAACAAAAATAGTCTTAATATGTAGATATTTAAAAATAAGGAGGATACGGGAGCATAGGTTGGCGGTACCCGAAGCGAAATCTGGGAAAATTTGAAGAAGTGCAGAAAAGAAAGAAAAGAAAAAGTTTTCTCGTAAAAGAAAATCTAGTGTACAAAAATTAGTCTTGTGATTTGCGCCTTGGCAGTGCACCTACAACTACAGGACGGTGCATACAACAATAAATAATATTATCGTTGTTACTTTGAGCCCAAGTAGTTATGAGATTTTGCCTTTCTAAGAATAGCCCTTCAAGCAGTTTTTCTTGTAATTGTTTAAATATAAAGAAGGTTTCATTTAAAGGAATATCCATATATAAATCAGAAGCAATTATAACGAAGGAAAATCATTATCGTTACAAAACCTATATATTTTTTATTAATTTGGTTATTTTCCAGAACTGCCTGCTCTCTGGAAATTAGTCATATTACCGCCTTTGATATAAATATACATGTTAAATATTACTGATGGAATAAAAAATATACCGATAGTCGGTACTAATGCAAGAAGAGATTTAAAATTTTAAAAATGAAACTGTCAGGAACATGGGACAATTTAAATTGTTTATAAAAGATCTAATTATTATCAATTATTCTTTATTCAGATTGATTAAGATTATTTTAGAAATTAAATAATAATAGTAATGGTTTACTCTTAATTTTGCCGGCTGGTCATATTTTAGTAAAAAAATAGACGCACAAAAATTATATGCCAGTTTTAAATCTTTATATTGATGTTCAGAATAATTGCTTTTAAACTTTTAAGTTATTTCTTTATAAATAGCTTTGCAAACTTGCTTATTGATTGAAAATTTTTTTATTGTGTCAATTAAATTTAAATATAATACATAAATATAAATAAATGTTTTAATAAATTAATTTAATACTCTTAGGTGTGTATCGCTAAATTTTATCAAATTATTTTAGAATTTTTATATTAAGCATCTAATTAATTATTAAACTATAACAAGCCCTTTAATGTTAGCTTTTACCTTTTTAAATTAAAATTAACAGCTTCTTCGGTTTACATTAAATTTTAGAGTTGTTTTTAACAAAATTTTCCATTACAAAATATTATGAGCGAATTTTAAATATACTACAAGGATTTTAATATTATTTTAATTTAGTCTATTTGTAAGTTTGTCGTTTTTTTATAAAATAAGATTAGAAGTATTTTAATAATTAATCGTTTTGCTGATAAAATTTTTCAACTACTTTTTACAAATTTTAAAATTACCAAATAGTTGTTTTAATTGTTCCATCTCACAATAGACTTGCAATTTAAATTAATGTTGGAAATGATCACCAATTTAATTAAACCTGGAGTGTGTTCGCATATGCACAGATGATAAATACAGGAATTCGCAATAATATAACACAATATAATATGTAAGCGTAGTGTGAAACGCTTTGGTTCTTTTCTATTAAAAATATTTAATTAGTAACATTAGTGCTACATTAAATGAACTTTTACAATAACGTGAAGCTGAAATATTATTTTTTATGGTGTTAAAGTAACTATATTAACTGTCGTGTAGGTTACTGATTATTTGTAGTGTTTCCTTTTTTATTACAACGTAAAAGATCAAATAGAAAATAATATTAACCTTGTATTATTTATGTTTCATAAATGTGGCTTACTAGCGAATAGCAAAAACTTTACAATTTATTTTTAAAGAAATCTATATACAAAATTTAATATTTCGTATCGAAAGTTTTGCCAATAATAGAAAACGATTTAGATTTATGATGTCGATCACATAAACATCTCTTTTTATGGGCAAAACCTAAACAGATTACTTATTTTACTACAATTTTTATGAATTTTCAAACTATTGCCGTTTTCGCAGCGTAGGTAATAATAAACACATTTATGAAAAGTGTGTTTAAGTTTTTTGCAACTTAATAAGAATTACAACTTTAATAAGAAAAACCTTTAAAATATTTGGCAATTCGGTAGTAGATAATTTATTTTTGAAGTCACAAGAAATCATGCGATTGAAGTAAGCAGAACATAAAAGCTTTTCTCACGTTTTATTTGACTTCTTAAGAGTCTTAAGATATTTAAAAATCAATTCGATGCTATTTGGTTAGAAAAATAGGAAAAGCATTAGATAAATCATGCATAATATTATACTTTAAATACTGAAAACGGAATATTCATTAGCCACCTTTTTTAAATTAGCATAAGTAACGAATTAATTAAACAACATTTCTAAGAAACAAATATTTTCATAATGGCTAAATAAAGTATCCGAAAATATAATTTGAGTAAGTAATGAGGACGCCGCAGCTATGTTAATTCGACTGAATTATTAAATACACCCCAGCCACAATTTTAACATCTTTGTCTTATGCATTAAGTTGGGTCTTGCACATTATTACGAATTTTAAAGATAAATTTTCCTATTCTGTTCTTTAAGAAAACGAGACATCAATTTCTTTTAAAACATATGTCGCTATTTTGCTCTCCAGCATTCTTTAGTTCAAATGTAACATTTTGAATGCAAATTGTTTCAGTGGTATTAGCAATTTTTGGATCTAAATATTTTTTATCCAAATAAAGCTTGCTTTACCACAATCGTGTCATGCTTCAATTTGTCAAATTTGTTCCGTAAATGCTTTATTGTGATATATTAAACTCAGAGGTTCTCAGCTTTTATCATAATGCTAATTTTCAACGCGTAGCAGACCAGTTACAGATTTTAAAATAATTATCATAACTAAGAAGAGGTTATAATAATCGTCGAATGTATATTTACGGTTTTGTTACCTCAAAAAGTTGAACAAACACGGCTTTACGTAAGAGACAATTAGTTTATATTTGACTTGTAAGCAATGTGCCTTAAGGTGGGATTCAAATAAGCATAAATTTGCATCTACAACCGAATTTTCCTGTTATTTGAAAACTTCTGTAAAAATTTAATATTTTTCTTATGTGTTATATTATTTGTTTTGCCAATTTAATTCCTGAAGCGCGTCGCGTAAAATGTGGATGTTTCCAAGAGCCGGTAAAATTCAGTTTAGATTTATCCATACCTTCAAGAGATACAGTTAACGAGGTTAGACTTACTATCTAGATTGCAGTAGTTTAGATCCCTTTGGTACTATAAACAAGATATTTCTCAAACATGTCAATTAATAGGTTTTTATCCGTCGTCTTTTCTAGAAAATATCAATCCATTTACACAGTAATTTTAAAATTTTAGATTTAAGTTTCCGGTAAATGAATCAAGTTTTATCACTAAAAATATATTAAGCTTTGTACGCACTTTACGAAGCTGCCTTACGAGGTAGGCCTCGCGAGGCAATAGCGTCGCAAAATGTATCTAGAAATATACCTTCTCATGATTAATTATAAGCTTGGAAACATTCATTTTCATAAACAAATTTATAATTAAAAGAATCGACTCAACTTATAAAATAAAATACCTAATTATTTAAATCTTATTAATACCACAAAGTAAATGAAAATTTAAATTATTTTCTAAATTTAGATACACATAATTTAATAATTACGTACATGGTTTGTAAGTTAGTGGTATATATTTGTTTCAGTTATTAATATTAATAATTTTGTTTTCACCAGTCGTTGTGTAGTCCTACAAACCAAGAAAACAAAATAATAAATAACAAATAAATATTTTAAAGCAATACATAGTGAAAATATAAAGTACTTACAATAAAAACATGAATTACATTGAACCTTACCTATAAATTTTTATTATCAAATATTGTAAAATTTAAAACGCATAATTATTGATAGATATTATGTAGCGAATACTCATTAAAATAGCACACTAGTTCATAATTTAGCTTAGATTAAGTACCCAAGTATGACATTAATATTAACTTTATCCTGTTGGGAAACTTTGTTTAATTAACTCGATCGCTCTCGTTTATATGTTGTTCTTTGATTAAATCCGACAAGATATGGTTCCACTCAAGTAACCTCATCGTGCAGCTGCCTCGCAGCAAACATTGTCCAGACGTTATAATGTATCTATGAAGGACGGGCTTGCCTCGGCGATCCATGTCAACTTATTGAATTCCCATAAGCAAAATCACCTTCCAAATAGCGCAAGATATACCTCGCGAGGATGCCTCGCAAGAATCACGGATTACTCTATAAGAGTCATGTGTATAAAGCTTAAGAGTACTTATTTGGGAAGATTTAAATATTAAAACTTTCTTTTTGAAATGTGAAGAAAACCAAGCATTGTTATCTATCATATGAAAGTTTTATATTGCAAATTATAAATTTCCAAACGAGTACACACAATTGCGACAGTTACTGACAAATATAATAGTACACTTACAATAAATTTCACCGAATAAAAAGATTTTCAAATATTGTGGTAAAATCCTATCACTTATTTCTGTTTTATCTTTGTATATCAGCTTAATAGACTATGTAGTCGATGATACAGCGTATACCTCCTAACTGTGGTAAAACTCAACTTAAAAGAAAGTTTAGAATTTAGAGTATTAAGCCATGGTGGGTGTACGAGAATTTCTGCAATGATTTTACGTACAGGAAATTTTACACCCTTTAAACTGCGGTATACCTCCGGTAGTCAATGTATTAGTAAATTTTATAAAGTCGTTAAAGAAGCGAGAACGTTATTTTTCAATTAGCTAAAATATCACACGACCATTTACAGGGTGCGCTAATTTAAACTTTTCTATAGTGGAAACTAGACAATTATAAGGAATATGAAAAAAATAAATAATAATTTTGAATGTCTTTTTGTAAGAGGCACTTAATGCTAAAAATCTATATTTGCTATCATGGTTGGTTTAAATTTTTCACGTTTTATTGTGATGACATGGTTATTTGTAAAACTAGGACTATTTAAATGATTCAGAAACCTACCGTAAGAGTTAAGTCGTAGCTACTTAAAACTAATATGAAATTTAAATAAAATAAATAAATTTTTAAATTAGCTGTTTTTTATCACTATATTGCTATGCCCCTCACTTTACAAATATATAAATTTTTACCCTCCTGTGAAATTTGTTGGGTTACATAGATTATTTTTTATTAGGATGAGACTCTTAAGTAATTTTAATTAATTTCAATAAAATTCAATGATATTTATTCAATATTTAATACTTAAAAACACTATCATAAATTTTCAATATAAAGTTTTACCACAATTCAATGATTTTGAATTCAAATTTAGTCGATATTTTTAGACTTTTTTTTGCATAAGATCAGTTGTTAATGGTTTACAAATGTGCCGTTAGTTTTAATTTTCTAATATTTAATTCGTAATTATCTCAACGTTCTCTAGAAAATTATCACTGAATGACATCATAAAAATTTTAAAATTTTAACTTTACGGTGTTTGTTGTTAAAGTTTTAATGACGTACGTACACTATAGTTTTCTCACCATATGTTGTTAATTGTTGGTTATGGTTCACTGGTTACTAGCATTTGGTCTTCCTTGCGGATCATCTCTGCTACTGTTCGTAATTAATCTGGAGCATCTTTTGACTCACTGTCTATTCCATGTAAATTATATTCACTTTTATTGATTGCGGCCTGTTTTATTTATTATTTCAAAATTTTAATTTTTGTTAACACAATGTCCAAATTTTATCAAAGCTACAAATTACCTAACGACTTTCTCGTTTGCTCAATCGTACCGCAATGTTTTAATTAATTCTCCTTTACGCCGTGTTGCTGCAAAATTTCCAAGTTTGTCCCCTCCTAGAGACGATTTCGCAGCGCGAAGTTGAAATGGTAAACGAATCTAATGTAGTTCGCTGCACTTTCTGTTTTATTATGATTTTTAAAAACTTTAAAATTTTTAACCTTTTAATCCTTAATTGATTTATCATCTTCAGCCTTTGCTAGTCATTAACTTTTATTGTCTTCTCATTTGAGGATTCTATAGTCTAAAAATCTCTTCCTTCTTAATCAAACGTAGTTAGTTCAACAAATTTCCAGGCGAGACTTTTATTTAGAAATAAATTTTGTAATTAAAATCTGTTTTGTATTAGAATTAATCAACATATCATTCAATTATTAACTAAAATTTTCGGTTCTCGTCCCTGTAGAAGTAAATCTTTCACTCCGAAAACTTTCTGTATTAAAATAAAATAATTCTGTGAATTGTTAAATAAAAATTCATGACAATATGTTAAAAGTAAGACAAACTTAAAAATAAATAAACTAAATAAAATGCTAAAATAATGAATTACTTTAATTACCACAAAAATCCAATTAAAAAATTAATTTTTTAACTTCTTTTTTTATTATGAGACAAACTTGTTCAAAGAACACCAATTTTTTGAAATATTGATTTAGTGCCCAAATTTAAAATTTCAAATTACTTAACAAATCAAAATATTTGCGTTATACATATATAAAATTTTGAATATAAAAATTATTATATACCTATACATTTAATTAATTATAAAAAAATTATATAATTTTATAATACCTAAATAATAAATCTTTTTATCAAAATAAATATTTAATATGTAATGCACAATTTATTATTACAAAAGAGAAATACAAAAAAAACTAAAGCAAAACTATAATTTTCCTTTTATACAGAATATGTAGGTATCTTTTTACTAAAGCACAAAATTTTTACTAAGCATAAAATTGAAATTCAATATGAAGAAAATAGTTGCTGTGCAACAAGCAAATAAAAAACAATAGGAAAATAAATAATGGTATATTAATTGAATTTATACATTGTAGAAAAATCAGTTAGTGAAAAACGTTAATGGAAAGCATTAAATTATAATTATACTTTCCAGTTTTTTTTTTAATATTTAACGCCGTTGATATTTTAGAAACGCAAAATGGACTTCTCATAAAAGTGGTTATGGCAAGTATATTTTTCTTTAACCTTTTACGCCACCTGAGCTCCGTATATTGCTTTTAGGGTTGTAGCTATTGTGTGGTTGGAAGTAAAATGCAAGGTTTTTGCAGTCAGTCAATAATAATCACCAGAAACATAAGACGTGTTTTTATTTATAAGCGAATGCATTAGAAACTTCTTTTTTAACAAAAAGTGTCATGTAAAATGTAAAAAGGAGCTTTTCGAGTCAATAACCTACAACCCACAGATTTAAGTTACGGCGTTTTACATTTATTCTTTATTTGTGTTAAACATTGAGGTTAAACCGTGTCGTTGAATAAAATGGATAAAATCAATGTATCAAATAAAATCTCCTGTCGTAAATGCCAAATAAGCATCGTTTTTTTACATGGAGAAATTCCAGTTTCATTGAGAAAAATATGCTTCAGAAAATATTTTTTATTAACGCTCGGTATACATTATGTACTTCAATAAACAAGAGTTTAAAATAAAAACAAATTATAGGGAATTTTAATTGGATAATTTTTTTGGTTTTAAAAGTGGAAACGTTAATTAATATCGTGAGAATCAAGCTCGGCCTTTTAAAATTGATATCAATGTGTATGTGTGTGTATTAATTACTTATTCACAAGAGCATTTTTTCAGTTTATAGCTCGACGATGAATATGTTGACGTTTTCGTATATTTATTTAATTAATTAATTAAATTAAATATTATAATTTATTACAGAATACTTAAAATGTTGATGTTCACAAATAATATTATTTCTTACGTGAAAATGAAAGCTTCAGTGTAGATTGATGTTTTAGTTGGTGTTTTATTTTTACACAATTTATAAGTTTTACAATTTTGACCTTTAACTTTGAAACTTAAATCTTCTTAACGTGCTTTAAAAAACCAAAAAGTTTTAAAAAAACTTTAGTGTAGCAAATAAAAACGTAACGATGGGTAAGTTGGAATGTTAAATAATATTTTCGGTTGTTGTATTTTTAACATAATTGATTTTGGTTTAATTAAAATTTTACTTACTTTCCGCTATCAGTAGGTAACCAATTTATTTGGTATATTTTAGTCCTGCCCAAATTAAAAATTTCTCGTATATAATTTAGTTAGGATTTTACCTTTGAGTCATTTAAAATTTTTACGGACTAAATTCACAAAGTTTGCGGTGTGAACACTACAGGTGACCGACCATACCTAAGCTTGCATTAACGACAGCACTGGCTACATAGGTGTTAATAAATAATAATAAAATCAATGTTAACCTGTCACGAAATTTCTATACGTAAATATCCTTAATGATTTTCTTTTTATTTCTTTTGTGGATAATTATTATGATTAATTTTTATAGTCAGTTAACTTTGTTACGAAAAGTAGAGTAAAATACTATAGTAATATGTATTTCATCGTTTCAAAATTAATTTATTTAACATAAAAATACTTTTTTATGCGAAAAGAAAAATATTACAACATTTAAGAATCCTATTGCAACCGTAACCATTGTCAGTTATAAATAATAAAAACAAGCAATTCAATAATATTGTAGATTGAAATTTAACAATGCATTAAGTGCAAGCAGTCAATGTTCAATAAATAACTAACAAGAGGTGAATTATTAACTTAAAAAAATTAAATTTATCAGATTTGTTTGGTACCGAAAGTATCAGTTTTTTGAATGAACTTTCAAACATGATCCTATCTGCTAGAAGTTCATATATTGCTATGATATAGTCTGTAGATAGTTTATTCTAAAGACAACTCAAATATAATGTCAAGATCTATTATTTATTTATTTTAATTAAGTATAAATGTTTTATGGTATAATGTAATGTCAGCTTGAAGCAAGCTCTACGTTCACATTTTGTACTTGTCTTAAGTTAGCTGCTTCTTAATTACTACAGTCATATTATACAGACATCAACACAATAAGAAAAGCTGCTTTGAAGTTTTAGAATCCTGCAAACTTATTATAATAACGACAAAATTTTATTATTTTGTTAGCATAAAGAATACTTTGATTTTAATAATTTAAAATAAGTTAGCACAAATATCAAGTACAAGAGTGTTTTCAAAGTGTAAAGTAAACAACAGCAAAGTTACTAAATAAGTGGAATGAATGTATACAAAGTAGTTGATAAGTGTGTCCGGGTGGTGTTTTATTGTCCTTTGTGGCACTCACCCTGGAGACACAATGAATTGTGGGCTAGAAGCGGAAGCGTTTCAAAGAGCACACGCTGCATGCGGTCTGATTACTTCCTCTTACGCTGACCCCGACTTCAGAAATCTCACCAATCTACTCATTCCGTCAATTTAACTATAAAATTTATAATATTTAAATTACTTTTATAAAAATTTTAAATTTAGTTGTTTGCTTGTATACTTTTTTTGTCATTTTTGTCACAAATATTAGGTATCATCCAGAATAAAATATTATCCAGCAAAACATCAGGAATTATAACATTACCACCCATCTATTTTATTTACTACCATTCTTCTGTTCGTTACAGCTCTTATTACTATCACTTTAGTTTATAATTTAATCTGGTAAACCCTTCCCTTCCTTTATTATTTTCTGTATTTATTTCGTGAATTTGATTCATATTTATGGTTGTTACCTTTTTTTTTTCTGTTTTATAATTTCTTGAATTTTAGCTAGTATAAGTTACTATAGTAATGGCTAGAGTTTATGTAATTCTGTATCTTCTTAAAGTGAAGTACCTTTCTAGTCTTAATCTTTACATTTTATATGCATATTATTCTTTCAGATATCAGTACAAAGCCCACGCATGCCTATTTTGTATTAATTTTATTTCTTTAGTTTTTTTTTGTTTTATTTTTGATTGGATTCCTGTTTCCGTTAGGTACGTTGTTATATTTACATACTTGTTTGTTTCCAGCAGCTTTATTGTTTTAATTTTTGTGTTTCTGCTTTCAGTGATTATCAAATATTTGACAAGGTTAGCACCCTACCAGAATATTATAGAAGTGCTCACAAAACCACGAATGCCAATTGTAAAAACTTGATGCTTTAATAGTGAAAAACATAACGAAAGTTTTAAAATAAGTTAAAGAAGAAGTATCTATACATCTACCGAAGGAAAATTCCTTATAAAGCTTTTACATGACTTGTAATTTAATAATTCTATTATTTATATTTACTTTCCTTTCTTTTACTACGCCTCTTTTATATTTACTTCCATCTCTAATTATGTATACCGCCGCTTTTAATTTTTTGTCTAATTTTATAAATAAATTTTATTGTAAATTTAACGCGGAATCCAAATCATAGCATAAATAATTTTTTGAAATTATTATTATAATCAATTAATATCTCATCATTTTAACTCCTTAATTATATAAATTATTATTATTAACTTGTGAAATATTTTTATTCAGTTTTCAGCAAAGTTTATCGTTGTTATACCATGTTTATATATTTTAATTCTGTAAAACACCTCGTGACACCAATAACTAATTAAAAATCCACTTTAAAAAATTGGCTTTTAATAATTTCAGCTTGAAAGAAATCCTGAATGTAAACTACGTTTATGCATATTATCCGGTGTGTGCATACGCTTAGTTGAAAAATGCTATTTAATGTTTACAAGCAGAAAATTATACTTTAAAACGTAGTTTGCGTGTACGCGACTCAAATACCTTTAATTAAAATTTACTTTAACAAACAATCACAAAGTTTAAAAATATTCACTTAATAACACACCTTAATACATTTATTCCATGCTGAACGCCATTTACCTGTTAACTGGTGGCAAAATTCTTTAAATTCTGACGTGACAAACAAAACGTATAATGCAATAATGCAATTTTTCGAATAATAATGACACAATTGAATTTCCTGTTATGTAAAAGAGGTTATTAAAAATCTTAAAATTATGGAGTACTGTTAAAGGTACATGTAATAAATTGCAAGTAATTTTGCCTGGTTAAATTATATAAAAATTTCAAGTGTCTGAAAAATCTTGGCAATAAATTTTTTAAGTTAATTTGTATCGTGACGATAAAGGAATACGACAAGTTTTCGGGTAGTGAAGCAGTTAGATCGTAGAAGGCCTTCTAGTTGAAAGTCTTAAAGTACAAAATTTTAATTTGCATTTTTTATTGTCACAGAGCTTCCGTTTTTTATAATTTGTTTTTTTTTGTAATAATTTATAGTATTAAAGTTATTATTAACCTGAAATTGATTTTTATTATACCGACCCCAAGGGATATTAAGGATCAGATTAATCAACTTAAATTTACTCCATCAGTTGTTATCCAATACCTGCAGGTTATTGATAAAATGTTATAATTTTACCTAAATAGGTTATTACTGACATGTTGGAAATAAATTAAGTTAAAATAAATATTGTATTTACCATACTTGGATTATCAAAAATAGCATTTATTGCTTTAGGTTGCTAAACTGCCATAAGCAGTAGGTACAAATCTAAAAGTAATAATAATAAAATGTAAATTGTATGTATTTATTGTAATACAGGGTTTATTATGTACAGTCTGTTATTGAACTTAGGTAGAATAATTGTAAGATTATTGGGTTACGAGGAACATCAATACCAATTGGTTCAAAGCTGGGTAAAATGCAATGAATAAGAGTGTGGATGAGGTTGTACAAGTTGGACACACCCACCGTATCAAACGAAAAGTTCTTATAAAGTGAATGGTAGGAAACACGACTTGTACAGTTTTAGTTCTACCATCAGAAAGTACATATAAAATTAAATTTTCAGAAGCAGGTTCCGCCACATAGCTAGGCCCTTGAGATACTAAAATAAAATATGAAACAGACCAATAAACGACCGAGATAATGTGGTAAACGTTTATATGTTTCGACCTCAAGCATGAGCCAAGTTATCCTGCGAGAGTTTTAATTTTTTTACGCTCAAAAAACTAGCATCTACAATTTAACGCGGAATTCGAGCAACTGCTCTAATAATTTGGTGAGTTTCAATGAGATTTAAACTTACTACCAAATTCGTCAACCTACCTATACATTTATTATACGTAATAAAATTTATAAATAGATAACTATATAGTTAAAATATTGCTTTTCCAATCCTGTTGAGTAATACATTTATTACATATCAGTTTCATCTAATCGAAACTTGAAACTTTTACACTGCAACATATTAATTTATACTTGCAGTACAAATGCAATGCCCTATATTAATGCGAATAAACTCCACTGATTTAATCTAAGCGAGTTTTCCAAATTAGAATCTTCAATCTTCTCCAAACAATGCAAGTGTTTTTAAAAGTATGTGTGCAGTCATGAACAAAATCAAACGACAAAAAATAATTAAAAAATAAGAGAATATGTCTTCGGTCGTGTGATCTATCATACAAGATAGATACATTCTTTATAAAACGTAATTTTTGCAAAAAATAACAGTGCTGGTCACATCTTATTACTTGATGTAGATTTTAATGTTACCCGAAGGGACTCTTCATCTTCAGATGCATACTGCTAAGCGGCGCCCATGTGCAGATTGCAATATTGCATCAGCAATACCGCATCGACATGTATCCGAAAGTTTCAGACGTCTTTTATGAAAAGTTTTGCATAAAAAGCTATATATGTTGAAATTTTTTTTGTTTTATATGAATATTTTTATTTCAAAAATAAAAGTATTAATAATTAGTGTTTAATTGATATTATGTATACTATTCAATATTAAATTTGGTTATTAGTTAATGCCTTAGTAAAATTCCATTGAAGACCACTTTAGATTGTGATCACATGTTTATGTTAAAGCTGTAAATACAGGTTACAATACGTAAGCCTATTCGAGTCTTTCACATGTATTCGAAAAATAACAGGTTTTTTAATAAATACAGAACTCATGCTTTTTTAAAGAAGGCAGTAACCATTCAGAAAAACTATTAAATTAATTATCTCTCTCTTATCAGATAAAGTTTTAAGTAATAAGTAAAAATGAGGATGTGCTTATACCAGCGTACCGCAGTTTAATTCGGCAATTCAAGATATATCGAATATTTTTATAATTTTAAGCTATAATTATTATATTTTGTAATAAAATTAATTTTGACATGTTAGATGAAATTGAAAAATAATTAAATTCATAACTTACATAAAATTGTTCAAAAACTATTTAAATTAATGATATAGTTTGCGACACCCTGTTATAACTGATGTTTCGATTTTCTGAATCTCATCAGGCAAACCTGGAAAAATTATTGTAATGATTGAAAAGTTATGCTTTTAAATTAAATATCCGTTATATTAACAATATGACAAATCAATACGTAGATCTGTCCTGTATATTTCTCTAACGTTTTAATTTAGGTTTTTTTTTGGGGTTTGTTTAGTTTTCCGGTTTAGAATTTTTCAAAATAAGTTTATTTATTCATTTTGGCTTCAAGTAGGTATAATTTTTGTTTTTACAAAAGTCAAATAAATTTGACTTTAAATCAAGTTTGAATTTTTAATTTAAAAGCATAACTTTTCAATCCTTTCAATAATTTTTCCAGGTTTGCCTGATGAGATTCAGAAAATCAAAACATCAGTTATAACAGGGTGTCGCAAACTATATCATTCATTTAAATAGTTTTTGAACAATTTTATGTAAGTTATGAATTTAATTATTTTTCAATTTCATCTAACATGTAAAAACTAAATTTATTAAAAAATATTATCACATGTTAATAACATTTACCATTTTATAATTTTTATATTTTTATATCCATGTTAACTTCTAGCGTTCTAGCTAGTTAAAAATTATTGAAAATTCTTCAAAACAAAAAGAAGAAGCGAAGCTGAAAAAATTTTCGACTAAATCTTAACACTTATTTAGACTTACGTTTCTCTTAACCGATGCGATGCAACCAAACATTAATGATTAATCTGAAAGGTTTACTGTTTTGTGAAAGCTGTTGTTTTACTTTACTGCGAAAGATAGATAGACACCACTAATATTTAGTGATATATTAAAAAAGAAAATATAAAACTGTAACACTGCCACCTGTGTAAAAAAGTTAAACAATTAATTTTTATGAAATAGAAATTTTGTATTGCTTAACACTTAATTTGCAATCCTTGAAAAAATTAATTAACACATTTCTATACTATTTAATTATAAAATTGAAATATTTTGAAGTTGTTCTTTAGGTTTAGTTAAAATTTATTTTTTTATTGCTTCTTATTATCCCTTTCTGGTAACTGTATCATATATCAGAAATAGTTAGTTAAGTACATAATATGAATTTCAAAGGAAACCTAATGACAGGGACCAAGAGCATCCAAGTATGTTAAAGCACATCATAATCTATTAGGAATTAATTTTTATTGTAAATAATTTAGTCTGGAAATATTTAATTTTATTCTAAAATAAAATAAAAGTAAATATACATATATTTTTTACTTTGTTTCGTTGTAGAATATAATCTATTCGAAAGAATATTTATGTAAGTTTAATAAATCAGAAGTAGTTGACACCTTTAGTTTTGTTGTTTAATTTGACGGAAAAAATGCCTAATGTCGAATCCTTAAAATTTTATTTTATTAAAACTATTTATTAAAACTAATTTTAGTATTGATATTATTTGATATAATCTATCTATCAAGTTTTTAAAATTTTTCTAAAAGAATACAAAAATCTTTGGCAAAGTAAATTACGTGTCCAGTAAATTTTACTTAAATCATGAAAAAGTAGTCATTATCAAGAACATAAGGAAATTTAATTTACATAATAACAGTGTATAAAAATTTATTGCCTGAATAGTCAATTTGACAAGAAAAGAGGTAGTTTGGGGTTTAATAAAAAATGCATTGAATTGTAAATGATGAGTAATGGGAATCTGAAACTATTATTATGCTGGCGTTATTATGAATTACTACATTTTAAAAAATGTTTAGAATGTAATTATTGAAATAAATATTGTTAAATTGTCGATTCACTTTTTGAAATCAGGTTCACTTTATCTGAAATCTGAAACTTGCGAAAATACTTATACCCTCAATTTGTGTATGTTCTGGATAACGTTATTAAGGTGAAATAAGTTTTTTTGAAATGTTGCTGCATTTAACCTTAAAATCACAGCCTCCCTTCGTTCATTCGACACTCCAGATTTAAGATATTTTATAAAATGTTCAACGATGGCAAATCGTTTAGTTACTTTTAAAATTGATTCTTTTGAGACACTTAGTATAAATGAGAGACGGAGAAACATATAGCGCTTGCAGGCATAAAGTCGTTTGTCACTGTTAAAGTATTTTGTCTTCTTTTTTGTCGTAAATAGGATGAGTTTTTCTTTAGAAAGGAAGGGTCCGTTCGTAGTTATTTGCTGGGTGTCGAAGTTCGCACGGCAAAGCGATTATCTATTAGATGAAACAATGCCAACTGTAACAAACAATATCTTACTAACAGTTCCACAAAATTAAGATTGGTAAAAACTTAATGAAGCAGTTCAATACCATGTTCCATTATCACACACGTTAAATAATGAATGAACTCATAAAGAATGACTTGCGTGACTTGGTTTTCAATTAATTCTGTAACAACCTTTTTATCGTTATACCTGTTTTTATGTTCTGAATATTGCTTCTTCCTTTATATTCATTCATTTGATTTTTCATCAGCAATTTCATGAAAACGTCATTTGTACGCTCGAAAGTGCTTATATTCACAACAAGCAAACTACAGATGTTTTCAAATCGGAGCTTCAATATGTACGCCAAATGTAATATGTATGCTAAATTTGATTTTTATCAAAATACGCCGATGTACAACAGTTAATAAAAAGGTGTCATGGTATGAATTCATATTTCAAAATAATCGGTGTTGAATTTCACCTACATTAATTGATAATTTAAAAATTTACACTAAATTAGTATTTTTAGTTTTAATAATTAAGTTCGCGTTCTCCAAAAGACAGAAAAGTTTGCTTATTAAAAGTCGAAAGTTTGTTGTAAAGTATTACGCACGAATGCAGGTATTATTTTCGGCATATAATGAAAAAATTATTTTATTTTTAGCCAAGCGTTGCAAAAAGTTTTATCTTAAAATTTATAAGGAATAGGCATTTCGAATAAAGAATTTAGTTTGATAGAATATGTCACTGAATGACTGAGCGAGTTTGTAGGTTAGATAGTTATTTCAGCTGAAACGATTCAGAGGATTCTGATAAAATTTAGGATATAAAAGTTTCAGGGAAACAAAGACACCATCAATTTTTAATTTAAATTTAACAATTTATATTTTACTTTTGAATTTAAAACAAACATTTTTCAATTAAAGCTTTCATATAATGCCCTCCTCACATACTTATAATAATTATCACGCTTAGGGGAATATTTAAAAATTGTACAAAATACGGTTGTGCTGAAAGAAAAATAATACCGACATTTAAAAGCTACTAATTTATTTTGATAACGAATGCTATATATTAGTCGGGTATTTCATTCCTCTTGCGTGGGTTTATTAAATATATTTAATTTTCAATATTGTAAAACTCAAAATTAAATTTATTTCAATAGAACATTACACTTAGGGTAAAAGTACAAATATAAACCGCGATCTAAAATGATAAAATTTTGTCAAGAAGCAACGAAAGAAAATTTGTCTTTCTTCTCTAATTAACCAAGTTTCCAAATATTTCACTAAATAGCTTTTAAAAGCTATACAAAAAGATAATTATTTACTAAATAGTCATAGATTGTAATTCATAATTGTCATAGATAGATTGTTTTAAAATTATATGTATATAGAGAAAAAAACCCTTGGATACAAAATCAATATTATAATTTTTTCCGAATTATAGAAATATCAATGGGTATTTAATAGATTTAGTGCATCATACTATAAATAAATACTTTCCTGTTGGTAAAACTTTCTACATTTAATGATATTTTCTTTCCGGGTTGAGACAATTGTTGACAGCTTCCAATTTTCGGGAAATTCATCTTTCATGAAAGACCTGTTTGTGTCGTTCACCTAACAATAATCAACCATAGAGTAAATACATCTTTCAATACACGCACGTTATTAATTTTGTCTATGTTACTATTTCTTCTTTCTATAATTCTACAATAATTTTACTTTAAAGTTTATTGTTATAATTTATTTATTTAGAAATAATTAAGTATTACATATATTAATTCCAAATTTTACCGGTTTAATTATGCTTTAGAACCGTTCTGCCGATTCTTACTTAAATTTTTACTTTTGCTCTTGTAACGCATTATACTATTGTTTTTATTTTTTTTATAACATCACATATTATTACTCGTTGATCCGTTTTTTTCATTTTAAGTTTTAAATAATTTAATTAAAGATGTACTTCACTTTTTATAACGCATTTATTTCGAAAGGAAATTACTCCAATCTTTTTGTTGACAACGTCAAACTTACTACAAATCCATCAAGAGTTTTTCATTTACTTAAAAATTCTAGAAAGCTTTGTATCGATTTTTCAAAATTTTGCAGTTGGCGTAATGAAAAAAACATGATGCTAAAATAAATATCTGGAAAATGAAATTCAATTACTATAATGCAATTTCTATTTTTTTAAAATACTAATAATAAAGTGTATTAAAGCGATTTCTGAATAATTAAATAATGTACTTTAATAATAATTGCAGCTTTTGTTTAAAAATACTGAATTTCAAAAACAAAGCAGCAAAATGCAGGTAATATTAAATATTCCAAATATGATGATTTTAATTTTGTCGTTTAATGCAGATAAATTCGGTATTCTACACAAATACTTTCAGTTAAAGCGCGTATACTCAAATTATAATATTATTATTGAATGAAAATTTCGATTTAAAGCTGTATTATATCCATTCTGCAACTTGAGGTGTGGTAATTGACCATAACCACAGAAAAATATGTGTACTTACTTTGTGAACTGAAAGGAAATTACGTTTCTAACATAGCAGAACATCAATCGGCAGGCCCTTTTTTAAAGATTTCTACTTTCCATAGCTACGGATAACTGTAAAAATGGTGTCAATAGAAAATTTCCTTCGAATTGCTGCTAACAAATTAAACTATTACCATTATAATATAATTTTACTATAAAATTTATTTATTCAATGAAGTTATTGTTTACGTTTGTTGTTACTTTTTACAAAACTACAAGATTGCTTTGTGAAAGCTTGCTTTATATTTTTATTCTAACTTATAGAAACAAGATCATTTTCATACTTATCCGTTATAATGTAAAGCTGGAATTTAAAAATAACTGATTTACCATGTTATTTCCCTATGTTCACATTAAAGACTTGGCACCTAGTATATTAGCAATGTTAGGTTTATAAATCAGATTAAAAACAGATAAAATCATTATCTTAAATTTATCTGAACATTATTTTGATTATCAAATGTTACTAACTTAGTAAAAGTAAAATTAAACAAACTTACCAATTAAATATTATTTATTTATTATCAGCATACGAGTAAGTCGGAATTCAGAATAAAAATAAACATAAAAAAATACTTAAGATATATGAAATATAAATATAAATAAAAGCTTAATCGAGAATTGAATAACGTTGAAGTAATTCTGATATTCGCAAAAAATCATGCAGCTTAAGATTTCAATATTATTTGATACTTTATTTAGCTTTTATTTGTATGTATATTTCTTATTTCTTGTGTATTTTTTAAGCTTATATTCATTGCGAATCTTTTTTTTTATTATCCGGTTCAAATTAGATAAAATATAAATTAATCAAGATAAGTAGGTTAATAAAAAAAGAACTTAAAAATTAATTTTTTATTAGTGGATTGAATGCAATTAAATACAACATTAAACGATGTTCTATTGACTTATTACATTTACGTATGTATGTATTCTTTACTTTACAATTAAAATTCATTATTTTAACATTTTTGTTTAGTTTGTTTATTTTTAAATATTGATTATTTTATTCAGTTCAATGCAGATAAACAAGCTAGCTAACTTTCATTGATAATAATTTATAAACTTACAAATTTTATTTACTACTAAGATAATCAAGACATTGCTTAATTTATCTACTATTTACTAGTTAGTTAATAAACTAGCTAAGTTAAGTCGACTAACTAGCTAGTTAGTCGGAAAATAATATAAGGTATAGGTACTAGAGGATAATAGGGCCTAGAGACTAATAAGGTGCAGGTTACAAAAACGTTAAGATCTTTTACACATTATATCAAAATTTTTTAGAAAAACCAAAATATGCACACACACTTTTTAGAACTAATAAAACGTTTAAAGTTAGCACAATATAAAAGCACCGTGTGTATGTATATTATATTCGCGAAACGTTTTCACCATACTATGGCATCGTCAGGATAGATATGATCCATTTATTCTTCTTTTACACAACATTGGAATTAAATATAATTATTTAATGATGTCTCATTGCCTTATTACATCACAAAAGTACTTTCACGAATTATAGGGGGGAGTTGTTATTATTTTGTTTTATTAACTTCTAGTGCACAGTTCAAATGCGTTAGTAGTTGGTGCTGTCGTGGTACTGTAGTCAAGAAACAATTTCTCAAACGAGATACTAAGAACAATGTGTACAATGTAGAATCGGTAAAGGCGATTGTGATATATTCAAGCTGTACAATTTCAGAAAAATCATTTCCCTTCGTCTTTTATTTAATTTGCAATAAAGTAAAATTTAATATAAACAGGAATTTTTATTATAATTTAAACTTTCACTGAAATACAATAATTTTAAAATAAGCTAGATTTTATTTGCCTTAGATATTTTACAATTAATTATTCCTTTAAGAATATCGTAGGCACAGGGCGCAAACAAACTTGAGGACAGCAAAACAGCTGAACAAGAAGCAATAATTGCAAACACCGCTTGAAAACTACGAAAAAGTGATGAGAATTTCCATTGAAAGAGTACGATTTTGTGAAGCCGCTAGAAGTGGCCATTTGTTAGATATTGTACAGGATTCTCGGGCTTCCCAAATAATTTAGAGCAAAAATTCTCTTGATTTTAATTTATTTTGAAAGCTATGCAAAAATCAAATCATTTCATTATATTTTCTCGTTGTTTAACACTAACAACTAAACTAATTTTAATTATAAATTGCTAACCTATGATATTATCCTTGTTTCTATATTTTTATGTTTGTACTTAAGTACTTTTACATTAGAAATATAGCCTTCTGTACAGATTATTTAGCACATTTAACGTTAATTTAACATCAAATGATTGTGTAGAATCAATATTCTGACATTCTAATTATTATGTCACATATTAAAAAGTGTAAAAAAATCCAAAAAAAATGCTTTTAACTATTAATTGACCCCTAGTTTGTTCTATAAGACAAAATTGAAATAAAAAAAAGTTCCAATTTAAACTATGTTTTAAAATTTACTTACACATTTCAACATGTGACAAAATACGTTTATTTACGTTGTCTTTAATTTTTTGACGTGATAACGTCTTATAAATTATATGTACCGGCTGCACGCACGAAAAATTGTCACATTCCGCAAGCGAGAGCACGGAACAAGCAAGAGAGAGGCACGATCGGCTTTACATCATACATAGACATCATTTGAATTATAAAATGCCATTAAAAAAACTTGTCCGGCATGAAGTTCGATCTCGCGATCACCAAATGATGCAATTATGTTTCATGCACATAACGCACTAGCCTATTGAGGGTTAATGTATACATAGTTTTAATTCGTATTATCTGTTACATAAACATAATTCAATTCAATTTATAAAAGTATGCAATTTTTCATCAATGTTTTCTTATGACGTTATCACGTAAAATTACCGCGTCCGTAAATCGACTTTACAGACAATCCGCGAGTGCCACGTGTCTTTTGACAAAAAGTGGTACTTGAAGTTTAATAATTATATAATACAGTATGGTTTTATTTTAAGTTTAAAAAAATTAGATTAAATATTTTTTTCAGCAAAGCGTCCGTTAGTTGTGGTTTCAAATCGGTTTGTTAGATCTAAATTATCACTGAAAGGAAGTATTAACGTGTATTAAAGGACTTATAAAAACACAGGGTGCTTTATTAAAGAATTAAATAAATTAATATTATTTTTTCACTATTATTAAATTTGAATTGCAGTAGTTACAAATAATAAATAGTGCAATAATTGCTCAAGTGGAAAATGCTTGCGGCTGTAATAAAGCTTTACTCCTAGGACTGTATATTACATTTTTTATTTACAATAAGATTATAAAAGATAAATTAATAATAAATAATTTTAGTTAACTATTTTTTATTTTGTTAATAACGAAAAACTTTCTGACATGTAGGAAAGTGAAAGTAAATAAATTTCCCAATCACAACTGGAGTTGTGGTCCGCTCCAAAAGCAAATCTACCCAAGATAAACAAAAACACAATAAACAGTTGTAGACCATAGATAACAATCAGTATGTGCCAGCTAATCTTTAAAATTAAAATTGGAGTTTGGCTAGTGGCACAATCTGCTTTTCAGGAGATGGTGAAAAACATGTAATGTTGACTGCATGTCTATGCTTGCAGATCTTAGTGATTTACAAAAAATGTAAGTAGACAAAGTGTCAAGAACGAACTAAACCTTTCAACAGAAGGTTTGAAGAGAACTATAAAAATTCTATTTTGGAGCATAATTTTTACGAATCGTAACAGAACAGGTAATCTCAATCAAATTTACATCTTTAAGAAAGTCTTGCAATCTTTCTAAATCGTACTTTTGTTAATGTTAATAAATTATTATCTACTATAAATAGTCAAAGATATTATAACTAGCCTAATTAAGCACAACTGCAAAATAGAACACATCCTCTTTAATGTATGTTTAGCTAAATCGATTCAATCAGTTGAATATTTGATATTCATTTTCAATAATGTTGTAGTATGTTTTTATTCGCATTTATATTAATATAATGGCAAAAATGGAAAAAGAATGTTCTATTCTATTTTATAAATACCTAATATAACAAACAAGCAAAATAGTAGAATACAAGGTATGAGATTTTTCTGAACATTTTAGTTGTTTTGCATTTATACGAGCATTTGTGGCAAAAATGGAACCCTCCCTCTTCGTTGGCAGTTTCGTTGTAGATATGCTAAAATGCTTCAAGGCCAACGTCAACGTTATTATTAACGTAGAGCTACATGATAGTAAAGGGTCACCTTGTTCAACGTTTTTTATGTTTTATGAGCTCTTACTCTTACAGTATAAGGATGCTCCTTTGTAGTGATAAAAGCTTTCAGCGCCGTTGATGACAATAGTTATGTTAATTATATTGCACGAGTAACTACATAAACTGGCTATAATTATGCAAATCGTAATATTTATACCAAGGCAATGCCTGTAAAATATTAAAAAATGTTTTTATCACTTTTATAGACATCATTGAAAATCTATTCAATATAGAATTTATTATAAATCAATTTGTTTTGGTTACAATGTTTATGCATGTAACCAAACTTTGCAAATTTCCGTTCGGTAGATAATTATAATTTAAAGTTGGATGTGATATGAAGCGTTACGAAAATTACGTACGCTGGTGGATCACATTGTAACCAAACTAATTAGGTGCAACAACACAAGCGATACATAATTTCTAAATAACAAATTGATAACTTCTTGCTACATAATCAATTGAATTTTGATGCAAATAAATTACAACGTCAAAGGAAATTAAAAAGGTTTTAATTATTACCCGCTAACAAAGACACAAAATCCTGCAAATTGAACATCATAATTTAGTCGGTCAAAAATTTAAACGACCAAATAAAATTAAATCAAGCTTATTTTAAATAAAGTTCTAAATTAAGAAGTTGAAAATACAAAGTTTTACATTTTCAGTTTGATTTGCAAGTTTCATTGAAGTAAATTTGATTTCAACAACACTACAATGTTGTTTCTGAATGAAGCTATAGCGTTATCTACAATATTAAGAAAAAAACTTAAATTTAGCATAACAAAACTTGGGTAATATAATTTACGATGTTGAATCTGTAGAATTTTTTATACGAGTATGTAGGTACAATATCTAACTACAATGTTGTATTAACCTATATAATTCTGTAATTTTCAATGACTTTTCACTATCGATATTAGTTCACTCATTTTTTTAAACAGCGCAACAAAACTAAACAGTTTTTTTGTAAAAATAATTGAATCAATTCTACGGAAGCTACATTTTCCAGCTTTGGGCTCTTTTAGTAATTAACTAAGTTGGTTTGATAATTAAATTTATAGTAAGTAATACATTAAAAATAGCTTGAAGCGTTTTGCAGTTGATATATCGCATTCGGAAATTAGAGTGCAAAAGCGAAAACATTTAATTGAAATTATATATTCGTGATCGTCTAACTAAAACGACAAATCATTACGTTACGTAACGAAACTTGGCTGCGGCATCCGATTTGAGAGTAATCTTATCATTAAGAGATTCTTTGTGATAAACGTTTGGGAAATTGCTTATAAATAAATGATAAAAATACCTCACGTTAATATCCAATAATAAAATAGTTAGAAACCTATTGCACCTCCTATTCTAATATTTACTTATCATTAAATATTTTATACGTTGGGATGATTGTTAAAGTCAAAGTTAATTATAGAAATAATTAGTTTCTTGGAGCAAAATTCAAAAATAACAAGTTATTCTTCTACAAAAGCGGTTTGATTAAAAACTTTAGTGCTGGTAGTTTTAATTACTAGAAATGCTAAATTTATTACTAGTGATTCGTTGGCGTGCTCAAACAAAGGGTGCACGCAACACTCTTTTTTTATTAAAAATTATATTGGTTATTAGTTATTTTATAAAAATTAATTAAATTTTATTTCAATTTTACACCGTAAATTCGTCGCGCCGTAAAATCATTACATGATTTATTTATAGGAAGAAATAAATAAATCCCAGGCGTCTACTAGTGCAATCGCGTTAAAAAAATCCGTATTGGCATTAACAATTTTCTTTTATTCATTAAAAAGCCTTTATTAAAGTTTTCATTTATATGCACATAATACTTTTCACCTTCCTGAAAAGTTGTTAAGTATTTTCTTAAAATAAAGTAATAAGATTGAAAAAGCAATTCTTATAGAATTACAAAACAATTTATCGTAAGTAGGACAAACTTTGAAGCTTATATAATTTTAAAAGAAAATTAAAACTGTCAGTTGAGTTTGATAGAAATCGTACCTTGGGTGTTTTTTAGCTGCCGTAAAGTTTATTTTAGAAAAAATTCCATTTGCGATCTAAATTTTTTTTAAACAAACTTATAAGTAGGTATTATAAATTCAGGTTTATTACTCTAAACAAGATATTTTTAATTAATATTGTTTACTTCCATATTATCAGGTCGCTTTCAAATTTCAATTGCGTATATTACCGTTATCATGATTATATGAAGGTTTCGTTTAACATAAATCAACTTTTTATATTCTTTATTAATTTTCTTGGTGGTACATGTAAGCAAGTGCTTACTGTAGTACTATAATAATACCTATAGAACAAGTATTATCCTATTAATGTGTAGTTTGTAATAATACCTTTGTAGAAATTTTGTAAATATATGTATTGCTTCTAGCTATGTAATATCAACTTATACCGCGTATACTAATACAACACGAAGCACAAACTATTTGAATTTTTATTTCTGTAAACACAAAAACATGCATGTTTAGTTAAATCTACTATTTTAATGTGGATTAAAAATATAATATAATTTATTTTATTATTTTTTTAACATTAACAGAAAAATTAAAAATTCTTATTATAGATATATCTAGTGCTTAATTCGGTTTGGTAAAAGCAAGAAAAATTGAAAAGGTTCTTTTACGCTATCATTGCCTTCCTATAATTTTCAATATTGTTTTTCCATTAAAAATATACTGTGGAAATCTGACTTAGTGGTGAGGGTAGAAAAAGATGTTATAAAATAACCTGAATTTTCTAACCGAGTTACATCGCTGTTTTTGTTTTGCTTTTATTTTTGTGACCTTTTTAAATAAATAAAAATATTCTATTAAGCTTTATTATATTAAACAACTGGAAAGCATATTTGTTCAATCTTGAAAAATTGTTGTTCGTAGAAGAATAAATTTGAACGATGTTAAATGTTATCTGTTTCAATTTAAAATAATTATAGTCTCTGAATAATAAATTTGTTAAAATTTGGTTTAGGAAGTTTTTTAAATGAATATTTTATTGGAAGTCGTATAACAGCAGTACTTCTATCCAAAAGTTTTTATAAAGCTTAAAGAAGCTTGAACCTATACTTATGTGAAGCATCATTTTACTTTGGTAATCTAAATGTCTTTCAAGTAACTCGTCCTCGAAAGTTGTATTTAGGTTTCAATGAAATTTGAAACAAATTGGTTTATAAGACTAATTGATTATTAGTTAATAAAAATTTCTCTCATAGAAATGTCGAAATTAAATGTTTAATTTCAGCTCAAACCTGTAAATATTCCAGAAAATTTATTTAATTAATATTTTAACAACAAATTAGGTCGGAAGTTATAATCTAACTTTTGGAACTTGATTACCAGGTTATCAACTGCAGTGTCATAATTTAGTATTGGTAATGATGAGCTTAATGAACACATATGCATATCATGGGGAATCTAATAGGAATGTAATCGGATCGTTTATCAATTGAGGACATATTTATTAAATAATATGCTTCAATCTGTTATACAATTTTAGTAGATAACAATCAGCTTTTTCAATAAAATATTGGAAAAATATTCATATAACCTTTTATTGTATTTTATAACCGAGTTACTAAAATAACCGGAATTGAAGTTATCTAAATTGTAGAAAACTTTATAGTTTTTTTTCTAAGCAACAGACTCATCATATTTTCTCTAGAATGGAAAATTACTCTCTCAATTTTGTATGCAGGCAATATAAGACAAGAAACATTGCTATAGCTCTCTTTTGCATATTTTTATATTTCAATATTAATAAAACGTAATATTGCTATAGAAGCAAATATTACAAATAAAACTAATCGACACATTTTTTAAATTATTGTTGGATTTAAGCGAGGAAAGTCTGCCAAAGTTGTTCTAGTCACTTGTTACGTGACTAAATTTCTTCAATTAATTGTTGATAACAATAATTTTGTTTGCGGGTTTTAAGCAGTCTAGCTTTTTAATTGCTTTTTAAGAGTGTAGATTTCCAGAATACCCAGAGGTGAGCAAATGTCTAATCTAAATAAAATCACAAACAATTAAAGTGAAAATATAAAGAAAATGTGGAGCTTTAGTTAAAGACTACTTCTTTTCATATTAAAAACGAAAATTAAAATTTAATTTAGTTTGAGGTTCGAGATCTTAAAAATTACATATTCTAACTTTTTATTGTCTAAAACCAACGGTTTTTGAGGTATAAATTAAATTAAGCATAAAAGTATGAAAAAAATAGGATGGCTGGGACTCTTTAGAGAAGGCCCAGTAATTTCTTACTTCCCACACGGTTGAAAATCGAAATTCTTAACCTTTTATTTCGTGAGGATACCCAAGCTGGAAAAAAAACTAGCTCTTTTCTTTGCGGAAGCCAGGGATGAATCCGGCGTAGCCGCAACAAGTTTGCACTCTCTCTCGTAACAAAAAAAATGTTCCTACTATGGGGAAGCGAACCCGGGAGGGACGTTGGCAACGGCAGAAGCTCGAAACATTCACCCATGAACCGTAAACTAAAACACTTCCAATAATTGGAATATTTAAAAGGGTGCTTGAGCTCAAAACTAGATCAAAAAATATTCAAAGCGAGCATTGGCTATGTCAACGAACGCAGCTGGCAATAAATTATTCAAAATAATATCGGTGTTGTACAGTTTGCAGATGAAAAAAAAAACGAAAAGAAGTAATAAGGTAAAAAACTTATCTTATTGCTGCTGTTGAGTGGTCGCAATCGCTCGATCCTTCGGGTGTTCAAAAATCCAAAGACGAAAAAAATCAAAAGAACACAATTTTTTGGAAATTGGCGTAAATCCGCAAGAAGGAGCAGTAGTGACTCCGGTAATTCTTACTACACAAAAAATCACCGATTACTATCCCAAAATCAAATTAAAACCAACTTTCTCGCCGACCAAAAAATCTGGCTTCCTTTCTAATCACCCCGCACCTTTTCTTCTTTATCTCCCGTCATGCGCCTCAAACGTCTTGGCACGCAATGCTCTCGTATTATTAAAAATACAAATACGAGGTGTAGCCGAAAGAAATATAACAAAATTCAAAATTTTGTTACAGAAGTTGTTTTTAAATTATTTTTTTTTATCGTTTATTTTGTTTTGCACCGAATATTTTAACAAGACATTTTACTTGTAAATGTTAATCTTACAAAATACTTGTAACTTTCCGAAATCGAAAAATGAACTTCTCTTCTGCACCCTTAAAAAGTAATCTCATTTGTAACATTTCAGGTTGCTCTGATTTGCAATATAGATTTAAGAAAATAAACACACAGACTGCTTTTTATACCATTATTAAATATATATTGATCTTAGAGTTAGCAATTTAGGAGGTTTTCCAGTCCTCAGCAGCACTTTGTAAAAATTGATTTCTGAATTTTTTTCAGGGTCTAACATTTTGCGACCATGGTTTCGGATATTTTCCAGCATTGGAAACTACATAATTTCTGAATTTAGGGATTTGACTAAAATAGTTAATGATACGCCAGAAGGTATTTCATAACTTACAGTTCATCCGGATTTACATTTACGTTTTGTGTGCTTAAATTTCATCAAGTTAATTTTAAAATTAGTTAATTGGCATATTAACAAAGAGCTGACTATAACTGAAACACATGAATTCCAACTCATACAGATAATAAGGTATAATGGGCAAAATACAAGATAAAATTTATACTAAACAAACAACTAAAAAAAACAATAGGTTTATATGTTTTCTTTATTTCACTAAACATGAAATCAAGAGGTAAATCGTATACTGAAATTTCTATAACGTAATTTCTTATTTTGTTTCTAATTCCTGAAGTTTTTGCATTAATTCTCTTGTAATTTATAGATCTGGTACAACAAAGTGCTTCTGTGGTTCACTCTTGGGTAATACTTTTTCCCCCTAATAGATTAAAATACTATATTTATTAAAATACCACATTGATATTTTTGTATTAGTTTACCGATACGATTTGTTTGCCTTTATGCATACCCTTAAAACGGTTTTTTTTCCAACAGGAAACATAAATCCACATGAAACACTAACAAGTCCATTCCGTTCAACAATCAAAAACAATTTAGAAACATTGTTCAAGGCATAAACTGTAAAAAATTTTAGTGTGCAGATCAAGGAATTGAATTACAGGAATTACAAAGGATTTGTAAAAATATTTCAGAAATATGAAACGGATAGAAAAATTGGTGTACAAGATTTTAGTCTGCGATTCACTCCGGCATTGGTCTTCAAAATAAAGGGTGTTATTATAATTTATATTCTCAAAACTAAAATTACAGACAAAGTCTTTGACGTTGCAAAATTTAACATAAAGACAATGAAAAGATAACTATAACATACTATTGCAACTTTACAGTAATTTATGATAGCAAAAAATACCTAATAATTCAACTCCTTTTGTTGCTTGATGAAATAAAATTAAAATATTAAATTGAACAGCAGATTGAATGTCACGCTTTGATTAACTCCCAGTAGTTTGTTCGACACGAGTGGTGGAGACCCCTACATAAGGGATTTAATGGTTTCAACGAAACATCCGTTATATTATATTACGTACCTACTATATTTATTATAATTATAATTTTCGAGATATTTAAGCATGTATGAAGTAAAAATAGTTACACAATTTGTTATAAATTGAAACTTTCAGAAGTTTTATCGTAGAATGAAGAATTTTCTTTCCGCGATAGAATGTAAAATAAATCAAATTTTTAATTACAGAATAAAGCGCGGTTATTAAATCTCCATTACATTAGATTTTTAATTAAACCTCTTAAAGCTATTATAATTTTTAACAAAAATTAAAATACAATATCAAATTATTTAATTATATTTGAGTTAGAGATTTACTTCCATTAAGTAGGTACGTAAGGCTTTAGAAAAATCACGTTTAGCAGTAATTTTAATATTTTAAACTAAAATGTTTTCAATAATCGAGAATTAATAAATTAAAATGCACTGCTAACAATTAGATGTTTTATTATATGTATTTATTTCGCTGTAAAACCTTATCCGTTCCATTAAAAATCTGCAAAAAAATATAAATGCAAACAAAACGAGCTTGCCGTTTTACGCATCAGTAGCGTGTTCATATTAAAGATTTGCTTTGATGTTCACAAAGTGAGAAAATCAAATGTTAACAGAGATTAGGCAAAAAATAAAATGTAATATAGTAGGCAATAAGCAGTCAACTAAAAAGTTAATCAGAAATGTGAAGCTTTTAAAGTCTAACTGCTCTTAAAATTAAATGCAATTCTATTGCACGAGTTATTTGTTGGATGCACAAATAAATTAAAAAAAACTAGGAAAAGATCCACATTTTATAATTTTACGATTTAAAGATTCGTGTAGCTAACCTAAAATTTCTTTAATTTCCTACAAAAACATTGCAAAGCATAATACCGAAACATTACTTGAGGTAGGTATAATGTACAATAATTATCAACCCAAACAAGCATTTACTTAGGATAAAATATGCATGTATAATATTGAAGCTTTGGGCATTAAATTAAAAAAATGTTTGGGTGAGTGCTCGGCTTCATTTTTAAACTTACACGATAAAAAGGGATCCCGAGGCAGCGTGTTGTGGCAACGTACTTACTCATAAAAAATATCAACATGGGAACTACGGCTTTGTAGCAAAAGGCAAATTAATTCTTAAACTATAGCATAGAGCTGAACCGAATTTCACTCTTGGACGAATCTAAAAACAGCAGAAGACGCTTTATGTCGTAATTTACAGTTGAACTGTTTTTAGTAATTTGGAACCGAAAGAAAATTACCTAGAACGGTCGTACACCTCCGATTTAGTACAAATCGTAAAAAGGGCTTAAAGTCTATTCTTTCTTACGACACCTCATAAAGAAAAAACTGAGCGAAACGCCTAGCGTGACATAATGGTGTTACCAAGCTACTTAAATGGGCCATAATGAAGTCATTTATGCAAATCTAATTAAGGTTTAAAAAATGTTAAAACTTCTAATAAACTTAAATATTAGTTCTAAGAAAGCGTATTTTTAAAAACGTGAAATGTTTTAGAGATTTAAAATGGCTTGGAAGTAATTTATTTTAAAAAAACCGACCGAAAACAATTGCTTAAATTTTAAATGCAAATTAATTTTCAAAATTATTATGTTCTACCTATGTAATACGCAAAAGAATTGTATTTTAATTAAACAATTCCTTGTTTGAATAAAACCTCAACAATTTGCAGTTCGTAATTTTCGCTTAGTGATTTGTGCGGTCTTTCAGGTTGATGGAAACCAAACTAAGCATTCCTAGACAAAACAGTCTTTACAGTTGACAATAGAAGCTATGCACAATTTGCACATGTATATAAACAGATAAAGCAAACAGGACCGTTGTTGGCAGCACTTTGGTTATGGTTAAAATCCATTACACCACATTAACCATTTACAATTAATCACAATAAACGGAATAATTCTTCCTTCCTACCAAAAACTATGACCCTCTTTCGATATAATCGGAAACCTTGTAATAAAGTCGACATTCATTAGTGGAGTTGCAAATAAACATTTTTGTCACAATTGGTAGAAATTGTGAGTTGACAAATTTTGTTCATATAGTTTATGGCAATCGATACAAGAAGCCAATATAAGCTAAAACGAAATGCGGGAGCTACGGTGAACTATTTCCATCATTGCTAAATTTATTTCAACGTTCGTTTAATATTTCGCTAGCATAAATTCGCTCAACTTGCACAACATATTAACAGCCAATGGAGCGAACGTTATTGTAAATATCATACGGTATTTATAAGTTATTAGAGGTCGTGGTAATTACCAGGTTTGTCACTTTGACATAAAACGCTTATACAATTTTAGATTAAATTGAAAATTTTGTTTAATGCTTTTGGTTATCAGAAAATTTAAAAAAATGTATTGAAAAATAAACTCATGTGGAAAATATATGTAATACAACAAAATAAAAGAACCGATAAAAATATTAATCAAAATAATGAATCTGTGTATAGATTAACACACCGCAAACTTCAATTTTAGATCTTAAAATCGATAGCTTCGTAAAGCTTAATACTATAGATTGTTTTATAGTTCTAGTATAGAATCTTTATCTAATATTTCGTGCATTTGTATGTTTTTATTTTACTGCTGAACGGCTGGACCAATTTGGATAATTTTTGTTTAAATGTTTGTAATAGTCCGAGTATGGTCTATAGCTAAAGAAAACTTGGAAAACTTGAACAAGTTGCCCGGAAAATTCGGAATTGAAATTCGTATGCAGACGATTTCAGTGGCCGACAGATAGCGCTATTTTGACAGATGACATATTATAAGACAGGACAATGTCTGCCGGGTCAGATAGTTAAATAATATAATATCCCAAGTCTGTGTATCTGTGTATTTTTTTTTATTCAATCAATTTTACCAATCTCTGATTGGTCTGTTTTTTTTACCAATTACCAACTTAAAAATTAAAAATGATCCGATCCGATCAACTGCTGAACGCGTATATGGTGTAAACATTTTATACATCAGTTAACTGTTAACTAACTATTACTACTTAACTCCATTGTTTAATTATTCATTAATCCGATAAGTACATGAGCATTATATCGAGTCGCTTCGGACGACTTTAGGGACTTTAAGGTCGAGTAATTATTACCTTTAGGTATAATACCGACATTCCCTCTGTGAGGCCAAAGGCCGAACAACTACATCCGACAAAGTCTAGATGGCTGAAAGCTGCTGGTAGGCCAGTATGGTTGCTATTTCCCTGAGTACAGACTGTAACATTCAGTTTTGTACGGCACTGTATATAAAAATTTATTAGAAATAAATATCTTTTTTTGAATTTTGATAGGGAAACGCGAGAACCTGCGTGTGCGGTTAAGCCATAGACTACACTTTTAATTGTTATTTGCTAGAGTTAATTTAACACATTTTGGAAACATTCATTAACTCAAATTGCTTAATTTCCATAAGAACCGAACAGAAGGTGATAATTGAACTGAGTTTTGATAATTTACTGGGAAGTTATTGTTAATTTTTTGAACAGTTACTTTAATTATTTATTTTGCTGGAGAATTCAACCACGTTTGTTGAAATTGCTTTATAGACTTGGAAGTCAGATTACAAGTTGTTTTTCTTTTAGGGAACCCTCCTGCCTGAAAGTTATTAGATTGCTATGGTTGATTGTCAATATCAAAGAGAGAAATAGAGAGTCAGTAAACCATTAGAGAGTCAGTATGTTGCGTCAACAAAAACAAATGTCAAATTATTGTCCGGAAATATAACTGCATAAATTATTATCTAACTTCAATAAAATATATTTTGGATTTGTGAAACAGAAGCAGTAGAGGAATAACGGGTTGATTTTCATATTTGTAATAGATTTTTTTTGTATATAAAAATTATTTGGAAACCTGCAGGCAAATAGCTATCTGCGCGTGGGGTAAACATTTTTGGATAAATTTTACTTATACCGACATTTTATCAAATTATAACTGTCTTCAGTTTTTTTTACTGTGGATACATATTTATTACTTTTTGTTAAATAATATACAATTAATCCTGTACGACTTTGGAGTTTTTTAAATTCAATTTATTTTGCAGTTTTAATAATATGAGGTTCTTTAATAAAGTTAGCGGCGCCAATTTTTTATAAATTTTTAAATATTTTTAATTTTTATCAAATATAAGAAGAGAACCTGCCACTGGCTCTTCCCCTATACATCAGAACTACCGGTAACATTGATAACAAGACAAAATTTTTGAATTTAGAAGGTTATAAGCCAATGGTCAAATAACTACATTTGACACAGTCTAGATGGCTAATGGCGGCCGGTAGGCCAGTGTGGTTGCAATTTTCTTGACTTAAGCCGAAGACAGTCTAGATGGCTAAAAGCGGTCGAAGGATGCCTGTGCCAGCTAGTATTGCAATAATAAACCTACACTTTAGGTATACTTCGTTTTCGTTTATGAAACTTGTGATTTTCAGTAGCATTCATCATAATGCAATTCCGAAAAGGCAGTCACTCCGTGTGACGGTAACTTTTTTTTAAGTTACTTTGAGATTTTTTTTTGACAATCATTAAAAATATAGAAGTTTGTATTTTTTACTATAACATATTTATTGACATTTCAACAGTAAGTCAGAATATTCTCAGACTAAAATCTTGCATCACAATTACTTCAACGTCACACATCGTGAAGATAAGTTTGTAGACGGTCTCCATGATTCCGGCTTATTTGCAAATCTGATATCAAAGAACCAAGCGGCATTTCATTCTGTGAAGCTGTGGCTATCGAATGAACTAGAATCAATAAAAAATATTAAAAATTGAATAATTGACATGTTTTTGAAAATTATTTTTCAAATTTTAAGATTTTATTTGATAATTTTATAACGAAAAAAACAATTCAGAATTCTTGCATTATTTTAGATCAATCGATGAATTTTTATATAGGTACATGTGCTAAATCTATGAATAAAATTTCAAAGCAATTGGTCAAACGGTTTTTGAGATATCGTAGAAATCAGTTAGAAAAACGCATTCAAAAAAACTTCAAATATGCTTCCAAGTATTTCATAGTTTAAATTTTTTAAGATTTAAATCAAGTTGAAATCTTTAGTCACCATTAATCTACTATGCCTGGTCTATAGATAATTCCTTCTTCTTCATCTTGAAAGTCCCTTAAAGCTGCTAGTTCCGCTCTTGCTTCAATTCCAATGGATGAAAAGGAATACCGAGTTGTGCAAAGACAGCATTGCTTGACGTGTAGAATCTTGGTAATGTTTTAAAGTGTTAAAGTGTAAATCTGTGTAGAAAATTAAAAAATAACTTTACTAGCATATTCTTCACATGTTTAGGAATCAATTTATGCAAAAAAAATGTTCGGATTTTTTTCTACATAATCACACGGAATGACTGCCTTAACTTTTGAAATCTTTAATATCAGTTCAAAGCATGCCAACAAAATAAAATAAAAGCTTTTGAAATGTCAGAGTAAAACATTAATAGCAAATCTGTTTTTATATCATTTAAATAACTTTGTTTAAAAATTTCACTGCGCGATAAGTACTATTAAGTAAAAAGAAGGGTTTGCTTTCTTCTATTTAATTGATGGAATGTCAAACATTAGTCAAATTACGTATCGTGCAGGAAGATTATTACAAAATTACCATCACATCTGTACAAATGAGCATAATATAAAATGAATGAATTATGAAAAGGTGTAAAAACCAGCTAAGAAGCGCTAGCGGTATTGTTTGTCAAGTGGTATCGTTTGTGAAATAATACTACTAATGTAACACAGATGTAACAACATTTTTTTTTAAGTTTATTAAAATTACAAGTACTTTTTCACGTTGTGGGCTGTATATTTATGTTTGTCATTCTTTAAAACTTAATCTGCTTAAACTCTATGATTCCTTTATTTAAATTCAATTTACTTACTATTTTATTTTTATTTAAACTTTTTTATTATATATTATACTATATAAAAATTATATAAAAAAGTAATTTTTTCTTTTCTAGTAATTTTGAATTGGTCTTTATTTGACCAGCAGCTGTTAAATTTAATTTCAAGAAATTTTGAAGCAATGTTTAAGTATTTTCAGCTTTCTTCATTTGATTGCGTACTAACGTTAGTGATTTTCTCACTTTTTGATTGAAATTAATTATAAATTTTAACTATTTTAATAATGATAATTAAATTTGAATTTTAGTTCAACTTCGTTTTGTAAGAGTAAATAAAAAACCAAAAGTTGGTTAATATTTTAGCTAGCCTAACTGGAAACGAAAAGATCTAACCTAAGTAACATTTTAAATTTTTATAAATTGTAAGATATTGATTAATAGGAAAATTTAATTTAAAAGTCGAGCGAAACTGACAAATTTACATAAACATGATTGATATTGCCTATTAAAATAAATAAATTTTAAGTAATAAAATATATAATGCTATGTTAATGTATACAATTTATTTAGTCAACAATCAATAATTAAATCTACTACTGTTTTTTTTCAATGTATATTAAAAATTCAACTAACATTAACTTTCCATAAAAGCCATCATTAATTTTACTATGAAAATCAATATTTATTTAGAATGTCGTTTTTATTTTTTATAATGACGATTTTGTACACACAAAATAAAAGATAAATAAAAAGTGAATAATTTTTGATTATGAAAAAGGAAATTAAAAGACTAATATTATCATAAAGCTCACGAGATTAGGTATATGGTTAAATATTTGTTCGTTATAAGCGCATTTTAATGAGGTTCGTAAAAAATTAGTAAGCTAATCAAAAAATAAGTACGTAGAATCGTTTTAAATTAAACCTTTTTGAAATTCTGACAACCATTACAATTAAAAAATAAATAACATCTAAATTTTTTATTTTGCCTCTTAATCGTTAAATTTGCAAGTTTAACTAAAATAATTTCATTTTTAATTATTTTTTATAGTATCGAAGTTTTAAAGTAGTAACCAAAAATGTGCAATTTATTTTCAGAACTACATGAACTGCTCAAAAATTTACATATAAAATTAATAATGTCCTTTTACTTTTTTAACAGTTTTCTAAATCAACTGACAGTTAATATTTTTCGATCCATCTTTTTAAAAGAAGATATTTCTAGTTTTGGTAACATTTATACCAAGATCATTTTAACTAATGCATTCTTAAGACTATTTTAATTTTGAAAACCATAAATCCTCAATTACTGATTTAATTGTTAAGTATAATAATAATCATTTGATGGTTATTAATTGTATCGATTTAATTTTTTTGTACTAACCCAGTTTTAGCTGAAATGTAAAACATTTTAGAAACTTGCTTGATATATAAGCTTTTGCATTAAGAAGCTAACTTTCAGACAGGAGAAGCTCGATAAAAATACTAAAATAATATTAAAAATATGTCAGACAGATTCCACGCCCTGAGTATGTAAATAAGCTATTTTATGTAATATTAATTCACAAATTACGTGTTGAACTTACGTGCAGTTTAAAGTTATGAAAATGCCAAACACTTTTATTAAAAATATTTCCATAAGTGCAATTTTGTGTTTGTGATTTTATTTTTGATTTGAATTCAAGGAAGTTTATGTTTAGAAAATCTGCATTTTAGCAGAACGTTCTTTTAAAAATCCAACTGAAATAATAAGTATATTTATAAATTCGTAGTAAATTATAGATTTATAGCTGTTTATTTCTTTAATTGTTAAGATTTAGCAATTTTCAGACAGGAAAATCTAAAAGCTTTCGTTTATTTTATTACAGGTGTGGTTAATCGCTTTAGATTTTTTAAGATAAAATCTTAATATTTCCAAGTTGTAATTTAAAAATCGTTGTTCTCATTTTTACATGTAGGTATGCGTGCGTTCTCAACAAATACCTATGTGATTAAATTTTATGACAAAATATTCACGACGGATAAAAAGTAGGTTGAAATTTTTCAGACAGAAAAGAAATATTTTGGAAAAGAAAAATTAAAAGCCTTGAAGTGGAATTTTGTGTCATGCGTCTGCAAAAAATTAGGGTACATCTGTTAAAGTTCATTTAATTAGGCATGCGTTTCGTTTGATAAAAGAGATAGGGGTAAGTTTAATTTATAACATGTTTGTACATAGGAATTTAAGAGAAAAATGTGTAAAATTCAATTGTTTTGTAAATAGCTTTAGGCAGTGTTCCGCGAAAAAGTTTAGATCAAAAACTAATTTCCGTTAAAGTGAACATTCCTTTTGGTACCATATTATACATTAAATAGAACAGTTAGTAGTGTCTATTCATTCTTTATTGCATAGGTTGAATTCACGAGTTGAAGCAATCGAAAAATACAAAGAAGACAACATTTCGTTCAATTACCTTGAAGAGTTTCTGCACAATGGAGAATGGACTAGAAATTCGCTTTAGTTACACTTTTTCCGTTGACAAAAACTGTCAACAATTTCTTGTTTGTTAAGTTATTGTATAATTCTTTTTGTCGTAAGTGCTGATTGATGTTGTTAAGTGAAAAATTAATAATGTACCTTTTATCATTTCTAGAACTCAGTCAGTGTTCAACTCTTATATTGCGATACATAGTAAAGGCAATAATTCAACTCAAACGCTAGTTTTAGAAAAGTACATAAAATATTTAGAAACAAACCTTATGGCAGCACTTCATAAAATAGTTTTATTTTACTTTTAATTTGTTTGATGTACTTGCTTAATGTATGCAATGTTGTTATTAAATTGTTTGTACTTCTAGAACTTTACTGCTTATAACTAGCATATTGTCAATTTGAAGTTTCATATCTCATAATTATAGTAATTAATGCTAATATTTACTCAACTATAAACAAATTTGTACTTGATCTACACTAAGAATTATGATTTTAATTTAGATCCTTCAAGATAATACAACATAAATATTTTAAGTTAATTTTTCCAAATAAACAACTGTGAAAATATAAAACAGCTAAAAGAGAGTGCTCGGCAAGGTTAAATAATTTATTTATTCTATTGCAGAAGTTATAAAAATTCTGAAATGATTTCATATTACGCAAGGCAGAGGCTTAGTAATAATATCGTGGGCATACAGGTAAAAGTGACTAAGTCAAAAAATTTTGGAAATGAGTTATTATGACTAAGTACCGTAGAAATGTAAAACACAGGTCTGAAAAAAATGTCTATGTTCTAATAACGTATTGTACATGTTTCATTATTCGAAAACAATAATTAAAAATATTATATAACTGATTTTTCGCAAAATGCGAAACATTCAATTTGATTTATCTCGAAATTCTATTTTTTGACTTGGTCACTTTTACCTGTATGCCCACGATATAGTGATAGATCTAAAAAGACCCTACCACAGCATTGCTTTATACTCATAGCAACAATACGCTTGCAAATTTAAAATCTTAATCGATTAAAAACTCGATCACAAATACTCAAGATTTATTTATTTCGCTATACTGTATTTTCTGCAAAAAAGTTAACCTGTAACAAAATATTCTGTAGATGTAAATGTGCCAAAATAAATGTTTTTCTTTATAAAGCTGAAGTAGATTTTTATAATTTTTTATAAGATCTTGAATTTCCCAAATTGAATATCCGTTTTAACTATTTTTTTACGATTGATAAGTAAAATAGAAAATAACTTAAAAAAGTTTTTAGAATTTTTTAAGTATTTATGTGGTAGTATGTAATTATTTACTTAACAGTTAAAATTTATTATTTTAACATTTTGTTAGGTTTTATTATTTTGATAAGTAAAACTTTACTATAAATTATTTTTATTAATGTTAAATTCAAAGTATAATCATTAGATTAATTTTATTTACAATTATACTACATTTATGTTTCATAATATGGTAATACAAATTTTTCTAATCCGTCCAAAACTATTATAACGTAAACCCAATATGGCAACTACGTTATATTTATAAAAACCAAGGTAGTTTTGTAAAAAATGTTTTGTAGTATGTAGTAGAAGTCACCTAAGTAAAACAGGGACAACGTAAATTCAGTTTTCCATCATTTGGTCTTTGGCAAGAAAAAATTAAAAGTTATCTTGATTTTACCTTGATAATTAATACAAACAATATCTAAAATCCATGCTCAATAAATTCACAAGTATCAAATTATAAAATTCTTTTACTTTCATAAAAAGCATGACATTATCGGTAAAAATTCTAAAAGCTAAGAATTCAATGTAAAAATAATTAACAGTGAGTTTAAATCTATGAATTGATTACCTGTAATATTACTACAACCATAAAATAAAATTATCACAATTGATATTGCAAACGTCACATTACGCTAGCCTTTCTCCTCTTATTTCAATTGGATAAATCAACAAATGATTCACTCTAATCTAATTCGGACTTTGACGATTAACAATTGCTAATAACTATGAAGTGGTACAACATTGCATTACCATGTTAGTTTAAAACAAAGACACCATAATGGGAGTAAAGAAAGGACATAAGACACAAATTTTTTATGAATTATTACATTTATTGTAAATAAACTTTTACCCAACTTTTCCTAAGATTTTTATCTTAGGTTTTAGGTAAATACTAGAGTGCATATTCTATGTTTTTACTATAAATTTCATGATTTTCACTCCCCTTCTCTCTGTTTCTTATTTGTAATCTTTTTTAACTATTTTCGATCCTATCCTGTCTCAAATTAATATATCTTTAAAGTATTGTTTAAAATATTTTCATGGTTAATATTAAGTTTTAATAGGTACTTAAACTATAAATCTTCTAATTAAGGTAGATGTTTTTAATTCGAGTTGATGCATGAATGAACAATTTGAATCTTGAGGTTGAATCCGAGTAACCCATATCTCCGTTTTATGTCTGATTTTAATCAAAATAACATGTTTTATTCGCAGTCTACTAGAAAAGTAACAGATATTTTCTATTTAAATGATATATTTTACATCTAAAATGGCAATTAAAGTAGGCATTGTCATCTCGGATTTTAATTACAAAAAAAGTGGCAAAGAAATATATTTTATTATTTGGCGTTTAACGCAGATGTAATCTGTTCTCTACTTTAATTTAATTTATAAGCAGGAGTATATTGCGTTGGTATATTCATTGTCGTAAAAATTTTCATTTTCGGATATTGAGTAAATGAGAAACGAGTTTAAAATAATCAAAAGTTATCGCTCTTAGTTTGTTATAATTTGAAGTCATAAAATTGAGTTGATATTAGACGTAACCCTACCATAGAACGATGAAAATGTTTGCAAATACTTTCAGTGTATTTTATTTGTAGAATTTTGTGCATGTGCTTGTATGGCTATTCTGACGTACTGATATGGGAATGATGTATGTCACATAATGCAATATCCCTTTGAATAATAACATTTTATGTTATCGTTGAGTCTTTGGAGCTTCGGGCGTTGTTGTTTTTTTCCAGTTATCGTGATGCCAAATCTTATTGACACCAGTTATGCTGAAGATAGAAAACAACCAAACAATAACAAATTTGAAATTTTAATGCAAGGTCTCCAGAGATTCAGTTTACTAATAATGTGTGAATATAAATGATCGTAGAACCGATTTTTAATACAACATTTAATTTCAAAACACCAAACTTATCAAACCATTCATTACTATTAAGTATACAAAAAAGTTTCAATTTAAATTCTTATTTACCCTAAATATTTATAAAAAGCTATGATGGGCGGCATAAACCAGTCTATTAATATGATCGTTCATCTCCCTTTTGTGAATTGTCCTTTTTTTTATTAGCGCATAACTTGAAGTTTAACACAGTTTTATGGTTTTTGTGTTACTTAAATCTTATAAATTACGTCAATTTTTTTTGATTAACTTTTTCTTCGAAAATTTGTACTTAACAAAAAAGGAAACTTAATTTATATTTTTAATGGCGTATTAATTATAACTTTAAAGCGTTTATATTAATGTGCATTGGTGGGTTTGCGTGACATTTTTTAGGAATTAGTTAAAATAAAAGTATTTTTAGTTAAATGTTAGTTTTCCTAATAATCAGATTAAAATTAAGTGCTGTTGGTTAATTATGAAAATGTTAATAAATTGTAAACGACAACGTATATTATAATTTTTTTGTTAACTTGTAAGTTAGTTTTCTAGTAACAGCGATAGAAAATAATACATATATTAGAAATGAAATTCTCACTGGAAGAATTAGAACACTTAAATGAGAAGAACAGAACGAAATCCGTTTTAAAAGACAGATGACGTCAAAAGAGTAAAGAAAAAACTGTTTTCTGTAATTGCCAAAAAGTCGCAGCAAGTTTTAAAAGAAAGGAAAGAATTAAAGAACTAATACAACTAAATTAGCTATAGAAGTTTGTGTGACATTTTGCGAGGATAATTTTAATCCAGTTACACCGTCAGCGTTTGAATAAAACTAACACAAAATCCATTTATTTACTATAATAAAACATTAATCAACCTTTACATAAAACTAGTGAGACAGTTTTTACCGAAAACCTAAAAACAAGCAACCTAGTTTTTGTATTTGTTGTCATTTTGTCATTTTTAAAATGATTTACAATTGAAACAAAAACATTGATAATTTTTTATCCCTGGTGGAGATTTATTATTACACTCTTTTATAAAACTTACACATTTGTTACTTCTAGACGTTCCTAAATTTATTTGCATTGTATGGTTATTTTAAATTGCATTTATTTACATTTTGCAGGGATAATAAAATCTTAAAATATGCTTCATAATGTGATTTGGAAATGTTTCCGAACTGAAAAATTCAATTTCTTTAAGTAGATATAAGAAGCCCTTGATTTAATTAAATAAATTTTTATTAAGCTTAATATATAAAATTGAAATTCAGATCGTCTTACTACTTTTAATATGCTGCTTATATTTAAATCTACTCGTACCTGTATTAAATTTTTTCTCAGGTATGTCGTTTAGTTTATGAAAGATTTGATATTAAGTACGTAATGTATAACATGCTTTATCATCTGCAATATTGTTCAATAAAGAAAAAGTCAATGAAAGCTTAAGTGTCTACAAAGATAGAGATTACACAGTTTTTACATTTTTAACATTTTTTAATTAAATTTTTTTTATTACAGGAACATCTTCAGTTGACGCTGTTTTGGGACGTAGTGCAACGTTACCATGTGATATTGAACCCAGACTTCGAGACGATAGAGTGTATATGGTTTTGTGGTATAGGGGAAATGATCAGAGGCCTATTTATAGGTAAAATTTCATAACATTTTTAAAACTTTAGGTATTTCTTTATTAATTTACAAATTCTCCATATAAAATCCAGCGCGTTCAATACAATATCACAGCGGATTTAATATCCTTTTCGCGTGCGTTGACAAAAATGGTAATTGAAACATAAAATTTATAAAATAGTGGAAAAAATACTTTGCTTCCTAAATACGAAACTTTAAAATATTTTAAACTATTTTAGATTACGAATTGATAAGACATTTAAAATAGATTTGCTTAAATTATAAATCAATATCACTGCTTGATTTGCCAGTTAAACTGGCTTTGAGCAGTAATTAGGTAAAGCATAATTATTATTTGAAAAAGTTACCCCGACCCGATAATGTATAACTGATAAGATAAAATGTTACACGTCTTACACTAACCTAATTTACAAATCTCGAGTGTAATTTTCCATATTTGTTATTAAACGATAAGACACGAAACTTCGAAATGCTGGGGGAAGTACGTGTCAAATATTCATCTTTGAATTTATAACTCTTTGCTTGAATTATTTAAAGAAATATACTGAGGATTATTACGATATATCAAATATATTATTTATAATGTGTAATATACACGAATATCAATATTACTGGAGTAGCATTATAAAGTTGTTGAATCCTCCCCTGTTTATTTATTATATTAAAAGATTTACCTTTTATGTAGAGGTACCTGTTCAATATTATATTATATGACAAAAAAAATAGTAAAAATAGTTCTATAAATATAAATTTAGATTTCTTAGAGACAACACGATTGATGTTCTAGCTGTACCAATATCTTGAGACATTGGTCAAATCAATATTAATGTGAAATACCTATTAGTTTTATAAAAAAAATGCAGTTGACTTTTCCATTTAAAATTTTTTAAAGAAATAAAATGATATCAATGTTTTTTTTATATATTTTTGTTATAATGTGTCAGATATTGCAAATGATGTGTAAATCTCACTTGCGAAACTGGCAAAGCTTCTTATATTTTCTAGAAGCAACTTCTAATTTTGCAGTTCACCGGTAGAATATCAATCAAAAGAGAGTAGAAACTGGACAGCAAAACCAGACGTTACACTTAAGTATAAATTGTAGATATAGAAGGACTTAATGCTATTACGAACAAAGAAATTATTTAAGGAAGGTGCTGATTAACAATAATTACGGACAATAAAAATTTTGTGATGAAAATATAAATAATAAAAGAAAATGCATTAATTTTTTCATTAATCATTATCATAATGTAATAATTTTTGTTTGTTTTGTTTTGTTTATTGTATGGTTAAACCGCAGGTTTTTTCAACGGCCAACACGGTTAAAATTTATTCATAGTGCATAAACCACTTCCACGCTCGGTACCATTGTCGTGCTAGAAATTTATTGCAAATTCCAAGTAAATTAACAATATTAATTTAGAAAATTTAAATGTTTAAATGCAGTTCCACCGAGTGGTTGACGTAATTAACGGCAAACCAAATAGTCACGCGTTCAAATCTTGCATCTGATTGCTGAGTGAATTCTTTGAATAATAAATTCATTATGAATTATAAAAAACTGATCGAAGTAGCTAACAAGTCATTTAGCGTAATGACCATGGCAGCTAAAACGAATTCATTAATTAAAAAGAATTGAATATCACATATGAACTAATTCATTTTATTCATCGTTATCGGGCCGTTAATCTATTAGTTTTTTGTTTTATCAGTTTATACGTTCACAAAGAGGGTAAAATATTGTCAAATAAAATAAAACAAAATTAATGCAGTTTTTTTGTTAAAACGGACGTAGATAAAATAATCTATTTTAGACTTTAATTAGATTGTAAAATGTGTATTCCGTTTCCATTTAAGGTACCTATCTATTGAATTGGAAATACTCAACAAGGTAGTTAAGCTAAATTTATATTATGTGTATAAACGAAAATAAGTTTACTTCAAACTGAACTAGGATTTCGACAAATATCATCTTACATAATACATAACCTACACTTTATTCATTATTAAAATTGCGGAATAATCTTTAAAAATGTTATTGTAACAATAACGTGTCTTATCTTAAAAATCATTTGCACGGAACGTTCTCAATATTAGGAATTAAGCATTCAAAACAACTTTTTGCCCTAAATTATGCTTTAAGATATAATCTAAATTACAATGTATTACTGAAATTAATGGGATTATTAAAGCGGTGCAATTGGAATTTGTATAAATTTGTGTATAAACACAAATTTTTGTTCATAGCTATAAAGGATTAATTATTTTATTAAAGTTATTCCTACAATAAAAATTATTATAAATGGGCGAATTAAAACCATATCTAAAATTTTAACCTCAGAATTATTGATACAACTGTTTCAAGCAGATAAGGCCCTCATTAAATGAAAACTACCACCGGTAGCTTATGAAGTGAATAATAATAAACCAGTGATAGTAAAAGTAATTTTTATATCACTAATAATAGCTATTTATTTAACCAGTTCGATAATTTAGTATTTTTTTGTATGTTCTTTTATGTACAAACATACAAGGTGACTAAAAAAGAAATTATATATAACGGTGTTAATTATAAATTTATTCAAATTTAAGCTTTATAAGAGTGGTGTAGTAACAGCAGTACTAAGTGTAGTTCATCGCCTGATGATGCCATAGTATGGTGAAAACGTTTTCGATAATATACTGTGGTGATATTTTGTGCAGTCAACCCGCCAGTCCAGATCGTGGTCAATTATTTGTGTTATGTACTGCAAATACGTTGTAATTTATTCACAGGAAAATTAAAAAGGCTAAAATTACTACTTAAACACCTCCGTGACACATTATTTTAATTGTAAGATTTTATAAAACTTATAATGAGTGATTTTTGAGATGTGCTTCGATAACCAGCTGCTAAAAAGAAGAGTAATTAATTTGTGCAACATCCTGTACGTAATGAAGAACTTACCGGGTATGAATTTTCTAGAGGTTGAACGCAAGGAGGACCTAAGCGGCGTTGGTGGACGCCGGACGCTTAGATTTGACTTAGTGCGTTTTTGATTTTGCGATTGTGAAATTTTCACTTATAATTAAGTTAAAGTTAGTTTCCGAGCCGTAAAAGTGAAGATTTGTGATGAGTCTTCGATTTCAGCGTAGAATTGCTGAAAAATATTTAAAATTTGAAAAGTTTGTTGAGTGCAACATTGCCAAGGTTAGATTGGAACGTCACGCCATTTTTAAAGATTGAAAATTTGAGATTAGAATAAAAATTTACGTACCTACGTTAAGTGTACACTTGAATTATTTGGATGTAATTACACATTGGATCAACAGTATTGTGATTGAATAGTTTCAATCAAGTTGAGTAAGAAAATTACAACTACTCCACGCGGTAGGCAGAATTTCGTTATCAGCGCACAGGTGGTTTACTTCCAACGCACAGAAGCCAATTGAGGTCAACACAACGAGTTGCTCTTACCCGACCACTTACGAGATTACATACAAGGTATTTGTGAATTTGAAAAAGTACTCTTTTGTAAAAAAAAACAATTTTTTATTATAAAATTTAACATTTGTAATAACTTTATAAAAATTATTTGCTATACAATTAACACTAAACGGCAAATGAAATTGAAATTTAGCCAGGTTTTGAATAGAGTAAATAAAATTTCAATCTCAGTGGTCGAACATTTTACACTTAAAAGCCTACAAGCGAAAATTGTCGCTACCAAATTTTCCTTTGAATAAAAACATTTTTTCGTTATTCAAAAATACGAGTTTTTATTTGCTTGCAAGACAAACGGGGTGACTCATAGGAATTCGCTACTGAGTGTTTCATGCTTCCGATAAAAACTAAGCTAACCAAGGTATTTAAAGGTGAAAAAGGTTTTTGTTATAAAATACCATCACAATACATACGGTGTATTTATATTGTGTTAACTTAAACATTGTAGTTCTAAAAAGTATTTGTGCATTTTTCAGTTTATTCTAAAAATTTGATATGATTAATATCGAGTTACACTACCTAAACCACTTATCTATTGATTAGTACGAAAGCATTTGTACTTCGTATCTATAAAATTTACATAAAAAATTATAGTTTTCGAATTTTATAAAATTATTAACTATTTGGCCTAATGTCTCCTTTGCATAAAAAAAATCTTAACGCCCCCCAATCTTGAATGACCTGTTTTTTTCCACATCGGTATTGGTACATTTTATGTATCTATATTAGACATATAAGAAAAAAATTATGACACTTTAACGCTTATAATTTATTATAATAAAAACAACTAATTCATTTTTAATACATAGATATAACATAAAAATATGTACATATTATTAATAATTTTAATGGGAAGAATGAGCTTGGAGCTCTGCTATCAGTTTATTTTTGTTAGGCTCTATTTTTGTCAACAGCATTCTTAAATCACTCCGACGAGTTATTTGCAGTCGGTTTCTTTTCTTAGTCAGCAGATTTGTTACTGCATCAAACCGACGTTTCACTAAATACGATAAAAAAAAATGCAATAATAAATTTTTGTACGATTTCCCATAATTCAGCATACAGTGTAGATATCTGTTTTTGCAATCAGAACTGTTGATAGCCATCTTTGAATCTAAATCAGTTCTTCTTGTAAGTTTAAAGATTTTTCTGTATCTGTACTAGAAAAAGGATCCAAAACCCAGTCGGGTATGTTCATTTTCAGAATATCTTCAAATCGTTTATTAAAATCAGAATGCAAAGTCTTCAAGTACTGACAATAGGTAAGCAAATTTTCACCATTTTTTGCAACTGCTGATAAATTTGGAAACTAGCTGAATTCTCCTTGTCCAAAATTTCATTTGTACAGAAGATGTTTTTACGTGATTTTAAACTTTTTACAATTTTACACTTTACATGATGCTTTCATTGCCCCCTTATATTGATTCAACGCCCCCCCCCCCAATTCTTTCATCGCTCCCAGGGAGGCGACATCAACCACTTTGGAAATCAGTGCTTTAGATAGTCTATTACTTAACTATAGGCAGCATTTTGTGTCAACTAATTTTTACGATTTTGTTTTTTATAAAGTTATAATATGAACAGAAACTACTTCTATAATGTTTGAAGTTTGTTGTTTTTTTTAATTGGTTAAAGTTAAAAATATGCAATTTATAACAGTTAATTTATGCGGATTCCGGTATATATGTAAGTGTATAAAGTATAATTATAAGTATAATTACATATATTATTACAGAAAACTAATGATATAAATCAATTTAATAATCAAAGAAAGTTTGCAGTCAAACTTATTTTCCAACGATTTTCAAGTGAAAATTGCTATACGGAGAGAACATAATAAGCAAAATAATATAAGTCTGTAAAATAAAATATAGTTGAAAAAATAATAATAAAGTGTATAATATAATAAACAAGTCTATAATAAGATAACTAAAAGAGTTACAACTGAAAAAGATGAATTAAAGTATAAACATTAATAATTTTAAGTTAGAAATGAAAAAGTAAAAAGGTAAGATTTGTGTTGTGAAATTTTAAAATAAAATTAAAATGGTGTTATAATATTATAATTTGTATTGTATACGTAGTAGGTATGTGTACAATGTCTATTTAGCTCAATCGTATGATTAAATGAAAATCTTAGGTATTAAATATTTAAATTAATTAAATCAATTATTTAAATATCTTCGTAACATAGCTTTAAATCTTATCATATTCATATTAGAGAACATTATCTTGGCAACGTATTTGGTATAATGCATGTCCAAACCAATATTGGTAAAATATTACTTACATACTTCTGTATTGAGAAAACATTTAAGCTGCATATTACACCTACACGAAGGAAAAATAAACATATCCTATCAATATTATGTCAAAACTACATAATATTACAAGTGATTTTTAATATTTAATATTGCGCTGTAATACTGTAGTGTTAAAATTAACATTCAATGTTGATGTTCAATGTAATCAAAATATTGCAAAAAAAATTGATAACTTATATTTTCTTAACTTTGCATCGACGCAAAATTTAAATATATAAATTATTAATATGTAAAATTTATATAAACTTTAAATTTATTGCTGAAAGCTCATTAAAATAATTTGTCTTTTGTTGTTTAATTAACTTATTAGTTATTAATATATAGGTTTTATTTAGGTATAATTTACGCAGACGTTACTATTTCAACTATTTCAATGTACATGTTATAATTAACATGTACATGTACATACGTGCATACAAATTTATTATAATACATTCAAAAGTGTCAAGTAACTAACTTTAAAAATGAACTAAAAATTTATTAGAATTTAATAAGATTATTTACTTTATTAAATTAATTTCTATCAATCAAAGATGTACTAGCTTAATTTTGATCATTTATAGTCGCTAAAACCCTCAGTTGTATAGCTGAGGATTGCATCAACTATTTTAATTATTAAATTTTTTCTAATGAAAACCTTAATTGAAGGCAACTAATATTATATATTACATGTATTATGTTTATAATACTATTAAATCTTTAATTTTTAAGCATATATTCTATAAACAACATTGCTTTTTGCACTTGCACTATAATAATGAAAATATTCATATTTTGATAATTATTTTGTTATTTCTTGTTATAGTATAAGCAGTAAATGGATTTTTAACGATTTTGGTTTAAATCAATATCTTGAGTTTATTCAAGTACAAAAACGGGCAACTCAAACACAAAAATTGGAAAACAGTATATTTGTACGTTAAAAGCCAATTTGAAATGGTGCAAAGTTTGAAATACATGTAAGCTGGTAATAAACCCCAAGCACATATTATTCATTAAAAAATAATTTTACGTAAGCGTTGTTGTTCACATCATTTTAATACCAAAATGTTAAATTAAAAGCTATATGATACAACTATTATATTACTTGTATTCATCGAATTGAAGCCATTTATCAAATTTATGTTTACAAATAAAATATAGAGCAAGTTTTTTTATTCTGTTATTCGACTGATGAAACTTATAAAAGAAATAATTGAAATAAATACATTATTTGCAGAACAAAGTATTTCAGTCGATTAAATAATATCTTTTATTTCGCCCGCAACTCATAAACTCATATGATATTGATAAATTTTGATCAACTAGATAAAATAATATTTTCTATAGCACCTTTGAATACAAATCCGTGCTATAGCATACTTTAGCATTGATAAAACGGCAATATAAAAATAAATAAATTTTGAAACATTAAAATTTTATTGAAATAGAAAAGAAAACCACGCCCAATAGAGCAAAATGAAAATATTGCTAAAATAGAGCTTGAAAGCAATTTTGAAAAATTATCTTTTTCAATTTCCATTTTTCATTAGAATAACCATACAATATGATCTCGTGATAAACGTTATATAGGTGAGATAAAAATTTTAAAATATATAAATTTTTCACTTACTGAAAAAGGACAGTTTATAAATAATTTCCGATTTTAACTATTAATAGCCACAGGTGACTTTAATGTGTTATCTTTTTGGAAATTTATAATCTAATTTATTCAATAGGTTCTATCATTAAATTGTTAATATTATTAAACATTCTTATTCAGGTAAGAAATTAAGCAATATAATACGAAATTGTTAAGAATGCATTTAAATGTTTCTTTATATATAACACTTTCAAACTATTTATTCATCGCGTTTGTGAGAAAATTAAGGCAAATGTGAAGCACTTTATATGAACACTTTTTATACGAAACTTAACAAAATGGTATAATTGGAATAAAAAGATTTTTCACCTAATAAAATGACTTCTTTTGAATATTTTTTATTTTCGACAAATTACTACAAAGCAAAAATTTTATTGAAAGTTGTGAAGTAAATTTTTTAAAGAAACATCAAAATTATAGGAGAAAATCACAACATGATATTAAGAATCGCAGTTTTTGTCGTCTCAGTATTTGCCAATAAACACGACTCCTTGGTTCCTTTAAAAGCTTTTAATTTTTTATTTTTTTGAATAAATTCATGATGATAACGATTTCATTTTGTAATTGTAAAACTATTGCATTAAAAACTTTCCAATTACACAATACAACTATAAAATATTTAATACATTTTGCAGGCATGTAAGCAAAATTATTGGATTGCATAGCTATCGTAAATCCATACCGAAATATTGTTCACAATGCAATGTAGTGGATTTCAAATTGTGTAAAATGCACATATTCACAAATGATATATTTTGCAGTTTATCTGATATTGCTCAAATTTAAAAAAGTAATTGGTTTACTTTAAAGTGTAATACTTTCAATAATAAAATGTTAAATAATATATTATTATAAAATTAAATGTAAAATTTTATTATGATTAAATTTAATTCGATTCTGGTTACTGCGTGAAAGTTAAATGCCTTTAATTGTTTTATTTTTATTTAATTGTTTAATACTTTATATTGAACATTATTATTTATAATATATTACATATTGATGGATTAATAACATCATAAACATTTTTAAACATATTTAAAACCTTTAAAAAAGAACTATAGGAATGCAATATGGGGTTCCATTATTTCACGATTATTATCAATTTTACGTTATATTTAACCAAAAGCAAAAAATAATAAAAACATATTTTTAAAAAAATATTTGAAATACCATTTTTTGTTACCTTGTTATTATTTAGCGATTTGTGTGTGAGGTTTATTAGAATTCTAAATATTTTTTATTTCGAATTTTGAAATTTGTATGATTGCTTAAAGAATCTGTAATTTTTTTGTCTTCAGCGTCTACTTACATCAAGTAAAAATAATTTACAAATAATAATTAATAAATAAAATAAAAATATAAAATTGTATTATTTTTTTGATTACAGAGATAAACTTATAATGAAAATAAAACAGAAATATACAAATAAATGATAATTACTTACGATTTTTATGTGAAACTGTTACCTAAAATAAATTATGGGAGTAATTTACTCATTTTGAAAGATTACTATTTAGTAACGGTATTTTGAATTGCAACAGAAGCCTCTATTTAAGTTTACAAGGGATTTCATTTGTACATAAAGTTGCTTATTCTTTAATTACAGTTTTCAACAAAATTAAATTGTAATCATAAATACATATTATACTAATTTAGAGGCAACCTCAAAGTTTTAATATTCAAAGTTTAACGTAAAATTATGAAATTTATTTATAAATTTATAAAACGTTGAAATATCTCAATTACCTCTTCTATTGAAATTTATTTTTTATTTGTTTATGTATATTCTATTTAAAAATAATTACTTAAGAGGAAATTTCAACTGTAAATATTATTAAGGCACTTCTCACTATTCGAAGTTAGTTCATCAACTAAAATTAGTAATTATATTTAAATTGGTAATTCACATGGTAATTTTTATTTAATTAAAATTGATGAAATATATTCACATCATAAGAACGCTCATTTAGCTGACTATAGTATCTACATAATATGTATTTAGTTACTTAAAGATTTTCCTTATATTTTCTAAAAAGTGTATATTTATATTTAGCTTTGGAGTGCGGTATCTCGTAGTTGTTTTTCTCTGTTGCTAGTCTGGCAACTATTTGTAGAAAAATAACGGCTACCAGGTAATTCAATAAAACGATCAAGAAAGGGAAGAAGTTCGCTTTATTAAATCACCTACGTATACAAATAGCTTGAAGATGGCCATGTTTTAAATTCCAAAATCTAGAATATACACGAAAAGAACATTTAGTACGTCAAAATAGATATAATACTAAACTGCATGTTCCGCCCCTAGGGAAATAACAATTTAAAGTTGTGACTACACTAACTAAATAACAAAGCTTTACGCATCCGAATAATCTCGTAGCGTTCAAATAATTGTTATGCATATTTGAATATTCGTTACAAAAAATACTTTTAAAACTAATGTAATGCATTTACCATACATTGGATAATGTTATGTTGATAACCATATAAGGTTTGGATTGCAACAATAATCCTTGGAAGATATCGCGATCATTAGAATGTATTTTCTAACTGGAACTATAATGCAATTTCTGTTGTCATTACCAGGTGTTAAAATGTTTGCTCGTCAGTATGAATTCTGACGTTATGCGTGCAATCTGCTGAATTTACCAGGTAAAGCTTAAATAAATAATGCAATAAAATCAAAATTGCTTTATAAATCTAAAAATTGATGTGTGGATACAACAGGCTTGTAAATGAACTTGGGTGCAAAAAATTGGAAAAATTTTAAAATATTTTTTTAAATATGGTTTGTAGTCAGCTAGATCGTAGTATGGTCAACTTCAAATACTGACGGTGGCGTTTTAGAATGGTTTTATTTATTTAAACCTTCAAAATTTATTTAAGCAGGTATCAGCGTTTAAATTTGTTAATTGGTTTTGCTCGGGAAGTCATATTCAATCCATATTAATTTACACTATTTATTTTCAAGTTTTTTAATTTTTCAACTTCTATTGAATATATTTTCTTGTTTTTTATTATTTTTAGTAATTTCCTTGCAACTGAAGATCAAAAATAATTGTAAAATAAGATCTTTATATCGCATTAATAATTTTTATTTTAAATTTTATCAAATTTTTATAACGTAATTTGAGTTTTTCCGTTTATTCAGATATTCTAACCTGTTAAAAAACCTGTTAAAACCTGTTAAAAGATGTAATAAATTAATGTCGTGTTTACTATTTTTTAAATGATATATTTCTACGTAGGTATTCTTTAATTTGCGGTTAAAATATATTATTTTAACGCTTCTGTTTAGTTTATGTTTAATTTTACAAAAGGCTTAGGTTAGAAGTTAGTAACAAAAGAATTAACGTATATTTATCTGTATTTGTTATTCAAATGTGTGATGTCATTTTTAACCAGTACTTTATAGATAATATTGTCCTAACCCGATCCTAACTTAACATCTATTTTTTGATTTATTCAAAAATTTTGATTTCGTGCAGTTCACACTAAATTTATATTTATCTATCTAATGGTTATAAGACTTTATGAAATAATAACTGATGTACCATGAACGATATAGTTGCGTGTTTTATCTTAAATCTTCAGCAAACAGATTATACGGTATGTGCATTTTGTATAGCTTAACCATACACGAATATTAGGCAAATTTCTTACAATAAAAAAGTATTTTGAAAAAGTTACTTTAAATTTCAAATTATGTTATTTTAAACAAAATCAATAGCACTATGCAACTTTAGAATAACATTTTCTTAATGTAACAAGTACGTATATATTTATTTAGCGTCGAATAACGTATTTAAAAATAAAAAGTCCTGTAAGGACCCTAATTTTAAATAAATCGATATAGTTACTGAATTATTGAAACATAAAAGTACTTTTTCCTTATTAATAAGTCTGTGTTTTTATTACTTTTTCTACAGATCAATAATTAGAATCTAAGATTTATAATTGACAAAATTTTTTAGTCGATAAAAATAATCTTGAGGTAGGATACTGATTTTCGGCCAGGTTGACGTTTTAAATTATTATCAAATTCATTTATGCTGTGCTGTCATATAAAATGTCATTGTAAGCAGAACTTTGCATTAATGCAATAATTTCTGAAAATGTAATATTTGAATTCAATGTAGTTAATATTGTTAATTAAAGTAAATTAGTTCAAATTGGCTGACTTTTGAATAAAGGTTGTGTAATTAACTTTTTTAAAATTGTATGATTTAAAATTTCCGTAATATGTATAAATGAGTAAAAAAGTTTAAATCAAATTTAAAAAAGTATTAAAAAGACAAAATTTTACGCGTGTTCATTTCCACCTGCGCATGTTATATGCCCTCTAAAGTGGTCGGTCGATATTAAAGATATAACTGCAATGTAGAAGTGAGATTGTCATAGAGTGAAAATAAAATAGGCGTAAAAGTATTCAAGTATATTAAATTTCATCTTGGAGAACGTTTATATGAATTTATTGGTTAATTTTTTGTTGCGATAATTGGCAAACAAAGAAAGCAGAGTTTTCTTATGGCCGGGTATACTATACTTCCAGTTTAGTTTTTTAATTGAAACTTTTTGTTTTATTTTAATACAAGTCAAGGGCAGTCGGTCACGCTACCTAAATTCTATTAATTCAAGAATTATTATAAATGTGAAAGTTTAAAATTAATGTAGAAATATTTAAAGTGCGTAATTTCAAATTTAATTTGGGGGAGTTTTTCAATTAGGAATGGTTTGAATTAATATTTCTAACAAACAAGCACAAGCTTTTATTTTAATGTCGTCGCATCTCTAGACTCCGAATAACGCACAGATCAACTCTTACACTGGGACTCCTCTTTTGGTAAAGGGTGACAGAAGCATGTCACACCGATTTATTTTAACGCTCATCGTCTGTCGGCAACTTTAATACAATATTAATCTATTCCCATTTACTTTCTCTGTTTAAATCATTAAATACATTAACATTGACGAAGACGGAATTTAAACTTGTGGGTAAACCTAACGTGTAAGTTTAATTTCAGCTATCTTAGTTTAGGATTTCCATGTAGTGTGTACTTAATTTAAATTTAACATGAATGTAAAATGTTAATGCTAATTCAACTTGTGTTGTGCATCGTCTTGTTGGAATTTAATTTATTTTAACTAGTTAAAAATTCACATTTTATACAAAATTCACGGCGGTTACACTTAGTTCTCCAAGTCCTGCCATTACTATTTGTGACTGATGAATTATTCGACTTAAACGTTAACTCCAGTCAATTATTTGGACCAATTTTACATTTCATAGAAAACAGTAGATTTATAATTTAATGTCAGTCTTCTCTAAACCGACTCTTAACACGCACTTTTAATGTCGTTCCTTCGTGCAAATTAGTTTTTAAAGACGTGTCGAGACGTAACAACTCGATATATATTAACTTAACATAAAATTTAATTAACGTTAAAATTACGTTAAAAATGTTTACTTAAAAATACAACCGCGTCTTTAAGATTGGCAAAGTTTTCACATTTGACATGCTATTACGAACTTTATTGATCAGGTTTCACCAAAGAAATAAAATTTTCCTTAGTTAATGGCGTATTTACTTCGATTTTATGGATGATTAAATGGCTTTGGTAATATATTAACGTCGTACACAATTTCGTAAGCGGTTACTATCTCACATACTACAAACGATTCATACTAATCTACTGCTAATCTAAATTTTGGAAAAGAAATCAAAAGGAATGAATCCGATATCAAGTAATAATATTAATTACAATTATTTATTAGATATTTGTTAAATCTAGGAAACAACTAACATCAATTTTATAAAAAGCATTTACGATGCTGTTGTATGTATCGCTATATCGGTACTCAAAACTGAGAGGTATATACTATATATGTATATACTCGTATTTATCTTGATATTTTGTACTTTACCGATACAACTAGCACAGTAGGTTTCTTACCTTAATTGATTACCCCCTGAGATAGCTCAGCTCGGCCTATATAGTAAATTTTTTATTGCACTGGTTGTTTTTATTGCTACATTATTAATGCTGTTAATAATGGTACAACTTATTGTGAACAAATACTGATAATACCTATATAATAATAATTATTGTAAACGAACAACATTGAAATGACAAAGTAATAACAGAAAACCAGTATAATATTGGATATCTCGCTGTAAAAAAGTTTAATCTCTAAATAAATTTGCCGTTATTAAAAATTACCTACGTTGAGTTTGTTTATTTCCTGTGCTTTTGTGCGTATTGTATAAAAAATTATCTAACTTTTAAAACAAACAATTTTTTCGGCAAACGTACCAGTTATAAAAAATATACATTAGTTATATAATGTATTTTTAAATTATTTCTGTTATTAAATATGATATTATTATTATTATACATACTTAGTTAATTAATAGTAAAGTTAAATATTGTAATAATTTTTAAAATAAACCCCCAAAAGGTTATTGTAACAAACAGTTCAGTTACTTTTTGCATATCTGCTACAAATTGCTGTTAGTTGCTCGGAGATCAGGTACCAGTACAATTATATATTTGTTTAATGTGTTTATTACGATGTAAGTAGAAAGTGACAGTTCCTTGTATAATTTCATATGTTTTAATTTTACATTGTTACGAGATCCATGTTTGTAAGCACTCAAAAGATATCACACCTCTGAGTAACTTCAATTTTATTATATGTATATTTTTTCGTATAGCTCTTATCTGTTAACAGTTTTGATTTTCATTATTAGGAATTTGAAGGTGTAATATTTATCTACAGAGTTTCTAAATTTGAAATTCATTTAAATAAAATTTAATTTTTGCCATCTAGCTGCAAACCATACGCAATTTTTCACGCTGGTGTGGGCAACAGTCTGGTCTAAATGCCTAAATACGCTTTTTGCTACAAGAAGATAACCTACGCCATCATGGTTTGAAATACAGGATAGGTGTGTCACACAACGGTGTGATCTGTTTTCACTAAATTGAAATATAATTTTATTGATATTGAAGTCCAAAACAGAATTAATCAATAGATTTTCTTGAAGTTACGCATTAAGCATTACAAGCATAACTACTACGATGGATTAAGTTTCAGGCTCCCTATAAAAACCGATATTCTCTTATGAAATATTATAATATAATAATATTAATATCTTAGGAATATTTTAATCAATAGATAAGTAGTTTAGGTAGTGTAATTCGATATTAATCATATCAAATTTTCAGAATAAACCAAAAAATACACAAACACTTTTTATAACTAAAATGTTTAAGTTAACACAATATAAATACACCGTATGTATTGTGGTGTTTCAAAGTGATTCGGACCCAGCCTATGCATTTTTGTAAAATTATTGTATTAATTATTAAGTTGTAACATTGTGAAATTTGCTAGGTGGAGACCGATCATTTTGATACGAGGCCTTTTGACAAAAAATGGTCGACGTTGATGGACGTATAATTTGTATGTCCAATAAAATTTTGATAAAATTATAGTTTTTGATTTTTGGAAATATAATTGATTTTTGAATGAAGAGTATTTTTATTAAGATTTATAGAAAGATTTGTAGTTGGATTATATTGATTGTGAAGAAAGTTTGAACGGTTTTTGGAAGGTAAAAATTAAACGGAAGAAAATTACGTAATTAAAATTGGAAATGGATAAAGTTTAAAAATCGTAATTGGAAATTAAGTAAATGGTAAAAATTGTATAATTTTGAAATTAAAAATTTATTCAAGGAACTATAAAATTTGGTTGATAAGCCGAACTGCGATATGGGTATCATAAAATTTAACGTTACCATTTTAAGATTATATTGACAGCGAGTTTAAAATTTGAAAAATTATAAATGTAATTGGAAGAAACAATCTAATATAGTATATTAAACAACAAGTTTAGAAAAGTAAAGTTTTACTAAACGAATATAGCTTTTAAGTATGAGCGAGCATAGCGAGCGAGTAACTTAAAAGCTATATGAGTTTAGTAAAACTACTTTTCTTACGAGGTTTGTTTATACAATTTTTTCGTATTTTGTGAAAATCTAATCTAAAATATGAATTTAGACGTTTATGAGTAAATTTTTTTTGCGCGCGATCGGTCTAAATTTTTTCGTATGCCTTCCTACCGATAATTCACGGGGGCTGAGTACGAGGCGAGGGGGGCGAATTTTTTACTCAGTTTTTCGATATCTAGCGCCGTTCTTGAGTTATTGCTAATTCAAAAAGTTTCTAAATAGATATTTGTGTAAAATTTTCGTAATCTAGTAACCAGACACGGCGGCTTTATTTATTTACATAACAACAGTTAATTTTTATTTTTTGATTCGAATTTTGTGTAAGTTACATAATATTAATTATAAAAGTGAGATTGTTAAGTTTTCTAGTTTGAATAATAATTTTGTACTTTTAATATACATAAACGTATAACAATGATTCCAATATTTAAATAAACAATCTTCTATCCAATAGTTTTTTATTGACAGTGACATTACTATACAGTAAAGTGACGTATCTATGTGCTAAAGTGCCACTTTATTAAATGATTTTGAATTTAATAAAACAGCACATTATTAGTCAAAATGCGAAAAAATAATTTAATTCACCCCAGGGTGAATTACACATCAATTGTCGCATGCAACTTGAGGCTTCCGAAAAAAGCAACCTACTTTTTGACCCTGAGAAACCTGAGATATTAGAAATAATAAAATTTGTAAAGAAAATAAAAACAAAACCGAAAAAATGGAACAAAAAGCTAAAATATTGGTCTTGGGCAAATAAATTCGTCACCAAACCATAGCAATATATTATCGTAAACGTTTTCACCATACCATGGCATCACCAGGCGATAAAGTTAACTTAAACATTTTAGTTCTAAAAAGTGTTTGTGCAATTTTGATTTTTTAAAAATTTTATATGATTAGGAATATTTATTTATTTAAATAAAATTACTCAAATTAACTGCGGAAATCAAATGATTTTTTTGGAGAAAATTTACACATTACATTACTTCGACTTACCTAATTATTACACAATGTAGAAATAAAATAATACGTAAAAAATCATATAAAGTAATTATATAATACGCATGCTATGTGTAAAACAAAATGGTAATAAAACTATTAAAATATTTAATAATGAATTTAATTTTTGTAATATTCTTGGTTGGAATTTCACGATAATATGTGTAAACCATTGTATGCATATAGTCGAGAAGTTCAAACTTTTTACGTAATTCCAAGTGCTTCTTTATTGTAAAACTAAAAGGCATTTTAAACGAACACATGAAGAATGTATCAAGTTAGTACTTAAAAGATAATAAAGCAAAGCGAAGAATAAATGTGCTTTAAGCAAAATAGCTAAAAAGTCAATTAAGTATTTATAAACAAATATAACTATTGCATACGGTGATTGGAATTGTATGTTAAGCTGACAAAATTATATTTTGTATTCATATATAGTTAGTAAGCTTATATTTCTTGCATAAATTGCTGTTCCAGAGTTTTACGTCGTAATCTGACGCACAGTGATAACTAATAATTATGTTGAAAATATTTTTTATTTCACGAATTTTAATATTAAAATTAGACAAGCATATTATGTAATCTACATTTTCAGTTTGATCCTAGTGGTGCTATATTTATAGCTTAATAATTATTGAATGATCACTTTATGTGGGATTCAAAGGAATTAATTTTAATTCCTTTACCCTTTCAAACAGTAATGAGCTTCTTACATTATATACGTATTACATACTTCAAGAGTATTAAAAACTTAATATAATATGAGACTATTAAACTATTTTATATTACAATGAGTTAACGTTACTTAGTCTTTTTAATATAAAGACTTTGCTTTTGTATAACAGGACATTTTTAAAGAAAGCACTAAATATCGCTAAACAAATTATTATATTTACTATATTATACAATTTTTTATCAAAACCTTATAGCCGTATAATTCAGATATTTATATTTCCAATCAACTTGCATTATCGAGATTACCATTGTAACTACTGATGCACAATAAGGCTTTCCGTGTAATCGGCATAACAGCCGTCATCACCATCTCTTAGTAATTTCTGATTTAACCTGCGGCAGCTGAGTCCCCTCGATCAATTTAACAAACTAAACGCTGCCGATTGAAGAATGGAACTTTTTTGTTAAAATTAAGCGATCGTAAAATAAACCAAATATAATACGAACAATGCATTTAGCTTCTTATTTGACGGTAATATTTTCAAAATGCGGTAGTTTTAGTAATAATCTTGTATTTGTGCTGCTAGTTTTCCCAAGTATTTTTTAACTTTATAATAAAAGTTGTAAACAGATATCCAATTAAAACTTCAGGAAACAATAAACTGTACAACAAAGTTAACGGTGTCTGATGACATTAAAATTATTCAATAGCTGGTTAATGCCACTACAATAAAAATTAAATAATTTTAATTTTGCTAACTTGGTTCCGTAATGGAAGCATTGGATTTCACTTAATTAAAAAGGTACTTCGAATTTTCGACATTTCATTTAAAATTTCTTACTTTGGAAAGATGGTGCTGATATTTTCAGTCGAGATTATTTGTTTTATAAGAGGTTCGACTATTAAAAGACCGAATGAAATGGAATTGGAGTCAATAAAGGTTATTAAAATTTTGCCGATCTAAGCTCGTTTTATCTTGATTAAATTAATTTTATCAAATTTTATAACGAAATATTTTAAGTTACTTATATCTTTATATCATCAAAATTAGACGGTTTGTAATATTTGAAGAATGTTGGGAAGTCGGCATTTGAACTTATTAATTTTCTGTGCAAATTTTTAAACTAATTTTCGGTACACATTCATTTACAACGAAGGCGTTTAACTGAGCACACGTTTGTTCTGATATATTACGGTCAGTCCGGTTTTAGTTTTCGCTTAGAATGTCAGAAATATGTTAGCGGTTGCCGAGCTTACAGAATAGTTATTCTTTGTTGCGAGGGTACAAATTGAATTTTGCTACACTCACACAATATTTTTTTAAAAAAAGAATGGACTTCATTACTGTCACTAAAATATAAAAACTAAATTGCATTTTGTTATTTTGTAAACTAATTTTGATATAAATTCAATGATAGCAAATATTTCTTTAGTTTGTTCAAGTTAATCAAATAGTTTAATTGACCGAGAGTACCTACCGGATGATGTAACTGTTGTTAAACATGCACAAGTAAATGGGATTGGTCGTTGGAATAAATTATTTTACACCTTCCTAAATCCATTGCTTACTGTTGTAGACCTTAGGTAACAAATGATGGGATAGGAAAATTATCGATATTTCATGTTTGGTAAATGAAGGTAGGTTGTTATTACTATTTACTAGTATGACAACATAATTATCGTGGTTATCTTGTTCCATATAGTTTTATGGAAAATAACAGCTTAATTGTTTGTTTAGTACCTAACCGTATTTTCTATTCAATTATTACTTATTCTAATTGCTAATCGTAATTCGAAAAAAATTTCGTCTATTTTTTATAAAGCTCTTTTTTGTCTAAACAAGAAATATTACTAATTTACACGATCTGATGGTTTATTTAACATGACATATCTTCATACATCAACCGTTTTATTTGAACAATTTTTTCGGTTTGACTTCACATATTAATATCGGTGCCACATATTATTTGTATCTCACGTGAAATTATCAATAAGCTTTAGAAATGCTCTACAGTGCCTCCAATTCAGAATTAAATATTCGTGGAAATCAATAGATATTTTAATTCATTGCACTTGATATGTTTTTAATAATATTTGTTTATAGTGCAAAAAATTAAAATACAAAAACTAAGAGCTTTTTGTAACATAAACGGTGGCAAAACTAAGCAGTATGACATTTTAACATTTCTCAAACTATTTGCCAAAATTTTGTTAAGCAATGAAAGTTTCTAAAATTTTTAAGTGTTGCTTCTCGAAATAATTACAATAAACTGATTTTAATATAAAAAACATTAAATCCAGTTCAAATTGACGATGACGCCCCCTTTCCTTAATAAATAATTCAGTCCGCACTGGCGTGAACTTGACAGTTTGGGGAACATTAAATGTATATCGAACGGTTTATTGTATTTATTCGGCCTTCATTCAAAAGTTATATGTCTCATTTGTAGTTATTTGGTTAAGCGGTATCGTAAGAACGAAAGTGTCTTATTTTTGCAAAGAAGAATGATTTCGAACTTCACAAATATAAACAGTTTCTGATTTGCATGACTTGCAAACATACGTTTTAATTTATAATTTAATTACGCTATTTAAAAGTTTTTTAAATTTTTTTATCACCTTTGTCATCCAGTTTTCTAACTAAATTATTTCGTCTTATGTTTCCGTATTAAAAAATAAACCACTTGTAAATTTTACATAGACTACTTTTAAGTTATGTCGAAAGCAGAACCTTTATATTATTTAGTAAGTTGTGCTTGCTTTTGTTAAAGTTTGGTATTAATTATGAACTGTTCGAAATTTTAATTAAAATATACTAACGAAATTTTAATCACCGTTAAAATTACTAAAAACAAAGAGCCGATTTTATTTACAGAATCTTCTGTTTACAATTTCTGATATTAAATAGATTTTCCGATTTGCATTTCCTTTTAATAGGAATTAGCCAGTTAACATAATATTAGATTTCTAATTATATATTTGTTTAAATAATTTTAATAAGGTAATTTTATTAAATTTTCTATTCCAGATCAAAACATAAAAGCTTTCTCGTTATTATAACATAGAGACGTTACAGTGTATAGCATTGTTAATTTAACTTTTCCTAACTTTCATTTATGCAGTCTAGTGTAATATTTTGATTTACTATATTACATGTAACGGCCTAGTGTGAAGGTAAATCAGGAATTTAACACCTAGTGAACATATTACTTCGTTATTCATTAACTTGCGTGCTTTTGTGCAACAAATATGTCATAAAACACTTTGCTGGCAATAATTATATGAATATTTTAAAATAAATTTATTGTCAAATAATATGCTAAAGCCATTGAAATATTTGAAGTTGAAATAATTAACGGCGTAATAATATCATGTAAAGTATAACAAAACAACATCAAATTAAATAGCAGTTACATATAATTTTGCAATATATCAGAACATATAACTACATAACTTGTTTGTGTTACAAACTTTTTTGTGATAGGTAAATATTAATATTCCATTTAACAAGAAAGTTAAATATATTTAACAAAAAATTACATGTTTTTGAAAAAAATATAAAACCGAATAATATTATAATAATTATTTTTATATTCGGTCTATAAGAACTTATAATTTTGTGCTTCTTGCTATGGTCCGTAAATGTAAATAGAGATTTGTCATAATTTAAATACTGTATGTTACATTTTGATAGAACAACTTATCTGCATTTCATTAAACTGAAAATGTAAAGTTTTTAATACTTCTGTCGCTTGCCTTTGCTATCAACACTTTTTTCACCTATTCTTCTAGTTTAGAACAGACATATTATGTTAAAGTAATATTTATATATTATTTTTAAGAAGCAAGCATGTTTAATCGATTCTATTCATTAAATTAATATAACTTTAATTTTTCAATTATTACAACTTTAACTTTATAACTTTATTCTAACTTTTTTCTGTCATTATTTTCAAATCCGTATAACGTGTAAAACTAAAATTTTTCTGTAAATATTTTCGTGTAGATCATCGATTTTCGTGCAGAGATGTCACCTATTGGCGCATATAAGCTAAACTATGTCTGTAAATGAGTTTACAATAGTGCGAAGTTAAACAATGGAATATATTATGTATAGCTAGGTTCATTATTATGTAAAGAGAGCACTGGCATTCCTGGATTGAAATCGACATACCTTAACCTCAGCTTGATACCAACTAACTGAGTGGAATTTCATGATTTATGTCAAGGAATCTTCTCTATCAAAAGAAAGCTTCGAGTTCGGTTTAAACCTAAACATATAAACGTATTTTTTAAATAGCTATTGAAATTTTTAGTTTGTTCTCGACTATTTAAATCACTTAAACCGATCAAATTTTGCTATTTTCTGATAAAATTATTACAACTATCTGTTAAGAGCTGACGAATATAGAGTAACATAATATAATTTCTACTCTTCAAAGGTTTTTAGATATTATAAGATTTATTTTATTAGTTACCTATACTGATATATTCCGATTTTATTTGTAATCATAATCATAATATATTATATAACATTATATAAGTACTGTCGTGTTTCAAAAGTGATTCGGACCAACCCTATACATTTTAGTAAAAATTCATTTTCTTATTTAAGTTGTGTTTAAATCGATTTTAAGTTGTAAGATTGTAAATTAGCAAGGTGGGGACGAATCACCGGAAATTCAAGGCCTTTTGTCAAAAAATGGTCGACATGATGGACGTGTAAAATTCATGTCCGAATAATTTCTAATAAGTTTATAATTTTTGAAATACAAGTAAAAGTGTTGAAGTTATTATATTGGAGTATGTTGGTTTTTGAAGAAAAGTTGAGTGATTTGGAATTAATTTGGATATTATTTATAAGTGGCTACTGAGCGGTAGTAAGTTGATTGGGAAAATTATTTTGCAAAAAAAAAGAATATTTCGAATAATAAATGCGATTTGGATACTTAAAATTGGAAAGTTAAAATTGAATTTGAAGGAACGAATGGTCGATACTGATAAGCCGGACTGAGATACCGGTATCGTAGCATTTTGCATTCCCAATTTTTATAAATTATTAAATTGAAGTTTCACGAATTATTTTGAAGAAAAATATTTTTGATTGGCAGTAATTGGAATTTAAAATAATTAGATATACAAAAAATAACATCGCATTCTTTTGGCGCCCAACGTGGGGCTTGAAAAAAAAGCAACCTACTTTTTGACCCTGAGATTAAAATTAAAATTGAATTAAAAATTTGTAAATTAAATAAACAAAACCGAAAAATGGAACAAAAAGCTGAAATGTTGCTAAAGGAAAAGAATGATTCTCTTGTTTATGCAAGCACTCGCAGGGGAACAGAAGTTATGCCAACTGAAATAAGCATTTTAACAGATTTAGTTATAAAAAAATTTGGCGCTCTAAGTGATAAACTTGAACAATTAAAAGATCAAATCAAAGCAAGAGATTTTAGGTTTACAGAAGAGATAAATGATACAAAAACAGCAATTAATACATTAAAAAAACAAACAGTTACGAAAGAAACGCTTAGGGAAATAATAAATAACAGAGTAACTCAAGATGAATTACGAGAGAGTATAGAGGCAAGTAAAAGGGATGTGATGAATAAAATGCTGGACATAACGCTCAATCCATCGTTTGTAAAAGACGATATAATTAAAAAATTGGAAATTGAAAAACAAGAAGCCAGAAGATTAGAAACAGCAAAATTAGAAGCGAGAAAATTGGAAGTTAAAAGGCAGGAAGCTGCAAGACTAGAAGCGGAAAAATTGGAAACTAAAAAAGAAGAGGCTATAAAATTAAAATTTGAAGAACAAGAAGCTATTAAGTTGGAAGCTGAAAAACAAGAAGCCATAAAATTAGAATCTGAAAAATTAGAAATTATAAAGCAAGAATCTGAAAAACAAAAAGCTGTAAAATTGGAAACTGAAAAACTGGAAATTATGAAACAAGCAGCAATAAAACAGGAAGATAAGAAAGAAAAGAAGAAAAATTGGAAGTTTTGGATGAGTCGGGGGTGGAAAAAGAGAAGAGCTAACATCCCAGTGAAGTGGGCGCCCCAAACCAAGATTAATTTATGGAAAGTCCGAAAAGAAAAATAAATGAAACAGAAGGAGATGGATTCTGATAAATGGAAGATATTTTTGAAATAGATTTGCCTTTTTTTTATTATTTTAATTTGATAATTTTTGAATTTAACTTTATTTTATTTATAAATATTGTAGTGGTATGGTACAAAATTTTTTGATTTATTTTAGTTGAAACAAGCCTGAGTTTTTGCTAATCTTGTTTTCAGCTGCGCTTGAAACTGCAATTAGCAACGGGGGTAAGATGTCGTGTTTCAAAAGTGATTCGGACCAACCCTATACATTTTAGTAAAAATTCATTTTCTTATTTAAGTTGTGTTTAAATCGATTTTAAGTTGTAAGATTGTAAATTAGCAAGGTGGGGACGAATCACCGGAAATTCAAGGCCTTTTGTCAAAAAATGGTCGACATGATGGACGTGTAAAATTCATGTCCGAATAATTTCTAATAAGTTTATAATTTTTGAAATACAAGTAAAAGTGTTGAAGTTATTATATTGGAGTATGTTGGTTTTTGAAGAAAAGTTGAGTGATTTGGAATTAATTTGGATATTATTTATAAGTGGCTACTGAGCGGTAGTAAGTTGATTGGGAAAATTATTTTGCAAAAAAAAAGAATATTTCGAATAATAAATGCGATTTGGATACTTAAAATTGGAAAGTTAAAATTGAATTTGAAGGAACGAATGGTCGATACTGATAAGCCGGACTGAGATACCGGTATCGTAGCATTTTGCATTCCCAATTTTTATAAATTATTAAATTGAAGTTTCACGAATTATTTTGAAGAAAAATATTTTTGATTGGCAGTAATTGGAATTTAAAATAATTAGATATACAAAAAATAACATCGCAGTACATTAAGTAACATTATATAACAATTATATAAGTAACATAAATAAATAAATAAATAAAATAAATAAATAAATAAATAAATAAATACATGTAAGTATAAATTTACAATAAAACAAACATTTTAGTTATAAGTTTTGTATTTCTTAATTACTACATGTATTACTTACAAAGTCTACCATTTATGAATAAAAAATAATACCGGACAAATGTCAACCAAGACCACGCACATACACGTCGATTCTTTTGTTAAAATTTTCTATTGCATTTTTGCATAATTGCGACTCTATCACCAATTACGCGTCGAATGTTGCTTTTCAAGGATTCAATGGATTGTGGATTATCTGCATAGACTTGATCTTTTACATAGGTCCACAAAAATATTCTAACAACGGTAGATCACGCGATCTAAGCGATCAATGAACAGCAGAATTAAACGAAATTATTTGATCATGAAACTTCGTTTGCAATAAATTAATTGTTTCAGTGGCTGGGTAGCATATAGTGCACATCCATATAGTCTCACATCCATAGCATCAATAATAGCCCAAATAAAGGTTGTCAACATGTCTTGAAAATATAATATATTGTCGTGTAACAACGTGAAATTTTAAAAATTTGTTTGCTTCTGCTCATTTATAGTCAACTGCTGCGGGTCTAAAAGTAAAAATAATGCCCATAACTTTTACTAAAACCTTGGAAATCTTTAGGGGTGGATAAACTTAATACAAAAGTAAACTGAAATTAAACAATAACAAAATTTTGAGACAACAAAATACTTAACACAAACAGGTGAAATTTATAAAATAACTGAAACACGAACACTAAAAACACAAAAATTTGTTAAAAATTTGAATAATTCAAAATTTAAAAAGGTGCGCGAGTTTAAAAAAAAGGAAAATTGCAAATTGTAAATTTATGCGCAAGTTCCGAAAAGGCGGAAAGATTGGAAAATTTTGGTGTGGTGTGTGGACGACCATCGTAGAGAGTGGTCAAGCGTTCTACGCCATCGGCATCTTTTTGAGTAATTTTTGATTTGTGACGACGACCATCGTAGAGGGTTGTTCAGCTTTCTACGCCATCGACGTCTTTTTGAATATTTTTAATTTGTGTCGACGACTATTGCGGAAAGTGTCAAGAGTTCTACGCCATTGACGTATTTTTTTTGAGTTTGATTTTTATTTGTGACGACGACAATCGTAGACTGGTCCAGCGTCTTACGTCATTGACGTTTTTTGTTTTCATTTTGAGAAGGAATTGTGGTCCACGATACGAGAAGATTATTTTGATTATTTCACCTGCATTAAGGAATATAATTAGAATCCACTCCACTGACGATATCATCTCGATTGGTAAAGTTAGCCAAGGTTTTGAAAATAAAATAAAATTTTATTACAATATATTGTCGTGTTTCGAAACGCAAAAAAATCACAATTCATTTATTTTGTAAAATAATTTTAAATTTGAATTTTGTTTTATTATTTGTATTATAATTGTACATAAAAATGTTAGCTGTAAAAAAGAAAGTGGGGTGCGTAGAAAGAGAGGGATTTGAACGTTGTAGGACACTTGGGCTGACGCCTTCTCGTCGAATGGACGACCCGCAATAACAATTTAATTTTGAATAGTTAATAAAACGAAAGTAATAAAATAAATTAAGTTAATTTGATGTTTGTTTTTATTTAATTGATAAGGTGAAGTGGATGGTGAGAAAATTAAAAACTGGAAGAAAGTGAAAAATTTAGTCGATGTGCAAAAGTGCATCGCAACAAATTTGGTAGGCTAGCTGCAAAATACACGTGCGCTTGCAAGACCACATGCAAAGGTAAAAAATTTGAGCAATTTAAGTTTACTATTTTAAACACTGAGGAGTCTTATAGCTACAAATAATGGATGCTCAGTCGCCCCCAGACGCCCCATCGCCCAGACACTAACACCGTTTACAGCCTCATTTTCAACAAAATATATTCCAATCATTTCTCAACATTAAAAATGCACTAAAACACAACGTAAAGGCTTCTCAATAATCACTCTTAGATTTTCTGAAGACCAGGTGTGCAAAATTTGCTTATTAAAATAATTATTTAAATAAAGTGAGGTTTACCTGAAAAATTCACTTTTTCAGAAAAAAAGTCACATTATCAAGATCAAATTTACTTAAAAATATTTTTTTATGAATTAGATTTTTTTTATTTTGATTAAATTTTTAATATATTAGACATAGATATTTTATACTTTAATTTTTGAATATTTTTATAGTATGTTTTCTCTTGTTCTTTTCTTAGTTTTTTCTCTTAAAAAATAAGTTTACAAAAATCAACGCGTATATTTGTGATTACTTTTAGTTTCACTTTTTTACTTTTTCACTTTCACTATTTTCTTTAAATTCATCTGTTCTAATATCCATTATATTGGTAACATTATCAACATTACTGGAATCATTATCATCGATGTAATCGTCATTTTGAGTATTAATTTGAATAATTGAATTGCTATCATTGGTAGCATTATCAAAAATGCTGAGGTTATTAATATTGACTTGAATAGTTGGTTTGCTATCATTTGTAATATCATTCTTATATTCATCATTAAATTGAATAGGATTATTTTACAGGAATGCTCAACTTTTATTTTTGAAAGTTTGTACGTTCCAAAACGTGTTTTGAAAACTTTTTTGCAAAAAAATAATTTCTTTGTATGTTGTTATCTGCTGTCATAGTTGTCACTTGATCTTCAAAAAATATCGCATATCTTGATATTTTTAGATTTTTTGTTACAGAATCCACAAATCGGTATCCTTTGTTGTCTCGCTGCATCCAAAAAATATGTATTTTCAGCTTTATTATCCAACTTCTTTCTGTATATCTTTGGTATGTGTATAAATGCTTTACATCCAAATGCTTCAAGAATTCCTGTTAAGTTAGGTTTTCTACCGTGAGTATCACATCTGCCCAAAGTTTGTTTTTCAAATTTAACTCTATTAACGTGGAAGGGTCACTTACTACAAGTTCGATTTAATCGTTTGGCGACTTTTGTTGGAGTGTATACGGAACAGTTGTTTCATGCTTAATGACATATTTTATTAAATGAAATAAGTGTTCTTTGTTCACGTACTCTTTTCCATTGTCTGATCGTAAATATTTTATTGTTTGCTGACATTGATTTTCTATAAACGATTTGTATTCTAAAAACTTTTTGTTACATTACTTATTATTTGTAAGAAGTAAACTATCGTTTTTCTTAAAAAATCATCTGTAAACGTTAAAAAATGTTGTGCACCTTCAACCGACCCTATATTCATATAGGTTAATACAAATCTAAATGGATCAATTCTAGTGTTGTTGTTGCTCGAGTTTCGCCAGATTTATTACAAGGTGCTTACTAATTTTCCCTTAACGCAACTAAATTATTATTTTAGAGAGACATAGATACTATATTTATATGTCATAATTGTCGATACTATAGTTCATGTATGTTGCTTATATAGTATAATTAATTTACAAAATGTAATGGTCTGCTTAATTTGTACAGGTCACCTTCTGGCTGTATAGTATTTGTAAATACGTGTTCTACTTCAATTATTACTTTGGTACGCGTTATTCTACAGCTATTTTCTTTGCCAAACACTAAAGTATTGCCATATTTCACCATCTGGCTAAAGGAAATGAAATTCTTAGTAACTTGTGAAACGTGAATTACTTCGTTATTGTTTCTAATGCCAATTTTTGTGTGACCTCTGCCCACACTATTTAACTTTTTTCCATTTGCAACTTTGATGCTACAATTTTGACATTTTTTGTAGTTTTTAAGTTTCTGTGTATTTGGTGTTAAATGTATCGTAGCGCGGTAATACAAAATTCATTCCATATTGTTACGTGTACTTTAGTTACAATATTTGTACAATATCCAGAAAATAGTGTGTCTTCTGGCCTTTTACTTTTTTATGAGTAATTGGCGATCTTCTTGTTTTGGTTTATTATTATTAGTAACGGACTGTGGTACATGTCCCCACTGCATTGAAGCTTAAGCTTATTGTGCACCCATTCGAGTTTACTCAAACAACTGCGTCTCTTCGACCAGGTCGAGAACACAGTTGAAGGGAGATTGTTCTATCTCCTCGGTTGTTGGGTAGGACAAACCGAGGTGACGCAGCCTGCTCCTGGCCAAGGCCGGGCATTGGCATAGTATGTGGAGTGGGGTTTCATCCTCATCGCCACACATCCTGCAAATAGGATCCTCCGCCAGACCCATAATGCTGAAGTGCCTTTTGAGGCAGCAGTGCCCTGTAAAGAGACCCACTAACCTTCTAAGTTGTTTCCTACTCAACATGAGTATTTTGTTTTTTTTGGCCTCACTGGACGGTGCCCTTATGAACGTACGCGATTGCCTCAGTCCAGGTAGGTCCACCCAGTGTGCAAGGTGTTGTTCTGCTAGTATATCCCTAATTCTTCCTTTTGCGGTAGAGTAAGCAATCCCGCAGGAAGGCTCCGGAACCATTAGGTTTGCGCAAGCGGCCTTTCTAGCTAGAGAATCCGCTTCTTTGCTGTCTTTGATGCCCCGGTGTCCTGGCACCCACATCAGTGTGACGCTGTTGCGGAGAGCAAGCTTTACCAGAGCATCTTTGCATTGTTTGACAACCTTGGAGTGTAATTCAACTCTTTCCAAGGCTCTTAGAGCTGCTTGGCTGTCAGTCATGATACAGATTCTCATCTCTACAAGGTTCCTCCATATCAGCTCTTTAGCACAGACCAATATGGCAGTTACTTCTGCCTGAAATATAGTTGCAAGAAGTCCCAGGTTAATGCTATAAGCATCCCCCAGTCTTCTGCCTCGCACAACTATTCCAGTACTCGTCTCAGTCTTTAATCCATCTGTATACCAGATGGTATCACACTTAAGCCTCAACGTTTGTGAGGTTTCAATTTTATCCCTATCCGGTACTATGACCTTATAGGGCTTTCTAACGTCCCTCACGGTGCTAGTTCTGTCAGGGTGCATGCTGAGCAGGCCGTTACTCTTAATTGAGTTTAGGATCATGGTGTGGTGCCCCCTTCTAGGATTGATCTCACCATCAACACAGATTACTTTTGTGATGTAGACACCTAGACTTATAACAACATATTTCTTTTTTGAATGATTCTATTTGCTAAAGAATGCTCTAGATTTTCAGTTTCGGTATAAACTGTTTACACTTTTGGTTGCAATAATAATTCTTTTACAAATTAAATAGTTGTAATCTGTATTAATTATTGGATACATAGTAACAATGGTTGATACGTTTCTGGTAATCCAGCCAGTATTAAACCTCCAAATACTCCTCTTTAAATGATTTATATAATTTTATCAAATTTTTATTATGCAATATATTAATTTTAAAATAATTTAGAAATATTTTAATATATTATTTAATTTATTATAAGCGTACATTTTGTTATTTTCACTTACTACATGCAAAAAATGAAAATGAAAAATGAAAAACTGAAAATTTGTTGTTTTTAATAAAAATCTTTAGAAATCTATTTTAACTACATAGATAGTTTTGAACCAAATTTTTAAAAGACAGATGTACATTATAATAAATTTTGGGAAATCGTTACAAAGGCTAATAAAGAGGGGCCGGTCTTTTGGCGAAAGGAGGGTTATTAAAAATCATATTTTATCAAAATGTTAGAAAAATGTATATTTCACAGAGTCGATAAAAAACTTTAAGAAAACATAAACAAAAAGCATGTTTTTTTACATGTATGAGAATTTAAAAAAATCCGATTACCCACTTGGCCTTTTGTTGGACTTGACCCGACGGATAAAATATGGCCCGCGTATTAAAATTTCGTGCAAAAAACTCATTGACCTAGAAAATCTTAAAACTTGTAACATATCTGCGTTCAAGAAAATAGTTAATTATTAATTCATTCTTCGTTTTAACAAATTAAAACATGGGATGCGGTATAGGTAATTCATAACCTTTTTTATTAATTATAAATACATTAGAGTTGGAAACGTAGACAAAAATGAATCCTTTTCAGTGAATAAAAATCAGATTTTACTTTTACTGAAAAACTAAAACTTAAACTGCCATGTGCAATAAACAGTTTAAGGTGAATATATTATTATAATACATACTATTATATATTAAAATGAATTTGTATTCTTTTATTAATTAATTTTATTTCTCATTTGTATTTCTTAAGTAAATATTTGTATTTTTCAATTTCTTCAACAATATTTTTGAGTTTATTTAATTTGAATTTAATTAGCTTTACTTCTTTAATATTTCAATAGCTTTAATTCATCATTAATTTGCTTTTACGTGTTCTTAAGTTATTCTTTAGTTCAGACACTTTATTTATTACAAAACATTAAAAAGAACTTTTTATTTATACCTCTATTACATAATTAAGGTCTTAAATAATTATCAACTTATCATGATCATCTTAAATGATAAATTAAATTTTATTACAATTATTATTTTAATTTTATTTGGTTATAATATTAAGGATAACAACAGCAAAAGGTATTTAAATATATTGTAATCGTACTAATACAATCTTTTAAACAATAGGAATGGTTAACTTTTGTAAATTCTTAATTTTATGATAATTTAGATATGGAAATAAGTAAACATTAAGAATTTGACGACATAACAAAAGAATTCTGCCTGTAAGCAGATATTTTTCTTAAGAAGATTTCAAAAATTTTAAAGAAACTCTTTATTAAAATGAATTAAAACTAATTTTAGTTTAGTAAATTTTCTCCAGAAATAAATAGCAGTACCGTATGCAAATATTATACACTCGATGGTTAATTTATTAATAACTGAGAGAAATTAAATAATATTTAGATGTTATTGTTTTTCATATCAAAGATTTTAGTATAAACCAAAAAATGTACAAAATACTTTTTCGAAACTAAAATGTTTAAGTTATCACAATATATAAATACACTGTATGTATATTATCGCAAACGTTTTCACCATACTATGGCATCATCAGGCGATGAACTGGTTTATGCTAAAAATTTTGATATGATTAATATCGAGTTACACTACTTAAACCACTTATTTATTGTTATTGTTTTTTCACTGAAAAAAAAAATATAAATAAAAATTATATGAAATAAAAATAATAAATCGGTTTGTTTCTTCGAGAGTAATCGTGTACACCATGATGAAATATGTACAACTGCTAAATGGAGACTCCAATAAAAATATCCTATAACACAAGAAAGTATTCATGTTATTTAAACATTTTTCAATTCGTACACCATTCCACATATAATTAATATAACATTGAAAATCTTCAAAAATTCTTGAACATATTTTGGACGTTTCGAATATGCACAAAAGCTTACCTTTAATTTCCTAAACTAGAACTTATTTTTAATTTAAAGTTATTTTAAATTTAAAGTAACTAGATTATTGATTGGTAATATTTTTTAGATAAACCTATAGGAATGAGCGTTTAGAATAATAAATAAATTAATATATTTATTATTTGATTGCAAAACAAATTAATAGTAAATATAAAGCTAATAGGTGTAAAGTAGTTTACGAGATATAAGTTTATAAAGATATTTTCAGGTATCTATTCTATAGCTGCTGTTGTTCATGGAACATAAATTGATCCATAAAGGTAAAGTTCATAAATGAACATAAATGTTCCATCAATGGATCATAAATATTACGTGGTTATGATGAATGTCGTTAGTCAAATTAATGTTTGCTATAATAAATTTCTAGTAATAAAAATTAAACAATAGATTATAATAACAACAATAACGACCAACAATGAAGTTGAAGTTGAATAATTTTATCAGTTCTTTATATTCATTATCTTATAAAATTAATTATTTAATATTTACCTTATTAACATTTAATTTATTTATTACATTATTATGATAAACGTTAAATGAACATCTAAATTAATCATTATATTGCTTTCCTTTTCAATATTGTGCTAGATCAATTTGATGCGCAATTTGACAAATATTCGCCATTCAGCATAATATCGTGTATGAAAGCATAAGAAGCCCACAGATTAATATTTGTGTTTTTACAGCAATTAACTGCAAAATTGCCCACATAAGAACGTTCATATTTATAGTATAATAATTTTAGTATACTCGTAGGTATATATTGCAATGGTACACAGGTACTTTAGTTTTATTTCTATATTTCTTGGTGACCAAGTTGCTTAAAAACTATTTTTACTTTGTGAAATATTTTATGCGTGCGTTTTCGGCAAATAGTAAGCCTTTTTGATATACCGACCGAGGTGAACAAAAGTCTTCCCGAAATAATGTCACCTTTAACACGGAATTGCTTACTTATAATTTAACATGACTTGATTTCTTATTTGCTGTAGCAAAATATTTGCTACTAATATGTTTTGTAATTCTACAATTTTACTTCAGGTAGTGCAATCATTATTTCTGATTTTTAAAATTACTTAATTCTGATTGGTCCAAAAGCATTCGCACCTTGACGTTAATTTTACACAAGACATACAGAAATTTTATTTCTTCAGATTGTTTCAATTTTTAAATACACGTAACTTCAGAAGATGGTGCAATGTTGTTGCTAAAATTCTTTTTCTTTTCTCCACTTCTTCCATGAGTAAATAATTAATCCGTTTGTTGGCTGTAAATGCAATAAGTTGGTATTTTAAAATCATCCTCTAGATGTTGAACGAGGTTTAATTTTATTATTTTTGCAACAACATTTTTAAAAATTATTTACTTAAAAGTGTAAAATGAGAACTTAAAATTGGCATAAAGTGGCTTAACTAAATTTTATACAATGTGTTTAGTAGCTCGTAAATGACTTCCATGGTTCCCTGCACACATCGCAGAACTATAGCAGTTTCTTTATTTTTTATTTACTTCCTTTGTTTTCGAATTTGCTGTTTACGATGGAGTGTTTCATCATAATGTTTACAAATTTTACTAGAACTTCTAAGGTACAATACAAATTATTTTCTGACAATTAGTTTTGTTCATTTTTCTGCATATCTGCGGCAATAAATTACATAAATTTATCTACACATTAATTCAAATATATTATTATCATTCATGAGTAGGTACAAAAGTTTTTATTTACAAATTTACTATATTACAAGAGCAGCCGCCGGACAAATTCGGTTTACAATGGGTTTATTGTATGTACAATAAGTAAATACGGGTGAATTCAAGCAGATGTAATAATTGCAGTTACTCATATTGATTCATTGGTTAAATTTCAAAGTTCTAAAATTTCATTTTATGTGTATTTTCACTATTAAAGTAAGTATATAGTGCTCCGTACCTATTACTTATTCAATATACCAAATCAGGTTTATGAATTAAGAACTTAATTATATACGGTTATATTTTTTTGAAGAAACAAAATAAATTTTTGTTGAAATTGCACTGAAAATTTGTTGCTGAAAACAACTATAATATTTTGTATATTTTTGCATAACAATAAACACTGCAGTAAAAATTCATATCAGTGGATTTCTTACATGTGAAAGCATGTAAATTTTTTAAGTATACCGAAATCTTTAAACGTAACTATCTACCAAGGTAGGTACTAACGTTTACTGTGAAGATGTGTAAAAAGTTCTATAAACATTTTCTTGAAATAGTTAACCTCATTTACAAGTTTGCTGAATTAAAAGAAAAACATTAATGTCGAATGAAAACTACCAACGGTAAAAAGTAGATATCAGAATGAGATTAAGTAGATAAACCTATTTTATAGCAATATAGTTTATATAAATTATAGTAAAACTACTAACAAGTAAATCATACGTGGTTTATCACCATGATTCAGTATAAATCAACAAGCTAAATTAACAATAATAATATAAATTAAAAAATTATAGAATTAAAATGAACTCAATAATGTGGAAAATTTATGTATAAAAGCATCTGTCAACAGTTTATACTACATTATTAGTATATTGTAAATACAATCAAATTTATTTTAAATTTTATATTTATTTTAAAATAATAAGTAGGTAATAATAAAATTATAAAATTATTTTATAATATACTTTTTACGTATTAATCTTTAGAATTTAAACGATTATTACAAAAATATTTACCATTCTGGACAATAATAATTGATTAATACTGTAGAAAAAATTGAATGTAAAGAATTTTAACAGCCTCAACAATAAAAAAAGTCATTTCAAACTGTTAAATGGAAGAGATAAAAGAAATTTTACAATAAAGACGAACAGCAAGATCATAAAACTATTATTTTCCATTGGAAGTATTCATGTTTGCAGACACAAGTTTTGCGAGATATTGGTGTTTGTACTATGTCTTGTTTATTCCACAAACATAAATTGAGAAACTTATTATGCACTATTTCAAATTATTTGCTTACGTGTACCTAATCATAATAAGAAGAAAATTGATGACGTTGTATAATAAACATGCACTATCTAATGCAAGTAAAATTTACTGCCGTATCTCCAAGTAAATTAACCTGGTATCAAAATTAACATATTTATAACACCAACATCATTTATTTCGTGGCAAATAATTTAACCGAACAAATTCCTATTTTAGAATTTTTGACTTTTTACATTATGATGTACTTCTAGACATGCAGATTTTTTATGTTTATTATTTGAACATTATAGAACTCTTTAAAATTTAAAAAGCAGACTGATTAAAAAAAGAGAATACATTTTATTTTGAAAAATTAACAGTGATAGGAAAAAAAAATCTTTCATTATTAATAAAACGACTATCCTGTAATTGACACGTCTTCGTAACACTGAAGAAACAAGAGCACTTTCTAGAAAATTTTCTTATTTTTAAAAGATTTTTCCAACGATTTCGTTTTTGTCTCCTCCACCCCAAGTGGTATTTAACAATTTGGAGTTCTCAATATTCTGAAACATTCAGGATGTCGAATTTGTTTTCCCGAACTATTACCGAGCATATTACGTAATTATTTTGCAAATTGTATTTGCTATTTTGATTTAAAAGTCTATGTAACATCTTTCAGTTTTTGGTGCACATCGATAAAGAATTGATATTGATTAAAATGCTCACCAGCCAGCCTTTTGACTAGTAGTTGAAATATTGCAAAAGTAAAAATCTACTACAACCTACATACATATTATAGGTATACTTTTTCATATTACTCATAAGTGTTGTAAACAAAATGTTATATGTATAATGAAATTTTATACACTAAAGACACTTGACCGAGTCTATTTCAAATCACTCAGGCCTGTAGAACTTCTGTTCAAGAATTTGTTTTTGCTGAAATATGATGTTGTTTAAGGCAGTATTCTACTCTAGAAGCCCAAATTACGTAAATTTTTTGACGGTAGATACAAGAAAAGCAATTCATATTTTGACTATATATTTTTTTGTCATCGATTTATATATATTTTAGGAATTTCTAAAAAAATTTTTAATAAAAAATAAATAAATTTCACAAAGTTACACGCTGTTGAAGTAAAGAAAAAGAAAGCGTGTTCATGGTTGACACGATTTCAACCCTTCTAATCGTCTGAAAAACAAAAGAAAGATAGATTCTTAATCAGTACAACTGTCATTTTGGTTGGAACCAGGAAAAATAAAAAAAAAAAACAAATTTTTTCGCGAAAAAGGAGCTACTCAGAAAAAGTTGATTTTTTCAGTTATTTTTTAACTTTGCGAATTTTTAAAAAATAGTAAACATTGAAAATTAGGATTTTTTGTTGGTTCCTACCATAAAGGAATATATAAAAAAAATTATACTAAATTTCAAGAAAATCGGTCAATTAGAACTTAAGATTAAACTTAAGAACTTAATCGATTCGAAAAAAGTAGTTTCGAGAAAAACACGATTAAAAATTTAAGTTAAGTTTCAAGCAGTCTAACTGATAGAACAATACAACATATTACTTACATTTCTTGAATCAACGATTCCGGCTCCATATATCGGGCCTTCTTCTATCTCAAATTGAATATTTAAATAAGTAAATTTTAAAAAACACAGAAAATCAATAAAGAATATTTTTTAATACTTTTCTTAGATTAGTTCCATCTAAACCGGTCGACGGCCGGCCATCTAAAACACGACACTAAAACGGCAATAATTTTTAAAATAATTCGAATTTCAAAATTTCTTTTAAGAAGACATTCTTGAATATCTAAACTATCGAAATATGAAAACAAATATTTTCGATTTTTTCAACTTTCTAGACTAGAATACTGCCTTAATATACAAAATGAGTAGATCTGTATTTCCTTCTCTTGAAAGAAAATTTCTCAAAATAAATAATGCTATTCTAAAAAATTTGATGAATTATAGCTTAAAAAATTTGCTACCAATTCTATAATTTTATAGCCTTTGGGTAGATATTTTTTCTTAAATAGAATATTCTACTCGATTTTTAAAAATACGAAGATAAATATTTCGAAGGAAACCTAAACCATTTTTTTTTTTAATATTTAATACGTTTTCTCATCATTTTGTATAAACAACAATATACATTTATATTATGTCAGAGAAAACAAATACTGGATCATTAACCACGCCAACCTGCATGATTTGAAATAGAATCAGTCTTGTACATCAAACGCTGAAGAGTTGTCACAATATTCTAAAAAGATAATCATTGTAAATTAATTAATAAAATTTTTTTTTCAAGTTTCACAAAAAAGTTTTGTGGATAGCACACATAAAATATTCTTCAAAAATTTTAATATTATTATTACTTTAGTAATAATATTATTTTTATTATGACAGAAAATGTAAAGCTTAACAATTAAATTCAACAGTTAGATCTGAAAGATATTTTTATGTTGTGAGTACCTAGTACCTACCGGCGTATAGCTTTGAAATTTATATTTAAATTAAGTGCATTGTAGAGCTAATAGAGGGTGGTATTTCCTACTTGTTTACTAACCTGCGTTGTATAAATATTATGGTATTTAATTTAGATTTAGCTAAACCACAACTAAGGATTAAATTGTACCTATCAGAAATACTTGAATTGTTTATGAAAAGTAAACAGGAAAATTTTTTTTTAAATAATTTGTACGCGTAAATACACATAATGGTATGAATTCTCACTTCCGTAGTTGAGAACTCTATTAATTTGGTGGTTAAATTAATTTTGGCAAGAATTTCACAGATTCTAAGACACAAGTCCTCGATAAACTTCTGCCCCTTTAGTTAAAACTATTTTGCTGCCAAGAACACGAATGCCGCCTTCTAGTCCTAGTCGTCTGGTTATTTGTATAGGGCCACTGTGCAGAGTCCTAGAATGAGCTTGAACTTTGAGAGGTTAGGTAAGTTGCGGTCTCGTTATTGTATTGTTAATTTCCTTCCTTTCTGGAGTGGATAATTTGGCGTTCAAGTTTACAGAGATGGTGAACAGCACTTAGAATCTACTGTTATTGCTATAACTCTAAAAAGTCAACTAAGCTTCAAATTATTCCAAAATTTACGATTGCTCTCTTCACTAATAAAGTTAACTAACGATGCAATCCAGAATTTTGGTAGGTAGATATTTTATTAAAATTGCAAGTATCTCTTTACCTTGTTAAAAATACTTGTATAATTTTTAGAAAATTACCGCAGAAAGTAGTAATTTAAGTTTTCTTATAAAGTAATTACTTTACTAACTTTAAAATAAAATCAAGAATTGTTTTTCAAAACAAAATAGTTACCACTACAAAAGAATTTCCAACATTGTTCCAAGTTAATTTGGACTCAACATCTAATTGTAGTACTCTGTAATGCAATGCAGTACTATAATTGAGTGCATTGATGATAAACTGCAATAAGACCGATGCTTCAATTACCATCCGGAATGTACAGCTTTGATAATTTAGAAATCGAATACCTTTCGAAATATTACAACTAATACCTATTGTAATATTATAGTAAATATTTTTATACTTTAACATTTGAGTACTGAAATACTATAGTTGAAAGCATTTCGTTTTCGGGATGCACAGTATGAATATAAAATTAAGCTTTAATGACAATATTGAACCAGAAAGAAAATTACTTGAAGTAGTTTCTTCAACAAATATTTACCCACTTTTAAAGCTATTAATTTTCATTACATTACAAAATCGATTGGTTTTTCAATTATATTGGTTACGTTTGTAACATAAAATACTCTCCTGAAGTACTTATTTAAATAATTCTCACAAGTACTTATTGCATTTTCATCCCTTGTTGCATATTATTATTTCATTAAATTAAGCGCAGTTTACTTGCTTCCCTGTTTATGAAGACTTTATTCACTTTAAGCTTCACTTTTATAAGAAAAATCTAATAAAGGTTGAAAAGGCACAAAAGTGTTAGAGGTTGAATAAAAATCTTTTATTGTTAATCTTAAAAATGTATTAACAGTTCAAGTTTCAATAAAGTTATTTATGCAACTTCCTGAATTTTATTATTTTATGCGATCATTTGTTCGATATATTTATTCGACGTACATACATAGTTTTAATTTCATTTATGATTTACTATTTACCGACCTAAAATAAAAGGTTTTATCCAGATCAAACTGTGTCCAGGAATATCGATGAGTTTGCAAAACGTGAACTATTCTTCGACGAACGCTGCTGGTTCGACTGGGATTTTGCAAATATAGATGAATTCTCTACGGTGTACTATTGTTTCCAGATAACTTTAAATTTTTAACGTAGACTGCTTTATCGACTTTTATTCTTTCGTGGGTTATATTTAATAACTTAGCCAACTTACTTCCATATATTCTTACATAATAATAATAATAAGCTCATAATAATAATGTACATTAGATGTCAACCTGACCGAACCCACAGGCTCTCTCAGACTTTATATTACAGTAGCTATCCGGCACGACTAGAAATAGAAACAAGAATTTTTGTTCCTATCTTTAAATTAGCTTCCTTGTTTCAACTATAATATATAACGTCTCCTGCCGTGAATTTAAATATTTACAAGTAAATTGTATTGTATTGTGTGTGTAAAACTGAATGCTTTTAAATCGAAACCAGTATGCAAAGGATAGCTAAATGTGGAGAGAGGTAGCAAAGTTTTTTGACTAAACAGGGGGCTTAGAGAAGGTTCCGTATACTAGCAACTAACTTTTACGTTTATTTTAAATTACTTGGATCCCAAATATAAAAAGAGTTATTTTGTACTAAGAGCCAAAAGTGAACGACTTTAAGGCCAGGGCTACTATTACCACTAAGATCAAGGACATATTTTACTCCACCGATGCAAACAACATTTTTAATTTATACCATGCTAGTATTTACTAGCTGTTGTGCTCAGGTACGCAAAATTACGTGCATTATATAAACTGCATGTCCCGCGTTGAGACATTCTAAAAACTAATATATTGAATCAAAATTGAAACAAAAACAAAAATTTATAATTGAAGAAAATAATAGCTTTAAAAATCAATTCGATAAAAGTAATGAAAAACTTATTAAAAAGCGCAGTTATTTATAATAATTTCAAAAGCACGGGAAGCGTAGATTCAATTTACAAAACGGTGCGTTATTGCAAAACGATACTGAATCTCCACAATAATGATAACCATTATTTTATTTTTGTTTGATATTTGTGTAGTTACTTATGATACAATTATTTAACTTATGATGAAGATTAATTCAAAAGAAAAATAAAAAGTTATTAACTAATATTTATATGAAAATAATTATGGCTTTCTTTTTTATATATCTATAGAAATCTAAAAAATGAAAAATTACAAACGCAGCTTTAAAAGAAGTTACATACGACACAATAAACAATTTTTTGAAATATTGAAAAACTAAAAAGCCATTTGTCAAATGTAGAAAACGTATTTGTTTAAAATTCTAACAGAGTCCCGAAAATTCAAACTATTGTTTCTTGAATATTTAATTTATTTCGGAGATGAGCTGTATACATAACTAAAATTAGATATGACCTGAGTTGGTTTTTGTTAATAACATTAACAACAAAAATTTATTTAAAAAGCTGTTTTGTTTGTTCTTTAGAAATCAAATAAAATGGAAAAAGCTTACAATTTAAATATTTTCCTTTATCCTCGAGTTGATTAAAATTTTATTATTTTAAGTTTTAAAATAAGAAATTCAAATATTACATAAAAATTTTTAAAAGGTATCATATTATTTAAATTTATAAAAAAGCAATTTGTCTTCACATGGATTTTTCTCAAATTGCCGAAAAATACTCAAAGTAAAGTTTACAATGTGTATTATTTGACTAAATAAATATATACGTCAAGTTAAAATTTTTCGTGCTAATATCGCATAAACAATAGTAACTGTAAATAATAAATACATATAAAATTATAAAATCATACTCTATTAAAATTATAAAATAATAATACAATTAAATAATAATTGTAAATAAATACAATAATAGTGTAACATAAGAGGGCAAAGAAACCTACTCAAACTAGTTAAATTTTTGGGTATTTCTAGTGTGGTGCCCTTGATTACAGATAAACTAGTTGTAATATAGCCGATGCAAGAGGATGCGTCGCTCTTCCTATAAATTGAGTGGACTTGTTCTAAAAATAAAACAAATAATAACGCTCTACAAATAGCAGTGAAGTTATGACCACAAAATGCAAAAAAATTAAATTATAGTTGATTTGTTGTGTTTTATTTTGCATAAATGCACTCTTTTAACCGTCAATAAGCAAATTGCTTACTATCTAGCATTTCAGATAATCTAGCTTTTCCTGTAATGAGAAATACATTGTTTACTGTGTCATTGAGAGCCAATCACTTTCGACTCCTGTGCCAATTTTGTAATGTTAATAAGTGTTGAAAAGAAACTAACTAGAAATCTCGTATATTGGAATAGAGAAAAAGTTTATTTTATTGAGTGTCAAATGTATTATCATCATGAAGAACGTGATTGATTATCAAAGAAGAAAGCGGATAGAGATTTTTATTGATTTTTTGTTTTAGTTTCTTGATTTTGTATAAAATAAAATTACCAGCATCTAAATTAATGAATGCTTTTTCTCGAGTAGTGGAACTTTTTTATATTTATTTTCATATAGCTACCTTGCTGATTGGATTCGGCAGTAAAGGAAAAAGTGTTACTCTTGAAAGTGATATGTAAAATATTTCAATTTGATGTATTTTAACTTGAACAAAACATAACGTAGGTAAAAGGTTTTGTATTCTGTATTTATCTGAAATCAATTTTACCTGACAAAAATGGAAAAATTCTAAGTTCATCGCATATGCGAATTTTCCGAAATTACTTTTAAAATAACTAAAAAAACATGCTGCTAACTAAATTTTACGTAACAATGAAAATAGAAGACACTTTTGATAAACGATTCCTATCAAAAAAGTCAAATTACAATAAAAATATTCTGAGAGACATTTAAATAAGTGCAGCACATACTCAAAGTAAAATATATCAAATGTAACGATTTTAAGCCAAATGAGATTGAAACCGCAGGGCGACCAGTACAAATTGAACAGCCATAAAAGGGGTGCAATTCCAATATTCGAATTATATATTGGAATTAAAGCCATTCCAACTTTTATATATTTTTTTATTTCAATTAAGATTCCAATCCAATCTATCGCAATAAATGTCAAGGGCATTTTTGTAAATAAATTCGAAAAGAAAATTTGTGACAATAAAAGTTTTTAAAAAATATGAAATTATGCATAATTTATGTTTTTGTTCCAACTTTTCAACAAATTTGTTATGCCAGTAATCCTATCTTTATCAGACTTGTTTCATTAATCTTAGTGCGAACTAAAGGACAGGGGACAACCATTTGTGCTCAAAGTTTACTCCATTTCTCCGTTCATTTGCACCGGGAGACGTTATCATTAAGCTGCTTTGAAGCGGTCTCATGGGTTTCGTTTTCAGTTTTCCGCAAAGATTAGAATATTGGTTGCGTTTAGCCATTTATTTATTCTTATGTTAAAACCCTGCGAATGTTGTTGCGTATAAAATTAGAAAAAAAAAATATATCCGGAAAATTATTTTGAATGCCAAATGAAACCGTGATATAGCAAATGGATATTGGTGAGTTTAGTAACTCACAAATGCCTACTATTGTAATAGGTAATATAAAAGGCCGCAGGTGTTTTAATAGATTTGCTGTCCAGTGTTAGGATTATGAATGATAAATGACGATAGGATTAATTAAAATATAATAATTAATAATTTGACAAGCCCATAAAACATTTTTAACGGTTTTAATATTTTCCATATCATTTTAGCTGTAGAGAGTGTATATTTACTTGTAATAATTTGATTTCTTTAATTACAGTTTCGATGTACGAGGTAGAGCTTTTAACAAAGCCTTGCACTGGTCTGACCCGAATACATTTGGACCACGTGCGTATTTCGTAACAGTGGCTAAACCTGCGGCGTTAACTTTAGATGGAGTACAATTGGATGATGAGGGTATCTACCGTTGCAGAGTAGATTTTCGCACCACTCCCACCCGTAATTTTGCAATTAACCTGACAGTTATTGGTGAGTAACACTTAAAGTTGTTAATTAAGCGTCAACATTTAACGTTTCACGTATTAATACAAAATAATCGTTATAATTCAAGGCTAACGAACTATCTGCATAATGAGATATTGATGACAATAAGGCAAACATAATCAAGTTCTGTTGGATACAAAATTTAAATACTCAAATAAAATTACTGTCAGACACAATAATAAAAAAGAGTAAAATTGTTTTGCGTACAATTTTTATTTTCTATAAAGCCTCTCTACATTGATTACATTTGAAAAAGGAATTAACGCACTTTAAACATGTTAGTACTAATTTGAAAGACACCAAATAGGGACCTACATGGAAACCGATTTAACAGAGCGTACTAAAAAGTAACATATTGCAAAATAATCCAGAATTAGCGTTTTCGTACAGGAAATAATTGGACCATTTTAACATATAGCTCCCTTTCGACCCATATCCTCCAAGCTGGATTTAACCCGGATTTAGTTTGTCGCGGTGTAAACATAAAATGTTTATAATTTCTAAATTAAGTAGTTTATAAAATTGAAGTGTTTACTTTGAGTTACACATTTTTAAAATTAAGCTTACCTAATGAAAACTTCAGTACTTCATTGCACTCTTTAAGCGTGTTTCCCCCTAAATAATTTTATTTATTTAGCAAATCACTTTATTTAATTACACGCTTACTTTTTGTGCAAATCTACCATTTAACCATTAGGAAAAATTAGCAAATTAAATTTATTTTCACAACTTGAAAATTTTTATCTTGGAATATTTTTCTCCTTTGAGAATGGTCTCGCCAGAAACTCTATTCTTTATTACTATTTCCCAAAGAGAATTGTTAGCTATTACACCGTGATGAATTTAGGAGAAAACGACTACGAGTAATCAACAAGGGGGATCATTACCTCACGGTGAGAAATATCTTTAAGCTTAATTTTCAATTTGCAATTATTGAAATTTACTTTAATTGCCAAGTTTATATTTTAGGTAGTAACGAACAGGTGAGCCTGAAACGGTTATCAATGAAGGAAATTAATTCAATTTCGATTCGGGAACTCCGATAAAACTCTTTTTACGGTTTATTTCACAATTATACAACTTGATTTTTTTTTAAATAAAAGTTTAATCAAGAACGCACAAATTTTTTTGTTAAACATGAAGTACCTATGTGATTTCAAAAAATTAGACAAGTCGGACGTAAAAAATATGAAAAAGACTACAATACAAAAAATGCGATGTAAATTTAATTTAATTCTTTGAAGTTTTGTATTTTATGGAAACAATTTTTTTTTAAAACAAATATAAAATTCTCTTTATTTAATAATTTTTTAGTGTTTATGAAATGCGGTTCTTTAGTCATAATAATTTAATTTCAGTTGCCTACATGTGTTTTTAGACTAAAAGCAAGTAGCTTTTTCGTTAAGTTTATCAACTTTTCTAAGGCTTCTCTAAAGAAGATAATCTTTTTAGGGTGTCAGTTTGATGAAATTCTTAAGTATATAATTGGTTTTACATTCGCTCATAGTTTATCGAGACCTCAAAAAATTTTGAAAATATATTTTATCACAAAATTTTGTCACGCAACAGCAAGATTTCTAAATAATCACAACTTAAATTGCTTTAATTTTTACCAAAAAATTTATAAAAGCGAACTTTGTTAAAACTTGTCGAGTTTTAATGGATGAAACAAACGGTTGAAATGTTTTGAGTAAGCAACATATTTTGATTATAGTACAAACGGGAATCGTAGGAAGGCTTTTATTGTTTTTAATTTGGTAAAGCATTGTTCCTTTACAATTTAAAAATTTTAATTCAAATGTTACGTTCGGTGGATACTTTTTCTTAGTTTTTCAAACTACGCTCATTTTCACTTATCGTTTTACTATTACTTATCGGTGGATAAAAAGGGTGTATAAAAATTTTAAACTTTATTTCCAGAGAGTCAAACCCGGATCTCTTTAACAGGTTTAACCAGGCGGAAATTTTGCTAACCAAATACAATTTTAAACTAAAAATTCTTTAATTGAAATGAAAGGTATTTATAGCATTCCTATTATCTAAAAAAATTCTAGTGAGAAGCAAACTTTAATTTAGTTCGTGATACTAATTGGTGCTTAAACTTTTATCAACTGAAAACGGAAGCACTTATACCTTCTTTCTACAATTTTACAGAAAAGAATAGCTTTAATTATTGAATATGTTTAATTCAAATATTAGTCATTGTAAGAGGTTTAATTTATTAACAACAATTAAACTAACTTGAACCTAAAAGTTTTACACGCGAAATTTATCAGACGTCTATTGTTTTAACCATGAACTAGAATGCCTTAGGGTAGAGTTTATTAAGACATTATTTTATTTTGGATTTTTGTAAAAGTTGTACAGCTGAAAAAGCTCACGTGTAATTCAGCCCATAAAATACACGCCGATAAATATTTAATGTTACTAATGGAAATACTAAAAACAATTTTTTTAAATAAAATGTTGGAAGATATAGGCCTAAAAGAGATTATTTATACGTGAGGGTATTTTCAAATACTTTATCGTAATTATTTGATTTTTAGCAGTTTTACTCAATTATACAGTAGGTACATTTTTATTCTAATTCAGCTGAAATAATTTAATTCGTATGCACGCAAAGATAAATTTTGTTTTAACATACTATGCCGTTTTGAGAGGGAAACAGAACTGTCAAACTTTTATTTTAAAACTTCGAAATATCGAAGTGGTTTTCTACTTAAGCCACAAATCTAGTGATTATTCCACTTTATAATAAAGTACGCAATTCAGTATAAAATTGATGGGACAGTTATATTTTTTACAGTGTGATTTGCACAATTAGTTCACTAATACAAAACAACTACATTAAAACTACAAATTATTGTCTTAAAAATGATAGATCCTCTTGTTAATAAATATGTTATAGATAACGTGAACCAGAATTTTTGCTGCTAAATATCTTTAAAACTTCCACATCCAGAAATGTGTTTTTTTTTTTGGATTGCTCATGTTTAACACTTAACTACCAACTAATAAACCGATTGATTGATTCTTTCATAGTGTTTCTTTGTTTTTAAATACATGATCTCGAAAGTATTTCATTTTAAAATCTGTATTAGTTATCAAATTAGAATATAAAACTAATTCTAAGATTTTTTTTATAAACTGAACCAATGTACTACCTCTGTAAAACTTAATTTAGTATTTCAGACTAGAAAACAATTTTATGGTTTCTTTGAATTTAGTTTCCTACTCAGTATTGAATAGCAAATTGATGTAATTTATCTAAACGATACATTTGCAACATCTGAATGAATTTATAGTAATAGATTTTTAAAATTTGCAATTCAATTTGGGTTATTCGCATGTTTTAGTTTAGTATTAATTTTTCATTTTGGTTCTACGTTCTTTGTGTGACATTTTAGTTGCTATGATTTACTCTATAAATTCGAGGTTGTCTTAAAATTTTTCAAAATATCAAAATGTTTATTCAAAAGCAAATTTAAAAGTTAATATTAAACTTATCTTTATTATAGATCACAATAAATAAAAGTTGTAAATAAATTTTGAAACATTTATCCACAAAGCTAATATTACATATATTCAATAAATACAAAAAACATTTTGTTTTAATTAAAACCTACAAATTTTAATTTTCTTTGCGTAAAGATTGGCATTTTGAACGATGTTTAATTCGAGATGTTATAAATGGCCTAGTGTCAATCAAGTTTTTCATTGGAACATGTGAGTGTAAGTAAGTGAAAATTATCAATTTTTTTTTCAATTTGGCGATAAATGTAACTGTATCCGAACCGTTATCAAATTGTTCTGATTATATTATTTTATTCCTTTTAATGTGAAACATACAGTGAGTTGCACAAAAGGAGAACATCAAATTAGGACAAAGTTTTCAAAATTTCTATTTCTAACCGCTGAAAACTTCTTCCCGTTCCTTCCATTACCAAACATTTATAGGTCTTGAAAGCTTATTCTCATTAATTTGCACCCATCCATAAAAATTAAGGGGATATTGCAAGAGTGGTTCCAGTACACCGAAACGTTATTTTTGTTGCGGTTTTGGTCTTATACGATAGTAAAATAAACAAAATTGTTTAGTAACAATGATATCGAATGAAAATTTGTTCGAAGCGGTCAACTAACTGAAAAGAAAAAACATTTCCTTTTGTGATATCTTTGACATTATCTAGATATTCGGGAAATGGTTTAAAGGAAACCATATGTCAACCTCAAGTCTTTTACACTTTGTTAGATTAAGTGCATATCTGTATGTAGTTTAAGCGGTGTATCCAAATTTGCGTTTTTGATACAATTTATACATAACACAAATAAATAAGTTAATTTTTTAGATATAGAATTGGTCACCTGATCTATTTAATGGTAGATATTACTTCTGACATCACCTAAATTATAAAACACAACGCAAATGGCCAAAAATACTCTTTTTCTAAACATTAATTCGATAAAATATTTAAAGACACGACGTGTTTCAATATTATCGATTTATCCGTAGCACTCAGCTCTTAAGGTTGTTATAGCAAAAGAAAATATTAATGAGCTAACTACGACCATAAAAACAAAACAAGAAGTTTTAAAAACAAGAAATTTACTAGAAAAATGATTGTTTGCTTTGACTTATCCACCAGCTACATAATTTTGGTGCCTCTTCAAGTTTTAAGAAATTTTATATCTTTAATTACTTTTTGTTTCTAAAAATAGATCTGCAATAAAATCTGTAAACAGTTTTCTGTTAAAACTAACTTTTATGAAATTTAAACCTACAAGAGATAGATTTAGTAGTATTTAAGTTTAAAAAAAGGGTTCCCAATATCAAATCTGCTAAAAGGAAGGATAATCTTATAATCTTCACGAAAATACAGTGTATTGATAGTAATTTTGTATTATTATGAACAAAAAACTACTAGCAATTTTCAGCCAATTGAGTATTTAATTAATATTAAACTTGAAGTTTTAGATTAGTATTTAATATTAAAACAATATTTAACCATAAAATAACTGAGATCTACATACATATAATGATTGAAATAAAAACATTGCTTTTACTAACTACTATGTACGAGTATAATTACAACAAATATTACGCTCTTCTTGATATGACTGACGATGACGATACAACTGATTACTATTGACTTGGTTTGGATATACAATACTCTGATGATGTGTATTTGGTGCACGAAACTGGTCCACAATAATTATGAAATGCATGCTGTGTTCTTATTTAATTAACCGACGTTGTCGGACTGATAATAATTTATTGTTATTATTTAGTAACTTTTTATTCTATATTAGTATCATTTGGTACCCATAAAATAGTATTGTACACTCGATGGTAGAGTTAAGAAAAACTTTGAAGTACCCAGATTTTTCTACAAAACATTTTCTCTAGAATAATATACCTAATGAAAATTTAAGCAAACTAAAATTTTTAATAACATCTTAGATAGTCAAAAATAAAAACACTTAATCTTTGTTCAAACCGATATGATACGGTGACTGCTTTGTAACCGAAAGATGAAATTCTTAGGTTACATAAGTAATTTTATTACCGGGTCAAATGGAATTGAGGTATTGGCAAAAATGTGAGTATCATCCCTTTTACACATGATGGTATAATGAAAAAATTTAGATTACAGTTTTTAGAATGTTCGTCAAGATATTCAATTATGTTGTATCTTTTACCAATTTTCAGAACGTAAATGCAAACTTTGTTAAACTGCAAAACTTGATTGTATTTTAAATAAACCAGATTTGTAGGATTTCAACTGCTTATCCAATTTATAGCCTTTTCATATCAAATTGCTTGATAATGTATATAATTTTATGATAAGCAAAGTTTGCAAGATTTTGACACGTAACTAGATTAAAGAGAAAATATTACATTGAAATTCAAAACTCGCCAATGGACTGTTCTAGTTTTAATCTAACTCAAGACATGAATTCTTCAGGAGTAACCGAGAATAAATTTTACCATCACTGAATGTTAAGGGTAAACCGGAGATTTTCTTAGGTTTCTTATATTTATATTCTTTTTGTTTCAAAACCTTATAAAGAAAAAAAGTATAGTAAAATTATAGCTATATGTACTTTTCATTAAGGATGAACATTAAATGTTCCCAACTAACGCCGTTTTCCCCTAATTTAACTATTCATCATTATACTAAACTAACACCCGGTTTTTGACCATAAAAGCAGCTCCGAAGTAAAGTTTAGAAAAGTGTGTTCATTGTTTAATAAAAAAAGTTTTATTAAAACGAAATTTTAATCTCCTATAATTATCTTCCACATATTGTGTCTATAATTACCAATTTTAAAATGAAAATTGTTTTTCTGTGAACAATTACTAGTTGAATACGTGCATGCCCGGCAGTAGCTGTCCTACGTAATTTAATTTACAATTATCACAACTTCGCTTAAGAAGCAAAAAGCAATAAAGGGGTTAGGTAATTTCCTATTTTAAACAAGACATTTGAAACCAACAAAAGTAACTTTCAATTAAACCATAGCGAAAAGTTGGAAAATCATAATAGTGGAAAGTTAAAAAAATTAAGTTGTTTAAATTTTACCTTTAGTTTAATTTTTTTATTTGTAAACTTTGAAAAGTTCTTGGCTTACAATATTCTATTAATTCATGTTTTAAACGTAGTATAAAAGTTTTTGTAGGAATTTTAAGTAGTATCTTTAACGCTAGGTGGCCACTTCATTTCCTCGTTAAGCGCTTTACTATACAATTTCCTACTATTTTAGATACTGCAGTTTACTTTGATTTTACCTTAGCCTGTGAGATAAGTATTTCTAAAGTTAATTATAGTAAATTTGCATACACCATAAATTGCTTTACGTTACATCCTCTTTGCTTTGATGGTAATAAAAGACCCGCCTAAAGTAAAAGAAAACCCGTATTAAAGCACACGTTCATGTTTAATGAAACCACATTTTATATATAATACTTACGTAAAAATTATGTAATGCTTAGTTAAGTTTCTAAAACTTTGATGATATTCCTGGCAAATTTAGTAATTTAATACAAATTATTCAAATATAAAATAGGTTTGAGATTCTGCAAGCTTACTGTAGATTATTAAATTGATTTGGGTTTAATTAATAACCATGTCCTATGTACGTTCGTAATTAATTAACCAAGTAATAGATTTATATACACACTTAAACACGTACTACTTAATTGTTGAAATTTATTTTCGAAAGCACTTTTTGATTTTTTAATACAAAATTAATTCTGTTATGCAATAACACTATTTATGCTGTTTAAATTGTAACACCTAAACGGACTGGCTATTAATTATTTTTTGACTAGGACAATGTAACCCTATAGACCCGGAAGGCTGATTAAAATTTGAACCGATTTTGCGACAGAGGAATATAAATAGATGGGCGAGCGAATTAACCAATTTACCAGCTTTTTAAAACAAATACTGATGTTTCATGTTCGGTCGATAGTTGCTATCATCTGTATACTATGTTTTGCAAAACCATTTTAAATTTTATATTTAAACAACTCTTCCCGAACTATAAAAAGATATGTTCAAATTATTACGCTATGCATCAGACGTACACTGTGCTAGTATGTTAGTATAAATTCTAACTTTATTAGGTAGCTGTTAATCTTGCCAAGCATGTACCTATAGAGCAATATTGCACTCGAATTGAATTTAATTCTTGTGGGATTCAAACTTCAGACAACTATCTTTGGTTACATAGTTTATACATCAAACTACTGTATTGGTGTTTGCATTGGTATAAAATTTAAATTGTGAATTAGAAAAATTTATAAGTAAAAATTTCTATTTGCATAATTTTACATTGTTCTATGGAATACTGCATATTTTGTGTTGAAAATATAATAATTTGCTGTAATTTCAATTTTTAAAAGAATTGAACTCTATTAACTCTAAAACTTAAACTAAATCCAAAACTAGGTTGGAAGGTTTTACCTAATGTTATAAGTTTTTCTTTTTTTAGCGTAATTCACGTATTCGCGTCTGTAATAAATATAAATATAAATAATAAAACATCGGTGCTATTCAAAAATATGATGCTGTAATTTTTCTGGGAGACTTCTGATTAATTTATTTATTAAAGATAAGAAGTAACAAAAAATGTAATGGATGTCAAATTTACAATTTACGAGATGACAGAACAGTGACGGAGCAACTACAAATTAAATATAAGATAACGGGATAATGATGAAAGTGTATAAATTAATTTATTACAACTGTCCTATTGTTTACGGTGGAAAATCATGTTGTTATCATAAATTTTTTTGTTAAGTGATTGAAAACAATATGATTATACGTTTTATATTAAAACTGTCAGAACTACTAATAATATTAATAATGATAGACAGCTATTACTGTATCAAAACTGTCATATTCATAAATAATGATTGTTATTGAATCAATATAAAAAATATTGCACTTATCAAAAATGCGTACTCGTCTTCTGTGACCGATGAGACACAACCGAACTATTATGTGACTTTTCATATTTATCTTTTTGCAAGGATATTTGTTAAAATCAAAAGTGACTTTGGCCTTCTGTAGCGGTCATTGTTAAATTTAATTGAGACAATTGAGATTGTCGTTAAGGGCTGTCCTCAAGGGGGAGTACTCTCTCCACTGCTATGGAACATGGTAGTCGAGAGCCTTATCCAATGCCTAAATGAAAAGGGATTTTATACCATAGGTTACGCAGATGATATCACCATACTGCTTACCGGGAAATTTGAGAACACAGTATGCATGCAAATGCAAAATGCTCTCAAAATACTAGAGAACTGGTGCAACGAACACTCTCTCTCGGTCAATCCGACTAAGACAGAGCTTGTTCTATTCACCAACAAAAGGAAACTACGGAGCATGAGAATGCCTAGTTTAATGGGGACTCCCCTGAAATTGACGGATGAGGTCAAGTATCTGGGCATAACACTTGACAAAAAGCTAAATTGTGGGAAACATTTAGAAATCTAGCTCAGAAAAGCGAGAACACTGGCAGTGTCGAAGAGCGGTGGGACAGTCCTGGGGTCTCTCCCCTAGGATCACCCTCTGGCTCTACACTGCTATCGTCAGACCCATGTTCTGTTACGGAGCTCTTGTTTGGTGGCCCAGAACCAAGCAGGTGACAACAGCAACCTCCTTGCACCGGCTCCAGAGAGTGATCTGTCTGGCTGTAACTGGGGTAATGCGCACGGCTCCAACTGCGGCACTAGAGACTCTTCTCTGCCTTCCTCCACTTGATCTTCATGTGCAGGAGATGGCGGTCAGGGCTGCTCTGAGATTGCGCAGCTGGCGGCTGTGGAAAGATAGGCGTATAACTGTGGGGCACATGCGGATTCTAGAGGACTACTCCACAGGAGTGCTTCTTTTACGCATGGAGCCCGACAGAATTCACCCTAAATATATATTCAGCAGGAAATATAATGTTCTGCTGGAACCAACAGAAACCTACGATTACGACATATGTCTGTTCTCGGACAGTTCCAAAAACAATGCTGGCTCAGGTGCAGGAATATCATCCGCCGAACTTGAGATAAACATGAGCATACCGCTAGGCAAATATGCCTCAGTCTTCCAGGCTGAACTTATGGACATACTGCATTGCGCAAGAATAGTTAAAGACAAAAGTATCCGCAGCAAAAACATACAGATATCTACAGACAGTAGAGCTGCTCTTGTGGCGCTTAGGGGTCACAAGATCACTTCTGGCCTGCTGCTTGAATGCATGCAGACACTGAACGAGATATCAACTCCAAACAATGACCTTACCTTGCGCTGGGTTAAGGGTCACCAAGGTAACGAGGGCAACAAAAGAGCAGATTCGCTGGCGAAAAACGGTTCAGGCAGCCTTCCCTGCGACCCTGAGCCGATGATCGCGCCATCTGTAAAAACCTTTGATACTCTCCTAAAACAATATATCCTAAATCTGCACTCCAGTAGATGGGAAAAAGAGACCGAATGCAGACAAGCGAAGGCGGCCATAAGAGCACCCTCAAGTAAGCATTCCAAATACTATCTGAAGTTATCCAGAGTCAATCTACGGGCAATTTCAGGGATATTAACTGGTCACTGCAGATTAAACAAACATCTAAACACAATGGGCGTCGTAGACAGCCCTGTATGTCTAGAATGCAACGAAGCAGATGAAACAGCTGAGCATGTGCTATGTTACTGCCCGGCCTTATCATCAAAAAGAGATTCCATGTAAGGGGATTTCTGGCCTAACATGGCCAGAATCAGTGAAACCTCACCCGCCAGGATTCTCGAGTTTGTCCTGTGGTTGGGATGGCTTGAGGAATGATGGGACGGGGTTGCTGTAACGGAGGTAGTACAATGGGCTTGATTAAGAGACCTAAGTGCGTGCGACGTTAAACCTTGCCCTCCTCTAATAATCCAGAATCCAGAATCCAGACAAGTGAGATTAATTTTTAACTTAAGTTACTATAAAATAAAAATATATATTTTTAATTTCTTTTGCGAAATAAAATTTTATTAAAGCGGTACTGAGATTTGTAAAATTTTATACAAATAATTATTCTTATGCCCTTGTAGCAAAATTAGTTTATTTGTTATTCTACGAACTTAGTTTGCCAGTTTTACGTCCCAAGTTGGGCGCTAAATGTAAATAAATTATTTATTTAAGACTTAACATTTTTCAGTTATTGAAGCAACTATAAGATTCTGTCATAAAATAGGATTTCCTAAGCAAGTAATTTAGAATTATGAGTTTACAGTTTGTGATTGAATGGTAGCTCCGTCAAATGCATTTTAACCGTTCGATTTAAAGTTTAAAGCTTTTGCGTACCTTAAGCTCATATTTTTTAAATAACATGATAGTGGTAAATTCAAATGATTGTCATTATCAAACTTGTGGCATTCTTAATAACTGATCTATTAATTGACATCAGATAGTTTAGTCGAATAACCAAACCCATGTTAAAACCACATACCGAACTCAACCGATAAAAATGGTTTCAACAATTCATACAGCAGCAAAACTGTAATTTAATGAACAATTTATAAGTAGTAGATAAATTTCTATATTTCCTTTTAATGCTAGAACTTCGAAAAGTTTCATACGCGATTATGAACTTTCTAAGCTGAAAATAGAAGATACATTGGCATACACAACAGACTTAATTATAAAATTAAATAAATAAATATAAATTATATATGAAAAAGTTTAATTGATTTTAAAATACGAATTATACTTCATAAATAATTTAGTTTCCACTTCCAATATATTGGCAATTTATTACCGATTTCCAGTAGGAAAACTAATAATTTTCTACTGATTATAGTAATAGCTAACCAGAAGTTAGGAATGTGTTTTTATAAGTATACATTTTTACGGTTTATTGTAAGGTTGGTGTGAATCAAATTACAAAAGTTTAATCAACTTTACCTTGAATTTGAAACAACACTTCAAAATTGAAACTGGAGAAACGTGTATGTCAACGTGTGGATAAATGGATTTGAACTGATAATTGAAGAAGTGTTAATATTGAGTAAAAACCAGTAGTATTTATTTCTACTCATTAATTTACGAAAAAAGAATTAACTTATAAAATATTATACAAAAGTAATGCAGAGCAATTGCAATAATCTGATAATACAAATCTCTTTTTTATTCACGTTTTATTGACAATTCGATAAAAATAAATTATAAATTGTTTGTTACTGTGTAATTTCTGATAAAAAAAATACTTATTAACTACGGCATGGTATATAATCATAAAATAATTTATTATAATTGAAATATAAATTTTAAAAGCCTCAACTGAAATTTATTGAAACTCTTAAAGTAATTTATATTTTGGTTTAGCTTTTGGTTATAATTAAAATATAATATAGTTAGCAAGTCCTAAAAAGTTATTGTCGTGAGTTTTCACAAAGAGTTAAGTGTTGTCAAAACTGTTTATAACTTAAATAAATTTCTGCACGAAGCTTCTATCGAGTTTAATAGAAAACGTTAACAATTTTTTTATCATTAAATTAATATTAAAGTCTTTTACGAGATGAAATTGCTTTTATCTTTCATTTTTATTACAGTGCCACCTCATCAAATGCTATTATACGACAACTCTGGAAGAGATGTTTCTGGTACAGTAGGCCCTTTGGAAGAAGGTTCTGATCTGGTTTTAACTTGCGAAGTTCGTGGAGGTAAGCATTTTAAATAATTATTAGACTTTTTAAAATATCAAAATATATTTTGTAACAAAACTAATTATTAGAACAAAGGGCGTCGCTTTAAATTTGTTCGTAATTTTGAGCACAAATTGATTAGTTTAGTTTAAGAGAAAACCCGTCCATCAAACTGTATTTGTAATTACTTCTCTTTCAGTTGTTCATTAAACTTTATTTACAACTACTGTCTTATGGAGTTCTTGGACGTTGTAAACTAAAGACGATGTTTGACTAGTTGAACGTGTGACATTCCTAATATTTTATAGCTCTTTCCACTTGAGGTCATATTGCAACCCTCATAAAATGTGAAATGTCTTGTCCCAGGTACGGTCGTTCCGTGACTTTTATAATTACTTAATTAATTTTCGTGCCCTAGTTGACGGCAAATAAGTAAACTTCGTTATAAAGCTCAAAGCAACCTTGATGTAACTATATAACGTAATTTTACTAAATTATACATAAAACACAAAATTAAAATGTAACCTTAAAAATGTTTGTTAACTGTTTACATGGTGCAAGCTGAGGTGAGATTCACATTCGACATTGTCTTATTACAGTTGTCAAAACAAATAATATTGTTGTCGAAATAAACTAAATTTCTCATCTTAACATTTCATAGATAAAATCTAAAAATCAGTAGAATTTTTAAATTGCGAATATATGTCATAGAGTTACGGTGGTGACTGCGACTCTCAGCTGTAGAACTTAAATTGTAACGCCTTAACCGCAATAATAGATATTCTCGTTGCTTTTAATGGTTCAGGCTTTAGAAGATAAAACAGAAGCTTTTCTGTTCAATGGGGGAGTACGCCAAAGCGACGCGTTGTCTACGACCTTATTCAATATTGTTTTAGAGCATGTGTTTAGAAAAATAAACTGCCAAGACACAATAAAAACCAAAGAGGGACAAATTCTGGCACATGCGGATGACGTGGCAATTATAGCAAGATCTAAGAGAAAACTAATAGAAATATTCAAGAAAATCGAATCAAATGCAACAGAAGTGGGTCTGAAGGTGAACGAAAGGAAGACAAAATTTATGAAGTGTGGAAGAGAGGGTGTAAAAACTGTAAAGCAAAATTTGAAGATAGATAAATACAATTTCGAAGAAGTTGATGGGTTTAAGTACCTAGGAGTAGAAATTGGAAATAACAACGCAAGAAACGCTGAGGTCAAACAAAAACACAGAGTAGATATAAAGCGTACTATGCTAATAGTAAAGTTTTAAAGAGTAAAAATATATTGAAGAAAACAAAACTGAAAATTTACAAGAGCATGATAAGACCTGTTGTGATATACGCAGCAGAAGTGCTGTGCATGACAAAGCGGAGGAAGAAATCTTAAGAGTTTTTGACCGCAACATTCTGAGAAAAGTGTTAGGTCAGAAAAGAACAAGCAAAGGAGAAAGTAGACCAATGATGAATTTTGAGCTCCTGGAAGAGATGGAGGGAGAGGACATCGTCAGAATAATAAAAGCTCAAAGATTGCGATGGACAGGACACGTAACGAGAAAGAAAAAAACAGCACTTACAAGAGAGATTACCGAATGAAAGCTCGGAGAGAGTAGAGGGAGGGGGAGACCAAAAATGAGATGGATGGACGGAGTAAGACAGGATCTCAACAAAATGGGAGTTATTGGGTGGAAAACAAAGTGTCAGGATAGAACCGTATGGCGAAAAATAGTAAGCGAAGCGAAAACACACAGAAAACTGTAAACTGCAAAAAGACCAGTCATGAGGATTAATCCACCTCGCATAAAGGATTGAGGAGACCTTTAGCGGTAGCTATATTCCGAAAAGAATGAATGCTTTGATGATGATGATGAATTAATAATATCAAATAATATAAATGTTTCTAAATATTAAAAATATATTTTATATTCAATAAGTGTTATACCTTTTTCAATATAAATAATAAATCATACGTACATATTTATTTAGTATTATTTTATTTTTAGTTGTAATCCAATGGCAGCCGTGTGCAAAATGTAATTTATTTAGTCCTATTTGCCAAATTACGAATAATGCAAGATTTTACATGTCCAAGGCGTATAATTTTATATAGCATTTGAACAGTTTCTTCAATTTCATAAAATAATTTAATAATATAAACTTTTGCGCTTCCTCTTTGAACAGGAACTTTTCTTACAAAAAATCTTATCATAAATCAATTGAATTTATTGTAAATTATCTAAAATTTTATATAAAAGCAAGGATTCTTGCTGTTGTAGACCCGTGCCGTGCCTATCCTATAGAGATGCTTTTTAAAAGTGAAATGGTTTCCAATTTTTACTTAAAAACGGAGATAATTTATTCTTTTAGGCCGGTTTCTTTTTTTATTTTACTTAAAATCTTCAATGTTCTACACATTCATGACGATCGCAAGTTAGAAACAAACAAAATATTGCATTTACTCACTCCTAGAACTATGTATATAAATTCACTAGATAGGCGGATGTAACTTATGGCAATAGCCAGTATACTATTCATATTGCGTTTTACGATTTTTGGTTTGATTCTTACCAAAATTTGCAAATAACCCAAAAATATTTAAGCTTAAACTTGTATTTTTTGTTCATAATTACAATAATTCCCATCATAAAATATGTAAAACTCCAGGTTCGGGTTATCGAATTCTGTCCGATATGTTCATTCATATTAAGAGAAAATTGGCGTTATTTCTGGTCAACCGCAGATTAAAAACAATTAAAATATAAGCGGTGCTTTCATTTACCACGTATTTTCATTTCTTTCGATTGACCCTACAATATTTAGTAATAAAATTAAGTACTTATTTGTCATTCTGCTAAAAAATATCAGTCTAACTAGTGAAATGGTTATGTTTAAATTTAAGAAGTAAGAGATTGAAAGCAACATTCAACGAAATTCATCAAATTAATCTAAATTAATTTAAATTAGGAACTATTAATCAAAATTTCCAAAAACCTTCAAAAATAAGGAGGTTTAAATTTATTCCTTTCAAAATTCCCAATTGGGAATTTCTAAACAAGCTTGCCAAAAAAAACCGCTAAAAGCTGAGGTTTTATAAATTACAGTTAGGTGTCAGTTTTATTACTGGTTTATTATGTTTTTTATTTGCAAAGTGGTTTTTGTCAAACGAGAACATGAACGAACGTTTCAACGCAAAGACTTTTTAGCGCAAATGATTATTGTAACATTAAATTCTTAAAAATTTACCATGGGTTTTGGTTAGGTAGGCACTAGAAATCACCGTGTTGATACTAAATTTATTAGATATTACTTTTTATGAAAAGTATTAAGAACTTAAAGAAAGTATTAAATTACAATAATTAGTACTTTGGATCATAACCCACCATTCTACATTTTGAGGGGTGGGGTGCACTACGAAAGGGGTATACAGACAATTTATTTCTTTAATCTACATGTTTGTATATAATATAGTGTTTCAGAAATCAACGAGCTGTTTTGTTATTTTAGATGTTTAAAGAATTTTTTAATCAATCTTCATTCAACCTTTTTTTAGATTTTGAAATTATTATAAAATTTTTGCTTTGTATTCAAAAATATTTTTAATAATTTTTGTATTATTATAAAAACTATTGTTTTCTACGATAGATGTTATAATGCGATTTGCTCGACACCAAATTTAAAATAGTAGAAGTGACACTTTAACCGCAAAGGTAAATAAAATATTACATGAACAGCAAAGAGTTGATAACATTTTTTTTTTTACTAAAATTATTATCGAGATAACAAAGTGCGTTTGATGCATTGTAAAACAAGTAAGTCATTATAATTTAAGTTACAAGTGAGTTTTCTTCTATTTATGTGGTATCTTTAATATCTGCTATAAAAAAATTTAATTTTATATACAAAGATAAAATTTAATTATCGGAATAGGATTTTGCTGTTTTAAAAAAATAACTATTAAAATATTTTATTTTGTTAATTATCTTTTAATTAACCTTAGTAATTGAAAAGTTAGCGACGGATGACACTACTTCATCTCAAAACTTTTAATTTGTACATGAAAATCTAACTTGTAACATCATTCTTGAGAAACCACTGGTCTGGAAGCCGTCAGTCGGAGGAATCGAGTGTTTCGAGCTCTCAAAAGAAGTATAAACATGATAAAATTAAACGATAGTACAAACCGCAGTTTTTTCATTAATATTATAGTAAGTAAGTATTTCATGTTATGAAATTTAATTCCAGACCGATCAAGCGATTTCAACATAATGTCAGATCAGTTTAAAACATTTTGAAAAACAAAAACAATATTATCTTAACTCACTGTAAAGTTGAAGGTAAGAGGTCAAGTTCAAAACGCGTAACGATGTAAGGCAATTTATTTTGTGACTATCGTAGATTCAATACTCAATTGATTCTAATTTAAAAAAAAAATTTTATATATTTTTTCATTTTATTTATTCCAATTGATTTAATTCATTTTTAATAAGTTAAACAGAAAAACTGATAATGAAAATGGCTTAAAATACTTGTTGCTAGCTCAAATGCGTTGAACTCTTTACAGTAATTGCTGCTTTTTTCTTAAAATATTTAAAACGCATTGAGTAAGCATTGTAGCGTGTAACAGAATATTAACATTCTTTTGACTGGAATTAATACGTCTGTAAACATCGGTAAGATAAAACAAACAAAAATTTTAAATAGTGGAATTAGTTGAGTAACGACTAGATAATAGCATGCAATGTGAGCTTGCTATTTTAAAAATTTTGTAATAAATTGATTTAATTAAATAATAGATATATACTATATTAAAATGTTTGGATTATCCAAAAATTTAATTAAAAGAGATTTTAAATAGGCTTAAAAACTATACGATTACTCGATTGGCTATTGCGAGAAGGTTAACTCATAATGATCAATGTTTAATTAGGCAGTAAAAATTTTAAACGACTACGTTCATTAAAACATCTCAAAAGTTGCTAGAACTAAAAAATTACGAATATAGATCCTTATTTTTACGTTAAATTCAGCTGTAATTAACAAAATATAATTTTAAATAAATTTATTAAATAATGTTAGCAGGTATAGATCTATGGTTAGAAGTCAATTGTAGTTGGTAAAACACACTGCTGCATCTATTTACGAAGATCCTACGTACCGTCAACAGAATGAGTAAATCATCGAAAATTATATAAAAATAGAAACATTGAAAACAATATTTCCAAAATTACTGTAAAAATTTAGGTTCATCTAGGATATATTGACTTCATTTTAAAATGATATTTCAAAATCTACAAAATTTTTCAGTGTGCCTATCTATAAAAACCAAGAAGCTAACTTTCCTTGTTCCTAACGAACTTATGCTTATAATATGGTGGTATGGTATGGATGTCTTTAAAACGCGTTCAACTTGTTTTTCAAAATATTTAAAGCTGGCTTTAACATTGATTAACATAAAAATCTTATATTTTAATATTAATGTAAAAATTAGGGTTTATACTACCGTTTCACTGTCAGTTTACGATGCAGTGAGAACGAACTTTTTTGAGAAACGAGTAAAATTTTGATTATTAATTGACGTTAGATATTCTTTTATTTTTTAATATTTTTTATTGTACTTATGTTCTAATTTTATGATATACAAAATATCAGAATCATATAACATTGTAAATTTTCAAGAAAATCATTAAATTTTTTAATTTTAATTCGTGTTTATAGTTTTGCCTTTAAGCTATAAAAAATATATAACACTACTGCATCTATTTAATTACTAAGTACATAACTTTTCTTTATTTCTGCATTTGCAAATGTAAAACCTTAAGTTAACGTATAGCAATACCTTTTGGGTTCCAACTAACACTCGTAGCGTCAGTGTAAAATTTAAAAATTTTCCCAAATTTTTTTTTCTCTTGTACTGCTCTTACCTTTATAAACTTCTTTGAACCATTTAAATTTAGATAAAATGAAATATACATAGTTGTAAATTCTTCTGATACGGGAAAACAAGACCAAAAGTAACTAGAGTGAAAGTATCAATACTCTTATCATCTTATCTATCTTTCTAGGTGCCATCGCCGTCGTTCTGATGATATATACATACAGCATGTGTCAAAAATATTTTTTGAATTTATGATAATCAAGATAAATATTACTATTTTGTTTCGTAATTTAGTGATAAAATTTGAATTTTTAATCTGCACTTAAATATTACACTTGTATTTTACTGCAATAAAAGGACCTTGCAACCACTAGCATTAAAATCGTTTAAAAAATTTGAATTTAACAATTAAATCTGAAACTAACTTTCATAGCATTAAATTGTTTTATTTATACCCAGGTGATCAACTGTATATTAATTCACACTTTAAGTTATACAAAGTTTTGTAAAGGTAATTTAATTTTAGCTACCGAACTACATTAACGTTTTATGTTCTTATTTCTACTTGTTTCTACTTGTAAAATAAAGTTTTAAATGTGAAGACGAACGAATAATTTATAAGTGATCTCAGTGTTTCAATATTAGGAGACGCATGAAGAAACGTTACTTTCATGGATTTTTTTAGTTTATTTTTCGATTATATGTTTGTTTCTGATGGATTTATACCTTCGTGTAAGTGACAAGCTCCTCAACAAAATAAGAAAAATACAAATAATAAAATTTCATCTATCATTAAAAACCACTGTTGGTTCATAACAAAGTAGCTTTATCTTATTGCAAAGCTATTCAATATTTTTAACTAAGTTATACAGGATGCAGAAAAGTAATTACCCCCCTCCCCTCTAAATGTGCCTTAATTATAATACAGTAAACTTCAAAATTAAAAAAAATATAAATTTTTACTATACTAACAGTTGATCTAACAAATTAATTTTCATGTGTTTTCCCTACATTGTATGCTTTATTGTTAAATAATATTCCACACTTGAATTGCATACCGTATATCTTACGATAGCATCAGTCGCACGTTTTACTGCTAGATGGTTGTAACATTTCAATAAATCTATAATTTGATTACTCTCGATATCCTACAAGATATACTTTCGTCACTTGAAAATTGTATGAAAAGTAATATTTTCAATTCAGGCTTATGTAACTGTACATCAATATGTGCATTCTGCAACGCAAACTTTATGGGCAGGTGTTTAACACAGTCGGTGAACTCATACTTGATGCGATTGATGATAATTAAACTCGAGATATACCTCGAGTATCTAACTCGCAAAAGTTAAAACAAATTATTATTTTGATATCCTAAGTAAAATGCATCGTATGCATGACATTAACCGGGAATAAAAGATACCATTACGTATTAGAGACAGATAAAATCAAGAAAACTTCTATAACCATGCGAATATGTGTTACATATTATATTATCATTAATTGAAATCGGTAATTGGAAGCTATAAAGCTCAGTTTTATGCCGAGTAATTTTACTCAAAGCACACAACTGGTGGCGTTACATTTTTTCTGATAATTTTCTGTTTCACATTAACGAACAAACCGAAACTGTTTTCGTTCTGAATGTTTGCTATCCTACTCAATAAATGAATAATTATTTGATGAACAGTTATCGTAAAAAGCAGTTGTAGCAATAAAACTAATACAAATGGTAGTAAACTTATAATTATGTCAACATTATTAGTGATTACAGTTTTATACATTGAATTTTGTGTAAAATATTGGTTTGTCAAAAAAATTTAATTGTAGCAATAAATTTTATATGCTTTTATAATATCGTCATGTAATATATCACATTAAAGAATGCTTTTAGTATGTCGTCTAATTAATTTTGTAAATAATCTGTCTGACCTGGTATGTAAAGTTTGCGTGACGAGATACATTAAATTTTTGGCTTTACTTAAAGGTTGGTAACATCCAGTAATTGCAGGAAATGTAAAATGTTATTTACTTAATATAATCTCAACAACTAATGAAAGAGAATTCGTTATTTCAAGCTTTTATTGTTTATTAATTTGTTTTATCTTTCAATTTAGATAAAAACGTAATTTATTGATAACGTAATTTAAAATTTGCCACCACCACCAGTTTGCATGTTGGTTTTATCGACTTTACCTTTCTAGCTGCTATGTGTACGTTTTAGCTGAGATATGGATCAAGTTTAAGAATTTATACTTCACCCCATTTATTTTATTGGATATTTAAAATAAAATATTAATTTCCAGGTCGTCCTTTACCAACTGTTACGTGGTTTGTAAACGATAAAATAGTAGAAGGTCATCTAGAAGCGACCCGAAATCATGTAATGGTGAACCGGCTAGTAGTGAATGGGGTGAAAAGAGAGCATCTTAATTCTTCATACAAATGCCAAGCAAGTAACACTAAGCTCATGATGCCAGCTGAAAAAATGGTCAGATTAGAACTTTTACGTGAGTTGAACTGCTATTGCAGGCCTCGTTTTCCAATTAACCCTATGTTTTTTCTAGTGCGTCCACTTAGTGTTGAGATCCTTCATAAGCCCAAGCAGATGCTAGCCAACGAAGAATACATAGTAACATGTCAAGTGGCAGGCTCTCGGCCGAGGGCCACTGTATCGTGGATAAGAGATAATAGAAAGTTTCGACGAGGGAAGGTATTAAATTTTTTTGTTATAAATTAAACTGTACTTATTAATTCAGATTGATATAAATGCGAAACTTTTCTGTTCGTGTAATAAATAGCTTGTAAGATTTTAATCAAGTTTAAATATTTGCAAATCATTACCATATGTACATATTTCAGATCGTTGAAGGAGGAAATGAGACAGTGGTTTCGAGCACAGTTACTTTCGCACCAGTTCCTGAAGACGACGGCACTTTTCTAAAGTGTTTGGGTGACAATCCAAGTCTTCCGGGAGTTGGACAAGAAGATTCGTTTAAATTAAATATTGTGTGTAAGTAATAAGTTTTCAAATCATTTTTTACTTTAAACATCTTAATTAAAAACTTCACATTATGTATGTACATAGTTGTTGGAACCAATTTATAATTGTTTCAACAACTTGCAACCCCAATCAAAATTATAGTTATTACAAAGCATGGAACCAGTTGTTACATCCTACAATGTTGTCCTTATAATGAGTTGTATCCAGTTGAATAGAGGAAGTTGTTCAGGTAGGTCAAAATAGGTTACCGCGCTAATACAGTTTACTACCTCCGTTCTTGCATATGAGAATAACGGAAGTGGAAGTGCTGAATAATGTATGCCTATATTACACACAAGCTATGTAAATACAACTTTGCAGTTCTATTTCCTTCAGACATTACAAATTATTAACAAAAACCAAAAAAGTAATTTACATGTCATAATATCATTGAAAAATTGCTTTTGTCAAATTTCGGGAAAAAGTTTCAATATCATAAATAACTTTTTAATACAAAAATAACACTAACCTATTTGACCCTTTATATGCGGAAATTTATCATTCACTTGGAGTAGACAGTTTGTTTCATAAGCAATATTTTGACAATTTTTTTATTTCAGCAAGCAATATTTAATGTTTTATGTATATATAATATTTTATATTATAGCTTTTTAATTAATGATATGGGCTTTACGAAGTGAACCGCCAATTCATCAGTGGCTGATACCTAAATTTAAATTGTTCACAATTTTGACTAATTTACAATAATATGATCAACATAAATAATAAAAACGATAGATAATCACTAGAAACTGAGCAGTTCTCAATCAATGGATTAAAACCCAATGCTGAAGAGGCGGTATCGTTTCTACTCAAAGTCGACATTCTTTAATTATATCTGTTTAGTTATTTATTTTTTAATTAACTTTTTAGCACTTCTGACAATGTCGATATTAACTATTATCCTTAGAATATAAAAAAGAACCAAAGTAGACGAAGCGTTAAAACAGTTTAACTTTTAACTTTTAATTTTAAATATTCAAAAATGCAAAAAAATTGTTGGCAAACTTGCTAGTTTAACAAAACAGAAAATTCTCATTTTTTTCACAAAAATAAAGCTATTAACATTTTTCAAGTGGGTTAAATTAAAAAAAAACTTTATTATTTTCTAATTTAGTGTAGCATTTATCCAGACTGAAACTACTGAATAAGTTTTTTTACTGTTTTTGTTAGAAATAAATTGTGCGCAAGCAATTTGACAGAATCTGATTGTGCAGGTATAAGTTGGAACTAGCTTTTTACAACTCAGCGTATCTACCAATTTACTTGAACGTTACTACAAATTTATGGAATACAATTATAATAGTAATGGGTTGTAAGCGGCCGATTAAATAATTGGTAAATGTAACGTTATAGTTAAGATTACATTTTTGCCTCCGCACGTTTCTTTTTGAGATCGATTTTATGGTGACTGTGATGTCGGAGTTAAATTATTAAAATTATTATTAAGTTATTGCTTTTTTTCCACACGAAGGTTTTTAGCTCGAGCAAGATAAAACAATTTTGAGAAGCACGATTTGAAATTGTAAACTCTTTACTAGCATTCACACATAGCACTGCTTTTAATAATTCTACTATATATTATGTCACTTATAAAATAGTAACTTGGCTAATATCGAGTTTCAATGTATAAACAACAAATCTATTGATTACATTTATTACATCGTATTGTAATAGCTTGCAAGAACCAATTAATTTTGAATACGTATTAAGCGAAATAGAATATGGATACTCTAAATTGATTGGTGCTTGAAGACTTCCTCAATGCAATAAAAAATAATGTAACTAACTTAAATGCAAGTGCTTTTTTATCTGAATCTTCCACATAGAATAAGTATTTAATTAATCACAGATTCTCTATAGGGATAAATTTTGTTTATATTATTTTACGTTGATATCTATTTCAACAAGTAAACATAAAATACTTTATTACACCTACCTATACTTCATATTTAATCTTCTATTTTTATATAATTTTTTTTTAATTCGTATACTTTACCCAATTTTTCTAAAGCGTGAGAGATAATAATATATTATATATTACATAGCTCGGGAATAAACTGATTATTTAACGCTCGACTAGATAACTTGTCACTCGAATTAATATCTGGTAACATTATCTACACTCGCGATGAATGACCTCTTTAAATCCCTTGATTTCTAATATACTGTTAATCTCGTTTTTATTTTCATAATATGTTACGGTTTGATTTTATTTTTAAGTAAAAATACAAAGGTTGTGAAAGATTTTCGAAAGGTGGCATCCTAATTCACTTTTGAATTCAAAAGTGTAAATTTCCAGTTGTTGGTGGAGGACAAAAAACTCTACTGCGATATTCACTTTCCTCGATTCTACGTCCGTACTGTATAAGTTCTTCGATTGTACATATTTCTAAACAAGCAAGTCCCCTTTGAATATGAGGAAGTAAATTACTTCTTATTGTGTCTACGCGGGAGCTTTCGGGTGGCTTATTAGAAAGTTTATTATACAAAACTGAATTCTGTAACAAAAAAAGATTCCTACCCCCTGCCCTTAGTTAACTCAATTCTTGAGCAATTAAGAGACGCGAAGTACATTAGCTCAATAGACATTAAATCTGCATATTGGCAAGTTCCTATGAAAGAATCTTCTCGAGAGTATACGGCTTTTACTGTTCCTGGTGGATTATATCACTTTTTGAGAATGCCATTTGGGCTTACGAACGCACCTGCAACTTGGCAGAGACTGATTGAGAAAATTTTAGGCGCCGACCTTTTGACCTATGTATTAGTGTATCTTGATGATATAATCATTATCGCTAAAGATTTTAAGACTCACTTAGAAATTTTAGAGAAAGTGTTTCAGCGTTTACATGCCGCGGGACTTACGATTAGTCGCGAAAAATGTGAATTTTGCAAACCTCAACTTAAATATTTAGGTTATATAGTCGATGGCGGTGGTTTGAGAGTTGATCCTGAGAAGGTGAAGGCAATTTTAGATGTTCCAGCCCCGAAAAATGTTAAGGAGCTGCGACGTTTTCTCGGTATGTCACAATGGTATCGGCGATTCATTAAAGATTTTTCTACTATCATTGCTCCTTTAACTAATTTAATAAAGAAAAATGTTGTTTGGTTTTGGAAACCTGAATGTGAGCAAGCCTTCGCAGCCATTAAAGAGCAATTGGTTACCGCACCACTACTACAGTGTCCCGATTTTGAGAAAACCTTTATATTGCAAACAGATGCTTCTGCATTTGGAATCGGAGCTGTACTGACGCAAAACTTTGAAGATGGTGAACGGGTTATATGCTATTTATCCAGATCTCTCACTAAACAAGAGCGAAATTACACAACTACCGAACGTGAATGTCTAGCAGTAATATATGCCATTGAAAAGCTTAGGCACTATCTTGATGGTGTACGTTTTACGGTGGTCACGGACCATTACTCATTATTATGGTTAAAGCGCATGCGCGATCCGGTTGGAAGATTGGCAAGATGGTCTGTTCGCCTACAAGCTTTTGACTTTGAACTTGTGCATAGAAAAGGGAAAGATCACGTTGTACCCGATTTTTTATCCCGCTCTGTCCCGGTAGACAACATCCAATTACAGACAGGCGATGATTTTAAGAACACCCAAGATTCGTGGTATTTAAAACTTCTTCACTCAGTGGAGCAACATCCTAATATATACCCACAATGGATGATCGAAGGAAGACAATTATTTAAATATGTGAAAAGTCGAATACCTGAATTAACACCAGAGACAGAGAATTGGAAACGCGTTGTGCCTAAAGATTTCAGGAAAGCCATATTAGCAAAACATCACGATGAACCAACTGCCGGACATGTTGGCATTTATAAAACATTTTGGAGACTTCACCATCGTTACTTTTGGCCCAAGATGAAGAATGATGTCGCTAAATATGTAAAAGCATGTAGAGTTTGCGCCGAGCAGAAACCTGAACAAAAGGCTCCAGCTGGCTTAATGGGTACTAGACCCGAAGTGACATATCCTTGGCAGGTCATATCTTTGAATTTTGTTGGACCTTTACCACGTTCCACTTCGGGCTATACTCATATTTTAGTTGTTACCGATTATTTTAGCAAGTATGTTGTACTTTTTTCTATTCGTTCTGCTACCGCTAGGTCTTTGGCAAGAAATATTGAGGACGGCATTTTTCTTGTATATGGTGTGCCTCAAGCCATAATCTGTGATAACGGTGTTCAAATGCGCAGTAATGAATTTCGAAATCTTTGTGAACGCTACCGCACTAAAATCTTTTACACAGCATTATATTATCCTAGAGCTGATCCTACGGAACGCGTTAATAAGGTAGTAAAAACCATGTTATTTTCTTACGTAAAGGACAATCATCGTAAATGGGATTCTTTTTTGTTTTCTGTAGCTTGTGCCATACGTACCTCCAGACATGAAACTACGGGATATACTCCATATTTCGTGAATTTTGGTCGTGAATACGTTGGTTCAGGTGACCATCATCGACACCCTGAACAGCATCACCCTAATGATGAAATTCCAAAACGTATTGCAGGATTTCGTAAGATGTTTGAGAAAATACGTAACAAACTTCAGTTAGCTTTCGAACGTAGTAAACGTGTCTATGATATGCGTCGTAGACCTGTTCAATATGTTGTAGGGCAATATGTTTGGCGACGAAATAAGGTTCTTTCTGACGCTTCAAAGTATTTCTCGGCTAAATTAGCACCCACTTTTGTTGGTCCCTATAAAGTGAAGAAGAAAACGGGAAGTGTTACGTATGAACTCGAAGACGACCATGGCAAATCTGCGGGAACTTGGCATGTCCAAGATTTGAAACTTCATTGTGAAGATTAGTTTCTACGTTTTTGTACTTGTTTTTTTATATCACTTGTTTCACGTTGTTTAATAGTTAAATAATTTTATTAGGTTTCTGATTGTTTACTTATTATGGATCCTTTTTAGTATTTTCTCGTTCCTCGAAAAATTTCTTTGGTAAGGGAGGAGTGTTACGGTTTGAATTTACGGAGTGATACGATTTGCCCCACGTTGGGCGCCAATTTGCTACCGTTAAAAGTAGATAGGATTAAAGAAAAAAATAATAATAGATTATTATTGGTGTTATTATCGGTAGTTGGGTCGTGTGCCTTTGGCTAGCTCGTAAAGGCAAATAAAAGAAAAATACAAAAAAAGAGAATGAGCTGATTCTTCTTCAGATCGGGAAGTTCAATACGCAGGGGAAAAAAAAATCACTAAAGTAACGCTCCGAAGAGCCAGCCGAAATGTTGATATTTTTGGGCGCCACGAAGTTTTAAAAAAAAGGAAATCACCCTGTATATTCGAATCAACAGCCACGTTAAACTACGAAAAATACTGGCTGTTGCAAAAAAAAGAAGTAACCAGGTCAAGAAGAGACTGAGTAACAGAGATAACGTTTGTTGTTTCTGATTTAATAAAAAAATAAAATATATACAATACTGCGCAAAATTGGGCTACCTTTTTAATATAAAAAAAAAAATGAATACGTAAGTAAGCTATCAATTGCTCACAATTGCTCAAAACTCGCGTTATAGTTACCGCGTATACGTATACTTGGCGCACAAATACCGTAATAATTTCTACAGTTTCTATTCGAGTTGATTAGATGTTTTAAATATAAAATTATAATCAAAAGAACGGCCCAATAAAATTCTTCACGCAAAAAGATAATTAACAATAATAAATGACGGCACAAACAAACAAAATCTTAGCTTTCTGTTGTCTTCTCTCTTGATGGTTAGATCAGGATAGCGATAGCGATACCAATGTTCGACTGAATTATCCAGGCTGTTGTGTTGTTATACAGGTGGATTACCCAATAACCATGCAGCCAGAAATACGACACCAGATAACCAAGAAGTAAAAAAAAGGAGTAACACCACGATCGATATGATACACCGGTTGATATCGGTAATCCAAATAAAGAAATAATAGCTGGTGAACCGCTATTAACACCCTAGAAAAATTCAACTTAACAAATGTGGAATAAAATTATCAAACATACCTCTAGATGTTGTTTGAAGGTTTGTTAGTGAAGTAAGCAAAGCAATGGCCCAAGAACGAATTTAATCCTTCAAATGAAGATCGGATAACTTCTCAAGTAAACGTAAAATTTAGAAAAGGAAATCCAAAAAATCGTAGCAATCAATACTAATCCCAAATAAATCTGGATGAGAAAATAACGCAATTTTCACCAAAAAAATTGATTAGCTACGTCGTCCAAAATATAATTACTCAACTTACAAATTATAACTTTTCTCCAAAATTGCAAAGTTAAAATTAAAAATTAAAAATGTGCGAATTATCAATTATGATAATAATTTCTATTAAATTTGAATTCAAAAGTGAATTAGGATGCCACCTTTCGAAAATCTTTCACAACCTTTGTATTTTTACTTAAAAATAAAATCAAACCGTAACAAATAATTTATTACTACGTTCTTTTTTATTTATAAAATTAGAAAATCTAAATTTTTCAAGTTTTCATTTATTTTACTTTGATTTTGTTTTGAACCAAAATTTTAAACCAAAATTTCATTATTGTTCTTCTTTAAATATTAAATTTACTTTTTTTTAATATTGTTGCTAACTTTTCTTTTTCACTACTTTTTTATGTACGAAATTCTGAAATTTTGAAATTACTGAAATTTCAGTAATTTTTGCAATAGCGTAATAAAATTATTTCTTGATAATACCGACTATCTTGAATCACAATGCAAATTCATTTATTCTTAGTGCATTTTTAATAAAGTACCAAAATTTTTTCTCAAATAGTTTTTATTTATAATTTTTGGTAAAAGGTTTGTGTTGAAATAATAAATAATCATTTTATTATTAAATGTTATTCAACAGTATAAAAGAATTTTATAATATATTAAGAAAATCAAACTCGTAGTTGTATTTCCAAGATGGTCGCTTCCCTCTACACCGCAAAGGCAGCAACACCACTTATTTTAATTAAGTAAACCTCAAGTATATTCTCAGCAATTTCTAGCTTTATACTCAGTTTTTAAGTCAGAAACTCTAAATATTCTGTATTATTATAAAAAATATATTATTATTTACTTAACCTGTTTGTTTTTAAAATTTCAATTCAATAAAAACGTTATATAAAGCAAAAAATATTTAATTGTTGTTTGATTGACATGGAGAAACAAGATGGTTTGATAACTGTAATGATAATCTAGTTTAAAAGCTATTCTTAGTAAATAGCACTCACCGACTGGATTTTCACCTGAGTGGTAATGAACCAAGTTGGCTTTACACAGAATTCACTGCGCTTAAATCCAAGCTTTCGTTACCTAAGGCTAAAAAGGTAACGAATGCGCAATAATGTGATCATTAATTTTACACACTTCCGATAGACCTAATTTTTCATTTATTTTATTTCTTTATTCATATTTTCTAGTTTGGATATAACATAAATAATATAGATATAGCCCAGTGGTTTGGGAAAAAAAAATACATTAAATCAGCTGAATGTCTTGAATGAATGAAAAAATATTCTGCAGTAATTTTACTATTAAATGAGTCTATCTATCTTAACATCAAATTCTTGTCGATGAATCGGAATAAGCATCGACTGATCTCTATGTTACGTAAGAAATAGTGTAATTCGTTGTAAAATAAGCAGACGAGGATGTAGACACAAATAATAGTGTTATACAAACAAAGTGTTACAGACAAAGTTCTCGTCATAGTTGGTGAAAATACTGATCTCTTGGTGCTGCTTGCAGCACTGGCTCTATCTCTCTAAAATACTTACTTTGGTTAGGGTCATGTATACTATCCCAAGAATTGCACTTTTTCCTATTGACGATTGGAAAGAGGACAATTTTCTGAGTATATTAACACAAAAATTTTTTTGGATTATGCAATATTTGTCGAAATAACGGCATTTTAAAATTACGAAAAGCAAGCCGTCACCTGATGTGTGACGGTCGGTCTCACGTTGAGGTACGGTCTCGTCGGTGACGGTCTCATTTTGTTGACGGTACGTGTGCTTTGATATACTCTCAATGTTGTGTCAGTCGATGTTGACACCCGGACGAGTTCTATGGCTTCGAGTTCCACCCTTGGCGAGTTCTGTCATTTTTCAAGTATATTTTTAAATTTTTTTGCCTTACACAAAATCGGCTAATCGTGCAGCCGTGTTAAAAGGTGTATCTAAAATACATGTAAATTTAAATTTTTCAAATTCGATTTTTTCGAGAACTAATTTATAATCCAACAAAATTCTTGTTCTAGTATGCTTAGAAAAGTGTCCTTTTACCCATTTTCAATAGGAAAAAGTTAAAATCGTGGGGTAGTATACGTGACAGTTCCCCTTACTTTTTGCAGGAAAAATGATAACATAGTATATTATTCTGACTATTTCAAAGAACAATATATTGTTTTTAATTATATTTAGTTGTGGTAACACAAATTTTTCAATTTTCAGACAAGGAAATATTATATTTGATTAGTTTTTAAGCAATAACGAAAAATTGCAAGAAGTTGCAAAAATTTTCGAAGATTTTCAGTAGGACAACAATTTATTACGATCTTTTATGGGGCGCAGAATAGTAAAAGCTCTTTGGATAAATTAAGATTTGAACTGTTTACAAAATCGTTGTTTAAGCAGTCAAGCAGTTACACGCCAGGATTCTTTAAGAACATAAATATCAACAAATTCAAACATCGCACAGAAACAACAAAAATCTCCTAGATTGGGGCTGGAAAAATTCAAAACATGGTCTGCTGCAATCTCCAGAAGCATTGCTTAAAATCATATCACGTAAATGACTGAAAGGTAGAAAGCAGCATGCAGTTGTTGAAAAATTGATCTTCAATGTTTCACAATTATTGCATACAAAGTAGAAATAGAATATTCTAACAAAGTAATTGATGTACAATTCGATCATCTTCATTTTTTTCTCAGCTTCATTTTAGACTAAAAATGCTTAAAACCATTTTTATTCTGAATAATATCTGAAAACTCCTTTTCCCGTAAAATAGAAGGTTAACAAGATATTTGCAAAAAAACACTATTTCGCCGCAATTTTTTTCAGGTGATGCCGAACAATGATTTATGATATAATTTAAATTATATCTTCTCAAATAACAGTTTTTTTCTTTTCAATAAGATTGTTTTAACTAGTAATTAATTCTTTTGTTTTGATACTTTTACACAGTCAATAATTATCTGATTACATTTCTAAAGCCATGAAAATATCTTAAAGTACTTTTTAAAAATACAACACAGTTTTTTTTTCAAATAACTTTTTATTTGGTAATGAAATAAATTACTGTAATAACTAATAAATTAGAATTGAATGGCCATTAATAAATTTTTATCGTTGAGACAACAATTTTATCATACGATAAAATTTAAAATTAATACAAAACCTAGCCTCTAAGCTAAGCTTTAACCTTACCTCACTTTTAACTTTATCTAATTTCTAAACTAATCTCTAATTAATATCTTACATAATCTTTAACCTAACCTTAAATTTAATTGCTAACCTAACCTAATCTTTAATCTATCATCTACATAGATAATGCACACCATTATTTATAATACCATTTAATTTTAAGAAGGGTTCATTTTCTGTCGAAAGACGACGGTTGGAATAAGTTTCTTACTACGTTAGGATTCGAACCAGGGAGCTTATGCCTTAACAGTTGATGCAATTAAATGCTAGATTGTAACTCTATCTTGATCGTCAAAGTGACAAAATCAGTACAAGCAGTTCTAAAAAACCAGAGAGCTTAAAAGAATTCAAATAAAAAGAAACAAAGTTAAATTGACGAGAACAAACTACGACAAACCTAATGAAATTAAATTTTTCCATGATAGCATTGAACAGAATTATTTAATGAACCTAGTGTAATGGTACGGATTAAAAGAGCTCTTTGAACTGGGTAGATTATATTCAATAGTTCTGTAAAAATGGTAGTCTAATGTAAGAAATCCAAGGGTAGAGATGAGAAAAATTTATTTCTTGTGTAATGTAGAATCACGCAAAAGTATACTTACATAAGTACATAATTATCTAATGTGAAAGAGTGACTGGGCATATTAGATCTAATCAAATAGATAAATATATTGTGGTGTTTCAAAATGGTTCGCACCCACCCTATACATTTTGATGAAAGTTTGGTTTTAATAATTTGAAGTTGTAAGATTGTAAAATTAAAGAGGTAGGGGCAAATCGACGGAAACGGAAGGCTTTTTGCCAAGATGGCCAACCAAGCTGGTCGATGAATTTTTCTCTGTGTAGTATTTAGAGATTTTGTTTTATTGATTTGAAGTTGTGAGTAAATAATTTTGAATATTTTGAATAAAGTGATTTTTGTGCGAACGCATTATTGCGTATTTTTTTGAAATTTGAAATTTGAATATTTTTTCTGTGAGTGGCTACTGAACGGTAGTAGATTTGATTAATTGGATTGACTTGGAAGAAGCAGTTGAAATTCTTATTTTGAAAATTGTTTTGAAATTGGAAAGTTAAATATTAAATTTAAAGGAACAAATGGTAAAGCGGATAAAGCGACGTTTTGGATAAGGCTGGAAATCAGACTTTGTTCTCTTTGAAGATTATTGAAATTTTAATTAACATTTACTTTACAGTGGCTTTTGGATTGATAATTATTTTTGGAGAAGTATTTTTTTTTGCATATATTTTTTTGAAATACGGTTTTTTTTAACAAGAAAAAATGTTTTTTACTTAATTATATTTAGGAAACGAATTTATTTAATTTGGACAAGCGCAATTCAAATCAATTTAAGAATCCACCCTGAGAGACGATTATCTCATCATCTCCCGCGAAGAGGAGGTTAGTCGCGGTACCTTTTAGTGCATGTGGAAATCGACCTTTTTGAAAGGATCACTGCAATATATGCACTCTTTGCAGAAATAAAACTACAATTTATTTGCTGACCGGTTTCGTGTTTCAATAATTCACATCAATCGTCCATTGTTTCTTATTGCTGTTGACAACTTGTTTTATTTTGTTATTGACAACTTCGAACAGTAGTATTTCCATTTCAGAAATAGCCTTGCAAAGGATTCATCTAAAAAGTAAAATAATCAAAGTGAGCACTTAAGTTTGTCGCATTACAGTTGATAATCACAGAAGAATATCAATAAAAATAAAAAGTAATTTATCGATGCAAATGGCATTTGCAGAGAATTGCACTACGCGTTGAAAGTAAATTTAATTTAATTTTATTTAATCAAATTTAAACAGTGAACTTAAAACTGATCCTGATAAGCAACACTCCTATGAAAAATTTACCTTTCTAATTAGTTTGAAAATCCACACTAAATTGATATAACCCATGATTATAAATAACCATATTTTAAAATCTTCTATTGTTGGCTTTGCTACTTTTAGCGTTCGGCCCACTCAAAAAACTTCAGAATATTTCGTTGTTAGTTTCTCGAGAAATAGAGCATTCGAGGTGAGATGAAAAATTATTCACACAAGGACCGGTAGGAAAAATTAAATAAAAATCTGTTACAACATGCTCTTGAAGTTTCGTACAAAGCTTGTGGAAAATCGAAGAGAGCTTTAAATCGGTTGTTCCGATTAGCCGTGTCATAATTTTTCAAAGCAATGCAACTTTTTAAAATTTAGTGATTTAAGCAATTACATTTAAAATAAATATTATATTACTGCTATTTTAATCACAGCTCATATGGAACAAAATTCTAATAATTTATTGTTAACCGTTAATCACAAATTTCAGAAGTTACAGTTGTACTTGCTTGTCATGTTTGCATAGTATGTATGATTATGAGATTGGGTTGTAGCAAAATAAATATCGGTAAAATTTACAAAACTTCAGTTGCCAAGTTGTAATTGAGTAAACCTTAAATCTTAAATTAAAATAGAGCAAATAAAATATAGCAACTATGAGTTAATGTAAAGTACAGCTGCCTGAAGGAAACTGAGAGAAATGTGACGTACAAATTGCTTAATGAAGAAATAACACCACGCGGCAAAGAAAATGCATCAGATTTGACTTAAAAGAAAAACGCGTAGAACTTTGGAAATTAAATTAAGCGGGCCCGCTCGTAATTTCATATTTATAACATCTGCGGTACGCTAGCGGTTAGGTTGACACTTCTAAAATATTATTTCATCTTTAATATCGTTCCAGTGAATACAATGAAAACGTTGTTAATAATTAACAACTTGGTAAATACGTCGGACTTTCTTTATTCATTAAAATTATTATGCAATTCTCACAATTTAATCTTTTTTTATTTTCGAAATCTTGACATTTGAATTTCTTTATACTTTAATTTTATATTAAATAGACATTTGATATAGTAGCAATTATTATTTTGGTTTGATTTTAAATATTATCTACCACAAAAATTTAAAAGTATTCAAGAAATTGCGCAAAATATTCTCCATTTCCAATTTTTTCTGCATATATAAGCCAAATGACAAAACTGTAAACATTTTTTTAATATTTATTTAGATAGAATGGGATAAATAAACAGTTCAAAATAAAACTCTGCTACCTTATAAGTTTTTAAGACAAACAATAGCCATATCGTGGTTATTTAGAACTTTTGATATTGGATACGAGAAAGGAAAGTTTGTCTCAAAAGTTTAATATCTTGGAAATATATTTTATTGTGGATATATTTTAAAAAGCTCTATATAATTTGATAATAAAAACAAGTTTGTGTTGGTATAACTAAAGTGGGTCAATTACATAAAATAAATAAAGATAAACTTTAAGTACATACCAAAAAGTGAAAAAAGTTAATTAAGGATATACCAAAAAGAAACGGTAATTAATGTGATTTTTGTTTCAGATCCACCTCAGGTGTCGCTCCATCTCGGAAGTACATTAAATCCGGATGATATTAAAGAAGGCGACGACGTATATTTCGAATGCAACATCAAAGCAAACCCAAAGGAACATAAGATCACGTGGTTTCATGATGTAAGCAAATCCCTAAGTTGGCAAGCATTTAATCCTTATTCTTGCATGTTGCACTCAGGACTTTCCTAGCTATTGTCTTTCGTTGCTTGTGATTATGTAGGATTTAAGATCTTACTAATGTTGTTATGCACATTAATTAAACCTACAACATATCACAACCATTGTTTTCGTAACATTAGTAGATAATAAGTGCTTCAAGTAATGTTTATGTTATTACTCCGCAATTCTAGGCAGTGCCAGAAAAGTTAATTCGAGTAATAATAGTAAATAATTTGCAGTTTAAAATGTTTTTTTTTTAAGTACTACCAATTTAAGTCGAGAATTTTTGTTATTAATATTTTAAATTCCTTAATAGGAATATTACAAGCAGTATGCATTTTAAAATAAATCCAGGAAAATGTTAAAGATGTTTGCAAAAGCAAATCAAAGAAAAATATTGAACAATTTTTTATTTTATATTATATAAATATTTACGTATTATAACTTCGCTTGGTTATTTTTCAATAATAGATATTTGAATTTTAATCTTATTAAAAGCTTTAAATTGAATATATTTTAGAAAAAATAAAATACAAATAGGTATATTATATAAACAAGTAATTAATTATTATTAAAAGTTCTTCTTTTATTTAACATAGCAATTTATTTGACTGAAAATAAATACTAGGATAATACCAACGATGTTTAGATTCTAAAATTATTATTTAAAAATGTGACTATTTTTGTACCTCGAATGGAAAGTTTTCGTATTTTTTGCAGTAGGTGAATTGTAGGAGTTAAATTAAAGATAAATAGGGAGATAAATGTTCACTTTTATTTAGTATAATATAAAAACGATTCAGACTGATTCACAATGTATGTTATATTATACCAAAGGACTGAAATAGGATATATTCAATTACGACTGTAAAGTTTATTGTACAAAACAAAATTAAGGACAAAGTTAAAAAAATTTGTCGTAATAATTTACCATTTTTATTATTAGACCACTCTGATGGTAAATCAGAGAGGTAAATAGATTTATTTCAGAATTAATTTTAAGTGAAATTTTTAAAATTTGTGTAGTTTCTAACGGAATAACAATTTTGAAAGCATTACAGTAAAAATGCTTGTAATCATCTTTCATACAAACCTTTACGCTCAAGCTGCATTGTGTACGTCGAAATTTTCCGTAAAACGTCCGTTCGTTAAAATCATAACTTTTGAAGGTTTATGTCATTTGTCGAAGGAAAGAAAAATATGACAGCTAATGAAAGGAGATTTAATTTTAAACATAAAATTAAATTAATAAATTCAAAAGGTGCATAAAATCAGGGAAGCTTTTTTCACTGAGAGGTTAGCAGTTACATTATAAGAGCTTGCAAGTACCAATCGAAATAAAGTATAAGAGAAAGAAAGATAACATAGAAATTTTAATTTAATTAGTTCTTTCAAACTCTTATAATGTAATATAATAATTTTGTAGTTTTAAGATTTTGCGTACTAATTAATCATAATCAATAATAATATACATTTTTTTAATTCCGGTTTTATTTAAAACTTATATTGTACATACAATATAGGATTAGTTCGTGCTACCTTCTTCGTTTTAGGGTTGAAGTTAATTTGTATAAAATCATAATTTTAAAAATTCTAATTATATTATTTTAAATTCATTTCCTGGTAAATTTTTTTTTACTTTATAAAGGCTAACAGGAACAAACGCATATTAATTTATGTATAGCTTATGCTATCTATTTATTTACATGGCAACATAAAAATTTCAAATTATATTATCTAATTAATTTAATTAATTTTACTTAATTTTAATTAAATTAAAATAAAATTTTATTATCAATCAAAATGTGATACCTAAATTTATACTACATTTAAATGTATCAGAATTGCGAAACTTACAAGAAAAAGTAGTTCCGAAGATATATAAGGTAGTTAAACTTTGTAAAGCAAATGAGTCTAAAAAACCAACAATGCAAACACAATAATTTAAATTGAGTAGAAAATCTAAAATTTGTGCCTCCAAACAGAGAAATTACTCTAATGAAGCAGAACTACGTGTTAAAATAATTAGGAAGCAACCAACTGTAATTACTTGGTTCACAAATAATTAAAAATGCAAGCAGTTGTTGTAATTGTACAGCACTGCAGAATAAAATTAACCTATGTACCAATTTAGCTTTGAGCAAAATAATATTATATCGAGTAAGCCAGTAAACATCAGCATCATCGGTAGTTTGCTATTTTATGTTTAATTAATTATTAGTGTCAGAACAGCATTTTCCTCCGGGTGCGCTGTTTATGTAAGAAAAGTTACTTAAATACGGAGGTTATAGGATCATATTTTGTTTAATAAGCTAACGTTTACATACTGTATTATGACAAAAAATTTTAATATAACCAAAACTATCTATAATATGGTACTTTTATTAATCTTATTTTTACATTTGTTTATTGTAGATTTACTTAATGATTATAATTCAACTACAGATTCAAAATAATGATGAAATAGCGCTATATTGTATTATCACTTCATATTTCAGTCAATTATATCATAGTGTTTCGTATTATGTTAGTTATCTTATGCAAAAATTTCAAAATAAATTCAATAAGCATACGTAAACTCCTAAAAGAAAAGTAGACAAAAGCAGGCGTAGAACAATCATGCAATAATGGTATTTTATAAAATTAAAAGATTAATATTTTAATTTGATTCTGAAAAATTAAACCTAAATGGTATATCAAAAATTTGAAGTTTTCATTTGTGCACCCGTGTAAAATAATATTTTTGGCGAGGTCCTATCACGATTCCGGTCCTGGCTATTAAATATGTAGCCGTAAACTTTGTTTGTCTTTACTTGAGGGATATAAAGTAATACCTTACTTTAACTTTTCTATGAATAATTTATAATAAAACAAATACTTGGCGAACATTATTTGATTTTGAATATTAACAACAATTATTTGGGTTATTTAAGTTTTCATGACTATTAACACTTGAGTCACATTAAAATTTTTGGTTATGTAAATATTTAATGCTTGTTTATTAGGTAATCGTCTAAATTCGAAATATTTCTGATATACACGTATAATAAAGTCGATTGAAATCGTGATCTGCGCCTCATCAGCTGTCGATATATTCTGTTAAACTTATTACAGGAAAAGTTGAAGTATGTTTGATCAAAATGAAGTAATATGCTCTGCTGTATAAAAAGAATGCCAGATATGTGAAATCAAATACCATATAAACGAATGAAACGCAGTACGGGATTTTACTTTCCTTTTTATTTCCGAAAACAACCGGAAGAGCTTTTTCAGCAAGTTAATGGTTCAATTGCACTCAAATATGATTTGATAGCATAACATTTGTAAGATATATTGCATCTTTCAGAGATTACAACATTGACAATTTTACTGATGAACATCTAAGATGTTTTGTATATTGTGAGTTATAATTAATATAGTAAAGATAATTATAAAATACGGAAACCTATTATTTGAAGCTTATATAACTAAGCAAACGAAACTCTTAAAAACACTACATTGTGTAGAATGTCCTTCCAGTTGTTTTCTCGCATATATTATCGTCATGTTTGCAGTGCTACTCAAGTTTGCATTATAACAACAAAGAAAAGTTTTTTCTTTCTCTTTTTGGTAAGATGCACATTAAAACAGTTACACTTGGTTCCTTCCTCAGGACAATTCCCTTGTGAATTCGCAACTGTTTCTTGATTTTCATCAGCATTAAAATTACCTAATTTCCTCTTTCAAGATTTTGTTATGTTTGTTATTATGTATTGCACAATGCTTTTTAGGGTGTCCGAGTGAAAAACTTTTATATTAAAATATTGTAAAAATCTCAGAATATACTACTTGTCGATACAATCATAAAATTGATACTTTCCATTACCAAATCAAACTTTTAACAATAATATTATGCTATATTTCCACTTTGATAGTTTTCATACACGTTGTAAAAAATTAAAGCGTTCCATTATATAAAATACAAAAAAAAACTGTAATTCAATGCTAAAATTAAAATTCGTTAAAACTAAGTAATTTGAATATTTCAAAATTATGTTTTTTAGCGGAAAAATGTAATGCGAAAATGTTACTTTTGCGTGATTTCCTCGAGTTTGAAAGTTGTAAAAAATCTCGGTAAGTAGCATGTAGAACAAAAGTGCTATCTATTTAACATTACCTGGTCGATATTGATTCTCTGGGGTGTTTTTACTCTGATATGCGGATACGACCAAGAAAATATCTACTACAAACAAATCTAAAAGTACTTTAGTTTTGCAACAAAACGTTGCTGTTTGAAAATTTTTAAGTTATCTTTTATCCTCCGTCACAAGTTCGCCTTAACAATATAGCATTATGACAATTTTGTTGGATCGATAGAGTATTATTGTGTATAATTTGAATAACTAGCGAGTGTTAGAGCTATTAATTTTTTTATTTTCTTATATAAAAATTGCAGTAGGAATAATTCTTATTTTATGAATCATAAAGATTATTTAATTATAGGCACCAAGGTTTATCCTCGGGGTAAAATAAACCCTATCAAATGTGTATCTAGAAGGATACGCTTAAATACGAGTTATGGCATTTGAAAACCTAAAAAAAACCAGACTAGTACGATTTCTAAAATATGTCTCCCCGGAGATGCTTTTCCAGTTTCTAACCTCTAGGGCAAATTACCTCTGTCCAAGCATTAAATCTGTTTATCTATCTTTTCTTGAGTTACATTCGCCCTAAAAATCGTTAAAGCTTTTCTCGTTATGTGTAAACCACATTTACATTTAATTTTTTTTAAAGGAAAACATTTTATAAGTTTATAAAAGTTTTAATGTGGGAAAACATAAAACTGTGACGTAGATGAAAGATTAAATAATTAAACTTTGGTCAACTGTCGTAACTCTTAGGCGATAAAAATGGTTTTTCTAACTTTCTTACATATGAAGTCTGACAGGCTAATCACTCTTAACTAACTCATTTTCTACCAAGTTTTTCCAATTTTAGATTACTGAGTTATTAAAATTTTCTCACTTTGTTTAAATAAATCTTTCTTTTTTAATTTTTCACTGTTCTCTTTTAATTTCCTTCTATTATTGCTCAACAAAAGAAGAACATTTCAAAACTTAAAGGCAAGCCAAATTTGCGTTTCATTTGATTTTTATCTCTACAAACAAGATCAACATGAATTGCAAAATAGGGTGAATAAATACTTAGGACAATATTAACCCTTTACAATTTAAATACGGAAAATATTTCTATGTGCATATCAGAAATGTTTATTTTCGATTCCTAAATATCAAATGCATTATAAGATTCTGAGAGAGATTAAAGTAATACGATGAGAATTATTCCATCATAAGCAAAGACTTCAAATTATTAAGTCTTGTCAAACTATCTAAACTTAGTTTTACTCTCTAATACTTTTAAACCTACAAGAAAACCTTTTTAGGAAAATATTTTAAAACACATTTTATAACTTTTTCAAATATGATTTTCTTAGGCTAAATCGACTTTATTTAAACTGGTAAAATTTAATTTAATGGAACTAACAAGATTTTCTTTTAAATTTTATTTATCAAAGAAAATTCTTGAATTGCAATGAATTATTAAGCTATCTTAATTAAAACTAAATTAAAAACTTTAGTAAATATATATGTATTTGACAAAGTTAAGTTTTCTTGGAAAACAAGAAGTTACTTATAATTCTAGAAAGTAAACTTAAACTCTAAGCATCAGTCAATATTTCGATTAATGTTTTGAAGATGTATGCGCATTTTCTTGTAGAAGTTTTCGTGAAAATATTTGCCGCAGTACATTTACAGAAACTAATTGCACGTTCTGTGGTCTTCTAAATGAAAATCCTGCACATAAATAATGTTGTGAAAGAAGTTAGTCGATTTTCCTCACTGTTTTAACAAGCTTATGTGCTTATATGACACGTTAAGGTAATTAAATGTTATTTATCTAAATTTATTAACCTTATAATTAAACACGTAAATTATATTATACTATAAAAATTTGATTAAGTGTATCAGCATGATCCTATAGTCGTGTAGTACAATATTTTTGCTATACGTTTACCCCACATGAAGGGTTAATTGAATTAATGTACCCAGAAAAATATTTCATTTGCTGTTGTTGGTGAATATTAATAACTATTACACAAAACAATAGCAGTTTATGATATCGGTGTTGCAAGTGTAGTTATTTGTAATTATTTACTTGTCCATTTATTTGAATAAAGCGTAGATAATTTAATACAGATTATTTAATTTATATAAATAGAGTTTATCTAATTGCTACATTTACGGTAACTCTTTTTGCTTTCGGTAACTCTCAGAATCTAGATCTCAAAATTATTCTTTGCAAATTTAATTTTCTGCTCATGTTTTCTTTTTTGGTATTGTGACAGGAAATTTAAGACTATTCTATACTAAACACCTATGTTTTGTGTCTTTAAGAACCATTTTAAGCTAAGTTTAACCGAACTGAAACTCAACGAACTTTTACAACCAATTTTAGTAATTTAATAACAAATTAACTATACCACCATACATGCTATACCGTTTATTAGCCTTGAATACCTGATTCGCTGATAAAACTTCTAAAATATGTTTTAAACCTTTTCTGAATTTAATTCAGCTGAGCTTAGCTTAAACGTTTATCGTAAAACCAGCTCGCCAGTTCTCAATTTTACAATAAAGAACTTTAAGAGAAAAAGATTTTGTGTAATACTATTTTATTTACTTAGCAGAATATTAACTTCGAGATATTCGTGTTTTTTCAGAGATGTAGAGAAACGATTTATTTTGATGAAAAATATACCATGATCTAGACCGTACGCTTTTAAACATTAATAATTATAATAAATATTTATTGTGAAATTTGGAATTTTTATTGTTTCATGCTTATATTGCATTGATAGTGGTATTTCCTTTATCAGTTCAGGGTGTTCGTTCACAAATTTTTTGATTTTTATAACATACAAGTTGATAAATTGTTTGCTTTGCTAATTTTTATCTTGCTAAAAGTTTTAAGAAAATTAGTAAATTTTATTCTTAATAAATTTCTAGTGTCATCTAAGTTTTTAATAGCATTTTAAATTCCTACCATGATATCGTCGGTAGGGGAAATTTTCTGATTAAATAGGAACTGCATATTTTTGACTAAGTTGTAATGTTCTTTTAACTTCGTGTGGTGTATATTGTGGTGTTACAAAATGGTTCGCACCCACCCTGTACATTTTGTAGAAAAATTTCATTTTATAAGTTGTAATTTTGATTAAATTATTAGACAGGTGGGGGCGAATCAACGGAAATGCAAGGCCTTTTACCGATAGCGACCGCCTGAGTCTGTCGTGCGATTTTGGCTCGAGGCAGATTTTGAGATTTTTTTGATTTAAAGTTTGAATTTATGCAAATAAATTATTGCGCCTTTTTCGAAATTGTGACTAATAATTTGATATTAAATAAAGTGAGTTTTATGCGATTGCATTACTGCGTATTTGTAAAATTTTGAATTATTTTGGATATTTATGATAATTTGCTACCGAGTAGTAGTGAGGAGATTTGATCGATTGATTTGAAAGAAGAGTATTTGGAATCATAATTTTGATTTGGATTGTCGTAAATTTGAAAATTAAAAATTGCATTTGAAGAAACAAATGATTCAAAAGATAAACACGTCGATTTGGATAAGGTAGAAATTAAAGAGGCCCATGCACGGCAAAATTTAATAATTTAAAATTCTAAAGTTTTTTGGAAACATATCTTGTAATAAATTATTTTTTGATAAATTATATCATTACAATATGTAATAACGTTAGTTAGATTGTTAATTCAGTAGATATGTTTGGTTTTATTCATAAGTATCACAATTTTCCTTGTCTGCTTTTCTTTAATTTTTTTATAGATATAGTTATATTTTTCTTCCTGTGAGTTTAAAAATTCATTATAAGTACTATGAAGCAGGAAAGACGCAAATTTTCTCATTAAATAGTCCATATTTTTGTATTATAATCTACATTTTTAAGCAATTAGCAATTTTTCCACTAATACATATATCTTCATAAAAATTATTAAATGCCTACCCCAATACACATAATATCTACATATATTTTCAATGTTTCTTCTAAAATGTCAAAAATTTCGTAATGAGTAACAATTCACCTCGTATAAACAGGTATCTATGACAAACGTCACGATTAATCAGCCATCATCAAAGTTTTACAACAAAATCAAAAATGAAAGTACATAAACAATAGCTATTCATAAATAGATAAAATGTGATTGATTGTTTATGGCAGATTGCCTAATATTTCCTTGCCTAATTAAAAAATAAATTTAATTACTTCTTTTTATATTGTTTTTTTATGTCAATAAATGCCATACCATTAACTTTTTGTTACTTATGAGAAAAGAAATGGTTTTCTTGTACTTATCAGGTTACTATCTCTCTATTCTTTTCAACAAACATTTTTATACTATCGCTAAACACGGTATTTGCTGGAATAGCAAATTTATTTTTCAGAACGAGGCGAGGTCTTGAAAAAAATATTCATTCGTAATGCTAACGTTAATATTATAAGATTAATGTAAAATTCTAAGTGAAAATTACGTTTATTGATTACTTATTTGTAATAATAAACAGCTTCAATTTAACCTGCACGGGAAGCGAAAGTGATAAAATATTTCTGGCTTTATGACTATCTTAATGTTTTGGATTATAGTCAATCGTTTGGTATAAAAAGTGTATATAAAGCAAGCTAATAAAAAAATTTGGAGAGGAAAAGAAAAAGGCTGTCTAAAGCAAATGACGTACAATACATTACACTCCAGTGTTTCATGTTTGGGTTAGTAACGTATCTCATAAAATACTACATGTGTCACCTTGCGTGCAAACCGACGTAACTGAGTCATAAACACGCACCGTTGGACACTCTTGTAAATTGATTGTACTTTCTGTTTATCACATTTTTAAAGACATATCACGAAATGCCATTTACTGGTAACAACTAATTCAGAATGTAATAAATTAATGATACTTTTCATGCATCAACTTTGTAAGTCACCGAATTAAGCTGGCTTACTTTTAAGCCAGACCCAACTAAGTAGATTTAATCGAAATCTAAAATATTTGCGTTTTCTAATGTTAGTTTATTACATTCGCGTGCCAGTTAATTAAAATTTATGCATTAATTTTATTACGAGTATATTTGCATGATTTTTTTTTATTTAATCTCCGGCATGTGGTTTATGATTTTTCTAAAAAAATACACACCCAGGTGACTCATTATAACTAAATTGTTTGATTATAGGGTAACTTGGTGAGTCAGAATATGTCGTATGGAGTAATTATAAGCACCAACAGTCTGGTACTTCAAAGGGTGACTAGATGGCAAAGTGGCGCTTACACCTGCTTGGCATCAAACAACAGGGGAGAAACTATGAGCAAACCCGTAATGCTGCGTGTGCGATGTGAGTAATGTTTAAGGTTCTTGCCATTTCCAATATGACTACAAATAGATGAGAGAAACTCGGCAAATTTATTATAATTGATTAAATACCACAATGCTTAATATGCTTTTGAACCAACGTATGAACTATTAATATTAATATACATGAATGCCCAGCTTTCAAATTACATTATTTTACGTTGGCACAACCTGCAACTATATAGTATATATAGGTATAGCAACGGTATACGTTTTGAATCTAAAGACAGGGGCGGATCGAAGGATCAATTCAATCCCGGACGATTTTTATTGGTACCCAATAAAAAAAAAACAATGTAAATCCCTAAACCATATCGAATTGGTTTATTAGACCTACATACGTATGTACATATTATAGTGTAATTTGGCCTTCGGCTGTGTGATATAATATTTATTGCTGGATGGACCCAGTTAAATGCAAGCCATAAAATGTATTTACTTATTTTTGTATTCTGATGGTTCCCAAAGGCAATTTTAAGTTAATGAATTATCTTGCTTATTTGCTGCGTATCGGTAACTTTACCGTCGCCTTTTAATTTAGTGTTTACTGTTGCAAGGGTATTCGCTGATCCACTCACCACACTTAATAGATTTAGTTAAGATAATCGAAAAAGAGGTTTATTGCTAACTGCGGATTTTCCGTAATTAAAGAATTTATTATATATTGCACGTTATAAACTTTCCTTTAAAAAACCAAATTAGGCTAAGCACTAAAACGTACAGACTTGTAGAACGACATCGCCGAAAGAAAGAACAATTTCAGTAAAATTAAACTTTTCTAAATTTATCCAAGTTGAAAACGTGTGATCGGAAAAGGACTCTTCTCGCTCGTAACGACAAAACAAAACTTCTGCGTTTTGGGTTAGGTAAAATACGGTCGATCGTAACAACTTTCGTGTACCACCATCAGTTGATTTCGTTAGACGTGATCGCATTTGAAATCTCTAGGGCTCAGTTTATGAACCTAAGTCGGCGTAAAGACTGCATCACAACAATGCTGTCTAAACGATTTTAGAAAGACTTTTCTCCTAATTTTCAAGTCTCTTTGATTACGCGCTTGTATTTAACTTTGGCACAAGCAAGTTTGGCTTTTTACGAACATCTTTATTTAAAAATTAACTGTCAAATTGGAGAAGTAGCATGGAATGTATATTAAACTTTTCGAATATATTAAGATTACATTTTTTTTATAAAGCAAACTTTCGCAATAAACCGAATGCTTTTATATAAAAAATAAACAAAGAGGAACTTGTTTAGAAGAATTGAACGGAAATTTTTGTATTATTTCAAATCAAAAAAGCGCATATATGAAGAAAGCGCTATTTGCATACAAAATAATATTAAAAGAAGAGCTTCCAAATGTATTCTTTTAAGCGTCTCAATATTGTATCTAAAGGACAAAGAAAATGCCTCATTGTATTGTTGATGTGTACTACACGGAACCGTTCTCTACGTTTTCTTTTATAAAACATATTAGATATTTGAATGGTACATGCAAATTGAATTTTGGATGTTTAGTCGAATACAAAAGGTATAAGATTTTTAATTTGATAACAGAATGTTTTTGCTAAATTTTAATCTATCGATGCTCTTCTTTGGAGCGTGATTAAGTTGTTAAATTTAGTCCAAATTTGTATTGCTTATCACGAAATAAGTAAAATACAGCCGACTGATGAACCACGTAAATTCGTACAGCGCAAACTAGACGGACGAAATATTTTCAGAATATTACAAATTTAATGAAATAGCTCTTGCAGTATCTTCGAGTTTATAATTTTAATATTGGATTATAAACAATGCTACGTTCTCGTAACATATCAGTGTTTAGTGGCGTGCGTTCTCAGCAACCATCAAAACCACATGTAAAGTAAGTTTGTGCGGTATAACATGACGGAAACGGAACAAAAACGTTCTGTGCAAAGTACAATTACGTTCAAAATTTGTAGACGAGTACAATACTCACATTAGGCACGTAGTTTGCACTAAAATATGAATAATCAACCGAAGCGCCGAGAAAAGGTTATACGAACAATCGCTTGCTGAACAATAGACCGCGATTCGCGATTACGGATTATCGTAATTCATTCAGGAAATTGTTACCGCCATCTTATTTGCATCTCTAACGAGTGATAAAGATGGAAGAATATTAGAGTTATGTTCTGGAAAGATTCTGTGCCTTCTACAGAGGGGCGGGCACCTGCTCTTATCGACAATGATGTACGATCCAATAAAATAGTGATGTACGACTTGCTAATATAAAGACTTGGTTCTGCTACCTGCCTAACGTTATTTGAATCATTTTCTCTAAAACAGCCTTTCCCATCTTTTGCGGGATAACATTAGAAGTGATGTTGGCTCGCAAACGACTCTTTAACCGTTCTTTTTAGCCCCGACCATATTTTTATTTTGCGAAAAAGTTTTAATTTAAAGTTAGTTTTCCGCTAAAAACAAATTTCATAAATATTTCGATATAAATCCGTTTACGCAAAAAGTTCAAAGTTATTTGCTAACACGTTAGGTTGTCTAAGATGAAGCAATCTGCAATCAATTTAGAGTTACACAATCTCTCAAAAACATCCAAAAACGTTATAGCGATCAGTTTAGTCTATATCTATCAGTTCCGGGAGTTTTTCGATAGCTCTTGAATTGCAACTCTGAGATTCATGCGCTGTATAAGTCAAACACACCCAAACGGCCGGATATAGAATTAATTACGAACAATGGCATTATATCACACCTGACACAGTAAATTCTAATAAGTAGTAACTTTGCCATAAAATAGATTTTACAATAAAAATCCAAATTATCTTTCAAGCTTTAAGGGTTTTCTTTCTTTGCTCCGAAAGATAAATAATTGCATATAAATAAGATTCCTGAAGAATACCAAACGCTATTTATGTAGGTATGTATACTAATGAATTGAAAAATGTACATTCCAGTAGGTAGATAGGTATAAAATGTTTTGTATTAAAAACTCGAGTACAGTACAAATATTAAAAAAGCAAAATCAAATTAAGTAAAAACGAGCTCTTAATGTAGCAAATCAGAGAAAATAAATCTAAATAATTTATTAAAAAAAAAGAGAAAATGAAAAACTGCTTGAATTTTTCCAGTGGCATTCATTATCATTATTACTTCTTAGGTATAATATATTAATTTATCCGACCTTAGTTGTCAATTGGCGAATAATTTTAATAATTTTGCAAAATTTAAGCAAGATAAATTCGGCATTTTTAGTTAAACTTTTAGTCACTAAAGTGATCCATAAATTTTTCGCATTAAAGTGTAATTTAATTACCATTTTCTTTCTAACTTTTATTCTTCTTTTATATTATCATTTTGTATAGCTACCGATAATATATTTCTATAAGTGGGTTTCCCCTTATCTTGATCAAATTAATGCACTGGTCGTAAAGTGTCTTTGTTATCACGATGACTATATTAGCAGCGAATAAATTTAAAAGTGGAATTAAGTTTGCATTGGTAAATATAAAATATGACTAACAGTGCCCGATCTCATTATAAGTTTTGAGTCCGCGGTTTAAAAATATATTTTCTTACGATTCACCTAAAGAAGTTTTACTTACCGGAAGTAATTTTTATCCAAATGTATCTGCAGGGAGTTGAGAAGTGAAAGTCATCAAGAAAAATATTAGGAAAATATAGGGAATAAAGCATGACGGATCGTTTTGGTTACGGAATTGCAAAAATTATAGATATTGATTTCTTGCAAGCAATTTTTCATTACGATAGAAAAACATCGCCATTGCATCATAATCCGAATTCTGTAATCACAAACTTGAAGTAACCGATCAAATAAAAATATCAATTCATTGAATTCTTATTTATTTAGTATATTTCACCCTAGGGCAATTTAGCAGTCTAAATTTGAAAATCAATTCATATTTTAACTACATATGTTTTAAAATAAAATATTGTTTTAAAATTATTAAATTTTTAATATTAATGATTTTAATCTTCCTTGTTTAAAACAATTTCTTGCTATATTACTTAAATTAAATTTGTTCACAGTTGAGTAATTTAGTTTACAAATCAGCTTTAACAAGATTGCTTTGTTCAATTGAATCAACTTCAATTTATCCTTATTATTCTTGGGCCACTATTTGCCAAATGAAACATTTACCTTCTGACATACCTACCAGCTAATTAATTTTTGATTTTACTGTCGAGCATTTCTATTACCAAGTTACATAGTTTATAGGTTTACGAAGCTACGTCTTCATTTTGAAAGTCAAAATTTGGAAATGTAGACATACCACCTACAAAGGCAAACAATTACAATAATCTTTAGTCGTGCACTGATTTGTCTATTTGACTGACTTGAGTACTTCAAAAGCTTTCGCATAAAATTTTATGGAAACATTAACTTTTCATATTTTACTTCTTTTATGATATAAAGTTTATCGTTTTTCTAAAAAATGGTATGAAGCGATGTGTATTCATGCATGATTCTATTGAAAAAATTTATATGTGTATAGAAAAACCCAAAATTGTAGGTAGCTTACCAAGTTCTTCACATGTATTTTGCCATATTTCGCAATAGTTATTTTGTTGACACGCCTCGTTTCGCACATGTAATCAATAACAAGGCCGTGTAGAGCAATATTTTAGTGATGTTGACTTTCGCTTAAACTTGCTGCTGTCATGTTGACACGTTCATTAATTAGTCAGCTCTGTAGAGAAAAGACGTGTGCATTTAACAGGTACAGAACGAAGCAGAGCTTTTTTCACACAAATGTACAGCAATAACTCCAAATTGTTATTTTAACAAAAATTGCAACAAATAATAAAATTTAATGTTGCTCTAACATTGATAAACGTACAATGTTGTCGCACAGAAGTCAGCTTTTTCTGGTAATCCTTATTTGACGTGAGACTGTCCAAACTCTGTAAATCCGAATGTGCGTAAACGAAGCTCACCCGTATGTGAATTCTAAAAGCTGCAACCGTCATCTTTAAACTACACTAAGCTCCAGTGGCGTGGAGAAATTAATTTTTATTTCAGTTTCACATTTGTGTTCAACACAATAATTAAAATTCTGTCAGGGAGAAAATTGCCAATCGTCTTTGATATTAAAAATGCAATTAATTACCTACTTTAAAATGAGAAGAGATTATTGCGGCATTACTATAGAATAAGAAATAAAAAGCATAAAATTTTAATACTATAGGAAAATAAATTGTAAATTAGTTTCATTTTGGTGTAGTTTGTCATTTGAAATAGTTTAACACGAAAGCAGCGACACTGGTATGCGAGGTCCCGAGAGTTCACATGTCAATCCTGGCGAGTCCCAACCGCACAGGGATTACAACTTGTGCCCGCTAAGCCAGCGTACAGGTCGGGCTCATCTATACAGATTGCTTATTCTGGACGCGTTCCTTCTACCCAATATATTCTACTCTACGTCACCCGGTTGATCACTGTCGTTACTTTGAATACAATAATCTTTACGACAGACACAATTTGAATTTTATTAAAATAACGTACATAAACATATTAAAATATTTTTCAGTTGCTCCAGTTTGCCGTGATTCTGATGTTTTGGTAATCGGGGCTTCATTAGATGAAGTGATACGTGTCAGATGTCATGTGGCTGCAGATCCAAGCGACGTAACCTTCGTATGGCAATTTAATAACAGCGGAGAAAGCTTCGATGTGTCACCTGCACGTTTTACAACCACTAGTGGTAACATCAGCGAACTCAAATACACTCCAGCATCGCAAAGAGATTACGGAACCCTTACCTGTTGGGGTCAAAATCCTATTGGTCGACAATCCGATCCATGTGTTTTTCAAATAGTTCCTGCAGGTAATTATTTAAAATTAAATTTGGAGAAATTTAACGATAATCTAATTTTAATTTCATAGCGAAACCAAGTCCTTTGAGCAATTGTACGCTCCGAACTGCCACTAATCACAGTGCTGACGCTTTAGAAGTTGAATGTCGTGCTGGTTATGACGGCGGCCTTCCCCAGAGGTTTACTTTAGAAGCTTACGACTCTTACACCATGCGTTTACGCTTTAATCTTACCAGTTCTTATATCGAAGTTCCCTTTTTCCGGTTTGAATTAGCAGATTTGTTAACTTCAAACGGAGAAGGAATTCCGCCCTCCTTACGTGTTGTTGTCTATGCTGAGAATGCAAAAGGTCGCAGCGAAAAAGTAGTACTGGAGGATATAACGCTTAACGACGCAGAGAAAAGAACAGGTTCGTTACTAAAACTTTTCACTTTTTGTTTAACTTATTGCTGCTAGCACAACTTTGAGCACAATTGATGACACATTTTACTTCAGTTCACGTATAAAAATTTAATGCAAATAAAATCCTTTTTATTTTTATGTTATTCGAGTTGCAAAAAAGACAAACTTGAAACTTTTCACTTTTAATTCAATAATTAATCAGTCTTTCTGCTTTTAAAGTTGTAATATTTCATGAAATTCTCCGAATATTAAATCGAATAATACGCATAGCATGATTTAAACTTTAATAATTTATTATTCGAAATATTTGAGTTACGAATTTGTCGAACTGTTATAACATTTTAATAATTAATTAAATTGATAATAATACAGTAGTAAAATCTTATCGAATTTTTTTATAGAAATGTACAAACTCGATCATTATCATTGTTCATATTCCCGCTTTAATTTTTATGAATTTACAGAGTAGCTTAAATATAGAATTTTGAAGATTGACAGCATACAACTTAGGATTATTCCTAAATGCCGTTCGTTAATTTGACACAGAACGTGTTTCAAAAATGTATTAACGGATTGAAAAATATAAAATCACTGACAAATAAAATAAAATGCCGAAACAAATTTATTGTGGTAATGTAACCGCTTATTTTGTATTGATTTATTACACTAGAATTACTTTGTAGCAGCGCTTTTCAATGATTAAATACATCCCATTATTTAAGCTACTTTATAACAAATTGATTCAAAACTGCTTTAAGTGAAATGCTATTTTTGTAGTTAATTGCGTAATTTGCATTCAGAAAGTTAGTTTTTTCAATATTATTTATTAAACTTTTTCAAATCCCTAACTAAATCAGGATTTCTTCAGTTATTTCCTGATGACTATTTCGTAGATTTTCTCTTGACCTACCACCACAGGAAATTGTGTAACATATAATGGGGTGAACGGGAAATATATTTTCGATAATTTAAATTGAGGTTCCTCTATCAATAGATTTTCTTTTTTATAGAAACTCGTGGTGTTCCATGTTTATGAATAAAAACACGAGATGTCTTTTCCATTAAATTATTTTTTTACTTTCACCAAGAATTTAATTACTATCATTTATAAAATTTCTTTTGTATTTGACAAAAAAATTGCGGGTAATAAAACAAATATAAACATAACTTTTTAAATTGTTTGTTTACGTTTATACTATAACAGCTGTATTCATAAAAAGTTACAACAGGCTTATAAGGCTATAAACATTATTCATAAACGTTCAATAGCGCTAAAACACTGCTATAAGACTGTTATAAGACTGATATAAGCGGTTCGTTTCTATAGTAGTGACATACCTACTATAAGCGTATTATAAGGGTATTATAAAGTTAACCTAACTTTTTTAAAAGTATTTGTTCATAATTATATATTTTTCCGGTTCAAATTATATAAGCGATATGGATGCAATACTGGCTATTAATACTGTTAACCTTATTAATGTGATTGGTGGTGCGCGCAGAGGTTGAGGAATATCACCTAAACTCCAAGTACTCATTGCATTTCGATATTAAGGTTGACAAGAAGTAAGTAATATCATCAAGCTTTCCGGGTATAACCTATACTGCACAGATCACAAACACGCTCGAGGAGGTGGCACCTCCGGCTACATAAAGACATCCATTGAGCACCACAAAGTCCCAGACATGGATCTGCAACACCTCAAAGCCACTACGGTGAACATCCGCACCAAGCAACACGAATGGCTTTAAATTTCTTTGATCTACAACCTACCCAACAGGGAAATCTTCCAGGAAGAACTAACCGCACTCTTCGACGGCTCTGGAGGAAAATTCATTGTTAGCGACTTCAATACCAAACATTCAACCTGAAAGTGCAGACATTCGAACATGGAAGGGAAAACTCTCTGCACTCTTGCCACGGAATTAAACTTCACCATCTACTACTCGGTAACCGGCTTTACCCCAAGGTTTTTGGACATCGCGATATTAAAGAGCAAATCTCTACAGGCTCATCTAACGGCTGTACAGGAACTCACTTTAGACCATTTTCCAGTACTTCTTCTCCTGGGAGATAACATAAGGACGAGAACCGCGACAACCCAATTAAAAGTTTCATGGTTCACATGAAACATGGTTTCATGTTTCATGGTTTCCTCGATCACCTGTTGGAAAACATAGACAAGATCTCGATCATCACAACACTCACGGAATTGGACAACTACGTAGAAGCCTATCGACCATCTCGCGATCCATCCAACACGCAAAGAAAACCGTCGACATTGCTGATATCAGAGATCGCCTTCCTCTGAAATTAAAAGCGCCCATCTAGAAAAAGGTCATACCAGGAAGCTCGTCCAACGAACTCTTCATTCGAACAACAAAGAAAGGTACAAAATGAGGTAAAAGTCTACCATCACCAAGAATAAACAGAGAAAATCAAATCCCTGAATTTCAAGGATCAATCCGCTTGGAAGATAGCCAATGCTCTTCTCAAGCCCAAAAGTAGACGCATGTTCGCCATCTCGACGACTCAAGGATATTTAACGAATCTATTTTAAAGTAACGGTTTGAATCAGGAAAATTCCGAGGCCGTTTGCTTGGTGACTTGAGATATGAACTTTGACTTTATTTATTTGCTCCTTTATTACGACCTCAAAATAAAAAAGAACAACAATATAGCTAGGCACATATCGTAACAAGAAACACCATAGAGTGGTGAAACAAAGGTTCAGATGCCTTCTCCATAGTCTCCGTGTATCATTACAGAGCGCAAAGACGCTTATTGTAGCATTAGCCTTTCTCCACAATATAAGTCTGGATGCAAACTAATGACTTCCAGGTGAATTTAAAATAGTTAAATAAAAAAATTTGAAATAAAAAAATTCGCTTTTTTTTTTCTTTTTTTATCCATTCTATTTTCACTTAATTTAATTTGATTTGTAAATTAAATACAGAACTTTAAAAAATATTGTCGTATTTAAGACTTCATAAAAATATAAATAAATTTATAGGTTAATTTACACTTACTACCAACAAAACTACATAAAAACCCTTTAAAAATAGTTCACTTACAACAAATTACGATTCAAATTATCTAATTCTGTCTTATAACGATGTTATAGCTAAAATATGCTTATAATGTGTTTATAAATACAACAATATTTAAAGTACTATTTAACCTAAAACAGTATTGTAACTAAAACATTCCTGAGCGACACTAAAAGAAATTTTTATGAATACGGGTGTAAATGTTTAGTTACATATTTCAGTAACAGACATGGGACATAAGAGTAACTACTATGTAATTTAACTACTTAAAAAATATTTTTATATGGTAAAGTTTATTTGGTTTTTGAGTAGCTTAAGCTCATTCAGATTACTTAACATCTCAACTAAGACACAAAAGCCAAAGTAACATTTTCAAGCTGGGAAATGGCTGGCTATGAACGTCCGTTGTTGCTATAGTTATAGTACAAGGTTTATTGGTACTGGTCTAATCGTTTGTCTAATCATTTGAGCTGATAGTAAAAAAATGAACTGTTATTTATTATAATAACTAAATATGCCTACTTAATATTGTACTCACACTTTTAATTTTATATATTTTATTAATATAAAATTTTTTATATTTTATTTTTATATTTTTCGTTAAACTTCGAATTCTTCGAGCTTTTATTTATTGTTTGGTATTTTCAGGCTTCACCACTGACCTACGATGCTTACTTACTCGTATAATAAATTTGGTTGATTATCAATTTAGTAATGTTGATTTTATCAAAAGTATTAATAAAAAAAGTTAATTAAACTTATTACTCGCTTAAATATATATTTTATCGAGTGATAATCTTGATTTTAATAAACAGTAATAATATTATATTATAACTACAATTGAGTCCCAAAATTAAATTATAATAGAAGACTTTTCATATTTTCAGGGTTGTTTATTATTTCAGTATTTGCAAAATTTACAATACAAACACATTTAAAAAAAAATTATTATAATGAAATAATTAATATAAGTATTAGCTTAAAATAGAAAACAAAACAAAGATAAAAATTTCGACTTAATATTGAAGAAAAACATGATTACGTAAATGGGTATGAAAATTTTGTTGTTTTTGTGATTTTATCAAAACAATTATTTGTGGTTTTTTTGCACCACAATAATTTGAGTCAACGTTATTTAAAATTAGCTTTTCTTTGTTATTTATTTTGTATATTATGATAGATTAGTAACTCGATATATTTTTACATAACTCTGTCACTGTCTCACTTTTAGTTAAAATTCTAATATTTTACATTTCTCATCCAATTTGAAATTCTTTGTTATTAAAATGAAGTGTAAATAAAATACCTAATAGATAGGTATTTATTGAGGTATACTTCGAGATATCTCTACAATCGAATTTATTAGATAAATCAACCAAGTAACCAATCGAATTATTGATCTGTTATCGAGAATTTGAATTCCTGTTGTCTGATTATTTATTTGGTTAATTTATCTGATAGATTCGTATCGTAGAGGTGTCTCCAGATGAAGATGAAGAAAAAGAGCATTAGTACGCAGTTTGCGGGGCACTGGGATTATTAAAAGCTATTGTTGAAAAACTACGAAGTGAAGGTTAATCAATTAAGTGAAATTATTGATAAAATGGTAAACTTGAAAAGACTCTGTGGTTTGGTTACTTTGGAGGATTTTTGGATTTTACATCCAATGTAGGTAACGTCAGTGGAACGCCAAAACCACGTACCTAATTTAATTTTTCGTATAATAGTTCATATAATCCGAAAATATCTCGAAAACTTGAACAATCGCACAGCTCTTCACTAATACATCAATTACTGTAAAAGCTTCCTATCTTTGTTCTGCTTCTGATATTAAATAAACAAAAATCTTTAAAATTTGCGACGCAAGCCATTCTAAATCAATGATTTAAAAGCACATTTTGAGGAGTTTGGAACAAGGACTATAACATATTTAAGATGACACTGTTTTAAAATTACATCAGAACACATTTGTGCTTAATACTGTGTTTCTTTAAAAAAAATTTAATTACATATATATTTAAAATTTTATTTGAAATTAAATAAGTATTATCCACACTTTTAATTACTTTAGTTTCTATTCCCTTATGTAAAGATTGGGATATACGACACGAAGTCGCTTTTTCCCAACCGTCTTCAAAGTCGCTCATGATAATACTTTTAACTGACATTAAAGTTGATGTTTTCGTTACTAATATAAAAATATACGTATTCTAAACAAACGCTTTCAAGGTTGTAGGCCTTCAAAGCACTTTTAATTTTCATATAACGCAAAAATAAAAAAAAGCAAGTTACTTTCTTTATAACGCGATTACAACAACTTATTTCGCATATTTTGCATACGCTATGCTACGCCACGCTTTTTAAATAAAAAACAGATTTGCCACAGTTGTAATTTAAATGATATAATAGACCATCTTAAGCTGTGCAATTTACAATAATAAAAAACATTAGTTATAAACATACATCAACATCAATTTTTAGAAAGTAGCTTAGCCTGCCGTTCTGATGTCGCGTCGTGTTGCGTATAAACTAATGTGTCAGGAAATTATAACAAATAATAGTAGTCCAATTTAAAGTATAGCCAAGATATATTATAGTTTATTATGCATTTGTCTTTATTTCACGTAACCATTCGCATAACCATTAATTTTTACAACTTTCAGTGTAAATAAAGCTGTTAGCTCTTGCAAACAATGTTTGAGTGGTTACAAACAATACAATAATTTAGGGAATAACCACTCCAGTTTTATTTATAGTTCCTACTTGTTTAGCAAACAACGTATAATTTATAAGTTTCCAGGAACTTACACAATGCTCAATATTAATATATATATATCGTTTTGTGGGTGTAATTTGAATATAGCAAGTTTAACTTTATAATTTTTAAAATGATTAGGTATTAGAAATAAGTGATTTGTGATAAACATTTCAACGATATCTATTTAATTTCTAGATGATAACATAGGAATAAACATACTTCCACTGGCTGCGCTTCTAACAGGATCCCTACTTACACTCGGCTTAGCTGTTTTACTTATTATTGTGTTGGCTGTGAGAAGAAGTCGACATCGGCATTGTGCTCAATCTCATTGTAGACACCAACTAGAGCTTTCCAAAGTACCTAAAGTTACTCCCCAAACATCAAGACCTAATTCTATGTTAGAAATTAATACGGGAGATCAACGATATGTAGTGGCTTATACTTTGAAGCCAGCATCAGATTGTATCAATCAATTACCTACATCCGCTCCGATTGATCACCAACCTGATATTCTTAACACTCCACGAGGTAAGCGGTAAATTTCGAATAATTTTATTTATACCTTTTCTGATTACGTGAAAATATTTTAAAACATAATTTTAATAATATAGGAGCCGATGCGGGAACACCTCCAAATGCCGGAGGCGCTTTACCAAGACCCGATGCATTATTTTCACCCTCTTCTGATCGAAATAAACAAAATATGCTGTTTAATAATTTTGTAAGTAAAATATTTACTTCTTCTTTCTCAAAATTAAATTTGACAATTTTTTTAGAACCAATTTGAAATTACATCATCACCAGAAATAAATTCATTTCAAACTGCGACAATAGGAAGGCCTCGTACTAGACCAAAGGATGTGACATTTTCAACTTTTGCTACAATACGTAGAGATCATATAATAACCGATTCTATACCAGGGCCCGAAAGTTGTGTGTAATGAACCAAAACAATATACCTGTGATATAGTTTTTGCCAACTTAATAATATAATTTTACTACAATCGAGGACTGGCGAGCTTAAACGTAAATAATAAGTTTTTACTAATGAATCATTTTATTGAACTATCAACGAATGTTATTGAATATAATGAAACAAAACATAGATATATGCTGTATTTTATAATAGATGTACCTATATACAATAAAATTGAATGCATCTAAAATGTATTTGCGGACGTTTGTTAGTACCAAAGAATGAATGTTAAAAAGCCTATGTGTCGTGTTAAAATAACACGTCAAATGTATTTTCCTTATAGTAAATTTTGTTATATAAATGTACTGTTTAATAACAAAATTGTATACATATATTACATAAGAAGGTTTAAATGAGTAAAATTTTTAAGACTGTTACTATAGTTACGACTAATGTAAGATACTGCCATGTAAATGAATTGTACATAATAGCAAACTAAAGTATCGTAATAATTGGTAATGCTGTACTGAGGAAATTTTAGGAAACGTTTGATGCATACAGATGACAGTTGAATGTGTTGTAGCATATAAAATTCATTATTAATAGTATAAAACTGTTTTTGTTATACGGCTTTATGTATGTAAATAATCGGAAAATTTAAGTAGAAAATAAAATAATTATTATGTCTTTTTTAAATATTCACAGTTTAACATAAAGAATCTACTAGAAAGTGAAATTAATCAAAAATTGTTGCAGACATTTTATTATTAATTTTTTAAATGATTGGTAGATTTACATTTTTTATACCCAAAATAACAGTTATGCAAATTTTATTTAAGGTGTACCACGGATTGTATTAAATTTCGAATAAAACTAAGGTAAATATATTATTAAGAACAATAGCAAAGAATAAATCAAATTTTCTCTTTAATGTTTTGACGATGTGGTTTATTTGTATGTAATTTTGCTAGTGTACAGCGATATTACTTAAAATATATTTTTAAAAAATTGTTTTTTTAGTTCAAATATAGCTTTTACTGGAAGAGAGACAAAAAATTACAAAAATTGTCTGTAATAGACTGTACTAACCAGTAATAAAAGTCAACGAAAGTACATCGATTCTTCGGCATCGTTTCTATATTATTATAATATTATACACCTTGGTTAATTTGATAGCAAACAACTAAAGTAAAATTTTCAATAGTACAAATAAACTTTAATTAAAATTAATAATCATTAAGAAATACTTCAAATAATATAATATTAGTTTATCATATTACAAATTGCAGGGTAGGATTCAAAATATTTGGAAAAGTTAACACAAATAAAAAAGTGGAAATATGAAGTATTTCATATTTATTAGTTCCATTTAATAAACAAGCAGACAATAAGTTGTAAAACTTACTCTCAAGTATTATTTTTAATATAAAAAATTTTAAAATATACAGGGTGTCTCCGTGACCGCAGAGAACATTTCAGGTGGTGATAAAGGACACTTTTCTAAGACAAATCTTTAAATAAAATTTTTGTTTAAATCCAAACCCTTGGGGAGTACCTCTCTTTAGTGCAATATTTTAAATTTCTGGTTTCTGGTTTTAATAGCTCCGATATTATTGATTTTTTAGACTTAATGGATTAGACCTTTTTTAAAGATCATTTACTTATCTACAAATTAGTTTATATCGTCTAGAATAAACGGTTTTTGAATTATAAATTAAATTAAGGAAAAAAATATTAAAAATATTCTGATTTTACTTTTTTTACTTTTTTTGCAAACTCCGAATCTCTTAACCGAAAAAAACTAACGGTCCAAACCAGATAGGGAATTTAACTAGCTATAACTTTGGTCAAATATTTTTTTTAGAAAACCAGCCGTTTTCACAGAAATTCTGAAAATAATGAATAAAGTGTAGGTATATTGGGGAATGTTGTCAAGGTTGGCCCGTCGTCTAGGTCAGCCCACTGCAATTTTTCAGTGTAGATCACTGGAACCACCTACGTGCGAGTGTGGCAAAACATCCCTCAATGACTACGAACTTTTTGTGCCATTACTAAGATAACTGAACAAAGATAAAAAAAAGTTTTCCAGCAGCTGCAAATAGAGCATGAAAACTTGGAGGAAAAACATTAACTCGTCAAGATAAGCATCTAAAATGTGTTATGTGGATAGTCTTTAAAAATTAATCAAGGAAAAAATTCAATTTTGTTACCTGTTTGGATGTAGTATGACGCGATGTGGCGATGGAACTTGTTGTCAAGGTTGGACCGTTGCAAAAAAAACACGTTGGTAAATGCATCGTCTTGCTTGAAAGCGAAGCTTTGTCGGCTGAACCGCAACAACTCTATTGCATGCATTAAATGCAAGAAAAAAGCGCATTTGAAATGTGCTAAAATGGCAAGGAGTTATTTTATTTGCCAAAACGGTGATTCGGAATTATGTGTCATGTAAATCAGTTCTCTGCGATATTATACATATATTGTAAAGTTTCACTCAATCGAATAAAAATAAAATGAATTTGGTTTATTATTTCATCCAGTTAATTTTTTGCATGAATTTGGCAATTCTCAACGGTGGGCCAACCTAGACAGTAAGGGCCAATCTTGACAGCATTTTTTTTTAATTCTCGCTTAAGTTCTTTATTTTTTACCCAATCAATTTGCGATTGATTGCCTCGAAAGTAGCTTTATTCCTAGATCTTTCTGATCATGTGCTTAAATTAACAAAATTCTTTCTTATACACAGAAGTTATGCGCCAAAGTTAAAAGAGTGGCTAACCCTGACAGCATTCCCTTACTATATACCACACTATAAACTTAAAAATTTCATTTTTTAGGTTAATTATCAATTATAATAATAATTATCTAATAAAAGTAACTTTCAAGAAAATTTTTAGCTATAATTTCTTCTATAGCAAGTTTTTAGAAAAAAATTAAACTTTTAGAACAAATATTTCTTATTTTTTATTAAATACAATTGGTAATTTTTAATACCTATAAAATAATGCCATATTGCATAGCCAGACGGCATTTTAATTTATTTTATCGTTTTTATAAAAATTTCATAATTTCACGCCAACCTTTTTTCATTAGTTTTATAGTTTTCAAATATTTTTCAGATTAACAAATATCTTTCAATTGTTTTGTTATGATTGGAATTGCTATATTAAGTCTAGAATTTTCACTGCCGGTTAAAATACTGATATTTCAGTATTACGTTAAATTTTTGGTAAAATTTATTAATTAATCATAAAAATCAGAATTAATTAAATGGCAGTTCTATATAGAAAGAAATCTAGCATGCGAGGTTAGTAATTAACCTTAAGAAAGCTCTAAATTATTTAATTTTAATTGTAACATTTGTAACACTTTACACAAATACAATTTTAAGCATAGAAAATAAAAGATCATAAAAAATTTTTAAATTTCTTGAAAAACCATAAAATATAAAATAAAACCAAACAAGATATAGATAATACAATATTGCTATATTTCACAGTTGTTTGCTACCCAACATCAGTTACGTTCAATCAAACAGGTTAATATTATTTTGATTAATAAGATAATTATAGCAGTTGGAACATTAGAAGAAATTATATGAGACTTTACTTAATATTAAACAAATAAGTAAACGTTAAAAGTAAATATGAAATTCAATGGATAAAAAATAGGTTTGAAATGAATATCGATATTATTACATTCTCTGTAAATAACATATAATTACAACTGAAATATCTAGTGTAATCAAGAATTCCGTTATTCCGGAGAATACTTTAAAGTTTGCACCATATCACCATACTGCTAATATGAAAGATGAAATAAAATTATAATGTTAAGTTGTATCAAAATTAACCACCTATTAACTAATACATACCAATACAATTGGTTCTATATTTACAAATATTTATATCTGGTCAATTGACAGAAAGTCAAAGTTAAAAATAAACAAGCAGTATCTAAATTTATTAAACTGACAGTGTCATTATTTAAATTTCCTGAACACGCTGCACTCCGATTGACTTCTGTGAAAAAAACTTGCTGTATTACCTAGTTGTACGAGGTTGATATATTTGTTAGTTTAGAAACATCTTAGGTGCTGTCGTCAGTTAAGCTCAACATAATTTGTTCATAAATTTAACGCTAGATATATTTGGTAAAACATACAAGAAGTATGAAGTAGTTGTATTGTTAGAACAAAAATATAATCAAAAGTGGAAGCGACGTTATGGAAACACTAATAATTATTTTAGCTATTCAAAAGAAGTAGCAAGAAGAATTTTTGAATTTCAAAAATTCAAAAACTGGTAATATCAAATTAATTGACCTTAAAATCACAATCGTAAATATATGTAGTCGAAGAAAACGCTATTATAATCTACTAGCTAGTTAAATTTTGAACTATACAAAATCGCAACAGACATTAGCAGTCAGAACTGATTTTAAGTAATGATGAATGAAAGACAGTAAAAATTTTTTATTAATTTCTATAAAGCTTTTCCAAATGCTGTTTCAATTCAAGACATGTTTTGATTTTATTTGCAATCTTATTCAGATTGATAGTTTTTAAGTGTTTTGAGGTATGCAAACTTATAAGTCAGATATTTTACATATAAAGGACGATTACGTAAAGCTCCTCCTTCAGGTTTGTCTTCTACTTTATGTATAGGTTCACGTTGGAAATTTAACATTGATAAATTTTATATACTTTTATTTTTTTCACAATCACGATTGTTTTATTTCAAGGTTTAAAAATTTGTTTATAATTTTATGATGAGGTAAATTTTAGTCTTTAAGTGTAAGAAAGTTAAATATTAATTACTTAACTTTTAACCTGAAAAATATTCGTTGATATGAGAAATATGGTATTCTTTTGCTTTCTGGATTCCAGATTTGTGGTTTAATTCGCAAGATGTCTTTTTCCTAAGTATATTTACTTACCATAAGGATCAGAAATTGATGTTTAAAATGTAGTACCGAACTTCAAAGTTTTATCTCACCGAGATTACAATATCTTTTCTATCCAAGACAAGGATTTCTTTTTATGCGTTTTGAATACTACACTTCAGCTTCCGAAGCATATAACTACGGTGAAGATTGATTGAATTATAAATAGTCATATTTGGTTATTTGAAGCGTCCGGAACTGGTAGACACGTTGAATTTTTAATGAGTATTTGTATTCTCTTTTAACATCTAGATAGTAGACTAATAAATTGATGATATACTGATATTGATTTCAAAAGTTGCTGACAAAGGAAAGACACTTGCAGATCAGTGTAATTGGTGGTACTGCTTTGACTGTACCTACTATCGATGTTACTGCATGCTATATTCTATTTTTTTTCAATCAATAATTCCTAGGTACGTATTAAAATTCGGTAAGTAATTAATCTTTACTAGATCATATTTTGCGTTATCTTCTTCAAGAAAACTTAACTGTAATTTATTTGTAACCTCAATGTTACGAATCCACAAGATTTCCCAAACTATGCTCTCGAGAACTGGTAAAGTCCAGCTACTGTTCAGTAAGTGGTAATGTAGAAAAGGTTGAGCAGTTTTTGCTACAAGCAAAGTCCATAAATACTAAATTACAGTTACCTTATTGCGAAGAAGTAAGTCCAAGTAATAAGTCATGAACTGCGAGGTAATAAATTTTTTTGGAATTAAATTCTTGTCATGACAATATTAAAATTTTAGCGTAAGCGTTCTAAATGACTATTTTATATTATGCAACATGTATTCATCTATTATTTGTTGTGCTGTACTATTAGCACTATCTATATCTAGATTATCAAATTATCTCAAATTACCTAAAAATATCCAAACGAATAAAATTCTATGTGATATACTATTTTCACGCCATCGTTATCTTCCGATAATTTTGATGTTGTATATTATGTTAAACTTTAAAACAATCTTCTACAATTAATAATAATCACTCTAAAATCGCTATCATGTCAAAACACACAGCAATATAATATTTGTTATAACTTTTTAATTAAAATTTTTATTATAAAGATTTGTTAATTAAAATTTTTATTTCTGGAGAAGTCATAATTAATTAAAAAATTTTAAGGAATCAAACTAAACTAAGCAAGGTAGGCATTTATTAAATTTCTGTAATACTGTAATTTACCGTTCCTAATATTAATAATAATTAGTTGAAAACGGTTATTATAATTTGCCTAAAACTTATATTTAATTTTGCATTTACATAATTTCTGATTGAATAAATTGTTTGAATTTAAATAAAACAAGTTAAATTGGCGTAAATGTGTTAATACACATGACCGGAACCGTAGTTTATCACTTGCAAAATCTCAGCATTCTAAATGGAATTTTACTATAGAAAAGTCATATTCAAAATTAATTTATAAAATTTAAGTTTACCTTAGCGCAGTTTCCTAATTGTTTCGTTAATTGTTATACTAACAGGTTTACCATTTTTTACTTTTAAAATTATATAGACATTTCCAGAATAATTAAATCGTTAACTGCTAAATCGAATAGAAATAATTAGTTTATACAAAACACTTAATTTTGAATTAAACTTGTGTAACTTGAAAACTTTTGCAAGAAAGTTACGCTAAAAGTTTTATAACCAATTCAATTATAAAACTTGTTTAACAAGTAAAGCAAGATGAATTAGTCATTGGTGTTTTCGTATGTATTTTGAATAAACTGAAAATAAATAATTATATTTATCTATTCAACCAAAATAAAATTATTGAAAATTTTCTTTTTTTAAAAAAATAAAACAATCATCTTATTATATCAATATTACTTTTAAAGAACTTACAAGTTGTAAATTCTAAAGTAAAGTTTAGAATTAATAATTTATAATTTAAAATTCAAGTAATTTTTTGTAATTATTTAAATAATTGTTGGTTTTATATTGTTTTTTAATTCATTAAGTAAAATTTCTTGCTTTACACAAACTTTTAATAGAAATCATCTTGAAAAAGCTGCAGGATTTTTCACCAGATGAATTTAAGAAGGTCTTTCGTCAGTCTGCTTCCCTAACAAAATTTAAAAACCGTCTGATGGGACCAATTGTGGACAAATCTGGAATCACAGGAAATAAACTACCATATAAAAGTCTTTATGCTGAACTTCTTTTAAAACTATTTATTGTTACTTTTGGAAAAAATTATTTTGCGAAAAATGTACGTCCTACGTAACAGCTCCAAGAATACTTTAAGGAACCGAAGAAGTGAAAACTAACAAATAATTTTTATAAACAACAAAAACAAGTTTATTAAAAAGTTAAAGATTGTATGAACAATTTAGACACAAAACAATGTTTTAACAACTAAATAATAACAAATAAATTAATTTGCCGGTGCCGTTTAAAATAATGTAAATCAAGCGGAAATCACTAGTCAATCAAGTGGTTTTTACAATGCAGCTTTTCTTTATATTTTAATATAGCTTTTTTTCTTCACTACAACTTAAAATAGAGTAAATAATAAAAATCACTACATGATTCAAAAGTTATAAATAAAGCTAAAAGATGTCTTAAATTACATTCAGTATATCATTTCAGAAAGAGAAAGAAAGTCATGACGTAAGGTGCTGATATTTTAATAAACTTTAGCCAACAAAGGCAGAAGTTGACCTTAGTTGGTTGTTTTTGAGGGGTTGGCAGGTTTTTTCGATTTTTGTCAAAATCCACATAAGTATTATTTTCACATAAATAATATGTGATGTGAAATAATATAAATTTTTTTAATTCTTTTAGTTTAAAATTTTAAATTTTATTCAAGTAAAATTGAAAAATGAACTTGGTAAATTATAAATTGATAAAGTTTTAACGTTTCTTAAGTTGATTTCTAAAATTTAATATTTTGAAAGTTTATACAATTTAATTCTATTTAACATATTATTTACTTAAAGTTTATTTACAGATTTTCTTATCTAATTGATATCCTTACTCTGCATTATTACGATTTCATTTCTTATCTAGCTTCTGATTTAATTTTATATTATCTTCCAATTTTCACATAGTCTATAATTTATTACTACTATTTAATATATTCATTTTTAACTTGGGATATATAATTAAATTCAATAATCTTTGATTTAACAGATTAACTAAACAATATTTAATTTAAATCGTGAAACGTTATAGGTATTTAATAATAAATAACATTATTAAAATATTGTTTAGTTAAATTGATAAATCAAAGATTATTGAATTTAATTATATTTACCATTTTAACTTTCTTTTTTAAGACTATTAAATCATACACAAAGCTATTAATTTCAATTCCAAATTCAAAGTAAACACGTTTTCATTAAAATTATTTTGTTTTTCAAAAAATAATTCTTGAAAATTCCTTCTTGCCAAAGACTCCCTCTGACCCGCTAGTTTGCGTTAATTTAACTAAAATACGACGAATACAAAATTTTACAAAAAAAAGTAAAACCAAATCTTGATTAATTATTAAAAACAAAACTTTGCAAATTTTAGCTTTCTTATTTCCACCTGTGATCAGGGCCGCGCCGCCCATATGTACGAAGTGTGCGGAACACACAGGCGCCAATGCAATGGGGGCGCCAAATGAAATGCCAGAACTAATCATTGAAATTATTTTTACACTATTTGAATTCACCCAATGTTTACGTTCGGGTTTACATTAATTACGAGCTCTGTGTTAAAATCAAAATCAAAAGCCGACTATTTTATTACAAAAGTCGTGGGTGAGTTTATGTAAGCAACGCAAGCGAGAGAACCAAAACAATTGAATAAACATTTTATCGAGAGTGCGGGTGCAAGGTGAACACAGGGCGGTGTGGTGCTATGATGCAAAGATGGGGCCGCAACAGGCGGAATAAGCAGCGAGATTAAAATACAATTTGAATCATTCAATTAATAAAATTTTTTTTATTTTTTTTATGTTCATGTCGAAACACGACGACAAAAAAAGAGGCGCTTCATATGTATTAAACACAGGCGCTGCCGGTGGTCGGCGCGGTCCTGCCTGTGATAGGAAATTAATACCTAAAAGATATTATCGATACCAATTGGAGAATACTACACATAAATGTCGGTATCAATTTATTATTATCATGCTAGTTTTCACCAAACTGTTCAGGCTGTGGAATATATTTATTGTAAATACGGAAACTGATGAAAATTATAAATAAATCTAAAACATTTAATTCCTTTCAGAACGAAAATGGGTTAAATTAAATTAAATTTCTATTAATCGTTGGTGCTGCAAGGATTGTAAGCTATAAAAATATAGAAAGATTATTTACCGATAATATCGTAGAGCTAATTCATGATTCTGATAATCTATTATAAGTAATCAAAACAGTGTAAGTGTAACTGTGCTCTACTCTATATCTCCCACGAATTTCTGCATTTCAATTTTATAAAATTAAATTTAAATAAATATACTGTGGTGTTTCAAAGTGATTCGGACCCACCTCATGCATTTTGGTGAAATTTTTGTAGATTAATTATTAAGTTGTAACTCTGTAGATTTGCTAGGTGGGAACCGATCACAGAAAATTCTAGGCTTTTTGCCAAAAATTATCGACGTGATGGACGTATGCTTTGCAAGTCTTTTAGTTTATAGGTTTTTTGAATATAAGTAAAAGTTTTTGAACGAGAGGTGTTTTATTGGGATTTGTAGTTGGATTGTATCAATTTTGAAAGATTTAGAGTAGTTTTAAAAATAAAAATTAAACGGAAGCTAATTAAAAATACAAGGATAAAAAAGTGGAATTGGATGGGATTTACAATTACAATTGAAAATTTAAGTAAATGGTAAAAATTTTATGTTTATAAGTTCGAAATTTTTTCAAGGAACAAAATAATTTGTGTTGATAAGAGCACGCCTGCAATACGCGTATCGTAAAATTTTGCATTACCATTTTGGATTATTTTATTGTAACAAAATTAAAATTTGAAAAGTTACAAAATTAAATGGAACAAATTAAAAAAATAATTAATTAATACGGAAAAATTAAATTTACACCAGGGATACATAGCAATACATAATAAAAAATAACTTAAAAAATTAATTTTTTAAGTAATTTGTGGTATTTAGTAGTATATGTGATGTTAAAATAATCAAACCTAACAAATGTTAAAATAATAAATTTTAACTGTTAAGTAAAGAATACATACTACACAGAAACATTTAAAAAAACACTACAATGTCAATAAACTTAGAATATTTGAATAAACAAGAAATTGTTAAAAATAAATAAAAGTGAGAGAAAATATACAAAACAAAATTTTTAATTTTAAATTTTTTCAATTTTGTTTGGTATATTTTCTCTCACTTCTTGTTATTTTTACTGTTATATACGACTGATAATCAAAAATAATTGTGAAATAAAAGCCTTTATATTGTATTATAAAAGTTTTTATTTTTAAAGTAATTTTTATCATTTCTATAGCGTAATTTTTTCAGAATTCAATTTCTTGTTTATTCAAATATTCTAAGTTCAGCCTTGTTAAATGTGAATTATTGTCATTTTAGTGTTTTTTTAAATATTATGTTTCTGTGTAGTATGTATTCTTTACTTAACAGTTAAAATGTATTATTTTAACATTTGTTAGATTTGATTTATTTTAATACGTAAATATATAATTTTCAAAATTTTCAGTGCTGCAACCGAAAAATTATTTGACCATATTTTAACTCTTGATGTTTTAATAAATTTGAATATAAAAACTTATTTGGATGCAGAAACCAAAACAAAGTTATTATAAAAAGTTTAATATAGAACAAAATATCTGAAATTTCCTATTTGAAACAAGAATATTTCATCGAGAATAACATATTTATGGAAAGCTCAGGAAATTGAATAATTGATACCGTTATTTGTTCAAACGATGCTACTTCTTATGTCAATAAGTAATTAACCCGTTAAAAAATTGTTAAGGGTAAGTACGGAAATGCTTATGCTCAATTTATTGTAAATTATTTTTTTATAATCTCAATGATCATAATACGTATAAAGGTTCTTGAAATATTACTATCGTCTCATTAAGTTTACAGAACCTTTATAAAACAATAATTGCTCATTGGGATTTATAAGGCGTGAAAATCTTTTCCATAATATAATAAGTTATTCTTCTATTCATAAACGGGATTTTTAAAGTTAAAAAATGTTCTGCTTTAATTTTTGCATTTTGTACTACTTCCTCTCGCACTGGTACATATAACACTGTATTCTAATTGGATACATTTCTCAAATCGCAATAAAAAAATTTTCTATAAAACAAATCGAAAAGATATTCGCTTCCAATAACACTTTTTTAATCTTCATCAAGTTTTGTTAGGGACCATTTAAATGTTTCAACATTTACATCAACATTTACATGTTGATGTAACATGTGCTTTCCTTCTTTATCTCCAAAAATGTATTTTTTTCCATTGATTTTAATATGTTAGAAAAGACACTAGTTAGAACTACATATATTGTCGTGTTGCAAAGTAACTTTGGACCCACCTTGTACAATTTGGTGAAATTTTGAATATTGATAATTAAGTTGTAATTTTGTAAAATTGACTAGGTGGGGACCAAGGACAGGAAGTTCGAGGCTTTTTAGCCGAATACGCCGACCGAGCTGGTCGTTGATTTTTGGCTCTGTGAAATATTTTGATTTTTCTTATTTGAATAAATTATAAATACTTATTTGATAAATTGAGGTTTGTCAATGAGGTGCACACATATAATACCAGACGGAGAGAAGATTTTTATATAGGGGTTCCATCGACACTCGAACAGTCTCTTTTTTGCATGGGCTTGGTGTTCTACAACAATTTGCCTGTTGCAATAAGAGAATGTGATATTTATAATAAATTTAGAATGATGTTAGCCACCCATATTAAAGAAACAATTGTATTGTAAAAATAATGCTGTTGTAAATGTAATTAATATTGTTAACATGGTATTGATGGTATTGTATGTGGTGATATGGTAGTGCTGTACTAATTTTGTAAAAAACAAATGTAAGTATATAAATAGCAAATTGCTAAATAAACTAATATTATTATTATTCTTTTGATTTGAAGTAGTGAGTAACATTTTGAATTTGATTTGAATAAAGTGATTTTGGTGCAAATGCATTATTGCGTGATTTTGGATAATTATTTTCGATATTTTGGATTTTGGATATATTTTTGATAATTGGCTACCGAGCGATAGTGTGTTGATTTGGATAATTAATTTTTGGAAAAAGAATATTTTGAGTAATAAATTAAATTTAGATACTACTTATCTTTAAATACTAATTAGAAAATTAAATTTACATTCGTAGGAACGAATGTCGATATTGATAAGCAGTCAAATTGGATAAGGTTAAATATCGATACTTCGTTCCCTTGAAATAAAATTAAAAATTTTATTGAAAATTTACATTACATTGAATTTAAATTTTGCATTGTGAATTGGTTATTTTTGGAAAAATTCTTTATTTGCATTTTTAAGAATATTTCACATAACAATATACATATATATGCAATAGAAACTTCCACAGAAAGATATGTTTCTGACTGGAAATGAAAACAACTAAAAGTTATCTTTCATCACTTTCGCTATCCACCTTAATAAATATTACAGAAATCTTTATAAGTTCTAAGGTTTAAAATTTAAAAATTATTAATTGAGAAATGCTTGTAAAAACCCAACAGAAGACTGTAAAATAAACTGTAAAATTATTAGTTTTCATGAATCTGCAGCTTTCGGCCTGATTAGTTCTTCTAAAGTAACCGAGAGGACACTCCTATGTATTTGTAACAGCAGCAACGATTAAAATATATCAAGTATGGGGATATTTCAAGTTGCTATTTTAAAATTAACCTTATTTTTAAAAATTTATATTAGTATAATATTTTATATACTCTTGACTTTAGATAGATAATATACGATAAAATGCCGAAAGCAACAAATATCTTAATTTTCTTGAGTTTTAAGAGATTTATAGGAGAAACTGAATTTAGTTTGTTTATATTTGTTTTATAAGATATTTTTAATATTAGAAATGTAAATATAAAGTTAAATATAAATATGAAGAATATCTGATTTTCGATATATTGTATTGTGAAGTTATGACGGCTTCATTGTTAGCTTTGTGCTACTAATTTACTGTGTAAATAATATAATAGAAGTGTGTTTTACAACAACGTAACAATCATTGTTACGTTCTTTTGTAATTATTATAGGTACTACGAACTGCTTATTATACAAGAACTGGTTCTTTTTTATAATATTTGAATCATTACAAAAATATATTTACAACTACAATAACAAAATACTACAACAGGAAATAAGAGACTAATGGGAACAACATACTATTATTAAATGTAGATGTTTTTTTATTGAAAAAGGTCGATATCGGAGTTTTCATATTTTTCTGTTATATTATTTGATCTCCCAAAAGATATGGTTGCTGCTAATTTATTATAACTTTTTAAATTATTCTTATATTTATAATATTTATTATAACTATTTATATATAATAATAGCTAGATTACCTAAATTACTCTGGATCAAAAAGTCATCAACGATAACTATAGGTTTCTTCTTGTTTTAAAATTTTTTATTCCAGTTTTTACATTATTTTAGGTAATTTAAAAACTTAATATTTTTATTGCACTCGAAAATTAATCGCACTTCTTTATTTCCGTTTTTAAATTTTTATTTTCATTTTTCGATAAACTAAAGTAGACTACGGCCTATTAAGTACCGCTTGACAACAGTTGTATTTTTCGGATTTTCGGATTCCGTTGGCAGATGCCAACAATTAAAAATATTTTATCAAAATGTTCGTGGCTTACGTACGAAGCTTAACAATTTATACGTAAGTATATTAAATGAAAACTATCCGATAATCGTATTAACCGAGACTTGGTTATCGGATCAATTTAACAATAATGAGTTCATCGACAATAGATACATAGTTTACCGCAGTGACAGATCAAGCCTTACTAGTCACAAATTACTGGATGGTAGTGTGCTCGTGGCAGTGGAAAAATCTTTATCTTCACACATGATTCCAGCTCTAATCGAACATCGAGAAGAAGAGTGGTTTTCGATAAATCTACTTCATGATAAATTGTTACTTTGTGCCACTTATATTCCTCCACATTCTTCTGAACTTGTATATAATAGTCATATAACGCAAGTGCACAATTTCACTGAAGAATTCTCTCAGCATAAAATTTGTATTGTGGGTGATTACAACCTACCTAATTTATCATGGCAATCAGACGATTACTCTGCAGCTTTATCAGCGGGTAATGTATCTTCACCAGTTGAAGAAATTGTTTGCGATGAGTTATCGGTTAAATGTTTCTCACAATTCAATTCTGTACATAATTCCAATAATGTAATTCTTGATCTTGTTTTTTATAACAATTGCTATCTGTTAGTCGAGGAAACTTTACCTTTAAGTACTCCGGCGGATATTAATCATCCGTCATTGATTATTACTTTCACTGATCTTGGAATCGAAATTCTCAAATCAGAAAGTCACATTCAATACCTTGACTTCAAAAATGCTCTTTACAGCATTATTAACGGCAACTTGAATCTTACCAATTGGAATTTTATTGAAAACTCTTCATCCTTTGACGATTGTGTCAATACGTTTAATTTCATCGTCCACTCTAGAATTGAATCCTTTATTCCCAAAAAACTCGTAAAGAAAAAATGCGATAACTTTCCATCCTGGATAAGTACACGCACCAAATTGTTGATTCGTAAGAAAAAATACCTGCATAAGTTGTACAAGCAGACCCCGGATGTTATCACATATGAACGCTTTACGCTAGCAAGAAAACAATGCAAACTTGCTATTGAGTTTGATAGGAAGACTCATATCATTGATGTCGAGTATAGCATTCTGAACAACTTTCCCAAGCAATTCTGGTCGTTGTTTAAATCAAAGTTGGAATTTAGTGATCGGAACATCCCCTCAAGAATGTATGATGCTGCTAAATGTTGTGATAACGCTACTGACATAGCTAATCTTTTTGCAAACTCTTTCGAAAGTGCTTACTGCAATCATTCTAATAATGTTGCCAATACGGAATGGGACTCTCGACTAGTGGAGAGTGTTAATTTGACGAATATTGTTATTAGTGAAGAGGAAGTGGCCGAAAAATTACGTTCACTGAAATCTTCTTATAACCTTTGTTCGGACGGTATCCCTGCGATATTTGTTAAGAATTGTAGCGAAAGTCTTCTTAAACCCTTAACAATGTTATTTAATAAATCTTTGCAATTGTCCTGCTTTTCCAGTGCTTGGAAGATTTCGTCCATCACACCTGTTTTTAAGGGTAAAGATCGCTTACATGTGGGGAATTACAGGCCGATAAGCATATTATCAGTGATTCTCAAACTTTTCGAAGGGATTATCACTGATAAGCTCTTTTGGGCAGTTAAGAACGTGATTATTGATGAGCAACATGGCTTCTTTAAACACCGCTCTACGGCAACTAATTTATGTACCTTCTCGGATTATATTATTAATAATCTCGAATCGGATTCAAGTGTTGATTGTATCTATACAGATTTCACCAAGGCATTCGATCGTGTGCATATCGGTAGGCTAATATTCAAATTGGGTAAGCTAGGCTTTGGTATTAACATACTCAACTGGATTGCATCCTACCTATCTAATCGACAGCAAAAAGTTAAGATCAATAATTGTTTCTCTCGTGAAATACTAGTTAAATCGGGAATTCCTCAAGGTTCCCACCTTGGCCCTTTACTATTTATTATATATATCAACAACGTTAAAGATGTCTTCAAGAATTGCAAATTTTTGCTTTACGCAGACAACCTAAAAATTTTTCGAGTTTCTAATTCCGTTGACGATTTTAATCTCATTGTTGATGATCTTCGCTCTTTTGAATCGTGGTGCTGTGCCAATTTTAATGATCTTAACATTTCTAAGTGTAAGTATCTACGCTTTACTCGTAAAAGAAATCGTACCGAACTCAACTATCGCTTAGTTGGTAATGTGATCAAATCCGTTTCAAGCTTCAATGACTTAGGCGTTATTGTGGAGTCCAATTTTAGTTTTAAATCACACATTAATAATATTATTATTAAGGGTAATCGAATGTTGGGCTTCATCCTAAGACATTCCCATGAATTGATTAGCCTGAGGGTACTAAACTTACTGTTTGCTGCCTATGTCAGATCGCATCTTGAGTATTGCTCCACAGTTTGGAACCCTTACCATTCCACCTTGGTCACTCGAATGGAGAAATTACAAAGAAGATACGTTAAATTCGTGTGCTATAAGTTTCACATCTCGCTGGAAAGTGACTATGACCTATTGCTTGGCTATCTGGGTTTATCCCGTTTAGAAAATAGGAGAAAGTACCTGGACTTGTGCTTTTTGTACAAAATTCTTCAATACTTGTTCGACTGCCCAGCTCTACTGCAATCGATCAACCTTTGAGCTCATCTTTGTGCGGTACGAAAACCGCACCTTTTCCAATCTAACTTCTATAGGACAAGTTATGGAATGAATTCACCGACTACGAGAATGATGACTCTTGCTAATCCGTTTAAGATTGACTTTTGTGCCAACTCCTTAGTAAAGCTTAAAAGTCAATTAAGAACGAATCTTGGGATTTAGATTTCTCTTGTATTGACTTGATTTTCTATCAATTTGTTAAATTGTTAAAATATTTCCGTGAATAAATCATTATTATTATTATTGTTTTATATTACATAATACAGTAGAGACTTGATTATTTCATAGCATCGTGATCCTGTTTAGATTTAATTATTAACTTTTATTTAGAAATTAATTTTAAGTTACACCTAAATGAAACTATGCCGAAGGAATATATTGAAACTATTTAAATAATAAAGAAGGGCGATTACCGTTTGATGCTTAAGTGCTTTGAATCTTAAGCAGAAATCCTTGTTTTGAACCCGAGTGGAATAAAAATTGTATTCTGACCTTCCTCCTTCGATAGGCAATAGCAAATCACTGAGATAATCTGTCCTGAAAGCTCATCAATTAAACTGGTATGCCAAAGTATGACTCTACTGTATTATCTATTACCCTATCAATGGCAATTCCTTGATATCTAGCTGATTTTTTGACTCTGGAATGTGCAAGATGTTAAAAAATATATTATTCGAAAATTATTTAAAAAATATTTGAGAGTACACAAGCAGTTTCTTTTTCTGTTTGTGAGTGGACAAGAACGAGAAGATTTCAAGACAGGTAGTCCGGTGTAATAGTCCACAGTCGATAATGGAAGAGGAATAATGAATTTTTGGTAAATTATTTTTTTGACGGTTATTGACTGATTCGAGTTGGATACTTTAGATAAGATAATTCATGTAAGCTTCTATGTGAGAAAGCCTTTCCAGTGAGAAAAATTTATTTCTTAACTTACTATTACTTAAATATTTTATATCTGTTTGCACTTGTGTTATAATTTACACACTTACCTTGTTGGTATATCGCATTTAGTATTTTTTTGTTAAAAATTGAACTAGAAATCTATAAAACTCATTTGGATCAGTTTTTTCTCAGAAACCATCGCTGCATATAGTAGGTATGGAAAACCTAACCTAGGTGTTATACTGGGCTTAAATAGCAAACATCGTCGATCGAACGGCACAAATTTGGTGTAATTTTTTTTCACATTATTTAATAAATATATTGATTATTTATTTTTCCAGATGAATAATGTTTCCATAAAAGAGAGTCGCAGTAAAATTTCTCATTGTCGCAGTAAAATTATTGTGTTTGACTTTCATCTATCAACTAAAAAGCGATCAATACAATATTTGTGGTATTTAAATTTCAAATATGGGCTTCAATTTGAGGGTAGTATAAAATAATTGTACTGTGCTAAAATTATTATTATACTTCAACAAGAAAAGAAAGTGTATATTATAACAAAATTTATATTTATCACTTTAGTATTTTATCGAAAGCACATTAAATTACTATAATAATTTTATTCCTGAAATGCAAAACAGCTTTTACAACATTATTGATTTCTTCTTCCCACCATCAAATTTAATAAACCAAAAAGAAAAGCTACTACATGTTTAAAAATATTATTAAATGTTATTATAATTGAGTATAAACTTTCTTTAAAAAACAACTATACAAGAGAATAAAATAATGAATGGTATAATTGCCAACTACAAAATATAGTAAGTACAAATAAAAAATAAATATACTGCTTCCTTAGCGTCATAATATGGTTTCTCCGACAACATATCAAGCAGCCAGATGATTCAAGTGGATAAAATCATGATATTTCTAGCACTAATGTTAATTTTGTAGCTGTTAAAACCGTCATTCCAGTTCAAAATCACTTATAAAAGATTACGTTTTTATAAAAATTAATAAACGGGATACAATAATTTTTAAGCTTTACAATTTTGATAAGAGTTTGTGGGATCGCATGTTACACCCTACAGCGTTTCCTAGCACATAAATAAGTAAATTTTGAATGAAATATAATATGCGTGAGAGTTAACACGTAAAAATAAATAGATTACAATAAAAACTATTGTATTTAACAATTTTGACTTTAGTGATGTTATCTTTTGAAATAACAATATTTGTATGGGAAGTTTTCACATATTTCATTTCGCACTATACTTGGGTAACTTTTTATTTTATAACTACTATGAGGAAAATTAGCTTTTATAGAATTTGATAAAATGCATTTTCGAGGTTCATAGAATACAAAATGGTCAATTACAAAACAAATAATTTTTTAAACAAAATTTATAAGAAAGAACCTGAATTCTATATAATCTAATAAACATATTTAAAGATTTGCTTTTTGTAAAAGCAAAAACTTGACTTCATTGCCATCCTTCTGTTATATTATTCTTAGTGCAAACCGTCGCCGTCGTATTAAAAATAATGATTATTTTTTCATCAATTGTCAAAAAATTATATCATTCAATAATAAATACGTTTAAATGATTCTATAATAGATGTTAAGCTATACTTAGCTTAGTTAAGTTAACAATAATCTATTCTTGTTATTTAATAATAAAGCTGCAAGTTTACTTACAGTGGCGGAAATATAAAATGCCGGTCTTATAAATTTTATAAAAAATTAAATTAACTTAAAAAATGAATTTTTTAAGTCGATAGTGTAGTATTAGTAGTATGTAAATTTAAATAAACAAACTAACCAAAAAATTAATATAACGAATTATAATTGTTAAGAATACATACTTACATAGAAAACTAATATTTAAAAAATAATAAAAACAACAAAATAACATTTAACAGGTTTGGACTAAGAATATTTGAATAAACAAGAAATGAATTTTGAAAAAAACTACGTTCCAAAGTGACGAAAATCTAATTTTTTTTATTTATATTTTAGATTTTTATTACTTTTGGAACGTAATTTTTTTCAAAATTCATTTCTTGTTTATCCAAATATTCTTAGTCCAAACCTGTTAAATGTTAATTTGTTGTTTTTATTGCTTTTTAAGTATTATTTTTCTAAGTAAATATGTATTCTTTACTTACCAATTAAAATTAATTATTTTAATTTTTTGTTTAGTTTGTTTATTTATAAATCTTAGTTATTAGTTATTTTTCAGTAAAATAAAATACCTAATATTATTAATATTATATCATTGAGAATAAAAAATTTTAATGTTTTGATAACTTGATGAATAAACAGTTTGAAAGAGTCATTACACCACACTTTAACCACAAAGAATCATAATTATTATGAATCATTAGCGGGAAGAGAACGACGTAAAATATTACAAATATTTTTAAATATTCAAGACTTAGGGTCAAGTTAATAAGTGGTACTCAGCTGAAGACTTGTGTATTAGTTAACAGAAATTTAAAATATCAAGGTAAAGAGCTAACATCAATTTGATAACAAGATTTAGTGTGGATACAAAATTTCATTAAATATCTTTCCTATAATTACCACAAGTAAATTAATATGTGATGCTATTGAAAAGACAGATTTAAATATAATAACTTCTAAGATAGGTTGTTTTGTAAAAAAAGTTTCTTTCGTCCTACTGCTATGCGAAAGTAATCAAGTTTAATTCGTAAAAGCATTATTTGAATTATTTAATAAAAATTCAGTTAACTATAAAATTGAATTATAAGTAAGAATTTTAAAATGTAAGTTTTAAAAAATTTAATATTGAGAAACAAAACTTTTTTATTTAATATCTATGCTGTAGTGCAACATTGAATACGTAATTAAAATAATAAAGCACGGTAAATTTAAAACACGATTTTTAATATAACACTGTTAACTTTCAATGTTGCATTTCGTTCTGGCAGCAGCTGGTAATGGCGCATCTGATTCTGATCAAGCAATGTAACCTCTAGCAATGAAAAAATCTTTAAATCCATAGAAACAAGCTTTAAAATTTATTTTTAAATCTAATGGACTTCATTAATTAATTGTTAATTGTAAATGTTGCGCTTTCCTCACAGCAATTAAATTTTGTCTTTTTATGTTCCTTTCGTTCTCTTCTAATTTTCTTATTATATGGAGTTTCTTACCGTGCAATATTAGCTTTGTTAATTTATTTTTATTAATTTAAGCATAACTATTATAGATAACTTATTTGCTGTTTAGTCTAAAAGTCGCGTGTGTTAAACATATATGCTACGATGATTCCTTCATGTTTTAAATTAAAATTTAATTAGGTTTAATTAGCTAAACAGAACCAGTCTTCCATGAAGTGGTGAAAATTGTTGAAACTTCTCAGATATAATAAACTTTCAGCTCGACAGTAGATTTTAACATTCAAGTATACATTAAGAAGGTAATATCAAAGATATATGAATTTTTTAATTAAATTTTGAACCATCGTTTCTTATTACATTAAAATATATAAATATTATAACAAATTAAAGTCCTTTCTACATAATAGGGAGTATAGCTTTATATTTATATTTTCAAAATATGTTAAGATGGAAAATTTTTCTAAAACGCATAGTTGACCTTAGGCGTAAGTTAAATTAGTTTTTGGGTAAAATTCATCAATAAAGCTGGCTTTATAAAAAAGAGAATTTAACAAAGAAGCTAACATGGAATTTCTAACTTGAACCTATTTTATGTAGGTATCTAAAGACAATGGTACTTCAGTAGAATAAATTCTTTAAACCGAATTTACGTATATATCTATATTAATTTCCAATTTAAGTTTAAAGATATACTGTATTTTTGTTAAAATGGATTGATATACTAGGCTAATAAGTTAAAATGGTAGAAGTTTTTATATATAAAATTTAATGTAACATAGTAATAACTAACTTATACAAAATCGTAACAAGATTTTACTCACGAATTTATATTAAAAATTAAAAACAAAAATGCAAAATTTTTATACGTTGTCATTCCCACTGCAAAAGTATTGGATCGATTTATTATTTTGAACTGCAATTTGGTTCAGAAGGGTTTTATTTAACTTTTTGTTGTTACATTCTATACAAATGCAAAATTTGCACAGGTTTAAATTTAAAAAACAAAACTTCCTCAAATTTATACTTGTTATTCAGATTTGGTTTTTATGACATATCAAGCATAATTTTAAACGCCTTGTACATTACAATTTCAATTATTGTGATATAATATGTAAATTTGAACATCAAAGTTGGCTCAATCGAGATTAGATGTGAAGGTCACCTATAATTCTGCATTAGATAAAATAATTAGCAAATCCTTTAAATTTTAGTAATGGTGAAAATTAATGTTTAACATCTTCTGTATCCGGTGCTATATGTACATGTATAGCAATATTACATCTGTTTAATGAGATATTCAAAGTCAATTTATATCTGCAAGCTGGTTTTTGCTTTTGGTTTAAGGTGCTTTTGCAAATTTGATTTTAATAATTAATGCAACACAAAATTTACTATGAGAAATGTTTTTTAGGACCCAATTTTTGATAATTGGGGTATTTTAAGGTGAATTTCTAATTGTACTTCAAATACCTTTAATACATTGTAGTCAAAATTATCTGAAAAATGCAAAAAACAGTGCAAAAGTTGTCATAACAAAGGAAAATGGGTTTTCCATCCTGTCTTGGCAGCATTTGCTTCAGTTTTTTTAAATATTGTAATAATAGTCTCCATTTCTTATTTCTGGAACTGTCAGAAAAACCTCATCATGAATTTCAAAATTTCAACTACACTATAGGAAAGAGGACACTTTTCTGAGCATACTAGAACAAAAATTTTGTTGGATTATAAATTAGTTCTCGAAAAAATCGAATTTGAAAAATTTAAATTTACATGTATTTTAGATACACCTTTTAACACGGCTGCATGATAAGCCGATTTTGTGTAAGGCAAAATAATTTAAAAATATCCCTGAAAAATTACAGAACTTGCCAAGGGTGGAACTCGAAGCCATAGAACTCGTCCGGGTGTCGACCGCGAATGAAAACAACATTAAGAGTATATTAAAGCACTCGTACCGTCAACAAAATGAAGAATAGGAACGGAACATGCGAGTTGACCGTGGCTCGACACGTTACAACGAGGTGTATCGGGTTACAACTACCTACTTCTAATAACTTTAGAATGCCGTTTTTTCGAAAACTAATGAATAATCCAAAAAAAATTTTGTTGCATTATACACAGAAAATTGTCCTCTTTCCTATAGTGCAGTTGAAATTTTGAAATTCTTGATGAGGAAATTCTGACAGTAACCCTTATTTCTATTCAGAGTTGTCTATGTTAGGAGGGCGGTTATGGTCTGATACTTAAATGAGAATATTGCTAAGCAAAAATTTCTGATTTGAGCACAACTAGAGCAAGAAGTTTATTCTAACCGTTCTTCTTTGGCAGGGAATGGCAAACCATCGAGGTAATCTGCCTCGAAAAGAGCTTCGTCAAAACTCATCCTAGATTGTAGCGCTACTGTGTCTTTACAAATGTCCTTACAAATATTTTGTAAAATATGTTCAATTTTAACTTTGCTGATTACTTCAAATTGCTGTTTTATAGAATAGTCTTGTTTCACTTCTTAGGTAAATTTAAACCTCTGGCGCCAGTGCTGTTTGCATCCAAAATAATCTCGATTTTTTTGCGGAAAAGGTTTGCGCTTGTTTTATAGAAAAATGAATTTGGTGAAACTGACACCTAATCTTGTAAGTGGATTTACCTGAACTTCGTTTGAAATCGATGGCTATAGTAATCGAATAATTTTGCGAGTTTCATAATCTTCTATAATATAAATTTGCGTCTGGCAAGAGATTGCGGTTGAAATAGCGATTGTTAGAAATTTCTATCTTGAAATGCTCGCAACTATTAATGCCAATAAATCATTAAATATTCGGTTATATCTATTTGCATTGGTGTATTTAGTGCTAAAAAAATTATTTAAAATAATAACTGGAAACATTTCTTTTCAATTGAATTTTTTCAAGTACCTAATTAAATATTTGTTGAAGTATCAGTAATTTTATGATAAAAGAGTTAAAACTATTAAATTTTCTCAGCTCACTTGTTTCATTGTAAATTACGTTAAATTAAATTTACAGGAATTTACTTTACAAAGGTAAAAGCAATTAAAATTTTTGTTACAAAATTTGACTTTTTAATATCATTATTTTTTAATTTGACATTTTTTTAAATATTTTTATATCACCAAAGTATTACGCGTCACCATAAATGTTTTTAAATTTTAAATTTATTATACGTACGTAATTTAATATTTTTATATCAAGCATATTATATATCAATTTTTAATTTTAAGGATTGGAAGCAAAACAGCTATGTACTACCTATTTAACCAAGATAATTAAATTTTAAATGCGTGCTCGTAGTTAGATAGTCCTTTTTACGCGTTGTAATTATTAAACTCTTGGATGTCTGTTACAGAGAGCGCCAGTGGTTTTTTTAAATATTTTGATGTGTCAAATTTCAGTGTGAAACTAGGGCACTGAACTAAATGTAACATACTGCGGCTGTTCTCAAAAGCATGTCACCATTTTTCTTCGAATTATTGCTTCCCACTGTATAACAATTATTGTACAGTATGTTAGTTTTAAACATTTTATATTAAGTATTTTAATTTTACTAAAAACTGTTATCTCCGTTCTTGGAAATTTGTAATATTCACTAATTATACGAGCAGTAGTTATAATTAAAAATTTTGTTGATAGAGACTTCAAGTATTTAGCATAATAGGATAATGACAGTGTACTAGCGAGATGGTACTTGATACTTTCCAGAATATTAAAATCTGCGACAATACAATTTTAGTTGTAAACTTAAAAGCTTGTATCTAGCTAGCCAACAACTAATCCTGACTATATTTTTGGTTATAATGAAAGTACTTACACCATAATAATTTATAATGCAGCTCTAGTATTACCTACAGGATGTTATAATCAAGCTACTTAATGCACGATGTGAAGTGAAATAATCGGCATCAAATTACGAAGGAATAATCTTATGTAATCAGTAATCTTAAGACAAATATAGTGTAATAACTTTAAAAAATAGTAATTCGTCAAAGCTGTGCAAAGCTGCAGAAAATATTAAGATAATGCTCATTGGGAATATGAATTTTTCACTTAATTTTATTTGAAATTCTAGAAATTAAATTGTTCAATACTGTTTAAAAGCCAAACTTTTTATTTAATGAATGTTTAAAACACACAAAAACTTTAATAAACATCAAATTTTATTTAATGGTTAGTTTAAGTAAGTTAAAAGTTTTATTTTAAATTTACAACTAACTATTGCTACAATATGATTAATCTAAGTTGAAAATTACATTATATTGTTTAGTTTGAAGGTTAGTGACGTAACACCAAACATTTTCCTTGAAAATGTTTTATAAAATGTTGTTTTATGCTCTATGTAATTTATATGTTTAAACTAACTTATTTTTAGATACTTTTTTCTGAAGATAGTCAAAATATCGAAACATTTTAACCAGAAGGATTTACTATTCCATAAATCTAAAAACTAATCCCAACTATAAGATCGATTTTATTTTTTTTTAGAAAATATTTTTTTAGTACAAGATTAAAGTACATAATGCAGGTACCTACCTACTTTTATGTTAAAACATAATAATTAATTTTCAACTATTATATCCTTTTACGTTAAGTAGATATTACTTAAAGTTTGTCTTAATAATAAAATTATACAGATGAATTTATATATCGTTTTAATATATTTTTTTTATTATTTTAATAAGAAAGCTTTCTAAATTTAGTTAAATTAATTTAAAATTGATTACATACCCACTTCGTGAGTTTACAAATTTTACAGGAAACGTCAGTCTTGATTCAATCCTACCTCTTTTGCTACCTTAACAACCTGGAAGTACTATAACCCACGCATAAATTCATTGCCGACTATGATTTTATACATAATTTATTACATATTATTGTAATACTAATTTGAATATTTATAGTATAGTAATATTACGGTTTAATATTATTAAAAATAAAAAAACATATCAAATGTTATATTATCAAAAATCATATAAAAAATATTTTATAATATTGTAATTTTTTATGTCATTGTCATATATTGTCTGCTCTTATATATCTAAGGGGTTAGTAATTCCTAAACGAATTAAGAAGAATAAGACGAAAAAAGACAAAGTGTTTTGATATAATTTAAATTAAAAGTGAAATAATTTCCAATTATAAATACCTATACATAATTATGCATATATTTTACTTTAAGGATGGCATTGCATTTTGCTAAAAATGTAAAAAAAATGTAATGTTAAGTAGTATTTTTGTCTACAGAGTTTGATTAATATGTGACCTCTAGGGAATACCGAAAGCATGAAAGGCTCATTACATCTTCATTAGTGATTGCGCCGATTACACACATACACGTTGAGTAACAAGCAAGCTTATGCATATATGAATATGCTATTAAGTATGGTATACAACCACGGATAGCTTTAGATAGCATACACTACTGATAGTAGAAGTAAGTACATAGGTATACTGTTTTTATTTATATTTTATTATTGTAGATGCTCTAGTTTTATAATACTTGTGAGCAGTGATAGAGAAAGCACAAACATAGACAAATTCAATTTCCTACTTAATAAATGCAATGTTCTTTTTCAATGTTATTTATCAAACTAGTAGATATATAAATATCTCTCTTGTAATTATTAAACTTGTTTGAAATGCTGAAGAGAATCCTTGAAGTTTACTGTTAAACTGAACAAATTTAAAATTTTCTTTTAATTATTATCGAATATATTCTTCTTTTTATAATCTTTTTCTTCTATTTATATAAATGATAATTTTAGGAAGATTTTTATAAAAAATTAAATCTAACTGTTATATTATATTTTTAACTGTGCTTATTAGAAAATTGAATTTCTTTATCGTACTTATTGTTTATAGCAATAATTTATTTTTAATGTAATAATAGAATAACTTGAATTAATCTTTGGAAATATTGCTTTTTGCATTAGTTATTGAGCGTCAATCAAACGAATTATAGTATCGATAGTCCTTTAAACGGATTGGTTACAATTAAAACATGAATTATGAAACTCACATCTTAATATACTATTATATTACCAGTAATACTTAAAAATTTTATTTCAAAGAGATACTAGATTATATTATAAAAAATAATATTTTATTTTAACACTTAAATATTTAAATGTACCGAAGAAGATATTTTAATTGGTTCATATAATTTTAATTGAAGACCCAAGTAGATAGTAACTTTGAAAAGAAATAACATTTGAATTGGAACTTTCTTGTTTGTCTTTAGCTTTCAACTAACTACTCTTACTTTGTTTTATAAGACAAAATAAAAAAGTACACTGAAAATTTTCAATTTAAAGGCCGACTTTTAGATTTACGGTTCATTCAAAAGTTTACCTGTATGACTTTACATAATATATCTTTTTTTACATCAATTTTATGAAATATAATATAATAATGTATTAGTAAGGTGTGTAACATAATATAAATATTGTTACTTAGTATTCCTATCACTATGTAATTTGTGAAAGTATACAATAATAAAATTTTAAAATAAACAAGCTAAACAAGCTTGTCTCTTGTTTAGACTTCTATCTGGAGCACTATTTTTTTACCGAGAAAAGCCGTCAGTTACCTTGGTTAAGCTACAACTACAAAATAGTTTGCCTTAACCAACGCTTTCTAGGAGTCATACTTGAATTTTCTCTTATTTTTTACACTTCCCACCTAATTGCCCGTTCTATGTAACAATTTAAGTACAATACATTATATTTAAATAATTAATATTTATAAGACGCTTCTTGTTTCAACTATATTTTCTCTTTTATTTAGGTAATATTTACTTTATTTTAAACTTGTAATGAAATTAATTTTACATGTTACATGAAATTGAAAAATAATTTAATTCATAACTTACATAAAATGTTCAAAAACAATTTAAATGATATAGCTTGCGACACCCTGTTATAACTGATGTTTCGATTTTCAATTTCATGTAACATGTAAAATTAATTTTATTAAAAAAAAAATATATTATCACATGTTAATAACCTTAACTATTAAACTTGTAATGTTGTATTTTGTTTACTTTATTAAACTTTTAGTATTACACTTCACTAAAACTGATTGTACCACAACATATAACAAAATTGGAAGAAAGTGGTATTTTGTGATTCACCACCCGACATGGTTATTTAATGCAATTTCCTTCGTGTCTCATGTAATCTAAAGAAAAACTATTGCTTTTCGCTCGACTCTAATATAAGTATTACCTTTTTTTTTTAAATAAAATTAATTTTACATGTTACATTATATAAGTATTACCTTTTAATCTATTTTTTTACTACCAACGATCTTTGTCAATTGTGACAAAAATTTACAACAAAAATCTCCGGACAGACAGATCACGTCAAATTAACGTTATAATGGAACTTTTTTTAGCCTAATAAATGATAATTTAATGTGCCAACCCACAAATGTACTTAACCCTTCCAAACCCAGGGTACACTATGGTGTACCTTTTATTGAATCATTTTATTAAATTATTTTGAAGTTGGTGAAAACTTAAATGCTAGATAGCAATCATTTTTCAATGTAAAAACTACGAGGAATTCAATAATGCTTTCTTTCAAAAAATAATTGCTGTCTAACATATAAGTTTGTCACAAGTTTCGTCACTATTTTTGAAAGGGTTAATTTTATTTGCTTATATATTCGTGTACTAACGCACTAAAAATTTAATTTTTTTATCTGCTTATACACATATAATAATTACAAAAAAATAATGAGCAAATCAATCACATCGAATGTACTTACTAAAAACGACAGTAGTACTATTCTCTTTAAAAATTATACAATTCATAGATGATGAATGAAAATATTGATTTTATATATAAATGAAACAAATAATTATTAAGCAAACAATCGGTTAATCGATTACTTGCAAGTGGAATCACTCGTCATCAAATTTGAAATAAAAAACATAAAATAAAGAAAACTCTTTACAGTATCAAACAATTAAATTATTTAATCAAATAATCCAAGAAAATATTAAAATTTTTTGAAAATTTAAACAGCGTCGTGCTAATTCATGACATCGTTCATAAAAAATTAATAAATATTTACTGACGGGCGTTGACGACCATACTTGAGATCAATTATTTTTATAAACTAAAAATTAAACGCCAGTAGTAACAATAATAAACTATTGACTAAAAATTTATTTTGTAGGTAATTTTTCTATTGTAACAATAATACTTAGAAACAAATATGTAACGCTGGAAATTTACATTTGCACTATTTAAATAATATTTAATAAATTAATTTTTTAACTTGTGAAATATAATTAAATAATCTTGAAATTAACAAGTTAATAAAACGTTTAATAATAATGTTTTTATTGAGCTTTCAACGTTTGGTACACGTCTTCGTCAGAATAATTTAATATAATGTAATGTTTACAAGTTTATATGGAAACCGATTGATAACGTATTGTCATTTGAACAATCTATGATCTAAAATATGTGATTGTGTGATAAGAAACAACCTACAGTGAGTTTCTTTCAAGGTAGGAAAAACTTAACACCAATACGTGATGGTAATTAGACGAGGAGATGGCTGTATATATTGCTCAGACCATCTATATCAGTTTTTCTGTTCATTGAATTCTTTTCTCTTTTGATGCTAATCATTTCGTGAAGAATTCTTTCTTTATAATTAGTAACAGACTTAATAATTTTCGCGTTTTTAAAATCTGCATCATGTCCATCGACTAGTATATGTTTCGCAATGGCAGTAGAGTCCGGTTTATTACAGCGAACACTTGAGATATGACCACTCATTCTTTTGTGCAGCCATTGGTTCGTTTGTCCAATATATACTAGGTTAGAATGCAAGAATTGTAACCTAGTATATATTGGACAAACGAACCAATGGCTGCACAAAAGAATGAGTGGTCATATCTCAAGTGTTCGCTGTAATAAACCGGACTCTACTGCCATTGCGAAACATATACTAGTCGATGGACATGATGCAGATTTTAAAAACGCAAAAATTATTAAGTCTGTTACTAATTATAAAGAAAGAATTCTTCACGAAATGATTAGCATCAAAAGAGAAAAGAATTCAATGAACAGAAAAACTGATATAGATGGTCTGAGCAATATATACAGCCATCTCCTCGTCTAATTACCATCACGTATTGGTGTTAAGTTTTTCCTACCTTGAAAAAAACTCACTGTAGGTTGTTTCTTATCACACAATCACATATTTTAGATCATAGATTGTTCAAATGACAATACGTTATCAATCGGTTTCCATATAAACTTGTAAACATTACATTATATTAAATTATTCTGACGAAGACGTGTACCAAACGTTGAAAGCTCAATAAAAACATTATTATTAAACGTTTTATTAACTTGTTAATTTCAAGATTATTTAATTATTTAAATAATAATACCTGATTATTAGTAATAATTGTTATTACGAATATTGAAAAACTTTGAAGATTAAAATTGTTTGTAAAATCTAATTACTCATTAAAAGCGCACGGATATCGCACAGCCAGTTTATCACTCATCGACTTATTAATTTTTTGTTATTGCTCACTAGCTAATAATAATTTTTTTAAATTAAAATTTGAAAATATGATTAAAGTTAAATTTTATTTTAAGTTCATATAACATGTAAAAATTAATTTTATAAAAAATAAAAAATAAAGTTTGGTAAGTAAATTACTCACCCCAATGCGTAACCTATAATATGGATACTAATACGTAGTATTTATTGCAAATAATTTAAATTAAAACTGAAAATAATAAATGGGCGTATGTTCAATAATATTAAAGCAATTCAATATAATACACAATAATATATCTCTTTATTTAACCGACTAGCGGATTTCTGTGAAAAGGATCAAAAAAGTAAACGCTTCTTTTATTTTATTATTTTTTAATATTATTTACATGATATAAGTTTAGCATTAATTTTAAAGAAAATATTGTGCAATTTTACACAACAAAGTATAATATACATAGCACTTTAACCATTTGTAATACTAGACTACAAGTTATAAATTAATTTATAAAATAACAAATTAAAACTTAAGAAAAGCAAATATTATTTATCAAAACAGTCGGCCACAAATAAAAACAACTTGAAAATGTTAGCTGAAGAATCAGAACCAGCTTCAAATACTTACATTGAAGCTCTCAGTCAATATTGTGTACATAAGACTAAATCTCTCGAGACTTCGACTTGTTACAAGTCTTGAATGTAGATGATTTTGATCCAAGATTTAAATTTTTCAAGTATTTACTTGTAATTTTCTTTCAGGAAAATAAATTAATAATTAGTTAAAGTTTTAATTAAACATTTTTAAATTCTTAATTACATAGTAAAATTACTTCAAGTTAATTTATCAGAGAAAATAGATTTTGTATTTTGTAAGTTTATATTTAATTAGACAAATATTATGGAAAACATTGTTAATATTCTTCTTTTTTAGATTCTGAAATGTAAATTATGAAGCAAGTTTAAACCTTCGTAGATATCATAGTCTTACTAAGTATTTAAATTATAACCCTTTGTACTATTCCACAGGGTATTACCATTTATTGTCTTTCACTTTATCGTTGTTTAACTTTCAGAAATGTATAGATGTACAAATTTAACAAAGCATTTGCTAAACAAGAATTTTACACACAATTTTAATATCTCTTGTAGACACTGAAATAGACATAGAATCTGATTTTGTTAAATTTTAGATTTGCCGAAATTTGCTGTTCTCTAAATCAATAACAAAATCATTTAACTGCAAATTTTAAGCTGAAACAACTGAAATTAGCATAATACAGAAAGCAAATGTAAATTGAGTTGTGGTGTATTGAATGTTATTGATATACATATTTATGAATAGCATCCCTAGCAAAACCATTTCTAGTAAGTGTTTTTTTAAACACTTTTGGATAAAATGTGTCAACATTATTCGAATATAATATCTATATTTTTTATAAATATACCTTAAAAATTTTTTACTTTATTGTTTCAGTGCCTATAATGCGTAATTTTTGTTCTAGCAACATTGTAGTTTACAGCTAAACAAAGCTTTAATTTAGGATGTCAATTACAATAAACTAATAGTGCCATTATTATAGACAGATATATTGAATTATTCTTCAATAGTATGAAAATTTGTGCTTTTATATCAAATTTAAATAAATGCTAGTACAAAATAATTAGCACTAACTTTATTGCATAGTATTACCTATATTTGGGGTAAAAAGTAACATAAAATTCAAAATTTAATTATTTATTGCATTATTCATAAATTTATAATTATATAAAATTTCACAATCTGCAGTGCAAAATTTAAAACAATTTATAAACTGTTTAAATATAATATCAATTGTACTAAAAATAAATTATCGACTTTGCAGAATATTTTTTGTAGTTTACCAAATTGAAGTAGTAAGAGGAGCGCCCCAAGGTGAAGCAATAAGTCTGGAAGAAGTCAATGGTGCGCCGATAATGCTTGAGCCTACAAGTGGTGAACCGGCGATTACGCTTCTGCCGAGAACGGGTGAACCAATCAATCCAGGTGCAACGAGTCCAGAAGGTGCAACTAAGCTGGAAGACGTAATCAAACCAGGCGATCCAATTAATCCGGGAGATGCAATAAGGCGTGAACTAGCAATGCTAGTTGTAAGTGGAGCTCCAATTAAACCAGCTTGGCAGCTAGAGATAGCCAAAACGGCGAAGACGGCAATTACCTAATAAAAAAAATTTAACAATTTTTTTAATAAACTTTTTGTTACTTACCAAAGAGTTCATTTTGAATTGTTTGTAATGTTACAATTACTTTGTAATATTGATACTGTTTTGGAACAAACTCTGCGTTTATATATAAAAGAATGGCCTTCGAGTTTTGATTTTGAACTGGTTTAGGCGTAGTAGGATATAGTAATTCATCAAGTAAATTGTTAGAAACTTCTTAAAAAATAAGTTGCAAATTTGTTCTGTATTGCGTCATTTAATATTTATCTCGTTTGCTTCTACAGAACTACATGACATTTGTGTATGAATTGCACGAGATTTACCTGCTATTTTTCGATTTAAATCATTGACATTAAAATTTTAGTTACGTTATTTATTTAAAGAACTGCTAATGATGTATTTTTTAAACTTGATTAATAATTTTTTTATGTAAATATTACACTACTGGACATGACAAATAAAGGAGTTTAATAGTAATATCAATATAAAATAATACATTATGTTTACTCTTACACATTATTTTTTAATATTTTTTATAGTGTAATAATAAATTTTAATATACTAATTTTTATATTTTAATAGTAGTAAATCTGCTGTAATATAAAATAGCGGATTTAATGGAGCAGTGAAGCGTCTCTAATAGCCTCCTTTACTCAATTCCTACTCGAACCTCCAAGCTGGTAATCCCTGGTAACCTGCGGAGAACTCTCAGAGATCGGGTAACCAACCCTGGTGGATTAGAGGAATTTGCAGAGCTAACCAGAGAAAAGAAGTCAACCTTCGGGTTGCGAAATGGGCTAGTAACCAATTTACGTAAAACATTTATATACTAGCAGCACCCTAAATGACCTCGGAATTAAATCTGAAATTAAAAAGACAACTAATGCAAAGGAAATTGACAAGAATTGGGTTGCGGAAAAACTAGAAGTAGCTTGTTGGAATGTTAGATCAATAAATAATAAAAAGAAAGAGTTAGTAAAAATACTAGAGAAAAATAACATCAATATAGCAGTAATATCTGAAAAAAGAAAAAAATGTGAGGAAACAGAGATGTTGGAAAATATGTCATGCTGAACAGCGGAGTGAATCTCAATGAAAGAGCAAGCAGAGACGTGGCAGTATTCATTGAGAACAAATGAAAATCACAAATAAGAAGCTATAAATTTGTGAATGAAAGAATTATTACCGTCAGATTTAGAATAGATCGAGAAAACCCAAGAATAATTGCAGTATACGCGCCAGAGAATGGAAAAACACAAGAGTCTGAAGAACTATTGCATACCCTACAGAAATACAACCAATTAGACAATCTCTTAATACTAAGTGATTTAAACGCAAGGGTGGGTAAACTATAGCTATTCCAAAAGTAGTATGGCACTATGGAGAACAAACGATAAATGAAAACGGCGAAATGCTGAGACAGTTCTCACGTTTTAATAAGCTAAAGATCACCAACACATCTTTTTGCAAAAAAGACATACATAAGTATTGTCGTAAAGCAAAATATTTTGACCCACCCTGTGCTAAATTGTAAAAATTTGTTAATTTTATTTTTAAACGTTTGAATTGATAATAGTGCAAAGTGGTGAGAAAAAATGAAGATCATAGCTTCTTTTGGCCAACTATGGCCAACAGCGGGTGTGAGAATTTGTATGCCCGCTGAGTTTTGATATTGATACGAGATTTTTTTGAGAATTGTGAGTAATATTTTATTTTGATTTGATTTAAATAAAGTGGATTTTATGCGAATGCATTATTGCGTGATTTTAATAAGTATTATTTTTAAAATTTGAAATTTGAATCATTTTAGATTTAGTGGCTACTGAGCGGTAGATTGGATTTGATTGATAAATTAGAAGAAGAGAAATTGAAATTAAAAAATTGAATCTGAATTATTTAAAATTGGAAAGTTTAAACTTTTCATTCGTAGGAACAAATGGTGCTATTGATAAGCGGGCGATTTGGAATAAGGCCGGAATTAAAAACCACGATCTCTTTAAAGAATACTACCTTAAATTGGAATTACATTTATTTTTAGAAACATTTTTTGGATTACTATTTAATTTAAAAAAAAACAAGAAGAAATTTTTTATTTATTTATTATTTTTTTGAAAACTAAGAACTCTCCACCCTTGAAAATTCCCAACTGCTTCCGCACACCAGGGTTCAAATTTCCAAAAATCCAAATTTCTATAAAATATCATAGCATCTTTTGGCCTACAGCGCAGGGACGTTTAGTTTATCGTTTTTCACATTAAAACTAAAATTGGCACTAAGGCGCAAGGACCATTTTATTTCCTCGTTTTCATTACCTTGTAAATTGGTTACAATGAGAACGTTAAATCTAGAAATAATTTTACAAGAATAAGGAAGGGACGCAAAAGAAAGGGATGAACAAAATAGAAAAGAAACAAAAGAAATGCATAAAAATTACAGAAAAGAACTGATGGAAACAATCAGAAATGCATTTCAGAGTGGATGGGAAGAAAAAGAAGAGCAAATAAAATGAAAGGATGGAACAATAAGAAAATAACCGATTAAATTATAAGAAAACGAATTCAATGAAGAGAAAAAAGAATTAGTAGAACAAGAAAATCAAAGAAAAAATGAGTCTTTGGAAAGAGAAGAGCAATAAAAACCAGATATTGAACAAAATAAAAAATTATTAGTAAAAGAAAAAAAGTTAACTTTGGCGAGAACTGAAAAAGAAAACGAAAAGAAAATTGATGAAGCTAGAGAAGATGAAAATGATGTAGTAAAATTGAAGAGTTGAGAAAATTATCATTTGAAAACAAAACTATAACAATTTAAAAAAAAATACTAATAAATGTTGTGACAAATGCTTCTGTCCATTCGGCTGACGATGTTTTTATAGATGAAGTTGAAGTTAAAGAAGAAGAAAAGAAAATTTAGAAGTATTGGACGAGTGGGGGCGAACAGAAGAAGATTCCGGTAAGATGAACGCCTCGTAACAAAATAGTTCTATGGAAGGTGAGAAAAGCAAAATGAACAAGAACATGAGATTTGGAAAAGATAACATTTTTTTTTTGATTTTTGAATTTAAATTTAAATTCTAATTTTTCATATTTTTAAATTAGTCTAAATTGTAAACAATTGGTTTTTAATAACTTTTGATATTTTTGATTTGTAGCACAACATGGGAGTTGCGAATTTTTGTTTTGAGCTGCGCCCATAACTCCAATTCGCAACGGGGGCTTTAAGATGTCGTGAAACAAAATATTTTGACCCACCCTGTGCTAAATTGTAAAAATTTGTTAATTTCATTTTTAAACTTAACCTTTATAACCTTTATAACCTAAAAAATGAATTTTTTAAGTATTTATGTGGTATTTAATAGTGTATAATGTTAAAATAATCAAACTGTGGTATATGTGGTATGGTCATTGGCTTTGCATATACACGTGCACGCTCCCGCATGTGATATTCCAGCTGGCTTCAGTACGCCTGGTTACACAAATTCGCTGCGATGCAATTTTAATGCATCGATCAAAATTTTTCCGCTTTCTTTAAGTTTTCTAATTTTATCTTTACAATTTGCACTGCACTTTATCACAATTAAAATATAACATCAACTCAACTTATTTATTTATATTCAAACAATTAACAGTTTTAAATTTTTATTGCGGGAATGATGTTCGTTCGCTCTACTCGACGTCAAAGCATCGGCCCAAGTGTTCTATTTTTAAGCTTCACTCTTTCTAGTTCTATTCTCCACCTTTACTTTCATAGCAAAATTTAACAAACATTTTTATATATAATATTATAAATAAATAATAACACAAAATCAAACTTTAAAATTATTTACAAAATAAATGAATTTAATATTGTTTTGGTTTTCAAAACACGACAATACTTACCTAGAAAAATAATATTTAAAAAGCACTAAAAAATGACATTAATTCACATTTAACAGGTTATTGAACTTAGAATATTTGAATAAACAAGAAATTGAATTCTGAAAAATTACGTTATAAAATAATAAAAAATTTTAAAATAAAAACTTTGTAATACGATATAAAGGCTTTTATTTCACAATTATTATTGATCATCAGTCGTATTTAACATAAGAAAAACGTAAAAATAATGAGAAGCAAGAGAAAATATACCAAACAAATCTGAAAAAATTAAAATTAAAAAATAAAGAAATTTATTTTACTTTAAAATGAATGTGTGTTTACCAAATAACCAAATTAAACAATGCCACGTGTCTAAATGAAATTTTCAGGTTAAATAAATAAAATACATTTTAGATATTATTTAGGATGTGATGTGTCTGTGGATAAAGACTACGACATTGACGATAAAATAAATAAGTTTGAGCAGATCTGTGGAATTATACACGGATGTTCAAATAATAAGACTAAAATAAACACACTCATTAAACTATATAAAACAATAGATGTCCCGACACTAACATATGGAAGTAAAACTTGGGCATCTACATCCAAAGATGTAAGTAAAATACAAAACAGTGAAATAAAATTCTTTAGAGCAACCAAGGGATGTACAAGAGAGGACAGATTAAAAAACTACGAGATTCGAGAAGAATTAAATGTTAACAAAGTACAAGATTAGATTAGAAGTAGCAACAAAAAGGTGGCGACTGATTTGTAACTGAACGTGGCAATGTAATATAATGTAACGTTTGCGGTGAGCATTACATTACAAAGCTCGTTCGACTAAATAAACGAGTTGCTTAAAGGTGGCGACTGACTTGTAACTGAACGTTGTAATGTAATATAATGCAACACGAGCATTCGATAGTCAGTGCCGATAAACGAGCACGAAGCAAGCACAAACGGCGAGCGGCGAGCGAAGCATCCGTGCTCCACTTGACTGTCGGGTTTTTGCCGAATTCCTTTGATTGTTACGTTTCATCGCAACGTGTTCGTTTTAAGCAGGTCGTTTATTTAGTCGAACAAGCTTTGTAATGTAATGCTCGCCGCAAATGTTACATTATATTACAGTACAACGTTCAGTTACAAGTCAGTCGCCACTTTTAAATAAACATGTTGCGATGTAATGTAATAATCAAAGAAATTCGGCAAGAAACCGACAGTCAAGTGGAGCACGAATGCTTTGCTCGCCACTCGCTGTTCGTGCTTGCTTCGTGCTTGTTTATAGAGTATCGAATACTCGTGTTACACTACAATACTACTACACAAGAAGAAGAAAAAGAAGATATAAAATAAAGAAATAATTAAAAAATATAAGTGAAAAATTTCTTAGGGTATCCAACTAAATTATTTATTTCGCTTTGTGACTCAATCATCAATTACAGCAATCCACTATTAAAATTTCTTTAATCCATCTTATAGCAGTGAGTTCGAACCTCACGCCTGCCTGTTCTGAGTAATAATGATAGCAATGCTGAAGAGTTCATGATTGTTTGCAAAAATCACTTTATCTTGAAAAAATTTGTTATTTTTTATAAAATTCAAATACATGTAAAATTTTTAGTTAAAAATTTTGGGAAATCGATAAAGTTATAAAAGAAGTAATATAGAAACGTAATAAAAATTTTTTTCCATATTCCAATAATAATTTTATAACTCTATAAAATATCCAACAAAAACTATAGTATAAAGAAAAATGCCATTGTGAAACAAATAAATGGTAATTTTTAACTGCAAATATGAAATAAAAATGGATAAGTATAAATATTTCTATTTTTGCCAAGAAATTGAACCGAAGGCGAAGCTTTAAGATTCATGTGTTATATTGTTTCCGGTTGTAACGGAAATGCGTAAGCTATGTGTCAATGCAAAAGTATTTTTATCTCTATTTTCTTTTATTTTTAATTTATATTTTAACGAGTATTATCATAAAGTGAGAAAATTTGAGGTAAATCTAGTTTTCATAATTCTGATAAACTAAATTTAATATTGAGGTCAATGTATAAACGGGAGAACCGGTAATTAGCGTCTTTAAATGGGGTTATAAATTTGGTAAGGTCTTGTTAAAACAAACGCATTTAAAAGACTAGAATACCGCTACCAACGTTTAAATGGGTGGTTTCATCTCTGACAAACGGCTGATTTTTGCGAATGATAAGGCAGCACGAACTTTAATAAAGAAATATTTGCTTTGTGAGAAGTTAGAGTTCGATTTGTAGTACTCAAATCGTAACCTCAATTATGCCGCTCTTTAAAATCAAAATCTTTAGAAATAATTTTGATACTTTACAAAGAATTTTAACACGAAAACAAAAGTTTGATAATAGCTAACTTGTGTTGTAGATTTAAATATAGTAAATATAAATAGCAGCAAGCTAGAATTATTTAAATGTTTTGAAGTTCTATTTTTAATTGACACCTTTTTCCTGTCCTCTAATTTTACAGCACTTAAATTGTATTTTCTAAATTTTCAAACGATGGCAATGTCAGAATATTCGCTTCTGAATTCAAAGTAGTTTTGGTTAGATAAACATTAATAGAACTAAATGTAGCTGCAACTGCTATAGCAATTTTACTATAAAATGCAGATATTTCTGCCTACTCAATGTTTCGTAAATATACAGACCAACGAATTCCAGTATGTTTTATCATTCGAGGTATTCTACATATGTAAATTTGTAAAGCATACGTCCATGTCCTCGGGTGCTACATTAGGGTTAGTTCCGAGTGTACAATATGTTACATATAACAATGAGCTAGTAGAAAATAATTTTCTGTGTATGGTTTTATCATGTTTTTTATAACGCTTTGTAAACACTTACATTATTAAGCAATAAACTGGAACTGAAACACCTTACGCCTACTGTATTAATAAAAAATTTGAAAAACTGTAAATATATACCAAGAAGCTAAAAATATGACATCAAAGTATATTTTGTGTACAAAATAAAACTTGTGTTTATATTATTAAATTTATATTCGGGAAGAAAAACTAATATCAATTTTAGATCAACGCAGTTCTTTGCTTAGTTTTCTCAGCTAGAAGCGCCCCTTACGCGGTTTTACTTCAATTCTGATAGGTATTTGGAAGGACCGTTATTATTTTTTATTCCAAATATTGAAAGTAACTCGCCAATTTTATTTGTTTAGACCGGTTCGCCGGGGTATAATTTTAATTATTTTCTTATCATCACGCCTGTAAAAATTTTGAATTCAATTAAAAACATTTTAGAAATATCCTATTTTAAATAAACAAACTGCGTAAACGAAACAGGCAAATGAAGCGTTAACCAGAGTCCGAATACAAGCACTTTGCTCTTTCGCCCATAACTTTTGTGCAATGAACGTTCCAGTATTCCTAGCGGTTAAACAATGCATGCGGATGCATGAACTATTATGTAGATTGTCTTTTACAACTAACAGATGCATTTATGGGTCTTGTTGTTTAGGTTTTGCTTACATTCTATTTATTTGACACCACCTCGGGTATTCCCTTGAACTTGTTGCAAGATTTATAGAGGTTATCAAGGTACACTGTAGTTCTAAAATCAGAAGATTATCAGACTAATAATAAATTTAATGCTGTAACGTCTAGTACCAGTCAGGGAGCGTTTTGAAAGAAAAATTTCCTCAATCTGACGATAGTGCATTTTCCTATAAATCCTAAAAATAGAATTATACAAAAATTAGAATTATTTAAGTTGCTCAAGTATGTGCTTTATATATTATATTAACTTATTGAGAGAACTCAAAGATATTTTTAAAAGCACGCGAATGAATTAATTGAATTGTTTTATATTTGATTTAGACTTTAGAATATAAATTACCGCTCTTAAAGTTATTTATTAAACATCTTCAAATATGCCAGATAAATGCAAAATTAAATAGAATCTGTTGTATTTCCCAATAAAATTTCTGCAATTACTCTGGCGCTCTGTGATAACTTCGTGTCAGGCAAACGCCGATATCAATGACAAATGAGCTATCTGCTAAAAACTCCTGCGTTCCACCCCAACAACTTTGCGATTTACGTGTAAAGGATACCGTAAATCCTGTGCATGGTCGTTTCTTTTCCAATAAAGTGTAAAGGCGACTTTTCCAATTCACATAACCTATAAGAAATAACGATGAAAATAGAAAACTCCTCACTTTCCTATAACTTATCAATATAATTATCTGCGCCGTAAATTTGTACTAAAGGCGAAACTAACTGTTCGCATCTTACATACAAAATCGATAAAGGTTATCATTGTCTAGTAGACTAGCAAGAAGATTCATTTCTAGATAATAATAATTTCTCACTGTTACGCGAAGGGTCAGGAAAGCTAATTGTGCTCGAAAATCTATGCAAACAATGAATTAGTGCACCACTTCTGGTAACTAACTCACAAATTAGATCAGATGACTTTTCTATCAGATATAATGCATTTTGAACTTGCACAAACATAAATTTGATTAAAGATATTAATAGGCCCCTATCGTTAGTTTAAAATAAAATTATCGTTATCCCAAAATAACCGTTACTAAATTGTATTCAACAGCTGATTCAAGTAATTTTATTTACATTTCGTTTCTTGAAATATAAAATTTGATTTTAAAATTCTTCAATTTGCTATTATGCATAATATAAAAGTATTTTTATTTTTCTCATTATATTGTCTACATGAAAGTTAACTTCTGAACGTATATTTAGATCCAAAATAAGTGCATATAAATTTAATTAATTTTAAAATTGCATTTACGAATCCAACACGAAAATAATATTCTCAAACTCAAAAATGTAATTAAAAAATCCATAGAATTCTAAATATAAACATAACTAGCAAAAAATAAGAGTAGGAGCTTCTACTTAACTCACATGCTTAGGGATGCCTGACTTTTGGCCGCATGTGTGTTTTTAGTTGAGAATGCTTTTTGTACGTGAAACGACGCTACATTTAAATAAAATTAAAATTATGTTTTTAAGATTTTCGTGCTCGTAGTTTTTTTTTAATAAAATGGGTTAAGTGTAAAAATACTATGTGGATTTACGGTATCGTAGTGCCTTTTTAAATGCGAGATGCGCCGAAAGTTACCAAAATATGGCATTCAAATTATAGGATGTCTAATTAATTTCTTTTTTGGATTTACCTTTGCAAATAATCTGGAGAGTGCTAGTTTTCAAAGCAACGGTAAGTTAAATGTTATTTTTAAAGTTATCAAAAATTTATAATAATTATCTCAACTACACTCGCATGTACCTGTATTTTCTTAAATTTGTTTTCAAAAAATATTAATAAAAAAATTCACGTGCTACTAATTCTAACAAAACAAAAATTAGCGATTTGTAAGTAAATTGCATTTTTAATTACTCACATTTACTATAATTCTTTGTAAGAGTTCATTATGTATACAACACAAAAAAGTGTTCTGTTCATTATTAACTTAATTGATTAATGTAGGATGTGTCAGAACGATGTTCTCCTCACATTATCACCATTTGTTCCCGCAATTTAAAATTACTAGTGCCATGTAAATTACTAATGAGCATAATTTTCAATTTTTTTGAAACTTGAAACGCGATAGAGATTTTCCAATTATTATTATACAGAAATGTATAAAAACGAGTTCGTTTTTATTCTTTTTTTTTATACAATAAAATGGAGGCTCACGTTTCATCACACGTGTTTGTAAGTGTTAACATTTTTTTCTCGTTTTATATGCGATTTCAAATAAAACGTTTAATATATTATGTGTGTTCACATTAAAATTAAACCTGCTATATAAAACCAGGCAATTCTTTTTCAAAATTGATTGGCTTTCTTACCCTAAAACTATATAATAAATTATGTGTAAATCAACACTGTCCAAATTTTTGTTTCATCGCATTAATTTCGATAGCATCGTTTTGTTCATTATAGAAGTTTTAATATTTTATATTGTTTTCATTTTGTTATACCTTTATACATACCACACTGCTACCTAGATATTGATTTAAATTGCAGTCAATTTGTATCTGGTTCTATTGTTGTGGTAATAAAATTACCAGCGTTATATAAAAATAAATTTTTACAACATTTTCGCGTCCTGTTGATTTACATAGGTTACCGTTGTACTATAATATGTAACACCTCTACAAGTTTTTTGTATGTTTTTGGTAAAAATTTATGAAATAAATAGATTATTTTTACATGGAAATGATATAAATGAACAAAATCACAACATTGCCTACATACAAGCAGCCGATTCGACACAAATATTTGGCACGAGCGGTTTAGATACAAGCGATTCGGCATAAAGGTAGATTCGGTACGAAGTTATTCGGTGCAAGCCTATACAACTCCAAATCATTTTGCGAAATATTATTTGGTGAAAGGTTTTTCAGAATAATATTTGTAGTATGCAATATTAATTAAAAGTTTACAAATGAAAGCTTTCTTCTCGTAGTGTAGATTTAAATTTTGCAACAAAGATTAATATAGAAATAAGTATTAATAATTCCATTTGCAGTGCAATTTTAATTAAGATTTATCTGTACATTTATTTAAAAGTGAGTAATATGATATATACTTTTTCTAAACTAACCTATTAGAAATATGTCATTTGTCTATATTTACTGATAGTTTACTGTTTAATTTATACAATGTAATGTAAAATACAAGAAACCGTACAGTTTCTACACCAGTCGTGATTACAATTATTTTGAAACACTTTGTTCTGCGCAGAAATTGTACAGTTACTTGTATAGAAAAATACAGCGCGTTATGCGAGCATTATGTTCATAAATTTAAATAATAGTTATTTGCTATAATTTATTGTTAATTAATTGTTAATAATAAATTGTTGTCAAACTTTGGCAACCGAATCCTTTATCCAACTCTTTATATTTGAATAAACGAATGAAAACAAAACAAAATATTACTTTGTTTAATCAAAAATATAAATTACGAAATAGACAAATTGAATATTTAAAGAATAGTTAAAACGTTAAAATCGGCAGAAATTGTACATTATGTAGTACTGAAATAATTTGGATTATTGTTTATTATTTTAAAATTAATTTTTTAAATTAATTAATTTTTTATGAAGAGTAATATTTTATGTAAATGTAAAAGACGCAATTATAGTTATTAATATATTATTATAATTTATGTAGTTATAATTAAGACATTAGCTTAGTATAGGCGAACAATTGCTAACGCTAGAGTACCCGGTTTAATAATAATAATATTAGTTTATTTAGCAATTTGCTATTTATATACATCCATTTGTTTTTTAAAAAATTAGTACAGCATTACTATATCATACAATACATACAATACCATCAATACCATCTTAACAATATTCATTACATTTACAACAGCATTAGGTTTTACAATACAATTGTTTCTTTAGTATGGGTGGCTATAATCCTTCTAAATTTATTATACATTCTATTATTGCAATATTTAAATATTATTAATAATTTAAAATCGGGAAGAATCTAAACTTCCAAATGACCATCTCAATGCTTCGCACATAAGGCTGGCGGTTACCCTTGGTTGATGATTACCCTAATCAACTGTTAAAAAAACCGAGCTACAGGTATTCCCCAATCCGGTTTAAGCAACTATGAGGTATAAGCTAAAAGTTTTCTCGAAAGAGAATTAAGGTCATTCTCTAGGAATAAACTAAAGAGCCGATGAAGAAAGGCTATTATAATCTCTCTTAATTAATTGTCTTGGTTAATTGTATATAAAATCTTAGTTAATTTCATTTTCGCAATAGAAAGACTTGTACCGAATAAGTTTTGCGTCTTACTAATTTTGTGCAGAATGAGCTTTTCTCTAAAACTTGCGTTCAAAAGTACATAAAATATATACCTGCTGGCTTTAGTTAAAACTATAGCTCACATAGCGAATAGCTTAAATGTTTCGCTGGTGATTAAACTACAGATCCTATTTTGTATAATATATAACATGTTTCCGCAGCAGACACCAACAAGAAAATTCGCAAACTATGTAAACATTGCAAAATAGAAAAAAATAGATTGCTATGACTTACTTTTATAAATTGGGGTCACGAAGAGTACTTCAATAAGAGGTATAATTTTAAGTTGTTAAAAAACGGCATTAATACTTTAAAAATTATTTTTAAAAATTGTATTTTAACTTACAGAGCAAACATTGCGATTTTATGTGGAACACAATATCATTCAAACGTAGTTCTCTACTTGACTGTTAAGATATTATTATTTTGGTAACTTCTTTAATTCTATTTTGGAATAAATGAAATTGAATTTTTACAATTTAAATATTGTTTAATGTTGTGATCCCATAGTAAAAAATTTAATCGTGTTAATAAGCAATAATAATAATTAATCACGATCTTCGTATTTTCTATTAAATAATGCGATTACTTCATTTGCCTTGTTTTACAGAAACCACATATCGTTGAAATCCATATCAACAAATAATTATGGTTACAAAAAATTTATAATGAGAACCAGTAACTAATTGAGCTTCTCAGCTCTTCTCCGACACTCTCTTTCACTATAGCAATAGTTATAGCTGAAAGACCACCACGACGACGGATAAGTGTTTTTACATTACTTACTTGAAGCAGTCTGTCAATTTTTTTAGTAAATTTACAATTTCTCTATGAGAAAGTGTACTTTAGTATATTTAAAATTTTATGAGTTTTACAAATTGTAACAGCAAAATATTCATCATTTTAGTAAATTGTTCTCACCATAACGAAATAAGTCAAATATAAACACTTTCAATTCTATAGAGCGAAAATGCTGAGCAATTCAAAATGACATCTTTGTATACAGCAATTTTTTACATTTTAAAATATTCAAATGTAACTGTTATAATAATTTCGTGCAGTTGTAGTGGAATAATATTAATACAAAAAATTGAATATTTGCAGTTAATTTTTTTGCAATTTGCATTTATAGCTTTACAATCCGGGTGCAATTGGAGCCCCACTGGCCTTACTTGACACGGTCTTTTTGGAATATTTTGTCAATGAATTATTTAACAACATTGCTTTCTATACGAATTGGTATGTAAATGCAAACCATGTATCGCTATTTAAACCTGCAGATGTAAATGAGATAAAAGTTTTAATAGGTATTAATAAAAGTAATTGGTAAATGAAGTCATAAAATTCAGTTCACGAGAACCCAGTGTACACTCTAGTGTACTTACCTGTATTTTTGTGTATAAAAATCAGAAAATTATGAAGCTCGCCAAAAACACTTTCTAGAATACACTAATACGAAATTTGAAAAAAATAATTTTTTTGTCAAACCACACAAAATCTGATCTGAAAGGGTTAATTCATTTTAGAGTTCTTAATATCATCCAACCATAGTCAAAATTTGAAGTTTCTATCATTTGTATCAACAGATTAAAATTTTACCCTACATTTTTAATTTAATGAGATACAAATAAAAAGAGATATATTCCTCGAGGGCAGATAATTCATTCGATCAAAAAGGACGTCAATGAAAACATTGATACAAAAATAAAACTCATATTATCTTAATGAATTTATCGTTTGGGGGTAGTAATAATAACTTAATAAATCAATGTCATTGACTTTTAGACACAATAAATTAGGGACTTTAATTTGTTAGCACTCACTCCCTTCATAATTCTTTCGATACCTGCCGTTCGCAGGTGCAATGAAAATGGTTAATTTTAACATTAATTTAAAACATTGATATGTCTTAAAAGCACCCATCCGTATTCCTAGTCAAATTCATGTTAGTAGCAACTTGCAATTTTTAATTTTCAATTAATAAAATTTACCAATAAATATAATAGACGATTTCGTCTGCTACACTTTTAATTACTATCGGTTTTGATTTCAATAAATATTTCTATTTCTGTTCTCTTTCTTATTTAGAAATAAAATTGTCTAATTTTATTGCTATTTATGCTAACTTACAGTTTATTTTATTTGTGAAAATTATAACGTGCAATTTTAGTTCTAAAATATTCTGTAATTTATTCTTATTATCTCAAAATCCTGATTTAAAAAATTAAAAATAGTTAAATTATGTAATTGTAATTGTAAACTAAAATTTACTTTAAAAGTTGTTTATTTTGATTATTTATGATATTAATACAAATAATTATATTTTGATTTCCTAAAATATTGTAATTACAGAACCACTAAATAATTTTATGTTTTTCCAAGAGCTCTAAAAACCTAAATAATTAAGTATTATGATTTAAATATAAAAAGATTATTTGTGAAAGATTTTTTAAGTAGGTATGGGAAATTTAGTAACGCATTAGGAAGCAAAAACATGTTGCTTACTTGCAATACTTTATATTTACATTTCCTTTGGGAAAAATTAAAACAGCTGCTAGTAAATGTAGCTCTCACTTGACAAAATATGTGGTTTTTACATTTTGCTCAGGAAGTTAATAAGTTACTTAATAACAGATTTCCATAACATCAGATTGTGTGCGATATCGCATTACAAGTTTTTGATATGTTTGTTTGACAAATTGTACAGTTCCTAGAGCCTAAAGGAAATTTATAGGTTACTGTTTAATGAAAATTAAAAGTTATAAAAGTTTTAAACTTAATATTTTTTGGTAAAACATGAAAGTAAAAGTTAAGAATAAAGTTCTTTTTTATTTGATAAAAATAATGCAATACAATTTTTAAGATTTTATAAAACTTGTTTTTCAAACATTAAATTTTTTAATATGTTAGTAAAAAATACCATTACGTAGTTGACAAGTGGTTTGTGATTTACTATATTTTAAATTTTTTGTATGTTAAAATAGGCGGGTAAGTGCTTTTAACTTGATTTACGTAATTAAATAAATATTAGATTAAGCTAAATGAATAAAATCATTAAAAGCGAATTAAAAAACTCTTTGAAAGGAATTGGCACACTTCACGTGGGGTTTATTGATATAATCATATTGGAATTGGAGTTTATTGTAGAGAACGGTGTTGTCGATTCCATGAGTGCAGGCTTAATTTTTCAATGACATAAAATTTTATGACGTTAAAATAAAAACTAGATACCTAATACACCCACCAAAAATACTTTCCTAGATTGTAAGTTTTAACTTGGGAAGACATAAAGAATAATTTTCGGATTTTAGACACAAGCAGTTTTCTCGATTATTTCTAACAATAAAAAAATTTTATTGTCTAGCTGAACCATTAAAGCTCCCAATTTTTATTATATCTTCATATAACAAACACATAAACATAAAATTCAAAACATAGCATAACACTGAGCAATTTTGTCTAATATTGACAATATAAAAAATTTCATAATTTCGTTGCTCAAAAAAAAAGAAAAATAAATTCATATGCATATAATACACGAAAATTGTAAGTTTGCAATCTTAGGAGAATCTAGTAATTTACTATGTTTCAACGAAATGAAACACCCAATTAATTTGCTCATTACATTGCAAAATGAATATTGTTTTTAATTTTGTTCAAAACAAGATTTGGAACTGTTATCCGTTTTCGAATTTCTATTTAATATTTGATTAGCTGACTCGGCAGCTTTGGTTAAGTTTTGTAAACATCGCCAATATTACTAATTTATATAGCAAGTCGTCAAATGAAAACGGCAGTGTAATAAGACTTGTACGTGGTAGGTTGCGGTTATCTCGGTTTTGAGTAATTTGTTGACTTGCGTTGGTATTACTACGACTTTCATAATAAAGTAAGAAAGATCCTCAAAGTTTTTAAAGAAAATCTTTTTAACTTTTAGTAAAAAATATCACTTCATTTGGAAACCGGTTGAACTAAGTTATTTAAACAGATATTTGATATGGAAATTTTAAGAAAATTGAGATTCAAAATGTAATATTTATTTGATGTTAAAAAATAATTTATTCTTATTGTAAATATTTCCATAAATCACTTAAAAGTTGCATATTCTATTCACATTTTTTAAATAATCTATTCTTATAAACTTTAACTATAATTTTTCACAATATAAGATTAAAAATAGTAAACAAGAATGAAAAAAAACATGTAACAAAAGTAGTAGATAAATTTAAACATAGGCTGTTAGAAAAGTGGGAGAAGTTAAAGAGTTCAGTAATCTTTCCTCAAGTTTAATGTTGCGTACCACGTTTTATCTAAAATCGCGTGTGAAAGTCAAAGACAACTATCAAAATTTAATAACTAAATTTGTAAAATTCTATCGGTATCAAATCGTGAAATATCGTAAAAAAATGTAAGAGACAAAAATGTAAATAAAACTAAATGAAGTGAAAATAAAACCGAGACAGTCCTGCTCTCAATCATCTATATGAAACAAAATGAAATAGGGCTATGTTGCATTATAAAACTCTTGTTCAAATTTTAGCTACATAATTATGTGTATGCCAAAATATCACGCGGTTTTCGGATACCCGCTCCCCATAACTTCAAATTTATGTACAAAAATATCTAATTCGTATGTTTTTAAAAAGATATAAATGTAATACATACAATGCTCTAGGTGGTTTTTATACTGCAAATAAGATACAAGATTTCAATTTCTAACAGTGCGAAGAAAATAAAGTAGTTAAAATGCCTCAAGCATCAAAGTTTAAGATGGTACTTCTCAGTTAATTTTACAAGATGATATATCACAAGCCTTAGCACTGCAAAATACCGTATTAAATCCCATTTATTCTAAATTACTACATTTTATTTATACAAATGCTTAGGTATAATACAAAACGTGATTCAACAACAGTAAAATTCAATAAATGTTTTAAAAATACGTACATTATTTTAATAGTCAACTGCACAGAATTTTAGATTAAAGAAAGTACTACAAAACATTTTTTGAAAATCAAAGAGTTTAAATTTCATGAGTGTTCAACAATTAATATTTTTAATAATCATAATGTTTATTATGAAAAATAAGAAGTACCTACCAATGAAATGTTAATACATATGACATAACATAACGGATTCTGAAGATTTATCTTGTCGGGAACCCGAATCTACACATAACCTCATTATTTATCCCAAAGTTATAACAAATGATTTTAAATAATTTTATATAATTTGTTTGTAAAAGTTTCTTAAGATATAATACAGTTCTACTGAATTTATTTATTTAAGCTAGTATTGCAAAACTGGCCCAAAACTCCCAATTACTGGTGATTAGCAGATATAGAATTCACTTTCGCTACTTATTTGCTCTCCATTTACGCGTCAAAACTAAAAAATTATGCAGTTCCCAAAGCTGAGGTGTATTTCAAGCTCCCTAGACCTCCCGGACATAAAAACTTGCAGTAAGAAAAATTTGTTTAAATCTTGTTCTTACCTACTTCAAACACTTCATAGAATGATACTGAAATATTTAAATCAGAAATTATAATACTTTTTCTGTTTTGTAGTACAAATTGATATACATTTTGTTTTATCGTAAGGTTAGACTACTGTAGAGAGCTAAATTCGCGGATAAAATAATTAATAAATCCAGAACGACACACGATTTTAACACCTAAAACCATTAACCGTTAATGGGTCTGATATCGTAAAAGTTGATTTAGCCAAAGCCTGTTACTAAATGTTTTACGTATATTTGCACAAAAATTAAAAAGAGTAATGTATAAAAAAGTAAATTTGCATCTAATTAAATCGAAAATATAAAACATTAAAAGATTCAATAAATGCAAACAATTTATCAAATTCAAAATATAAAATGGTCAAATGTTATGATAATTTTATTATTCCATTACACTTCAATGCAACCTCAGTATTTTAATATTAATATTTTTTCTTTTAACAAAATAAATCTTTAAATCAATTTAGTTTTGTTGAGAATCACTATCTTCAAGATTCACTGTCTAATGAAGATTAATAATTCAACAATTCATGACAATTTTTAAAACTTTTTAAAATTTCTCTGTTAATTATGCCAGTTATTGATTTATGCAAGTATTGATGTATTGTTCTTAGCTAGATCTTTTTGTTATCTAGTAGTATAACTACTAGTGTTGAAGTACATATTTCTGTGTCCACACCAAGCGGTAAGAGATGGGTTGCGTATTTAGAAATGAAACATTGACTTTGCAAACTGAAGAACAATAATATTAATAATATTTTAATAATTATAATAATATTTGATGCTCGATTTGATTTTTTTCTTTTATTTATTTTGTATTGTTTAATTTAAGTTGTTTTCCGTTTTAGTTACTAATTTAATTTTAAATCAAATTTTATTTATATTTTTAATTGTTGATAATATGTTTGATGACTCACGTAACATACAGACAGTACGAAATAAAAATAAGCACAGCCGACATGCAGTAACATTGATTTAGAAAATTAATGCAATATAAAAATCTAGAACAAAGTCAAAACAAAAGAATCGTGGGAGGACCAATAAAAGGAGATAATCCATCAGAAACGTTGAGGATGTAAAAAAATAACAACAGCTAGCAGAACAGTTATTCTTAGATCTTCGTTCGAGCAAGTCGAGTTTATTTATTTAAATTAAACGCGTGTCGAGAGTTTTTGTTAATATGTTGGATTGTTTGGGAATAAAGCCCAACAATTATTAGTGTGGACTAGAGGTCCGATATTTCCAAGTTAGGAATTCATCTCCGCCACGCGTTTATTAAAGTGAGAAGCTGGCGAGTCTACAGAAATACGAAAGCTAAACATAATCATTATCAAGAAGCAGGTGCATTCGATCATTGAAGATAAGTGAAGAAGAGATCCCGGACAAGAAAAAGTTTTTAGTTTATAGAATCCGTGCTGGCCTACAAGTTGCGTGAGTCCTGATGTTTGTTATTTATTGTTTATTTACTCAGGTTGCAAAACAAATACCATTTTATATCATCAATTGTTTTATTTTCTACTTATAACCATTTACTTTCGAAGAACGTCTCGACCTATAAAAGAGATAGAGTTTAATAAAGAATAGCTAAGCACTACAATATATTGAAAAAACCAGCCATTTTATAAATCTGTGTTTCTTATGCAATAGTATATTAGAACTATTTGAAAATAGGTATTACAAATTGCCATTTATCACTGAACCTTAAATATGATGATTACAATCGAAATTAGTAGATTTAAAGATTTATTTAGTTTTGTCAAAAATATCTATTCCTCAAGTTTACCCCATTAATTCTATAATAGCTGCAGGAAAATCGACATCAATGTGTACTAAACAAACAACATACTCAAATAACAACATGAAAGATAATTCGAACATTTTGACGAAATCCGGATTATATAAGCTTATAATATTATATAGATGCTCTCAAAAGTACATTAGACATAAAAACAAAGATACCACACCTTTAACTTTTCTTTTTGATAACAGTTAAATTAAAATATACAAATCTTTCAAAACAACTAAATAAAGAATAGAGATGAAAACTGAAATACAATTGAAGTGAAGTTTAGGTCAAATAGAAAACTAAATTATTTATGTGCGGTTTTACTTTTAAAAAATCTACTTTTTTTTAGCGGATTTAAATTACAAAAAGAATACCAAATCGAATTTTAGTATTAATTAATTTATTAAATAGTTTTCAGGCTTATGTTGTAACAAATTATTAAGTCACGGAAAGTTGTTGAAAATATAACCAATTTAAAAAATTACAATCAGAGATTTGATCAACGATATAATAATTATGTTTCGATCTCATTAAATCAAACCAGGTGCATATAAAGAAATCCCCAAAAGTATCTAATTTTGATATTTTAATTCTATTTATATCTTTGATCTTTTCGATTTTAATAAGACGTTGAGGTACAGTGAGGACAGTTGTTACGTCAGGTTTTGAATTCTCTTCCTGGTATTCTGCTCCAATGTGATGTTTTCAACCTGCTCTACCTCATACATACTGTCATGCATAAGTCTTGCCGCTTTTAGCTCAATATTTGCTCTTAATAATATAACAAATTAGTAGAGTGAAATTTTTATAAAAATATATTTCCGTTTCCGGTAAAACTTCTATAAATAAAAGTACAAAGAAATTTGGAGGCTGCCAATAAATGTTCAAGAAGTCAATGTTTGAAATTGCAAGTTATACATTTGAATTTATAAATTAGGTGGAATTATTCAAATACTTGTAATTAGGTACAATTAATGAATATCACTCAAATCAAGAAAACACTCAAATTAACAAAGCATTCAGATTTTGAATATTTTCGAAAATAATTTTTTAGCAAAATCAGTTTTAGGCAAATACAATTTTGCTTGTTTTAGTCTTCCTATTCCACCTTAATCTCATTCAAGAGGTTGCGTAATATAAATATAGTACCAATTTGTTAATACAGAGTGTTGCCGTTCTCCAGACAACCAAGTTAAGAAATTGAATGCATAAATTCCATATATTACTTTCAAGATTTTCTTATCGAGAAGATTAATCAAGTTTCAATATAGAATTTAACAAAATTTAACGATGCTAGTATAAGTTCGACATTAACTACTAATAATTTTTAAACGTGCCAAGTAAAATATAAAATTTTATGATTATATTTTTTCCCACTTTTACAGGTTGCTTTATAGCAATCACGTTTAAGTAGTTTTTGTAAACAGCCATGTGGTTTTACTATAGTTTATATAATCAGCAAGTTATTATACACCTTTATAAGCAAGAAGGACAAATAATATAAAGAATACATCAAAACGAAATGTTGGTGCCGAGGTTGAATTATAGCGCTGTTCGAATACACACACACACATATCCAAGGAACTTCTATTGATGTTAAGTTGCTGAAAAACTACATCAAAGAAGTATAATTTATGGTGTACTTTCATAAAATGAGAATTTTATTCATTATTTTTTTATATAGCTATAGAAAACTGTTCCTGCATACTTGTGTGTTTATATAACGAAGTTTACCTGCTACCAATTAGTAGTATGACAATTATTTGTAAAATTAAGTACAACTATGTCAACTTACTTGAAGTGATTCTAAAACAAAACAAAATTATATGGTACAAATTATAGGAAGCATGTGCACATTAGAACTTAACTTGTGTGTCTGTAAATAGAACGTATGTTAAAATGTCATAAGTTATCAGTAGAACAATGAAGACAATGTCTATATTATTCTAGCTAAGCTTCCCAACAATGGAAGCAAACTGTGGTGAAGAGACTTATTATATTGAAAATGTATGAATGCGGATAAAAGTTTCAAAAAAGTATATTAATGCTGATCTCAGTTTTTTATGAGAGCTATACATAGTAAGGTGCATGTAATGTAATGTAAATCAAAAATGTAAAATACAAAAAGTAATCAAGTTATTTTTAATACAACGAAATTTACTTAAAATTTCAAATATGTTTTAAAGTTATGCCGCACTTTGCATACTTTAATAGTTATAAAGAGAGTCCAGATGTGAACAATACGAATCATTGGCACGAGCTTAACATTTATATAACCAGGATGAACGTGTCAAGTGCATTTTTGTATATGCGTATTCACTTGATATGAATCACTTGTAATTTATAAATCAAAAATTTTGATTAAATTGTATTTTTCATTAAATTAGATGTTATAAAATATTATACCTATAGAAAATTATTCTTGGGTTATAGCAAATTATAATATAGAGCAGTGATAACAAAAAAGATTATGCTCATTTGGATATGTATATATTTAATGTCAAAGATGTCGATACAAATGATTACTAGCAACCAATAAGTTTGTGCTTAAATCGTTAGTCGAGCGATGACCGAGGAAGCAATTATTTGTAAAAAAAATCTACATATTTCAACAACGAGGGCGAGAAATGAGAGAAAAACGTATTTATCAATTTAAAAAATACTTGATTGGTTTCCAAAATACTTGTTTTTATTGAATACATTTCCGATGAATAATTTTTAAATAAAGAAATTACAAATTTTTTCTCAATAATTTCTCAAGTGAACGGCAAATTTGTAAAATTTAAAATTTGATATTAAGCCTAAAAATCGTTCACCCACACAGTTATTTCTGTAGAAGTCACTATCCTCAGGCAAAATGCCAATTCTGGCAGAAGATACTTTTAAACTTCGCTGGGGGCAGCGATTCACATTTACTATCAGCATAAAATACTTTAAATGACACAAATATTTATATCATTATACAATGTTTGTGCGCTGTAAATTATTGCAAAATGTTAAATTTTTCAGTTTAGGTACACAAGGTTTGCGAATTACTAACTATTAAATAAAGATTTACATAATATTAATGCCACTTATAGTAATCTGTTCATTTGCGTGCAGCAAAATTATTGTTTTAAAGTTGAATTTATATCTGGAATTATAAAACAATATCTACATAGCTGATTATCTTGATTTTTGACTGATGCTAAGTGTTCATTAAGGAAAGAATATTGTACACATTGAATTGTTTCTATGTAGTAGATCTACTCCACTATATATATAGTTTTTTATTTGTGAATATTTGTAACCTTAACTCAAGCAACAAAGAATAATATCAATTTAAATAGTATATATAATATTCATTTGTTATTAAAATGCCAAGTTTTTGTTTGAACTTCCAAGTCATGTCAACGTTCTTTACCGGCAAGGTTCAAATTCTATTTATATAAACTTTTGATATACGAGGTTAAATCAAAAACGAAATAAACTAAAAATTACTTAAATATTTCATTTATGTATGATCTTACTTGTACGATTACAAATATTAAAAGAGTTAATAAATAATAAAGAAGCGTATAAATTTATGTTTTTACCACAAGTTTAATTGCATTGGGAAAAAAAGTTGCGTGAATAGCTGAACGATTTGAGTGCTACTTAGTTTCTCATGCCAAGAGTCACGGATTCAATTCTCGAGATGTACAGTCCTTCATTCACTAACTACGGTTTCAAAAAACGATATTATTACAAACTGACTTATAGATAGATAATAAAATAATTACAAATAAGAATTAGAGGTATTGAAGCAAATAAAGGTATTGAAAAAGTGCTGTATATTACTTTTTGCATTATATTTTTTTTGATTCTGCTATTTATTTTTTCATTTTTATTAACTTTCTAAGTATTACAATCGAGTTTAATTAAATGCTTTACTTTGTATTCTCCAGATTTTTCATTTTACGTTTTAATATATTTTATAATAATATATTTTAATATTTTATTTTTCTCTTCACAATTAATTAAACAAAATATTTAATCTATATTATTGTATTTTATATTGACTGTTTTACAATTATGTCAAATTACTTTAGAAAAACCAAAAAATGCACAAACACTTTTTAGAACTAAAATGTTCTTAGTTAACACAATATAAATACACCGTATATATATTGTCGTGTTTCGAAAACCATAGAAACATTAATTGAAAGTGAGAAGTACAAGACTTGGGCTGACGCCTTCACGCCGAATAGACGGGACGAACATCATTCCCGCAATAATAATTTAATTTTGATTTTTAATAAAACAAAAGTAAGTTTATTTAAAATGAATATTGTTTTGTTTGTTTTAATTGTGTTGAAGTGGATGTTGAGAACATAAAAATTGGAAGAAATTGTGATAATTTTGGTCGTTCAGCGCATAAAATTACATCGCAACAAATTTGTTTAACCAGACGCCAGCTGGAATACCATATGCGAAGCGAGCGCGCTCGTGAAGCCAAAGTAAAATACCACACGAAAGGTAACAAATTATAGAAGCATTTTAAATTACGATTTAAAAGAATTTGAAGAATCTCATGCTAAGTAAAAATCTGTGTAATCTCAACTATTTTCATAAGAGGGTGAAAATACATGAATTTGTAAAGTTGGGGGCATAACAATATTTACTATACTATGGCATCATTAGGCGATGAACTAGTTATCGAGTAAGTAGAGGGGTAGGACCAGTTCTGGATCAATTTTTTCAAAATTTTATGTTAAATTAAGTAAAATTAAATTTACAAATCACGAAAATTGTCAAATGAAGGCATAACCAGAACAATTAATATTTAAAATTTAATTATTTATTGTATTTTTAATTATTTGAACTTAATAATCAAATAAAAATTTTGTTTCATAGTTTGAAAATGTAATAAGTTTAGTTCAAAGGATGTTAATATCAATGGCAGGTAAATATAGAAGACTACTTTGAATTTCACTACCTATAAATTGTTTAAAATTTTTATATTCATTGTTTTGAAAATTTGATACAAAGGAAAAGTTTTTTGAAAGTTAGTAAATATTATGATTTGGTACTGTGTAGTACATAGAGATGAGCAAAGATGACAATTTCTTTGAGCTGACTATGTAAATTAATACTAAGATATTATGAATGTTGGTTAATATTTTGCACTATCGTGTAAATTATATATAAAATTTATGAGTTTGGAGTAAATAGCTATTTGGATGGTAATTAAAAAATTATATTATGAAAATTGTTAAAAATTAATGTTTTGTTAATCAAATATTAAACTTCTGTATAATAGATTTGTGTTGAAAAGTGAAATACTTTGGTGCTTTTATAAATATTTATATAATTTAATGTGTTTTTAACTAGCTAAGATGATAGATTTATTCAAAATAATTAGAATTATTGATGATAATAATAAATTAATATAATATTTTTTAAAATTCCATAATAAAGCGAATGGGCGATGAGTTGTTGATTTATTTGTTTTAGATATTATTGTTCATTTATAACAGTAGATGTTAATTTGTAAGTTTTGACGAGATGTGCACACAAATCTATTATTAGTACCTATAATATGTTCAAGTTATTAATTTATATTCCCATTATTGTGAAAAATAATGTTATGCAACAATTGAATGACTTTAAATAATTTGCAATAGGTACTGAAAATAATTTAAAACTTCATTCAATATTTTCAATCGTTGTTAAGTATTCAAAACATTTCACAAGATTTTCAGTAAAAAATGTTTAACATCTGTAAAGGGTTGTACAGTGCATATACTTAATTTAAAATTATTCAAGAGGATTTGTCAGGTTATTTTTATCTCAGGAAAGGGTATAAAAGAATGTTGAAATTGTTAAATTTTAATGATTAGTATTAAATTAAACATAAACTGAACAGAAACGTTAAAATAATAAATTTTAACCGTAAAGTAAAGCTTTCACAAGTAGAAAATTAATATTTAAAAAACAATAACGACATTAATTTACCACATTAACAGGTTAGGACTAAAAAAATTGATAAAAACTTTTGTAAGATAAAAATTACACTGAGAATTGAAAAAAGAAGAAAAAATAAAATTAAATTATAAAAATTTGATTCAATTTAAAATAAATAATAATAATGCGATATATTATAAAACTCTATTTTATGATTATTTTCAATCTTCAGTCGGTTGTACTTAGGAAAAAATAAAAAATAATAAGAAAACAAGAGAATATATTATATTATGCAATACAAATTGAAAAATTAAAAAATAATCAAGAAAATGTTAGAAATTAATATGGATCGAATATGACTTATCAAGCAAAACCAAAGTACTAATCTAAACAATGTCACATGCTTAAACAAATTTTTAAAGGTTATGTATATATAAGAAGATTCTAAAACTGCACTGCTGTTATTTGAAGTCAACCGCCCTGCAACTTTATTTATTTTTAAGTACATTTTTAATAGATGGTTAGGAAAGGTCAAGGTTAAAATTTTACTGACCTGGCTCAGCGCAAAAATAAGGATAAGTCTTATATTTAAAGTCATTCGTTTAGATTAAGCTGAATAATTGTAAAACAATAATCAATAGATAAGTGGTTTATGTAGTGTAACTCGATATTACTCGAGTAGAGGGGTAGGACCAGTTCTGGATCAATTTTTTCAAAATTTTTCTAAGTCCCGAAATATGAAAAATTCTTCTAAGTCCCGAAATGTAAAAATGTTTCTAAGTTCTAATCTAATGCTTATCATAGGTATTTTAAGATTTTATTGTAATTGATAATCACTTAAGTGTTTTGTATCATGATACAAAAATGTGCACTTAATATTAGAAAGTCTATAGGGCCACTTAAATTAATATCGCTAATCAAAGTATTTTAAGTACTTGTGATAAAAAAAAGCACTTAAATATATTTTTGATAATATAAACAAATGATCCATTAACTTTCTTCCGGCATATTGTTTCTGGATTATATAAACCCTGTAATATTTTTCTAAGTTCTAATCTAATGCTTATCATAGGTATTATAAGAATTTATTGCAATTGATAATCACTTAAGTGTTTTGCATGATGATACAAAAAATGTGCACTTAATATTAGAAAGTCTATAAGGTCACTCAAATTAATATCGCTTATCAAAGTAGTTTAACTACTGGAACCAAATAAGCACTTAAATATATTTTGATAATATAAATACGAATAACCCATTAACGTGTATATACCCTGCAAAATAAATTTTTTTCATCATCACAGTCCAAGTCGTCTTGACAGCAATATCGTGCATAACATTCAACATACTCAAAAAAATGGATACAAAAGTAGAAGTCAAAACTTTGAAGAGATCTGCAGAAACATTTCAAACAAGTAAGTTGTATTGAAATTAGTAGTAGTAACTTAAATAACTGTTAGGAGGTAGGTATGTGTTTTTAGACACTAGTCTAGGGATACATACCTAACCCTTATCAGTTTAATTTTTTCATATTATATTTATATTTCTCTATTAATTTGTATTTCTATTTTTTTCAGAAAATACTCCGAATAAAGGACCTAAAATAATGCATGTGCTGAAGCTAATTCATGTAACAAAATACGCATTAAATAAATCCCAAACAAAATTTATAGCTATAGGTATTGATGTTGAAAATTGGATTCCAATGTTACAAATCAGTGGATCAAATGGTATCACTATACCATTAAGCTGTGAGGATTGGGATATGTTAACCAACGACGTTAATGTCAATCAAATTAAAATTTTTTTAAAAAATGGTGGTTTAGATCCTATGGAAAATGCTGACAGCGGATTTAAAGTCACCGGACAATTGTATAATAAGAACTACGTAATACAATTGAAGAAAAATGATTTTTATATTTGCGTGGCTGAAATTACGATGATTAGGTTGCTAGAAATTTTACCATTAATAAATTTGTACATTGGAGAAATTGCGGGATTCCATCTAAAAGAATTCTACCACGAAGTACTTTATGGATGCATTGAAATAGGTGGATACGTGTTCCTTAATTTCGATAGAATGGCGAAATCTCTATCATATTACCAAGGAATAAACTCGATATGTTTAATCGAATTATTATATATGTTTCCAGAAGTAATTAAGAAAAATTTGAATGAATTGATGCAATATTAAAATGTATTGTAGCATATCATTAATGTAGTTTGATTCATAATAAAAAATACTATGTATTATAACACTGTTATTCTTTACCCTTATATATATAAATTACTGAGTTCATATCTGCTTAGTCATAACTATTTTTGGAACGTAGCTGATACGCATAGCAAAAATGAATTCGACTATAATCATTATTTCATTAGCCCAAGTTTTAAATAATACTTTGTACGTATCAGCCCCTACGAGCGTGGAAAATATTACAATATGTTTAAATTATATTAAAAGGTATGGTTTGGATAATCTTAATGAAGCACTATGCTTAAAATGGTTTCCGATGGAATATAAAAAAAGTAGAAATGGGTCAACATTCTTATATCACTTAACTGAACCCCGAATATTTTTATTATACAAATTACGATTTATTCATATTTATCATATTCATAAACAGAATCATGTAAAATTAATACATATGCAGAGGTATCAGCAGGAAAATTTTTTTTGTTTTCTATTTCCAATTTTAAACTTAATACAGGTTCGTGAACCAGTTCGTTTTGCTTTGATGCATCTACAACGAAAATCAGGCTTTGACCGAACTGCTTAAAATCTAATAACGGTTCACAAAACTGCTTATTTAAAAACTTCTTTTGAAATGATACATAATCATCATAAGCCAACACGTATCAACATTTAGAAAAATCATTATTTCTTTTTTTCGTATGAAATTCGATTCTGATTAATGAAAGCTGTAACGTCTGATATTCCACATTGTGAGAAAGTACTTGCATCCGAAGCAAGATTGTTTCGTTTACTTGTTCAAAATTCGGTAAACATTAAAGCTTTACGTAGGAGAGGAGGCTCTATAGTAAATAACGTGAAACGTCAAAGTGATCGAATTAAATGGGAAGAAGTACATTCTACCTTTAAGAACCGCATAAGAACAGGTGTAATTATTAATTTAAAACATGTGGATCCTATCACCTTTCTAGAAGATGTTCAGTTTCTTTACGCCGCCAGAGTAAAAAATACGTTAAAGTCCCAACCGCTACTAAAAATTAATGTTGATTTATGCTGTGAGTTTTCCAATCATACAGGTGACGAAATTATTAAAGAATTGAAACACTTTAATACTCCTAATGCTATAGTGGATTCGACTACATATTTGAAGGAATGGTGGAGTTCAAATGTTCAAGATAATATTTCAGTACAATTGGAAGATTTTCAAGAACGGGGTAGTGGCTGGAGTTTAACCAGCATAATAAACGTAGCTGTTAATTTTAATCGACATGAACCATTCAAAGGATCATCATACATACCCTTTAACTAAAGACATCGCAAATAAGAAAACATGCATCAACATTAGGAATGAAGATCAGGCATGTTTTACCTGGGCAGTGATATCAGCATTATATCCTACACAAATAAATAATAATAGAATATCTTCATACCCTCACTATTCTGATGTTCTAAATCTAGAAGGAATTTCATTGCCAATGACTCTAGACCAAATTAAAAAATTCGAAAAGAAAAATAATATTTCTATAAATGTTTTCATATTAAAACCTATTGGAAAACGTCACGATGTCGTACCCACCTTACTAACGAAGAATTTTACAACAGATGATAAACACATTAATCTGCTTTTACTGGAAGATTCTTATAATAAGGATAATGATACAGAAGACGATGAGAATGAAGAGGATGCTGATGATATCCCTACAATAAAATACCACTTCTGCTGGATTAAAAATCTCAGCAGATTAGTCAATACTCAGCTGAATCAAAATCGCCATAAAAAAAGAATATGCAACAGATGTCTTCATTATTTCAAAACTGATGAGAAATTGAAAAACCATGAGGTTGATTGCGGAAACATTAATAATTGTAAGGTTCACATGCCTGACCATGGTGATGTAGTAAAATTTACGAATTTTAAAAATAAGGAGAAGGTACCATTCGTTATATATATATGGATATGGAAAGTATTTGAAACTTATAAATGAGCAACGTGGTGTAAAAACTCGAATGTATCAAGAACATGTAGCATTTAGTGTAGGATATTACTTCAAGTGTAATAACGATAATTCATTATCTTATTATAGAAGTTATCGTGGAAGTGATTGTGCTAAATGGTTTGCTACCGAACTTCAACAAATTGTCGAAGATGTTGAGCCCAGTATATTGGGCTGCACAACCTATGTCTTTATCTTCAAAGGAGGAGCAAGATTTTCAACGAGCTACTACCTGCCATATATGTGATAAAAAGTTTAAACCTAATAACTTTAAAGTGCGTGATCATAACCACATAACTTCGGAATTTCGAGGTGCAGCTCATAACGAATGCAACATTAACTATTATGACTCAAAAACGATACCTGTTATTGCCCACAACTTATCAAATTATGATAGCCATTTCCTAATTAGAGATATTACACTACAAATTGAAGGAAGGGTATTTCTACTTCCAGTGAACAAAGATAGATACATTTCATTTACTAAATATATAAAGGATAGTAAAATCATGTTTAGATTTATTGACTCATTCAGGTTTCTACCATATAGTTTGGATAAATTAGCATCGTATTTAACTGAATTAAAAAATGTTAAAAGTGAATACCCAAACAACCTTCAATATAATTTAATGAGGCGTAAATGGATATTCCCTTATGATTATATAAAGTGTGCTGCTAATCTTGAGGAACCTGAATTACCAGAAAAATCTAAATTCTACAATCGACTAACGGAAAGCACAATAAAAGATGAAGAGTATTCTCATGCTCAAAACGTTTGGAAAAAGTTCAACATTCAAAATTTAGGGAAGTACTCTGACTTATATTTAAAGACAGATGTACTGCTATTGACTGATGTTTTTGAGAATTTCCGCGATACTTGTTTTAATGCTTATGAACTAGACCCTGCACATTATGTATCAGCTCCAGGTCTTACTTGGGATAGTATGTTGAAATTAACCAAGGTCGAGTTGCATCTGATCACAGACATCGATATGTTAATGTTTGTTGAGCGAGGTATTCGAGGAGGTATCTCTCAATACAGTAATCGGTATGCAAAAGCTAATAACAAATACATGCCTAATTACGACCAGACTCAACCCGACATTTATCTTCAATACTACGATGTCAATAATTGTAAGTATATTTTCTTTAAAAATATCATTTTTATGATTTACTTATGTTTCTTTCAGTATATGGTTGGGCTATGAGCGAATTTTTACCAAGCGGAAATTTTTCGTGGCGTAAAAATACCGATATAGATGTGAGTCAAACCCCCGATGATAGCAGTATAGGCTTTATTTTGGAGGTAGACTTAGAGTATTCAGACACATTACACGATGAACACAGCGATCTACTTCTATGCCCTGAGCATCGAGCACCACCCAACTGTAGACAAAAGAAGCTTCTCACAACTCTTTTTTAATAAGGAACGCTACGTTATTCATTACCGAGCACTCAAACAAGCTCTAGAATATGGTATGAAAATCTTAAAAATCCATAGAGTACTAGAATTTGAACAATCGGCATGGTTGAAACCCTATATAATCAATTCGGTATACCCCTTGTAAATAAAAAAGTACCAGGACTAATGAAAGATGAGAACAATGGTCAGATTATGACTGAGTTTGTAGGTCTTAGATCTAAAATGTACAGTATACGTGTGAAGGGTGAAGACGCTGTTAAAAAGGCCAAGGGTGTTAAAAATTACGCAGTAAAAACTAGAATTTCTTTTAATGATTATATAGATAGTTTAATTAACAATAAGCTAATTTTAAGGGAGTAAAATAATATTAGGTCTGTAAACCATATTGTGTATAGTATTAGTTAAACGAAAATTGCTCTGAGTTCAAACGATGAGATGAGGACTAATGCTAAAAATGAATTTGAACCATATTGTGTCTGAGGTATTAGGAAGCATACATCTCATCTCATCGTTTGAACTCAGAGCAATTTTCGTTTAACTAATACTATACACAATATGGTTTACAGACCTAATATTATTTTACTCCCTTAAAATTAGCTTATTGTTAATTAAACTATCTATATAATCATTAAAAGAAATTCTAGTTTTTACTGCGTAATTTTTAACACCCTTGGCCTTTTTAACAGCGTCTTCACCCTTCACACGTATACTGTACATTTTAGATCTAAGACCTACAAACTCAGTCATAATCTGACCATTGTTCTCATCTTTCATTAGTCCTGGTACTTTTTTATTTACAAGGGGTATACCGAATTGATTATATAGGGTTTCAACCATGCCGATTGTTCAAATTCTAGTACTCTATGGATTTTTAAGATTTTCATACCATATTCTAGAGCTTGTTTGAGTGCTCGGTAATGAATAACGTAGCGTTCCTTATTAAAAAAGAGTTGTGAGAAGCTTCTTTTGTCTACAGTTGGGTGGTGCTCGATGCTCAGGGCATAGAAGTAGATCGCTGTGTTCATCGTGTAATGTGTCTGAATACTCTAAGTCTACCTCCAAAATAAAGCCTATACTGCTATCATCGGGGGTTTGACTCACATCTATATCGGTATTTTTACGCCACGAAAAATTTCCGCTTGGTAAAAATTCGCTCGTAGCCCAACCATATACTGAAAGAAACATAAGTAAATCATAAAAATGATATTTTTAAAGAAAATATACTTACAATTATTGACATCGTAGTATTGAAGATAAATGTCGGGTTGAGTCTGGTCGTAATTAGGCATGTATTTGTTATTAGCTTTTGCATACCGATTACTGTATTGAGAGATACCTCCTCGAATACCTCGCTCAACAAACATTAACATATCGATGTCTGTGATCAGATGCAACTCGACCTTGGTTAATTTCAACATACTATCCCAAGTAAGACCTGGAGCTGATACATAATGTGCAGGGTCTAGTTCATAAGCATTAAAACAAGTATCGCGGAAATTCTCAAAAACATCAGTCAATAGCAGTACATCTGTCTTTAAATATAAGTCAGAGTACTTCCCTAAATTTTGAATGTTGAACTTTTTCCAAACGTTTTGAGCATGAGAATACTCTTCATCTTTTATTGTGCTTTCCGTTAGTCGATTGTAGAATTTAGATTTTTCTGGTAATTCAGGTTCCTCAAGATTAGCAGCACACTTTATATAATCATAAGGGAATATCCATTTACGCCTCATTAAATTATATTGAAGGTTGTTTGGGTATTCACTTTTAACATTTTTTAATTCAGTTAAATACGATGCTAATTTATCCAAACTATATGGTAGAAACCTGAATGAGTCAATAAATCTAAACATGATTTTACTATCCTTTATATATTTAGTAAATGAAATGTATCTATCTTTGTTCACTGGAAGTAGAAATACCCTTCCTTCAATTTGTAGTGTAATATCTCTAATTAGGAAATGGCTATCATAATTTGATAAGTTGTGGGCAATAACAGGTATCGTTTTTGAGTCATAATAGTTAATGTTGCATTCGTTATGAGCTGCACCTCGAAATTCCGAAGTTATGTGGTTATGATCACGCACTTTAAAGTTATTAGGTTTAAACTTTTTATCACATATATGGCAGGTAGTAGCTCGTTGAAAATCTTGCTCCTCCTTTGAAGATAAAGACATAGGTTGTGCAGCCCAATATACTGGGCTCAACATCTTCGACAATTTGTTGAAGTTCGGTAGCAAACCATTTAGCACAATCACTTCCACGATAACTTCTATAATAAGATAATGAATTATCGTTATTACACTTGAAGTAATATCCTACACTAAATGCTACATGTTCTTGATACATTCGAGTTTTTACACCACGTTGCTCATTTATAAGTTTCAAATACTTTCCATATCCATATATATATAACGAATGGTACCTTCTCCTTATTTTTAAAATTCGTAAATTTTACTACATCACCATGGTCAGGCATGTGAACCTTACAATTATTAATGTTTCCGCAATCAACCTCATGGTTTTTCAATTTCTCATCAGTTTTGAAATAATGAAGACATCTGTTGCATATTCTTTTTTTATGGCGATTTTGATTCAGCTGAGTATTGACTAATCTGCTGAGATTTTTAATCCAGCAGAAGTGGTATTTTATTGTAGGGATATCATCAGCATCCTCTTCATTCTCATCGTCTTCTGTATCATTATCCTTATTATAAGAATCTTCCAGTAAAAGCAGATTAATGTGTTTATCATCTGTTGTAAAATTCTTCGTTAGTAAGGTGGGTACGACATCGTGACGTTTTCCAATAGGTTTTAATATGAAAACATTTATAGAAATATTATTTTTCTTTTCGAATTTTTTAATTTGGTCTAGAGTCATTGGCAATGAAATTCCTTCTAGATTTAGAACATCAGAATAGTGAGGGTATGAAGATATTCTATTATTATTTATTTGTGTAGGATATAATGCTGATATCACTGCCCAGGTAAAACATGCCTGATCTTCATTCCTAATGTTGATGCATGTTTTCTTATTTGCGATGTCTTTAGTTAAAGGGTATGTATGATGATCCTTTGAATGGTTCATGTCGATTAAAATTAACAGCTACGTTTATTATGCTGGTTAAACTCCAGCCACTACCCCGTTCTTGAAAATCTTCCAATTGTACTGAAATATTATCTTGAACATTTGAACTCCACCATTCCTTCAAATATGTAGTCGAATCCACTATAGCATTAGGAGTATTAAAGTGTTTCAATTCTTTAATAATTTCGTCACCTGTATGATTGGAAAACTCACAGCATAAATCAACATTAATTTTTAGTAGCGGTTGGGACTTTAACGTATTTTTTACTCTGGCGGCGTAAAGAAACTGAACATCTTCTAGAAAGGTGATAGGATCCACATGTTTTCAATTAATAATTACACCTGTTCTTATGCGGTTCTTAAAGGTAGAATGTACTTCTTCCCATTTAATTCGATCACTTTGACGTTTCACGTTATTTACTATAGAGCCTCCTCTCCTACGTAAAGCTTTAATGTTTACCGAATTTTGAACAAGTAAACGAAACAATCTTGCTTCGGATGCAAGTACTTTCTCACAATGTGGAATATCAGACGTTACAGCTTTCATTAATCAGAATCGAATTTCATACGAAAAAAAGAAATAATGATTTTTCTAAATGTTGATACGTGTTGGCTTATGATGATTATGTATCATTTCAAAAGAAGTTTTTAAATAAGCAGTTTTGTGAACCGTTATTAGATTTTAAGCAGTTCGGTCAAAGCCTGATTTTCGTTGTAGATGCATCAAAGCAAAACGAACTGGTTCACGAACCTGTATTAAGTTTAAAATTGGAAATAGAAAACAAAAAAAATTTTCCTGCTGATACCTCTGCATATGTATTAATTTTACATGATTCTGTTTATGAATATGATAAATATGAATAAATCGTAATTTGTATAATAAAAATATTCGGGGTTCAGTTAAGTGATATAAGAATGTTGACCCATTTCTACTTTTTTTATATTCCATCGGAAACCATTTTAAGCATAGTGCTTCATTAAGATTATCCAAACCATACCTTTTAATATAATTTAAACATATTGTAATATTTTCCACGCTCGTAGGGGCTGATACGTACAAAGTATTATTTAAAACTTGGGCTAATGAAATAATGATTATAGTCGAATTCATTTTTGCTATGCGTATCAGCTACGTTCCAAAAATAGTTATGACTAAGCAGATATGAACTCAGTAATTTATATATATAAGGGTAAAGAATAACAGTGTTATAATACATAGTATTTTTTATTATGAATCAAACTACATTAATGATATGCTACAATACATTTTAATCTTGCATCAATTCATTCAAATTTTTCTTAATTACTTCTGGAAACATATATAATAATTCGATTAAACATATCGAGTTTATTCCTTGGTAATATGATAGAGATTTCGCCATTCTATCGAAATTAAGGAACACGTATCCACCTATTTCAATGCATCCATAAAGTACTTCGTGGTAGAATTCTTTTAGATGGAATCCCGCAATTTCTCCAATGTACAAATTTATTAATGGTAAAATTTCTAGCAACCTAATCATCGTAATTTCAGCCACGCAAATATAAAAATCATTTTTCTTCAATTGTATTACGTAGTTCTTATTATACAATTGTCCGGTGACTTTAAATCCGCTGTCAGCATTTTCCATAGGATCTAAACCACCATTTTTAAAAAAAATTTTAATTTGATTGACATTAACGTCGTTGGTTAACATATCCCAATCCTCACAGCTTAATGGTATAGTGATACCATTTGATCCACTGATTTGTAACATTGGAATCCAATTTTCAACATCAATACCTATAGCTATAAATTTTGTTTGGGATTTATTTAATGCGTATTTTGTTACATGAATTAGCTTCAGCACATGCATTATTTTAGGTCCTTTATTCGGAGTATTTTCTGAAAAAAATAGAAATACAAATTAATAGAGAAATATAAATATAATATGAAAAAATTAAACTGATAAGGGTTAGGTATGTATCCCTAGACTAGTGTCTAAAAACACATACCTACCTCCTAACAGTTATTTAAGTTACTACTACTAATTTCAATACAACTTACTTGTTTGAAATGTTTCTGCAGATCTCTTCAAAGTTTTGACTTCTACTTTTGTATCCATTTTTTTGAGTATGTTGAATGTTATGCACGATATTGCTGTCAAGACGACTTGGACTGTGATGATGAAAAAAATTTATTTTGCAGGGTATATACACGTTAATGGGTTATTCGTATTTATATTATCAAAATATATTTAAGTGCTTATTTGGTTCCAGTAGTTAAACTACTTTGATAAGCGATATTAATTTGAGTGACCTTATAGACTTTCTAATATTAAGTGCACATTTTTTGTATCATCATGCAAAACACTTAAGTGATTATCAATTGCAATAAATTCTTATAATACCTATGATAAGCATTAGATTAGAACTTAGAAAAATATTACAGGGTTTATATAATCCAGAAACAATATGCCGGAAGAAAGTTAATGGATCATTTGTTTATATTATCAAAAATATATTTAAGTGCTTTTTTTTATCACAAGTACTTAAAATACTTTGATTAGCGATATTAATTTAAGTGGCCCTATAGACTTTCTAATATTAAGTGCACATTTTTGTATCATGATACAAAACACTTAAGTGATTATCAATTACAATAAAATCTTAAAATACCTATGATAAGCATTAGATTAGAACTTAGAAACATTTTTACATTTCGGGACTTAGAAGAATTTTTCATATTTCGGGACTTAGAAAAATTTTGAAAAAATTGATCCAGAACTGGTCCTACCCCTCTACTCGAGTAATATCGAGTTACACTACATAAACCACTTATCTATTGATTATTGTTTTACAATTATTCAGCTTAATCTAAACGAATGACTTTAAATATAAGACTTATCCTTATTTTTGCGCTGAGCCAGGTCAGTAAAATTTTAACCTTGACCTTTCCTAACCATCTATTAAAAATGTACTTAAAAATAAATAAAGTTGCAGGGCGGTTGACTTCAAATAACAGCAGTGCAGTTTTAGAATCTTCTTATATATACATAACCTTTAAAAATTTGTTTAAGCATGTGACATTGTTTAGATTAGTACTTTGGTTTTGCTTGATAAGTCATATTCGATCCATATTAATTTCTAACATTTTCTTGATTATTTTTTAATTTTTCAATTTGTATTGCATAATATAATATATTCTCTTGTTTTCTTATTATTTTTTATTTTTTCCTAAGTACAACCGACTGAAGATTGAAAATAATCATAAAATAGAGTTTTATAATATATCGCATTATTATTATTTATTTTAAATTGAATCAAATTTTTATAATTTAATTTTATTTTTTCTTCTTTTTTCAATTCTCAGTGTAATTTTTATCTTACAAAAGTTTTTATCAATTTTTTTAGTCCTAACCTGTTAATGTGGTAAATTAATGTCGTTATTGTTTTTTAAATATTAATTTTCTACTTGTGAAAGCTTTACTTTACGGTTAAAATTTATTATTTTAACGTTTCTGTTCAGTTTATGTTTAATTTAATACTAATCATTAAAATTTAACAATTTCAACATTCTTTTATACCCTTTCCTGAGATAAAAATAACCTGACAAATCCTCTTGAATAATTTTAAATTAAGTATATGCACTGTACAACCCTTTACAGATGTTAAACATTTTTTACTGAAAATCTTGTGAAATGTTTTGAATACTTAACAACGATTGAAAATATTGAATGAAGTTTTAAATTATTTTCAGTACCTATTGCAAATTATTTAAAGTCATTCAATTGTTGCATAACATTATTTTTCACAATAATGGGAATATAAATTAATAACTTGAACATATTATAGGTACTAATAATAGATTTGTGTGCACATCTCGTCAAAACTTACAAATTAACATCTACTGTTATAAATGAACAATAATATCTAAAACAAATAAATCAACAACTCATCGCCCATTCGCTTTATTATGGAATTTTAAAAAATATTATATTAATTTATTATTATCATCAATAATTCTAATTATTTTGAATAAATCTATCATCTTAGCTAGTTAAAAACACATTAAATTATATAAATATTTATAAAAGCACCAAAGTATTTCACTTTTCAACACAAATCTATTATACAGAAGTTTAATATTTGATTAACAAAACATTAATTTTTAACAATTTTCATAATATAATTTTTTAATTACCATCCAAATAGCTATTTACTCCAAACTCATAAATTTTATATATAATTTACACGATAGTGCAAAATATTAACCAACATTCATAATATCTTAGTATTAATTTACATAGTCAGCTCAAAGAAATTGTCATCTTTGCTCATCTCTATGTACTACACAGTACCAAATCATAATATTTACTAACTTTCAAAAAACTTTTCCTTTGTATCAAATTTTCAAAACAATGAATATAAAAATTTTAAACAATTTATAGGTAGTGAAATTCAAAGTAGTCTTCTATATTTACCTGCCATTGATATTAACATCCTTTGAACTAAACTTATTACATTTTCAAACTATGAAACAAAATTTTTATTTGATTATTAAGTTCAAATAATTAAAAATACAATAAATAATTAAATTTTAAATATTAATTGTTCTGGTTATGCCTTCATTTGACAATTTTCGTGATTTGTAAATTTAATTTTACTTAATTTAACATAAAATTCTTAAGTACTTGCTGTTAAACATATTTAAAGTATCGACTTGATCACTAGTATTGACTTGATTTTATTATAACATTTATTATTTATTACTTTGGTATCAAAATTGTTTAAATTTTTTTTACTCTCATAACTTGCCTGTCATTACCAATCACAAATACGACATTACCAATTTCTTTTTTTATTTTTTATGTAATCGAATCATTTTAATCATTATTTTTAAGTTTTCAAAATTTACAATTTTATTAAATTAACTTGCAAATTATTTTAGAGCTCCATGATACGATTAGTGATTTCTCTCGGTTCAACTAATTTAAAATAGGTATGAGTAGACTTTTATTATTTGCTTTCTTGATCTCTCTATGTATGCAGTACAATATTTTTCGTCACCATTCTCTTCATTTTATTTATCTTAATTTATTTGCTTCAACTACTCAAATAAATAATAAACTTAAATTAAAATTACTCCGGGGTTGTATGTTTCTACAGCAAGGTTATTTTATTTATAAATTCTTACTCTTTGCTCTTTGATTTGGAAAGTTATCTTAAATATTTAAAGTTATTTTTAAATTAAACTTATCCATAATCTCTGTTCCAACTTTGTTTATAAAACTAATTTTTGTAATAATATTGTTCAATATAAAATTAAACGACAGCTTGCCAAACACATCTGTCGTGAACCAATTATTATTGTCATCAATAATAATTCACGTATACTTTTAGCTCTGTTGTAATTCAATATTAAAATTTATTATATTGTTGTTATTTTACTATTTCAATCTAAGTTACTTAATTCTAAATTCATTTCTCTTAATTTCCCTTCTTTGAAATTCTTTTGTTTCTATTTTCAATTTCAATTATTAATTTTTAATTTATGTATTGAATGAACTACTTACAATGTAAGACTTGCTTTTACTTCCTGTAGCAAGGTAGTTGCAACGATATACCCCAGGCCTGTTGTTGACACTCAACGTGGGCCTAAAATTAAAAAAACTTATTAGAAAGGAAATATTATAAATATATCAAATTTCTCTGTTCTACAACACAGTAAAACCTAGTGATGCATGTTTTCGGCTTATTGCTATCTTCAGTTCTACGTTAAAAGTACTGTTTCTGCGATAGCCCCCTGTAAAAATTTCACTTTTTTACTTTTTTGATTTATTAAAAATACGGTTATATCAATCAAACTCATGTTAAAATAATTTTAGTTATTGCTTACTTGAAAATTAAATTTTTCATTAAATGTTACTGGGTTTTATTCATATTTTCAATACGTCGCGATTAGCTCATACAAGAGTATAATATCATATAATTAATAATTTTAATTATAATGTTTACTTTAATTTGTACATACATATGTACATAAATCATAATTTAAATCTGATTTTATTTTACTTCCATGTTTCATTTAGTAATTAAATTTAAAAATTCTTGTGTGACTCTTTTTTATTAGGTTAAATGTGACTCAGTTAATTTTAGAACCAATTTTTTTGTATGCCTTTTACGTGCACGATGGTTCACACTTGTTAAAATTAGTGTCTAGTCAAAAAAAATATTATGGTAATAAATTTTTTTTTACCATAATATAAATTTTAATGCTATTCGTAGAAAACTCAATTAGGATAATTAATAATTATGTGATAAATACCGCTCAAAAGTTCACATTGATGTGACTAATTTAAAACGAAAATATGTTATAATTAAGTGCTCAGGAGTTCATTATATTAACCACAGTACATAATGATAAATTTGTTTATAATGTGAACATTGTAAGAAGATTCAACTGCAATCATAACTCGATTCGATACCCCAGATATCAACCGCTTGCGCTCTATAGTTTAGTTCTATTTTCAATATTCACGAAATATAAAATTTACTCGTGAATTTTTCTAAATGTTTTCCATTGAATACATGAAAAACATGTACAAACAGTCAAATATACATTGCGATGCTCGGTTTTGCTATAATAAAAGTTAAAAATGTTAAGTTATTTTTAACACCGTGGATATGATTTAAATTTTAAATAATTTACTGGCTGTTTTTAGAAAACTATTTTCCATACTATCCATTATTTTGTTTATTATGAATTGTTGAATATTTTATCTTCTCTATTATTTTTGTAATAATTACAAACCATTATAATTCTCATCTATGAACTAGGGTTTAATATTAAATGCCATTTATAATTAATATTCGTATTTACATGTTTTAGTTATTATGCAATTAAACTAAAATTAACATTTACATTAACCCTGTATTAATCATTTAAAATATTGTTTCAAAATTATCCGCGAAGTGTAAAGTAAAATATTTAGATTGCACGCAAATCTAAAACATCTCTCAAATAGAGGGTTCCAAATGTAGAACGATTGAAATTTTCAATTTTTAAATTCGTCTCATTACTATGACGATCTTAATTGCGCATACGCCGAAGGGCATTATTCTCCAATTACAAGTTATCCATGGTATCACTAAGCAAAATTGGTTTAACTATAGTGCTAGCTTTTGAGTATACACTGTTTATTAGTAACATTACAGAATAGCCATCCTTTAACAGGCATTATTTAATTTAGATTATAATGTTGCGTAACTGCGGCTCTTTGGGATTCTAATTAACGAGGATCGAGAGATTATTTAATCTTGTTTAACGCCTGACCTGTAAACTATCGTTTAAGACATTTTATTAGATTACTTATCCCTCAGTTATAGCAAATAATTTATCTCATCAAAACAAAAACAACGAAATTCCTGATGCGAATGCTGAATGGAATTCACATTTGATATTTACCGAATTTATGGATGAACAATTGAGAACGTTATTATTCCAAAACAAAGCTTTCCAATTACCGTTTGTATGTGCGTTACACATTTATAATCCTATTAGTCGTCTGAAAACAAGCGATACAATGCAATATTTTTGTGCTTTTACGTTTAACAATTTTTTTAAATTATGCAACCTACTTTATCTCGACTTTTAATAAAACTGTACAAGAGCGATTGTAATATTATTTGTCTTATTTTTGTTACAGTACCTGCAAAAGTAATTTGGGCTGTACCTGGCAAAGATGTCGAACTACCTTGTGATGTGACAACTCCAACACCGTCCGATTCTGTTAAAATGATATTTTGGTTTAAAGATTCGACAGGAATGCCCCTATATAGGTAAATCTTTATTTATATTACGTAATTTACTCATATCAGCAGCGCAAACTGTTATTGGAATTGAATAATTGCTTTACAAAATTTTGTAGGCATAACGATTTTTCTTTAAGAAATACTGCTGGCTGTAAAGCAGCCCGAATATTTAGCAAGGTTCCGGACACATAAATCAAAGTACCGGACCAGGAGAACAAATCGCTGAGCTCTGTACTTTACAACTGCCCGACGAATGTGGAGAATATAGAACCCGAACAAATACGCTTTAGTTGATAATTTCTTTCTTAAATTTTTATTTTAGCATACCTTATTAATTTTCTGCTAGATTTTTATGATACTTAGAGATTTATACCTAAATAAACAACGTCGATTTTTAAGATTCACCACCATCAATAGAAAAATTCAAATTTTCAGATTTGCTGAAAATGCAAAACCCATCATGCAGTCAAACCAGCAAATAATATGAGAAGTCATTTTCTTCTATTTCTCTTTTTGTCCTGGAAAATAACGTCTGTTTTCTCAATATTTTTATAGCCCTGATTTACATTTCTTATTTCGTCATTGTTTCCAACATAAAAGTTTTTATGTAATACTTATTTAATATAACAATTCCTATTAGATTAAATAGATAAAAAGTAACAAATGTGAACAACTTAAAATTTTATTGCACGTATATTGCTATAAACACTAAATGTCCTTTGAGGTTTTCCAAACAAAATTATTACAAAAACGATACAAACTAAAATTTATTACTTTGTGAATATAAATTGAAATTTCTTTGAAAAGTTTTATTATTTTTGTTCCTGCTTGTATCTAGTGTTTATAAGTTTTCAGTTGTCTACTTTCTTGGAGAACATATGTATCGGTGCAGAAACAAGTTTTTAACAAATTTTGGATGGCAAACAAATTTAAATAATAAAATAATTTTTATCTCTTAAAAAAGTGTGTTACCTTTGGGAAGTCTGAAGGTTATATACATGCATGAGCACGTTATTAATGTTCTATACTTTTTAAATTTATGTTATTAAAATTCTTTAAATACTTTAAATCTGTAATTATTATTTTGTCGCATTTGCACATAAAATTAGTTAATTCTTCATAGCTACGAGTATATTACATTTTCTCTCGATTTAAGCAAATAAGAGAGATAAACAAATTACCTACCTGTTGAGAGTATTGACATTTGCAATTAAAATTACTCAGTTAGAGGTGCACATTTTTTCAAATTAGCATGATGTTATAATCAAATAATTACTTTTTTTATTTTCATTAGAATCAAACTATGTTAATAGCACCCATTATGTTAAAAAATTTAACATAAATGAAACAGAAACGTTAAAATAATAAAATTTTAAGCGTAAATTAAAGAATACTTTATTTATTTAAAAAATTATTTTTTATAAACATAGGAAAAATATATTAATTTACTACATTTGACAGGTAGGACTATGAATATTAGAATAACAAACAAACCATATATTAGACTTATAAGATTTTTTAATCTATAGGCGTTTCCAGATAAGCGGTACGCTACCTTGCGGCAAATTTTTGAACTAAAGGAGCGAGTATAATATTGCTTGCATGTACTTTAATGCATGTTGTACTATAGGGTAACGAGTTTTAATTTTAACGAAATTGTAATAATGGGTAGATTGTTTTGTTCGGTTTTCAGGTCCAATTCATTAAATAAACAAAATCGTGAAATTTTGAAATATTTTGAATGCTAAAATTGCAAAAGCTAGGGTACATGTCAAAAGAATTAATCAACGGCTTAGAATTTTTAAAATACTTTCAGGCCCTCTACAGTTTTCATTTGTGCTCATAAAACAAATTAATAAAACATTTACAATAATATGTGGCATTACAAATTTGTCTGACGATAGGTTTATTAAATAATAATTAGGTTTATAATTTAATAAACTAAAAATAAAAATTATTATAATAATAAATTATTAATGTAACATTATTAATTAATAATGTAACAAAAATACTGTGATTCTGTTTAATCAATTTTTCAACCTAATTCAGATTTTAGTTTAAAACACAAAGTGATTATGAAAAAATTATTTATTAATGCATAACGTGTGGATCATACTTTCAAAATACTTATTTTTAATTGTTTGTAGTAATTCTTTAGAAAAATCATAGTCGTGTTAAACTTTAATGATTATCAATGAATCATCGAAAAAGGCATAAATAGCTAAATAACAATTAAGATTTAAAAAACTTTTAAAACATTCCCGTTACGTTAATACCACTAGTAGCCGATATGGCGCTGCGATCTTAAATTGAAACGCCTATCGATACGGTTTACTGATAATGCAAAAATTTCATTTGAGTAATCCAGAAACAGGACATGCGATAAGTTTATGTGCTATATGGCTTTCAAAACCTTTTTTAATTTTTAACTTTCTAGTTTTAACAATGCAGTTTTCATTAAACAGATAGCTTTAACGTTATTTATATTAAATAAATTAACACTAAAAAGTGAAACTAATTAAGTAAATTAATTGCGGAAATGTGCAAAACATGTGCAATGAATTTAAGCAAAATGGGCTACTAAGCAGAAACTGAATTATTCTAAATTGAATAGAATTGCATTGTATAGAATGTGTACTACAAAACTGCGGTTCAAATAAAGCAAGTGAAGCATTCATCTAAGCTTGTAAGGAATATAATATTACACTGCAAAAAACTACAAAACAGCAAATACAAATCCAGTCATCCTTGCAGAAACTATTCAGGAATTACTCTTCAGCAATTGTTAAACTAGAATAAATCCGGAAACTTATTAAAGCTGTTTATTAACTACAGAAACTAATTCTACAAAGATCATGATCTTCTACAAATGATACGTGATTTTTACCAAATTTAGAATATTACTTACCTGAATTACAATAATTTACATAAAAATGTAAATAATATCTTAAGTAAACACACTACAGTAAGAGCTACCTTAATGGTAGAATTTCAAGGCAATAGATAGTACTAATACGAATTCGAGATGGTAAGAAGAAGTGGTTTAGTATTTGCATTTGTACACATGTAATAATAACATGCGTGTAATATAAATTAGATATGATATCAAAATATTCTATTAACTAATTGTTCAGTATGAATCTTAGCTAAGTTTGAATCGTGCTTTTATTGTTATAAGTTTTTGCTGCAAAGTTCATAACACATAAACTCTTCTGCAACTTCGACCCTGGTTGGTAAACCAGTTGTAGCTATCATTAAACTTGTTCAGACAATTCACAATATAGTGTTTTATGTCAGATATGCTCTTTGATCTTATAACTCTATTTGGCTGCCTAATTTTAAAATTACTCAGCAAAAACTAGCAATCAATTTAGCCACTGAATGGACCTGTAGATAAAGCAAAGGTCAGCAACGATCCTTCTGTCAACAAGTGACTTTGTATCACAAAATACAAAGCACTCGTCATCATCAAAATCCTCAAATAGTAATTCGGATTTGAAATGTAAAAATTTTAAAAATGTATGTTAGACCTTTCAAGTTGCTTTATATAATATAACGCTGATAGTAAGAAGTTCAGACGCTAGACGCATATTTTAAATAGGATCAAACCAAAAAAACTAAGATAGCTTTATTTTATGTAAAAATGTATACTGACTGACGGTAGATAATTTCCTACGATGAGCTATCTTGCATATATTCAAATTGTGGTTTATAATTGTTAGCCCAAAATCCAAAAGTATGTCAAGATTATTGATTTTGGTAACCCGTTTAACTCCTTATTATTTAGAGTACTTTTCAAAATTTTGTTCAAATTTGTTCATGCTGCACCAACGGCTGAGATTATTAAAATTGCTTTGGATATTTTTATGTCATACTGTAAACAATAAAAGGGGACAGCTTAACAGAATTTTCTCAATGTTATAGACTAACTATAATAACAAGACAGCGCCACAATGAGAACCTTGCGGTACACCAGATAACACCTGAATTTCCCATGCAAAAAGCTAAAAAAACAACTGAACAGAAACTGAAAGAGTAAATTTTTACGAAAAGCGCTTGATGTGAGACTTGACTGAATGCTTTAGCAAACTCTGTATAGGCATGGTCAAGTTGCTTATGGTCTTCAATTATATCGAGAGTGTTTAAAAGAAAAGATAATAAGTTCATTGATGTCGAGTGATCAGCGATAAAACGGTGTTAATTCTGAACAATAAAACAACACAACTAGAATAAAATTTTTTCACAACTCAAATACCCACCAGAATGTTAATTGCATAAGAATGGAATCACCAGGAAAAGGTCAGTAAATCACCAGAAATGATATCTACGGTAATGGGGATTTAGATCTCCAAGTTATCAATAAGTACATCTAATAATATGCCACTTCTATTAGGAAGTTGATTTAATGGAAAGAATTTATGGAATGACAAGCATTAACTTAGCAAGAATGTTTTACTACATGAATTTTCCGTTGTAGTTCCATTAATGTTACGAAGAGCCTATTTTTGCTTTAAGGAGATCAAAATCACCACAAATCGAAAGCTTTGACTATTAAATAGTTGCAAACTTTAACAACTACGTTGCAAAACGTATCTTAATATGTGGAAATATCAGTAACAACTGATAAGTAAACGTAAGACATTTTTATTTGAATATTCAATTAAATTCAATTAAAATGATTTTATTATAAAACGGGTAGTTAACATCTTTGTAGAAATTGGCAATTTTGAACCATATTTTGTTTAATCCTTTTATGTAGTTACTTGTTACACATTTTCTAACAAAAAATTTTCATGAAGAATCTGCTTTCTGTATACTACAAACTTATAGACAGAAACATCACGTGACAATCCGTTCTCATTGAATAAGGCATTGAAATCTTGCTCAAAAGCGTCTACTTCAAAACTCGTGCTAGAAAACTCTGTAACAAATCGAGTTTACATAGATTTTTTCTTTAATATCCCTCAGCAGTGTTCGATGTCAAGCATTAGCAACAACATCAGAAATAATAGCCTAATGACGTTGAAGCTCAGCGGCAGCTAATTAATATTATCAGCACCCCTACGACCAACAATTTTATGGATCGTAGACCTCCCACCAACATTTGAATTTTTTGAAATGGTGTTTAAGATGTCAATTGATTTCTTTTTCACGTCACAATTTATTGTATAAGTAGCGGTGTAACTTTTGAAATAATTCCAATAGCAGGGTATTCAACTATTCAACTTCAATTGCTTATATGGTGACAGTCTCAATATTGTTAATATTAGAAGTCAAATTCAAATTTAGCCTTCTTCTTCCGGGTTGATAGGATCCTTTTGAACCATTTTGTTTTTTAGTCATGGTATTAATTCTAACCAATGGTTGCTTGCCCACAGAATCTACAACACTTAAACCCTAAGGGTTAATTAGTGACGACAACGCCAACTCAAGCTTCTTAATTAACTTACACCGGATGTTTATTACTTTTGATTGATTACTAACAATTTTCTATAAATTAACAATTCTTGTCACTTGATTTCTCCAATAACATTTAGTGTGATATAAAACAGAACTTACGAAATGTTTACTACTTTGTTTACTAATTCTACTACACACCTTTGTTGTAAACTTAACGAAAGTATGAAGCAAGACTAAAATTATACAGATCAGTATTCTACTTTCTTTATCTATGCACTACCAAAATAAAAATCAACCAATAAAATATTATAATAAAATCTACAAACAAAGCAACTTTGTGGCCCGCAATGTAGTACTGAACTTTGTATAATCAATGTAATAAAAGTATTTTAAATTCAATAGATTTAAACTGAACAAGTTAATTAAACAATAATATTTATTAATATTTTTATTAATCACTCAGCGAAGTTTATCGCTTTCATCAGAATATTTATTTTTTGAAAGCTTAATAAAAGTATTAATAAATAAGATTATTTAGTTAACTTGTTCAGTTAAATACTATTGAATTTAAAATATTTCACAAGTTAATAATTTATATATTCTAATAAAAATGATTAATATAATTATAATAAAACAACTATGAAACCAATTAGTATGTCAACGTTAAACTCAAAACTCAGAATATTTTATAAATTTTACTCTCTCTGTAGAATTTTATATAAAATAGCATTAAGTTCTTTGTAGATTTGCTGCCTTAAAGGTAATTTAAAACAAAATCTCAAAAAAGGTTTTTTGACAGTTGTGTGGGTAATTAAATTATTAATTTAAATTATGAAATAATTTAAAAGTATAGGGTTTGATAATTGCAAAGAGCAATAATTGAGCCGCCTACGTTTAAATTTACGCTAACATTAAAAAATTTTGTGACAACCAATTTTAAAAGTTAATTTGGAGATATATAATAAATATGAATATTTAATGGAGTTGTAATTTTTATTAACGATGATTGTAGAAATTAAGAAAATTGATAAATTAAATTATAAGAACAATCTGTTTAAAAATCAAAGATAACATTAAAACTATTGGAATAATATTTAAGAAACATTTAAATTTGAAAAGTGCAATTTTAAACATATTTTACAAAATTAAAATGTATTCGCAAAATTACTTGGTTGAAAATACTTTAGTTGACCTAAAGTATAATTTTTTTACAACTACCCTTAAATTAATACACAATTTCGTAATGTTTATTTTGGTATTGAGTCCGTGAGAAACATTTAAAGTGCTGGAAAACACTAAATTGGAAAGTTTAACTCGCCTTTAAAGTTAGTAAGAACATAGAAAAATAAAATATTGAGCTAGCTGGTGAAATGTAAGTAATTAGTAATACAAAAGAAATAGTGAAAAAAATATTAATTATAAAGAAAAAATGTATGATTTGAATGATTTGCATGATTAAATGCTAACATGAAACAAAAATTAAACGAAATAATGAAGTGAGAATTATAAATGAGAATTATAGTGAGAATTCACCAATAAATTGGTGAAATTTAAAATAACATAATAGCTAAGATGGAAAAATATTAAAAAAATTAATAAATTATTGAAATATTTTTGAATATTATTTATAAGAACAATAGACTAATGAATAGATAATGAGACTATGGACATCAAATTATTTTACAAGTAATAAATAATATGGAAGTGGTAACGGAGCTAATAGGTTGGCCAGTTAGTAATGTGTAAATATGCAATTGCAGCAATTGTATTCTGCAGCGTGTAAGATTATAAATTATCTCTTGTATATGAGTATTGTATATTTTGTAAGTGGCTCTTGCGCTGAACCTATGTACAATGCAAACGCAAAAAAAGCTTTGAAGCATCATTCTCCTGGTGCTTTTACATACGATTACATCAAGAAAACATGAGGTTTCTTGCCGTGTTCACATTGTACGCACCCATAGACTAGTTCAAAATCTAGCCTTCCGATTGGTCGTACTGCACTCAAGGGTTGTAAAATCAGTTAAATAATTACATATGTACATATCTAATATATAACTACTGTAAATATTTAAATTTCTGGTTATACGTAAAATTTACTTGCAAATAGCCAAAACAATTCAAAAAACTATCTCAAACTTTATTTGAACGGCGTATTATTAAAATGTTTCTTCAAATCTTAGAGCGCTCCATTGATTAACATCATTTAGTAATATTATAAAGAGAGAAGGCTATTCATATTATAAAGTAATAAATTATAGTATTTATCTTTAACGATAAATTTCACAAGATCTAACTACCTTGTCTATATTAGATGTGTTAGCTACCAAATTGCCTACCTATCTCAGAAATACCGGTTCCGTAAATAGAACTACGAAAAGAGGAAAGAAAGTATTTTTAGACTTTCTGTCACCCTAGCAACTTGTAGAAGTTTCTTTAATGTCCACTAACAAGGCAGTGTTATTTTCGTGAAAATTTCTTTTAACTTACTTTTTTATGGAATTCCTAAGTGCAGATGGTTAATGTCAGTACTAACTCAATACTTGGCCATTATTTTTACAATTTGATTCTATAAATAATTTTATATTAATTTATAATTTGCTTATTATCAAAGAACTTACAACAAATATTTCAGTTTAGATGCAAGAGGAGGATCTTTATCCGAAGCAGGACATTTAGCCGTGACGAATGGAATTGGATTACGTGCATATTTTATTGCCGATGATCATCCTTCTAAAGCTCGTCTAAGGATACAAAATGTCAGCTTGGAAGACGAAGGAGTTTTCCGATGTCGAGTCGATTTCATCAACTCTCCTACTCGCAATTTTCAAGTTAACTTAACATTAGTAGGTTAGACTTCTGATTTGTTTACTTTTTAAATATTATTTACATTTTACCTTAGCTTTCAATATTCATAGCCTATTTAATGAACCAAAATATTAAAAAAAAATGTAATTTAAAATTTGACTTAAAAAAATTGTTTATATTTAAGCTCAGTTTCACATAAATAATATGTCGATCTTCATGATATTCCAAACAAACTACAGTGTTTGTTTATAACTTATTGAAAGTAATGATACGTGATTTTTACAGAATGGTGTACTTTAATGTTTATTTAAAATGTGAGGTGCCGACAATTTATTACAATTTGTATTATGGGGGTATCTATAAAGCAAACAGCCCGTAGATAAATTTATTTAATACGTTAATGATGTCCTTCTTTTCATAATTTTATGACAATCAACTATTTATTATATAAATAATATTAAAAAATAATCTGCTAATTTACTATTTCACAAAAGAAACGGTAATGTATTCCATTTACATTGTTTTAAATTTTAATTCTGTTCTTTATATTTGATTACAGAAAATTAAAAATAAACTCGATGAACGTAATTACGAGCATTAATTTAAAAAAAATAAAGCAAAAGAAATTGTAAAAGTAGATTGAAAGATTACAAAATGTACGATGTTGCTTCCAGAATAAGAACGGAGAAAATAAATTAATAATAATTATGTTAAACTGCAAAGAATTGTGCAGTAAATAGCTTTCCTTAATAATAAAATTTTCTTACTTGAGAAAAATTTTAATTTAAAAATAAAATGATGACGTTTATTTGGTGTTTTTCTAATAACCGCTATTATTTTAATTTGCATGTATTTATTATGTCTTTCAGTACAACCATCGGACCCTAAAATCTTCGATGCTGAAGGCGTAGAAGTTATCTCTGATGCTGGTCCTTTTTTAGAAGGTCGTGAACTGTTCCTGTCATGTCAAGTAAGCGGAGGTGGGTTGTGTACTAGATTTTAGCAATATTGTTACACAAATTGATTTTTCAATTATATATGTAGGTCGTCCACGGCCAAAGGTTACATGGTGGCACAACGAAACGCTACTTGATGGTGTAGTCGATTCTACATCGGACTCCCAGATCACCGTAAATCAATTACTCATAACAATCCTCCCTCGATCTTTTTGGGGAACAACTATAGAATGTCGAGCTTCATCATCTGATAAAGCAGAGGATCTCACAAAGCAAGTTTCGATTAAAGTTTTCTGTAAGTGCATTAATGATTCAGGATTTCTCTTAATTATACATCATAACGTAATTTTATCTTCGTTTCAGTCCTTTTAAATATTTAATCTCTACAAATTGATTCAATTCTATGATTTATGGTGGTTTTATTGAATTTTATGTCACGTATGATTTATGAATTAATTTTACTAGGTGAAAATACTAACTATAGCATTTTGTCGACAATCTCAAAGTAAAATCATTTGAATTTTCATTTCTTTTTCTTTTCTACGAAAAAGAAATGAATATCTAATTTAAAAAGTTTTTAATAAATATACAAACTTTCTACTAGTTTGTCGATAGCTGTTAATTATGGTAAATTAAAGTAAAAAATAAAACTAAAATTGATGCCATTTTTAAATCTCAAGTCTTTAAATAACTAAAGAAGTCTGAACACGTCTCGTTTGTGTGGCAAAAACCTTTTTCAACGTTTATGTTGAAATATATTATTCTATCGCTTATTTTGTTGAATGTAGGTCCTTCAAGTTTTTTAGCATTTTTAGAAACAATAACTTTAAAAAATTGCATTCAAGTCGTTTAAAAAAAGTGTGACGTCACTGATGTGGCTGATGTCATTTTTGTAGCTTGTAAAAACTGACAATAAATTATTACAAGAATTTAAAAATTGTTTGTTTTAATGCAAAAGATTTGTATCTTGTACTTCTATTTAAACGCTTACGTATTATTTCAATTTATCATCCATGCTTAGGCAATTAATTACCGGCATAGCTACAGCAAAAATAACTTTCATGCTATACTAAGACACACAGGATGTTGCAAATTTAATAGTTTTTGTGTAAGTTTCAAATAACGTTAATAGTTTTTGAATATAAAATCTAGTAAAATCTAAAATCCTGTCCTGACCAGTTACCTAAAACGTTTATGTGGTATGCGGTAAATTTTTTATTTGGAGTCTGGAACCTACTCATACATACATATTTAGTTCTTAAATATTTAAACTTCCTAGTGAAGAAAACCAATCTATTAAAAATATGTGTTCGATATTTTATTACTTTTGCAGATAATAAATAATCTAAAATTTGTCATGTTTAATTCTAAAGTACAAACAGCTTAGTTGATCCAGAAGTCTACTTTTTATGTATTGTAATGGTATTTTCGTAGAAAATTCCCACACACTTATACTTGCTTAGGTAATCCTGGATTGCGGGAGCAATTGGTAATTTTGAAGGGTCGAAGGATACTTGCGTTTTTACAATCAACTAAAAAAAATTTCTCCAATGCAAAAAAAAATTAAATACTCCAAAATAAATTTGTTTCAAAAATAAATTATCCAAATTTAATTATATTCAATGTAATGTAAAATTTTACTGGGCTTGTACTTTTAATTTTATCCTTATCCAAGACGTCGGCTTATCAATATCGACATTCGTTCGATCAAATACAATTTTAAAATTTTCTAATTTTAAATGTTCCACGTCCAATTTTTATCTTCCATTATTCTCTTTCTAAATCAATTAAAACCAATCAATCTTCTACCGCTCGGTAGCAACTTATCAAAATTAATCCAAATCAATTCCAAATACCAAAAATATTTATCCAAAAACACGCAATAATGCGTTCGCATCAAAATTATTTATTTAATCAATCAAAATAAAACATTACTCATAATTCTTCCAAAAATATCAAAACTCAGCGGGCATACAAAGTCTCGCACCCGCTGTCGGCCATAGTTGGCCAAAGAAGCCCTGTATTTTTATCTTTTCTCCCCACTCTGTACTTTTTCAATTTAAACATTCAAAAATTAAATTCACAAATTTTTACAATTTAGCACAGGGTGGGTCAAAATATTTTGTTTCACGACAGTATGTACTCGTATACACCTTCATTCCCAAGTAACATTTTCCCTGTGGAAATTTCCTGTGCTCCTATTAGACCCCTGGCAAATGCCTATTAATTAAGTATGCTACGCATGTTAATACAGGAATTTCCCAGGTACCTGTTTATATACTCTTTGTGGAACCCTGTGAAATGCCCGTGGTAGGGATTAGCCAGGGATCTGTTCACAGATTTCTTGTAGATGCCTGTGAAATGCTCGAGGTAGGGATCAGCCAGAGATTAGCTCACAGATTCTTTGTAAGGCTCTGTGAAATGCCCATGGTAGAAATTTGTCAGGTACTCATTTACAGGTTCTTTAGTAGGGCTTGTGCCAAATTTAACAAACAATAGAAAACGTTTGTTGATACTATTAGTAGACCAATAGAAATCAGTCATTAATATAAAAATATTATAGTTGTGGTTTTTTTATTTTAAAGCTTTATTTCGGACAACTGTAATTAGTTAAATATTTTACCAATAATATATTTTATTTCTTAAACTATGGTTTTCCATTTGTTTTTCTACCTTTTATCAAATCAAAATTAAATTATTATTATTACCTACTTATGTAGGTACTAGTATAAAGTAAATTATAAAGTAAAATATATTATATAGCCTCCGTAGCGAAATCGTTAAGGTGTGAAGTTACAGAACATTCAATAAATGCCATCATAGGTTCGAATCTCCGTAAGTTAAAAAAAAAGTGGAAACTTTCTTTAGATAATTAAATAAAATGTAATTGTTAACTTTTAGATAGTATTATTATACAATCGTTGTTCTAGAGGCATAGTTTATAATATAATAATTATAATGTTAACAATATAATTATTTTTTTTACATTCTGCAAATCTCTTTTGTAGATCCCTGCGGCAGGAACCCTGGTAGACCTCGTGGCAGGGACCTTGCCAGTGTACCTAGTAAAGGTGCTTAGTAGACTCCTGTCTGCGGTATCTGGTAGGGGTGCAAAATGTGCGCCATTATGCCCTGGCACAGACCCCTGGTTTAATCCAAAAACGGGTTCTAGACAGGGACAGGTTCCTGCGAGATTTCGCTGCTAGGGGTTTATAAAAGATTTACCAGGTTGCAAATGTTACTTGGGTTTCTTGTACAATATAAATTGCTTTGATTACTGCTGGTAGAATTCATTTATAAACTGGAATCTGACGGAAATATTAGGTACGAGTAATATCTACTCGAAAAAGCTTGCTTTAACATAAATGTAATTGCAGTTAAAATAAAAAACATTGCTATACTTAAAAAGATACTGTATAATACGTTTATTTATTATTTATTTTTTATATTTATTTTATTTATTTATTTATATTTAGGTTATTTATACAACCTAGATTACTTTTGATACAGAAGTAAAAGATGTGATTTTTATTTTAACGTTTTAGTTTTCAGTTTTAATTTTAATAAAGTTAATAATCAATTTTGATGCATATTTATCAAAGTTCTAGGAGGTTATTCTTGAAACTCTCGCCTGTTTAAATGTGTTTTATTATGACTCTGAATTGAGCTAAATATCTCATAATGCTGAAATTTTTGCCGTGACTTCAATGATAAAAATATTCATTTATTATTAAATAATTTAAAATTAATTTTTATGTCAAAAACAACGTAATAATTTAAAACTTGTATTTTAAAAAGAAAATCTAGAAGTATAAAAATAAGTAAATAAGCAAATTTGTATTATAATGAAAAGTTAAAGGCAACTAAGTTATGTAGTAGATTTTTTTTGTTAAAAATATTTAAAATGAAAACCTCTGATTTCTGATAAAATAACGAATAATTTTAAATCATCGTTATTCGGTGTTTTAATTTCAGTAATTTAAAAAATTATCCGTATTTATTTTGGAGCTATTGTCATATTATTCAAATTGAATTTTATGGTCCTTGTTAAGATAATTATTTTGAAAATTCAACAATTTATTTTAATAGTGTAAATTGTAATATTCAATAATATAAATTTATAATATTTATTATAACATAATATAATATAAATATTTGATATACAAATTTATGAAACTATCAATTTTAATGTCAGATTTTAAGTTTATTTTAAAATGAGACTATACCCTAAAAGTACTCTATTATGGGAGTTTGGTAGAGGCTAATAAAAAGTAAAACTTAATTCTAAAACGATTAAAGTTGTTTTGATCATCTTTCTTTGGTATTTTGTAATTTACACCGGCACAAAAAAATTGCAAGGTTTTGCCATACTTATAATTTTTTTATAAGTAAACTGATTTCAGAATTATAAGCAAAGGATGCTGTATTTAAAACTTTGTAAATAATTTTAATTATAATTGACAAATGGGTTTTTAAGATCAAATAAAAATTTAAAAATTAATATAATATAGTGACGATGGGAAAGGCATATTAAAGCGATCACTAGAAGTACTGCAATCAATTTAGCAAAAATTAAAATATTGAAGAATAGTTTAATATTTAATGATTACCTACTTTTTGATTAAAATAATTTGAATTATTTTTATTACTTTGCAGACCAGTTATAAAATAATTTTTGATATTTTTTATGGAAAGTAGATTTAAAAACAAAAGTTTTGAAAAAAAAGAAAATGTCATTTGCCCAATTATTGACGTAGTTATGAGCATTTTAAAAAAAAAGTAATGTAATTTTCCCTAATTTTTCAAAAATTTATTTCTCTTGAATCTCTTAGCTTAAAAAAAGCTAAAAACAATAATGGAGACTAGGCTCAACTAGTACTAAAAGAAAACAAATTTTCAGTAAAATCCGAGATGCAAAAGCTAAATGGTGTCCGATTTGGCGTAGAATGCCCCATATATAGTTTTGTATTTACTTTACTTGTTGCTTTTTTTGTATCCAGCTCTAGTTCAGTTACCTCTTGAATAGAACACACATGTATAATATTTTTTATTAATTATTTAATCAGTAAAAATTATCTGGTTATAATTATACTGTTACTAAAGAGATTGGAGAATTTTTTAATTCCTTTAGATAAAAATAATAGTAGAGATAGCAATAGAGACACCGCGTCGGCGAAACGGCGACGGCGAAATAATTTATTGTATTTTGATAAAACTGATTTGTTACTAAAACTTTTAAAATTTCGGTTCAGCTGAACCTCACTTTAATTTGGTTAATACAACCGGCCTTAATTTGGTTATACTGTTATTATTATATTATATTGTTTATCATAGCTGTCGTGAAAAGTTGTTGGGTAAATGACACTTGTTAATAACATTGTTCATAATTCTACTTATAAAAAAATTTTCAAAAGCAATGCTGTTTAATTGCGCAAAACAGATACAGATACAGAATTAAATTTATTCTTAAATTTTAAGTTCTGTTGTTGCTTCAGTTAATTTTAATGTAGAATTTTATAGTTTTAATTGACTTTTTTACAAAAAGATTAAAGCTTTTTAAATAAATACTTCGATTAGCAGGGCACGTTAAAAATAAATCAGCAATTTTCATATTTTTCAATACAAAATTTCAAGATTTTCTTTTATGTGCTAGAGCTTCAAGATTATTTTAAGCATTCAAAGTTCAATAATAATTAGACTTGACGGCTAAACTGGATTTAAGTTTTCTTCATTATATGAGCTTTATCATTTGCTGAATTTTGGTTCAAAATTCATGTCCTGAATGCTAAAATTGACACTGAAAAATAGGTAAACCAATATTTAAACCGTTTGTATTATGCATGCTTCTACAACTTTTCAAATGTGCCCACCATAATTATTAAAACTGTTATAATCAAAACTTTTTTAAATCTTTAAATAATGTCAAATAATAATAAGTAATGGTATGGTAAGCAACAACAGGTAAAAGTGCTCATTCTGGTGTAATTTAACCAAAAGATATTATTTATAATTCATCAGGGATGTTTGCATCGTTGTTTGAAACATTACAAGAAATTAAAACAAGTGACAATTTATTTAAAACTAAATTTTAATAAGCATAATGTATTAGAGGTTAAGAAAAGAGCAAATAGCATACTATAAAATTTAAATAATGTTTCTGTTTATATTTTCTTATTTGTTCTATAAATTCAGCCATTAATGCAATTAATATACAACAGCAATATTATTAGTATTAGTTACTGTTATTTAAACTGATAATGTAGAAGTATCAACCTCACAATCTAATAACCTCAAATTTATAATGTTATATTATTCTTAACTCTATCTGCTTGCTAGTGCTATTTTTTAACGAAGTTTCAAATAGTTTTTGGTGAAACTCCAATATGATTTGTTTCATAAAGCAGTTATTTCTAATTTTTAAGTAAAATATAAGTATTAAATTTAAAACTAAAACTTTTCTTCGTATGCTGCATAAAAACATGTTGCTTATAAAACCAGGACCAAATTGAGCAGAATTTAGGAAAATTTTTGTATGAACTAAATTTTTTATTTCTGCATAAAATGTTAAGCAAATTAATTTTGATGTTATATAAATTTTGTAAAGTAAGTGATAAAAATTGATGTTGATACCAAAATAAGATTTTACATTATTATCCCAGATTGTGTTTACAATCAAAGGTGGATTCATTCCCAAACCGCATAAAATGCCTACGTCAGCCACTACATTGAACCCAATAGCTGTAAATTTATTGAAGCAATAGGATTTAGAATTTATAATTTATATAAAACATTAATTTTGTTGCGAGGGCCACTTTTGTAAGATTCAATTGATTTTTTTAAATTTTTCTGAATTATAACAATAATTGTTTAATTGCTTCATTAATTCTATTGAAAGCCTAAATATTTTTTTATTCTTGAAGCTGGCATTTATAAAAGATGACTGCATTAGTGTCGTTTAAATGCGTCTAAATTTTTCTGTTTTATACTTTAGTCACAGATTTTCTTGGTCTCATATGTAAAACAAATTTCATGTCATTAAACGTTTCGTTCCTTCAAACGCCATATTAAATACATGAGAGCAATTTTCCCCTTTAACACAACCCTCGATGCGTTAACTTGCAGACTTTATCGTCAGCATTTTATGGTTGCAACAGACCTATTCCGTTTCTGTATTACCAACATATTTGCATGTATACGGAAGCTTTCTAAATTTCACTGTCATATATCATATATGCTATAGGAACTCAGATATAAGCGCTATCATATAACTGACATATTTTTTGAATTTCGAATATAACTGATAAGAAGAATGTTTTCGGTAGGTCAATAAAATTTTTATATCAAAAATGTTTTGTTACAAACGGTAATTAATTAAACCAACATTATTATTTTTTCTATCATTTAAAGCTTGACTTTCTAGTTTTAACTACAAACATCTTGTAATAACGAAATAAAAAGAAAAATTGTTTAAAGTTTAACCACTTGAAGAATTTATGTAAATAGAACGACTTGATTCGGATTGTTGGTCTTGCTTGATAAATATATAAACCAAATAAAGTATGTTTTGTTCATTCGGTCTGTCTACAATTTCCTTTTGTATTGAATGTTTTGCTTTGGTTAATCGATAATTGAAATACTTCTGTTATTTTTATGGACGGATTAAAATTTAAGCAGTATAAAAATTTTAAAAATTTATAATCGAAGTATTTTAAAACCCTTTCATGTTTTTGATGCTATTTTGATTACTTATTAAAAATTTTAAGTAAAATTTTCTTATAATTAAAAAGTTCATTTTTTTGTACTCTTTAGATCTATCTTAAATAATAGCAAACTTTAAATATTTTATACGAAATACTCCGGCGCTAATAGAAAACTTTTTTTTAGTAAAACCAAATAAAGTCAAGATCGTATCTCCAAATGATCTTCTTTCTGTCAACAAAATGCACACTGTCCGATGTGAAACCTCAGGCTCATTCCCTCCCGCCAAACTGTCGTGGTTTCTCAATGGAAAATCTATTAAAAGCTCTACTTTAACTGTAAGTATAAAAACGCTCGTTAAAATAGAAATCTTTATTCTATGTCTCCTGTGCTTTCACAATTTTCATAGTTTTTAACACATTTGACTGACGTGCATCAATATCACAAAGCAAATATTGAATGTAATATTCAATATTTGAGTGATCATAGGTTTTTTAATATTAATAGTAAAATTATTTTTTTATTAGCCGTATGTAACTTATTATATATTAATTTGAAATTTATTTATAGCTCCATCGTAGTTTAGTAAACATAGCACGTAATAAATTATTATTAGCCTTAATTTCATTACAAATTGTTGCAGTTAAATCATTAAATTTTGTAATACCTATGTATTATAATGCAATATACTTCAATATAAAATTTCATAGGTAAACCAATTTACCTTGTTCTCACATATTCGAAACTCCCAGGTATTTCATACACGGTAATACAAAATAACGCTTTCAAACATTTACATGTGTTTAATTGATTTTATAATCAATGAACAGATTCAATGATATAAAAAAAGCTTTAGCAGGGAATAAACTTTATTTAGAAAAGTTGTTAAAATGGAGGCTAGAACAAAGTTATTTAGTAACTTATTTTAATATTTCATGCATACATTTATTGTCTTTCCTTACTACTTCGAAAAAAAAACACTAGGCAATTAGTATAAAAGGTGTATGAAATGTTATGTAGTCGTGTTGTGCATTCAATTTAAAAATCTGCGTCTGGTAATTATTTTTAAATTTTGAATAAATTTACAGGTTATGGATTTTCCTGTTTAGTTAATGACTAATTTTATTATACACGAGTCATAAAAATATACCTAATAAAATCTTGATTTGAATATTCGATTAAATATTCATTACCATTTTACAGTACTGGATTTAACTGCATCAACTTGCAAGTTAAATCCAATAAATTGATTTAAAAATAAAATATAGGGATTCCTTTAAATCTTAATTGTATGAAATTTTTTATGAAGGAAGAAACCACGGAATATTTTACAAGCAGCATAATAATGCTGAATGTGGAAGCCGAAGACGACGGAAAAGATCTCGTTTGTCGTGCAGACAATCCACGATATCCCGGGGGATCTACCGAAGACCGGAGACAGATACATGTTGCATGTAAGTATCCTATTACTCCACCTGTTTGGTTATATTATTTCTGAAATAAAACCATTAACAAATTCAAAATTTTATTGGAAAATAAAAATGTGTCCTCGTGGGTTTTCATAAAAATAATTTAATTAGTTTGTGTGGAAGATAATAAATTACAAAATAATTTATATTCAAATTTCTAGAGCAATGTCGAGCACAATGGAATCTTACTTAATGTTACAATTCATTTAGTAAACTTACTATTCACGAAGCTTCGACTAAAAGCATCGTAACGTATCCGTCCTTTAATCCAGTTAACTGTGGTTGTAAGTCCAGGACGCGGAGTGACCTAACATTTGTCACAAGATCCGCATTAACGTTTAACCGCACAACTGATCTATCTCATAGTTGATTTAACTTATACAGAAAATATAGTAAATCGATACAAAATTAATTAAGATTTTCGTCGAGTGCCAATTTATAGTAAAAATTGTTTCAAATGAGTTGGAAAAATGATACAAAGTGCTAATGCTCAGAAAATGCGTTCTTATTATTAGAGTTAAATTAGATAAACTATTATCATGTGCTTCCCTAACAAGGGCAGTCGTTAATATTTTTAACAGACAGTTTGCGTATCCTAGGATTATATATAAACTTTTGACATTTGAGTTAAACATCAATGGAAATGGTATAAAAGCTTGTAATAAGCTTTGAAAATTGTAGAATCACGTACTAGGAAACGTTCATTGCTTTGGGATTAGCTTTAACACCATCTTTACGAAGGTTTGATGTCACTTTAACCGGGAGCAAAAGAAATGAAAGCGTGTGACCAAATCTCCAAAGTGAAAAATAAGAAGGTCAACACTTCTATATCGATTATATTTGCAAGCGCTTAATCAAAGCAATAGAAATAATTTTTAAATCTATTTTAAGTATTTAGGTTCTCTCAAATTTCATTTCTTTAACTTTAAAATGAATACAAAGCTATATTTGTTCTGAAAGTGGTCCTACCCTTATGTGATTTTCTTTTAACCTGGTCCTAAAGAAGATACGAAACTTGTACAAGGTTGCCGATCAGAATACAAACGGCCGAATTTGTGTAGTCCCGTCTTTAAAACGAGGATCATCTTTAATTCTGTGCAGGTTTACGGAAAGAAAGAGCAAGAGCTTTGTTAAAGACATTCGCAACGTTAGCATACTTTTGTCGACCCGGTTTTTCCGAAATTCACTTTGCACATTTCTGTACATAATATCGTAATAAATACACAAAGTCTTTCATCTTTGTTAATAATGCATTAAATTTAAAAACCCGTATCAAATTTTTAATTCGGATCAAATTTTTTTCAGATCCTCCTAAAGTCGTAGTACGCTCTGAAATTGGATTAATTCTTCCTGTTCAAGAGAAAACTACCGTAGAATTAAAATGCGAAACAATCGCTCGTCCCGACCCACATAATTACAGATGGTATTTTGATGTAAGTATAATTCATTACACATTACACCTAGAACATAGCAAAACCATTTGAAAGCTTTTACTATAATTATTTTGTTGAAAAGCGCGAACATTTTAATAGCGTACCTTGTTATTACTGAACGACTACTTCACATTATAATTTCGAAAATATTAAAAATTTGTAGTGTTTAATGCGTTTCACTGAACGTAAGGTATATAGCTATTTTTACATCAGTTTTAAGAGCATTTTACAGTTTTAATTTTAGCTTACAGAATTAAAAGAACATAAAATACAAATTAAATTTTAATATACAAGTTTGTAAAAGTTGCATTTAACTTTTAAATGGTGGTAATGCGAGTTTTAACGCTGAAATAAAATTCAACATGAATAACATAAATTATACTTATTGGCTGGAGTATACCTACTCGGGTAAAGTGAAAATTTTAAATAGTTTTCATTTAAAAAAACACTCTTCAAGTTAGATTTTTATTTTTTGAAAAAACAAACTTAAAAACTTTTTGCAGTCTTTGCTTTACATTAAAAAGTCTGATTTAAATGCTAAAAATATAATGGATTTGAATAGCGATGGTGCATTTTGTTTTATTTCGGTGTTTCCATTAAGATTTAATTTATGTAAATATATTTGCTTATTATTTTTCGCCATAAATGAATTTCTGAAATGCTGTAAGAAAAAAGTTTGCTGGTTTCCGCATGACTTATTCGAGTTACATTTAAATTTTACTATTAAAAAGAGATAAGTTATAAAATATAAAAGTTCCTTGTTTAACAGCATTACTTGTTTTTCGATTTTACATACCTAGTATGTAGTAATATAAATAACCACCTGCAACAAGCAATCACGAATGTCTTTGTGCTGGGCGCTAAAGAAGATTAAAATAATTGAATTTTCGTGAGAACATTAACAGCTTTAGTAGTGAAAAGACTCAACTATTTCCTATGACTCATCTCGTAACCGAAAATACAAACCAGTGTGTTCAGAGAAAATGTTTAAAGAAAATTATTTGAGCTTGTTCTGTTCTTGCGTAAAAAATTAGCATACTTTATGTGCGTTCATCACCGATTTGAGGTTTCTTTATCTGGTTCTTTGGTAGAGTGAACCCGATGTGGTGCCGTTTTCCACGCCATTCCGTTAATCACTTCAGCTCCCGGGAGTAGTAACTTTAAGAACACATCATCAAATCACACTCCTCACTCGGTGAAACACATTAAAAGTGCATCACTCTTAAAAACTAAACAGTCCGGATAGATAATACGCTTCAGACAGCTTTAAACCCCCAAACACATACATAACTCTTACCAATGCTTTTTTCTTTTATGAAGTATGTTTTACACAAGGGAAATTTTGAATTTCTTTCTCGGTTATTATGTGTGATGTATTTCCTCTTTTATACGTGTTCTTCGTTTTGATAACGTGCAACATGAAAGTGGAAATAAAAAATATAGTACGTTCCCAGGCTTTATATTATTTTATATTTATTTTATGGTTTTAATAAATTGCTACAAAATTTTATAAAAAGTAAATATTTATTTGCAATACGCAGCAAGAATTACCAAAGAACCGTCTTTAAAAAAAACACAAATTTCAAAATATATCATTTTCAAGTAGGTAATTGAAATAAAATTGTGACAACGTTTAGGAATTGACTATTTCTATTATTGCTTTCAAAAGAGATACATCAATTGGTGCTACATATTGAATAGCACCTACATTCAACAACGTTATATCGGTCTTACGCTTAGTATTTTTCCACCTTATTCAATCTAAAATCATTCACAACAAAATGAAATAGATTTCGCCATGTGATTTTTTCTTGTTGTCATCCCAAAACTATGGATAGATTGTCGTTTACAGTATAATGATTTATATAAATTATATTTTCACATCTTTTCAATAATATAGAATAATAAATGTATAAGAAACATTTTTGCAATTTGTATCGTTATAATCGTTAGAACAGTTTGCTATCAATTAATATATTTTCTTACCCGTTTTAATATACAAAGACAAACAAACTTATCACTTTCAGAATATAATATTCAAATAATTGCAATATTGTAAAACAAAACAAATTTAATTTAATTACAAACATAAATTTAGAAATGCTACAAAATTTTCAATCGTTGAACGAAATTACCTACTTTTAGTCAAAAACAACACGGAATATTGTGCAACGTAGCAGCTAGCTTTGAAATTTAACTTAAGTTCTAAGAAAGAGGATTTTAGGAAATAATCGCGAAAAACAGAACGTCAGTTTCGGAAAATCAAACTTATAAAAAAAGAAGTTGTATAATTGTTATAACTCAGTAAGTTAAAAAAGTGTGTAATTATTAGAGACCGGATAAATAAGCACGGTTTTTTTGAAAAATAAGTGCTTTAAAAAGCGCGGTATTTTACAAAAATAAGTTCGAATTATGCCAAAAAAAGTTATGAAAAAGTTAATAATTAAAACAAACAAAAAAGCAAAAAGATTACAACTTAGACAATATTATTCGAAAGAAATAAACAAAGCACTTTTGCTTTTTGAAAATTTCAAAATTAAGTGTTTCTTCAAATTTGGCATAACAGAAAAATAATAAAGTAAGTTATTGTGACATGTCCACTATTGTAAATTTGTAACAAAACCAAAATTTGAAAGTTATGAATGTTTTTTTTTTAAATTAATCATATTCTTTTACTAATAAGTAATAATAAATTTCGCCATTTTATTACTTATGCTTACCAGCTTACCCTAGTCTTACAATGGGTATGAGGGTATAGCACCAACAACAACCTGGTACCAAATGTCAATAATAATATAAATATATCAACAGTGGACATTCTTAGTTTTTTTACAAACATGCTTTACCAATCTGAAGTACTAAAAAGAAGTAGGAAATGGGTTTAACGGTTTCATTTTGTAAAAAAATGGACATTCCGTGTTTTATTCAAAAATAAGCTCAAAATAGGCACAAAAGTAGAAAATAAGTTTAAATAAAGCAAATAAGCTAGAAATCTCAAAAAAAGTCAAAAAAGCAGAAAAAACTATACGTTAAAATACATCTTTTTATATAAGTCGTCCAGATCTCAAATTTCAAAGAGCTGCTTTTAAAATTGACAATAAGCAAAAATGCTTAAAATCCGGTCTCTAGTAATTATAATACCATATTTTTCGATTCTTTATTCAGGAAAAAATATTTAATAAAATATGAAGATTAATAATAATGTAGCAATTTTATCGCCAAATAATAAATTAGATTAATTAGTCTACTGAAGTCAATGATAATCAAATAAAAATACTTAAAGCAAAATATTTTATATTGTGAAATTTATAGTTGAAATTAAAATTCAAATGTCAATATCTACACGCACAAGTATCAATGGATCAATTCTAAATAAAATATTACAAATTTACTAACAGATTGCTAGATATGTATCTTAAAAAGAACGATATATATTTTCAGGAAATGGATTAGCATGTTTACTAATAGGTATTACATCAAGAAGAGAAAAATGTTTAAAAACGGCAGAGAAAGAAATCGTCATTAATTTTGTGCTCTGGTGCGTAACATTCCATTTAAAACTTTAATATATGAGCTTTGTCTTGTACAAAAACTTGACATCTCTGTGCTTTAAATGGTGTGGTTCTGCTTATTTTTTTGTTTAATATGTATTCTTAACTTATCATCTATAAAAGCAAAACAAATTTTCTTCGTAATCAAACGTTAAAATTACAGTAGTAATAATATGTTTAGTTTAAATTTTATCGCATGGTTAGTAACAATTTTTATGATTTTCCAATGCTACAATATTTATGTGTTTAATAACCTGCATTAATAAACCCAGTAATAGTTATATAATCAGTTAAATAATAATAAATTATCTTATACTTTTATGCCCAAATCTACTATCAATATAAAAAACGAAATAAATCAGTTATATAGATCTAAATTAGCTGTACTAAAAAATAATAAAATATGTATTAAGTTAATGTTTGAACTTTTATTTTTATAATGGTTACTAGTTTTGCATTTGAACCTCATCTGATCAACAATATATTTTTTTTTTAATCAAAATTGCAGACAGAAAGTCAATTTATAATAAAGTTTGTAAAAATGAACCACCTCAGAAAAGCAATTTATGCTTAAACCGCAACTAAATTTTAGAGGAATTCTATGTGGTTCTACTTCAAACAACAGAACTGAAAATAAAAACGAGAAGATTTGAGACTTAGTTTTCGTATTACATAGTTGCCTTAGATTTGGTTAAAGTCTGTGAATTATTGCTAACGCTATGGAATTTCTATTACGTAAATTATTTTGTTTTGCTACTTCATAATTTTCAGTATTTATACAGAATGTAATGCAAAAATTAGACATGTAGGTATGTATTTACAATAAAACTAGATTGCATTTGTGTTTTGTACGAAAGACTGCTATTGCCCCTGCTTGGTATCAATAACTTTGGACGTGTTTATAAAAAAAGTATCTATATAGTATTAATTCTAGTACATAGGTAAATGATAGATCACTCTACCAAAGCCACTTAAATTATTTTGATTAATGTGTCAATGATTTATTTGACTTAAAGACCGAAAAGAAATTAATTGAAAATTACTGTAGTAATAAAAAAATATACTGTGACTACTTTTAAACAATAAAATTGATTATAAAACTATTAAAACAATGGTTTAGTTTTACACAAATTTAATAAAGTTAGTTTTACTAGAATATTATTGATTTATTTCAATTATTAAATTAAATTAGTATTTAATTATAATTACACTTATATAATAATAATTACATATATTATAGCCGATTTTTAAAATTCAATTAAAACATAATATTATGTGATTAACTTAAATTGCATAGATAATTCTATAATATCCAGGAGGTAAATAGAATACATAATTAACTTATAAAATGTTAAATTTATGGTAATTTATGTTTTAATTTGTTTTTCTGAAAGTTAGAAATGTCGTTGTATCTTCTAAGCCCCAACCCTTCAGATTATCATTTGTATGGTAGAATTTCAAGTTTCCCAATTATGACTTACATATTATTTTTGATATTTAACCAAATAATTATGACCTGATTATATAATATTAAGTTATAGGCAATACAAAAATATTTTTAAATTAAACTGAAGCTCACTTGTGTTTGTGTTAGGGAGTTTAATTGAGATATTCTAATCTTAACAAGATACTATCATGCAAGAAATATTGTAACAGATATGAAAGTTAATTTTACAAGTTTTTTTAAGAAATTCAATTTGTGTTCTTATTTGCAGATTTCATGTTGTTTTCGTAAACAAATATGATAAAAATAATTTTTGTGTTTAATATGAAATCCAATTTGAGATATACAAGTGGAAAACTATAGAAATAACACTTGCGAAAGCTATTTCTTACTAAAAATACAAGCTGGATTATTCCCTTGCTTCTGAAAAGTTAAAATTTGTTTTTATTGTCATCAAGAAAGTGTTGAACCTAAAAGATAATTTTTTTATTAGACTAATTAAAATTTCTTTAAACTTGTATACAATTTTTCAAAGGAGTATCCTTTCAAGCTCATCTTTCAGTTACAGCTTTGCTGTTAATTGAAAAGTTGAATTTTTATAACGGTTAATAAATTTTCATATAATATGATATGAAATATTTTGGAAAATTTTATTATGTAGAATATAAATTAATATGTGTCACCTACAAATAGAATTTGTTAGAAGTGAAAACTATCAATCAAACTGTGTAGCGAAATAATTTTAATATTGTTGTCAGGATAAATTTAAAGTGAAATTACAATTTTTCTTGTAAACGTGAGCATTTTTGTTCAAGATAGCACATCCCTAGACAAGCATTTCGGCCGAGTCTCTTGACACTAATCTTTTATATTACATTCAACTGCATTAAACTTTTTCGGTATTTCAATTTTTTCTAATTTTTAAACATTTTTACTTTAAAAAATAACAAAACTTACTTTTAAACTAAATTATTCAACACTTAGTCGTCGTTTTCAGGTTCTTCCTTTATAAGTAACTTGTAAAAATGAGGATAATAGTAAAAAAGTTTGTAAAAAGTAAGCTAGTAGCAATTTTTTTTCCACTTTTTGTAATATTTATAAAAGCCTGTTGAGAGAATACTTTATCCTTAAATTTTTGAATTTATATTTATTACGGTTAGATACGGAAATCATTATAATTTTAAATAATTTTTTAAAAAGTATTTAACATTGCGCACCGCGCAATCGTAAAGCATTTCCAAATCTTTTAACTGCACTCAAGCGAGTGATAATAATCAAACAAATCTCGCATCAAGTTATTACGTGAATAATTGACAAAAGATTAATTAATTCTCATATAGATATGAAGTTCTGTGATGTGTTAAAATATTTTACGTTCGATTTCGTATAATCATAGCGGCTCACTTCACGCTCCAACGCGATTGCTTTTGGGTTAAGTACAATAAACTAATTAAATTGTCTAAAAGCACATTGTTGTATAAATAACAACAATTTTGCAAGATCTAATGTACTTAACAATAGAGTTCTTAAACAATTCATTTATTTCTAAGAAACAAATAAATGCTCGAATTCAATAATAAAATAGAAACAGCAAATGGACCTTCTACGAAAAATTACTTTTCTCTTATAAATCGAAACAAATTAAAACAAAGAGCACAGGAAAACCTCAGTTTTCATCATGAAAATAAGAAGGAAGGTCACAATAAATTAACAATAAATGCTCAGAAAGAAAACTTTTGTTAATAATAAATTTCCTAGCTTACGAATTTTTGTTGAAAAGTTGTTGAAAGCAATAACTAAATTTTGATTACTAAATAAGTTAGAATTCAAGTAGCTTCAAATACGCATTTTCAAAATTTTAGGTAACCAAAGCAAAATATTAAATTATAATTAAATTTTAAATGTATAATTATTATTATTACCAACTCTGCATAATACCTTTAAATACGGCATAAATTGCCGGCGTTTAAATTTAGGAGTTTGGTGTCTACACCAAACTCCAAAAATTTTGGTTATGACATTGGCAAAATTTTAATTAAGAAGTACAGTGACCGTGGTGACAAGGCTTCTTTCATTCAATGCATTAGGTTGGAGATTCAAAGAATCAATGCTTCTAGCATTTTTAGGAAGATTTGAAAATCGGGCTAAGTAGAATAAAACTTTTATTTGTGGTATTGCTTATTTTGTATTAGAATATTATTTTTCCACTACTAGTCACATAGGCTATCATTATAACCTAGCCAAGTCGCACCTAAAGTGACGTTTTTCAGACTACTGGTGTATAATTTTTTCATTATACACTACTAGTTAATAATGAACATATTGATATTTTTCTATAGTTTGCCGAATGTTTATGAGACAAATGTTGTTAAAAAAAACATTTTGTATAACTCAGAAATGCTATTTAAATGCATTTAAACTATTGAAAACGCCTTTTTAATCGAATGATTTCAGTTAAAAATCTGGAATTTAGTTATGACAGCTAACCTAAACTTGCCAACACCTATCAAATCAACAAAACAAAACAAAGTTGTCATTTAAATTAATATTTTTAAAAAATTTTTTATTAACAAGACTTCAAAGAAATGGTAATAAATCTAGTAGTGGAAAAATCGTATACAAACCACTGTTGTGAAGACCATTATAGACCCCCGCTAGGTCAATAATGACAGGCTTCGCAACTTTGTTACAGTTAGTAATCGATAAAATGGTTAAGGTTATTAACATGTGATAATTTTTTTTTTTAATTAATGTTTACATGTTACATGAAATTGAATAATTTAATTCATAACTGATCAGTTAGTAATCGACACATCTCTGACTTTTAAAAAGTTGGGAAGCAGATTATTATTTTCTGCACAATCAGTTAATAATCAATACATCCCTGACTTTTAAAAAGTTGGGAAGTAGTTTTATCCACAATCAGTTAGTAATCGACACATCCCTGACTTTTAAAAAGTTGGGAAGCTGTTTATTATTTACTTTCACTTGACAACCAATCAGAAAGCTACTTTGTTTTACTTCCCAACCTTAGGGTGGGAAGGGATTACTTTCCGACCTGCAATGTCGCATGTCGGTAAGCAAGAAATGGAACTAACAAAAAATGTGCGTTAATAAAATGAAATTTAATGATCTTTAATTATTTACAAACTGATTGTGAATAATATTGTATACATACCTCGGTGTCAAGCTTCATTCCAGCCTTGCGCATAAAGTTGACTTCGGCGCTTCGCGCCTCAGTCAACTAACTTAGCGCTCGGCTGTAATGAAGCATTTTTCACCTCGGCACGTAATATACTATATTATTTACTTTTACTTGACAACCAATCAGAAAGCTATTTTGTTTTACTTCCCAACCTTAGGGTGGGAAGTGGTCACTTCCCGACCTGCAATGCCGCAATTTCGGTAGGCAAGAAATGGAACTAACAAAAAATGTGCGTTAATAAAATAAAATTTTATGATATTTAATTATTCACAAACTGATTGTGAATAAAATTGTATACATACCTCGGTGTCAAGCTTTATTCCAGCCACGCGCTTATAGTTGACTTCGGCGCTTCGCACCTCAATCAACTAACTTAGCACTCGGCTGTAATGAACCATTTTCCACATCGGCACGTAATATACTATACTTTTACTTGACAGCCAATCAAAAAGCTATTTTGTTTTACTTCCCAACCTTAGGATGGGAAGTGGTCACTTCCCGATCTGTAATATCACATTGTCGCTATGCAAAAAATAGAACTAACAAAAAATGTGCGTTAATAAAATGAAATTTTTAATAAATTAGACGAATATTGGGTGCAAAGGGGAAGCAAATCAAACAAATTAACTGTTGGCTGGTTTACATTCCAAAATAAAATTTGATGATCTTTAATTATTTAAAAACTGATTGTGAATAAAATTGAATGCATACCTCGGTGTCAAGTTTAATTCCAGCCTCGCGCTTACAGTTGACTTCGGCGCTTGGCGCCTCAGTCAACTAACTTAGCGCTCGGCTGTAATGAAGCATTTTCTACCTCGGCACGTAATATACTATTACTTCAACTAGCAGTGTAGTGTAAAGCTTAAATCGACCAGTTACAAAAGCCCAATGCCTGTTCGTGCCAACTACACTGTTCTGATGTAAGTAAAGGTTTAAATTTGATCTATTAGCAATGAATCTAGCAAGGTTGGAATCCCATTATAATTTCATTCAAGTGCTTATAGAATGTTACAGAACAGATCAACAAATCCCTAAGAAGTTAAAAGAAGAAGTTTATTAACACTATTAAGTAAAATGCAATAGAATTTACGTTTAAAACAAATGTTGTACTGGGTCAATCCAAATTATTTTTTAAATTAAAAATTTTACTTTAATTTAAAAGAAACATTTTTAAATAATTAAATTATAAAACTCAATATAAACTGAACAGAAACGTTAAAATAATAGAATTTTAACTGTAAAGTAAAGAATATTATACGTAGAAAAAGTTTTTATTTACGGTTAAGATTCTATTATTTTAACTTTTTATATTCTATAATGCATAATATTAAATTTCCAAAAAATCTACTTGAAATTTATTTTTAAGTTTATTTCTAATTAGATGAATCACGAATATTAATCGCATTCGTAGAAGACAGTGTATCGTAGTAAGATCGTATAAATACACACATATTTATTGTTCATACTGGATGGTACAATCTTTCTCTCTCATAATTATATGGATTTTCTTGGTAGATATCTTGAATATCTACGACCAGAAGAAAGTTTTTACTTTGACCAGTATCGAACCGATAATCTCGGCTCAGCAGTCGACGTAGTACATAACCACCAGACAATTTTTAATTAAATTAATAGAATATAGTCTATTTTAAATAAAAATAATATTTTTAAATTTAAACATTATATTAACTTGTTCATTTCAAGATTATTTAATTATATTTCACAAGTTAAAAAATTAATTTATTACATATCTTTTTAGTACACTAGTACCCGTTAAGTAAAAAAGTGCTTAAATCGATCATTATTTTCCATGGTTATGGTCAGTTAAACCTCACCACGAATTTAGAAATTTCATCTACACACTAAGAAAGAGAACACTTTTTTGAGTGTAATGCAACAAAAATTTTTTTAGATGATCCACTAGTTGTCGAAAAACGACATTTTAAAATTTTTAAATTTCAAAAGCAGGAACGCAACATCTGTATCGCGTTAGGAGTAACGACTAGTAAGCTTCTCCGCTCCGAGCAATCCGGTTTTTCGTTGACGGTACGTGTGCTTTGCTATACATACTTTTAATTATGTCATCGAGTTTCACCTACCCAGCCAGATCAAGCCTAGCGCTTTAAAAAAGAGGAAAGATATCTCAATAAACTCCAACACCCGCTGCCCACATGAGTTGAAGGAGATAAACGGTAACACGTGGTACCTCCATATAGCCAATAAGTTCATCGTTCATCGTTCATCGTTCGAGTTTCACCTATGACGAGTTCTGTCATTTTACAGGAATATTTCTAAATTCGTTACGTGTTTGTCAAAACACAGACCCGGAAAGCGCCGAAGGCATCCGGAGGGTCTGTATTAACAAACTCAACCACGGCTAATCGCACATCCATGTTAAAACGAACATTTCCCTATCTAAAAGTTTTGATTTTTAAATTCGATTTTTTCGAAAACTAATTATTAATGAATAATCCAACAAAATTTTTGTTTTAATATGCTTAGAAAAGTGTTCTCTTTCCAATAGTGCATAGGAAAAAGTAAAAATCGTGGTGAGGATTTTCTGACAGTTCCCCACAGTTTAAAATTAACCATTGATTTTAGTGATACTAAACTTATAAAATTTTGAGAACCATGAAATTGTATATCAGCTTGTCTACCTTTTGTGACAACAGAATTTTGTGCACCTTTGTAAAAAATGATTTTACGAGTGGGTTCCTTTATCTAAAATGAAGTAAATACATTTTTAAAACCAAGAAACTCTGATACAACATAAAAACCAAAAATGTATTCATTATTAATGCTGGAAGGAGTTACAGGTTGATTGGGGTTTTCAAATCAAACAAAAACTTCAGTTTGTCGACGTTTCGGATTATTTATTTAAACGTCGACAAATTGAAGTTTTTGTTTGATTTGAAAACCCCAATCAACCTGTAACTCCTCTTAGCATCAACTAAGTTTTGAGTGGGAGTATTTTCGTATTTATTATTGTTAATTCAAGATTGAAAAAAGTACTTTAAATAAATAATTAACCTTGAAGCAATATAATTATTTATATCTAATTCACTCAATTTAGAAATTTGGTATTCCGTTAAAACTGTCTGTCATCTTCTAAAGTTTTGTCACTAAGAAGATTTGAATAGAAGGATTTGCAATCATTTGTAATAAAATACATAACAGATTTAGTGTCTAGAAGGTTTTGAAAAAGCGTATGGAACCATTAGACCACATTGAAACTAATCTATCTTTGAATAACGCTGGTTGACCGATTTGTTTTTTCTTTATATCTGTTTTGGCATACGCTTTATCTTGAAATTTTTACTTATTTCTAAACAGAAAATGGTTTTTCTTTGTCAAGAAATATCTGGAGTGATCGCGAGCACATCTGTTTTTACTCGCATCGCATTTTCGGTAAATGATTCGTAGTTGAAGTCAAAAGTGCTGTACAATTTTGTAGCAATCATTCGTGAAACGTCAAATTTATTTTTCTTGCGACAACTTTTTAGAATATTTACGTAATCATCGAGAAGGTGCAATCTTTGTTGATGTTTTAAGGCAGGTACAAATTCAGAATTATTAGGGAGACACCTATGGGCTGATACTAAAAAACGAATATACTTCTTTTATCATGAGAGTCATATTAATGTTTCAACTTTGCCCACCACATAAGTCTGACCACAAAAGTAGCTTAGTAAAATTTCTACAGAAAGGTTTTCACCGTTATGCTTCATAAAACATGAACCAATTTTTGTGCTTCACGACCTGTTGCATTTTCCAGCCAGATAGAAAAGTATCCTTTATTATTAGATTCAGAATGTGTTCTAGATTCTGCCTTTTACCTATTTAAAAAATTTAAAAATTTCTATATTTTCTGGTAGGTACAGTAAGTTCGATTAAATTATGATTTTGAACTGAATTCTTATTTATTTAGTAACTTATTTTAATTCATATGATTTGAATTACAATATAAGTCCTTATCCTATACCCAGTGCAAAAATGTTTTATTCGTGCTGTTCTAATAAATAATTTGACCTGATCGTTAAAGTTTCAACATTTTATTTTCATTTTTAGTATTAAACCTTAAGTAGTTCAAACACTAAATTGGTTAATACAATATAATAATTATTATTTATACAAGACAAAAAAATTTTATTTTATCGTTGTGTATAAAATTCAATTTTATTCTATAGCAGATGTTAAATAAAAGGATATAAGAAATCCCAACTAAAAATTAAATTATTGTTTTCACAATAAATCAAACGCATATTGCAATTTTAAAAGTAATTTCAATCAAAATACAGAATAATATATTATTAACTATTATTGAGGTTAGAATGCTACTTTATTTACTTTTACCGTTAAAGCGTCATTTGTACTATTATTTTTAGTCCAATAAACCGCACGTTAACATTTTTTATAGGAAAAAATGTTTATTAATATTTCTTTTCAAATTTTTAAGAGAAAAACATTTATGTCAGTCCTCTAGAACTGCCCCTTAAGCGATTAAAGCGACTAAAACAAAGTTGAACATTTTTTGTATTTTACTCAGTTCTATGAAACTTAAATTTCAAAGTTTAATTATTTTGAAAGTTAAAAAAACTTCGATGGTCTATTATTTTAACCCATCTCTTGATGTTCTTGTACAAGTTGAAAGTTTTATAATAGTAGGCGAAAGAAATACAAAATCCTACGAATAAAATTTTTTTAAACTTTCTTTTAGAAATAAAATTTTATATTTGGTGTTGCAGTATTTTGTATACGTCACATTAAAAATGGCTTTCACGTTAGAGTAATATTGTAGAATTTGAGTTATAAATAAATAATGAAATATGTAAGTATTTTTAATAGTAATCAAAATAAAATGTGTCAGAGGCTTGAAGTTATTGCATTTTAAACTCAAATTTATTGAAAATTTTGACAACTAAGCACCTTTTGAGCTTTATTAAAGTTTGCTTTGATAAGTAAAATTTTTGAAGTTTTGAAATATAATTAATCACATTTTAAAACATAAATTTTTAAAAATAGATTTTTAGTACAATAGATGAAAGTTGCTACAAGCCTAGAAAATACCCATTGATTGATATTTTTAATAAAACTGTCAAAATTCACAGATTTGTATAAGAAATGAAAATTGTGCCGCTTTAAAATGTTTTCACAGCGCTATGAAAGAGACCGTATTATTAATGTCTAACTGCAGTCGGAATCCTACTTGAGCTTCAACTGGGAAAACATAGAAAAAAAGAATGGAATTTGAGAAATGATGCGAAACGAATATATAGGATAGATAGATATCTAGAAAGCCAGACATAGATAACACAAATCCAGTGTCGGTGTGATCGATGAAAGCAGGTTACAGACAAATGTATGTTAAACAAAAAGATAGTGTTTCTTACGGCCTATGACGATAATAAATTGTTTTACTAATATTATCTATCACATATAGAGCTTGATGCGATTTTAAATGAACACATCGTTGCTTTGCAGTAAATAACTCCAGAGATATATACCCAGCACGACGTATCCACAATTAAATGACCAACATCAAGTGGCAATAATTTTTCTTGTAAATTATTATCTTTCTACATTTGTTAGAAATAAAAATGACTAACAAAAAATATAGCTTTGGGAAGTTAAATGCTCGAAATTACCAGAATGGCTTGTAAAGAATCCACTAATTTTAATCTTTTCTAATTTCATAAAAAAAATACAAAGCAAAAACAAAAAGTAGAATAAAATTAAATAAAAACGTAGGAAAAGTTGGCAATAAAAAAGGTGAGTACCAAGCACATTCACGTTAATTATTTTAATTTATATCTCCAAGTTTTCCTTTCTTGTCAGATTATTTTGTCTCGGTAGCGCTGAAATAAATTAGCTTTTCACAAATTGAACTGAGAAAAGTTAATTAACCGAATGATGAGGAGACGGCATTCTTTAAACACAGCCGATCAGCGAATCGATTTATAGACTTCCTTTTTCAGTAGTAAATCATTTATTGTTTTGCTAGTGGCACTTTTTTTATACTATAATTTCGTGTTATTTATTTTTAACGTTCGCAATTTAAAATTTTTCACTTTAATGTTAATCAATACGATTAATGTTATTAACATGTGATAATATGTACAAGCTTCAAATTTTACATATTAAATTAATAATTAATAATTCATTTCCGATGAAAATCCGAAATTCGAAATATTAAAAAAAAATCAAAATTTAAACAGGGTGTATTAAATTATTATCGCGTTGAATTATTAATTTTGAATCTTATCATAAATATTATTTTAATTGTAATCAATTACAAATAAACAATAACTGAAAAATTATTTAGAAGTGTTGATTAAGTTTATATTTAGTTAATTGATATCTTATTTGTCAAAATGTTTGATTAAAATAATTTATTTTTAATATAATTTATAAAATGTTTAAGGTTATTAACATGTGATAATTTATATGTTACATGAAATTGAAATAAAATTTAATTCATAACTTACATAATATAATTTATTAACAGCTTTTACTAATTAGCAGGTGTCAACAAATAATGTTGTTTTAGATCATTTAAAATTTTATTGTAAAGCATTTTAGTTTGTGCAGAGTTAAGTGTAACATAGAAGGGAAAATCTTTTAAAAGATAGAAGGGAATTACGCTTCCAGCTTTTAAAATTCTGTTTTCAATAGCATTAAAAGAAAATAAATAATGTATTTCGTAATAAAATATTTCTTCTATTTTCAACCTTTGGATTTTTAAGAACCCTGAAATACTCAAGCAATTGGTTGGATCACTAGTTTAAGCGATTCAAAGTGAGGACCAAAATCGTAAAAGTAAAACAAGTAACACTTAAATCTGTACTCAAAGTGGAGGTTAAATCAAACAAGTAACAACTGATATTCTCTGAAGAAGAAATTCAGCAACAAACCTTGGCATATGTAAATTATTTGCGATATTTAAAAATTAACTATGCAGTTAAAATAATAAATTATCTAAACAACCATCATCGACTCAATTACTGATACATTTTAATAGAAATTTTACAGTCAGCAAAATTTCAAGAACTGAGATTAGTCAAATACCAGCAAAATTCACTACCAAATAACTCATTCACAACAACAATCACTACAAGAACCACTTGTATTCAAATTTTGTAGTCTCGAAACCAAATAATTAAGGTAACAAACATACACATACTTTAAAACTTTGACCGTCAGCCAGTTGGAGCAAAAGCAAAATGATTTACTCTGCGTTAGAGGTTATTTGTAGCCCACGAAAAGACATCGTAAAATGTCAAAACTTTTCAATTAAAATTTTATTATATTAACAGGATTATAAGACAATATTAAGCACTAAGAAAAATCAAATTTAATTAACCGCTGACCTATATGAGCTCAGGCCCAAATAGACAAAATACACATGAGACTCCGTAGACTCATTATCACGTAAAGTCGATTGAAAGTCATTGAAATTTCTTTAAAATTAATCGAAAATAAGTATAGTTACCTAGCCTTTAGCTGAGGTAGTCATAATAATTTTATTTTATTTTTTTTTTCTTTTATTGATAATTCCAATGTACCTAATAACTGTTTACGGGAGAGCGACCGAAACGTATGCTTTACGTAATGAATAAGCATATAGCAGAACGAGTGACGGCAGTCACGAGTTATACTAGCTTGCGAACGCCATCAACAATATAACGAGATTCTGATACACACGTATTTTGATGAGGAAATGTTTTTTCAGCTGAGGTTGTAATGGAATTTATTGCTTATTCTGAAAATACCTACATAAATGCATCTGCTTATGGAATATGTTAAAGAAAATTTTAAAACTCTTGTTTTGTTCCTGCACAAGCATCAAGGTTTTGCTTTTACAAGTAATTAAAATCTAATTTTGATATATGTATAAATAATAATTATTCTTTTCTCTCTTTGTGGTTTGGACGACTGTGTAGTAACGCACATATTAGATTAACGAGATTCTTATAAACACTTTTTTTGTAGTTAAGGGATGCTTTCACAACCAACGAAATGGTGAGATTTGTTAAGTTATTGCATATTATTCAGATAGCACCTAAAAAGTGGTTGGAGCTAAATACATTAGAGAATAATTTTAGAAAATGATAAAGTATTTAGTTACATATTAATCATTCTTATTACATAATTTTAAAAAAAAATTAATTGTTTCGTGGTTTATTAACGTATAGTGCAATTATTTTAAACACTTTCCATCACTAAATGTTATAGTTAAAATATAGTACAAATATTTCGTAAACCTCTTTGTCATATTACGACTTCGTTAAGCGATTTTTATTCATCCAAGTACAATAGTTCACTAAACATTCTACATAACACAGCAATAAATATAGCCCACCACAGAGATTTGCAGTTAGGATACGCAGAAAACGTGGAAAGAATAATAACAGAACCAATTTTCATACAAATTACACGCAGGTATAGGATTCGTCGTGTGCGTGATTGCCGGTTTATATATTTATTGTTATTAAGTACATTGACTGTACGTTGGAAGCGCTTTCCAATCAGCCTGTATCGTACCAACGCTTAAAACAGCATTTCAACAGCTTCAAGTACGTATGTTGAAAATTAACTTTATCCATAAACTTTAAACAAGGTTTGGCAAAAATTTACCTGTTTGACAGAATAGTTAAAAATTAAAAATATTCATTTGTTAGCAACTTTCTATTAGTTCAGAAATTTCCATTCCTTAGTCAGGAGAAAATTTTAACATTTAAACAAAATTAAACATTGTATTTAGGGTTTATTCTACGTATGACATTATTTTATAGTCGAACAGTTCACAAAGGTGTACTTTTGTTTAAATATGTTATTGAATTTCAAAAGGTATACCTAATCCTTGCTGTTGTCATATATTTTTTTGTATATGCAAACAAAACTTTTTAACAAGTACATCATTTAACAAGTGTTGATTTGTGAAAACGATAAACATTATTATTGTACAATAAATGTTATCGATCGGTAAACATTATTTCCTACATATTGGCAAACCATACTGAAATTTACTTTTAAATCTAGTAATTCTTAAGCAAAAATATCAAACCGATTGCGTGGTTAGGTGGATGACTGTTTACTTAGCGACTAGCTGACATGAGTTTAAATCCTGTTGTAGTAAAGATTTTTCGGAATTCTGCGGCAGAGGGATTTAACTCACATTTGTAAGGAGTAAGTGTTCTGTGTTATTTACACCAGTGTATAACAAGCTTTAGTCTGTTCAACTAATACACGGAATAATATTGATATCATTTATTTCCATGATTTTCTAAAATATATCATACATTTATAATCATATCTTGATGATGAAATATTAAGTTAGATTAAAAATTATTACTTCATAAAGTTGACAAATCGAATTAATCATGAGTCGATTGCGGTTTAAAACAAATTACAAAATTAATTTAATTTTGGATACGCAATTCTTCAAGTTTAGATAATTATAGGGAGTCACCCTAAGTTTACTCATTTATACATCGATTCATCTAACAGCTGTTATACACTCGTCAGATGGGTGAAAAGTTGGAAAACTTTGAGACTCGCTGTGACATTTATGTTACTAATGATATCATTTTGACTTTGCCAACTTTGCTCGTTCTAAAGATAATTTCAGTGATTCCTGTCTCAGTAATCGAAATCGGTATTATAACAATTAATTGTAGGTTCAGTAGGACAGAATAAATGAACGAATTGTGGATTAAACTAGACAAGGACTTTACTCTATTTAATACTTTATTCCATTTATAACCTGACAGTAACTGTAATTCTAAAATATCCTATCCAGTCCATAACTGGACACGATTCAATTTAACTTTGTTGATTAATCAAAATTTATTATTAATGGGAACCATAATTTCTTATACATTATGGAAAACTGGATCGATTGCCACCTTAATAAATAAAATTACTATTATACCTCGTTGCATTATGTCGTAAACCTAATGGTTTTAGAAGCACAAACACATACGCTTATATTACTCTTTTTATAGGCATGAGAATGAGAAGTGTATAAAAATTGTTACCTACTTAATTTAAGGATTAATGCTGGGGATAACAGAATTTAAAATGATATTTTGATATAATATGCTTTGATAAATTTAGAAAATTTTATTACTTGCAGGGGGACAATGAAACGTTTACTTTATTATTATTTTTACCATTTTAGGGACATCTTATACAACCAAACCAAACAGCAGGAATAGAACCTCTTGACGATGTACTAAAATTGCGCACCGTTTCAAGATTTTCGGATGGACAGTATTCATGTGCAGCTGCAAATACGGAGGGAGAAACGTATAGCGCTCCATTTTCTCTCAGAATTCAATGTAAGTATCTATCGTATTTAATTTAACTGAAAATTTCAAAAAATTAAAATTTTTCGTATTAGACTTTTATGGTTAGTGTGAATGGATTTTAATACCTTCAAATTCACTTCCACGACCTCGTTTTTTGGCACTAAATATTAATCTTTTAGTACTGAAATTTTCAATTGTAGATTTTGATTTCTTCTTCTGTTGCTTAATTCTATTTTAATTTTTTATCATTATTTTAAATATTGTTTATGTTTATTCAATTCATTTTATTTTACCTGTTTTTTTATTTTAACTTAATTTTTGATGATAATTGCGTTAATATTATTTAAATTTCTAATTCTATGTTATGTAAGAAAATCAATTAACAAGATTTTCTTCTAAAATATTATATTGTTTTAAAAAACAAAAGCATTTGCAAGTATGGTATTGTTTTGTCTCACGAGAATTGTCGTTTATTTGACACCTGCAAATTGTAATGTCAAGTTAAATTTTTTTGTAATTAAACACGATTAGATTTAAATTTATTTAGATATTCCGTTTCATTAAAATACCATTCCAGGAATGATTTAATATTAACTAGTGATTGGAATTTAGAATTTCTAAAACAGTTACTAAGTGTCATTATCATGAAAACAACATTCACGACAAATTAAATGTTTTAGCCATTTACTGTTTAACACCAAGTTAATATTGCCGCATTGGGAAATTAAGGAAATTACTAGTCGCCTAAGAGGGCGCAGGTCTTCGGAGATAGTGGAATGTCTGCATCCCGATAGTCGACATCTGCTCTGTGATTAAACTGCGTTATTGTTATTCCAACGAAGCTTTTGAGATCGAACAATTGTAATCCAAGTATGCAGATTATTGCAAGCTATTTCTGTGCTCAGTTATTGCTTGCTAGTTGTTCTCGTTTGATTGACTGACAAAAATGCTACTCCACATTAAATGGAAAATAACCCGACTATTATTAGAGTACTAAGTTGTACAACAGCAAAAAGACATGTACCTAATTTAAAACAAACTTTTACGTTATAATCTTTTAATTTATCTGATTATACCATTTTAAATTTAAATCGGATATAAACTCAAATGTTTAAAGAGATAAATAGTATTAATAAATTATATTGGTCGAGTATTTACACTTCGGAAAAATTTTATAAATTATTATTTTACCAGTGTTTACATAAATTGTGTATTATTGCATAAGGTTTTAAAGGATTATCGTTTTGGAGGATGGCACTGATTTTCTTCTTCTACTGGCATGAGCATAATAATATGAGCATATGAAGATGAGGGCGAGTATCTCTCTAAACAGCCTTCTAAATTATGTTTTATAAAATGTTAAAGTCGAAAATATTTTTAAAGAGAATTAATTCTATATGATCAAAATTATACTTATCGTACTTATAAATACGAAAATGTAAGTTCATAAATTTTGGTTTAAGAAATATATAAATGGAAAATATTAATTTTGACTAAACAGTTTTCAATTTTATTGCGACATATATTTTTTTTTAAATGATGTACTGAAAAAATATTCTTTGATCTGATTTCAAACCCTGTGGTAAGAGCCGTAGATATGTACGCGCGCTTCAAATATGTGATTAGCTCTTTATTGCATGGAACTTCTGCAATATAATGGCGATCGTTTATAAACAACAAAACATTCAAAAATTATCCAGCTCATAAATACGTATTTTCTGTCTGGATTACATAAAATTACATACATTTACTTAATTAACGTTGTTTATAGTAATTTATTGCGAACTATTCAAACATAATATCATAGTCATTTAAATAGGAAATGTCATTGTTAACCAAGATTAAATGAATAATTTAAATAATAAAAGTGTATTTACAATAAATATTAATTCTTCATTATTTGTTGAATTAAATTTTCAAACTACTACCTAAGAAAATTCTAAAAAGCCTGATTATCATACAATAAGATAAAAAATAAATTGAAAAATATCTAAAACCGCTCTTCTACGATTTCTCGACAGCTTTTGTTAGATAATTGTTCATATTTTAACGTACTAAAACTTAACGTGTTTAGATCCTGACCTTCCTACTCTCAACAAAGGATCAAAGTTTTGTAAATCTCTGTTCTAATAAAATAAGCAATAAAAGCAGAATAAAATTTGTTGAATAGCTTACTGTTTCCTTGCTGGCTGTTTACTTAGTAATACCTCATAATATTCCTCTACTATATTTATTAGCAATCTTATGTGGTGTACCGAATTTTTTAAAAGCAAGTCAAACAGAGGGTTCTCATCATTAACAATAAAACAGGGGACAGGGTTATAGGCACATTTAAGGCTAGTTTAATGTTATTAGCTACCTTACCTGCAAAACACATCACTTTTCTCTGATTACCTACTAAGAACAAATTTTAAACACCATCAAGATTAGTTTGGACACAAGAACGAACAAGTTGATTTGTATTGCTAAGAACAATCGGTTGTGAGACACACAATATGTGTCTATATTGTGTAGTATATTCAAGCAATGTTAAATATAATATATTATGAAACACTGTGGCTTAAAGCATAAACCGACAGACTTATCGCAGATACACTGCAGCGAAATAGTTATGATATAATATTTATTCGATTTATTAAATTTATCATTAAATTTAAAGAAGTTGTTGGAAAAGAAAAAAAAATCCCAACAATCAAAATCTATTTTCAACCACCTATCAAGCTTGTAAGGGGTACCACAAAAACAAGCTTCCATTGAATTGCTTATTCAATAAATCGAATCACCACGAATTGAAAGTAACTACTCATAAATTTTATAAATATGTAGGATTGGGTTACACAAATCCAATTATGTGGACCTAACCAACTAACAGAAGCCGACAGGACAATTGCATGTCCGAAACGTTAAATTAAAATTGAAGTCGGAATTTTTGAGAACCCATTATTTATTTAGAAATCTTAAAATGCCACATCAGGACTTTTTTGGGGTAACAAATATACGGGCTTTCTCATTTTTAATAAAGACCAACATAATATATTATATTTCGGCGAAAACGAATGCTGGAACATTAGCTCAACCCAGCCTGCATGATTTGAAATAGATTGAGTCAATAATAATATAATTTAAAAAACTCTTTATTTTTATTCGTTAGTAATTAATTAAGTAGTACGGTTGTAGTCCATTTGGGTTTCTCTGAAATTTGCTATTTTTAATTTCTTTCCTAAATTTTTTCGGTATACTAAATTGTGAATACCTTTGATGAGTTGCATATCCTGCATAGTGAATTATGAGATATAATCTAATTGTCAGATTTGTCGTAGATTACATTTTTCTGGCTTTCGCGTGAAAGCATGAGTGGTTTATAATCTGTGTGACCCGTAAAGTTTTGTTCTTTGAGATATTGCCGGAAATATTATATATGTCTGTGTAAATTTCTAAAAACTTGTCGTATGTGTCGCAATAGTAGGTTTGGAAATTTACAGCGACATAATATAAAATTTTCTATCCGTCATGCTCAATTTTCTTGAAAAAACGATTTTAGGCGATTTTTATTGAATTTAAATTGTTTTATTTAATGTCGAATTTTTATATGTATGTACCATATTTATATTTATTTATTGTAAATTAAAATATCGGAAATAATAGTATATTATTAAACGAGTGTAAAAAATTTCATATTTTTTACAAAAAGTTAATTATTAATTTACAATTGGAATGGAATTTTGACAGCCGATTTCAGAATGTGTAAAAGTTGATGTAAATCAACAATCATCCGGGTCATCTTTGAATTTTCCGAAAATGTTTTTGCACATCCTGCTTTAGATAATTTTTTGCATGCGGGTGGCATTTTTCAAAATCAAAATTTTCATAAATTTTTGCACTTTTTTTTCGACTTTAAAATTTTTAAAAATAATTTTTAAAATTATTAAATTACAATATTTTCTTTAATAATTCAACGGTTTAATAATTTTAACGCGTTCTTAATTTGCGATACTCAAAGAGCAGCTTATATAGCGAATCGCATTATTATTTTTAACAAGGACCTTGGGCAAAGAGTTAGCACTGCCCGCTACCGACCAACACATCGAGGTTTCGAATCCCGGTGAAGGCGACTTTTTTTCTAGAGGAATTTGCAATCCGATTACTCGTGGTTTACAATATTATATGAAAATATTGATATGACGTCAGTTCGGTGTTTTAAATTCATAATCCACGGGCAAGAACTCTTAATCCACAGGCAAGAATTCATAATTCACGGGTGTGGATTATGAAGGGAATTACATTACTGTGATTACGTACGTAATGGGATGTATTATGTACCAGTCGTAGATAAACGTGTTTATAAACTATGTTCAAAAGAACCCATGCAACCATGGCAACATAAAGTCAATTATAAAAATAATATTATTGTGAATGGTGAAAAACTTGAAAAACACTAGCACATAGTGTTTTTCAAACTAACTGCAGAAACAATAACCTAAAGAGAAAATAACGTAAATGACTTTAACATTTCGGAACATAACCATTTAAATTTTGCAGGAAATCAGAGTGGTACCGGAATGTTCTGAGAGCGAAATAACCTAGTAGCAAAATGTCCTAAAATCCTCAGATGTGACGAGTGGCTTATCACAAATAAAATTAAGTTTTTATGTATTTTAGAAATCAATTACGTTTGACAAACATCGTATGTTAAATATTTTATTTGATAGAAACAATTTAAATTCCATTTTTGATTTAATGTAATCACGATAATTAAATTCGAGTAGACGTATGCAACATTAAACGGTATCACAACAATCGACTTTGCCGAGAATTGGCCATTGTCGTATTTGTGAATTATTCATTCGCTGCTATATATATTTAGGTGCCAAAAAGTGGTCGAATTACATGGTCAATTATCTTTCAATACGTGGCTTGCAGTAGAATTTGTTGAAATTCTCCTAGCCTATAACTTAAATTTATGTTTTATTAATAGATGACAATTTTTAAAATAAAACAAATAATAAATTAAAATTTAAATTATATAGAATGCATTCAACCACATAACGTCATTAGGCAATGCTGAAGTATATTCGAAAAACACCGACAAGAAATCTACATATTATGGTATATGAAAATTTGATTGTTTGTGGGAGATGTTTTTAAAAATATTTCAAGCTTCCTTTTTGTTCAACCAACTTGCAATAATTCCATTTAACGAGTGAGTAAGTTAATTGCAAATTAAAACTTTTGAAGTTTTCACATTGTACAAAAATCTTTCATAATTGCTAAATAAAATTTTATTAAGTACCTGGATGTACTTTGAAAAATTAATTTTTGTGTTATTAGGTTCCATAATCAAAACTTTTTTAAGATGAATCTTTTGTGTTTTCGAATTTAATTAAATATTTTGGTAGTTATTACGTTAACTGCAGGTTTTTTAATTTAGTATAAAAATCCGCTTGAGTGTTATACGATTTAAATTTTTTTGTTTAAAGAACATATTGGAATTAAAACTAGAGGTAAAATCTGCTATTTCGAGATTCAAACCACTAATTAGAGTTAGCGAAGACTACGCCTTAACCGCGTAACCAACCTGTCGGCTTATATCTTATCCAAACTACTAGAAAATATCTAATCGACTTAGTTTTCATTAATTTTTGGTGCGGTTTCGTTACTAATTACTTAATAAGTTAAATTAAATGTGCAGCACACAAATTTTATTTACCATCGTTGCCTTAATTTTGAATTTATTTTTAAAGTACCCTAGCAGCTAGCGCATATTGTTGAAAATATTTCAAGTTGGAAATTGCAAAATATTACGGTCAATGTTCCAACACATTATAATTCTGAAATGTGCAAGTGGCATATCCAACAGCATGTGGCGACCGCAACTCGCTTTCATGAGGGCGCTTCTCATTCTCCGGTGGTGCATGTCCTTGTTCTCTGATTGCTGATGAGATAGACTCGGAAGCACGCATTAAAACAATTACAGAATCGTGTTGTTTGGTTAATTACTACTGTTTTGCTTGATTGTGTTTACCTTATCTACCACCATCTTGCTGAATACTAAGTGACTACGAAGGAATATTTATACTGTGGTGCAATAACTTTGCAGTATTAATAAAAGTAAATACGTCTTCCTTTCGAATTGCTTATCCAAACTTAAAACGGAAAACAATTTATTAAATAGTAGAAGACGTCCATGTAATGAAAACAAATGCAGCTCAACCATCAAGTAACTATAAAAATTCTTTTCAACCTGAGAATTATTTTGTATAAAGAAGTAACAAACATCAAAATGTGGTTTTTCTACTAAAAGAGAAATCGAAATTTTTGATAAATGTTGGTAATATTTTGCTTTTACTGTCTTCCTTCGACGTCTAGCTTGTTGAACTTGCAAAGAATCGTGAAAGTGTATGTAGATAAGAGAGAACCGGCAATCATTGATTGATTTGACATGCCGTGAAAGCTCGTTGGAAAGCTGCGACGCAGACTGACTGAACTGCTAGAACAGCAGCTCGTTTTCTTTGACTATTTGCTGCTTTTACCGCCAACCGAGCCTACCATTCTCGAGTCAAGTAAGCTGGGGATAATGTTGACAGATTCGACTATCTACACTCTTTAGAAAATAAATTTAATATTTTTTGTTAAATACATTCTGATGAGATTAGGAATATTAATGGAACGAAACAGGGTGGTTTCATCCTTTCACTACGAATTCCTTTTCTCGTTGGATTACGCCAGAACAAGTAGCAAATTTACTACTAATTGACAAATTTTACTAGCAACTAAAATTTTAGACTTAAGTACTAATTTCAAACGGTATTAGACACATAATATGAAAGCTGTTAAAGACACTCAGGAGCTCCGTGTAATATAGATTTTACAGCATTAAAGTAGTTTCCGAGTTTCATTATTGTAGTTATGTTCAATTTACAAAAATTTATATAAAATAAACATAACTAATTAATTATGATGCTAAGAGCCACCACATATCCTCGGGATTTTCCAGTTCTAATTAACTTGCTTCATTAGGATGAACACAAATGTAATTGCGTTTATATGTACATAAGTGAAGCATAAACTAACAAACATTATCACCGATTGGACCAAAGCTTATGTTTCATACATACGCATTCTCTTTGTTTAGAGAGGATATTTTTTTTTAAATTGAAGGGGTTGGAAAATTTTTGTGCACGAGAAACGATTGAAGCTTACTCGCTTCGGTAGTTACATGGGGTGATTTTTAAAAGCAGTGCAGAATAAAATACCGATGCCTTAAAATTATAAAACATTGTTATGATACTTGATTTTTTTAAAAGTTAATGAATCGGAACATATTACATTAAAAATAATTTAAATAAAAAAGTTTAATCGAACAAATTTATTTTGCAATTGAGAAACGAAAGCTTCTGGTTATAATTTTCCTAACTAGATACATTACAAAAATTAATTAATAATATATTTGGTAACATACGTTAATTGATTTCCAAGTATAGAATAAACAAGTGATAACATTTGGTTAACATATACTAAAAATTATAATAAATAACTGTACCATTTAATTTTAATTTTTTTGTTATTTCGTTCAATGAATATAATTTTCAATAATTAATCATGCCAATGTTTGACACGAATACTTGGACGCTTGCAGACGTTTCATTTATATTATATTATGTCAATATCTTGTCTAATATCCTCTTTTCATAAAAGACATTGTAAACCTGCAGTTGATGTAAATTTTAATTAAAAATAATTAGAAAATAGGTTAGGTGATTAGTGTAATAAATTGTAATTAACAAATCAAATAAACTACCATTTTTGGTTGTTTCGTGACTTAATTAAAATTGCCGAAAGTATTTAGCTAGAATTACTAACAGCTATAGTTCACCAATCCGCACTTGTAAGAACGGATTGTAAAACTGAACAGTTAAATAGGCAATCTCACCAATGTGCGTTTCTTAAGGTTGCCTTTGTGGTCTTCAGGTTTACTCTTTTTACATATTATGGAGTTGGGAAAACCTTCAAAAATCAGTTTATTTGAAATAAACAGCCTCTCCGCGTCGTAGTATGACAGTTTCGGCACATTTTTTAAAATTTTTGATTGCAACCTAATTAATTTCCAATTCTGGCAATTCCCTTATTAAGTGGGCCTCATCGAGTGTAATATTACTTAAAGCAACTTAGTAGTCTCAGGAGGCTTAGCGATAAACTTTTTTTTGTATTTGAAATCGATTTACAAATCTCTTTTCTTTAACAGCTACCAAAAATCGGTAAAAGTTGAGCCCTTTTACGATACGCTAATTTGCATTGTTGGTGTGAGTTTAGCCTTCATAATATTCAAACAAATACTCTTATAGAACCCTATTGAGTTTAGCTAAGTTATTATGTTTGTGTACCATATTTTGAAATTTCCATTATAAATTTAGATGCTCTTATGTATCCGACTTAAATTGTATTAGATAATGTTGTAGTAGAAAGTTAATAAAGTTCTTACCTTCTGATGGTTTTGGTACCTGTTTTTCTAACCTCTTTGATTATCATCATAAATTACTTAGATTTCTTGTAATTTGCTAAAAATTCATCATCCGTAACATCTAAATTTAAATTTCAACAAATAATTACCACTGCAAATTATCAAAGAAAGTTTAAAAAAAAACCTGCTTTGTTTTTAAAAATTGTTTAAGCAATCTGCCATGACAAAACGTTAGACTTCATTATAAATTAAATACACTAATCTGCGTCAAAATATGAGATGTCTTTCAAACACAGTTACAACTTTAGATTGATTATTTTGATTAATCAATGTACAAATACCTATGTTGAATTATAAAATGTTATTAAACTAAACAGGAAATGAGATTCAAATAAAGAAATACCGAAAAATAAATTAAATTGTTTATTTATTTCTAACTTAAGGGAAGCTTCCGGTTTATATGGCTAAAGAATTCTAATTTTCTGTAAATTTTCTTTAAACAATAGAAAATAGATAATACATTATAATATATGTATGCATTTTTAAAATTATACTTATTAAAATTTAATCAACATTTTAAAGCTGATATTTTATATATTAATTTGAACTTGTGGTATATTTAATTTTAATAATCTGTAATTGAACAATTCAACTAAACAGAATTTATAATGCTTTTTATTAACTTTCTGCATAATTTAATGTTTTGATTAGAATATTTATTAATACAATATAGCTAATAATTGCAAATTTCGAAAAGAGCTCATATCGGAATTTTTTATTATGATAAACTGACTGATATTTTATGAGCGAGAACAGCTTTATATATCTGGTTGTTATAGTAGAGAAATATACTGTAGTGGTATTGTCCAAAATAATATAGGAAAAAGCCTTTACTATCCTTTTTTAGTTTACCTCGGCCAGCTTTTCAATAGTTGGCAACATTGAGCTCTACTCAAGAGTCGGTTCCTATGGCAGTTACGGCAGTTACGGCGACAATTAAAGTTTTCCTGGTTACAGAAAAGTCCCTGCGTCGTTACGCCAATTTTAGGTGTCAAAAAAAAATTTTTATTTCAAAAGAAATAAAATAAGTAGTTATTGTCCAAAAAATAATACTTTCAAAAATTATAAATAATCCAAAATCCAATGTAAAATAAATGTAAAATTTTATTACTTCTTAAAAAGAATCGAAGTTTCAATTTACTACTATCAATTCGTCGGCTTATCAATTTTGCACATTCGTTCCTACGAATGTAATTTTTAATTTTCCAATTTGAATACAATCAAAATTAACTTTTAACTATTGTTTTTTTAAATCAATCAAATCAAATGGATACACTACCGTCTGGTAGCAACTTATTAAAAATATCCAATTTAATCCAAATATCAAAAATAATTAACAAAAAACAACGCAATAATGCGTTAATAATAAATTTCAAAAAATTTCAAAGCCAAAAATCCGCACAACAGGCTCGTGCGGCCATCTTTTGGCAAAAGGCCTCGCATTTCTTGTGATCGGCCCCCACCTAACAAATTTTTCAATCTTGCAACTTAAATAAATTTAAACACAACTTAAATAACAAAATAAATTTTCACCAAAATGTATAGGGTGGGTCCGAATCACTTTAGAAACATGACAATACTTAACTTTCTAAAACACATTTTGAAAAAGACTCTTTTCACCGAGATAGAGCCTTTTCGAAATTAACTGGAATCATTGAATATCACAACTCGAAAGGTGCAGCAATATGAGACATGCAGTTCTTTCTTGATAACAACGGTGACAGAGATATTGCAACCGTAATGCGAAAAATTCAAAGAGAATATCGTTTGTTTCTTCACCAGCAGTACGTAGATTTAATGGAGAGTAGCACTATAAAAAAAAGGTTTAGTGTCAAGACAATAACATATTCTGACGTCATAGGCTATAAATCGTGGTGCAAAGTTAACTTCTAGGCAAAACCATTACCCGAGAGATGCTACAGGAAAAAAGTGAAATAAAAAAATAAAACTTTCTTTTAGGTGTCGACTTTTTCCAAGTTCATCTTTAACACTGAAAAGCCAGGTAAAAAATTCCATCTTTTTACTACCAGCGATTTGAATGATGAAACTTTTGTTCTATCAAAAGTAAAAAGTTGTTGCTAAAAGATTCCTACTATTGAAAAATATCCTTGCTACTCCTCTAAACTGCCGATCAATGCTTCAGAAATGAACGACCTTCAAAAGTTAAAACAATATATCCTGGGAGATTTTGAAAACTTTTAATAAAAATATTATTTTTGTATTTTTCATAGTAGTTTTGTTATTTTCAATAAAATGTGTATTTTATTATTGCCGTTTTATTACAAAAACCAATTATTATGTTCTCAGAAAAAGTTCGAAAAGGACTCATATCGGGAAAATGTAACGATTGTTTTCTTTATCAAATTTTTTTTCAACAATACAATTTTACTTTGTTATAAGATACAAGCGATCAGTAATTTTAGGAAAAAAAACTGTTGAAAAAAGACAAACGGTTTAACAGAAATTCAGTTTTTTGTGTCTTCTGGAAAATTTTAATTTTCGCAGATGAGCCCTTTATGAAATTTTCAATTCCTAAAGTGTAAACTCTGCAACGCCAGTCAAATTCATTAGAACAGTCTAAATATTTCTGCACTGTGTATGCCAAGATAACTTAAATAATGATTGGCATCAAATATTTGGTTTGATATGTATGCAGGTATATTAAAGTAATTCATAAACATTTATGTGACAAGCGAAATAAAAGTAAACACCTCTAATGGTAATGTGGTGGATTTAATAGATAGCCTACCACTTGTTTGTTTTTTTATTTTTAATTTTTACATAAAAACGTACGGTGGTCCTGAAATTTGAAATTTACATTTCATTAAGATTCCATGTAAACACTTGAGTCGGCAAAAATTTTGTTTATTTGCGAAATTCGTAAACGTAAAATTTATTTGCAATAAGTGTTGGAAAAATATGTGAATTTCTTCAGGAGTTAAAATATATTACGTTTTCAAAATGAATATGGAAAGGAAAGGTAGTGAAAAACTTCTTTTGTTTTGTCAAAGATTAGACTTTCTAATGCAAACGAAATTCATCGAACAAAGAAGTTATGAAAAAAATAAAAAATAATTGCAAATAGTTTATTTGACGTTTTTATTTCTTTTTTGAAGGCGTTTTGTGTAAAATTTTTCGAGTTCACGACTGAGAAGCAATTTTGCTTAGATAAAATCATCTAGTACTTCATACGAAACGCAATTCACAGTGTATCCTCGTATCAGACGTGTCCTCCGCGTTTTGTGGTTTCATAAATAAGTAGGATTTATAGCAGCATGCACTTCGTGACTACAGTTCTTAGTGTCAAAGAGGATGATGACTTGTTGTCACATACTATCTTTCCTAAATTTATCACTCTTTCATAATCATCTTTTTTGGTTGTAGTAGCTACGTTTTTACTAGAATATAAAAGTACGATAAAAACAAGTCTTGTTTTTACAGAAACAATTAATTGTGTTTTCTTAAAGCTATTGTGATTCCAGATGCTCCTCGATGTGCCAAAGGTTTTGAAGTAATGAGAATCGGAGCGCTTTCACAAGAAACACTCACAATTGACTGTCATGTTGATGCTGTTCCTGAAGTGACACGTTTCTCATGGACATACAATACTACTAAAGGAGTTCTTCCTGTTCAAGGCGCTAGAATACGAAACGAAGGTGGTGTATCTACACTAAATTTCACACCAGGAACAACAAATCTAGACTCCTTAGCTTGTTGGGCTACTAACAGCGTAGGAAGACAAGACACTCCGTGCTTATTCTACTTAGTACCTGCGGGTAAGAATTTATTTTTGTTACGCAAAAACTTATAAAAATTTTAAATATGTTGCATAAATTTTAGTAACATTCTTTTCTTTAACTAAAGCATAGTGTAAACTCTTATACAGATACTTACTTAGAAAATACTAGCTTTTACAACTCGAGAGAAAATAACAAGGATCCGCACTCAGTTGGTTTGTTCATTGACCATTAAATCGGTCCATTAGTCATCTCAAAAAGTTAATTCCATACCATGTCTTTTATTTTTTTCTGTAGTAACTAACTATGCATAATATTATGAACAATGTCCTAATTTTGTAATGATTATTTTTCTAATACTATTTACTTTTGTTGCTTGATAATATAAAAACACGCAAGTAACAATTTTGAAAATTAAAGCATTGCGGAAGTGCTAACAGAAAAAACAACGATGTTGATGATATGTACAAACTTTATGTTTAACAAGATGAACACTATTTTACATTGCTTACAATGTGAAAACAGCTGCAGTTGCTAGTTGTTACAAAATATGACATTAATGTAACCATATTACAGTATTTATTATTACGCTTTACCGGGTCCGCATTGTTATAATAAAAAGTTAATGATAAAACTTTAGATATATTCTAAGCAATTCAAAAAATAAATAATTTAATCACTAAAGTTTATTTTTACACAACATCTACTTTGTAATTTTAAGATTCTATCGATTCAAACAAATATTGGACGAATTTTTAATATAAATTATTTCGCAAAATATTTTACTTGTTCAAAGAATTATTAGATTAGTCTAACCCTGTGTGACAGTTATGTAATATTATTTTTATAAAAAGAGACACTTTTTGAGTAGTACTCCAATATTTTTTTTAAACTTCCAGTATTTGCTGAATGGGAATCAAAACACAGCTCAAGTTGGACAGTACAGTTTTTTCTTGTTTTTAACATTCTAGATTGAAATTAACTTCTATAAAATTGAATCTCTACTAATTGCATAGAACTAAGTTTGATTCAAATTAAATTAATCAGGTTACACTATTCCACTTAAAAGTTTACCAAAATTTTTAAATTATTTAAATTTTATATTTAAAATAGAAATCGCATTAAAGTTCATTATTTTAAATCATAATAAAGTTATACTGAAGTAAACTATAAGACAGTTATTGCTTTTGCCATTGTCAGGTTATTTAATGAACAAATATACTAATAGTTTATTATTTAACAATCATATTAACAGTATCTTACCTTTTTAATTTACAAATAATTTTTTTTGGTTAAGCTTGATAAATAAATCATTACTTACTTATAATAAATAGACTAGTTAAAAATAAAATAAATTCTCGAATAATATTTAAGAATAATCTAAGAATTTTTCTAAGAATAAATTAAATTAAAACATTATGCAATCAGTATTTTTGGAAAGACTCTCAAATTGTACTCGGCTTAAATTTGTATGTATTTCAAATTTCAACATTTTAGTTTAAGTTATAGCTATAAAATTTTTATGATTTGCAAATAAGTATTTTTTGAATATTTTCAGTAAATCTTCCTACATTTGCTTTAAATATTATATTTATCAATGCTATTACCATAATTTCAAATGCAATGATTATAAATAAAACATCACTATGAAGTTAAATTAAAAGCTGATTATTAAGGATTAATAAAGCTTTTGAAAGAAAACAAAATTTCCTTATACCGGAAAAATTACTCAATGACTTTATTATGCATTTAAATATAACACACAGATTGCGTTTGTAAATTTGTATTTTAATAAAAATTTGTCGCTGTGAGAATAATTTATAAAGATTATGACGAGAAGTTTTTTAAAAATTTTATTTTAAATTAATATTTTTATTTTAAATAAAATTACTATATTTTGATTCGAATCGTATAAGTTAAAATTCTTTTTGATTGAGTAACTAAAATCTAAAAACAAAAATTGTTTATGATAAATACAGATAATAAGAGTTATTGTAATGGTAAAGAATAAAATCCATAAATCGTGGTTGTTGGCAAATTCATTTTTAAATTCATTATTTCTTATAAGATCTTGCTGTGCTAAACTAGTTCAGTTTATCACAAAAACTAGACGTATAACAAATTAATTGTCTAAGACTACTAGGAAGCTGAAAAAAGTTTTCAGCACTAAATTAGTTACCTAATTGTGCTAAAAACTTAAGAGGTTGAAGGTACTATAAGTAAATGTTCTTGTTAATTTATTTTACACCACTACGTGCTACATAATGTAAAAAGTAGTTGTAACTTGCATTGATGATTTAATTAAATTTTAAAATGCACAAAATAACAGGTACTACATACATTTACATTCTAGTTATTTATTTACTTTTTACTATTATTTATATCTACATCTAAAATTTGAAATTTGCTGTTTATAATACAATTATAATTAAACAATATATTGCTAATTGATATAATTTTGGGTTTATGTTAAAACTTAATATAAAATGTGAAACAAAAAATAAGCTTTTACCTCTTTTACTCCATATACCTAAATATGGTTACCTTATCTTTTCCATTACATTTATACCGTAATACTATGTATGTACATATAAAAAGCTACATTTTTTGTTTGCAAAACTGGATATTAATTTAAAATTCACAAAAATTAATTATAGTTTTTAAAACTATTTTAATAAAAGTAAAATAAGTAAGCTACGTCCTATTAATCACAAGTTAGTATGCTTTCAAAAAATAAAATCTAAAACATTTGCTTTAACTTGACTATATTTTTGGTATTCCAGATTATTATTGTATTATTGATATTTTAAATCGTTTAAATCCTACAGCTTAATCTATTCAAAAATAATAACTTCTTTAAACAAGTATATACATAAATATTCGAAATCGGATTTACTATTTTTATCTAGAAACCCTTTCTTAGATCGAAGCCAGACTCCCTGGACGATGTCATTCACAACTGCTGTCATATATAGTGCGAAACAGACATCTATACAACCTATTATTTATCCAATACGTTTTTGTTGCCAAAGGACAATTTACAAGCCTCTAAAATGTGAAATTTATTGCTACATAGTAAAATCAGAAAAAATTGGTTTTTGGAGTTACTTGTGGAACACAATTATTGGTATTTTCTATATGATGCCTATTCAAATATTATGAAAAGTGTATTTTTCAATAATTTACCATTTATGCCTTTTTTAAACATTTAAAAATTTAATTAATAGTTTTGATCTATTAGTTTATTTAAATTAACACAAATATCAGTTAATTCATATTAACGTACTGTTAACGTTTTATTAACTTTCCCACATACCAAAAGTGCTGCTTTCATGTTGGCAGTACAATATCCGGTAGAAGTTCTGTTTAATTTGTGTTTTGATGTTGTATTGATATCGACAATTTAAATCAGGTGCATATTTATATGTGTAAGGCTTAAAATAACCTACATTGTTAGTACTTTGGTTGCTTCTCTTGTTATCTATTTTATTTTCTTCTGAATTAATTTTCTTATGGAATTTTGCTAGATATTTTAAACTTGAATTGGAGTTGCTTTTCTGAGATACTCAAAAATAGTATTATATAAAAAAAACCAGAGATGGGACCAGATAGCTTCAATTAACAAGCTACAAAGCAAGCACCGTAGTTTAATATCTGGTCGCGCCGATTACACTGCTGTGATTTAAATCTCAAATTTGATCTATAGACTATGCTTCTACGTAGTAGAAGGCTAACTCTATGAGAGTATGTTAATTAAGGGCTCACTCGTAAGTGCCTCATGCAAAATTGGTATATTAACAGTAAAAAGGACGAAATCTTAAATTAAGAAAAAAAAATAATAATTACGTATAAACATTTACATTAGTTTATTATTCAATTCGAGGTACAGTATAACTTAAAAGGTAATATTATTTATAATAATATATTATATTAACATATTGCTATGCCCCCAACTTTACAAATTTATGCATTTTCACCCTCTTGTGAAATTTGCTGAGGTAACACAAATTATTTTTTTTACCACTAACATGAGAAATCACCATTATCTACCCCATTTCTCTAATGAGAAGTAAAATTTCTCACCCTAGATAAATAACGGTAACAAAAAAATACCTAGGTAAATAATAAAATATTTTTAATGAAATGAACAGAAACTCTATTATTATTAACTTAATTCTAAGCAAGAACCAAATAAACTCTAAAATTCACGACTATAAAATGATATAACAATAATTATTATAGTAGATATTATATAAAGAAAAAATTATTTAACTAAATTTAAAATTGCATTTCATTAGTCTCATTTTGTTAATTTGACAACTAAACACCCACACTACTTGATATTTCAAAATACTTGAAAAATAAGTAGGAAGCAACTAAAGCTATATTTATCAACATCTAATCAAATCAAATATAGTAATATATCAGTGTTAGTAGTAAAAAAAATTCTATATATACTTCGGTTGAGAAGGCCATTATACACCTCACACATTATATCCTTCGGCGCTACGCGCCTCAGGATATAAACGTGCTCGGTAAATAATGGCTCACTTCTCAACCTAAGTGTATAATATACTATTATTTAGCTATGAGCTCTTCAAATTGTTTTTTTAAATCGTAAATTAAAATGCTCAAATTTGTTACCTTTCATGTGGTATTTTACTTGTAACTTTTACGTGCGCGCTCCACATGTAGCTGGTCTAACAAATTTGCGACGTATTTCAACAAATAACCAAATATTATTCCAAATTCTTCCACTTTTTAATTTTATTCACTTGCATTAATTAATTATGAAATAAAACAATCACCAATCCAAATTTAATTACTTTTAATAATTAATAATCAAAATTAAACTTATCATTTCGGGAATGACAAACATCCGTTCGTCCACTCGACGCGAAGGCGTCAGCTCAAGTCTGTCTTTATTTAAGCCTCTCTCTTTTCTCTTTTTCGTTCTTCCCACCTTATTTACATAGCAAATATTTAACTAACATTTTTATATACAATATTATAAATAAATAAATACTAAAACAAATTTAAAGTTTAAAATAATTTACAAAATAAATGAATTATGATTTTTATTGTTTTCGAAACACGACAATATATAATTTTATATCATAAACATAATAAAATTATATATTACTAATAATTAATAATACTAATCGTATCTATAATAATAAACTATAGCATACTATAATATTATTTGTTATAACAGATTACTATAAAGTGTTCTAACTAATTTATCGCCATTATAAATTTACCATCATATCAAAAATCCACAGTTTAATTTAATTTTGATTGTTCCGCGATTGTCTCGTCAAAAATAAATTGGATGCTAAACTGTAAAACTTATTATTTTATATCTAATAGGAGTATTATTTATTTTAATATAATATAATTATTATAAAGTAAATATTATATAATTTAATATTTGCAAAATTTTTAATTTTTAATTGCGTAAGTATACTTTAAAATTTATTCTCTTTAAATTCTTCGTACAACTTTCTTTAAATTTTAAATTTTAATAAGTTATAAGTGATTAATCAAAAATATTGTGTAATATTATATACTTTTTTGAGGAATAAAACTACATAAATAACTAAAATAGAAACTTCTCCGATCAACTGCTGCCAAAATCCTTGTACAAGTCAACTTAATTTTTTAACGTTCATCTTTTTTGATAGTTTTCAGGTTACTTTCACTCTTATCTCATTCCGTAATGACGTCATATTTACTTCTTTAAATGACAACTTTTCCCTTTCTTTCTTAATTCAAATCCTCCATGAAGTTCTGCATACAGAAATATACGATTTTATGATATTTATGTGTTTAGTTAGCAATATTATTGGCATTTATAAAAGAACTTTATTTATAAAAAATAAAAAGGAATCCAGATAACTATGGACATTTTATCAATTTATTTGAAACAAACGAAAAGCGTTAACAGAAAATCGCAAGCGACACTAAAGTAATTTAGAGTAGTAAAATATAACAATTTATTGTTTTCACAAAAATGTGAAATTTTAAATTTGTTTATTGAGTGACATCTAGTTGACGTCTGACGTTTGAAGAAAAAAGTTTTCAGTGTAGTTTTTTGCAATTTTGAAATATTGGACTAATGTAAATTGTCGAGTTCAAATTATAATCTGTTATTATTGTGGTACAATTCATAAAATTCTAATTTTAAAACAACAGAATGAACGTTTTATAAACGACTTTAATGAAATTTACAATTTCATATTTTGGAGGTGCTCTGATCAGGCACCCGCAAAATGATAATAACGGAACGACGGCGACGCGACGGCAAATCATATCTAGAAGGCTCCTAAGAAAAGATGATTAATTTATTTTAATATTCAAAAATTTTCTCCTTTTAATTTTTATTTAATACTTTCAGGAAACGTTTGAATCAATATTAGTACAAATATAACAAGTACTTAGTAGTAAATTTTAAAATTTTGTAATTTTTTTGGAGTATTTTTTATGTATTATAATGATTTTTAAATGCCCCTTAACTTCTTTCAAATCGTCAAACCATAAGTTAATATATTCAGAATTGTTCAGAAAATTCTTTCAAATATAAATTTCAAGAACTTAATTAACTTGCAAAATAAAAATGCAATGTATTTTGTAATTATTTTAAAATGGTGAAACGTGGTATCTAAAGTAAATAAGCCGCAATAACACAGGTAATTAATAATAGCATGTTAATATCATAACAATATAACAACGAATACCCTAAGTAAGTAATATAATATTATATTAGGTCATAACATGAAACACTTTTCAATATATTAAGTAAAGAAAATGTGATCAGTTACAAAATTTGAATAAATTTGCATTTTAAAATGTAACTACACTATTTTATTTGATGCAATTCAGAATCTAAATTTAAATAAATTTGCAATTAAAAACATATTTGTAGCCTAACCATTATTTAATAAAAATTCAGGCAAATTAAAATCCTGCGAAATTATATTTACAATAATTTAATTTTGAATTTATTTGAAATAAAGCTGAACTTTTAATAATTAAATTTTATTAAAATGAGTTTTTGGATATAGATTTACTGTCCCCGAACTAATTAGTAAATATTGTTAAGCATTTAAAAATTAATCCAATGTTAATTAAAATTAATTAATGAATTATAATTTTAGATTTAATACTTGTGTAAGAATCTATTAAAGTTTTTAAAAAGTTTATTATTAAGACGAGTGAGCGTTAGAACTAGATTAAATTTGGTTCTAAAATAAGCAAGTAAATTTAACAATTTGATAAGAAATTGTATTGGTTTCAAATGTACTAGATGCGTATTGGTCATAATAAAAATTGCGGTTACTGTCAGATAACTATCACCCCGAATTCCAAAATTTCAACTGCACTATAGAAAAGAGAACAATTTTCTGAGCATTTAAAAAAAAAATCCTTGGACCGTCCATTAGTTTTCGAGAAAACGGCATTTTAAAATTACGAAAAGTAGAAGAATGTAACATGATACACCCGATGTGTGACGGTCGGTGTCACGTTAATTTTTCTACTCTTCATTTTGTTGACGGTACGTGTGCTTTGATATACTCTTAATGTTGTTGTCAGTCGCGGTCGATACCCGGACGAGGTCTATTGCTTTGAGTTCCACCATTGGCGAGTTCTGTCATTCTTCGGGGATTTTTTTAAATTGCCTTACACAAAAATGGCTAATCATGCAGCCGTGTTAAAAGGTGTATCTAAAATACATGTTAATTTTACATCTTTAAATTCGAATTTTTTGAAAACTTATGAATGATCCAAGGATTTTTTTGTTTTAAACTGCTTAGAAAATTGTTCACTTTTCTATAGTGTAGTTGAAATTTTGAAATTCGTGATGGTAGTTATCTGACAATCCCTAAAATTGCTGGTATCTCATGAACGGATTGCCCGAGTCTAAACTTTATGGTGGATGAGTAGAGAAATTTTCTTGCCTAGAAAATGATGCATAACAAAGGTAGGCAATGCTATTAACATCTGTAAGAACTAAAATTCAATAACGTAAAACGTAAATTCAATTTGGTTTTAAATTTTCCCCTCGATATCTAAATCGACTTATTCTTATTCAAGATCTTTTAAACATAACACTAAACTTTAACCTGTTCAAATGTTATTTACATTATTACTTTATGTATTATTAACTTAATATATCTTCTTCTTTTATCTTGATTAGTATTATCTTGATAGAAAAGTCGTCATCTCAGTTTCACTACTTTCACCTCGAATCTTCGCACCTCATCGCGCCATCACTCTTTATTGCCGGCCACTTTTGAAAGATGCTGTAGAGATCTATTGGTAATCTCTTTCATTTGATTCAACCAGCGCTTCGGAGAACGACCGCTTGATTTAGTTTCTTCCACTTTGCCCTGGATTATTAATTTCTCCAATCTATCATTATAATTAATTTTAATTGTTGTGTTATTATTGTTTGAAATTTAAAACTGCTATAAAAATCACTATTAAAGTAAACAGTTTTTTTTAGTTGGGCTACATATTACGTACTTAATTTAATATTTTTAAATTTTTCACCTTGACGGTTTTTCAATTGAGCAAACAAATTTACATATAGGTCATTATGTGCTAATCCACACCAATCACACTAATCCACTGCTGAGGTTATATTTTATTTTAAAATTAACAAAGGATAAATAAATAGGAACCGATAAATCTATTCACTTAACATTTAATTGTATAATTTTTGTGTAAATTAAATATTGCAATAGATTTATTAGAGATTTTCCAAAATAACGAATTAGGTAGAAATTTTACCTTTGCGTATAGAGGTACAGAGTGTTATTATTAATTTATGTTATGGAGGTATTAAAATAATTTCATATTTATTTTGCTCAAATGTTTTTCTTACTCTAAAAATTATTATTTCAGTTTACTCATCTTTTTCTTGTTTTTGCGAATTATAATTTTCTAGTATTAAGGAGTGTAATAAAATGGTAATGTATATGAGTAAATGTATGTATTTCATTAATAGTTGATGTAGAAGAGCCTTAAAATTACCAAAACAGTTCGTTTGGTAAACACACTGATTTTCATTTACTCGTAACGTAACTATTGGAATTTTCGCATTACTGCTGCATCAATATTTTTACATTTAACAAAAAACGTTAGCATTTCATTTTAATTTAGTTTTTAAGATTTATTATGAACTACTTTTTAAAGTTTTAATTTAAATTTCTATTTTTAATAAAATAGATTTGAAATTTTTAATAACCGTGTTCTAACTAATGCTCGACACCGATAAGATTGTTTTACAACTTTCATTGTTTTTTTTTTTAATTTCATTTATAATTCGTCGTAAATAAAATGTAATTAAAAAAGGGCAATAATAAGTTATAATGAATAAATAATTCAACATAATAATTATAATAAAAATAGTAAAAATGTAAAATTCAAAAAATTCTTTTGTTTCTTATTCTGCTTGCGCACAAAATGTAGATTTACTGAAAATTTCGTCTTAACATACATATTAATAGGTTTGCATGGCTCAGACAACTCAGTAAACCGAATTTTCTGTTTTCGACTATAACGCCAAAATTTAACGGTATTATATAATTATTTCAGTTATAATCATGACAAGTTTTTTTAATTATAATATTCACGCTGTCTTAATTAAAATTTGTGGTTTGAAAGTTATTGTCGGCCGATATTAAAGTGTTATAATTTCGTTGTTTCAGAAAACCCACAACCCCCCAAAAATTGTGTATTGCGTAACGCAACGAGTGGTGGTATCGAAGTTGTATGCTCAGCAGGTGAAGATGGAGGTTTACCTCAAAGTTTTGTTCTAGAAGTTAGCGACATTTCCATATCTTTCGAACCGCCGAGTGTTACCACTTTAAGTGATCAAGGAGAACGTACGTTACCCCTATACAGGGTCCTCGGAGAAGCTCCCGTATTCAGATTACATAGTTTACAACCTGGAAGAGAATATCAACTTATAGTTTACGCAGTGAATGCGAAAGGCCGTAGCGATCCACCCGTTGTACTGTCCAAAGTTCAAGTGGATACCCCCTTAGATATACATCAAGAGAATGGTAGGGTATTTTAGGGATGAGTTTAATTTAATTAAAGGAGACAGTAACAATAACTAAATTCGCGTTGTGCATGTCTAGTAGTTGAGCTAATTTTAAACAGAAACAGCCATTCGTGCTAGCAAATGTTTAAAATTACTATTTCTATTAAGTTGAAGTGCACTGAGTATTGGTGAGTTTGTAGAATTTACCTGGAAATTGTAGTAATATGATAATTGGGTAAAGGATTTCCCCACTTTTAGTGGTCGGAAGTACAAGTGGCTTAATATTGTTATAAATTCGTGCTTATTGCTTTCCAAGTTTACATAATGCATTGACTAATTTGTTTTATAATTCAGTGCCGACTTCAACACAAGGAGTTCCAACCGAAAGTTCTTCTCCAGCAAACCAAAGTTTAACTCTCATACTCTTGGGGCTTACCGCAGTTGCCGCAGTTCTTATGGTTGGTATTATTTCCGCTGCTACTGTTCTTGCGTGTAGAAAGCGGCCTGCAGTTGCTGTTCGTAGAAGAACGACAAGTCGAAAACCGCCGGACGATTATGAACTTTCGGAAGCCGGATTTAACGAAGGATTTCATAGACGTAGTTCTCAATATAGGGCGAGTTTGTATGAACAAGAAATGAACAGAAACTCCAGACAAATTACGGGTAGGTAATTTTATTAAGGAACTGCATTAGGCATTAATGAAATTTTTAGTTTTTTCTTCTTTTTGAGAGGGTATCGATGCAATTAGCAATGTTTTATCTTTCTGGAAGGGTATTTGAAAAACCTTTTAGTTCTTTAGCACAAGTCGGACTACTGGCGGTTTAATTTAAAATGAATTAAGGTGTAAGTGAGAAGGAGGATTATTTTAGTATTCTAACCCCGGCAAGGTTAGTCGTAGCGGTAATCAGAGAACTAAATGCTACTGGTCGGATGACACACGTGTTCATAACTGCTGGCGCATCAGCAACCCTTAATGCGAAGACTCAAGGGAGTTGAAGACGTTTCTTGAATATAATGTAGCGCGATCTGCGGCTGACATCGCTCTATTAATCTATTAATGCGTTTATATACGTATCTGCTCCTATAAATGATTGATACCATTTCAGGATAACGCTTTCATTTATCTCTTTTACTATTGTAAAATGGAATGTCATCACCACCCTTCCCGATAATAAAATCTAATAGTTGGCCCGGTATTCAACACACATGCGCTAATTTTACCTGAATTGTTTGATCAAATGTTACATTTTCCTTAAATTCATCACACTATACTTAAGGCCATTAAAAATCTTGTAATTTCACACAGATAAACAAAATACAAGTTCGTGATCCAATTTAAAGAAATTATAAGAAAGCCAGTTAGTTATTTTATTATTTTTATAGTCATATATGCGAACCGAAGTGTTGCATGTTTCTTTAGACCTGTATTTTTAAAATAACTGGCACGTTATCGTTCATCGGTAATTATTACGCAAAACGCGATTTTAGATTAGTGGATAAATTGTACGAAGCAAGTGTTCAAGAAAAGAAAATTGAGACATTCAAAACTATTGTTTGGTCTCGATTTATTATTAGAGCAAAAATTTGTCAACATCGTTACCGAAGGGGTAGTACAAATTGCGGTAATTTCATTAGTAGAGTGAGGGGTTGTTGTATTATCTCAAACTTTGAACTTACCTGTACTAGCAAGTAATCTAGCATTTTAACTTTATGTTTGTACATTTTAAAGTCAACTTTAATTAATGTTTAAATAGCGTGTTCGGAAAATGACTAGAAAATGACAAGTGTTAAATATAAAGCATAAAGTTTGAGCTAGAAGAAATATTTCTTAATTCGCATAACGAATTAAATAACAATTTGTAACTTTTGTGAACATTACTAGAACTGGATCGCAATTTTTATTACAATATTTAAATTTACGAACAGCTTAAAATTACATGTATATTCGTTAATGTTGGAGTTACGAACTTAAAGCATTTCCCTAAGGAATCTAACACGTAGTAGCTCCAAGAATTATGGTTTGTTTAGATGGGCTTGTCTACTTTTTGCGATTTGTGATCAGAGAACACACCGTTTCGAGATAAAAAAAACACATTTTGCAATTTTTAAAATATAAGATAACGCGAAATACCATTACCTAAGAAAATTATTAATAACGTCGTGGTTGTAGAACGGGAAATGCGGCGGCGGTAATAAAATTTTACATCGAAGATGCAATAAGAATGTCTGCCGATTGCTTTGAAAATTTACACCTATAAATTAATCGAAAGAGATTTAGTAACTCAAAGTTACTTTTTATATTAGCCGAAAAAGTTCACGTGTACAAACATTGGATTTCTTTAGTAAACGACGACTAAACTGCTACGTATCCTGAATTAGCAGATACAAAGCCGCAAAAGCCAGCTGGATTCCTTCGATAAGGCTGAAAGATTTACCCTCGTTCCATTTAGGTATGAACGTGCCCTTTCATTTGAGCCGCCAGTAATGCGTAAAGACCGTTTGATTTAGTGGCCAAATACGTTACAGTGAAAGACTTGCTTTTCAAATAAAATTATCCATATAGAAAGAGCGCGTACATGTTTTCCACTGTGGTTTTTACAATATGAAATTGGCTCGGCCCACCGTTAGCAAAGCACTTTTATCTTAACAATCAAGTTTCAATAGAATTTCACTAACAATTGCACTAATTCATAAATATAAAGGAACTCCGTATCGGTATTGATTAATTGAACTCGATTGTTTCACAATAGGGGTATTAAAACCTTTCATTTCTCTTTGATGATGATCCGCTCCTTTTAAAATTATTGTTTGCACAAAAAGGCGGCTGTTTGCATAGTTAATTAATAATTTAAAAGAGCAAACATTTTTATTTTAAAATGTTTCATGTTAGGAGTTGTTTAAAAAAAATTAAGTACATAAATTTATTTAAAAATTTATAATGTCTGATAATATATTTCGGTAGATTATATTACACTAAGCTTTACATACACAAACACACATACTATAAGAAAGTGGATTTATTTAGCTTTTCTTTTACAGGGCCAGATCTAATCCTCGCTCCTACAACTTTTTCTGCGCAAAACTCCGAATATTAACCCATTTTTTTACTCGCTGCGGAAAAAGCGAAGCCACGAAAGAAGATGTCATTGTTCTCGGAAACTTTTCAAGAAATTTATTATTAACTTAATTACCATTTTATTTTTTTCAGTCATTCCAAAAAAAATTCTAACTACACGGAAACTCGTTGAAATTATAAAGCAATGTGTAGGTATTCCTAGGACAATAAAAAATATTGCTAGTTTCCAACAGCAAATTTCTTACTTTCCTTTTTACGCATACACAATGAAAATGTAAAATAAATCAGTATTTCTAGTTTAAAAACATTACGTTAAGATCGAGCCTGTTACCTCATTAAAATTATTTTTTTATAATATTTAAGTTTGTAATTTTAAAAGTAATCATAATTATTAGTAGCGATAAATAGATTGTTTTCTATGTTTTATTTTTGTTTTAATCAAATCTTCCGCTAATTCTTCACCTGGCAGTTATAACATCGCACTTTAGTTTTGTAGATTTTTAATTACTAATTATTTAAATAACTGTCAAGATTATATAAAACAAGCTAGTATGGAATAGGAAGCAAAAACAATAATACAAATGGAAATAAATTCAATTAATGTAGCAATAAATGCAATTTATGTTTCAAATTATTAGAGTGGGTTTGTCGTTATTGCGTTCAAACGGTTAAACGAGGTGTTGCCCCCAGCCAAAGCTTTACTGTAGAAGATTTCATTAATTAAAATTTTTGCAAAATTTGCTATGTTATTGAAATTTTCTGTACAAACTCATCATCAAAAACAGTTTACCTTTGTATTAGCAGATGCTCTTTAATAATTTATTTTTCACAGCGCTGTTTGAATTATTAATTGCGCTTTTTAAAATGAAATAAAAATAAAGTTGTTTTATCTTGACGTTTTGTCAATTATTGACCAGGTTTGTGAAAATATACATAACATTATCTTTTAAATCTTCAGCGTATTGATGTCACCGTGCCGAGATCCAACCCATAACATCTAAACTTGAAATTGAAATTTATACTCTGTAACCCAACAAGCTATCACATCAAACCACTACTGTGGTTAATTAATCAAGTTTGCTTTATAAAAGCTGCAGGCCTGCAGGAGCGATGCTACGTGGTAATCTTAGTACTAACAGTTCATACACTTCGATGAAGAGAACAATTAGAATAAATTGATACATGCATGATGATGCTTAACGGTTGCTTTAATTGCTGTTTTATTTGATATTTACTCTTGATAACTTGACTAATGGTTTACTCAGTAGACAGGATCTTTACGAAATATTATTTATGCACATAAAATCTTTAAATTTTAAATTCATTTGCGATTTGCAAGCTACGAGTACCTTTATATTTAAGAAAAGAATTCTTTTATTTTTTAAAAAGAAATTTTGTAATTTTTAAATGAGTTAATTAAGGTAGAAATTATAGGAATCATCTAGTACTCGTATTTTTGTGGTATTTAGTACCATGTGATGTTAGAATAATCAAACTTACTCTCTTGCTCTCACTCGTTATTTTTACTGTTAAACATGACTGATGAACGATAATAATCGTGAAATAGGGGCCTTTATATTATGTTACAGGTTTTTTGTTTGTTTTTTATTGTAATTTTTACCACTTCTATAACGTAATTTTTTCAGAATTCTATTTTCTTGTTTATTTTTAATATTCTAAGTTCAACCCTGTTAAATGTGAATTTTTGTCATTTTGGTTTTCTCTAAATATTATGTTTTCTTCGTAGTATCTATTATTTACTTAATAGTTAAAATTTTATTATTTTAACATTTTGTTAAGTTTGATTATTCTAACATCACATGCTACTAAATACCACAAAAATACTTAAAAAATTCTAAACTTTTTTAAGTTATTTTCTATTTAAATGTATTATGTTCATAACAAGTCAATTATAGTACTAAGACCTATCATTGGATAATAAATTTGCGTTTTTTAAAAGCATTCTTAATTTTTAAATAATGTTGCATACCAACTTGTGTCTTTGTTATAAAGCAATATAAATATTTGATCACCTTGCCATTGATTTAAAACTTATGTTTAATACACAAGCAACAACAAACTAATTATGTTTTTTAACGTCCTGTGATAATTTTTTGCTTTCTTTTTCATAACTCTTTTGTACATTTTACAGAGCAACGAGTAAGTTCAGTTATGTTAGTAACTGTCCAGTAAGTTGGGGAAGGTTTTCAAGTTTTATTTTTTTCAGATTAGTAAGAAATATCTATTTAGTCCTTCTAATTTTTTGCCACTGCAGAATGATTTAAACGGAAATTACATTGGCAACTGCTGCCTTAAAGTCAAAAGGATAGCAATACAGGCGCGGACTGGCCAGGGGTGCTGCGGGTGCCACAGCACCTCGGGCCCCTTGGTGTAAGCTGAGCCCGGGCCCCTCGGAGTAAACTAATTGTGAAAGTACATTTTCTAATTTAAAAATAATCGAAAACCGATTACGATCATCACATAATTGGATTTAATACCTTCGGTCGACGTCATAATAGATCAATTCGGCAGAAGTTCACACAGTTCGAAAAAAACTGTTTATGTAGGGGTAAGTGTTTTCAAATTTTCCATTGCAGCGGGCCCCTACAAATATTAGCACCCCTGAAAAAATACTGCCAGTCCGCGCCTGTAGCAATATTTTGCAATGAAAACCAAATGGAAATTAGAGTTTTACCGATTTTAAGCATAACTTTTGGAGAAGCAAGGTATTTAACTGATTCTAAAAAAAATTACGTTAAATATAATTTTTATCGTTTAATTTTACCTGTACATTAGGACACCCATCTTGATACAATTTGGCAATACATTTAAAACCAATTATACCAACTACGTTCAACTGGGAGTTTGAAGTTTGAATAACTAAGCAGTTATCACAGCACGCAAATAGTGAGAAATATATGATAAATTTTACTTATAACCAAGCAAAAAATTTTAGTTGTCAGTTACTAATGCAATGAATAGTTTTTTTTAATGTCTCACCTACAAATGGGAAATCGACAAAACCAGAAAATAGACTAGAACAAGAAACCCCGATTTCTTCATCAAAGGTAAGTGGACTTTTACATTTTATGTTTTAGCAGCATCCCGCTTACTTTCGTCGCAATTCTTGCTCTTCTGGGACGAATAAGTGAGTTCAAATTAGCTTTATGCTGGAATCGAAGCAATTCGTCTCCGCTGAGGGATTTAAAAAATCTTTTGCTATATCTTTCCATCATTGATAAAGGATGAATTTAAAATAAAGAGATAAGATAAATAAGTTCATTGTTTTTAAACATATGAGTTTTTATATAACAATTTTCGATTATCCAGAATAAATTTATTGAATCAAATTATATTATTAAATATAGACATATTATGATCAGTAAAAGATCTATTAAATATATCGAAATGCCCCCGTATATTTTTGTAAAAAAAATTTAAATTTTTACAAATGATTCAATTTTTTTAATTTTTCCGTGTTTGGGTGGACATGCAAATAATTATGCATGAGACTCTTCTTAATTCAAATATAATTTTTTGTATCGTTTTATAAATTGTCTTTTTTAATTTTATTTCAAAATGTGGTTAATAAATTTTGTTACTATGTTAAAAATTTACCTCATGTGGTATCGCAATTGTTTGTCGCACCTACGCTCGCCTTATAGTAAAAGAGCTAGTGAACCATCTGACTAACCCATTTCCCACAAAACTAAAAAATTTTTAAATGATGTTTTATTATCAATGAATTGAGAAAGTACCGTTCTGGCAGGCATTTTGCGGTTGCGTCATTATCTTTTAAATTTTTGAAAATCTAAAAAAAAAATATTTTTAATCTATTCTCACAAAGCTACAATTTTAATATGTTGTAATTTAGATACTTTTAGGTGTAAAAAAAAATTGACAACCTATTTTGAGGATTGCAAGTATGTGCCAGACAATACTAAAGTTGTCATCGGAATATTAATTCATAACCTGCTCCCACAAGGCTAAAATTTTGAGGGCATGTTTTTTCAATTGTTTAAAAAGTATATGTAAACAGCCAGTATATTCCAGCGGTTGCAGAAGTCTGCCAGATCAGTATTATAATAGTACCTATTACCTATACCTACATAGACGCTCATGGGAGTGCGAGCGCAACAGACTTACACGGATTGCAATGTTAGAAAGAGAAAATACATGTATTGTACCGTAGACTGTACAGGGATACTAACAGTAGTTTAACTTTCAGTAGTCGCGTATAAAATTCATAAAAAAAATCTTGCATCTAAGTCTTTGGTGAAGTGTCATGAAATTTTAAAAATTAAAAGAATTTCATAAATTAAAATACACTAATGTTGTTCTGCCCGAAAATGTGATACAGCAGGATATCATGTTCAATGTTATAAAAATTTTGTGGCGGTAAGGAAAAAGTTCCTTTATATTGATATCTATTTAACGAGTATTGTTAATTAATTTGTAATTAATTAATTTTCAATCTTAAAAAGTAAAATTTTTCGTTTTAATATTTTAATTTGCTCGTGGTTAAATTGAACATGATATCCTACTGTATCACTTACATTTTTACTTACATTTGTGTATTTTAATTTATGATATTTTTTTAATTTTTAAAATTTCATGACATTTCACCAAATACTTAGATGTAAGATTTTTTATATGAATTTTATACGCGACTACTGAAAGTTAAACTACTGTTAGTATCCCTGTACAGTCTACGGTACAATACATGTATTTTCTCTTTCTAACATTGCAATCCGTGTAAGTCTGTTGCGCTCGCACTCCCATGAGCGTCTATGCATTGTTGTGGGATTTTGTAATTTTTACCTACCCTGCACAATCTTTTAGTTTCCCAGCTAGCTTTTCTCAGTGGAGAACAAAAAAGACGCTCAGTAGTCGGTTCCTGTAAATCACCCCGCTTGTCTTGCGAGCAAATAAATAAATACTCCAAAATAAATCTCCATCAAAAATTAATTTATCCAAATTAATAAATCGTAAATAAATTCAACACAATGTAATGTAAAACTTTAAATGTTAAATTTTAAATGGGCTCGTACTTCTAACTTTAATGCGTATCCAAATCGCCTTGTTATCACCATCTGCCACTTGCTCGTACAAATGCAAATGTTGATTCTTGCAATTTTAAAACCAATTTTAAAATCAAAACCAATAATTTTAACTGCTCTTTCCAAATGGACCAAATCAATAAAATGTACTACCGTTCGGTAGCCGCTCATAAAATTTATCTAAAAATCCAAATATCAAAATTTCAAAAATAACGCAATAATGCGAACGCATCAAATCCACTTTATTTAATCAATCAAATTAAAATATTACTTACAATTTCAAAAAACAATATCAAAACTCAGCGGGCATACAAAAATTACGCACCTGCTGTCGGCCACGGCTGGCACACGAAGCCTCGAATTTCGTGTGTCTGATCCCCACCTAACAAATCTTACAATCCTACAACTTAACCATTATAGCCAATATTTCACCAAAATGCATAGGGTGAGTCGCAATCATTTTAAAACACCACAGTATATAGGTACTATTATACTGGTCTGACAAACTTCTGCAACCGCTGGAATATTCTGGCTGCTTACATATACTTTTTAAACAATTGAAAGAACATGCCCTCAAAATTTTAGCCTTGTGGGAGCAGGTTATGAATTATTATTTCGATGACAACTTTGGTATTGTCTGGCACATACTTGCAACCCTCAAAATAGGTTGTCATTTTTTTTACACTTAAAAATATGTAAATTGCAACATATTAAAATTGTAGCTATGTGGGAATAGATTAAAAATAATTTTTTTTTCCTTTTTCAAAAATTTAAAAGATAATGACGCAACCGCAAGATGCCTGCCAGAACTGTACTTTCTCAATTCACTGATAATGAAACATCATTTAAAAATTTTTTAGCTTTGTGGGAAACGGGTTAGTTGGTTGGTTCACTAGCTCTTAGACTATTATCAAACGTAGTGAAATAATTCCACAAACAACCAAAATCTTTAAAATTTCCAATCTTGATACACTCCGCATTAAATAAAAACAACTTTAATTTTAAAAAATTTCACTTTTTGTTATCAAATCATAAAATATCGAAACTTGAACTTTGCGACCGGCTTCATTCACCATATTGATGAAGCGTCCTTCCTACTTTGTTCGCTACCAACATAATATATTATTTACAAAATTTTTATATACAAGACGTTACAAAATTTAAAATCAAAACAAACTTTAAAATAATTTACACAATAAATAAAACAAAATTTTTTGTTTCAACACACGACAATATGTAACTTCGTGGAAAAACAAACAATTTTTTTAATAAAGTAAGAAAACATCAGCACAATGTTTAACGGATGATTAAATTTGGAAGATAATTTCTACTACATTACAATAACTGCCAGGGAACCTTTAATAGATTGGTTTAATAGTCATACAGGTTCGTTATAACTAGGGTTCGGATTTATAGGCACTAATAAACTTAAAAATATGCAGGCAAATATTCTCTAAAAACTTCAGAATAAGCACTTAAATATTCGCAAAAATTTTTTTATTATGTCTCAGAATGACGGATTGCAATAATTATTAGTGCAAATAATAAATTAGCTACTTTTGTTAGAAGTTCAGTGTTGGTATTGAACTGTGGCTACAGCGAGAGTACATCCAATAAACAATGTTTCGCCAAAATTTTCTAAAGCTTTAATTGCCTGTATTACAATCTTAAAATTGCGATTTTTATTTTAAATTTTGAATGCATCTTGAGCTGAAGAAATTCATTGCGCTTCATCCCCGTCAAAACTTTATATGGGAGATTTCACTGCAAATTTAAATATTCGAATAAGAATGACTGAATAATCAAATAACTTGACTATTCGAATAATGTGAATATTCCAATAATTTAAATAATCGAATATTTTTAATATTCCAATTATTTTATCAATGAATATTCAAATAACAAAATTATAAAGATTCCCACTCTTAATATAGAGTATACAAAATTTTTCATCTTTTCCATCGTCTGGTCAAAGCAATCTTAATAAATCGAATACAAAATGGGATAGAGTTGCACTGTCTGTTTTTTCCAGCTCTTTACACGCAATTAAATGTTTAATATCAGGTTTGTCCAATGATAATATTCCAATAATCGTATTTGCTACTAAACCCCCATTGGAATCTGTACTTTCGTCTACAGTAGCCCAAATATCAGGATCGCCATTTGCATCGCGAATGAATTTAAGTTTTAAATCGTAACATTGTGGCAAATATTTTTTCTGAGTGTCGATTTGTCCGAAATAGTCTGTTTGCAGTATTTTTCCAAAAACTCACAAAATTTTGTGCATTGAAATTTGTTCCATGGAATATTAGTAGCTAACATCGCGTCACATAATTCAAATAAAAATTCAAAACCATTGCAAAAATCAAAAATTTTATTATTTAATTTGCTAAATATGCGAACTATATGTCAACATAAGCAAATAAGCAATTATAGGCAATAAACCGCAAAATATGCACTTAAACTCAAAATATGCATTTATAGGCAAAATAAAAACTATATAAAACGACCCAGAAAAGCGTAAAAGATGTTCCTCTTTTAAAATTTTTCACGTGCTTGTACGCAATAAAAAAATGCAAATACCTAAAAATCGGATCCCTAGTTATAACTTATACAATGGATTTTAAAATTTATCTAAAATGATTGGTGTGGGACACGACGTGCGTGGATACCCGAACTCAAAGTCATATGAGAACTTCGTGTCAAATGACAGCTGAAACTTTAAAACATAATAAATATAAAATCAATATGAGATCATTATGATTTCTGAGTAGTTATTGTATAAATAGATGCAGAGATTTTGGTCACTTGGATCGGTTGTCTTTCAATCGATGCCTCGTAGGGTAAACAGGCATAAAGTTCCTTAATCCAATAAGAATCAGGTTGTACATCCGACGAAGAAATTCCGCTTTAATGGAATTCGATTGATGTTATCGGATAATTTGATGTTTCTATTATAACTTATTATAACTCTATTTATACTCATTGTAAACTGAATAGTTATTTTGAAAAATGTAGCTGGCTTCTAGTAAACTTTTGGTGACAAACCTAAGGTTTATGTCTCATGTCGGTATTACTAATTTAATTAATTTACAGAAAGGAATCAATCAATCTAATGTAGAATTAGAATATTTAACGTACCTTATATTATTTCCATTACTAAAAAATTTTATATACCTACAGCCTACTGCGTTATTAATTTTACAGCACAGCTTATGAAGTAATTACGCGATATCAAATTTAGTATAAATACCTTGTATGTAAGACATGTAATTGTAGGCACTCTAGAGGTCTTGGTAAACCACTACATTAGTCATACAGTTTTACAACAAAATCAAGCCTAATTGTAGAAGATAATTAATATAAATTATTTAGTCTTACTACGCAAATGTTTCCTAATTATTTATTACGTAATGATTATAAAATTTTAATAATTTACTCTGAGCTTGGTTTAACTGAAACTAAATTTGAGGTAATTACGCAAACTACAAAAAGTTTAAAAAACAAAATTACATTGTAACAATTTGGAAGAAAACAGATTAACTTAAAAAGAATTTCAGCTAAAGTAATTATAATTAACCTAATTCTCGCCATATTTTCCTTTATATTTTATTAAATGCAACTGGCGATTGGTAATTTCAATTTTGGTGTTTAATTAACTTAATCATATTTGTAATTTTTCGAAATATTATTTTTATTTGGAATCTTTGGCGTTTAATATAAATATATTTGTGACAGTTTTTCTTGCGAAGATAGTAAATCTTGCTCCTATTAAAACCGATACATTTCTTATTCCTAAGTGTACATTGTGGCTACCATCATAATTTTTTATTCTTACATTTTTTAAGTCTATTACCTTTCAGAGATTCTATTGTTAACTATTTGGTTACCCCTCCTTCAGACCGGTGCAACGTAAGTTAAACGTGCGTACGTACGTGATAACTCAGAATTTTTAATATTTTTTTAAAGTAGTGTACTACATTTGAACATACTCTTCGAGCTTTTTACTAAATAATTTTTGATTATTAGCGGGTTGAGTTTATCTCTTTTATAAGCACCCGACAATTAAGATAGATTGACTGTTTATAAGGTGGATGAATATTTTAATCTGTTAATTACCATTGCTTTGCTTTCTCTAGTAATATTTGTACGGATCTTCTCTACTTTGTCTTACAGAAAATTATCCTTACAGAATATTTTATTTCTTTAACTTGGTTCAGTAGTTTAATTAAAATAATGATATAAATTTTTGGTTATTTTAAATAATGTTGATATAATTTATTCTTGTTAATATTCATTTTCTGAATAATAAATTATTACTCGCCTACTTGCTTAAATTCTGCTTGCTGTAGAAAATTTTACGATTACATTCACTTTAATTTTCTATTTTGATAATCTAAAGTATTGGTTGACAAAATACTTTTTAACTTTCAGGCTTTACCACCTGTCACTAAGCAGCAAGCAACTTAAATGTCAACGTTCCAACGTTCTCGTGGTATTTCTATACCTAAGATTGAACATTGTTTCTACGAAGCTTAATCCTTGAAAATGTAAATTTTTAAATACATCGATAAATTAATAACTTAATGAAAATTATGAACTACTAAACTCTAGAAAACATTTTAAAAATGTAAAGTGATTTTAAACAGTTTCTAAGTATTTATTTGACAAATTTTAAATTTATAACTTTGATGAAAATGTCAAAACTTAAATCTTTGAATTAGGTAGGTATTATATTATAAATCAGCATTGCCAGAAGTTAAACTGGAAAATTTCCAAGTAGGTAGGTATTAAGCCAGTAAAGTACAGCAAATAAACGTAAGTACATAAAAGCTGTGTTAATCAACAGTTTCGTAATTTTACTTTTCAATAATTTGACAAATTAATATGTACTTACTATTAGAAGTTAAAAATTTTGGTTAAAACATTTAGGTACCAGCGTCGGCCAGCGGCGTTAAAGTGTTATGGTGCCGCCTATCGCCGACAGGAAGGTCGAATTTCATTTTAGTATGATAATGAAATGACATAAAGTTAATCTATATTTATTTATAATTATAGAGAACTGATAAGTTTTTCAATAACTTTATGATTAATACATTGATTATTCTCTTTTTGGTAATATAAAATTTTATCAAGTTTACTAAATACTATGTAAGATTAGCAGGTTGAGGAATAAATAACAAGAAAGGATAATTCCTCTAAAATAATTTTATGACGATTTAAACAAAGTAGGTGCACTGGTTATCAGATTGACGTGTTCTAATAAATAATTGCATGCACTAAGTACACAAAAGATAAGAGCTATCAATCATAAAATATATTGAATTATTGCAAGTTTTTGATATGAATAGAGAAGCTAATTTTTTTCATTCTCTATGAATCATTATCGTATATCAAATATTGTCGTTTTATTAATTAAACAATTTACAAAAGAAATAATTTTAAATAAAAATCTATAATATTGCATTCTTTACTGAAACGGCAATAACAAGTTTTATTTAATATGGTGACTAGCAGAAGTTTTTAGATTCTTCAGAAAATTCTCTTTTATCATGAGCAATGCGCGGTATGTTGCTATTTTATATTTTTCATATTACGTAAAAATATAAAATAAGAATAAACGTCGGCAAATATTTATTTAGAATTTTATTCCGAACAATATTTGAGCAAACTCCGTACAAAGGAACAAACCGCTTGTTGCTAACAATATTGTAATTTACATAATTTTTCTTATACCGTTCGTGCACATCGTTGTGTACCTATGTTTACCCTACTGTTTTTCTATTGGCGATATTTTCTAGAACAAGAATTTTGCTTGTTAAACAAAGATTCCAATGTGACAGCAGCATTGAGATGTTAGTGTTCAATCATCAAATTTAAGTGTTCATAAAACTTCCAAAAAAGAAAATGCCGTTTTCTTACAAAGTCACGTTATGATGAGCAAATTGAATGCTATTTATAAAATACAGCGTTTTGTTATATTCTCCAAAAATTCATTTCATGTTCTCCAGTCATTTATTTTTAATTAAATTAAAAACAAATTTATATATAACTTAATTTATTTTGCGTTCTTTTAAATTGTTTTCAAAAAAATTTAAATTTATTTATTAAGCTCAGAATTAAGTAAGGCATATTTTTTATAAGATGCATGTAAAAATAATTACCCTAGTTACATAGTCATAAAGTCCTTATTATTTCACTTCTTAACCTCAAATGACATAAAAAAATATAGTGATAAAGTTTTGCTAACTTTCCAAACGTAAAAATGACTACTTTTATTCTATTGAATAGACATCAGATCATATCAATCCAGGAAGGAAACCCTATTATAATACATAGTATGTGATCATAAATTAGAGATAAAATAGTAATATTATAAATTTTTATATTAGGATCTTTTAATATAGCATACCTTGTATGATGTATTCTTGTAGTAATTATAATTATTTTATTATTATATAATTTAATTTCTTTTATTTCAAAATTTTATACATTAAATTAATTATAAAAAAGATACGAATAAAAGAAAATCTCTTTTAAATTTCGAAAATTTTTTTAGGTATTACAGTTTTTTGATCTTAGACACTTTTGTTTAAATTTTAAGTACTTCCTATTTACTTATTATGGTTCTTAAATTAAATTTAATTTTCATCTAAAAACTTCATTTTGCAATTAGTTGCATAAATAACCATTTTATCTATACAATGAAGCAGAAAGCTTTAAACGAATTTACTGTTGCGGTTAATTTTTCAGTATATTAAATACTTTTTCATAAATTTAGTCGTTTTGTATCATCACAAAATTTAAATCAAGTTAAAGTGATTAGTTTAGTTCACATATTTAATATTATAAGATCCTTCGTCGCTATCAATTTGATATTTACAGTTTTGTATTTTGCAATCTTGATTATCATTCGCATACTTTCATAATTTTCGTATATTAATTATTTACAATTTAAACAAAATTAAAATTAATTATTAAGTAATAGAATGTTTGTGAAGACATAAAACTAACATTCCTTATTAATTTATTGTGTTACTAAATAATATGGCTGTTATGAATTAAAAAATATGTATTAAATTAATAACTAAAAAGCTAAAGTGAACGTAATAAAATTCAAATTAATTTATAAGCTTTCGGCAGAAGCGTTTCTAGATTCTACTTTGCCTAATTATTTGTTATGAGCTAATAATAATAAATTTGTTTTAAATGTTTCCGATTAAATATCAAGTTTGCAACTTGAATTATAGAGAAGCAAAGCAAATATTGTTAAGAGAATGTTTTAATTTACATAACTTGGTAGGACTATTTTTGGCAGTTTTCCTGGACTTTCTTTAGTGTCTTTTGAATGAACTTTTTGTATACACAAATTAAACTTACAGCTATAAAACAAAACAGAATTGATTATTATTAATGTGTAAGAGAATGTATCTATAGTTGGTAATAAAGCACTTTCCACTATCTATAAACAAAAGTACTATAAAAATTTAATATTATTACTGAAAACAACTTTGTGTAATTCCCCAAGTCGGTGTAGAATTTTAATATCTAAAATATTTTACTTAACGCTTAGTGATTCGAAACCAACGTTCACTGCTGGTCCTCCATAGTCGATACTCAACCTCGGAGTTGCTGAAGATATTATTGTGTCGCAAAAAAGGAAACTAGCATAGGTATGGATTGAAATAGAAAATAATATAAAAAAATGTGTTAAGTATTCGATTTACAATTCTCATATCTTTTCATTGCTTCTCTGTATGACAACATCAAAATATTTAATTCGATAAAATGTAGTTTAAAAATGCTCGTTTTCCACATTTCCACTTTTTTGACATGTGACGGACGTTTCTCGTTATATTTTCATTGTAAGGCTTTTATGGTACATTTAATTCTCATACAAAAACATTACTATTATTGTGGTAGGAATTCGTGAAAAATGTTTAAGTCGCTTAGGTTTCACCAAAAATTAAAATTTAAACTTTGCTAGCTTTATGATAGAAAAAGCGATAAATTTTTCGTAACGCTTTCGTACTAGCTGAAAGTTGGAAAATCCTAACTGCTTTACACTTAGATGGATAACGTTATCGTACAACTAATAAGTAGAATATTAAGTGCTATCTGTTATTCCGCATGCTGAGTTTTCTTATTATCTCTAGAAGTCTTACGAACTAAATATTTCTTTAGCTTTATTAAAAGCACACTTTACAAAACACGTTTTATTACATTTTAAAACAAGGATTTAAAATCTGTAAACAATTGTACAGCTTGCTTTTTTATAAAAAGAATTATTAATATTCCTAAGGGAATCGCCTCAATTATTAACACTTTATAAATTTTATGACGTAGTTAATGGGTTTTTATCACAGTTGTGGTTAACATTTAATGCATCAATGTGTAGAGAAAAAATTTAAGTTTGTATCGGCTTTCTCAAGATATTTGATAATCCTTTTAAAAAAATTTATTCCTAAAGTGTCGATAAAGTTTTTCCAGGCTACAAATTTTGGTTGTTTTCAAAACGATCAAAAACCCTCTAGTTATGTTTATGTATTCCTTCTACCCTAAGCAATAAATCAGAAAGTATTTTAAACAACTTGTGTGAGAAAGGTGAGTATAGTGTAATGAATTACATTCGCTTAGGGAAGTTAGAAAGTACGAGCTCCCACAACTAAAATGTAAGCTCTAAAGATCAATTAATTTAAGTAATAATTTGACTAAGACAAATAGATTCTGTTTTTAAATTTGTGACATCATTGCAAATATTTTTGATCCGATAACGTGACAATCAGTACCCGATTTAATTTATTTTTGTGGTTACGATGTATCCGAAGAATGGACATTTTATTCAAGATATATTTTGCAGAAATTCAAATTTTTCAAGCTTTTATTTTATTATGCGTCATAAAAACTAGAATACATATATTGCATTACAATAACTGTAGGTTCTTATAAATATTAAAATTTAATATAAGGCGAAGATATTTTTACACATTCCTTCTGTCGATAACAATTCTGATTTTGTAAACTTCTTTAATTTGTAGTAATTTAAAAGCAAATTTTACCAAATATTGCTTACTTTGTGGGGAACAAATAAAATTGTGTTGAGGTAGCCGCAAAGATATTTTACTATGCATCTAATGGGTGCTAAAACTGGAGCTATCTGAATAGATGCACAATAATTACATTTCTATCATAGCTAATTGGAAGAATACAGTTTGGCCTTATAGTACGTAATAAAATTACTTAAAAAATATCTGGGACGGTTATAATAATAATAATAATAATAATAATAATTCAAATTTATTTTCGTAAATACATCAAAGAAGACATATGAAGAAAACAGGCGTCACAAAAGAAATGAACTATCAAAACATCAACAAAAAATCACAACAAAAACCATAATAATACAACAATAATCACAACAAAAACAAATCTCATTAAAACCACAAAAAACTACAATAACAAAATAATTCAAAATTTAACATTCAAAAATTCTACCAAACAATAAGGCTCGATCTGTATAATAAAACGATCGAGCTCTTTCTTGAATATCTTTAAATCATTCACCTCGCGTAGGCGCAAAGGTAAGCCGTTATAAAGTTTCAGGCACATATAATGTAAACTACTTTCCGTGTTAGTCAGAGAGTGTATGGGATACATATAAAAATTATTCCTAGTAGGGTAAACACCCTTTTTAACACAACTAAAAAACTCCTTCTTGTGCCTGTACAAGAAAAGTATACACTCCCTGATGTACATGCCCGGCAAAGTCAAGAAATTGTGCTTTCTAAACAAACCCCTACATGACGCATTGTGAGAGAGACCGAGTAACACTCTAATAGCTAACTTCTGCATGACAAAGATCTTGTTTGCTGACGTGCCACCGCCCCAGAAAATAACCCCAAAACCCATCAAAGAATGAAAATTTGCATAATAAAGAATTCTCAGAGTTTCGGCATTTAATTGTTGACTCAATACACGGAACGTATAAATTACAGAACTCAGCCTACTGGCCAGTGTATTAATGTGATTACGCCAATTGAGAGTACTGTCCAAGTGAACTCCAAGACAACGACATCCATCCGAAACTACCAACCGACCGCCACAAAGACTCTCGGGCACAGTAGCCCAACAACACACATTCCGTCTTATCTTCATTCAAACACAGCCTGTTCATGCGCAACCATTCCTCAACCGATGAAAGATGAAAACTTAAGGTCGATTCCACATCGCTTAAATTATTACATAATAACAACAAAGCAGAGTCATCGGCATAGTTGAGAAATTTATGCGGAGAGTTCGCAGTAACTAGAGGCAGATCGTTCATGTAGTTTATAAACAGGAGAGGACCAAGAATGCTTCCCTGGGGTATACCAAGACTCACAGCGCGACTACTCGAAGTAAAAGACTCTCCACGGCCAGTGATACGAGTCGATTGGGAGCGGTCGGAAAGATAACTGACAAACCAAGATAAAGCAATACCTCTTATACCATATCTGTGAAGCTTCTTAAAGAGAATTGAATGATCCACACAATCAAAAGCCTTAGACAAATCTAGAAAAACTCCTAGGGGAATCTGCCCACTCTCCAATCCCAAACATATTGTCGTGTTCCAAAATAATTCGGACCCACCCTATGCATTTTTGTAAATTTATTGTATTAATTATTAAGTTGTAACATTGTGGATTTTACTAGGTGGGGACCGAACACTTTGATACAAGGCCTTTTTGCCAAAAATGGTCGACATGATGGACGTGTGTTTTATTAGTCCGAAAACTTAATTAAATAAGTGTAGTATTATTATGAAAATATAAGAAGTTTTTCGATGAAAGTGTTTTTATTTGATATTATTAATTAGATTGAATTGATTTTAAAGAAAGATATTTTGGATAATTTTGAAAGTAAGATTAAAACAGAAGCTATGGTCGAATGATTACAGATGGTAATGAAAATGAACAGAATTTAAAAATTATAATTAAAATTGGTAAAAAGTTTTCTATTTTATTAAAAATTTTACTTAAGGAACAACAAATTGTTGGTTGATAAGCCGGACTGCGATATGGGTATCGTATAAAATATGCGTTGCCATTTTTAAAATTACTTATATTGAAAACGAAATTGAAATTACAGCAAATGTTTTAATTAGAGATTTTTGAAAATTGATTTAATTAAATAATTAAATTACTCTCAAGGGTGAATTACATATCAATATAGATCGAACGAGTTGGAAAAGAGCCGTATCCACCGATCTGTTCTTCAAAAATCCGTGCTGCGAGCTACTGAACAGCTTGAACTTGTCAAAAAAACGGGCAATCCTATCACTGACAATCCTTTCCAGCAGCTTAGAAAAGAGACTGAGAAGACTAATCGGCCGATAGTTGCCAAAGTCACCGCAATCACCCTTTTTGTGTAGAGGTATAACCAATGCGACCTTCAGCGCATTGGGAAAAGTGCCATGTTTGAAAGAATTGTTAAACAAGAATACTAACGGCCTCACAATAACATCGATGCACCTCTTTAAAGCAATCGATGACAGGCCATCAATACCGCAACTATTACTAGATTTTAAACCCCGAGCAGCCTTTAGCACTTCAGATTCCGTACAATCAAAAAAATAAAATGATCTGCTCAGAGGATCAATAAAACAATTAAAATCGACGGCATGTAAATTCCTTAACAGATTGGGGGCAATGCTACAAAAATAGTTGTTAAATTGATCGGCAAGTGTATCTGAATAATTTACACTGGAAGAGCCACCTGTCTTATTTCCTGGTTTCCGGGATAACTCTTTGATAATTTTTCACGCAGTTTTGGATTTATTCTCAGATGCAAGAATGCGATTGTGGAAATGCACCTGTTTAAGGGATTTTAGGGATGAATTATATTTCTTTTTTAAATTTTTGTAAACAGCTCTATACTCACGGCGAAATTGCGAGATAGTGAGTGAGATATCAAGTTGATTCTTAAGTGAAATTAATTCATCAGAGTGAAAATATCTGTTTTGTTTAAACCTTCCTTCTTTTGAGTTAATAGTTTTAATTGGAAAGCAAAGTTCAAAAATTTCGAAAAAAATAGACAGAAAAATGTTCCATTGATCATCTACCAGGTTCTCGTTAACTTCATATGGTGAAGACCAGTCGTGCTTACGCAAAACTGTCAAGAAATATTCGATATTTGAGTTGCTGTATACACGGATCCGCGACAGACGACCCACTGCACTAAACAATGCAGGAATACGAAGAACCTGAGCTGTATGGTCCGAAATATACGACTCTAGTACACATGCATCAGAATAAGCTGTGTTAGTAAAAAAGTTATCAATGCATGATTTTGAAACACCAAAAATACGTGTATAATCTTTGATACAAATATTTAAATTGAAGGTAGACAGAAGACCTACAAGAGTATCACTATAAACCGAATGTTTGCTAAAATCAATATTGAAATCACCTGCAATGATCAAGGATTTCCCTTCATTTATTAATCTATTTAGAGATATACTTAATCTATCAATAAAAATATTAAAAGTAAGTAAAATAATTCAGCACATTACGATATAGAACATCTAATTGGAACACCATAGTAATAACCATTGTTACCTAAATGAAGTATCAAAATGATATAACTAAATCAGAAAGTTTGTATGCAATCAACACAGAATCACGAACATCTCAGACCAAAAATGGCTACCATGCATTTAATGCAACCAGTGATTTATTAACCTTTTTTTATTTCTTCTAACTTAGCTTGTGTTGAAGTCCATTTCTGTAGTTTCTAACGTTTTCATATAAAAGCCAATAGCTTAATAATTTTTTTTGAACGGTACCAGGTTTATTTTTTTTATTGTACAAATGAAAGAACTTCCGGAGTAATCCAATAAAAAACCTCATGGTTTTGAGAAATAAGTGTTTTGCTCTCGTAAGTCAACACCCTAATAATTATGTTTGATCAATTGAAAATTGCTTATTTATATTTAGTTTTACTGTTATGGAAGGTGCCGTTTAATGAGATTGCGTAAGTTCATCTTTAGAATTATAAATTTTGACCAATCTTTGGTCTAAATTTAACGGGAATTGTATTTTTAACAATAAAGTAATTATTTCAATTGAATTAATGAATACCAAAATAAATCTTTGAATTGTCAAATTAAAATTCGTCAATTTTAGCATGGAGAAATCTGTTTTAAAGGTCAATATAACAGTACGATGTTTAATTTATCTTTAACAGGCAGAGAGAAACACAGCAGATTTAAAACTTAAAGGTACGTTAAATTATTTAGTAAACTCAGCTATAGTAAAGATTTTCTAAAAATTAAATTTGATGCTGACTTATAATATCGTTAGTTACTCCTGTCTCACTGTGAAGCAGCTGCTTTGTTAATATTGCATCCTTTATTCCATGTGTCGATTTCAATCTTACCATCGATCCAAGCTCTTATTGGTTCTGCATTTTAACAGCTAGTTGCAAAATTGGTCTTGCGTTAAAATTCAAACAAAGTGGTTTTCTAATATACTACTTCGGTTTAGCGTTAAGCGAATTTTCCTACAAACGAAATGAATATATTTTATTGTAATTACAGACAGAAATAAAATATTAATTACATTTTTTTCAAACAAACCATACAGCTATCAGAAGTCACCCGACACGTGGAATAACATCAAAATTAGTGATGTTTCAAGAGTAGATACAAAAGCCATTAACAATAAAACAATGTCATACGATAAGTATGGTGTGAATAAATGGTTACTTCAGAACATTTTTACCAATATAAAATTGGTAAAAATCAAGCACCAAGTCTAAAATAAGTGTAAGAAGAATAGCATTTTCTGGTAAATGTTATTATTTATTTTATACGTCTGGTATAAATTATAATTACAGTGTATTCTACCAGGAGCTGTTTTCGTTAAGAAATTTGTATTTAAAAAAATATATTTTTATGTTAAAATTTTAAATTTAATTTTTGACACAGCAACGGTTTGCTGGCTGCGTTGCTGTGGAAAGTTAAAGGAAGGGAGACTTGACTGCGTAGCGGACATTATAAAAGCCCGAACGTCAAAAATAAGTTACTTCTCTAAATTTATATATTTCCATGTAAAATTGTAACAAATACATTTTTATAATTCAAGTGTTTGATTATGAATATGAGATTGAATTGTAAAGTATAGTATCTACTTTTAAAAACACACAATTATCATGAGATGAATGTAAAAAGAAGAAAGATAGATAAATTAAATATAATAATTGAATAAAAATTTATCGAAGAAATTTAAAGTTAATTTTCGTGAAATAGATTGTTGATGGTCAATAGTAAGTAAATTTAGCATTCCCGGTTGACTACCTTATTTTTGGAATATATCATTGCAATATATTAAATTTGGAAGTTTAATAAATTATTTTTAAAAATGTATTTTTTGTCTTCCGATCAAGAGTTCAAATCTCGTTTCATGCGATTTAGATACAATGTTAATCATTTTCTTTTAGTTCTTTCCAATGACTTTAAAAATGACTAAAATTATTATCATATTTTGTTTACATTTTTATGATAATTTATTTAAAATATTGTTAATTGATCTGATGAATTATTAAAACATTAACTTTAATGTACACTTTTATAAATTCATAGAAATTTAATTACTGCATGTTGTATACCGCGGCGAATAATTTGAGTGACACTATCACGACGTGTTAATTATTTTGTTGGATTCTACACAGGTCAGCATGTAACTTTTCATAGATATCGGTAATTATATTAAAGATAATCAATATTAATTTAATAAAAGTGTATAATTAACGAAAAGTATGAAAATAATAATTTTAGCTTAGCATTCATTATTTAGAAGTTTAATCTAATAGGTAGATAAGCAAATATCCATTTCATTTCCTTCATCTTTCGGTTATTACTACTCACAAATTACTTCTAAATAGCATTTATAATTACTTCTTTGATGAACGTTAAAGGTAGGTAAATAGCACAACGATTTGAATTTCACTGCAAAAACTTTATGAAGACTTGTACTTGTAATTTATTAAAATAACAACTTTTTGTCTATAAACGATTCAAGAAGAAAAATGATAAATATCGAATACGCCTTCAGTTTTTGAAACTATAGAAGCAGCAATTCACATGATTCTCTAGTGAAGATACCCGAATACTGATTGACAAACCCTAGCCGTGACTGCATACGAAATATTTCAGTCCCTTGTCAAAATTGACTTTGATGTCTTTTGTGTTAGACTTCTTTTTATTGATACCATTTATGTCAGTCACTAAAGGAATATTTTCACTAGTTAACAAGTAAAAAATCTTTATTAATTAGATAAATTGAAAAATGTGTTAATTTTTCTTTAAGATCACCTGTATTTTAGTTACTCGCCATAATATATAATTTTCATGCCACAATGCCTCCTTAAACAAACCTACGTAAATTGCTTTACTGCATTGTTTTTCACTAAATGCTTTCTAAAGCGAGACATATTATATGAAGCATTGGGGCTTCAAGTAAACAATAATGGTAACTTACGTAAAATGTTTATTAAACGAAACCATTAAATTAACTATTAATTAGCAAGTTGCTCAAGCCTTTAAAATTTCAGACTATTTTTGTTTACTATTAGAAAGAAATAATAATTAAAAATTAGAGAAATTTCTGTTTTCAAATAAAACTTCAAGTCAAAGACTTTTATGTCATTTAAATTTTGCTGAACATAAGAAAACATATTTCAGGGTAGAAATGAATGCTAAATTAGTTAAATAATTTACAAAGTTTAAAAAGAAATTCATTTGTTACAATTTTTTGTTTAGTATGCCTTAAATTTTAAATTAAGTTTCGGTTGACATGTAAGCTGTCTTTGAAATATTAAGATTTGCTTTTACAAGAATGTTGTGTACTTGTAATTTCTATTGGAGACTCCAGGACTGCAAAAGTTAATTTAGTTCTGGTAATAGTTCTACCATCTCTAATACGTGTTTTAGGAAGAGTATGTGAATTGGTAGTGGTGATACATTTCAAAGCTTTGTTAATACCGACCACATACCTGGCCCAAACCTTATACACTAATTTTGCTTAACAATTTATCTTACATGTAAATTTTCAGTGTGATACAATTGAAACTACTGTAAACACAATATTACTTTGAATTCCAACTTCATCATTTTACATAATTTAGTTATGGCAGGTATACCTACTACGAATCCAGCTATCTTAAAATTAAATTTATATTAAGTTTAATGAAACTTTCAGAAAATTTTGCAAGACAAGAAAACTGTGCTCTTTGTTCTTGTATTATCAAGCACCTACGTAATAACACAAGCCTTTGGGAATGTTTGAATAAATTCAGATGGACTTACAGTATTAGGTTTGTAATAATAATGAAAAGGATTAGAAATTAGTTTTAAACAGATAGTTTTACACCAATTAATCATAATCATGAATTTATTTTACTTAAAGGTATTCATATCTGTATTGCGGTATCGTGTTAGAAAAACAGGTAACATGATAAACACGCGCAGAAAAAATTATTTTTGAGTCATCCTCATTTAGGTTACATTATACTTTTTTATTTTAGCAAAACTGCACACACGGTTTCCGACACGTATTATTATGAAAACAAATTTTTTGTTCGCTATTCCGCAAATCGCTATTTTTAATAGAAATAATAGGAAATAACAAAGTCTGATGACATCATCAGATAATACAAATAAATAATAACTACACAATAGTACGCAATAATAAAAAAAAATTGATAATTTTGAAAAGATTTAACATTGATTTGCCCGCATAATTAAATAAATGTAAATAATCTCATTTATTATATTAAATATATATCTATTAAATTGTAATTCGTAGAAATTAGTAATTTTAAATTAAAAATGTGTGTTGCTTATTTATTTTTTAAATCAAATAGATTATTTTCAGCAGCTTTTATAAAGCTTTTTTAATATACAAATTAATTGTTGGATTATTGTCAATCAATTCCTCTGATATTTCAGATTTCATTTTAAAATTCATACTTTTACAAAGTCAAAGGTTTCACATACTTGTTATTGCTTATTATAAAAATCAAAGCACGTTATATGATAAAATATAATATTATGTAATTTAAAAATTCTTCTTGTATTCTGTAAGTTTATTTATGTTTATATTATAACATCAAATTTTAAACTTATTTATAAAATTATATTATACACCATAATTAATTATGCAAATAAAATTTTATTTTCGATTAACAAGAATATATTGTCGTGTTTCGAAACCATAAAAATCATAATTCATTTATTTTGCAAAATTATTTTTAAGTTTAAATTTGTTATTATTTATTTATTTATAATATTGTATAAAAAAATGTTAGTTAAATATTTGCTATGTAAATAAGGTGGGGAGAACGACAAAGATAAAGTAAAGAGAGTGGGGCTTAAAAAATAAATTAAGTATTTATTTTTCTTCATCGGGTCGTCTTTCTTCATCGGGGCGTCTATTCGACGCCTTCGCGTCGAATAGACGACCCGTAATAATAATTCTTAATTTTGATTGTTAATAAAACAAAAGTAAGTTGATTTAAAATGAAAATTGTTTTTGTTTGTTTTAATTGTGGTAAAGTGGGTGATTAGAATATAAAAAGTTGAAGAAGTAGTGATAATTTTGGTCGATGCGTAAAAGTTACGTTGCAGCAAATTTGTTTGTCCAGGCGTGACCAGATGCAAAAGACCATGTGCGCTTGCAAGGCCACAGATTACAAAGAAAAGTTGAGCATTTTTAATTTTTAATTTACGAATTTAAAAACAACTACAAGAGCTCATAGTTCATTAATGGATGTTCACCAAGCAAAGAAGACTAATTTTAGAATTAAGCAAGTTTTCTAAATTTGAATAGCTCGGGTCATCTCAATATATTAATTTATTAGTAAATCTATGTAGTACAAGAATAATAATATCAATCTTATTTAAACCATCAACAGCTAAGATGTGTATAGAATTGTCAACAAAGTGGTACATAATTAGGTAAGTGTGCAAGTCAGCAAAATCAGGTTTTCATATCAACGACGAAAAATCTGAAATTGTTTGAGAAAAACTTCAAGTCTATACAAGGTCCAGTTGATCAGAAAATATTTTATTTTCCTTAAGTTTTATACTTACTTTAATCTTGAGGAGTGTGTTGAATAAATTCATTCCTCAGTTTATGTTGTCTAAATAATTTAATATACATTTTTCTTTTTATACATTTTTTTTATTGTTTTTGAGATATGTTTTAAAAGTTCTTGTATTAAATTATACTGGTTTTACTGCACTGTAGTATTATGTATGGTACATATAGAATATGATTAAGTATAATATCTATTATGCATATTAACGGTAAGTTTTAAAAAATAAACAGAATGAATAAACTATCTGCATAGTTTTTAAGCACTTATAATTAATATTATTACATAGGTTAATAATTTGTATAATATTTTATATAATGTGCAAATCAAAGAGTAATTATTCAAAAGGGACAAAATATTATTTTACAAGGCTTTCTATCGGAACCTATTCATTGATTGAATAGCTTTTTATTATAGTAAATAATTATATTTGTACTGTACAGAATCACTTTATATTAGAAAAATGGGGTACTGTCAGACAACCCTCATCACGAATTTCAAAATTTCAACTGCACTATAGGAAAGAGGACACTTTTCTAAGCATATTAGAACAAAAATTTTTGCGGTCCGTGCATTAGTTCTCGAAAAATTCGAAATTGAAAAATTTAAATTTACATGTATTTTAGATACACCTTTTAACACGGCTGCACGATTAGCCGATTTTGTGTAAGGCAAAAAAAATTAAAAATATCCCTGAAAAATGACAGAACTCGCCAAGGGTGGAACTCGAAGCCATAGAACTCGTACGGGTGTCGATCCCGAATGACAACAACATTAAGAGTGTATTAAAGCACTCGTACCGTCAACAAAATGAAGAATAGGAACGGAACGTGCCAGTTGACCGTGGCTCGACACGTTGCAACGGGGTGTATCGGGTTACAACTACCTACTTTTAATAACTTTAAAATGCCGTTTTTTTCGAAAACTAATGCATGGACCGCAGATATTTTTGTTGTATTATACACAGAAAATTATCCTCTTTCCTATAGTGCAGTTGAAATTTTGAAATTCGTGATGAGGGTTGTCTCACAGTAGCCGAAAAATGTACTTCATTCGAGTACAGAAACCAACAAAGAAAACTCTTCTTGCTGTTTTTTGTAATAATATTATAATTCTGATTACACCATCTTATTTTTTTTAAATAACTCTAATTATATGATAGAATCTGTTACAAATATTCAAAGAGTTTTGAATATTACGCCAACAAAAAAATCACTAATCACAATATTACGTTGGAAAAAAAAAATTAAATAAAATTTAAATATTGAAGAAAAATTGAAGAATTAAATTTTGTGCTAGTTAAATAATTATTATTGCCTAAGTATATATCATCACAAAAACATTTCAAATCTCAAGTGTAATTTTTCTAATTTTGAGTAAATACATTTCCACATTTTTGCATGCAGATATTTTTTATAATCGAACTATAACAATTTAATCGAGAGGCATAAATAATTTATCAAAATTGTTTCTAAATGAAAAAAATTTATTTTGCTGTATTTTATTGAAATTTTTATTTACCGCGAAAAGTTTTGCTTAGCACAAATTTTGATAAGTAACTTCAAGAAAATTAATTATAAAGTTGCGAAATTAATGAAAAAATAAAAGATGTTTTGATAAAAAGTATTTTAATAAATTTGGGAAGCAGAATAATGAAAAAAAAAGTGTTTATATAATATAATAAATTGATAAAAAGTAAAACAGAAAGTAATAACCAAATGTTAAAAGTACAGAGAATATAAAAGAAGCTAAGGTAACGAACAAAACCAAATGCAGACTGCATTATCCAGCTTTTAACAATATGATTGACCAACCCATTTTTGTTAGTAAAAGTTAAAATTAACCGACAGGATTTTGCAAACTAATAATTTATAAAAATTCATGTCATTTAACGACGTTACATAGAACATGATTTTACTTGGTCACAAAAATTAATCTTCATTACAATTTTATTAAAAATTTTACATTTCATTTTAACGACCAGTAAAATTTATATCAATATAATTTAAGTTCTTCTAGAATTGAAATAGAAAGTGTTATTTTTCCTAATTTGCAGTTTGTGGAAAATATAATAAAATTTATTATTATGCGAACAACATAAAAAATTATGGTTGGAAACTTCAAGATGTTGTGAAACAGGTCAATATCTTTCCGTCGGTAATAAATGAAGTTTCCTTGTTTTATAACCCACTTTGAATCAAACAATTTAAAAAGTATGGCAAAAGAGTTTAAACAAGTTGAAGATATTATTTCTTTTATATAGTATTAAAATATCCATCATATTTTTCTACACTTTCAATTAAATACCAAAATATTTCAAAATATAGTAGGTAATAAGAGAGTTAAACTTGACGTCAATTACGAGGTTTGTATGAAGTAAAACTATAATATCAATGTTGCGCTTTAGTAATCAGATTAACTTTGGTATAATAATTATTTAATCTTAATTAATTTATTATTAAACAAGTGTAAAATTATAGTTTATTAAGGTACAGATTATTGTAATTTACAAAATATAATGTTTTAACGATAATAATTCAATAGTTAGCAGCTTTCAAATTTCTCAAATCTTAAAATATGTTAACAGCTTTTTATTATCAAAAGATGAGAATGAGTTTTACATGTAACTAATGTTAATATGTTTTCTTTTATTTTAAAGCTTGAATAAGGCAAAAATAATTTTTTTTGAAGCAATATCAAAATTTCAATCAATTGTCAAATCTAAAGTGTCACTTGTCGTGAAAGCATATTTTTTATAGAAACCAGATAACGGACGACAGTAGAGTATTATTATACTTTCGCAGTAAAGTCTCTGTATACTCAAGTGCTATTGTGAAGGTAATGTTAATTATATTTTAATAATCATTTTGAAATTTTAAAATCAAAATATGTTTTGTTTTGAAAACAAAGCAAACCTAAAAGATAATAATTATTACTGATTAAAGCTACTAATTTCTAATAATGTGAATTTGTTATAATTATTGTATGTTTCGCTGACCGGTTCTGTTCACTAAGAAGTAGTAATAATTATTAAGCTATAAATATACATCTATAACAAATAGCGTTCATGGTGCGAGAAGGCACTATCATATAAAGATTTTAATCCGCTTTTCTTATTATGCAAATATATAAGGCTTATTTCTTAATATATAGAGATATTTTAAAAAACTTTTAATTTTTATAGTTTGTATATATTTATATAGAAAGTCATTTGCAGGTTATTTGAATGTTAAATTAAAAAAATAAAAATAAAAATCTTTTTTTAAAAAGTTGTTAATGACTTTCCATGAAACTAGATTTTTTTTCAAATCATTTACTTTAAACCGCATTAAATTCCATGCATTATTAAAAAAACTACATAAATATTCGTTAAAAGTTAGGTGTACAACCCTCTTAATAAATTATATGACATCTCATATTTTGTAAAATATCCGATGTTCAGTTTTACATTTTCTTACCTTCTTCATCCATTAATCAAATAAAGAATTTTATCACTCATATTTTGCAAATCAAATCAAAATCTAAACTACAACAATTTGTGACCACTCACCGGGTGACAATAAAATGCGGAGACTGAATTCTTTCATCTAGAATGATTTTTTTACATTTTTTGATTTTTTTATCTATATTAAAATGAAGTATTTTCATTAAAAGAAAAATTAGTTCTCTATTTACTTCATTTTTTGAGTTATCATGTCTAATGCCCGTACCTATAGTCAATGCTTGGCTAGAGCAAAACTTGAGCACGGCAAGTATGAAATTGTTGATCGTGACTGGTTGAGTTCGTACTGAAACCGTGCTCAAGTGTTGCTCCAGACAAGCATTGTCTATAGGTACGGGTATAACAGAAGTTGTCTCGCTATTATTGAATTGTACAAAACTGGAATTTCGGCAAAAACCACAATTCAAAGTTTTTATCTTCCACATTCAACAGTCTTTAAAGCAATACAACGATACCAGGATTAGGAAATTCTTCGTACCGTTCAGAAAAAAGTCAACACTCCACTGCTCCCACATCATCAAATCTCAGATTTAGTGACTTCCAATTTGATAAGAATAAATTTTCATTTCGAGTAAAAATTTTAATTACCATGTTTCAGCATACCTACTAAACCGACCATGTAATACATCTAACAAAATTATTCGCTTGATAAGAATAATAAATATCAATCTTCAAGCTGTACTTTAGACAACTAGCAGGTGTCTTTAAAAGCAATCAGGTGAAAATTCATATCACATACGAAATTACTCTCAAAATCAAAATTTAAAGCTTAACTAAGAGAAACTTTACCAGATGTAGGTATTGCAGAAATTCTTAAGAATTTGAAGAACCCACATAAGCTGTATTTGGCTGCCTAATATCGGAATGCAGGTAGCCCATATTGGTACACGTCTACAGAGATCCTGATGTAATCAGTGTAATTATTTTAAAAACTATTTCTACGACACGATAACGTTAGGTTCAGAATTGGTATTCCAAAAGCAGTAATTGACTAAATGTTGGCAAAATGGTCAAGCTTTGGTTAAGTAAGTTATGTGGCAATCAAGGCCGGCTGTACCAACTTTGCTTGAACGCCGGTTTAACTGAACTGCAGTTCTACCCTGAACTAAGTTCTGAGTTTTTTGGGTTGTACAAAAAAGGTTTAGATGGCGTTCAGTTAAACGCAGTTTACACGACATTCAGGTTTAGTGGTACTCCTGTTTTGTTCTCAATACTTCTAAATTGCTTTGCAATATTTCTAAAATTCATTATCAAGTGACAGATTATCAAGTTTTAAATATTTTGTAATCGTGATGAATAATAAAAATGAATGAAGCGAGGAGATAAATGAAAAAGTTCAATCACCCAATAAAGCATATTATGCCAACCAACATCTCTCGAGTAAAAGAAATAAATAATTTTTAAAACCAAGATAAGGATATACAAAAAATTAGAATAAAAACCATTATAGAGCTGAATAAAATAATGCAGACAAAAATGTGGTAAAAAATATTAAGGCTCAGAGAATGAAATAGATGGGACATATGATGAGAAAAGATGAGAAGGAAATTATAAGAAGAGTAATTGAATGGAAACCAACAAATGAGAGAAAGAGAGGAAGACTCAGTGTGAGATGGTGAAATAAAGTGAGTGAAGAACTGATGGAAATAGGTATCCAGAACTGAAGATTTAAGTGTCAGAACAGGAGCGCATGGAAAAGGATAACTGAAGAAGCAAAGACACATAGAAGATTGTAACGAGCAGAAACAATGAGGGGTGATTCACTTCAAATTTTGAATCTGAAGTATTTCATAAGAAGTACGGTGATATTCCGTCAGGAACGACAACCATTTTCATTCCTTTATCTCTGTATTTATATTGCTATGTTTTGGTGACGAATTTACTCGCCCGAGACCAAGATTTTAGCTCTCTAAATATATTGTAGCAGGGTCGGCAAATCTCTGTCGGTAAACACAACAATCATCCAAATTAATTAAGTTTAAATTCCTCCAATAATCCAATCAAAAATATTTCTTCGAATTCTACTTTTAATTTCAATATAATACTAAATGGTAAAGTCAAAATTTACGATACCCGTATCGCAGCTGTCCTCTTATCATTAACGTTTGCAGTTCCTTCATATAATTTAATTTTATATGAAAATATACTTCAAAAATTCTACTTGCATCCAAATTAATTTTTTTAATTAATAAAACCAAATTCCTCCAATCACTTTTATTATCTTTAATTATTTAACAAGCTTCCGTTTTATTTCTTATTTCCAAAACTTCTTCAAAATCTTTCTTCAAAATCAATTCAATCAATTCAATCAATAATTTCAATAAAACACTTTATCTTCAAAACCTTTAATTGTATTCCAAAAATTATAACCTTATTAAAAATTATTCGGACATGAATTTTACACGTCCATCATGTCGACCATTTTTTGGCAAAAGGCATCGTATCAAAGTGATCGGTCCCCACCTAGCAAATTCCACAATGCTACAACTTAACAATTAATACAATAATTATACAAAAATGTATAGGGTGGGTCCGAATCAGTTTGAAACACAGCAATATATATTTGTATTTTATTTGAATTAAAACAAATTAATTCTACAAAATCTTCGTCGTCCGTTAATTCGTTTAAATTATCTCTTAATGATATTAATATTGATAATGAATTATTATTACAGAATAGAAAATCGAAAATGGCAATAATTCAAAACACAACTTTCACAAAGTTTGTGCACATATTCTAAGTTTAAACTGACATTAGCTGTATTCTTTTTACCTATTTTAAGTGAGATTGTACTGAGATACTCAGTTACTCAGTTGGAAGGTTATTTTTTTTTACCGTTTTGACATAAGAACTGTGCCGTGCCGAACTGATTTTTACGTGACAAAATTATCCCCTTCCATACCCAAACTGATCTTGCTGTTTTGAAGTGTTACAACTGAGAAAAATTGGGAATGGCCCGGATTGGTTAATTTGAGTTAAACTTGTCACTTATTGCAATCATTTTAATATCTACTGCACCTTAAATTTTTAATTCGTCTTTTTGAAGTTTATGTTGAGATTATACAATAATAAAAAAAAAACAATTTGGTTAGTACTACCAAACTTCAAAATAATTAAATTCAAAATTCACTTAGTAGTAAATTTTTCTTGTTCTTTTTACCTTATCTGTTTCTCACTTTGACTCAGTTAATCTCAGTTCGTCTCAGCTCACTTTATTTCAGTTGTGCAACTGAGATGGAAATAAAATAGGTAAAAAAAATACAGCTACTATTTTATAGCAATGACATTTGGGCAATGCTTGTCATTGTTTGAACTTAGTTCAATTCTCTTGAACGGCCGTTCTACCCGGTATTCGTGAACGTCGATTTGAACTGCAGTTCAAGCTTAACTGAGGTTGATACAACGGAATTTTTGCGTTGAACCGAAGTTCACCTTGAACGACCTTTGAACAAGGTTGGTACAACCGGCCCTCAGTTTGATTACTTACCTATTAAGTACATAACTAGCAGAATTTGGAAGGTAGCTCAGTTCCTGATTTAATTATGTCATCGAAATATTTTGACATACGTTTTTCTTTTCGGTGTCTATATAGCCATATTTTGTATCGTAACTTCTCACCTCTATTAAATATTTGTTTCATAATTATGTTCTATACCAATTTAGCCTGCTACCTTTGATTGAATCAATTATGTAGGTTACTATTTTCAAACTTTCTCTGATAATATGGTTTTCCACTTAAACCTTTTTGCGTTCCTGTCAAACTACAGGTACATTATATTCCCAGCATATTACTTATATACACTTAGCTATGTGCTATGTAGTATATTCTGTTTATATTTCTGAAGTACATAAAAAATGTTAAAAAATGATTTCAAAATTTTTTCGAAAAAGTAAAACTTGAACTTATAATTTAAATGCCGTTTTAGATTCTGGTAAGAACATAATATTTCAAAAACCCTATTTGTTAATTTATACTTATATTGTTTTATATGGAGCAAAAATATTTAATATATAACTTTATTAGTTTATAGAATTGACAAAGAAGCGGAGTGAAGTATAAAACTCGATACTACTTTATACTAATAAAATTAATTTTCGATATTATCTCACTTTTATCTCATTTTAGATAATATCTCACATATTATAATAATTGAATAAGATCACGAACAACTTAAATTCGTGTAAACAAGTAGTTTTAGGATTGTTTTTAAACTAATTAACAAGAATTTACTTTTATAATTACTTAGTAAGACATTCTAAATTCAGGTGAATTACGATTCAAAGTTGAAATTTTGAGCATTTAAATTAATGTAGTGAAATTTTGTTCAAACGTAGTGCTAAGAAGTCTAGCAAATTTTAGTATAATTTTAAATGTAAATTCAAATGGGAATATCTAAATTTGAATTTGAAATCAAAATAAGACCACTTGTAAAGCTAATTCGGGTTTTAGGTACTCGATCTTCTCTCGAACTTGCAGACATACTTCAATATGAACTTTAGGGCGCATTTCTGGAGCTTATAAATCAAAATTACACAACTGCCGTTGATTAACTCAACTTAAGTGGTTGATACATCGATGATGCGCTTGTTAATTATTTGGTATTGCTACCACTTAATCTCGAAAACATGATATGGTAATATTAATATTAGTAAAATTTGTAGTGTCGATGATGTTTAATTGACAACACCATCTTGTTTTACTAAGCCGCTATATAATTTACGTAATTAAATTTAGAATTCTTTTGAGTATATTAATATTCTGCTACAAAATGAAATAAATACAAACACGAAAAGCTGAATCCTGTTTGATATAAAAGTAATGTGACACATAGTTCAATCGATTTAGGAAAAGCTTTTGTGATCCGTGGTTTCCGCGGCCGTAAAATACATTAAACATGTCAGTCCAACATTCGATTGTAGGTACCGCATTACAAACTCAAGCTGTAGAAATAAAAACAGTCCACCAGGATATGTAAATGTCAACCAAAATTAAGTATTTTATTAAAGTTCTCGGCTAAATATTAAAGCAATAAAAAATTTTAATCAAAAAGTTGCGATTACCATAATTGTAAATATAACAAATTTCAACTTTTCCATAAATAACATTTTTCTATTTTTTTTAGTGCCGTCTTAGAGATACAAAACATTGATAAAACACAATGACTTAAAAGTTGCCAAATTCTGTGTGACAGATTTATAACTGTTGATAAAACTAAGATCCTAAAACTTAATCCTACAGCAAGATTCTTGAGAGACATAAACTACTACATTTTAATGTAGTTATATTTACTATTTTAGACTAATTGTAAAACTTTGGGTAATAATAAAACAACTTACATTGTAGTTTTAGTTATTAAAATTGTTTATACGACGTAATTGAATGTTAAACATTCCTTGCTATTAATAATTTACGTGCGAATTAAATACTACACATACATTTATGTTTAATGTCCTTTGTCCATTGTTGTTAGTTATTCATAAATATGTACTAATAGTTACGCTTTGCTTGTACATATTATAATTAAAATTCTGATGTCGTTATACAGTGAGTTGCTAAAGCATGGAACTACAATAATCCATAAAAATAAAATAATCTCTCGACTTATTGATTCGTTCAGTAAATTTGAATTCATCGAATGATTTATTATGTATTTCTATTTCACTGAGATACTGTATAGCTTTTATTAACCAGCACTGATAAAAAAAAATTTGTCAACTGCTTACTTAATCCGTCTAGCTAACCAGTACTATACTATACTATCACAGCACTTTAGTTGGTACATAACCAGCTTTAAGTTTACACCCAGAACTACTCTATGAGCTCCTTTTTTAATTATTCTGAGTTTGACTGCTTTTTTTAAACTTCTCCATTTTATTCAGTTGATGTTTGTGATTGTGTGGTTTCCTGTATTGGACCACTGCTTTGTTCTGCAATAAAAGTTGTCTTATTTATGATGTTTTCTGATGAGCTTGTAAATTCTTTTTATAATACTTTATTACTCGGTTCATTATCTATTCTTGTTTTTGCCTCATCTGATGCCGTGAGTTCTTGTTGACTAATTCTTCTAATTCTTTCTTGATACTGCGGCTACCTATATGTAACGAACTGGTGTACTTTCTACTGTATTGAATTAATACCAGGCTTCTGTAACCTTAGTGGTATCTTTTTTTAGTAGATTAGATAATGCATTTGCATTTTCAATACCTTTTTCTTTTTGATTATGTACATGTACCCTGAAATAATAATTACCTATCTTTGAAGGCTGTTTGCTGATGGTACTGGTACTGGTGTTAACGACGATTTTATTTGGTTAATCTTTTCTACTTCCGTAAACTGCTCTCTCAACGTTTTTTTCCACCCTGATTTTTTCATGGATATTATCTAATTTCTTTTCAATAATGACAAAAATTTATTCTTGCAATTAATCAAAATAGCGGAGGAAGCTAGCTTAGTAAGCCTCCAGGAAGACTCTTGCTTGGGAACCGCGAGTTCTCAGTCCGGGCTGAAAATTTAGTTGGTATGTCCTCCGTCGTGGTTTGGATTCCACGTAAAGTCGTATGTTGTATGTGAAACTCCTCGCCAACGTCCCTTTACGTCACACACACTTTATGTAATTAGTTTCGGTTGTTTAGAGTGTGTCTAAGCTTAATAAAAAGAAATAATGGAAATTCTTTGTACTTTTTATGATTGATATATACGTTGACCCTTGTATTTCTTATAATCTGAACTATTTCGCCTGTAAAGTTTAAATTGAACTAGATTAAATTCATACAGCTGTCGTAAACGTAGGGCTGTTTGGTTTGCTCTCGTATCGACCTCAAACTCGTATTTAAAATTTTCTATACATTTTGAATCAAATAAAAAAGATGATCGAGCAGGGTATTGAATTGTACAGACGGAAAGACATATCAAGTGCTAGTATACGTTTTTAAAAAAAAATCCAAGATGGAAGCAAGAAAATGAAAACATTTCTTATCACGGTAATAAAATATTGTGGTGGTATTTTATAAAAAACCTTTTCCAACCTAAACTTACCTCGACTAGCTTAGTGGATTCGGTAGAGCATGAAACACCCAGTAGCGAATTCCTGTAGGTCACCCCGTCTGTCTTGCGAGCAAATAAAAACTCTTACTTTTGAAGGACGAAAAAATGTTGGTTTATTCAATGGAAAATTTTGATTGTGACAAATCTCGCTATTAGGCTTTATAGTGTAATTATGTTCGACCACTGATTTTGAAATTTTATTTACTTTATTCCAAACCTTGCTAAATTTCAAACTTATTTGCCGGTATGTTTTAAGTGTGTAGCGAATAATAAAATGTTATAATGTAATACAAGTTTTGTTTTTTATTAATAAAAACGTTTTTACTATCGTGCTTTTTAATTTTGAAATACTTTGTATAAATCTCGTGCGTGTTCGTGTAAGCGGCTCGTCTCTTCGATCACCATTTGCTTCCGTACGTGGCGAGTATTTACATGTGTTGAAATTTACGAATTTTTGTAGACCATCTGGTGTAGTATTGATTTCCAAAGTCTATTATATTGAAATTTATCAATCTTAAAACCGTTGATCCAATTTTCAATAATATCCAATTTAACGAACTTTAAATTCAACGTAGGTAAGTGAATTTGCATTAGCGTTAAAAATTTTTAATGCTTTTTAAAATGGCCTCTGCTTCTAACTTCGACCTTACGATTAAACTTGACTTACGATGTCTTCAAATTTTAATATTTTCAGCAATTCTCTACTGAAATTAACGATTCTTCATAAATATTCACTTTTACGTATCCAAAACTAATTTTTACTTAGTTTCTAAGTAAAAATTATACTTCTCGCAAATTAAAAACCCACTACGCCAATTTTAGCGTCCGTCTCGCATCCAAGCGCACTGGAAGACTTTGTTTCAACCTCAAGAAAATTTATACCGCGTAAGTCCTTCAACTACGTACAGGATGTTCCACAAATTAATATTCTTTTCTTTTATCGTAGATCGTTTTCGAAGCATTGCACAAATATCACTTATTCCAACGTTCATAAAAATTACAACCAAAAATGTGTTGCGGATGTGTTTAAGTATAAAATTTAGTCTTTTTAATTTTCCTCTGAATAAATTGTAACTTATTTGCTGTGCTTAAACAAATAAAATATTGAAATATTTATAATATATTTATAATATAAATCTTGCTTAATACAAAATGCATTAAACCAGCGAAATTTTTTTTAACTCTTTTTATTAACCTTGTAAAAGGATTTTTTATATTACACATCTCTTTCTAAATGTAGCTGTCTTGAGAGTTTCAGTTATGTAAAGGTTCTTTTACCAGCAGTTTGAATTTTTACATATTATTCAATTAATAAATTTAATTTCATAACTTACATTTTCTATTATTCAGAATATTCAGAAATATTTTGCATAGTGAAAGTAGCCATACATGGATGACGATGACTTAACTTTTATAATTTTAAATACTTCCTGTCAATTCGCAAGATCAATGTTTTATGAATATCTGTTACTTATATACAAACACCCAGGGTGGAGTACCCAAGAAAGGGTTGCAACTCCTATAGTTAAAACCCTTGCACAGAGAATAATTTAAATCGTCGCGTTGGTTAAAGCTTTTAAGTGACATGATTCCTATTATAGCCCTTTTACTATTATATCAGCTATATTACTAATTGATCACTTTTGTCAGGAACCTCTATATTGTAACATTAAAGCAAATAAAAAACACACAAAAAACTTTGGAGTTGCAAAAGACATTTAATTATTATTACAATAATTATTATTCCTTGAATTCCAGACGGAAATGTCACTTACACCGTTAGTTCTCTGTTTATTATTAAAAAGCTTTATTAAAATTTTACAATAGCTATTTATGTCATGAGTACATAATATAGGTCTTTATCGGACGAAGCCGAAGTTTATGGCAGAGCGAGCTTGCGAGCGAGGCCAATAAATAGGCTGAGTCCAAAAAGCCTAATTATGTGCAAATGACATACATAGCTTTATGTTCGACTGCACCGTAGAGGATTTTCTTTTCTTTTTTTTCTACTTTGACATTTAGGTAGTGAAAATTGCATAATTTCGAAGAGTGCTTTTTTTATTGCTCCTGGTTACAATAAGTTGTTTATTAATTTGTTTTAAATAGTTGATTTAAAATTGTGTGAAATTATTTAATAAGTTAAATAATGGAAGAAATTGTTGAAATAGCCCTAAAAGCTAAAGAATCGCTACTTCCGACAAAGTCAAAGCAATTATACGAAGAAACTTACGGCACATACAAAAAATGGTGTTTAGAAAAACAAGTTATGAAAACTACAGAGGATAGTATATTGGCATATTTTAATACTAATCTCGCGTCTTATAAAATATCTACCTTATGGACCAAATATTCCATGCTGCGGACTACAATTAATTTAAATGAAGCAATCGATATAAGCAAGTTTCCTAGTATTATCCCTTTTCTGAAAAGAAAGAGAGAAGGGTATGCAGCAAAAAAGTCATTCATTTTAACAAAAGAACATGTCAATTCTTTTTTATTTGACGCCAATGACGAACAGCATCTGTTAAACAAGGTACACATACTTAACTTATTTACTTTGACTTACGATGATGAATAATGAAAGTATATTTATAGGTTATTCTTATTTTTGGTGTCTGTGGAGCTTGCAGACGACAAGAATTAGTTTCACTATCAACCACAAATGTTGAAGATTATCAAAAACATATATTGGTCAAGTTGATCGACACAAAAACCAAAAAAGATAGGTCCTTTATCATACTACCGAGTGAAAATTTGAATTTATTGGATGTAATTAGAAAATATATTAACCTTAGACCAAAAATAATTGTACATAGCAGATTCTTCGTAAATTATGTTAAAGAAAAATGTACTGTCCAGCCTGTAGGAATCCACAAAATTGGTAGTGTACCTAGCATTGTAGCCAAATTTTTAAATTTACCGAACTCCAGCTCCTACACGGGCCATTGTTTTCGGAGAACGTCTGCAAGCCTTTTGGCAAATTCTGGGGGAAGTATGAGCGAAATCATGCGCCATGGAGGATGGCGCTCCGCTAGTGTTGCCGAAGGATACGTAGAAGAATCCGAAAGCAAAAAAATTAATGTTGCTACAAAAATTTTAGGGCAAGAAGGTATTTCTAGAGTCGAAAACGAAGAAATTCAGCAAATAAATAAAGCACCAGCATTACCGGTTTCAATTAGTAATAATGTGAATTGTGTTTTCAATATTAACAACTATTATAATCAAAGTAATAATAATTAATGTAATCGTTTATAAATTAAATTAAATAAAATATTAATTTTGACGTTTATTTCATTGACATTGACAGGCGGCCGTTTTACTTTATTAATAAAGTAAAACGGACTAGTTCCATAAAATGTTCTCTTATGGTCGCTAAGTGATATTGAAATCATGTTATTATAATACAGTCGGACATAAAAACTTTTATAAATAAAATTCACCTTAATTTTAGCTTATTTAAAAAATAACAGTGTATGATATAAATAAAATTAGCAAACAAAACTCTAAAACTGAAAATTTAAATTAAAAAGAATTTTGAAGTTCAACATCTGTTGATGTTTCATCTCCTATCTCTTTAGTTTCCAATAGACATTTACAGTATACACGTTGATTTAACAAATTGTATAAGATGTGTCATAAGCATAAGAATAACGATACTTGCCATCATAATTTTTAAAAGTAAGGGCAGAACACGAATAGAATAGGTTTACTGACACCACCCTGCGGGACTTCGAGACTTGATAGCTTCCCCGAAGAGATTAGGTGACATCCTGCTGCACAATCCAATTCTATTGTTTTTAAAATAATTGCAATCAATCAAGAGAATTTCCTTGTATTCTATAATTATGTTGTATTTTAATTATAAACTTTTAAAATTTTTGTGTAAAAGACAAATCAATTAGATCAAAGAGAAATGCCCTTATTCACTTTAAAAAGGCAAAGAGAGAAAGGTATAAAGTCAGTTTTGATGATTTTTACACACCATTCATAAATTAAAAATAAAAAGCATAATTTATTGTTTAAAATGCAAGTAGCGTAGAAGTAAAATAATATTTAATTATAATTTTAATATTTAAAATTTAAATTTTTAATTTGTTATTAAAATGTTTTCGTTTTATTTATTATTTAACTATTGTATTTTATTTTATTTATTTCATAATTGTCCCATTATGTTCTTACACATTATTCCGACACAAAATATTATAGCAACGCAATCGTCTAATAGCTAATATTTTCGAATAACTCTTTCAGATTAAAGCACGAAACTATGATGGCAATCACAATAAGCGCGTATGTAGATGCGGCTACAGGGTGAGTTATAGGTTCAAGTTCCGCCCTGTTCGCGTGCCCTTGATTGCTATACCTGCCTCAATCCAGTCTCAATAACCTTCCTTTTTCGTCTTTATACAGTTTATTTTAGCATTCGATCAATTTTGATTTTAGCCCTCGAGCAGTTATCTTTTAAACGCTTGTGTTTGAAAATTAAGTAATTTTGTAAACGTTGCATTATTACTTGATTATCTTTTCTTTAATTAAACATTTATCAAGTATAATTGACAGTTATAAAAACCAAGTAATTGTTTTTTTGATATTCCTTAATTTGAGTTTGAAGCCATAGTAAGACATTTATATTCAAATAAAGAAGTGTCAGATACTTATCAGCAACTTTAACCTAATAAAATTTAAATATTAAACCAGTTAAAATAATCTTACTTGTTATACCCCTAAAATAAACAAAACAAATGTATTTATTAAAAAATATTACGTGATTTAGTGAAGTTAATATTGGTTTATTTTATTACTTTAGCTTGTTTTAATGCTGATATAATTACTCACATACGATCGAATCAATATGGCAGTCTTCTAATAAGCATTTACATTAAGTATTAAAAAAAAAAGTTGTGTAACTGTAGCATGTAAAATTTCTTACCTGTAGGATATATAGATAAATGAATAGATGAAAAATCAGAAGAAATATTTTTAATATTACAGACTATATTTTTGGGTTCTAGTCTGCAGACAATTAGTTGGCTAAAATCTTACCTTACAATACCTAAAAAGCTGTTATAGTAATTAAAAATTTAATTAAATAGTTTTTTTTGAATTCCCAAGTCGGGTGCGATTAAATATTGAAATACACAAATATCTGAATTGTAAAATCTAATAAAATTTTATTATAATAAAATCTGAATTATTAATGATGTTTTCATCGAAATATCCTAATTTATTTTTCTATATCTGAATGATAATATTATATAAACCGCAAACAAGCAAAACAAAACGCAAATAAAATAACTTAACCTAGGTATACTGAGCACCAAGCACCGAAGGTAATTTTCAGTGCAGTACAACTTGAAAAAGAAATCACTCAATAATATTGTATTTATTGTGTGTTGAGTACGTGATGAATTGCAAACCAAAACGAGCAAGGCAACAAAACAATACTTTACTGCTTACAAAATAATGGTAAATTATCAAATGCTTAAGTTAATTTAACACAAACAATATATAAAATCTAAAAATTGACAAATAATATGTAATATCATTTTGACAAAATACCTTAGATTGTATCGTAGGTTAACAATATGTGATTGTTAATAATTAGAACTTCGACAAAACAGCAAAAACTTAGTAAAAGTTTTTTATTTTATACACAGTACTGAGAATGTACTTACTAATGAGTCAGAAACGCAGTGTCTACTATTCATTTTTAATAATGCAAAAGTAAATATTACCGATCATAAAAATCAATTAAATATTCAAAGTTTATTTGTTGCCTTTTTTAATGTGTTGTTTTTTTGTAACTTTTTGAATATTAATGAAATCTTGGGCCAATATCGTGTTAAGATAGCGTGATTAGCGCAAATTATGCAAAGCCCAAACAATATTGCTACTATATAGTATTAATATTTGTAACAAACTTTACTTGTCAGGTTCTAGTCAATAGTAGCAAAAACACAGGAGTGTGTGAAAAGTGTGAACACTTTTTCAGTATGGTACCATATTGATTAAAATATTACTTAAATAATGTATAAAATCATTAATAAAACTCCAGGCGGAATTAATGATTTGGAAACCTTTCATCGCCGAATGAGGAACATGGTTTAGACTTGGCAGCTAAATACACTACTGCAAATGCCAATCTCAAAGAAATTAGAGCAAATGAACTACTTAAAATTGTTAAGAATGATTGACTCATATTGAAAATAATTTGAACTATTATAGGTTGGATACATTCAACACCATTTGGAACACCATTACAGTAGATAATTACACAACAAAATGTCTGCAAAACGATCAGGTGAAAATTCAACCGTCAAATACAGAAGTGTACTCAAAAGTAATAAAAGCATTAGAAGAAAAGAAAACAAAGTTTCACACCTATCAGATGAAACAAGACCAAACTTTTTGAGTGGTAATTCGATACATTCATCCTACTACAGACAGGTAAGAAATAAAGTGGCATTTAACCGGGAGGGTCACGAAGTAGTCAACGTTTCTGGCACCCAGCAAAGAAATACAAAACAATGGTTGCCCCTATTTAATATCGAACTGAAAGTCAAACCAAACAACAAATGCCTACTCCATCCTGTTTTCCATCAAGTTTGGTGTGCCACAGGGTAGTGTGCTTGGTCCAATGTTATATCTCCTCTACACTTCTGAGCTACCAATACACCGAAACACCGAAATAGCAACGTTTGCTGATGATACAGCAATAATGTCCTCGCATTAAAACCCTAACCTTGCTTCTGAATTTTTTCACGAACATCTGAACCAACTAGAGAAATGGTTAAAAATTTGGCAAATCAGAGTCAACAGTACAAAGTCCGTTCATGTTCTTTTTACTCTTAGAAGGAAAACATGTTCAGCTGTTTCACTAAATGGTTGTATCCTTCCACAAAAACAAGAAGTTGACATGACTGCTGACATGGACGAAACACTTTCAACTCGGACTCAACTATCGCAAGATGTATTGGATTATGAATAAAACTTCCCATCTTACACTAGCAAACAAACTTTTATTATACAAAAGCCATCATAAAGCCGGGTATGAACGTATAGTAACAGCTGTAGGGTTCAGCAAGCGAATAAAATATTATGAAGTTGCAGCGATTTCAGTCTAAAACGCTATGAACAATTTGTGGTGCACCCTGATACGTCCCTAACTTAATCATTCATCGAGACTTAGGTATGACCACGGTTAAGGAAGAAATTGCTGCTTCAAGCAAGCGATACTAAGACCGTCTTAGCGTCTATCCAAATACCTTCGTTGCAGATCCTTTCAGTGTCCCCCGTGTAAGAAGACTTCAACGATATGATCCAATGGACTTACCCCCTCGAAAATAGTGCAGTGCAGTTAATTTCCATGTGGTCTTTACAAAACATGTTGTAAATGGTGTAAATTTTGAGAATGAGGTCTACTTCTGTGTTAATCTGCTATGTTACATTCACTGTCAAATCTACTACCTATTCTTCAACTTAGAACAAATTGTATGCATTCATGGATGTCAAATTAAAAAACAAACTATTGTATATATAAATATTGTTGTTATATTGGAAATCAATATTGCTATTTTGCTATCATGTTCCTATCAATATTATCTGCTACATTAACTTTTTTGAGCTTTTAACATTTATGACGCTTAATTCAAATATTATAAATACAAATACATTTCATGGTTCTTAATGTTTGCATAACTACGTAATATTATCTCCTGATCAACTAAAGTACATGATTTATTAATATAATATAATGGATAATCTTTTATACTACCATGCTACAAAATTTTATTAAGAAGCGTTTTAAAATAAAAGTTATGAATAATTAAGCGCAACTTGCAAATAGACTTATTTTGAAAATGAATAATATGTTGCGGTAATAATAAATTATAAATAATATACATTAACTCCTAAGAATTAAAAAATAAGCAATTAAATCTATCCCCTGATGACATTAATTTATAATATTAAGATATAATATTATATTCTTTACCTTTGATTGTAGATCAGAAAAAAAGAGCAGAATAGGTTTAAATATTAAACTAATATTAAATTGTTTTTTTGCTATCTACGTTGTTGTTTGTTAAAACCGAGTAAAACTTCTAAAATGTGTTAAGCTTCAATTCAACTAAAGTAAACTTAAGCCTTTTTTGTAAAATCAGCTCTGAAGAAATGAAAAGGTATAAGACTACAGTAATCGGGAATAACTATGGCATAGATCATAGGTCATGTTTAAAATTTTCTAACTTCAATATTATGTATGATGTATAAAATTGTATTTTATAATACAATAGAGGATATCTATTCCTTTCATAAGATAAGGTCCTTTTAAATTATTTCAACTACTGTAAATAAATAAATAAGCTAGAAGAAAATTTAAAGAAACTTATGAATATTATGCAGACTAATAGTTGGTGTTTTATAATGTGTTATGAAAGATTAAATTCCCATGTGATACTAAATACGTCATTCTGTATTGTTAGTAATAGTAATAGAGAATTATCCAGTTTAAAAGCTTTAAGCTCATAAATAGATTTTAATTAAACAATTTTAATTGCATTTACATAATTCATGGATTTATTTTGCCATAGTAACATACTAATTATTGGTAAAAATTGTTTTGTTATTTACTTATGGTAAAATTTTAACTATGCTGCAGAAGTGGCATGACAATGAGAGACTTTTTTATGTGATAAATACTTACTTTCCATGGCAGGATTAGAAAAACTAAATGATTGCGCAATTATAGAAACTTCCTGTCACATTACATCATTATTCTTCATAATGTATACCTAGGTAAATGATTAGTTCAGTTTGTATAAATTCTAAATAGAATACATAATAATGTAGATATAAAATAGATTATTACTATATAATATAAAAATTGTTACCATGAAGATTTACAATACATTAATCAATGGATTATTGGTTTTTAATTTGATATATTTTTGATATTTCGAACAAAAAGTTAATAGTTATATTGCAGCATACTATGTAGGTACTACATAATTGCACTATTTATTTGCGGTTGGTATATAATATTATGTACCTGTAATAAATATTATTATGATTCAATATTCAATATTGAAATTTTTGTTGGAAGTCACTTGTCAGCAAACGTGTCGGCATACATTATTGTGTAAGCTGAAGTGAAAATATATTAATATAAAATTACATAAAATACTATGTTTTCAAAATTCACAATGTAATTAGCCGCTCTCGGTGTGCAAACTAATATAAAGTCTTTAAATTTCTGGCATTCTAAGTGGTCTATGTAGTGTCCACTGACTTTTGGGGTGGCTAACAACCATAGTAGTCATTCTATTTAGAAGTTAAACTTTTTTTTAAATAAAGTCTTCTGTTATCTGCTTGTCTAAAATATAGTTATATTTGCAAGGACGTTCGATTTTTGATCACGTAAAATATATCACACCAAAGTAACCGTTGTCTCCATAAACAAACCGAAGGGTACACAATGTAGAAGCATTTCTGAAGATTGATGAAGCAATCTAGAGAAAAGCATCAAACCTTCCGCATAACGAGGACGCGGTGTAACGTGACAAGACAAGTTGTAAAGATGCCGCGGAATGGGTGATGTAGTGAGGTGTAACGTTGATAGATCGGAAGCAGTTAAGGGTTGTCGAACATCGTTTGAACTCGTGTACTATAACATAACGGATTAGTAGGGATTTAATCACTCATTCGATAAGCCGAGAAATTATTAGCAAGTGTTATTAATCCGTCACTTTAGAATCGAAATTTAGCTTAAAAACTTATTCCAATTTCATATAAAAAATTTAAAAAAACCAAGACAATATTACAACAATCTTACATTTTTTTAAAGTAAAGTCTTAGTTATGAACGAGATTTGCAAGGAACAGACACCGTTATACATTTAGATAAGATTCTGGCAATCGTTTTAGAAATGCCCGAAGTAAAATGTTTAAATTTACGTGAAGTAATATTCCTTCTCCTGCAACTTTCTATTGTAGTTTAATCACTAAATTCTTTTAAAAGGATTTTAAAAGTAACGGCGGTATAAATTTAATTTTTATATTATTAATTTATTTTAAACGATTAAGCACTTTCAGGTAAAATTTAAATAACTTTATTAAAAAGCGTAAGCCTTAACTTTATATTTTCTACCTAAACTTAATAGGAAGTTCTATGAAGCTTTTTATAACGCAGGTGTCTTTGATTGGGTTGTTTAAAGTCAAGTTTCTCGATACACAGTGCTTAAGGTTTACTCGCTAGGATCAGCTTTACCAATTTGCATATTTAGGGAAATGACACGGTAAACTTCACACGACACTTGCGATCTTAGATCTGAACAACTTTAGAAAATCTAATTTATACCAAGAATAATGCAAATTAACTTGATGTTTTAACCTTATATTATTTGCTTTTTATGCGTGGAGTTAGAATGCAATTAAATGAAAATTAATTTAAACAATAATTATACAATGAACGATTTTTTCGAATTTTATGTTTAGTTAACGAGAAGAGGGTAGCCAAATTGAATTCCGACTGACAATGCAACGTGTAACAAATTGCTGGCGTGACAAGTTGTGATAGTTTTATATTTTTTATTTCGCCAGATTTATGAATGATGGAGAGCGAATTTTTAAACAGTCACCATGCTAATTTGATTTCAATTCAAATTTGCAAATAAAAACAAATCGTCTGGATAAAATAAACGTTTGTGTGCTTCTACCTTGTTGATTTTAATCATTGAATTGATTAAATAGGGAGAATAATAACCGACGTAAAGAATTTTAAAACAACAAACCTAAAGCAGTGTGTACATCTGTCAGTGAGCTTGATATATTCGTGCTAATAACAGATCCAAATGAAAATATACGAACCGTTTTACAAAATTTAGAACTTTTTTGCTTACTACTATTTTCACATAATAAAAGTTGCTCTTATATTTTTGACTGTAAAGATCACATTATAAAATAAATTATATTACCGGTTCATATTTTTATGAAATCGATAAATTCTAAACGGTTTTTACTTTACCACATTTAAATTTATTTATCATTTATCTAACTAGTACATAGTCGCCGGTTAACAAAAAAAATTTTTTTAATATACACCAAATTTATAATCATATAATATATTCGTTTATATACACTTCAATAAACATAGTCAGCGTACCTCTGAAAAGCCGTTTTTGCTGTTTTTATATAAAAGACTGGTTAAATATATGTAGCTGAGTAAACCCATTTTATTAAATCTTTCTCACTTTCTATCGTTTTAAAATGATTTATGTTCAAATCATTTCGAGTGAAATTTTATGATATTATACAACATACTGGGTGAGAACTCTTATACCCAAACATAAGACAATATCCTGAAAAATTAATAATTTTAAAATTTCTGCTTTCTTTATTACATCGCATAAAAATTAAAATTGTATATCAATCTTCGCAATTACAATTATTGCAAATCAAAATGCAAAATTTTATTAATTAAAAACGTGAGTCTGAAATGTATTACTTTGCTTGTTCACTAAAACGGCTGATAACTATACCAATACAATATACTTAGATAATATGCAATTATCTTATCTTCAATTATCAATCTTCTACATTAAATGTCAAAAATTAAAATATTTAAAAAATTATCAATATGCTTGATATCGAAACCATGTATCCATTGATTATTCTATAATTATGTAAAAATAGTTGATCCAAATGAATACTAACTTGTAGTCTTCTTTCGCTCGCTAATAGCTCAGAAATTTTAAGTAAAATTTTGCTGAAACATAGAAAAATATATTGTTAGTCTGTAAATTAGCTTATACATACTAAAATCATCAAGAATTACTAAACAACAAACTAAAATTCTTACCTTCGACGTCATTGACTAAAACCCAACAAAAACAATTGTAAATTAAAAAGTATCTCAAATATATTATCTAAGACTTCTTTAATAATAAAATTTGACCAATTTGATTTCAAATTGATGGAGATGTGATTTTATTAAAAGCGAATTATTTTTCGCCTTTTAGTAAAAATTCTATTTTATCGAACATATTCTGTGATTTACTGAAAAAGCAAGTAACTTACAAAAAATGGTAAACAACTACGTGAAAGATAATGCAATTAACTATAATTTTCTTGTTTCTTTAAGTCTGTATAAATGTTATGGCTAGTAAAAATCGAAATTGTTAGTTTAGTTACTTAAATTGTATTCTAACAAAATAATTTATATAAGTTTCATATTTTTCATCATTTGTGAAGATAAATTGAGTGGTATACGTATATTTTTTTACTGAAAATAAATTTATAACTTAAGATATTCAACTTGTTTTATGAAAATAAGTGATTTCTTAAGAATTTTTTGTAAACAAAAATCTTGAAACAAGCAGAAAGCAAAAGTTAAATCGAGAAATTAAGTTTAATATAATATATTTCAGATGCGATCAACTGCACTGAAGTATCTTAATTACAGCGTTGCAAATTACCTTTTTAATGTTGATTAAATTATGAGAAAAATAACGATTTTTGTAATACAAAAGGTATTTTTCTATATACGCCAAAAATAAATTATACATTTTTAATCTATTGCCGTTACGTAATAGCTCACCTGTACACTAATTTAAATTACATATAAGGTAAGTCACTTTTACAAATGAGTGCGGAAAGTGATTTATTTTCTCCAGTGTTGAAAGTCACAAAGCCTGGTCATTACGTTTCTATTTGTTTTTAATTGATAAAACTGAGATTTGTTGATATATTACTTGTCAAATGTACTGTCAAGATAGACTGTTCAAAATTTGAATTTATTAGTTGTTAAGTCTATAAAAAGTTCTAAGTATTTTTTTTTTTTTTTTTTTTTTATTTTTGTGGTATTTAGTAGTATGTGATGTTAAAATAATCAAACTTAACAAAATGTTAAAAAATCTAAAAGAATAATCAAACTTAACAAAATATTAAAAAAATAAAATTTTTTACCTAAACAATTGACCACCATCAAATTAAATAATTTGATTATTTTAACATCACATACCACTAAATACCACAAAAATATTTAAAAAATTCTAAAACTTTTTTAAGTTATTTTCTATTTTATAGTAAACGTGTTTAGGTACAAAAACGTGGTAAAATTTGAAACTTATTTTCAAATTTAGTTTTCGAAGTGATAGATGGCATTGTATGTCTCTGCTTCAACCCCATTGTATGGGATTTAGAATTTATATTCATTTACTTAACCTAAAATTTCATTTAGACACATGACGTCGTTTAGTTTGGTTATTTGGTAAGCGCAACATTTAAAGTTTGGTTAGTTTCTTGATTTTTTAATTTTTAAATTTTTTCAATTTTTTGGTATATTAGCTCTCACTTCTTGTTATTTTTACTGTTATACATGACTGAGGATTGAAAATAATCGTTAAATAAGGGTTTTTATATTATGTTACAGAGTTTTTTGTTTATTGTTTTTTATTTTGAAGTAATTTTTATCATTTCTATAGCGTAATTTTTAAGAATTCTATTTTTTTGTTTATTCAAATATTCTAAGTTCAACCCTGTTAAATGTGAATTATTGTCTTTTTAGTTTCTTTAAATATTATGTTTCTTTGTAGTATGTTATATTTACTTAACAGTTAAAAATTTTATTTTTTTAACATTTTGTTAAGTTTGGTTATTTTATATATAGAATAGTTTAGATCATTCTTATCAGTTAGGTATTTTTAAAAATCATAGCCGTAGATAGTTGGGTCACATACAATTATATTATAAAAGCTTTATAAAGAAGCTATATAAAAAACTATAAGAAGAAGATACAGAACCACATTACTGATCTGTAAAGGTGGCAGCTTTTATGCTTTACATTGTACTATAACTATAAAATGTTCTTAGCAATTAATTTAATATCGTGACGAGTACTATCCACACAAAAAATTTTGGTGTCAGTAATGACGCTTCCAAGAATGTGAAAAAAATTTTTTTTAGATATTTTTAACACTTTTTTGTTTGGCAATGCCGGTGACCGATTGCCGCTTTATTTTCTGCACATCTTCTGTATGGTTATTCGGAAAATTTTTACTCAAAACTACTTTGTGATTCAATTTTGCTACAAATGCAAACATAATTTCTAAAATTTTGCAAATTATATTTTTATTTCTATAAATGCGTGAACTTACATTAGTTTACATTTTGACCTTTAGCCTTTTATTTTTCCACCTTGATTGGTGGAAATGTCTGTCGTTCAAATTTCAGAATTTGTTTCTTATTTGTACGTATTTTGTTATTCTCATTTTATTTGATATTTTTACATTATAAGTATATTTTTATCTATCCATAATGTGGAGTTTAAATTCAGAAATACTGCTTTTGTCACTAATTGGTTTCTCGATACAGACTGATCCTGTCTTTGTTAACAAAACTTAAATTTTTGGCAGTGCTTTTTTTACTAAACTAAACTTTCTTTATGTTACAAACATAACTCTAATAATTATAATCAAAAACTTATAAACCATACTTGTATCAGGGATAACAAATACTTATATCGGAGTATGTATTTGAACTGTTTTCCTTTAAATTGGAATGTTATAATTTTTATAAATTTTATATTTATTTCATAGAAAGTCGCTGGTTTTTCATTATCAGCTTTAACCAGTGCGTATAGTATCCTACCGATTAACAATTGAACTATTAAATTCCTAAATTTTCATTTTCATTTTACACGGTATTGCAACCACTAAATTGTGTAGATGTGTAACAAAGTAATCATTCAATAATATCATATAAAAATATTTAATTTAATTATTTGTATTGATTTACATTTAGTTTGTTCGGTAATGTATGCTTGCATTAAGACTATTAATTCTATAACTAACTGCAATTTTTTATAACGTGCATTATAAAAATGTAAATAATTGAATTACCATTAGAAAAAGGAAGTTAAAAAGTAATTAAGGATAATTTGATTACAATATTCTATTTAATGAATAAAAGTTCATTACGCATTAGTCTAGGTAGGTAGGTACTTATTTTTTTATGAATATCAAATAAAGTGTAAATATTAAATTTATATTCGAAGCTGGCATTACGATCTTATTGTATATTTTAAAATGTGTGAATTTTTAATATAGATATATATTTGTAAGATATAAGTATAATGGCTTATACTTACTTTTAATTAACGCTTAAAAAGTATTTAATGCACTAAAACAATTTTGAAATTCATTAACCGATATACTAAATTGGTTTATTATTAGAGCAATTTTAAATAAATTAAAAATAAATATTTGTATATCTAAGGGTCAATGTCATAATCTTATTGTTTATCTATTATTACTGAGATAATCCATACTCATCAGCTACATTTTGTGAGACTACAAACAATATAAAAAATGTAATAGGACTTTAGGACAAAATCGGATTTTATAAATTATAATTGTCTTCTAAATTCTGCATACGAAAGCAAATCATCTGTGAAACAAAATGACTTGTTTTGCTTAATATCCATTTTAAATAGAATAAAATAAATTAGAATTATGATAGAATAGGATATCCAGATATCGATATATTTTTGCGGGCTGGCAAAGTAAACAATAGCATAGTATACATTTTCTGGTGATTTTACATAGTTAGTGTAATAGACACAACTAAAAAATATTTCAAAGTTAAAAATATATTATCTGTTTTATTTTAAAGCCCAGTACCTGTACCTTCCTAACTACGATACTTACTGTTATGATTTTTAGTTGTTTAAACAACCAATATAGAAATAAAATCATATGTAAAAAACCTTTTTTTTATATAATTGCCCCGCAAGCAGCATTGAATAGCTTCGTGCAATTTCTAATACTTGAATCTTGTAATCTGACGATAACAGACAATCGTATTGTCCTTTGTCTGTTTATTAGTGCGGTTTTAATCAATGATTAATATTCTTAATAATTACAGTTCAGTTTTTCTTGTCTGAAATAATTGCATTCGATTTTACAAATTATGTTCAACGTAATTTATTGCCTATTACAAAATTAGTTCTTGTTATATTGCTATTTAATTATTTGAATCAGATTTACATTACACCAAGCATAATCTTGACATAAACGCGTTGTAAAACCGAACTGTCGAATTCAACAAGTAATTACAGTACCTTGGATGTGTTAATGACAAGAGATCAAGTGTCTGATTAATGATAATGTATCTAATTAGAACAATATTTTAATTAAGAACCAATGCGTTTGTTTGGTTTGACATGATTTAATATTGTCTATTATCCATTCCCGTTGTTCCAGTTACATCAAATGCAAATTTGCGTATTGTATCCTAGAAAAAAATTTTAAAAACACAAATTCATTTGTGACTAGAATGCTACGTGAAATTTTTTCGTATACCAAATACAAACTGTTATTTTGTATGTTAATTTAATTATAAACACAGTGTGTTTCATACAAATGAGGTTTCCAATAATAAATTTTCTTTTAATTACGATGATAGCTATAGAACAGAAATTCAAAGTAAAACTACCCATAAAAATTATTTTTACTTAAATTAACAAACACCTTTAAAGTAAATTACCTAAACATAAAAGATTTAAATAGCCTTATTGTAAATATAAAGTATTATATAAACTGGTATATAAAATTATACGAATTACTGCTTAATTTTAGTGTTGGTAGCAAGACGTCTTTAGGAAATTATACAAAAGTTTGCTACAAATATTGTTACCAGGTTTCTAGAAGAAACAACAAACAAATTTACGTGAGTACTGCAGAAAAGTTAAATTCATTTTAATATTTCCCAAGTTTGCTTGTCAGTTAAAGTAAAAAGTTGAACGTCGAACGATATTATATCGTACGTAGGGTTTTTTTAATCTTCGTCGCTATGTTTAATTCTAGTTTCCAGAATACACTATTCTTTGTAATAATTAATTACTAATTTTGGTTACAATTATTTTGAATAATTGAGCAAAAGAAGAAAACAAGAATTTATTTCTGGTGTATCTAAAATGCGGCAAGTGCATTATCCTGCTCCCTATGCAGATAATGCATAAAACATACAAAACCTCTAGTCATATATTGTGGTTTCAAAAATGAGTAATGAATTTGCTCGAGTTATTTATTTTAACACAATGGTATATTTACTTATAATATATTATATTCCTTGCCCACATAGCAAAATTTGTATGTCATATTACTAGATATTATTTTAAAAATAATTTGGACCGCAGCAACATTTTATGAAGAAATCATACAATTTTCAGTAAAACACAAAGGTGAACACGTACATTTTTCTTTGGTAAACGTAGTAAAAAGTAAGAACTTTTAATATAAAAATTTATATACAAGAATCTTAATACATATATAATGCTGGAACTACATAATGTGTGCATATAGTAAATGTTTATCATTTTACTGCAAAAACAATGAATTTTCAATTTAATGTGAAAATTCTTATATTTTACACATTACAATTACTCAAGTAATGTGCAAATAGTGTGTTAGGTACAATCGCAAGTAATTAAGAATACCCTCGAGACAGAGTATAATTATGAAGATGGTTGAAAAGAAAATTAAGATGCACACGTTGAAAGCTCAAGCCTATAAAAGGTTTTACGACTGTTTAAATTCAGTAGTTGAGCTGTAAGTACTAAACTACTTCCAAGAGAATATATTTGATATGTACATAATAGAAAATTTTAATTCTTGGTTTTATGCAATGTGTGCCGAGGGAAATCAGAATTTAAAAATATTATTTTTCTTCAAAATCAAACTCTATTAAATATACAGTTCCATAACATATTTTTGTGAACTGAATACCATAGCGGTATAGAGAAGTTAAGTAAACTCAATAGTAATAACAAAAAGGAAACTTTCCCACGTTGAATCGTAAAATGGTCAGTGTAAGTAATTATAATGAAATTGAACGGAAAAGCTACCGTTCGTTGAGAGATTAAAATAATTTCAACGGTTTTCTTTCTGTTACGCAAAATTGCAATCTTATTTAATTAAAAACTTAATTCTTTTATGACCTAATGACAATAGGTATTACATATTACCAAGTGTACCGGATAAGTTTGTTTGAGGTACTGAGTAATAGTGCAATTAGAATATCCTACTTGATAAATTAAATGATGAGAGAACCCGCCTTTCAACCAAGGTTTAAAACCCCAAACCGCATTGACTGCCTAATTAAGTCAATTTGCGTTATTTTTGTTAATTATTATGAAATTATGCTTCACCGAAAACAAAATATTTGTTTTTTAGGGTAAAGTTAGGAATCTGTTTGATTATATCAGCAGAAGTTTAATTTTTTGTAGCCTAGAGTAATGCAACAATTACAAGCTCTCAAGATAAAACGCCTTTTTAAGAATTTTTCTACCCTAAAATAAGTTATGAAGAATAAATTTGTGACAGTGTTTATATCTTCGAGTAATTTTATAATTACTATGTTAATAAAGTAACCGAAAAGTAGAAAATGTCATCCGAAAAGCGTAATGTAATAAAAATATTTTTGGTGTTGAAGTTCATTTTTCGAATTTTGGTTGAAAAGCAAATTAATTTAAACAAAGAGTTAAATTTCAAATGACTTTATTTTCTATTATTCTCAAATGACCTCTTGTTATTGTTTAATTTTCTCTAAATTTACCATTCTCGGATTATCCTCGTTGTATTATTACTTCATGCTGTCATCTGAGAGACAGAGCATAATAAATTTTTAACTTTGTTGTTGAGTAAAAGTAGAAACACTTATAAAACTAAATTATTAAACCTAATTTTTAATGAGATGTGTTATTTCACAAGTTACAATTACAACAAAATGTATAAATATCGTCGAAAATTTGTATAAAATTATTAAATCGATTCAATAATTTTCCCATAAATTTCTTATCATAATAAAGCTTTTTCAATCTATATTGTGAATTAATAGAAAAATAAAAGCTCGTTTTATCGATGTATAACTAAGTAATAATAATATAGTAATGTGACAAAATTTACTTAAAAAATCGACACTAATTCGGCTACATACGTATAAATAAGTAATTCCAAAGTTCTAGGTAAACTTTGAAAGAGGTCATAAATTGCATATAAATTAAAGAATTAAAGAAATTGTAAGAGATTACAAACGAGTGGTTATGAGTTCGGATTCAACTGCACTTGCTTGGTGAGCAAAATGAACATAATCTTTAAAATCGCGTAATTACTGATTCTGTATTTATATTATTTTTGTTACTTCAAATGTGAAAACAAATTAATGGTTACTTATCTAAATTTTGAATTGAGATTAATTCTAGATACAATCTTGACGAATTATTTGTCGTTTTTCTATGATGACACGCTGTAGAACTCATGTCTACGTGTAAATAACAATGTTCTCATTTTTAGTAATATTTTTGTTATATTATACTTACATAAATAATAAAGAATTCATAACAAAAATTAAATTTTGTGAGTTTTTTTTGCAGATTTGGCAAAGATTACTATGAAAGTAGACGTCTCATAGTTTTATAAGTGCTAGCAATAGGATCACGTAGAAAATTACTTTTTCGTAAAATGTAACCAGGATATTGCAAACAACGCATGCATGATAAAGAAACCATCAAAAAAATATCAAGAGTAAAAATCACTTTGAATCTGATCACATTATTTAAAATTTTAGGCACGTAATTATAATGAAATGTTTTAATTTTTAAAATACCATTTCTAAAAAAATTAAAACAAAACAAACGAAAAACCTGCAAAATTTGTTTTTAAAATAACGCTCAAAGCAAAATGTTGGTTGTTAAGCGTTAAAGCGTAATCCGTTTGTGGAACTTTCCAACAAAATATTAATTAAAATAAAATAATATTTGTAACGACTCTTATGTCGTTGCCTGCATGTATAATGTCGTGAACTAACCATCCCTTTAATCAACTAATTTATTTATATTGTAAAATAAGAAATGAAAAACAAAACATTAAAAACGGGAGATTATTAAAGCCTATCAGATTTCTTTGTCTAATTAATATTAGGGCGCTACGTATCACGTAATAATATTTAAGATAATTAGGTTTACTAAATTCTTGTTCTTTAAAAGTATCAACACCATCTTCACAATTATTAGATTATTTCTTTTTTCTTTCGTTGTTATCCGTTCAGAATACGATTTCTGAGTTAATTAAGTAAATACGATAAAAAAGATTACAGGAGTTAGAACTTTCTGTTTGTAAGAAGGAACGGGTGCTTAATTTTAATGAACACTGGAAATGCTAAATTTTTGAAAACTCTTAAAAAATAATTTAGAATATTATTTTAACGTTAAAACAGTGACAAGTCTGTTATTTAAGTATTTTTATATTCCATAAAATCATAAATTATATCTGCAAATATTATTATAAAACGTAATTAAATTCAATAAATCCACATTATTATACAACAAACCACTTTTCTTCATATGAAATGTAAACTAAAATCAGCTCTTATTGCTATAGGAATAATTTGTATCAAATTCATATGACGTTTTTTAAGTTTTAGCAATGTTATATTAAGAATAGTGAAAATGTTTATAATAATTGTACTTTCTGTGTATTTTATTTGTGATTATTTTTATTCTAAAAACTATGTGTGCATATTTTGGGTTTTATAAAATATTAATAATTATGTTTGGTTACTGTCAGATAACTATCACCCCGATTTTCAAAATTTCAACTGCACTATAGGAAAGAGGACAATTTTCTGAGCATTAAAAAAAAAATCCTTAGACCGTCTATTAGTTTTCGAGAAAACGGAATTTTAAAATTACTAAAAGCAGGTGAATGTAACATGATACACCCAATGTGTGACGGTCGGTCTCACGTTGAGGTACGGTCTCGTCGGTGACGGTCTCATTTTTTTGACAGTACGTGTGCTTTAATATACTCTTAATGTTGTTGTCAGTTGCGATCGACACCCGGACGAGTTCTATGGCTTCGAGTTCCACCCTTGGCGAGTTCTGTCATTTTTCAGGGATATTTTTAAATTGTTTTGCCTTACACAAAATCGGCTAATCATGCAGCCGTGTTAAAAGGTGTATCTAAAATACATGTAAATTTTACATCTTTAATTTCGAATTTTTCGAAAACTTATGGATGATCCAAGGATTTTTTTGTTCTAAACTGCTTAGAAAATTGTCCTCTTTCCTATAGTGTAGTTGAAATTTTGAAATTCGTGATGATAGTTATCTAACAGTCCCCTTATGTTTAATATCGAGTTTCACTGCTTAAACTATACGTAAGTATTAATCGATTATTGTACCAATACGGATGCAATTGCAAATTGCATCATTTGGTGATCGCGAGAGCGAACCTCATGCCGGACAAGTTTTTTTCTATTGGCATTTTATAATTCAAATGATGTCTATGTATGATGCAAAGCCGTTCGTGCTTCTCTCTCGCTTGTTCCGCGCTCTCGCTTGCGAAACATGACAATTTTTTATGCGTGCAGCTGGTATATCAATTTATAAGACGGTATCACGTCAAAATGTTATTGCATGATGTAGCCACCTTTAATGCGGATAGCATTGAGTATGTCTGAAAAAGCTTCACACGCTGCACGAATGTGGTCTGATGGTATTTTGCCCCAGCCATCTCTAAGGCGTCGACTGTCTCATATCTTTTATTTGATAATTTAGTCTGTAGAATGAATCATATGGAAAAATTCTTTAGGTTTAAGTCAGGGGAATATGGTGGCCATTGTTGTGATGAAATGAAGCTGGAAACTTTTTTTTGCAAAAAACGTTAGGTTTTACGGGCTTGATGGGATGGTGCTGAGTCTTGTTGAAACGTCTTATGGTTTCTACCGAATTGTTTACATGCCCAAGGTAACAAAGCATTGTTTAAAATCTTTTCACGGTAGATTTCTTGATTTACATTTATGTCCTGTTCAATGATAATGATCGGTGAGTGTCCTGTGGCAGTTGCCGCGGCCTAAACTGTTACTAATGCAGGCGCGTGCTTTCGCAGACCAATTCGCTGATCTAAATTGTCTCTTGATTTGCACTGTACCATACACGATCGTTTTGTTTATTTACAAATTGCTGCACCGTAAAAATTTTTTCATTAGAAAAGACCAAATTTTCAAGCTCGCCGCCACAAACGTGCAAGTGTTTCAGCACTTTTGCTCTCGCTACATAAACTGTCTTTCGCGTAGTGGTTAAATATTGCACTTTTTGTATTTTGTAGGGTTTCAATTGTAGTTCATTTTTTAATATTCGTCTCATGCTACGAGCAGACACATTGAGATTTTTCGCCAATTGAACTGCGCTTTGTCATGGATTACGTTGAATTCTAGCCTTCACTTTTCGAACCATTTCTCGCAATATTGCTGTTTTTGGAGGTCTACCTCTATGGCATTTTTTATGCTATCAATATCAATGTAACGTTTAATGGTCCGATAAACAAACATTCTATTCACACGTGAATATCGTAGCTCATTAAGGGTTTAAGTGGGTTTGAAAATTTAAAAAAATTGTATTGTTTTTTATATAATAATTAAATTGTACTATATGTCTAGATATTCTCTCAAAATTTTGAATCGATCAGAGTAAAATTCTAAGAGATAGACACTTTGGAAGTTCCGCCTGTTTCTCGCTTGATGTTACTTTCTAAGGGCAACTAGTTAGAAATATTTTTTATAATTTTTTAACGAAGCAAGAATAAGTCACAGGTAAGAGCAATAGGATGCCCTCAATATTGTCACTGCAGGAAATTCTTTACTTTATGGTGCCGAAATCGATGCAACTTGAAACTTCAAAAGCGTTTTCCTCAAAACACTATTTTAGAAAGCGGTAGTCATGATTTCTCAAAAAGTTATTAACCGATCTTGCTCAAATTTTTCAAATATCTTTAAAATAACATTATCTAGTGCTTGGACAAAACATTTTTTTTTATTGCAACTTATTTTATCAGACAATACGTGGTGAAAATTTGACCAAAAAATAGAATTTTTTGTTCACAACTCAGCCAAAAATTCGAATTACAATTTTTTTTCTTTTCCTTTGTTCAAGCACGTGCTTCATACATCTACTAACAGAAAAAATTTTGATTTTTCATTTTAAGATGAATCTGTTATGAGTTATCCTGACTACGCCGACAAAACGTTTTTCTCAGAGATCAAACGAAATGAGGTCCTAATGGCTGCATTTTCAAAATTTTTAAATAAAAGTTTTACAGAGTACTTGTTAAATATGTATCTTTGATATACTAAAATGTATGAATAAAATATTTCATATAATATATTTAAAAAAACATCAGTAAAAATACGCTTTTTTTGAGCCTTCAAAACCTACCTAACCCCTTAACAATGGCTGGTTGAGATTTCCCAGCTAAATACAAATGTATAACACTCTTGCGTTTGAATTCCATTGGAATAACCTTTTTTAACTGCGACGTAAAACGATATACTTTCGTAGGCTTGTAAATAACATAACAGACTGACACTACTGACGTAGCGTAAAGTTGGTAACACTTCGAATGCAGACCCTGTATAGTTTTAACATTATACAATATAATATACCAACAACCTATTAAAATTTGAAAGTTTTGTTTGTAACTAAAGTTAATACAATTGTTTTGAGCTAATAGTTGATGAGTGAACTGGATAACTAAAAACCGGATAACTAAAAACCGCAGATTTTTTACACTATTGAATATGAAATTATGTGTGAATATATTGTTTTCCGAGTTATGTAACAACTTCAGAATGATCTTTTTTCTAACAGTGTAAAACTAATTCAAGTTTATCTTACTTAGTGACTGGATTTAAGCTATTAATTGTTTGAAAAAGCTTTATTTTACTAAATCTACACATTGTAAATGGGAACCATGTATTTTGGATTTTGGAAATCTAAGTAATAAAATTCGATTTAATAATTTTTACAAAACTGTTTTGATTTGTTTTTATGTCTCAATAAATTGTTATCTAACTACCTATCTACAAAACTGCACAATGCGTCAAATGTGCAGGAAAACATACCACTAAAAATTGTCCTCGTAAAGAAAGGGATAATAACGTCAAGTGCGTCAACTGTGATGGCAACCATCCAGCAAACTACCGTGGATGTGCAGTACATAAACAACTTCAACAACGCTTCTACCCTACCCTTAGAAACAAAGTAGCAGAACAGCCGAAGACAAAGATTACAAACCAACAACCACAACCAACAAGTACAAGTTATCTAACACCAAGTAATTATAATGCAGCCTACCCTACACTACCAACACAAAACAGGATGATACTTACAAACATACCAAATAACATCAATGAACAAAGATCGGCTTGGCAAGGTGACCAAACAACAAGCAACAATCACACACTTAATCAACAACCTTTTAACATAAGCAAACTCGAACACATGATGGGGCAACTTATGACACAAATGAGCACAATGTTAAATTTGCTAACAACGCTCGTCAACAAATTGGCTTAATGGCAGCTCACCCAAAGTATAAGTTAGCGATTTGGAACGCTAATGGCTTATGTCAACACGCACAGGAAATTAAAACATTTATACAGACTCACAATATTGACATTATGATGATTTCAGAGACTCACCTTACAAAACAACATCATTTTAAAATACCTTATTACCAAACCTATGATACAAAACATCCTGATAACAAAGCGCACGGAGGAACTGCAATAATTGTACGTAATACCATCAAACACCACGAAAGAGAAAAATACCCTAAGGAACATCTTCAGGCCACTAGCATTACTCTGGAGGATAAACTAGGCCCAATGACTATCTCAGCAATATATTGCCCTCCTAAACATAACAATAAAAAAGAACACTTTGAAGAATTCTACCATACATTGGGAAACAAATTCATTGCTGGCGGAGACTACAACGCGAAACACTCCTTATGGGGATCCAGATTAACTACGCCAAAAGGAAGAGAGCTGGTGAAAGCAGTAAAAGCAAATAACCTTCAACATATCTCGACCGGACAGCCGACCTACTGGCCATCAGACATGAAGAAGATACCGGACGTCATCGACTTCTGCATAACAAAAGGTATCGATACTAAAAAAATCACAGCGGAATCATGTCTGGACTTGTCATCTGACCACTCCCCAGTAATAATAACAATCTACAGTCAAATAGTAAATAAAGAAAAACAACCCTCATTGTATAGCAAGAAAACCGATTAGGACTTTTTTAGAGAAAACTTGAACAACCTAATCACACTGAATATACCGCTAAAAACAAAGTATGACATTGATAAAGGAGTCGAAGAACTAACCAAAAATATACAAAAAGCAAGCTGGGCTGCCACTCCGAACATCCACGCAACTAATAAAACAGAATCTGTTTCTTGTACAATCCAACAAAAAATTGCCGAAAAGAGAAAACACAAAAAACATTGGCAGGAAATGAGAACGACCGAAAATAAAGCAAAACTAAACAAATCCACCAGAGAGCTAAAAAACATGTTATTGGAAATTAAAAATCAAGGCATCCAAGATTATCTAGCGAGCCTAACCCCAACAAATGCCACAGATTATTCCCTTTGGAGGGCAACAAGAAAACTGAATACACCCCAAGCACATAACCCTCCAATCAAGGATGAAAGTAATAAATGGGCAAGAAACGACGAAGAAAAGGCTGTAATATTCGCTAAACATTTAGAAAAAGTTTTCCAACCATTCCCACTAATGTCAACAACGGAAGAAGAAGAAAAAATATTGAGCTACCTCGAAGCCCCATTTCAACTTAGTTTACCTATTGAGAAGATCAAAATTCAAGAAGTCAAAAATACCATACAAAAAGAAATAAATATAAAAAAATCTCCAGGTTTTGACTTAATTACTGGAAAAATTTTACAAGAACTACCAGAAAAATGCCTAAAACTGGTAACATACATCTTTAATGCTATACTACGAACATATCACTTTCCAAACTCGTGGAAGGTAGCTCAAATAATAATGATCCTCAAACCTGGTAAAAAACCTGAAGATGCCAAGTCATATAGGCTCATAAGCTTACTGCCAGTGCTCTCAAAGGTATTCGAAAAAATTTACTTAAAAAGACTAAAACCATTATTACAGGAGCAGAATATCATTCCAAACCACCAGTTTGGCTTCAGAGACAAACATGGAACCATCGAACAGATACATAGAATTGTGAATGTGATAAATAATGACCTTGAGAAAAAAAGATTCTGCTCAGCAGTTTTCCTAGATGTTAGTCAAGCATTTGATAAAGTCTGGCACGAGGGACTACACTACAAAATTAAAAAGTGCTTACCTTACCATCATTTGCAAATCCTACAATCATACTTGAAAGATCGTCACTTTTTGGTGAAACAACAACACTGTCACACAAAACTCTACCCCATCTCATCAGGAGTGCCACAAGGTAGCGTGCTTGGGCCAGTACTCTACCTGATCTACACATCCGATCTTCCAACTACTCGTCTCACAACGGTAGCTACATTTGCAGACGACACCGCTATAATGGCATCCCACATAGATCCGACAAGAGCATCAAAAAATCTACAAACAAACCTGAACAAAATTCAAAAATGGTTAAAAAACTGGCGTATAAAAGTCAATGAAGCCAAATCCTTCCATATTACCTTCACTATGAACAAAACAACTTGCCCACCGGTTGAATTGAATAATCAACAAATTCCTCAGACCGAAGAGGTCAAATATCTTGGAATTCACCTGGACAGACGACTAACATGGAAGAAACATATAATAACAAAACGAAAACAGCTCGGCATAAAGTTCAGTCAAATGTATTGGTTAATAGGCAGAAAGTCAAAGCTCACCTTAGAGAACAAGCTGTTATTATACAAGGCAATCATCAAACCAATCTGGACCTATGGAATTCAGCTATGGGGTTCAGCATCCAATTCAAACCTAGAGATTCTTCAAAGATTCCAGAATAAGATACTAAGAGTGATGGTTGACGCACCGAGATATGTGACCAACGAACTCATACAAGGAGATATACCACTACCAACTGTTCGCGAAGTAATCCAAACATACAGTGTTAAATACAAAGAGAGACTGGAACACCATCCTAACACATATGCAAATAAACTACTCGTGAGTACAAGTGAAGTGAGAAGACTAAAAAGATACCAACCCAATGACCTAATCCAAAGATTTCAGTAACTACACTATGACTAAACATTGAAATTTTAAATAAACATAAATACTTTTTGGTTGTTATAGATGTTATTCATTGGAATGATTTTCTACACATGTTATTGTTATTGTCAAAATAGACGCCTAATGCCTACGGGCAAATTGCTGTATATCATAGAGTTAAATAAAAAAAAAAAAAAAAAACTACCTATCTAATATTCCTTGTTGAAATAAAAGAATTATTTTTTTTATTGAACCGAATTAGGGAAGAATTTAAAATGTTTTAATATTATTATAAAAAATTTATTAATTTATTATATTAGTAAAATTGTTTCATTAGTTTCGTGAGGTTTTATTATCATAATTTTTTTTTATGTTTACCAAAAGCGTTATGATTCGATGGCTGCTTTTCCTGCTGTAGAGATATGTTCACAAAGAAATTTGTAAATTTTTATGTAGAGGATAATATATTTCTAACATATTCCACTATTATTTATTTGAAAAGCGCATTTTCTCGGTGTAGTCAACAAAAGTTTAAACACCGAGACTTAAAATTAAATTAAACTGTCAAGATTTTATTTGCAACAATGGTTATGTTTTATACGATACAATAAAATTTAATTTTGTTGACAAGCTAAAAGTTTTTCATGAATTGATAATTAAATTTTACCATCGCGTATCAATCAATTTTTTTCTATAGCTGATGTTAAAATAAGTCATATAAAAAACCTCAATTACAAATTAACTTATTATTTTACAGTTTTTATTTTATAATAAATACTTTGCAATTTCAGTAAAACTAAAGTACTTTGTTTATCTTTTCTGTTAGAACTCTATTTTACCAATTTTTGCAGTTATAAAGTGACAGATGTTCTATTATTTTTAGTCAAGTACACAGCACTTTGACATCTACTGTACAAAGTGATTTATTTCTCGAGCACATTTTGTAAAAAGAAAAAATGAAAGTTTTGGTTAAAATGTAAAACTAAATTTTCATGATATGGATATTGTGCAAACTTGCACTGAATAATATAAAAATATTAGAAAGAAAGATAGCAAAATTGTCGTCTTTAACGCCTTGGCAAATGCGATTGCATATTTGAGTTTTTTGTTAACGAGTACCTTAATAATGTCCTTAGCTTTTGAGATGTCTGTAAAACTAAAATTAAAATAATAGAAATAAATTTTCAAAACTCTAATTTTTTTCCGAATCTATGTATGTTCAAATAATGATTTATGAAAATCTTGCCTTAAGTTACCGGATTATGTATTTGTAAAAATAATTGCGATCTCCATAGTGAAAACCGAAAACTGGCCGCCTTGTAAAAGATCGCACTGAAAAGCATATAATTTGTACTGTAGGAAAAGCAGAAAATGCGGAGCACCTAAGAAAATTACCGCATACTAGAAAAACCATAAATTATTAGAAATTTTTTATGTACAACGAAAATGAAATAATTATTTTAATCGTACGCGGAAAGAAAACTATTGTAAAATATACACAAATTTTAAATTTTAAGAAAAACAGTTTTCTTTTAGTGTAAATAATATTGTAATCAAATAGAAATCATGTTTATATATTATTCCCTGTTGAACATGTGGGATTATTTAGAATAATATTGCTTTTAAGCATTTTCTTGTATTAACCAAATATTTTTATACCGAAAACGCAAATTTTTGATTCAACTAAGAAAATATTTATTCGGTGCTTTATTCTTAAAATGAGCAAAAAGGTCGACACATTCTAAGACTTCTAGCCAATAAATAACTTAACCTAGAAATGAGTAATTTTGCTTGCATGAACTTTCGACAGCGCTAACATCTAGCAAAATGGTGCAAGTTATCGATAACGCTTGAAAATGTACGTATAATATTTTTGAATCTTCTAATCATCATTGTCTTTTTAAACCGTAAATCTTGAATTTAAGACTTAAGCTGTTGGGTTTTGCTAATATATTAAACATAAACATTATGTCGCTATCATTTATTTAACATCCTGAATCCTCGCCCTCATTTTCAGCGCTCAAGTTGTACCAGCTTCTAAGTCGTAATTAGTAATAGAGTTATACATAAAAGAAGCCTAATAATCTTTGGAATACTTTGCGTTCAGTTTAAAGGATTTAAAGTAACCCATTTTCACATTTGAGAATGCTTTTGCAATAGATTAGAATAATATAGTACAGCACTAAGTCGCCGACTATTTGCATAAAAAAGAGCGAGTCATTATAAGAAAGATGACTCTCTGAAAAGCTGAAAAAATAAATTCCGTTAACATTCACTGACGTGCTAATGATTCATTTAAAAACGGTTACAATGTAATAATGTGGTTTCAATAAGATGTCGAACCAGATTTGATATTATGCTATGGAAAAATAGCAACTAATGATCAAGTCAAAAGAAACCTGCAAAGTACAATAGATAATAGGATTATTAAAAATTATTTTAATAATTCCATTATCAACTGATGGTTTACACAAAATAAACAAATTAGGTTGAATTCGGTAATTTCATTAAATTAAAGTAATAAGTGTTCAAATAGTATAATTAAGCTTTTATATTATTCACAATGGCTTTTTATTAAACCAACTTTCTCCAAGCACGATATATCTTGAAGTTTTATGGCGCTAACATTTCTATACCTGTAAGGCGAAGTCATGGCATTTATAAAAGCACCAATAACGGAACGATTTATTTTGTAACAGGCCATCAATTTATAACGACGGGCAAAACTTATGTAATATTTAAAATATTTTTACAAAAAAATATAATATTGTTTCATGCGTAAAAAATGGTTTTTCCAGTAAAATATTGGTTGCTACTATATTTTTTTAACGGAAATTTATATAATAAAATAAACACGTCTGCACAGGAATTTTATTGCTATATAAATTTCAGTAACATTTATGAAATATTTCACAAATTTTAGAATCACTTAGAAATTCACCGATGGAAGGTTATATTATATATAGATATTATAAAATTACAAAACATTATTATAAAAAAAAATTTGTTTTAGGTTCAATTCATTCATAAGTAGTTTAAAATGTTTAATTAAATTAATTTAAATGATGTTTAATACATACATAGGTACATTTAAAGGCTTTCAGTATTAAGTCAAAACTAAAGCTGCGTTTTACAAGTTATTTATGTTTTGTGAATGCAGTACCAAAGTAGAAGAAACTTTAATCTGTAAAAACAAACTGTAGATATATCTAATATAAGTCAATTAATAAAGTACAGAATATCTTCCTTAACTCGAAAAGTTATATACTTGCAGCAGTGATTAAGCTGATGCCTTTTACATAGACACGTACTAAATCCTTATGTGCTAAAGTATGTGATACTTATTAACAAATTTATGTAGCTTTTAATAACTTGTTTATAACCAACATTAAATTATATCTCTCGTGGAAAATATAATTTGTGCAATGAATAAAGTTAAAATTGCATTGCATTGATTTGAGTTTATTTAACCGAAATTAAACAGCTTCGTGAATAATAATTACCGGGTCTGCACAATGCAGTTTACTAATATTTGCGTTCAATATTTACTATTTGTATTCGTCTTGTCTGATGCTAATAGTGCAATAAATTTTAGATTTCATCGTTGATTTATCGAATGATGTAATCGGACACTAATACTAATGAATGTTACTCTCTGTTGCTCATATATCGAATACCTGAAATGAAACATAATTTTGCGGAAATCTTAATTATACCTCTTTTTAAGTAATTATTATAGTATAGTAATTAACCTATGTTAACATCGATTATTATCTATTAATTGTATTCCAGCTGTTTCAATAACACAAATCGTGACTATTAAATTAGTTATTTAAAATATAAAATTTTAAAAGCAGGCAATGTGTCTACCGTTCTTACCTTAATTATGTTGGATTTTTAGTTTATAAAATTTTAAGTGTAAAATTAGTAATATATTTCTAAATCACCACAAGCAATCTGTACCAATAAAGCATTTTATAATAAATGTGGTAAAAATTTAAATAGAATAACTCACCTCTTATAAAATTAGAATTTGTTGTTAATTATTTAGAAAGATAATAATATATAATTCAGTTGTAGCTACTATCAGCTTTTAAAATAAATATCAAGTCATTAATCAAGTTTGTTTTTATCCTATGTGTTTCTAATAATGCTTTTCATTGTTTTCTTTTTATTTACATCAAAAGACCTTGTAGCGTTTTCCAGTACTAACTGTAATTAACAATAATTAATTATTTTTTGTTGCGACTTAGCAAGTTTCAAGTTTTTAGTGATTTAGGAAGTTTCAGTGGAAGCACACGTTTAATAATAAAGTCGGGCTAATAATTCAGTAAGTACTAAAATTTACTAATTACCACAATTATTAAACTATGAAGTGTTTTGAAAATTTTACATAATAACACGGCATTGCAGCAAAACAATAAATTCAAAGTAGACTGTTGCTGACGGTTAACGGATGTGATTTACGCGACTAGGGAAACTAAATTATAAACGAAATAATGAAACGACAATGCTGAATTTTATTTATTTGCTCTTGAACATTTATATAGGTTTAACTCTTTTAACAATACAAAAGAGCTGCTAATAACAATTATATGTTTACCACGGTAGGTATATGATATACATACACATTTATCAGTTTTCGATTATATCGAATGCTTTCAAATGAAAAAAAATAATAAATAACACGATTTTATCGATATACTAGATATGAACTGTATAATATTCGGTTGAATGTTAATAATTAGACAATTTGGTGTATTGACAAAATGATGTATAGTACTGATTACATTATATTATTACTTGAAAAAAAATGTTAAATTGTGTAATCACTAAGAAAGAATAAAATAATCGAAATTGTTTCAAGTTAACCGTCATGTAGTATATACATTCAAAGCTATGTACTCAATCTAAACCCCAGAATCAGTGTGAAATAGCAGCTTGTATAGAAAAGCTTTGGGCTTTAATTAAACTGAGCTTTTCTTATATGTAACTAAATAAAGTATATCGATACTGCTTATGTAGAAACCGAGAAAATCGTTTTAACGACTATTGTGTAAAATCGCACATCTTAAGGAATTAAACAAAAATTGTATTGCTTTAGGGGTGAATTAAGCAGGTCTTACATATTGCGACTACCATTGAGAGTGTATATTAAATGTAATATATCATTTGTCAGGAATATTATGGGTCAACTTATACTTTAAGACAGAAATCTAATTAGTAAAATACACACAAACTTAATAACCAAAGATACATATAAACTTAATTATATAATAACACTATTACGGAATTAGGTTAGAAACAAACAAAAAACCAAATTATTCAAAATATTTTTATTAGCAGACTACGTACCTATTAATAATTTATTAATTAAAGTAATAAATTTTTTGGTATGCAAAACAACCTACAAAGTTATTTAAATTAGCAAGAGGTATGTCGCGTATATTATATTCTTCAAGTACAGAGGTTTTGCATTATTTGAAACATATGGTAGCAGTAAATATGGTAGTAAATTTTAAAGTATATTCAACTGTGTGTACATAAAGTATAAGAGCAATTGAGATATTCAAAAATTATTACTTGAGAAGATTTTTAAAGTGGCTACTTCTCTAGTAAATGTAAATATAGACAACTTAATTGAAATGCAAAAAATACCATATAATTTTTAACTTGCAAACTTTATAGAAAAGTAAAGAAATTTAGGTGGGTAATCAAACTAAATTTAACTATTTTACAATTTGAATTTCAAAAAATATTTCAAAAATCTTGTATTGAAAACATAAAACAGCAATTTCGATAGTAATTGATTTAACGAATCAAATTATTCTTAAATCTACGTGCCTTACTAACTAATGAAGTTACTAGAAAATCACGAATTATCTAAAAAGATTTTAAAGCGAGCAGTGCCCCAGAAACCACAATAGCGTAGAAACCACGTATAATCCATGTTACATGAACCCCGCGGTTTCTAAGCACTTGGCCGCTGAATTCGCGTGGTTTCCACATTGCAAAGATAACAAAGAAACCACGCACTAACAATGTAACGTATAACAACCATGTTGTTTCTATATATGTGGAATTTTTGTAGCTTCCTCAAAAATTACGTTTAATATCACCAATAACAACTCTCTCTTTATTTTGCAAGCAATATGTACATCGTGCAGTAGCTTTTACTTGATTGATAATTTTTGTTCTAATATTATGAAAATGTTTAGCATTCTTGCGGTTTTATTTGTTTTTTTTTTATTTATTAATAATATTGGTACCTTACCTTAATATTAAGTTTAGTAATTTATAGATATGACTAATTAACAGCTATGCAGTGATATTATTACGTTTAAAAAATTTTTGTCTGAATTTTGTTAAATATACTAAAATGGTTATTTAAAACTATTTAATTTTCTGATCATATAATTGCCATTATTATTATGGTTGTGCTTTTATACTAATTTGATCTACTTTTCTCTTTTTACTTAGAAACAGAGCCGTATTAAAGGGGGGCTAAGGGGGCTGCAGCCCCGGGCCTCCACATTCTAGGGGCCTCAAAAAAATTGAAGCAACAAAATTTAAATTAGTACAGATTAAAATAAATTAAATTAATTAAAATAAAGTGTAAAATAAATTATGTTAAAAAATCAACAAAACTAATACAAAGATGGATGGAATGCATTAAAACTTTTTATGGTATATCTTTCATTTACCAATATAGAAAATTTGAAACTAATTAGTATAATATAATGAATTTAGAGTAAAATTAATTATTATAATTTTAGTAAATTAGTGAATATATTTTTTGCAGCAGATAAGTATAAGTTTTATTTAAAGCAAGAATGGTGTAAACCGTAAATGGTAAACTATCATTAAACCAATTGTTGTAATTGGAAAGATACAGAAAATCGTAAATTTATTGTCAAAGCATATTTTGAAGACAAATTTTAGCATTACTCAAAAGATTATTAATTTGTTTGTCCGGATGAAGATATTCGATTGTCGTAAAGTAAATCAGGTAATAAACGAATAAACCACTCATTTTAAATAAAAGAAATAAAAGACTTACATTTCTTACTTAGACCTTTGTCGGTTTGTAAAAATAATATCTTTTTTTGGGAAAACCCAAAATGTACTACCTAGAAAAAATTAAGCATAATCTGAGGAGCTGGCTATCTTGCATAATTTGTATTTATTTTGAAAATAATTTACCTGCAGTCAGTAATTTCAAAATTTGGGTTTACCTCAAAGTTTGCTACCGAGTTCGGAGTTCGAAATCAACGAAATCAAAGAATTCTCAAAAGCACTAATCGAAACATACAAAGGTGATGTCAATGCAGACTTAACTAATGAACTTTATTTTTTTTGTGATTTGTTAAAAACCTATAAGTTGAAGTCAACTAATCCCATAGATATTTACAAATTAATAATTGAAAAAAATTGCTGTACTTTTTTCCGAACATTTACATCATTTTAAAAATATATTTATGTATTCCTATCGCTAACTGTGAATCGAAAAGATCATTTTCAAAATTATCCTTTATTAAAAATAAATTAAGTAGTATTACACAAACACGTTTAAGTTTGCTAACTTTAATGAGCATTGAAAGTGATCTACTTCGACAAACAAATTTTGATGATTTGATAACTGAATTTGTGCATCTTAAAGTTAGAAAAAAATGTTTTTAAAATGTGTATATATTTTGTATAAATGTGTATAAAAACTATAATCGATTATGTATAATAATTATTAGCCTTTCAAATATTTGACATTTGATCTAAGCGCGGTTGACCTTGAATAATCAAAAACTTTCGCCTGCGGCGCATTTTTTTAAAACATGCTCAGGCTCTGCTTAGAAAGACTCTCAGAGTAATGTTTGTTGTTCTAGCAACAATAGAATATTATTAATTAAAAATTAAATAAAAGTGTAAATATTATAAAATAATAATTATCCATATTTGACTATACTAGGTAACCTGAGTAGTATTATCAGCCATTTGAATTAATAATTTTTTTCCTTTAGAAATAAAATTTAATGATGACAATCTTAGCTAATACAAATTACTAAAAATTGCCCTATACAAATAAATTAATGTTACTATATCAATATTACATCAAGTATTTATCTAATAATGTGGCATTCAGTTGTAATTTGTTTGATTTTTTTATATGCCGTATGCGAAGTCGGTATAGTTTGAAATTTGTAACTATATTTTAACGAAATCGTTATAGGATTTGTTGTAAATACGATATTACGATAAATCCAAGCCATGAGCTAAGCTTTATCGATAAATTTGAACTTACAATGCGGTCCTATATTGGACACTTGTTAATGCTGTGGTGAAGATACACGGCCAATAAAATTATGTAAACTGAGTTTTTTAATTTGTCTGTATTTATATTATTTGTTCTCATTTGTAAAATTAAATAAAAGCTGATAGTTGAAGTTAATGAAAGTTAAATAATTTTTTAATAAAATAGTTTACCTAGTAATAAAAATAATTCATTTAAAAAATTGTAAAATGTAAATAAATTCATACATTTAAATTACGTAATCATAACATTAAATAAAATAATGCCGGTTTTCCACTTGTAGAAGTGTGCATGTCTCCGTGCATGCAAAGTCATATCTTGCGTGTTTTTCGTTTCTATTTCTGTGTACCTTTTGATTTAATTTAAGTGTCTAAGAGCATACTATTTTGGGTACCTTCTACATATTATGTAGACTGAATACTTTCTTATACTTACGTTTTTCTTAACTATTGAGGTACAACCGAGCATTACAGTCCACTAAGCATATCAAGAATGGACGCAATTATGAAATAAAAACGAGAGGATAAATAAGTTAAATAAATGTATTTTCCCTACGATTTTCTCGTGGAATACCTTCAAAATCAACAAAGATAAAATTAAATGTATGTAGATATCTGTGGATATATAGAAATTTATATTACTTTAATATGCGTATTACGCACAAAAAACGAGCTAGATAATTTAATGCACCATCAACCTACTATGTTGTTTTTGTACAGATTCAGATTCTGTACAGTTGAGAATTTTTAGTTATTGCAATGTTATGTATTATTATATTTTAGTTTCAATTTCAATGTAAGGATTTTGTTTAATTTTTTTATTTGTTTTGTCTTTTTTTTGTGTTTACTTTAATTAAAATAATTGCATTTTAACCATTAGTTAATAAATGATTTTAAGATTTATTGAAATGTATTAAAAGTTTACATAACTGCATAATATAATTATTAGGTTTATACGTTTGAAGGAATTAATGATAGGCGATTAAATATCTACTTTGTAAAACAAATGTCGGTCATTTAAAAGCTCTAAAACAAAGTGGCTGTAGCGCACGCTACTGTAGTAATCAAATATTTAAATTTTATCATGCACTTACAAAAATACATACATTATATAAAAAGAAATTACGTTAAAATAGTTTCAGAAGTCGATTTTTTCACCTTGAAATTTTACTTAGCTTTTATGGGTGACTTCTTTATACCTGTTTTTCATATTCCTAATGAAAAAATAATTTATCTAAAGCTTCGCGTGTCGGCGATAAAGTTCATATTTAATTGTAATTGTTCAATTATTGTTCTATTAAAATATAGATAACATTATTATCATCAGCGATTTTGACTTGCAGACTTTGAAAACTGCATTTCTTAAAAGAAATAAAATACTTTGGCAAAACTAAGGTTAAAATTGTAAGTTTGTTATTCCTATTAAAAAACTGCACTATATTCCTAAAGAACTTGCCTAACTTAGAAATTAACGGCACGGAAAGCATGTGAGACTGGACTGAGCGTGTCGGACTATTAGTTGTATCGTTGATCAGATTAGATCCGGTGCAGCAAACACGACACGATAAACACGAATTTCATTCACATTATATCAACATCAAACGAAAATTTTGAGTGGTTGTTAATTATGCTCATAAAACAATTATAATAATTTATCTCTGTAAAATTCAGCATTATAATATTATATTCACTTACTTTCCAAAATCTTTTCCAATTCAATTGCTTTCCAAATTATTCTCTTTAAATATGTCGTTCAGGTAAATCGTTCACTTTTATCCTATCAATGTTTCAAAATTAAAATTTTAATTTGAAAATTCCAAAAATATAACTGTAATATTATGTGTATTAAACTAAAAGTTTAACTGTTTAATATTCAATGTATTCATTCCTGAATGTGTGATGAACAGTACTTCTAATAAATTAATTTTATTATTATTTAATATATTAATAATGTAAAGACTTTTCACAATTTACATGATAAACTTTTTTAATAAAATTTATACATTTAGTTCTCCAAAGATTAGAAACTGAATTGCATAAGTAAATAAAAATAAAAATTTTCAGCAATTAATTTAATTGTAAATCATTTAAAAGTTTTATATTAATAGTATTTTAATCATGTTAATAATATAAATTTCATTATTTTTAATTTAATTGAGCTGAAAGCATTACATTATTTAAGTGATCCTTCAAAACTTTGTTTATCGGTACATTACTTTGCGCTGTGGTTAATCCAGAAAAGAAAAAAAACAGTTTATATTAAACGAAAGTTTTAGATTGAAGTATGTATTTTGATGCTGTTAAATTGTAAAAATTAATTTTTAATATCATAAATAATATTTATTGATCATGTAAAGAATTAAAATAAAAATTTTATGTTTATTCAAAACCAACATAATATCTTAACAAGAAAGCATTTTTTGATTAATTTTCTGCAAATAAGGCTTATGATTTAACAAGTGCACTGTGATTGGAACTTTGAAACTAATGAGGATTGTGATAAAAATTTCCTATGCCCGATTGGAATCTAACTACATATACTGCTCAGTCCGCACAATCTAACATCAAGAGTAGCTTTATCTGAGTTATCGTCTCGTGAAATAGCTTTAGTAAATAATAAAACTGCACGAATTTGAAAATTGTATTAAATAAATTAAAAGTTGAAGTATAGCAAAAATAATGTACAAAAATAACTTAAACAAAAATTATGTAATTAATATAAATAAATTATAATTAATAATAATTAATAAATAATAAATAAAAGTAATTAATAAAATAACACAGTTGATTATTAAGAATTGTTACCAAACAGCTTTACACATTCAAGCTATCGTATATCTGTCTTTCAATTTCTTACTGTCATGTTTTCTTTTATTTGTATGATTGGACGTCGATGTTACAAGCACTCTATACTTAACATTAAGAAATATAAGAAGTCCCTAATAATATCTACGCACTCCAAAAATGTGGTGTACCATTCTTCAGCAGCTATCATTCCCCTCGAAACTCTAAATTTATTTGCAACAGCAATACACATACTCGCAAAAGTAGGTTAAAAAACTTGATTTTTACTTTTCAATATTAATTTTCATTTTTCTCAAAAATTTTTTTTAATGATTCTGTTATTTAATTACTTATTATTATTTTATTAATTACTTTTGGTATACAAAAAATGAAATTTTTGTTTTAACGTTAAGAAAAATATCTTTATTAAATTAGTTATGAAAAACCTCACAGCAAAAATAGGTTAAAATATTGTTTAGTATCCACAATGACCACATTTTCTTGCCGGCATGCGTGGAATTCGGGATGGTAATGATTTGGTATACTTCTGACTCTCTGCAGGAAAAATTTGGTACCAAATTTCGGAAATGTAAGCTCGTAGATCGTTCAAATTTCTTGGCGGTTTCTCTGATATACGACATTTTAATAAAGACCAAAGGTTTTCGATTGGTGAAAGATCTGGACTTTGTGGGAGCCAAGTTAAAATATTCACATTTATGTTTTTTAAGTAATTGGTAACTATTTTGGCTTTATGTATTGGTGCATTGTTGTGTTGGAGTACAAATTGTTCACCAATTAACCTCTTTCCTTCAGGAATTACCACTTCTTCTAAAAGTTTTAAATATACTGCAGTGGTAACCTTTTCTTCCAAAATTACTATTTTACCAACACCAGCCGAACACATACATCCCCAAACAATAATTTCTTTATCAAATGATTTTAAGGTAGGTTTCGTACACTTAAAAGATAAAGCTTCCGATGCATTACGCCACACGTTTATTCTGCCATAACTATATTTTAGCCTAATCATCGATTCGTCGGTCCAGAAGATCGAATTCCAAAAATCTATAAGTTTTAATACATGTTCCTCATAGAATTGCATCCTCTTAGTTAAATTTATTTTGTTTATATATGGTATTTTTCGTGCAACTCGACCGTGTTTGTTATCTTCATAAAGTCGACGTCGTATTGTATCAGTTTATACATTAATTTGGGACTCAATTTTAACTTTAGCACGAATTTTTGGGGCAAATAAAGTTGGATAGGTATTGGATATCCTCTGAATTTTCTTATCTTGCTTTTCTGTAGTAATTTTTGGTCGGCCTTGACGTTTTATCGGTGCCACTCTGCCTTCTATTCAAAAAGCATTTATAACTTTAAAAATTGCAGTAGTGGATTTACCAAATAATTCTGCGATTTCTTGCATTTTTTTCTTTTGAACATATAACTTAATAATAAATTGTCGTTCTTCCATAGTTGGATATTTGAATTTTCTCATTTTCTGAAAATTCCTATTAAAATAATAATAAATTAAAGTAAAAGTTGCAAAGTTATGATTTTTTCAGTAAAACTATACCTACCCTCAACAATGCAACGGGCTCTTATTAAAAATAGTTTGATCTGATAATAAGGTATAATGTAGTTAAGAAAATATGTCATTTTAATATATACTTTACTAGTAACTGACAATAAAACGCAATTTTAACCTATTTTTGCTGCATCACATATGCAGGTGTCATAAACGTAACACGATATCTATGCTACTTTTATATTTTATGACTAATATTTTTTTATAATTTTTTTATATAGCATCTAAAGATTTTGATATAAAAAAAATTATTTAAAAATATTATTTATTATTAGATATATATAATTAATTGTTTTAATTGTTTTTATGTTGTAAAATAAATTCAAATGAGTTATTTACTCTTGTCTTAATTGATAATAAAAATTATTATAATGCTTTAAATGCCCTACACCTAATTTCCCAGTAGACCAAAAGTTAGTTGGCAGCATTTTTTATACTACACCTACATACTTTTACTGTTTCCTGATTTACTTGTCTAATTTGATGGGTTTTCCCCTAGGATAAAACGTCCCCTTTTTTAAATAAAATCATCATAAAATTTAATGTATGACATAAGCAATAAAAAAAATAAATTAAGAAACGAACGTTTTTAGTGCTTTAAAAAAATAAGGATATTTTCATTTATAACACTTTTGTTATGTTAGTTCTAAAAATATATTTTAACTATTTTATGTTAAAACTTTGGGGTGAGATTATAACTTTTTCACATTTCTACAATGTTTCAGTTTCTATAATTACCCATTTCTCTAAAAGTTATAGCAGTAAAGTTTATAAATAAATAATCAAACCCAATAAAGTTTTCCTGTAATTTAAAAGTTTGTTTTTGTTTTTAAAATATAAATTTTACTCAATAATTCTAGAACACTTTAATATTGAATATTTCGAGATGATACATTTTTAGTATATAATTGAACTCTTTAATATTTTATTATCAAATTCACTTGCGTAAATTTAGAGTTTACAGTTTAATGCAATTTATTTTTAATTGAAAGATAATTAGAAACATTTTAGTTTAAAAAATCTAAATTAAACTTCATGAAAATTTAAATATTAAATAATAGTTTATTCTACTCGTACATAGTAGAACTTATTTAAATGTCGTCGGTTAAGCTTGATCAAAAAACTTGGTGAATCACAAAAATATACTTTAGAAACTTTTAAAAATGCAAATAAAAATTAATTAATATATTTGTAGAAAGAAAATTAAACAATTTTAGAAAATCGTCAATTTGTTTCTTAAAATATTTTGGTTTTGTTTTACCATAATTAATTACATTAACACAAAACAAACTCATAAAATTAATGTGTGCATTATAATTAATTACTTTTTTAAATATTTGGTAATTATCAAAATTAAAGCACTGTACAAAAACTAACCGTAAATAAATTATCGTAATATACAAATACCCAGCAGTGACGTTAATAAAAATATATTATATTCTAATATAGTTCAAGAAATTGGAAAGGAACTAATGAACTATAATTTATTATTAAGCAAAATTTTTGTGTAAAGTTTAGGTACTTTTGTAGATTTGATGTTATTTTGGTATTACGATCTAATAAAAAAATAAATTCTGTTTTAAATTATTTCGAAAAATTAATTTATGTATAGAATCCTGACTAACACTAATAAGATGCAACTTAAATAAGTCAAATGCATTTATTAAGTCGTCAGGTTGTGTCATCTTTCAAGAACTTAAGTTTTACCGCATAAAGCTTATTAAGAACAATATAATTACTGACAAGTAAACTTAAATACAAGATTTCCTTTAAAGCAATTCATTGCAATGTTTAACTTTTGAAAATAATTTTCATGTACTCGTATGTTATATGAACTAAATTTTTAAAGTAATGGATACTTTATATCTTTTTTGAGCTTCTCTTATTCCGGGGATATTACAAAGTAAACATTTTTATCGAGGTAAACTTCTTAATGTTTGAAAAGAAAATATAATAAATTTAGTGTGATTAACAACCGCTAGAAGGTTAGAATATGCATTTATTGTGATTTATTTTTAATTTAGTTAAATTAATTATATTTTATGTTTGGTATATTAATTATTGTAGTGTTGTTCATCAATTAATTTATTAACTGATTTATCATTTTATGATAAATAAACCAGTTTAGCCAGCATCTCTGGTTTGGTATAAGTAGCCTAGTGAGTAGGAATTCACGCATAATTAACACAATCGGTATTATTTTTCTTATATTTAATTTTGTATCAAATCTTTTATTGAATTTTTTCATAAAACAAAATTTTTAGTATTATAATTAAGTTACAAAAAAGAAAATTCCGGGCTTTGAAGAATTTCAGTGCTCGGCCACTCGGTGAACCTGCCTTGCATTAAACACATTTTAAATCTAAAATGCATCAAATTTTGACAAATAAAATTCAATAGAAAGATAAATTTTCAAATTGAAAATGAAAGATTGAAAATGTAGCAATACATTTTTTATATTCTAATATCGTGGAGAACACCAGTTTTTTATTTTTTTAGCTTTTTTCAATAATTATATAAATCATCCTTAACATTGATTAAAAACTTATACAAAAAAAGATACTACAAATTTAATAAATACGAAATATTCTGTATAAAATCTTAATATTAATTAAAATTAACAATCATTTTAAAGATCAAGACTCAAAACTAAAGATAATTTTTAACATGAATTTTACAATTTAAAAATATTTGAAAATAATTTTTTTTTTTTATACAATTACCTACATTATTTTCCAGTTGTGATAAACCTCACGCAAAGTTTTTTTGTAAACAGGTGTACGTTAGGTAATAATAAAAGTTTCTCGATAAAATCCTTCAGTTAAAATGTAATATATTTAGATTAGTAAGATGGAGCAGAATTGTAATTCAAATTAACAAAAAAGTTATTAGCATATGTGTATATATCTTAATTAGTTTGAAAGAACACAAGACAACTTAATGAAAGCACAGATTTAAAATAAACGAACTTGTAGATTATATCCTTAAACCTCTTGTTAATTTGGTAATATGTTTTGATTATAAAAGGTATTAATAATGCGATAAGGTTGAGTTGCTACAAATTAGTGTTATCAAAACATTCCTTGCTGTTTTGATGTCATTTTTTCAAAACAAATCACTAATGAACTAATATTTCTATTTTTGTAAATTTACACAAATATTTTATTTTTATTTTTTTAAATAATCAGTGTTATCAAATTTCGATAAAATGAAATGGAAATAGTATTTTTCAGGAAAAATCTAACAATACTATTCCTTTCTTAATTAACTGTAAATTTTATTAAATAAAGTTCAGCATACCTAAATATATAATTTAAAAACATAAAATGTTACTTCAATTAACTACATAAAACTTATTATTTTACATTACAAATTACTTAATTAAATTTTTTAATGTTCAAAAGGTTGAAGAAGAAACTAATCACACATAATGAAATTATAAAAAATAAATAGGTTCTAATATTAAGTATAAAGAATTTTTATTAGAATGAAATTGAAATTTTTTCAATTATATTTTACTAGTAGTAGGTAGTAAAACATTTTCCCTTAATTAAAATACACAATAAAATTTTATCACTTCCATTATTTGTTAACTTCAAAATCGGTATAAGTAATTAACCGGTTTTAAAAAGCAAAAGTGATGTTTAAATAAAAGATATGTTACATTCAAGAAAGTCAAGGAAAATTAGGTAGGTATAACCAGAAAGTTTCATCAATTTAAATTCTTTTTGTTAATTTATTAAACGTGTTAATCTAAATTAAAAGTTTATGTGATAGGTTCCTTCATTTTACAATTTTTTACATAGTTGAAATATTTTGAAATCCAAGTTTGATTTAGTTTACTTACATATTAAAATAAGTTTATATTATTTGCTTTTTCGTTATAATTAATTATAATGTTATATAAGTATAATTTCACACGTGTAAGACCTGGTCAACTATTGTTTTACTGTTAAATCAAATCAAATACAAAGCATCGTAAATTAAACTCTGGTTTTGACATTTATTTTTGCCTATGTAGATATTTATTGTTGCTTCTTTTTCTTTATTATACTTAATCTCGATTGTTCTTTGTTCCCGTTTTCTTGTTATCACCCTATGTGCCTTCTTCATAATATAGTATCTACCACGCACATATAATTTAACATATAATATTTTCCATTTTACGTTCAGGAGAATTAGTTTATAGGTCTGAATAATTCAACTTTTATTATTTTTTGAAATTAGTAAATTATTTATTACAGTTAGCGTATTATATCGCATTACTATAGGTCTTTATATATAATATACTATAAAGTAAAACAAATATTTCTTAGGTTATAAATGATTCAAAGTTTTAATTTAGTTATTCACAAGTCAAAAGAGTAAATATTATAAATGCATCTTGCGCATCGGACTCATAGATATACAAGAGAAATAATATATTTACAATAGTTTTGATTAAAAGTTATCAACAAAAAAATGATTATATTTTAGGATATATTAAATAATCTGATTTTAATAAATAATTTTTTCTATAGTATCCTATTGATGTTTGATTATTATTTTAATAAACACGCGAAGCTTCTCATGTGTCACTATAATTTTGTCAAGTTATGTAGTGACAACATAATTAATTAATAAGCAGTAAGTAGGCGAGTAAATTAAATATTTGAACACGAATATAATAATGTAGGTAGTAGTTATGTTATCGATTATTTATCCATATTATGCAGTTTATCGTTTTCGTATCTACATTTTCAATTGCATTATTTATAACAATTTATAACAAATTTATTTCAAGTTAAAGTAATAAAATTTTATCGTGTGTAGTGCTGGTTGAACATATTGGTTATTCTAATGGATTATTTGGAAGTTGAAACAGTTGTCGACCACACAACGATATTTTTATTAGACGTTTAAATGTTATTTTGTTGAATGTTTATACTCCTTTAACTACCATTAGATATACAAAAACGGTACAAAACGGCAAACTTGTAGTCCCTCAAGCTTCTGTAATAAAAAATTGGTGCTAAATTTAGTTCGGATTGCTTTATTGCCGGTTCACACACGACGACTTCGTGTCCTGTGGTTTTATTACAAATATCGCTTGACTTGAGCTTTACAAATAATTAAGTAAGATAGTTCACACTTTAATGAGTCAAGACAAAGTAATTAATTAATCTTCAGTTAACTAACTAAAATTTGTCGTCAAAACCATTTTGTGAAAATTTTTACTTAATTATAATAAAGGAAATCGTTCTTTAAAAATAAAATTATGTAGCCTACAATTTTAAAAAGTTGCTGACACATACAGAAACGTGGTGGTGTGAAATGGTAATAGTGGTCTCGTTTATTACATCCCCACAAAAGAAATACGAGAATATAAAAATGTAAAAAATTTCTACCAAAATAGTTTGAATAATTGAATGAAGAAGTAAATACTGGGACGTATAAAATTTTATTTCATTGTAAACTACAGTTTAACTAATAATAATATTCGACTTTTACAAGGAATTAGGTATGTTTTAACAATAGTTCATGTTTAAAATTTATGGCGTGCCTTGTATTGCATATTTAATGAGAATACATTAATTTTGTACACAAAATAACCGTGTATTAAGAATCAAAAACCTTTCAGATTTTTGTTGACATATTGCAAGGTTAATCTTGTAATAAATAAACTATAAAGTTTATAAATTATTAATTTAATACAATTAGTTTTTTCTTGTAAAGTTTTTATAGCGTTGAAGCTGAAGCAGCCAAGCATGGTATCAATAACATATTTTTTATAATTTAAAAAACTTTATTGAAAAATTTACATTGATGCTTACAACTAATTTTACATTAAACTTGGTGTTGTATTTTAATAATAAATTTGAAACTGTATAAAACGTCAAGCATAATTTAATAAGGAACTATGTAGCTTTTAAAGTAGGTATTTTAAATGTTAAAACTTTGCTGCTAGGACCGTTTCAGTTCTGCCTTAGAATTGTTGTAAAACCTCAACATAGTTCAGTGCAATACTTTTTAAGCCCCCATATAATATTATTATAATAAAAATATATTAAAATATAACTTTGTTATCTTGTATTAAGAAGAATCAATTCCAGCTTAAATACATAATATATCGATTTGAAATATTAAACAGCAGACTCTCAATATTGCTTAAGGCCAGATTATTTAATAAAAGAAAGCAAGAAAACATAACATCTATTCAAAATTAATTTTTCAATTTTATGAAGAGTTTATGTTTAAAACTCACGCAGTTTTTTTTAGGATTGATGATTTTTGTTGTTTAGACATAGCATATAGGCATTCTAACATAGACTTGCCGCATTCCGTATCATAAATTACAGTATTTTCAAACTATGCACAATTTCAGCAAATTGTTTTCATAAGAAAGGTTTCAATGTGCAATAATCCGAATATTTTTTGACTAACACATTTCGTTTCAAAATTACACGCAAATCCGATGAGCTATTATACTCAATTCGCAAATCTAATCAAAATGGAAATTAAAACTTTTATGCAAATGTAAATTATATTAAAACATAAATATATTACAACAATGTTAAATATTGTTTTCTTATGCTTTATTGATCTCTATTCTTCCAGTATTTTATCAATTTTCTGATTTATCGAAGTTAACGGGCACAGAAAGAAATTTTAAATTAAGTTTTTTAAATCGTTTGCCGGAAGGTGAAAGTCGCTTTTATCTAAAAGTTTACGATACCACTTGGTCAGCTAAATTGAAACTTTAACGCAGGTGGGTATTGTTAGCCTCATTTGCAATTTATAATTTAAAACTATGTTGTTACGGCACTCCCGTTGTTCTTCAATCTACATTAATCATTTTCGGTGCATTACTCAATGTTAAACGCAAATTAAGGTGGTTAAAAATAAAATACTGTACACCTAATTAAAGATAATTTTTATGCAGTGCTGCACTTAACAAAAACCATTTCATAATTGAAATAAAGCAGACGAAGTTTTTCGCAATTACGCTGGTGGGTAGTAGAGGTAAACAAATTTAATTTTAATGTTTGTGGAATCGGTAAAAATATAAAAGAATGCAATTAGGGCAATAATATCACAGAAACATTTGTACTCACACAGTTGAGTATGGTCTCGTCGTTTTGGCTGACAGATTGTGTTTTTGCGTGGTGGGAATACAAGAGTAACATGCAACTAGCTTTTCGAAAATAATCATTTTAATTCTGTCCTCTTTCTTTACTATTATAATATATTGTAAAGAAAAGGAACTAAATCGATTTTAGTTTCAATTTATATAATTGCGATAATTTTTAAGTTTAAATTAATCATCAATCAAAGGTTGCATAAAAATGTTTAACTTGGCTTTAAGTTACAAACTTGCAACTTTATTAGTCTTATTAAAGTTGCATTAATTTTAAATATTTTCAAACTTTAAAATTGTTTTCTAATATTAATAATTTGTGGGAAGTTGCGTTAAGTCTCTTAGAAATGTAACAAAGCAATCACTCATGCGTAAATATTGTAATTGAATAACCTTAATGATACTTTTCTTGTTTAGGGTATCTAAATTTAATTCTTTATAATGATACTATAAAAACTAGTCCACAAAAAGGTTTGGCGTAACGATTCACGGTTATCAATGACGCTTTGTAGTTAAGCTTTTGTTATTTAATCGCGTTACTTATATAGGGTGACCAAAAAATTAATATTCAGAAGCTAATGATTTCATTTTAAACAAAATTTCATGGATATTATTATTAATCACAATAAACAACATTCAGTAGTATAGTCAACAGGCGTAATAGCTGATAGAAAATAGAATACATAATATTATATTATAGAGTATTATCTTAATAAATAAATTAATTGTTATAATATTTATTATCTGCAGTACGGAGTAGTAGCTGTACGTAATAATATATTTTATATATTTATTTGTATAATATTATTTTGCTATGCCGACTCGTGACTCGTTTCTGATTGAGGTAACCAAACAAAAATAAGAAATATACGTTTGCCATATTGGTATAATGGTAATTAAAATCCATATTATATATTATTTTATAAAAGCGTTTGGTATTCCTAGCCCTAAGCGTTAAAATTTTTTAGGGCAACTATGATTGTATAATAGTACAAAATTATTCATATCCTTAAATTTTCCATCATAATCAAATATAATTTAGTAACATCTATTGAAAGTTTATATTCAAATTAACTAAACAAAGCAATGATAATGTTTACATACCACCTTAAAAATAATCATGAATTTTCTTAAAATATAAATATAGTAAAATATTACTTATATACTCAAAGATATCTTTTCATTAACTTGTAAAATTTAAAAGTTTATTTAATCATTTTTTAATTTTAAATTAATTTTTGATTACTTTTTCATTATCCGAACGTTCATCTTTTTTTACTTCTCAGCAATATGATAAAACTTTTACTACAAATTTTGATTTAGTTTTACTTTAATGTAAAGTATAGATGTTATATTCATAAATATGTTTTGAAACACAAATTAATTTAACAAGTTAATATAAATCATCTATGAAACATAGCATAGCACTATATCGACTGACTTTTAAAGTATTTTGCGCACCAGTATTGCAATCAGTGGGATCAGTGCTTCTTGTGTAACGAAGTGCTCTCGTAGTAAATATGTTTGAACTTTTGTATCATTGATAAGTTGTAATTATCTCTCTAAAAAATTTGTTTGGTTCATTTTTATTATAATTATGACACTAGAACATAATGAAATACAAAATATTAAATTTATTTTTTAATAATTCTTGTTCTTCTTCTTAGCCTGTATCCATCCACTCCTGAATGTTAAGTCTCTCTCATCTTTATTTGAGAGGTTAGTAGGCTTTAGAACGCCACGCTTGCCAATGCCTGTTGGCGAGTATAGCCCCAAGATGTAAGTTAGATCTTTTTAGATCACAGCAGTGCATTTGGCGCGACCAAGCATCGAACTGCGGTTTCCCGCTCTGTAGCATGTCGATTTAAACCTTACACCACACAGCACCACACATAATTATTTTAAAATAATATTTAATTTTAGTTCTTGGATGAGAGGGCCCTGTACTCTTTAAGACAAGCCGTCACTGGAAATTTGAATATTATGTTAGTAACTTACTAAATTAACTGAGCCGATCTTGATATGTTTAAGTTCTTTATCTCTTCGGCTATCCACGTAACTATCCAATATAAAGTTATAATTTAAAAAATTGTGTTTCAAAAAAACCTACAGCTAAGATGATATTATTAACCTATTAACAAATTTTCTATCTATCTGTGGCGACTGAATCCAATTAATTCATTATAATCTCTTGCATTAAGTAATTACTTTTAGTATATAAAAGAAATAGTACCTGAACTGAAACTGGTTTTGACATTAGATTATAAATATAATACTTTACAGTATTAGACACTTTACAGGTGTTTCAGAACCACAGATATACAAATTTTGATACGTTCACATTTTCAGCGTAAAATTATACTCGGTTTTGTTTCAAGCCTGCTGTAAACTGTGGGTCCCCTGTGTCAGTAGATATTTTAACGTGCTCAGTACAGATATCTGGCCAAAAACAGAAAAGCGCTGCAAGCTTGTAAGCTAATAAAAATAATTACACAATAATTACAATTTAACTAAATTGTTAAAATTTAAACTCTCAAAAAAATAAAGATTAGGTCACATTAGCAAGACTTAAATTAAGTAATATTTACTGTGTTAGATTACTGTGATGCCAAAAAGTCTTAACAATTTTTGTAAACCTCGATAACAAATCATGCACAATGAGTAAAAATATGTAAATTTGTGATAACAGCAACACAAATTATGTAGGATTAATCAAAAATATATAAAATGATAATAACAACATCGAGTAAAAACAAGTTGATAGACACCGCAAATATTCAAATGATTTTATAATTTACACATAATTAGTTTAAGTGGAGCACTCTTTAAATATTTTATAATTAAAAGTTGTAAAAAATATAATATTATTGTAACCTAACATTTTATAAACATTAGGTTATTGTTTATTTATTTTTAATAATATGAAATACTAAAATACCAAATCAATACAAAATTATTTATTCTGTTTTGATTAATTATAACATTCTTTTTGTTATTTATGTTGGTTCAGATAGCTATAGTCACGCAGCATTAGAATATGTTGATGTAAAATGAGATGGAAATCCTTGCATAGTCAAGGTGAAAATTGTCAATTTTTCTAAAAACTATGGAGTTACCTTTTACCGCTGGGTTGATTTTGTGCTGCTAAGTCAACACGTAGCTTGGAGTTAAATTCCAAATGATTTTTGTGTATTTATTCAAACTGCAAAAATGTAGTGCAAAATATCCAATATGAATTACCTATTGAAATATTACTATTTTTTAATTTATTTCAATAATTTTGTGAGACAAATATGTGAAGTTCGGGTTGAAATCATAAAATAGCATAATATGGCGGAGATTCAATGCAGGAAGTTAATTTCTTGAGCTTTTATAATTTATTTCTATAAATGTGCAAACTTTTTATAATAACTTTTCTTAACACTCGATTCTTAAGAAAAATATGCTATACTTTTTAGTGATATTTAGAATTGCCTATCTGTCAAGAACATTCAACGAAAATATATAAAATCATTTATGTGATGTACAGCTTTGTCAGTTAACTGCATTCAATTTGTTAGGTGTCTAATTCAAATCTCCCAAAACTTTTACTTGGCTAAAATTTATCTTTAACCCTGTTCTTATTATAAACTTTTATAACAATTTTTTTTATTAATAACAAAAGATTGCAAACATTTACCAACTTTTTATTAATGCTGCTGGCTCATAAAAAATTTTACTTGGAATTAAATTATAGTTAAATTTTTCATAACTTTTTATTACGTTTCTAAGTTTTAATAATATAAAGAACTTTTATCTAACACAAACCGTTTTTAATTAAGAAAACTATTAAAAGTAATAAAATTGCATTCTTTATATTTGATTTTGTTTTATAAACACACTATTTATTTTATCTAAGCTATAACTTAATAAACAACTAAAGGTCAGGTAGATAAAGAAAGAACAATATATTTTATTTATGAAACCAATGTATTTCTTTACGTTTTTATGAGATGTACCAAGTTTAATATCTACTACTGATAACTCAAAAGTTTAAGTATTACATTGTAAAAATTATATATGAATTTAATAGTTAATAGTACAAAAATTACTACTAATCAGAGACGCATTATAACCTAAACCGTATTTAGTATATTGTCAAAATAAAATATAATACTGAAAATATAACTGAAATGAAATTCGTCCGGTCAAATTAGTACTAAAAATAAGAGTAAATGTACAATAATTCCCAAAGAGCTGAAAATTGGTAAAATTGTTCAAAATACAATTATAAATGAAATTTAAAAAGTCCTCATTAATCCGGTACGTGGAAAAACAGTTATTGGAGGTCAACAATCAAAAAAATTGGTTTTTCGTGATTTTCTGCAAAACGGTAAGTTTTATCATAAAATTAGTTCAAACAAAAATTGTAGATCATATAATTATTTATAAAAAATAAATGAATACTTTTTTCCTAAAAACCACCGTTTCTGAGATATAACGATTCAAAAAGTTGGAAAAGTTGTAATCGTTATTATATGCATAAGTACGCCACGTATATACATACATCACTGAAACTGTAATATAAGTAAAAATATTTTAATTATTATATTATATTAATTATATTATATTCAATTATATTCAATAGATGTAACTTGGTCTACAAAAAAAGTGGTCTTACGTGTTAAAAACAATTTTCTAGTTTTTTGCCGATTCGGATTGAGTTTGAGATGCTCTTTTACATGGTGAAAACCAAAGTCATAACTTGTTTAAAAGTTCACTTAAAATTAAGAGAGAAAAGAGTACAAATACGAAAGAAAAAAACAGAATTTATTTTAAAATCTGGAATAAGAAAAATTGATATATTATTGTACCTTAGAATGTCTAGTGTGACCGGACTAAATTGGTTGTAGCTTTAATTCAAAACTGAAGTGCTAACAAATAACTAACAAATTTATGAAAAACTACATCTTTTCACTAAAACATAATAATTTATAACTAAAGAAGAAATACATTTGTTTTAAAAATTATTAGGTACTATTTAAGAATTAATAAAACAAATTTTCATTTATGACTTTTGGCAGATTAGAAATAATAATATGTGAAAGAGATACAAGTGAAGAAACGAATGTAACAAAATATACAAAATAAGAAAATGAAAAAATTAGTAAAAAACAAGAAATTATATTATTTAAGCAATTGTTGAATATGACTTTGGTTTATAAAAACCAAATATCACATTATTCTATTTTTATTTATTCTAATTTTTTTAAATTTATTGAACATAAAAAAATTTTTAAAATTACTTCTTAGAAGTTACTGCAGATTGCAGTGCGGTGCAGTCTAATGCAAGACTTTAAAGTGGTTGTGCCGTTCAGAATTTCATTATTTATTTACCTTTCAAAATATTTTATTTGGTGTTTCATGAAAAGTTAAATTTTTGCATTATTCTTTTTATTTTTTTCAATCTTCTGTATGGTTTCATTAAATAAGTATAACATTTTACAATGCCTACTTGTAACAAATTTTATTTAATTTGTTTTTTTACTTTGCGCACGTCACTGCGTTCAAGCTTAGCGCGACGCCTATGATTTTTCAAAAACTGCGAGTTTTGATAACGCTTTCGCTAGGTCGTTTTGATAACACGTTTGACACGGTTAAGGTGATATCTCGTCTGTATTAGGAAGCACCTTACCTTACCTTACCTTACCTTACCTTACCTTACCTTACCTTACCTTACCTTACCTTACCTTTCTTTTTTGTTATAAATTTGGATACACCAACTATTCCGATAATAATTGAATAAAAACGAAAATTGCAAGAATTGAAATATTTTTAATCACAACTGCTTATCAGTATAATTTGGTTTGTGCCATTTTGGATTTATTACGGACGGAAATTTTTAACGCAGTTGAAGATTCCTTATTTTTCATCACGTCTCGAAGTTGTGACTCCCAGAGTTCCTCCTTTTTGGTTCAAGTGCAGGGGTACCGCAGACTTCCAAGCGTTAACGGCTCAACGTCATTTTTTTCCGAAGTTCGAGAGCTGGACAACGATTGCGATTACTTGCATCACTTTATAAGCTGTTGGTTTCCGTTAGGTGGAAAATTTTGTATTGATAAACTTTGTAATTACCCGGGTAAGTGTTTTTTTCTTTTCTAACCCAACGAGCCACTTTTGCGAGCAGCTTTGATTTTCTCATTCGACACTGTAATATTTTTGAGTGTCATCATAGTTTTCGACAATGGTTTGTCAGTGCACCCGAACATTCGTTTGAGGACGATTTTTTTTTGTCATAACTTTTTGCTAACTACGCCGATAATTGTAAACGATTGACAACATTTTATACTTTTTTTGATCTCTTGTATTTGGAGTTAATAAATACGCTTTGTTTTAATTTGTGTTTCTTTTCGGGGAAGCCGTACTGCAGTATTCAATTGAATTCACACTCTCGCTCACCGCCCTAAATCGGTTAGCTTTAACATCGTGGGCCTCTTCACTTTTTTAAAAATCTGGATTTTTCTAGAGTGTGAAGAAAATACTGTCTTCCTGCAAGGGCAGGTAGAATTTTTATTTACATACTAAATACTACACAATTTACATAATTCTTAACTTAATGGTTAAAACTACATAAGTATAAACAATTTACGTTAAAAACATTATCTTACTTAAGAAATTCATAAATTATAAAAAAACTAGACTTGGTGGATATTGGATCTAATATCAAAATAGTGCAAAAATACAAATTTAAAAACTGACAGTCATTGTAGGTAAAGTGGAATAATATAAAGTTTAAATTAGTTTAAACTGTATTTTGCTACGTATTTTGCTTAAATTTGCATGCATTCAAACTTACAGGTAGAATTAATTTGTTTTAACATTTGAATGAAGTTATTTTTGTTAAATTTTTATACTTAATTAGACCCTGTCTGCAATAATGGCTTCGCAGTGCTTTTTGGTTTGTATTTAACTTACTGTTAAATATAATAGAGAACTATTTATCAATGTATATTAATTTAAAGTTGTATTACTTCTTGAATAATATTTAAGTTTTAAACTAATGATTATGTCTCTAATCTCTAAACTTACTTTTCTACCACTTTCTCATTAAACTTTAACATACTTAGTTGTTAAAGATTTATAATAGTCATTAATTGATATACATTGAAACACCAACCTACAAGATTTAACTACTCTGCAACTTTTAGATTGGTTATTTTACTTAATTTTCTAGAAACTAAACAAATTAAACGTTATAATGCACGAGCGGAATAAATCGATTGCCAGATCAGCAGCTTTCCAAGCTGAACTTCCGCACTATAAAGTTATAGACTCGACAGGCTAGCTCTCCAAGTTTATGATTCCGCAATAGCAATCGATGATATTCAGGTAAATGTGATTGCCAAAGTTCGAGTAAATTCAAAGGTGCTTATAATAGTATCTACTATTTCTTATTAGTTACGGAACTCCTTTATAGAAATGTACCCTTATAAGCTAAAGCAAACCTAATAAAATTTTATACTAATTACGTAACACCAATATTGTAATAAAATTAGAGCGATTAGAGTTTAATGTAATATCTATCATTTTATAATAGTTAATTTTTTTGTAAATGACAAATTGATTATAAAGAAGAAAAACATCAAAATATTGAAAAACCCAAATGGTTTATTTAGTACAGAAACCTTTTATTACCTTAAAGTATGGTATTAACATTATAGCTGTGCTCTATAATGAATAAATTTTTGAACTTTTGATGTGTATTTGCTTGCTATACATAAAAATCGATAATTTTATTTATAGTAAGTGAATATTTTCGATATATTTCCAAGTCATGCATCAGTTTCACTGGCACTACATATCAATTATTCATAAAACATAAACACGTCCTACATCATACTTATATTAAAATTAAGAAAACTAATATAAAATTTCTTGCATTCATACTTTTCACAATTGATACTTTAAAAGTATTTGATAATTTTCTCATTTTTACCAGCAAATATTTTTTTATTTTTTTTTTTATTATTTTAATTACTTGTCGAGAGCATATTTCTAATTTTTAAAATTCTTTTTAAATTTTAAATATTGTTAAAATTAAAATAATTTTTACCCGAAGAAAACATTCCTTTCATTTAAATCATATTAAACTATTATAACATAAATTTTAATTTCTTTTAAATTAAAAAAAAATATTTAAAACACGTAATAGGTAAGTATGTATAATATTCTTCTAAATTCAGTTACCATATCAAGTTATAAATGACATAAAGCTTCAGCAATGTTTTATATTTGAATATGTATTTTTATTAATATTTTAATGTTTTTACTTGAATTTTTTAAATTTAGGGTTAGATTAATAACAGACTACGATTTTATGTTTTGCTAATTTTATATACGTATACATACCTCGTAAAATACCATCGTAAACGATTATTGACAATTTTGTATTTTTTATATGCAAATTGTGATTAATGTTTATTTGATTACATTTAGATTTATTTTTTATTTCTGTTATAAAATATATTTACTGAAAGAAAGTTATGAGAAGTAATTTCAAATTACGTTCGAAGATATTAGGTATAATCCTTAGTATTATTTTAATAAAAGAGAAAAATATTTTAATAATTCTATTAGCAATCAATAGGTCACTATGTAAATAGTATTGATATTGATAATTTATTACCCAATGGTTACTTTAGTTACAAATTTTAATTATCCTAAAATTAATATTTAAAAATAATTTAATTAGTTATGTTTTACATTTTAAAATTATTTTTCTATACTGTAAACAATTACTGTTTCGAGTTATACTACATGGAGGATTGCATTATCTATAGCGATTTATTATCTTATCTGAAATTCAGGTGCCTGTCCGCCGAAAAAGCTGAATTCTGATTGTACAGATCTGCCATCTATCCATACCGGCAACCCTGACTTAGTGGATGAATATAGAGGAACTTGATTAGTATAAACTCCGATTGGTTGCTGCATTTTTTTAAAGTTAGAAGATATCTGATAATTACACAGAGTTTTCTACATAATTTTGTATGAATTTAGTACGATACACTATACAGCGACATCTTAGCCAAAGCCGGATATGGCATAGAAACATAGATTGACATTGGGGTTTACAGTAGAGTTATTGTATTCCAATGGATTTATTGTTTTATTTATAAAATTGCTAATTTTTCATTGTTCATTATATTCAAGAAAACTACAAGGCATATTAATAGAATTTACACTAATGATAATATTTAAAACAATCAAATATTAAAGTTTTTGATCAAAAATTGGAAAAAAAATTGGTGGCATTATCTGAGATGTGAAAAGCAATTGCTTGGAGTGGTAAATCGTGGAAATCCATTGTTTTTCAATCATATAATATATGGTTATTTGAAAAACAAATTTCAAAACTTATCAATCGGTAGCTCAAACTTGGTTTTGCAGTTGAACTAGAAAATAACAAAACGGATTTCAGTTAGCCAAACCAATTTCTTCACACATTATCTTGCTTTGGCCTTAATTTATAAAATATGAATAAATTACGTTCTAAACGTAAATAGCATGTGACTTCGACTAAAATAAATGGTGAATGGTTTTTTAATGATATATGGTTTCTATGATAGAAAAATGCTTTCTAATATTACGATCTGGTATCCACAAATACATTAAAACATGTAATAACATACCGTTTATCCAAATGACTCAAAAACTCCTTAATTTAATCAAATATTCAGAAAAATAATTAATAAAGAAATTCCTGAAAGCTAAAATCAAAAGCACAATGCCTTCGAGGTTACGAAAAAAATCTTGAAACTTGAACGCTTCTCCCGGTCATCTCCAAAAGCTAGCCATAGGCGCTACTAATGGGTAAAAGCATAATAAACTTCTGTAATGCAATTAATTAACTAAAAAACTAGATTTAAATAAAAATAAAGATTTAAAATGTTAGTGGAACATTAAGAGAGGATGTGGTATTATATATATAAATAAGTAATTAGGTAAGGGTGTTATTTAACAGAAATCACATGATTTGAAATTGAGATTTTTGACATCTTATATCGCCAAAGTGTGGGTTAAAAGTTAAAAATTCTATTAACATTTTACTATTTCTAATTGATTATGTTTACCCGATATCAAACGTTTCCGCTAGTCCTACTCATTAAAACAAATCAATTTAAGTAATGAAAGAACTACCGAAAAATTTGACAATTTTTGAAGAACACAGAAAGAAGAAACCGATGCCAAAAATTAAAAGTTACAATAAACTTTTTTTTTATCTATTTCTACATATTTTTCAAAAAATTTTGTAAAGTCCTTCCAAATTTCACACAAGTAAGATATATAAGTTATGCAAATTGATGTCGACTTGAAGTACAAAAATTTTTCTAATTGCTCATTTTTACCAGATTTACGCATTTAAATATTTGGTTACTGTCAGTTAACCTTCACCACGAATTTCAAAATTTCAACTACAGTACATATAGGAAAAAGAACAATTTTTTGTGTATAACGCAACAAAAATTTTTTTGAATTAGGCATTATAGTTTTTGAAAAAACGGCATTTTAAAGTTATTAAAAGCAGGTAGTTGTAACCTGATACACCCCGATGCAACAAGTCACGCCACGATAAACTCGCACGTTGATCTCCTGCTCTTCATTTTGTTGACGGTACGTGTGCTTCGATATACTCTTAATGTTGTCAGTCGCGGTCGACACCCGGACGAGTTCTATGGTTTCGAGTTCTAACCTTGGCGAGTTCTGTCATTCTTCAGGGATTTTTTTAAATTGTTATGTGTAAGGTAAAAAGGTAAGGTAAGGTAAAAATACATGTAAATTTTACATCTTTAAATTTGAATTTTTCGAAAACTTATGGATGATTCAAGGATTTTTTTGTTTTAAACTGCTTAGAAAATTGTCCTCTTTCCTATAGTGTAGCTGAAATTTTGAAATTCGTGATGATAGTTATCTGACAGTCCCCCGTATTTATAATAGAAACTACTTCATTCACAAACGCTTTTTAAAATAATAAATTGGCTTAACATTATAATAGCTGTCATTGCAATTATTTAATACGTTAAATTTAACAACATAATATATCTACGCCTTAGATCTACGCCTATGGCGTAGAAGCGACTGTTATATTTCAGGATTTTGCAATGTTTATTTATATTTATTTCCGTAGTCAATTAAAGGTATCATTTATAAGTTTAGGTATTCACAAAAATTAAAGCGGTAATCAATTTTAACCTGCATATTATATAAGAACTAAGTCAATATAAAATGTATATAAAGACAGTTTTATGAATTTTCGATCAAAATAGAGAGAAATTTAAACTTTATTTCTTCAAAATCAAAGAAACACCGCCAAATTACAGACAAACGAATTCACGGAGTATTAAAGTTTACATTTCCGATGTGAGGATTTGCATAGCGTTGTATTTAGCACCCACCGGACGCTATAGGCGCGATATTATAATTTTACACTAAGAACACTTTCAATTTTTTATTTTAAGTGAGCGAATGATATTGTGATCATTTTTAAAAACTTTTATATTTTACTAGGTGGAAAGCCCGTCCGCAGACGGGTAGATAGAAGGTGGATCTTTTTTTAGCGGTTTTAATTAAAAAATTCATAACGCTAACCTAAGATCGACCGGTTTTGAAGTTTTCTCTTTTACTTTGATTTTCTTAATTTGATTTTGAAATAATTCCGGTTTCTTTTATTATATTTTATTTTGAACGGATCAAAAATTATTATTTGATAATTCTGTTATAATAAATATATATTCAATTTCCGATAATGAATAATTCCGGTGTTCTTTATTTATAGTAAAATTTTCTTTATTTTAGTAAAATTTAAACGGATCAAAAATTATTATTGGATAATTCTGTTGTTAACCACGCCCCTCCATGCGCCTCTCTAAAAATTTTGCCAAAATATTGCCACGCTGTAGCAGGAGTGAGCTGGGATTTTATATATTAGAATTGGTGAATTATTATTCAAACTGATTTTATAAAATAAATCAATTAACTTAAAATTTATTTTACACCCATCGCCATCGGTGAATTATATGGTTTGTAAGTAAACAAAATATGTTCTATACTGTTTGCTGAAGTTTCAACGATAGAATGCGTTTCCTAGCTTATGGTGCTATGTGGATGCAAAATTTAGGTAAGCTTGGGTGTCGGATCTTCTCTATTGCTGATATGCGCTGTCTATATTCCACCCAATAGCAGTTCAGCTATATACGCTGAATTTACTACTTCTGTTAACGAAATATCAGCTAGCAAACCAGATTGTCATGTTTGTATCACCGGAGATTTTAATCTACCTGGCATAAATTGGTCCGCTGTTGACAAGCGACTGTTGCCTCACACCTTACTGTGATAGTGAATGTAGCAGTTTATTTTGTAATGATCTCTTTTCTTGTGACTAAATGCAGTATAATTCGACTCCGAATGCAAATAGTAACATTCTAGACTTGATCTTTTATAACTCTTCCGATATTAGGGTGACTAATATTAGCGGAGACACGTTAATTAAGTGTGATGCTTATCATCCTTCATTGTCTGTTGAATTGATGGGGGTGGGTACTTCCAGTCTTTCTCAAGGTGATGACTTCTACTATGACTTCAGATTATGTGATTACAGTGCTATCAATTCTGATCTGTCATCTATCGATTGGACGTTTTTATCGCATGGTCTGACTATTGATTATTGCGTCCACAGATTTTATGAGGTTCTTTTCTCCGTGTTTGACAGATTGGTGAGGGTACGTGCCGTGGCTTCGGGTTAATTTCCTTCATGGTTTTCCGGCATTACTCGCGCGTTGATTTGGGAAAAGAAATTAACTTACATGCTATACAAACGTTATCGATCAGAGATTCATTGTAAACAGTTTTCTGATTTAAGACGCGAAATAAAGCTTAACATTTTCACAGACAGAGCTGCCTACTTGGGAAAAGTACAGCGTGATTTGACTCAAAACCCATCTTGCTTTTGAAGATACATAAATTCCTATAAGAAGACTAATTGCGTTCCTAGTGTTTTGAAATTTAATGATGTTGTTGCTGGTAATGGTGAATCGGTTTCGAACTTGTTTGCTGACTATTTTGAATCAGTTTATGCGGATGATGGACGGGCTGATCCTCCATTCACTTATGAAAATCGTACAAACACTATTTTATCTGATATAAACATAACTGAGACCGTAGTTTTAGATAAGATAAATTCTCTCTGTTCATCGAATTCTTACGGTCCAGACAAGATTACTGCTTCTTTTGTTAAAAATTACCATTCGTTTGCTTGGCCCCTGTCTATAATTCTTCGGAATTCAATGTCTCTTGGAGCATTTGCCACGGCATGGAAGACAACCAAAGTTATTTAGATATACAAATATGGTAACCGCGGTAGTGTTGAGAATTATCGTGCAGTGTGTATTGCATCCATGTTTGCTAAAATATTTGAATCAATTGTTGCAGATGCTATTACTGATCACACCAAGAATTCTGTGATAAATAACCAACATGGCTTTGTGTCTGGACGCTCCACCTGTACTAATCTGTTCTCATTTACTAGTTTTGTTTCTTCTGCTATTGAGTGCGGTAAGACGGTAGATTGTATATTTACCGATTTGTCAAAAGCGTTTGATCAGATTCCTGTTAATCTGCTTTTATTAAAACTTAATAAAATGTACTACATTTCCTGTCCCTTGATTAATTGGTTGAAGTCCTACCTTACTGGAAGAGAGCAGGTTGTAATTGTAAATGGTTATGCTTCCCGCAGATTTCGTGTTACATCTGGAGTTGGTCAGGGATCCCATCTGAGCTCTATTCTTTTCTTACTCTACATTAATGATGTGGATTCTGTAATAAGATTTTGCGAATTTTTGTTATTTTAAATTATTTTAAATAATTTAAAATTATTTTGTCTGATTTGTTCCGACAGTGATTCTGAACTTATCCAGAGAGATCTTGTAAGATTACAAGATTGGTGTGATCTTAGTGGTCTCAAACTAAATGTTAAAAAGTGCAAAGCTATGAAATTTACAAAAAAGAGATGTAATGTGTGCTTTTCCTACTCGATCAACGGTGTGATTCTTGATAATGTTTATGAGTACAAAGACCTTGGTGTTATTCTTGATCCTGCTCTGTCATTCCATCATCACTTAGACTCGATTGTCTCGAGGGCAAATAAGATGCTGAGATTCATCAGCAGGTCGACTTCTGAGTTTAGCGACATCCGTGCTCTGACCACCTTGTATTCATCGTTTGTGTGATCAATTCTTGATTGTTCGGTGATTTGGTGTCCATCGTATTCTCCGCGAGTTGTCAGGCTAGAGAGGATCCAGCGTAGGTTTGTTAAAGTTTTGTGTTTTAGAAGTCGCATCTAGTACTCCTTTAAAGTTTATGAAATGCTTTTGAAGTACTTTGGGCTGATGAAGCTGTCTGCAAGGAGGTCTGTCTCAGATTTAATATTCATATACAGATTGCTAAATAATGTTGTCAGTTGTTCGGTGTTACTTGAATTATTTCTGTTTTATGTACCTGTGAGACATCTGAGAGAAAATCCAATTTTCTTCGAGAGTTTTCACAGGTTTACGTTCGGTCAGCATTCAGCCATGTCTAGATTGTTTCGTATTGCAAATACTATTTATGCAATACAAAGAATTAAACTTTTTTCACGGGATTGCAAGTAATTTCAAAAAAGAGCTAGTGGCGTATTTCGATTCGGTTTAGTCTTGGGTTATAGCACATTTATTGTAATATTTTGTTTCATACTGTCATTTCATGTTTGATTGTTGTATTCTGGTAATGGTGTAGAAACCTTTAGTATTAAATAAAAATAAAATAAAATAAATAAAAATAAAATAAAAGAACGAGATATAAAATCTTCTGTTTTTTAAATGTTAACTAAACGACTCGAGTAATCAAATGAAAATAAATTACAAAATAAAATGTTATTATTGCAACATTCTACTTCGTTAATAGACAATAATAATATTACATTTTTATATAATTTATTATTACTTATTGATGAACAGGCATTAGGTATTTGGAATTATAGCTAATTATATTTCAAATGTATTAATAAGTTTTCTAAATGTGGCTTTCCGCATATATTTTATTTGATTTTTCTGATATACACACCAATATAATAATAGTATACGAATTCAAAGAGAGATTAACTTTCTTATGATTGTTGCCGTACTTCAGAGAGCATGTATCTTCCTGGGCTGATCATTGCTATAATCGACTATTGAACAGAGTTACAGGCACATTAATCAATATGATTTAAGTACATAGCTGTGCGCTGAAAATCCTGTAAAAAAGGCTGATTATCCTGCAAAGAACACCACACCTTAAAAAAACTAAATTACAACAATTAAATAAGTCTTCTCTTTAGTACCAAACGCCGAAAGATAAAAATAAAAAGAAGAAAATAATAAAATAAAATAAAAACATTATTAATAAACGTTTTATTAACTTGTTTATTCCAAGATTATTTAATTATATTTCACAAGTTAAAAAATTAATTTATTATATACTTATAATACTCTAAATTAGTCTTCTATCAACCTTGTATACCGTATCATTTAATAGATTGTGTTGCGTTTCAACCTCAAGCGGTCACCATCGGGCATACTATACAAGAAAATTAAATGATTGACAAACTAATTTGAAATTAAACGAGGTTGCACCACATTATATTTTATTAAATTATACATATAAGAAGAGTGCAATATATTATATTTGATTTTTATAATATCACCTCGCCATTTTCTCTATTTTGAATTATTAGTAATAATTACCGTAAAATTATACACATAATATGTAAATGAAGAATACGTATATTACAATTTGCATATGTGACAAATTATTTAAAAACTGTAATATTATATAATCAAGTAATATAAATTGTTAAAAATTCATATAAAATTTTTTTGTGGTAGTAAATATAAAATTATTTATATCAGTACTATAAAACAATCAATAAGCAAATAAATACTTAATATATAAATAAGTATTAAAATAAATTGAGTAAAGTTTACAAAATGAAATTTTTATATGTAGTTAATATTAAATTTGGTATCTATCTCTATTGGTGGTTCATTCCATGTCAAATCGACCAATAGTTGGAATCGACCTTTTTCAATTTGGATGAATTTTGACCAAAAGTTTTCTTTTATCATAAAACAAAGATTTACTAAAGGAAATAAATTTAGAAAATTTTTTACGAAAGTTACACAAAATTCAAAATTTTACAATTTAAAAAATTTTTCAACTTTATTTTTCAAATTTCTCAAAAACTAGTATAGATACAAACACGGTCGTTTGTTTGTTTTAAAGGAGACACTTGGGGCTATTGAAAAAAATATATATTTTGAAGAAAAGTATTGAAAAATAAAAATTTTTCAAAATTTTGAATTTTTAAATACTGTCAAAATCATACTACACAAAATTTTGACTTAAAATTTTTGCTCAATACCTCTGAATAATCTTAAAAGATTCTGAAAATTTCAGAAAGGTGTTTTTTTTTGTTTAAAAATTGTGAATTTTTGCAAAAGAAAATAATTTTTTTCCTCCTAAGTCCAGCATAGCTAAGAAAACGTGTCATTTTGAGTAAGAAAAAATTTATTTTATTGCATTAAAACAAAAAAAAACATAATAAAAGTTGAATTCGCATTATTTGTATAGTAATAATTCAAAAATCTCAATAATTAAGATGTATGGAAAACATGACAATGAATATCGTATTGCTTATACTGGGAATCAAAAAGTTTGTGCTGATCCGTATAAACTTCATAATATTAGAGTACGTAAATCACTATAAGTAGTTACTTTTAATTTTATGATCAGTCTAAGATTAGTGTGCCTTCCATTATATCAGGGAGAAAATTGTGTATTTCATGTTTGAGAAAAGTCTACGATAAACTGGAAAAACCCTAAAAAAGTAGATTGAAATCGTCTGAGCACAATAAATTTGTTAAAAATGTCTTTAAAAATTTAGGTTATAATACATCTGAGCTTTTTGTACCATTTAATCTAGAAGAAAGGCCACTAGCCTTTGTATAGTTGGTATCAGTAAACAAATACCAACTAATAAAGATCATGACGAAATTCAAAATACCACCTAAACTAATAAAGATGATCTCGATGACTATGGAGAATTCGAGAGCCACAGTTAGAACGTCGGATGGGGAAACAGACAGCATTGAAGTGAATGGAGGAGTAAGGCAAGGAGATGCTCTGTCAGCAACGCTATTTAACATTGCACTAGAGAAAGCAATAATAAATATTGGGTGTACAAGCACAATAATAATTAATAAAGAAAACCAAGTGATGGCCTATGCGGACAACGAGATTATTGTGTCAAGAATACTAGAGGTAATGAATAGAGAAGATGTTGTGAGATATAAGACGCAAAAGTTGAGATGGTGAGAACAAGTGATAAGTACTGGCAAAGAGGAAGCAACACGAACTATAATAACATGGAAACAGGGTAACGAACGATGCAGAGGAAAACCCAAATTGAGATGGAGCGATGAAGTGACAGAAGACCTGGAAAGGATGGGAGAGAAAAGATAGAGCCAGAAAGTCATGAATCGTGAGGCCTGGAGAGAAATCGTAAGAAGCGCCAAAACACACCAGCACCTGTAATTAATTAAGGGTAAAAACGAGGATTAATCCACCTCAAGAAACGGATTTTCTAAGTCCGAAAGGACAGGTAGATTCCTATCAGGAATGTAATGCTATGTTATTATTATGATTATTATATAATAAAATAAACTTTTTCTTACTCAAAATTACTTGTTTTTTTAGCTATGCTGGACTTAAGAGCGAAAAGAATTTCTTTTGCCAAAGTTCACAAATTCACAATTTTGAAACAAAATAAAACACCTCTCTAAAATGTTTAGGATATCTTAAGATCATTCAGAGGTATTGTAGTAAAAAATTTGAGCCTAAAATTTCATGTCGCCGCGCCGTATGATTTTGACGATTTTCAAAAATTCAAAATTTTGGAAAATTTTCATTTTTCAATAATTTTTTTCAAAATATTTTTGTTTTCAATAGCTCCAAGTGTTAAAACCAACAAAACACCGTTTCTGTATCTATAATAGTTTTTAAGATATTTAAAAAATAAAGTTGAAAAATTTTAAAAATTGTGAAATGTTGAATTTTGAATAACTTTCGAAAAAATTTTTATAAATTTTTTTCATTCCGCAAATTTTTGTTTTATAATAAAAGAAAACTTTTGACCAAAATTCATTCAAATCGAAAAGAGTCGATTCCAACTATTGGCCCCTATAACATAAATATAAATATAACCAAAGTAATATGCTAAAACTTATGTAGTGCATTTTTATGTATTTAAATACTGGTACGATTAAATAAATTTAAATAATTAGAAAATTACTTATATATAACTTACAAACTTGTTAATCAAATACCACATAGAAAATAAAAGAATTTAATTTCTTAAGTATCGAGTTTCACTACTTAATTCCAATCTTCTTTTAAACATCTCAGTGCTTCCAAGGATACCTAAAATTGTTGGTACCTCTGATTAATGATTGTCATCGTCAATAATAAAAGAAAGATACAAGCACAAACAAAAATGAAAAAAAAAGTTTCAAAACAGCATTTTTGGTTATAATCGACTGTATAATCGGAAAGTAAACAAATTTTCCCCTTACTTCTAATAGGCAATTAAAACGCATATTGGGTATGAAGGGAAGTAAATCAAACAATATTATCTGCTAGCCGACGTTTCGAACTATTTATTAGTCCATCCTCAGGGCTGAAATATATAACAGAGGTGAAAAAATCTATAAACGGCGGCCATAAGAGCGTAAACATACCTTAAGCTGATAATTATGATTTTCCATAATAGCTATTTTGCATATTTTGGTTCTATTTCTTTTGGTGTGCTTTTCCTCCTTTTGTATGTGGATGACATTTTGACGGCAATTCCAGCTAATGAACTCAACAATTGCATCCAAATATTAAATGGTTATGATAAACTACTAACTTCTTCTTATGAACTGGAATCAGAGGGTAAGCTGCCTTTTTTGGATTTGCTCGTGAGGAGAGGGAATGATGATTCCCTTAGTACCGATATATATAGGAAGCCTTCCTCTACAGAACGCCTTCTCAACTTTTATTCGTCACACCCCATTAAACAAAAATTGAGCGTGGTCAATACTTTTAAACGCAGGATAGAGGATTGCGTACCTTTGAACAAAGTGGGAAGTAAGCTACATGACCTTAAAAAACAACTACTTAAGAATGGTTACCCTGGACGATTATTGGACAGCGTCTTGTTCAAGAGGGACTTGATTAAATCAACAATTGATGAGTCAGGGGTTGTTCCTAAAGATGAGCGCAAATACAGAAAAATCACATACTATCCTGCCTTATTTAAGAAACTCCAAAACATCTTTAAAGAAGTCACAGAAAAGGATAACATACATCTTGCTTTTCCTTGCCCTCTTACTCTCAATCGGATCCTCTTCTCTAGAACTAAGGACAGAACTCCAGTTTTAGATATGGCCAATGTGGTCTATAAAATTAAGTGCACAGAATTTAGACAGGAATATGTAGGACAGACTTCCCAACACGTATCTAAAAGAATCTACCAACATCGTTACGACATTTTTCATGGTAAGTTCAAGACGGGATTATCTGGGCATGCTGTGGAAAATCATCACAATTTTAGAGATGATGAAATTGAGATCTTGGCATCCGAGAGACATTGGAGCAAACGCTTGTTTTTGGAGGCCTCTTTTATAACTACTAATGACAACTGTATCAACATCCAAACGGATTATAAAATCATTTACAATGGCTACGCCAATCTCTTGAGAAATTTCAGATAAAAGATGAATGTGTTGCAGCACTTTTGATTGTGGCCGTGGTGGGTTAACGTTGTGTTTTTTAGATTTATTGTTGATTGCTATATTTTAATTTATTGTTTCTAACTAGTGTGTTTCATGGGTATTTTGATCTCGACTCTTATACTTACAGTTAGTGTTTGTGTTTCTGATCTTGTTGTTTTATATTTTTGTAAAATAATAATAAAAAAATTTTATCACATTGGTGCGTAGCGGCATTTTTTAAAGAGAAAAATTAATTAATTTTTAAGATATTTAAGATTTGTTACCCGATTCTGTTTCATTGGGCGAATATGTATGTCACTATCAGTTATCATGCGCTTGAGATAATATTTATACACACTTTTATTCGTATTTTGTATTAGAGTAAAATTATTTATTGACTACTATTGTGATTTTAAATTAAATTGAGTTTGCATGTTTTTACAATATTGTTAATTTTTATGTTTTGACTACGATCGTTGACGCAATTAATTTTTGTATATCCATGTCAATTCCCGACACCATATATGTAACTTCAAACTTTACCATCTCAAACTGTCAGGTATGTTTACGCCCTTATGGCCGCCGTTTATAGATTTTTTCACCTCTGTTATATATTTTAGCCCTGAGGATGGACTAATAAATAGTTCGAAACGTCGGCTAGCAGATAATATTGTTTGATTTACTTCCCTTCATACCCAATATCCGTTTTAATTGACTGTATAATCGGAATAGATTGGAATTTAATTTTATTCTCGGAGTATAACATGTACCAGTGTCTTAGTTTGGATAATTTAAAATGACATTTCTACTAAAATAATATGACATAAAACACATCAATAGCCCTGGCATAACAAACACTACAAAAGTAGTATTTGTAGTACCGAATATTTGCTAAAGATATGCATATTGCGATATACCCCCAGTAATAATTTTTATAATGTAAAATTGTATCAAATTTCAATTTAATATGGTGGGGTTGAGGTAACATGCAAATTTTTGAGCGTGAAACTCTTCTTTTTAAATTTTGAATATCTACAATTTTAAATGGCATAAAATTTTTGTTTTAATTTAATTTTAATGTGGTTTTATTTTTGATGTAAAATTTTTATTACCTTATGGTAACAAATGTTCCTGCGTATTCCGTTGCGCGCAACTGTCAGACTTATCAAACTAATATGTCGTAAAGCAACTTCACAATTTTTATCTTCAAACACTTTCCATTAAAAGAAACAACTTTTCAATTTCAAACAAAATTACTTTTAATTTCCAAATCTCATGAAAAATATCTATTAACAGATCGGGAAACAAATACGTCCACCGACCTTTACACTACTCATCAGCATAAAGCCCCGCTTCAGTTCTTTTTGTTACCAACATCAAAATAAAATAATTTACAAAAATAATTAAAGAGTTTCTTAATGGCATTTCAAAACACGACAATATGTTGTAAAAATTGAAATAATAACAAGATGATTTTACTTTTGAAGATTATCATTGTTTTATCATTATCAATTGTAAATACTTTAAAAAGTTGTATGACAACTTTGGTATGAGTCCGTAGACTTTCCTAAATTTATATGAAGGTTTTAGAGTCATTGTAAACATACCACAAATTTAAATCAAAATTCAAAAATGTACTGAGCATTGTTCCAGCATAGCAATACAATCTTCTTCAAAAATCAGCTTATTGAATTATTCTGTGGATATAAATTAATAAATATTATGATAACTGACCCTAAGGGAACCAAAAATTTTAAATATTTGTTATATTGAAGGTGGTTTAATTTTTTCAAAGTACAAAAACAAATTAATATAAACCGAAAAGGATTACAGTAAGATTTTGGTTATGTGAAATGGCTAAAATTCTCATTAACATAAATATAATATTATTGTTTTAGTTATATACTAGAATCGAAAAAAAGATTGACTTAATATTGGACAAAATAACAGAAAGAGCAGGCAAAATATTTGATAGGGTTCAGTCGCGTAAATGTTATTGTTAGGTCGTTATCATTACAAAGAATGTTTATACAAATAATGTTATTAAAAGAGCGATAGGACCTAGAAGGAATCAATAAATATTAATAATATTATATTATATTGTTGAACTTTACTATTATAGATTATAATAGTAATTCTTAAAGGGTCCCCCATTTAAGTGCATGTTTCACAAAAACTTATTTTTCATAATATACTTTTGCGAAACACACACTTTTTGTATTAATAGGAAGGTCAAATTATAAATTTTAATTTTTATAGTTATAATAAATATTGTAAGGATTGAAATATTGACAGAAATTATTTACTTCAAATTAGTAGTACCTAATTATACGTGTTATAGAGTGTTAATTACCCTCTTCCTTATATTTTGTATATTAATTACTTTATTTACAATGTCTGATTACTAATACTGTAGAAATTGTCTCAATTAAGTAAGTTTGACGTGAATGTGGATGTAACAAAAAATACAATCTTTATAGTATTATCCAATTATTAGCAAAAACAAGCAATGGGTAGGACACTAGCTGCTTGTTATGCTATTATTATTACTATTATTTTCATTTAGCATAGAAATTTTTAACACTAACCTACATGTAATATAATAATTAAAGAACTATTAATTTCAATTAAATATTTGAAATATGAATTCTTTTTATAATAACCTAGTTAAATTAATGAATCATTTTCCGCTAAGGTTTTTTCAAATAATAAACAATTCGATTGCATCAAAAATATATGAGTGTTTTATTGCATTATGCATTTAAATATAGGTACATGTTTCGTTATTAATTATATTGAAATTTGCCATGAACCATTGTACAAAAAAAAAAAAATCTGCCGATATTATCGGATGATCGTGATCTTTTCTTTAGCTTTGAGATGTGAGGTGAGAATTTTAAAAAAGACCCCAAACTGATCTAATACAAAAGTGTGAGGTTTCACTTACTAAACTCATCCTCAACCTCAAGGAACCTGATTTTGCCTTTCGGCATTTCATCTCGTCTACCCTGAGGGGGGCTGTCGAGGTTATTAACCTGCTTGTACCTTGTCGTCCGATAATTGTTGAACGGATGGTATCCTTCCCTTTAATCTTTATCGCTCGATCGGTTTTGATTCTGTCTGGCTGCGGTCTGCTCAAATCTCTCGGTCAGTTTTTTGTGTTAAGGATCTGTCCTCTTTCAGTTTCTGTCATCTATTAGCGTATGCTAAACGATGTTGTTTGAAATAGGCACTTCCCAGAGTTTCATAGAGAGAATTTGCCCCGTTCCCCGCAATAGCACCCTGAACGCACACTTATTACTTAATATATGAACTTATATTTTTGTTTTTAGAATTGGAATTAATGATAGCTTGTTTTTATATAAAATGTTATCTTAAAATTATTTTAATGTATCAAAAATTGACTCTAACCTAATAATTCAATTGTATAGGCCTCTGCGGGTACTCCGCTGAATGTCTAAAAAAATATTATCTTGTTTCTTGTAGAGTATTCCAAAAATTCATTAAAAACCGAGACTTGTTACAAGAATTTGTTTTATTTGTCAAGAATACACATATTCCTTAACTTTTAAATGCTAATTATTCTTTTATACTAATATTAATTTTTAATATTTTTATTGCTTTTTTTAATTTTGAAATTATTCTGCAAGAAAAATCCGTATCTAAATTTTGCAACGCCAACTAACAAACAATTTATTAAACTGCTATATTTTTTTGCATTCTAAATAAAAAATACTATAAAGTACCGTACCATGTTTCATTTCTAATTTTTAATATGGTACCTTTTATTTGGTGTTTTCGTTCTTGTAGTGTGCATTAAATTTGCATAAAATCGATCAACAAATAAAAGTGCCGTGCTTATGTATTCAAAGCTGCATCAATTCCAAAATAGGAAAACTAAATATATAATTTGATGAATATTTTAGATACTACATCCAATTTCTTATAAAATGTAATCGTATTTCTTAAAATTTCTAAAATGTTAAATTTAATATTTTAAGTTCTTTTCAGAAATAAGAAATATTAATATATTGCTCTAAGATTATTCAGATGCAGTACTTTCGTTTAATTTTTTTAGCATGCTTTTCTGACGTAACAATTTATTCAGCAATTTATAATATAATTGCAAACCATTGTTCTTATCGGAATCTTTAAATCAATTTATTACAATATTATATTGAGATTTTAGAAAATTAATATTGAATATTTTCATATTATTTTGCTGTAGGTAATTGACTGCATATTATATGAAGCTTTGTAACAACGATTTTGGTTTTTAATAGGAATAATTCTTGATCTTAGTGACAGCTTTGTCATTTGATTTTTACATTTGTCAAATAGTAGGTCTAGCATTTACTATGTCTTTAATTTCAATCAAAAAAATTATAATTGTATCATTTTTGTTAGTATAAAATTATAATTTTATTAATTTACTTATTTTATTTCTTGTGAGGTTATGTGAAAAATACAGTCTATACAGATAATCTACAATCTATTGAAGTCTTGGAAACCAACATCCGACGCGTAATTGGTGATATAGAGCTGCAATTATGCAAAAATGAAACAGAAAATTGGACGAAAAGATCGACGTCTGTATGGACATTTGTTCAATATTATTTTTCTTTAGTAAATGGCACACTTCATGCATAATATATCAATAAGCAAATGCAGAACTTTTATCCAAAATATGTTTTATTTAAAATTTAAAAACATAGTCCTTGTTGAAAAGTCCTATTAGAAAGAAAAGAAAACAATATTTTGTGTTGGGTGTATAATTTTATAAATAGAATATTTGCATTATTTTAGCCACGATTTGAATTTTTCGTTAAACTGTTAGATTTTTTACATTTAGAAACTACTAAAATAGGTATATTGCTATTGTAAAATAGTTTATTGTATAATGGTTTAATAGATAACTTTTAATGGAACTTGAGGGTGGGTATTAACAGTGTAGCGATGGTTTATGTATAAATTCAACGTTTATTATCTTCATTATATAGAAATTTATTTTGAATTTTGTATAATATTTTGTAGCTTGCGTAAAAGTATATTTTTATATAATATTTAAAAGGGAAAATATAATATTTTCAGCTGAGTACCTTAATTAATTTGCAAAATGTAGAGCGTCTAATTGTACCAGCATAGTGTTTCAAAATTAATGATGTGAGCAAGGAAAAGTATAAATTTACATTTAAGTAAACTATTGAAAGATGCGGATAATGGGATAGATTTTGATAACGCTGATATCGTGGAAGATATAAGGCGCACGGCAGCGAGGTCGCCAAAGGTAGCGCGGCAGTTCCTGATCGTAGAAACGGATACGCAACGCCAATACAGTCAGTGTTAGGATGGCTATGAAACTGTACGGTATGATTCTCTTTAGCCGCCCCGTGCCGGGTTTTTCTTGCTCGCACAAGTGCTGCCAATTTTACCTTTCTCTTTACACTGGATCTTGACTTTATAGTTTATTTACATGGAATCTATTAAATACGTTGTTTTACAGCCTCTATCAAATTGTTGAATGCTGGTGTTAATGCGTGTTACTTTGTGCAATTTTATTAAAAGATGTTATAAAAAATTATCGGTGTTAACAATATTGTTACTAATTTTTGTAAATTAAGAATTAAGTAGTTAACGTAAAGTAATGTTCATCTAGATTAAATAGTAAAACCTAGTAATACCTACCTACCCAATAATAATAGAAAGATGTGTTTCTTAAATTTTTGTAAAATTCAACATTCTCGTTAACCGTAACCATAATTGTTAAGAAAAACTTTATTAATGTTTGTTAAATATTTAAACTTAATCGAAAAGTAAAAAACTATAAGAATTAAATCAGCGAAAGTGAAGTTTTCGTGAAACGCACCTACAGATAATCTCGGGTAGTATTTTTTAGGAATTGCCGTTTGAAACTTTTATACTTATCCAGAAGAAAAATTGCAATTTAAAAGTTTTTCATTTAAACTGTGTAATGGAGTTTCCTGTATTGGAATTTTTGCATGTTATTGCTCTTATAAATGAAGCTAATGTTAAAAAGTTTTATAATGATGTAGTGATTTGAATTTAAATTGTTCGTTATTTATTGCTCATACTTTGGTGACTGACTTTGTGATTTGTGTAAAAACGAAATATTTAAAAGGATGCAAATAAACAATTTATTGCTATGAAACAACCAATGGAAACTCTTATTTGGTGTTTTGTTTTTGTACTCTTTACTATGTTTTCCTTAGTATCTCCAGTTTACAGCGGTTTTAATGATGCTACTGTAACTAATGAACTTGATCGACCCAGTAAGTATTTAGATTACTATTCAAAAAATTTTATTCAGACAATATTATAATAATGTAAAAACTGTTAATTAGGTACCTAAAAAACAAGATTTACTGCCGTATTATATTTTGTACATCGAATAAAGCTCAATGAAATCAGCTTACAGGCATTTTTTTGATAATACTCACAAAGTTTCTTGCTTCTTCGGATTGTCATACCACTTTATCGAAATATTTTAATTATTGCTTTATACCTTGCCGCCGGTTTTAAATGCGAATTTACATTATTTAACAATTTTTGAGATAGTCGTCCCAAGTTTATGCAAATACGATTTAGCAACAAAATATGTAAACTCAGATGGACAGGTTTGTAACAGAATAAAAAAATATTAATTGACAATCTCTAAAAATCAATGTCATGTTAGACTCGTTTTTTTTGCTACGTTGATATTGCATAATCTACGTCTTTATATTCGCATTTGAAATACCAATATTTCAAAAACATGACTAATAAACTAGGATTATCTATGCATTGGCCTTCATGAACCAATAAATCCTAATTGCAGATTCTGTTTGTACCAACGACATTTACTAACCAAATAGCATCTATCCCAATAAATATTGAATCAATTAATTTGTAACAAAAGTAGGTACTTAATAATAATGCGATTTTGGAAATCGTAGCAATATAGTGATTAATTTTCGTTATTCTCTGAATTAATCCATGGCGCCGACCATTAAGTTCTTCATCCACTTAACATTTTTCTTAAATCATTTTATTCGTCAAATCGATTTACTGCCTCCATGCACATAAAATAGTTACATTTAGATGTATGCAATGGTGCCTTGCCGATATGACCGTTGTATTTACAATTTGACAACTTGACAATTTTTTCTGACAACAAAGTGTAACAACATCTGTTTTGTAAATAATTTGAAACTCTACTCAAAAATTACATCTTGACATAATCGAAAGGATCATACAAAACCATCATAATGTGCAAACCTCGGAGCTTTGATCATTTGAATGCCGATTTGCTAAAAATAATTCTATTGAGAAACGCAAGAGTTAGTATGTAAAAATATTCAACAAAAATAAAAAAACAATCCAGATACGCTATTCTATATTTATTTGTTCACCATACTCGGTACTTAAAATATTATCCCATTTCAAGTTGGTACTATCCGACATTATCTTAATACATTGTAGAAGTTCTTATTTCGGTTTCGCGTAGCACAAGCAGAACAAAAATTTATGCTACAAATAGAAAAATAAGATACAGAATAAATTATGCGTCAGAATTCAGTTGCTAAACATTAAAATGCAAAATTTTTATTTCCCGATAATTGAATTACAACAAATTTTGAACGTACAATAAATTTAGTGAAATCAATATTTTACTATTTTCACATAGGTACCATAATTAGTTGTCACTAATTTACATTCCAATATTAAAGCAAAATAGCAATTATAGCAGTAATAATATTAGTTCAAATTACAACGTATAATTCCTGTAATGAAGTATTCGCATTAATAATTTGGTTTAATTAATACTCGTTCTAGTAGTAATCGTTATAAAATACAACAGTTTAATTTAAAAAATAGCATTTTTTTCAATTTGTCACGAAATAGAAATAATAATAAGTACTACCTACATTAAAAAGAACACAATACAATTTAATGCGCTTAACTCAAGAGATCTAATGAGATCAAAGTACTTACTTTAAAATATCGTTTTCGGTTTTCTCTGGGTTTTACTGTAATTTTTTATAATTTCATCGGACTTATCTGTGGTCAATTCTTTTTAATTAAATTCTTTTCAAGTTTTTACAAGTAGTGTCTTTTGCTTAAAGTATATTTTTGATTTCTGAATTCTTCTATAGTATTTTTGTTGGTGTTCCATTTAGCTAAACCATTAATTTAATCGACATTCGAAGAGAAGTTAAAAGTCAAATATAATATTTAAAAATTCAAATCGTTACTGACTGAAATGGGTAAAATTTTATTTCAAGGTCAAGTTGTTTTTTCATTAATGCATTACTATTTTAGTAAATGATCGAAAAATATATATCTACCTACTAGAGGCGCCGACAACATTCTAAAAGGCGATATAATCCGCATAGAGTTTGGTGTTAGTATCATTAATAAAAAAAAATCATTTACGTAAAAAATAATAATAAATGGTTTCAACATAGATTCCCGAGGCCATTTATTGTAAAGTATTAGTATTGATATTCTAGCGGTAAACATTATGCAATTGTTTAAAAAAATTGGAAATGTAACCATCCGGGAAAAAATTGAATGTTGAATTATTTTTACAACATAAAAAACTCGTACATTTCGATGTAGTAATAATATTGAAAATTTGTGTTTTCTAAAACAATTAAAATTTCAAACTAAACTACTGTCGACAAATCGCAGCTCCCCAGGTTCTTATACTGATTAATTTCCTTGGGACATTACCGCATTATTATATCTTACAAAATTTGAAAAAAAATGTAATAATCTATTAGTAGTTGTCTCATGATTTAGTTAATTTGATTTAGTATCGAACCGAATACAAACCAGTTCTTAATTTAAAAAAATCATCCTTTCTTGTTAATCTGATGCCAACCTTCATCCCATTAAAAATTACAGCGTTGATAATTTTTATTCGAATTTTGAACTACTTACTGATTTGTTTAAAAATGAAATGTTCTCTGCAATAATACATGTAATTACATTTAGAAAAAATTAACCATACACGGGTTGTAGTGGTCAAACAAGTTATTTATTAAAATTGCGTACTTTACCGTTGAAAGCAAGCAGGTGCGTTAATATAGCATTATATGTATAAAAAGATGAAGAATTTGGATGGTATTAATTAAGTAAATTGTAAAATGTATCTAAAATAAACCTTATCTTCTACAACAGGTTGCTTAACCACAAACAAAAATGTTGGCGCATTTTAATGTATATTTAGTTATTAGTAATCGTTGCCGAAAGCAAAAATTTTCGGCAATCACAAAAAGAGCTCTAAAAGGAATTAATAGCAGTAGAACAGGATGCGCTTAATGTTAAAAATTTACAATCATCATTCCATCTATCAACTATAAAACAATAAAGTAAACAAACTAATACTGAAAGTTTACATTATATCCAAGCTTGGTTTACAATCGGAAACTAAAGAAGCTGATACATCTGTCGAACAGATTTCACTTCAATATAAATATACACCTAGTATATAAAATATAAATTTAAGAAAAATGGAAATGTTTTTACTTTTTTAATGTAAAAAATTGAAAGAAGACGTGGTGAACTTTTTCCGACATAAGCAACATTTGATAGGAAGAATGTCGTGAGAGAACTAACGATACATATAAAATTTATGTAAAGCAGTGAGACCAACAATACAGATAACATTTTGAAAAATAATTCAACTCGAGATAATTATCAAACATTTATTGTCCACGTCGCTACCAATTCATTTCAACAAAACAACAAACCATATTTTAGTTTTTGTGCCATAATCCTAAAATAACCATATTATTTATACCTTTTATAGCATTTAATCAATCATACCTATCTTAAATCAATTGGGTTACCTACACCACAAACCTGTTTTAAAAAATTGGTTTTACAGAATTTATGTAACCTTCAAATTAATTTTTACGCTAATAGATTAAAAGTAGTTGTCTTTTTTAAATAATATTTTATAATACAATGCACATATTAAAATTTTGTACTTAGAACGGCTTTTAATTTCCGAACAAAAAAGTTAATATCGATGGGATTATCTGTTCAATATCGAAATACGTATCGTTTCCCGAAGTGAAATTTTAACTTTTACAATAGTTTGATTGTTAGAATCTCTAGGGTAATGCGGTAAACCGTAAACTTACCGAGCGGTCTATACAGCTATAATAGAGAACCTGTTGTATACAATGACACTGTAATTCCTTCTGTATTTATCAAATTCATATAAAAATAGTAGTTAATTATAGTTATGTAGCTAAATATTAATATAATTTTTGAAGTGTCTCTTTTATTTTGGCAGTTAAGCAGCGAATTTTATAAATTAACCGTCATTGTTGTAACAAAGCAACACTTGAATGCAGTGCTTTGTATATAACTTTGCTTTGTTGCGCATGCCGTTATGTTACATAGGTATACAATTTATAATATAATTTTGACTCCTATTCAATTTTAAATTTCTAGTATTTCTAAAGAGGTTTTTCAGTTTTACTAAAGACGAGATTTATCCTTCATTATTAATTTATGAAAATGTGCAGAAAGCTATGCATAGTGCCCAACTTCAAAGTTTTTGAATAATCTATTTGAACTAGCTCATCTAAACACGGAAGCAAAGTTTTAAAAACCGGCTTCCTACCCAAGAATTCAAAACTTTTTTAAAACTTACCCTTCTAAACGTAAACTTCTGTAAAATTTAAGAACAGCTTTTTGTGTAACGGTTTGCGAAATGGTCAATACATAAAAATAAATTTGGTAATGTGACAAAAATTACATTTTCAAGTTTTATTTTAATTTTTAATCTTTACAAAAATTTAATTATTTTGGTAACCATTTATTTAACTTAATGCAACACTGCTAGTTCATATAAAAATCATCCACCAAATATCAAATTTGAAATTGTTTATTGCTATTTATACAAAATCGAGTGAAATTTAAATAGTGTTTCTTTTATCTAGTACCTACTAATTTAAGAACACCCTGTATGTTTGAAGAAGTCAAAACAAAAATTTTTTTGCGATAAAATGTTCGTATTTATATTTTCAATAACAACGGAAATATATAAACTATGACCCTGATTATGTTCATTATGGCTTCTTTGAACTTGGTATTCCTATCTACATCAAAAGAACTCGAACCTAACTCTAATACAATAACTACCGCAGAATCAAACACGGCGGCGACCAGATAGTACTACTATTCAGCTGGTAAAATTTCTAGTCATATAAATAATACTCCTAGTATATGTTAATAAATTTGTTATTACTAAAAAAACACATTTTTTTATTTTAGTAGAAAATTATATGTCTGACTTACTAAAAAATCAGTTTATTACAAAATAATAGTGACTTCACGAACCTCATTTTAATTAATTTTAAAATTACATATCATTATTTAATTTTTATAAATATCTCTGTAATTGTCACCCAAATATTTTAGGTTTCTATTTGAAAAAGCTGAAAATGCGAAGTAAATGGAGAGTTCTGTCGAAATACATATATAATTATATCACAATTTTTTGAACTTTATATATTTGACGTGTCTTTTACAACTTTGGCAAGTTTTTATACTATTTACTCGTAGAAAAGTACTTATCATTTATAAGTCGTAAGAGTACAACTTCTATATATTACTAATGAGTTGGTAATTATGATTTCACTATTAGATTTTATCATGTGCTACAGTTATTTACTTATTTTTCCTTTTTGGGTATTTATTTTTCAGCGATATTATTGCTAAATAAATATTTGAAGTTTGTTGTATAGCACAATAATGAAATTTAATGGTTTTCTAACTAATAATTCCTGTATGTACAGTGTACGTGCCCGGTATTGTAAATGACTGTTAGTTCACATTTGTATTAATTTATTTTTTACAATACGTCTGACTATAGTCACGATTTAGTTTTATATTGACTTTGCGTTTTTGCACATTTTGCAAATGGAAGCAAAATTGCTAATTTTGATTTGCAATATTTACAATTAATATTAAATCAGGAATATATACAAAATGAATCAAAAAATTAATTACAGTTTTGTGTGTCGAGATATGAACCTGCATTTCAATGATTACGGTAGTAATTACATACGTATACGTACGTTGCGTGAATATACAAATTCTCTCACCAATTAACTCAAGTTTGAAGTAAAACGAGCCGCGGTTGTGATACAAAAAGACTTTTTAATTATAAAAAATTATCGTGAAATATTAGTAAATCAAAAACTATTATTAAATTTGTTAATATTTATACATCATAGCGATAGGGAATATAATGTAAAAAAAATGTGAATCTTTTCTTGCTTTACTTTCATTATAATAAAAACTAGCTTTTCTCAAAGTAAGCTTATGTTACCAAAAAATGTTTACTTTTCATCGGTTGCTACTTAAATCACACTTTCAAGTGTCTTATCGGACTTTTCGGTAAAGTTTATTTGTTCAACTTTAGATAAACATTCAACCGCACATGTCAGCTTAGGTAAACGACCGCTAGAGCTAATTTGTTAGTTTTTTGTTATTTTTAATTATTTTATTACAAAATATTCTTCTAAAATATTGTTATTTCAGCTCCCTCTGTTTTGTTATTAATATCATATTATTAAATTATATGAATAGTAATATTTAAAATAAACATACATATACAAAGTATATATTTTATACAAATTGTTAACTGGCAACAATTTTAAAAATACCAATAATAATAATAATATACGCTTTCATTTACAAAATCTAAAACATAGCAACGAACTGGAATATCATCAAGCTCAGAAGAAATTCGTTTTTAATATACTTAGTATGTATACCTATAATATTTGCCCATAAAATATATTATTTTGCTTATGATTTAGTATATTAAGGTATCTAAACTAACTAAAAAATATAATTTAAAATTTAAACCAGTAATTCAACTTGAACATTAACTGTGGTATTTCAGTAATTCCAAATATTATGAATTAACGTCAAGCAGGTACACCACAAAATCATTTTAATATCTCAAAGAATTGCATAAATTATTCTTAGTAGGTATATTTAAATTTAAATATTTTTTAAGATAATGAAAAAATTTTATAATATCATTTTTTTTAATAACAGTTTTAATAATAATTTTAATAACAGTTTTAGATGTACCAATTAAGTTAGAGGATATTGCATATATTTCTAACTTTCATAAATCATTTTGAAAAGTTTCGTGCAAACATACAAATGATTAAGAATTTAAGGATGGGCTAAAACTTAGAAGTAATCGGTATTAATTTTTCGTGTTTTGCCATATACAAATACTTCCTATAAAAAATTTGCATTGAACTGTCAAGTATATTCTAATTTTCTACTTTTTATTTATTACCTGTAAAAAGTAAATTGATTTGATGTCCTATCATACATTTTCTTTAATTTTTAACACTAAACCTGTTAAGATACATTTAAATTGATTAAAAGATCTTAGCCGGATGCGGGGTTATATAGGTAGATTTAATTGTAATCTGCGTACTTGTATTTTTTGCAATCTTTACTATAACTATGATAATAAATAACCATGCCAAAAAACTGCTGCAGTCCACCTTAAAAATTATTTCAATATTCTATAGTTTTTATTTCATATAAATGGAAAACTTATAATTTTAAATATTTAATTAAACTCTAATTGGTATAAGGTAATAATATATTAAAGTATTCATAATTATTATTTTTGTATTGAATTTTCCACAACACTTTATTTAAGTAAATTAATCACCCTGCTCTTTTTTTTTAAATAGTTTGCCTATCTGTTTGCATCACTAACTATTTTTTGGTTTCTGTCTGCCCCACCTTCTACAGCATATAAAACTAAGCGCTACACTCTTTAAAGTAGAGCTTACGAATTTGGTATTTATTTATCCAGAATTAGTTTTCTGGATTTAACAGACAATGTTGGAACATAATTTTACTCAAAAACAAATTAAATTTACATGTATGTATTAGGATTATCACTGCTGTACTCCACATGTCATGAAAGTTATAAACTTATCAAAAAGTAGAATTATCATTTTATCGCAATTTAGTTAGTATTTAGTTTTCATCATCCGACAAGGTAATCACTCTTTGTATTTTTTTAGTTTTGTTGTTGTTTTCAGGAGCATGTTTTGCAATGTTTTTCGGTTTTTAACAATAACATTAAAATTAAAAAATTAAAAGGTTTTCGGCAGGTTTTGCCTTGTGAGTCATAATATCGACATTTTATTTCATTTGTTTAGCTTTTGATAAACAATTATTCGTGTATTAATTTTTTAGGTTTTTCTGTTTCTCATAAAAATAACTGTTAGCATTATTTGTGTTTTTCATTTTTCTACATGTGTTTTTGTAAAAGCAGAAACTAAAGCTATAAAACGTACTTCTTGTTACGTGCGTTTTTAACAAATGCAGAAAGACATCCTGAATTGTGACCGTTGTCAAAGTTGATTCTTTACAAAAAAAAAATGATGTGTTTCGAATGATAATGCTCTTTGTGAAAAATTTATTGCACAATTATAAAGAAAATATCGCCGGATGCAACAAAAATTAATGTTAAAATATCGAAAAAACTTGACTAAGTTATCAATAAAAGAAATAACTATTAAACTTTTGAACTGGTTTTAAGGAATTTTTCACATTTACATTACTTAATAAATTTGTAGTCATCAGAGAATTGATTTATATTTTTTCAAATTACAAATTTTAATAATTTTGTTAATATTTACTGCTAATCTTAAATTTAATGAAGATTATCACTTAGTTTGAGTGAAATTTAAATCTACAGTATTTTACGCAATCGAAAAATCGACATGAGAAGACTAACTAATCAAACATAGGTACAGAACTTTTAGATTTAAACAAGAAAAATGAAGCAATCTTAGAAATCAAATTGTCTTATCTGCAGCCAATGATGTAGGATTGATAGAAAAATCTACTGAAAGTGATTTGTCTCTCAGGTGGACAAAATCGATACTATGTTAAAAAGTTTAAGTTAGTATAATTCAAAAAAAAAGAAAAATGATTAAAATATTTACAAGTTTGGCAAACTTAATTAAGATATTAAAAAGTTAACTTTTTTAATTTAAATAATCCCTGATTTTTATCACGAAATTTTTGCATTAACCATCCCCGTTATAATGACACTGGACTGGAATTTTGAATTCAATAATTTTACTTACTTATAAAAAGAATTTTCTAAATAAAAATTCTTTATTTGTACTATCTAGCGATTTTCTCTAACTACAACGGTAGTCTTTCATTAACTGTTTTCAATCCCTTAAGAGCTGGGGCGTATATCCTATAAATTAATAGCGTCCGTGTACACGATATTTATTATCGAAAGTTGTCAAAACTCCTTATGTTTTCAATTAATTGCACTTGTGGTGCAGTTATAAATCGAACCATTACAGCTTTATTATTAAGAAAACCACAGATAATAAAAACGCTTTTTCTAGTCATTCTTTTTAAATAGAGGGGCTTACACTATTACATACCTTTGTTTATTTTTGTTCACATTGTTTGCTGTAACTTGAAATTTTCATTATTCATTTTGACATAAAAAATATCTAGGTACTTAATTCTTAATTTGCATAAAAAATTTATAAATTGCCATTGAATATTTACTTGATTTTCAGCTTTAAAGTTAATTAATTCTGCATAAAATTTTATTCTTGCAGAGTATAGATTATTCCTACAAGCTAGTAGATATCGTAGTTGAACTTTTATATGCACACAATACATGATGATAAAAGGAGAGAGGTCGGGTAACCTTAGAACAGTAAGTTGTAAAAAATATGGAATTTTATTTTGCTGGTGTAAGCAAAAATACTTTGCTTAATGATGTTAGGTCAGAAAGCTGATAAAAATAATGTCATGTTCATAACTGAAGAGTTCCCACCCCTAGATTACTACGTCATATTATCTAAAAATTATTATTAATCTACGATATTTGGAGATATGGGTAACCAAATCGAATTAGGCCCACGGTCATTCTGCATTTTAGCTGAAATCAATTAGGTTACAGTATTCATAACCTAACATCGAGAGGTAAGTCGCAGATATAAATCTTGTAGTACATTAATTCCTCTTTTGGTTTGTAATTCTTGCAGTTGAATTTCTTGCAATTCCTAGATCTTGTACATCAAAATTTCTCTGCGGTTTATTTCTCGCCTAAAATACTATTATCTATAGATGATGGATCTAAACAGATTAGAATATTTAATTTTAAACTATTCTATTGAAAATATCCATAGTTTGTGTAATCAGATTTCTTTCGATTTGATTTTTAATCTACTCCTGGATTTAGTAATATGAACAGATACAAATTATATTTACGATTATTTAGGTTATAGTGGACAAAAGTATTTAATAAAAATACAATAATTTTTAATACGAATGTCCGTTGAGAATGCTGTTTATATAAAACACAGAGTTCATCTAGGTTTGATTCAGGGGTATCATAAAGAGCTATAATAAATGTCTCCCCAAACAATGTATGTCTTGCCGGTCCGACGAATAGTGCAGCAGCTCTGTGAGCTCACCTCGTGTGACGATCATTTTTTAAGTTATTTTTTTTATGACGAACAATAAAAATATAGAGGTTTGAACTTTTTTCTATATATTTATTGACATTTCAACAGTAAGTCAGAATATTTTCAGATCAAAATTTTCACCACAATTATTCCAAAAACCAAGATTGTTTGTCGACAAGTTTGTCGACGGTCTTCATGATTTCGGCTTATTGGCTTATCTAAAATCAAAAAACCAAACGGCATTTCAATCTGTAAAGCTGTGGCTATTGGATGAACTAAAATCATTAAAAAATATAGGTAATTGAATAATTGACATGTTTTTGAAAATTAATTTTCAAATTTCATGATTTTATTTGAATATTATTTTGTTACGAATAAAAAAACGGCTCGAAATTTTTCAATTCTTTTAGTTGAATCAATAACCATAAATGTTCCAAATCTACCATTTAAATTTCAAAGCAATGGGTCATACGGTTTTTGAGATATCGTGGAGACCAGTTAGAAAAATGCAGTTTTAAGAAAATCGCTTTTAAAAAGAAGTTCAAATACGATTAAAATATTTTATAGTTTAAATCTTTTAAGATTTAAATCAAATTAATATCTTTAGTGACCATTAATCTGCTATGCCTTAAATATGCTGTCTTCGGTTTTGCTTCAATCCCAAGGAATGAAAAGGAATTCCGCTAGTTCTGCAAAGACAGCATATCTTCAAGCGTAGAATGTATGTAATGTTTTTAAAGTGTAAATGTGTGTAGAAAATTGTAAAATCACTTTACCAGTATATTCTACACCTGCTTAGGAATCAATTTATGAAAAAAATTTTTTTATTACACGGGGTGACTGCCTTAACCAACTAAAACTTTAACTTTACTCGTTCTAATTATTTCCAATTATATCTTGATTTGATTATTTTTGTTAAATTAGCATAAAAAATCTCTCTAATTATATTGAAGATGTTACTGTAAGTGTGATCTTTACGTACATAAAATTATTGTACAATATTAATTTGCAAAAATACAATTCTTAAGAAGTTGAACAATTTGACATCTTTCCATACAAAACATACAAAACCAAAGCACAAACAATAGGATTAATTACAAAGATAGTACCAAGTTGAAGACTTTAGCATTAGTAAATAATATGAAATAAAAACAAATGTGTAAACAAAAATCTTCCTGTAGGGTAGATTTAATAAGAAAATACACCTTTAATAAGGTAATCCAATACAAGCATAAATTTGCACATAGAAAGACTCCGCCGTAATATTGGTTTGCCAGAATTTAACCTCAGTACTTAGGTATTATAAATGTAATTGCTTTTTCCTTATTTAAGTTTATCAAATTTAATAGCATTAATATCCTCGTTTAATACATCGCAAGTAATTTTGTATAAAACTCTAAAACAAAGAATGCAAAAATTATTAATTTATTGCAACTTATATAATATTCAGTTGCACATGGAAATGCGTAGTCATCTCTGTCGTTTATTGTTATACTGAATATTATAATTTAGGACGTATCGTTCAGCTTTGTTTAAAAGAGTACAATAATATTTGCATGTCTTGCTGACCGAAACCAATGAAAGTCGTACTTCACCGATATTTTACATTATAAAAACATAAAATGAAAAATTAGTATGTCTGATTACTACATTGTAATAGTACTACATAGCATACTATATTTTCTTAAAACTCAACAATAAAATAATAAAATTTGTTTATGTATTATTTATTGAAACAGTAAAAATAATTAATATAAAGAAACGTAAAAATAAATAAGAAATGAAAAACTTAAAAATTGTTTAAAATATTATTATGAACAGTATTGCGACTAAACATATTTGAATTATGAAATTAGAATAACTTTTTAGAAATTTGTGTAACTTCTTCTTGCTTTTATAACTAGTTTTATCCTTTTTGGGTATAATCTCAAGTAAGTTACTTCAAATTTAAGGTTTAATTTTGTTCTATTCATTGTTAGTCGTAGTCTATAACTCTTCCATATCTTTAGGTTGTTATTTCACAGCTAAAATTTGTTTATTAATGCACCAAAAATTTTCAATAGGATGTAAGTTGGGAAACTTGTCGAACCATTTTTTGTAATGTTGGTCGTGTTTGGGATCACTGTCTTACATGAATATAGGGTGTTACCTGGTTCACAAGCTTGGCTAGGTAGGTAAGAGTCAATTAAAATCCTGGCTAAAAATCTGACTTCATTCGGATTACAGAGAAGTTCGGATTATTGGATAAAGTTAAAAAACAAAAATTGCCTCTTCTCTTAATTGCCGGAACAATAAAATTTTATGAGATAGGACATCATTTTCACATGCCCATCTAAAATAAATGTTAAAACTATCGACAGCTTCTTTATTCCTTATAAAATATGTTTTGTCATTTTCGTCACTTTCTTGATCATCTTCTACGTTCGGATTTTCAATAAATTTCTCAATAATTTCTGAATCAGTTAAATTATTCTTTTTTTGACTTCCTCCAGTGGCGGCTCGTGGAGAAAAATTTTGGGTAGGCCAGCAATAATTTACGAATAGATAAAAAATGCGGAAGGTGTGAATATTTTCTTGAGTTATTTATATTTTCTTATGTTTTTTTGTATTAATAACAGTTCAAGTGAAGATAGACGATCTTGGGGCATTGTAGCAATAGCAATACCGAGCGCTTAAACTATTTTTGCAATAATAAAAATACACTACAAAGTGCAAAATACCGCTTAATTTGAGATAAATTTTCATTTTTGTCATCTAGTAAGCTTTAAAATGCTGCTCGCGTGTGTCCGATAAGAAAAACTGTTTATCGGGTGGTATCATATAACTGCAGGTATCTGGTAGGCCCGTGCCTAAGCGCACGGTATTGAAGCTATAGTATCTGGCGTCATGGTCCTATACTGTTACATTGCGCTATATGGACCAATAGGCCAGTGCCTACGCTATAATGCTTTAAAGCAGATATAAATAAAAATATAAAACGCGATCGTTTTTGCAGCTGTAATTGCAATTTTAAATGTAAATAATGAAAAATAACAAAAATTAATTGTTTGCTATATTAAAATATTAATTATATTACACATAAAGAAAATGTTATTTATGTACATTAAATTTTGAGTAGCCAGGCCTACCTTGCTTGTTCTGTAAAACCGTCACTGACTTCCTCCATTTACACACTTTTCTATTTCAGCTTGTAAACATTATTTTGCATTCTATTCTTTTTTCCGCAATCCAAACATTTTTCTATAATCCGAAAATTTTATTAGTTTTGTTCGCATTATAAACTATTCGTGCAAACTACTGAGGTTTTTTTTTGTTCGGATTACTGGATGGTCGGATTAGCGTGTGTTCGGATTACCGAGACTGTACTGTAGTTAATTTCTTTTGTAATTGCATTTATTTTCCTTAATATTCCTAGTGTATCTTTCTCAAAGCAACCCCAAATCATCATAGAGCATCCACCGATTTTCAAAGTTTGCTGAAAATTACCTACCTTTTTGTCATATCATGACCAAATGCGACCATCTGATTCATTACAATTTGATCATGTAATAAACCGCCATTCCTCTACAGTCTATTTAACATGGCTTTTTGCAAAATTTAAACTTTTTTTTGTGTATGTCTCTTAACAACGGTTCTCTTATTTTAGTTTTAGCTATCATATCAATTTATTTTAAACAATTACAAACAGTATCATTATAGACAGTAATCCTGAGTTTTTCTAATGGTATTATTGGCCTCTGCTGCACTTTCTAATTAACCTGTGTATAATTCTGTTTGATTAGAGTTCAAGCTTCTGCGATTTAATTACTTTAAGTTTTTTTTATATTTTCGGATAACCTCTATTGAAACAGCATATTTATTCGTGATTTTTCCAACAGACATACCCATTCCAATAAATGCAGCAATGCGTCTCTTAAATCTTCTTGAATTTATTACTTTAGGCATTTTTACTTTCAATTAAAGAAAAATTGATGTAAAAATAATTTATACATCATTAAGTTACGAAGCTAAATTAAAAAAAATAACGTTTTACGTTATTGTTCTCAATACTAAACACATTATCGATACTTGCAAAACTGTTAATACAAAATTAAATCTTAACATTATGAAATTTCTTCTTGAAATAGTTTTTCTTGTAAATAAGTGCAAGGTAATCATCGTCATCATGCGTAAAACTGTAATAATTACAATTATTATAGAGATATGCATAGATATAGTTATAGATTCTAGGAGTAATTGGAATTATATTTCAATTACCAATGAAAATGTATTTTTTTAATAAACAGTCATTATAATGTACATACATTATATATTTGGGGAAGGCATCGTTAAAGATTGTTGTGGTAGGTAAACAAGCCCTTATAGTATTATTTAACTCATAGACGAATTGTAAGGGTTCAAGACTCATGTAGAATCCATATTCATTTTTAGCTCGGCTGAATGTAAATTGACGAAATATTATAAATTTTTTAAATTTTGCTTAATTCTTTTTATTAATAAATTGTGTTATTAGCAATAACATCACTTTAAGGTGGCAAATATCAATGTTATTTGGCCATAAGAACTACTGTCGATTAAAAACAGAGTACAGATGACATATCGTGCTGTAGTTTATGACATGATATTATTTCAACTGTTGTTGATAATGTGTTACAATTAGAGGTAAAAAGCATTTTTAATTATTACACAAATAAATAAACAAAATAGGCCTGTAGAACGATCTAGTCGTTTAGTTATTGTAATAAAAATAGTAAAGTAATCATGCTGTATTTGCAATATGTCATTACAGAAGATATGTAGGGAAGAATACATTTTGAAAATCTGTTATTAATGCCTCTAGTAACAACATTTTTCGTCAGTCTTCTAATGCCTATGTTACTAATGTAATTTGTAATTTTTAAAATGTTTCCTAGATGGCGCGTGCTTAACACATTCAGTTTGTGTTATTTTCTAACAACTCTCTTTTGAAAGCGCTGTACAAAATTTGAAGGAGCTGGAAGAAAGTATTGTCTTATCTATGTATATCGTGTAAATTGTAAACATAAGAAGTGATAATAACGTGTCTATATTATACCACAATACCAATCTTACAGTTTTGTCACCTTTTTAAAAACTAAAAATGTGTAGGTATTTTACCCATTAATCATCTCAAAGCTTTATGAGTTAATTATTATGTGCCAATTTCTTCAAAAATATTTAAAATATAATTGATAATATTAATGAAAATTTCACAGTGACTACGGTCGACAGGTTGTCAGGTAATTGATCTCGTTATCCGTTCATCTTGTTATCATTTCAAGATTTGTTTTTGTATTAAGTTTTTATAAATTTTTTGGGTTGACAAATATGTTTTAATTGTTTGGTTTGGTCGCATAGTTTGCAAAAAACCGTCGACAATAATAATACTGATAATAATAGTATATTATTTAACGAGCATATAATGTCAGTCAGTTACACTCGCCTACGGCTCGCGTATAAACTTCATTCTCGTGAATTATAGCCATTATGTATGAGTCAAATACGACGTTTTATCTACGACTCTAAATAAAAAATTTCATGTTTACAAATTTTTATTTATTAAAAATTTTATTTATTTACAATTTAAATAGAATTTTGACGGCCAAAATAGCGATTTCGGCACCTGTCAAAGTCGATGTAAATCCGTAATCATCCCGGTCATCTTTGAATGTTTCGAAATTTTTTTTGGACATGCAATTTAGAGAAAATTTTTCAAAATCGATATTTTCAAAAATTTTGCACTTTTTTTTCAATTTCGAAAATTAATTTTTAAAATTATTAAATTACATTTTCTTTAATAATGCATCGGCTTATTAATTTTAACGCGTTCTTCATTCCCGATACGCAAAAAGTATGATCACTTTATGACTTTTAACGAGAAACTTTATGGATAAATGGATAGCTCTGCTAACGACATACCGCGTTCGAATCCCGGTGAAAGCGATTTTTTTTTTTTCTAAAAGAATTTGCAAAGATTATTCGTGGTTTCCGAATATTATACTCCTTTAACAATCTCATAAGTAAATTACTTATTTGTCGTTTGTAATACCGGCCCTAAGGCAATTTGCCCAATTTAATGCTCCGTAATTTTTATCTCTAAAAACCCAAACAAGTTTCGCAGTAGTAGTAATTATTAAAACACCGATATGACATTAGTTCGGCATTTTAAATTATAAATAATTTTCATAATCCACTGGTACCAGTAGATGTACCAGTCGTAGAAAAGCTATTGTAATTTACTAATAACCATTTTATGATGAATAACAAAATAAGTCACCATCAATAGTTTATATATTCTGTACTTACTAATAAAATTTAAAAATTTCAAGATGCTCCGCTTTTTTATTAAACTTTTTTAATTAAAATAATAACCAAAATATATATATATATAAATTATTAACCAATGCAGTAATATTAATTATCGCAAGTTTTCAAACTTGAAATGTTTATAAAAAGTAAACATCTGAAGGTTGAATTCTTTCACCGGCACCGATTGTCAATTTGAGCAAATTTGTACTCAAAACTACTTTCTAAATATGTAAGCGGCAAAAAAAAGCACGAACTAATGTAGACGTCGGTAAGTTTTGCCGCTCGCATTGTATTACGATCTATTGATGACAGAGTCATCTACTAGTAGCGCTTGATAATAATTCATACTTTTTGCCACCTTAACTGATAATATTTGAATTGAAATTTGTATGTATCATTTTTCTTTCTATATCAGTAATATTTGGATTGGTCATTAGTTTTTATTGAAGAGAACACAAAATTATAAATAAAAACTATTGTTAAATTATGTTTGCCATGTCAGCAACAACAATAAAGTACGAGTATATTTCTTTTGATTTTTTTATATTACTATCGCATACAACTTAACAATACCCGCACTTGAGGTAAAATATTTTCTACCTTATTACAAAAATCTTTAATGTAACGTACTTATATACATTTTATTTCAAATTAAAAATTATTTTCTATACGTTTCGAAAGAAGTAATACAACTACTTGACGTTTGTTGATAGCTCTTATAATGAAACTGCTGCTTTCTTCCCGTTTCTGTAGGTACTTGTAAATAATGGGTGTTACGTAACTAAAAAAGAAAAAATAATTCTTTTTTTCAATTGCGCAATGTACATGATGTACTCGTTTAATCAAAAACTCAAATTTTATTTTCGGGTGATATAAATTTGTTTACTTGGAACTTTTGAACTTCCGTTGTGAAATTTTAAAGGGAAATGATAAAAGGAAAATTAATAAATTTTATGTTAATCCGACAAAGATAATACAGTCAGTGTCAAATACAGATTCAGACGCTCCAGTTTAAAAAAGACGGCATTATAATAGTACCATGGATGTACATTTAAATCATCTCTGTTCGGAATTAGCATCTTCAACGGTTTTCTATTAATTTACGACCAATAGTATAATGTAAAAATTGTTTCAGTTTATTAAATTAATTTTAAAATTATAGAGCAAAAGCTCTCCGGAAAATAAAATAATATGAGTATTTTGGTTAAAAAAATCTAATTGATTAAATTCTTTGTTCTTAACGTTTACTTTTCGAATCTTTTTTAGTGGTTCTCCATCAACTTAAAATTTTTTATTGCAGCTTCCTTTAAGGATTCTTTTTCTTAACTGCCATTTTCAATCTTCCTTTAGTTTTTTCTTTAAAAGAAATCAAGTTTTAATATTAAAATCAATTACCACATTAAATAATTATAATTGAATAGAAAAAGTAAGCTTAATTTTAATTACGATTTATTAATAAGCTTATTTTACCATTTTATTCAAGAAAATATACTAGCATGAAATTTGTTTGAAATGTTCGTGTAAATTGTTTCCAGAAATTTAAAAATTACATGGATAGATCTTGTAGTTGAGATAAAGCGACTGCGAGCATGCAACTTGACAAAGTTGCTAGGAAATATCTAGTCAATCTAAAATAATTTGATTAACTATTTACATAGAACTTATTTTTATATCTAATCATTTATTGTAATTTATTAGAAAGTGATAATTAATTGATCATCTATTAAATAAAAAACTTTACACAAACATTTCAATTTAATTTATAAAACATGTTTCGAATTATTTTTTCCACATAAAATATTTGTGTTATTCCAACTAAATCAAAATAAAAATGTAAGTATATCACAAAGGTAGAAGTTGCACGTGTTCTTAGTTATTCTATAGGAAGCACTTCTGAAAAATTAATTTTAATCATAAGATGTATGGTGTAATTTTAAAATTGGCAAATCTTTTATGTATTTGAAAATTTTAGTGTACGTTTTGAATAAAGATGGAGTCAATGACATGTAACACATACCTATGTAGATATTACAAACAATTTGGTAGCTTATGTAGAAGCTACATAACGTATGATAAAATTACATTATAAGTTTTACTTTATTATTTTCCATTACGTCGTTAAAAATATAATATTCTTTTGTGATAACAAATTTTATTTTGTGGATTAATATTAACGATGTTTGCTCGATGTTATAAAGTATAGGTTTTGCGTGAATATAATAATAGGGGTTTCCATATTTCTTGAAGTTTTTGTAAACAAGGAGACATTACAAAATGTAATTAAGGGATGTATGGGTGAGTAGGATCTGTGCGATTAATTCTGAAGTATGTGGTATAAACCAGTGTGACCAACTGCTAATTACCATCGCCAAAGTGGGTTGCGACAGAATGGACATTAATAAACGGTCGTCTCAACTATGCTTGCAGGCGGATCTACATGCAAAACGCAAAATTTGCAATTCCGGTAGACGTAATTTATTAAAAGTTGAGTGAACTAAAAAGAGATAATTATCTTTGAAAGTGCAATCAAGTCTGATGATACGAAACATTTCGGGCAAGTTGGCTATACTTTTCTTTTACTAGCAAAACTTGATTCGATTACAATAATGAACGAATTACATGTAAACTGTCGATTACTAACCATTAGAGTCACACAGAAACTATTAATATATTATACGCAACATTTTATGTTTACCCGTAGAGGTCATAAAAAAAGCTAGAAAAAATTAAATGTCACATACAAAATCAACAATGATTAAAGTAACAAGTGCACTTTATCTGTAATTGCACGAAAAGCGTTTATAGTCATTTTACATTATAATCGTTCGGGAGATTGAGGTAAAAACATGTGACGTTATTTCGTGAAAATTACGTTTTCACCAAGCTGGATGTAAAGCGTAAGGTATGTTATTGTGTCCTGGTTATCTTTTTGTACATGTTTTACAATGCTACGTGATATTACTTTATGGTAGTGTTTAACTATTCGTTACGTAATTAAGTTCTAAATTTTAAAAGCGCACCAGAAAAAGAAAATCTGAAGTCAACCGTAGCATTAAAAATTCATTAAGTCATAATTATTTAATTTCCAGACGAAAAGAAATGCAGCATTCAAAATTTAAATAATTTCGCCATATTGTCGAATTTCTAACAAAATTACATTTCTAAAGATTGTCAAATTTTCTAAAGTTGCTGAAGGTGACAAGCTTTTATATAAGTTTTCATTTACAGAAAACCAGAATTAAGCCATTTTATACAAGATTCCACTTCACATTTTTGCGACCTGCATACTAATTTGTACGAATAGCTTACCGGATTTAAATAAAGCGTAATACATTTTAAAATCAATTTTTAATTTCGAAATACTGTAAACAAAATTTAATGGGATCGATTGCTAGCTATCGAAATTGACGATGAGTATGAAATTTTTTTTATATTCAAAAACTGCATTGGTAAGTGCTATCTCGACTAAGTAAATATTTTATAATTTTTTAATTAGGTGTAAATATTAAATTTAGTTTGAATTAAAATTTAGTTGGATAACTGAAAAATTAAACCAATCAGAAGAAGAAACCGAAAAGAGGGGGGTCGAAAAATTAATCTGTAAAATTTTCTAAAAGTCAAAATGATGCCACTAAAATAAATAATGTGAATAAATAAAAAAGTATAAAATAAACAGAAAAAATTAATAAAAAAAATTAATGCGTATAATTATCAATCAGAAGAAGAAACCGAAAAGAGGGGGGTCGAAAAATTAATCTGTAAAATTTTGTAACAGTCAAAATAATGCCACAAAAATAAATAATAAGGGTATTCATGTCACGTTGTACTTTTGTCGTAAACGTTGTAGATTTGAGTTTCGTAGAATTTTTAATACAAATTTAGTTTACGAAGTTTACGCAGGTAGAAACCGTCGTACTTTATATAGATGTCGTAGTTTCGTAAATTTAACCTATAAATTATTTGATAATTTAACCTCTAAAATTATTAAATCAAGAATAACCTTTTCAACAAGAAAATTTAATAATTTCTTTTTTTCACTTCTATTTAGCATTATAAAAGCATAAACAACAAAAATGTCAAATAAATATAACCTCAAATGAATTTAACCTCAAATAAATATAACCTACAAATACAAGTACGAAAGAATTACGAAACATTTAAGGGAGTGTGTTCATATCACACAATTCTACGAAGTTTACAAAGTACGACATCTACGAACTTACGAAGTGACATGAATACCCTTAATATGAATAAATACAAAAGCATAAAATAAACAGAAAAAATTAATAAAAAATATTAATGCGTACAATTATTATTAACGTCAATACAAATAATTATTTAAATGATTAAACTTTTTTACTTTTAAATCTACGTAAATTTAATTTTGCATGTTTAAATTATAAACGGACACGAAAGAAATATTGAATTAAATTATATTATTATAACTCTCGACTTATTAATTTTGTTTATTTGTTGAAACCTAAAAAACTGTTTTATTGGAATGCTCTTTTAGTAAAATATTTACTATTTGGCTATAGTCGTAGATCAACTAAAATTAATCAAACTATGGATAAATTTGTGTATCCACTATTGGGATAAATTTGTGTATCCACTATTTGTATCTAACTCTTTATTATTTTATAATTAATTAAATAGACTTTTCTGTATGACAGACGTAACTTTATTTATTTTTTGACTTTTACTTTTTGTTATCTTTTTTTATCCAAAAAATACTAGATTAAAAATATAAAATTTATAAACAATAAATCTTATTACTAACATACATGGATAAAAATGCAACAATTGAATGAACTTAAAAATATAAAATTTGTGGTAATAACCGCCACAAAACTATAAAAGTGAAAAAAAGTATTAATTCTTTTTTATTTACAATGATGTGATCTCGCCGGCAGATCAACGTTGTACCGAAGTTCTACGTTGGAATGGTTGCTTGTTCCAAATAAAAACCATTTATGCTTTTTCCATGACATGAAAGTTTTGGTCCTATAAAATACGCGAGCCGACTAACAGGTTGAATTTTATCTTTTTTCACAGAAACTACAAAAATTTAAAACTTATAATTGGTACTTTCTAATATGACTCCTTTGAGAACCCAATTATACTGGGATTTTAAAACCTAGTGGACGTTTAGGTGCACGTTACGAGTATATTATACTACCATGTGCGACTTTGTAAAGTAAATGTTGACTATTTAAGACAACTGACAGAACTATGAATACATATTCTATAACAAAACCTAGCGATTACATTACAACTATACCAAATATTAACAACTTAATGCGAACCACGCATATGAAAAATTTATCACAAAAACCTTTACATTCACAAACAGACACAACGCAAAACAAACATAATAGAAATATACCTTTTGCAAATGTGGTTAAACGTCAATCAAATATAATTTACTGAAGAAAAGACCAGACGGTTATATGTACTTAATGCAATTGAAGGATTAAGAATAAAATATATACTTATTAGTTGTATCCAGAATCTCAAAAAATCGGATTTGTCTTTATTTACATATTTATAACAAAAACACCCATAGTTGTATTAGAAGAAAATCAATTAAATGGTAATAACATAAAATAATAATACATTCAGACTATTCACTGCATCTAAAAAATTTATTATTATATATGGTAACCTTCCCGTAATAACAAATGATATCCTTGAGTCCACTTTAAATAACCTTAAATTTAAAACAGTCTCATCTATCTACTTCATAAATGCAGGAATAAACGAACCTGAGTTTAGACATATTAAGTATTATTATCTGCTTTCGGAGATTTGTTTGTATTATTCCAGATAATGATTTTTATATTCTAGGAACCATCATCATTAATTTAGAAGGAAATAATTATAATGTATTTCTATGTAGTATATCTGAATCAAAATATTTCAAATGTGGCTAAATCATGTGTCTTCGAAATGTTCATTAAATCTACGCGAAATAATAGATATTGTAGATGTACAGTCTATATAGTACATCAACTGGAAAACTTGATTTCTAAAATTATAAATAATATTCATCGAACTACTAATATTTCACTTTATTCCAATGAACAAGTTTTGGAATATTCAGTTGAAGTAATGCCATTTCTACCTCTATGTATTGCCTACTTACGTGAAAACTTTTTTTAAAAAATGGTAAAAAAAATTTTAAACAAAATTTTGAAAGATCTCTCTTCAATTCAGAACTAGATAAAGTTCAATTTGAGATTGAGCGATGGTTAGATCAATTGTTGATGAGTTATTTGCTAAGAAATTAAAATGTGTAAATTTGGCCGTCATTTAAAATATTAAGATTATAATCATTTAAAATGTTTTCAATTAACTCTTCAATTCAATTAACTGCTACATATTTTATCGCTTCGCCAATGGTTAGTATGAACATTAAGGTTTCCAAGTAAAATGAAAGATGAAGGTAATTGAGAGATTAGTCTCGTAATATCTTTCTTTTCGACAGCTTGGCTGTTTGGTAATAATACGTTGCAAATTGTAATTTTTTGGGGTGTGTATAAAGTAATAGCTTAAGATTCTAAATTTGTAATTAGTGTAATTTTTTCCGAGTGTAATTTTTCATTTATAAAGGTCACGATACCCCCACTAGCGTGGTTAGTTTATGTTATTTCTATATAATTTTCAGTTTTGTAATTAGAGATTATGATAGGTTTAACATTGGTTTCGTAGATATACACAGTGCTACCGAATTAAAGTCAACAAACAGACGTCTATCATGGATAAATTACATCCATATTATATATGTATTAAGTATTATGTACATTAAAAGTATAAATACATCTACATTTCTAAATAATAACATGTTAAAATATATCAAACATACTAATCACATGATGTGACAGTAAATTCTTTGGGAAAACACTATTGCAATAAATTTAACACAGAAGAGTAAAATTTAATGTTCTTAAGAAATTTTCAACAATTTTCAAAGTTATAAATATTACATATAAATTACGAGAGTACAGAAACATACAACACAGCAATAGGCCTAAATAAACAAACACTAATGAACAATAAAACTATTTAACCTTATATGGAAAAAAACATGTATTTCTTAGCCGATGACGTGACTCCTTTCGTAAGTTACATGATTATTTTCCTTCTTCTGAAATCTGGAAGATGCCGTACCGATATTGATAGTTACAGACTAATATTCTTAACAAGTTGTCTCTACAAATTATTGCAAAAATTGTAAATAAACGCTTGATAGAAATTTTAGAATTCGAAAATCTCTTTGAACTATATCGGTGGCTTTAGAAAGAATTATTCGATCATCAATAATATAAAAAATTTTGAAAATCCCATATTAAATAGTTTTGCTAAAGGCGAATAAATATTGGCTGTTTTTAGACATTGAAAGATATTGATTGAACATACAATAACCTTATTTGTCAAAATTTTTGTTGATTTTTAACGTAATTTTTTCAAAATTCTTAGTCGGTATTTAAAGATTTTTTGTCATTTTTCATTTTTATTTGTCTTGTTTATTCAAATATTCTAAGTCCAAACCTGCTAAATGTAAATTATAGTCGTTTTTTTGTTTCTAAAATATTATTTTTCAATGTGAGTATGTATTCTTTACTTAACAGTTAAAATTCAAAAGTTAAAAGTTACAAAAGTTATTATTTTTTATACTATAAATTGGTATCTAACCATAAACGTTAAAAAAAGTGTTTCAGCCTAAATTTTAACAATTTTTACAATAATAAAAATCAAATTATTATGGATTGTCGTCATGGATACCTTAACGTTCAAGAAAAACCGAATTTTGATCGTTTCTGCCCAAAAAAGTATAATTATTGGATCAATTGAAAATGCATAATTTCAAAGAGAGGAAAATCAAAAATTTTTATGAAAAATAAATAGAATATCATTTTGAATACACAAATAATATTATTTTTATTCAAACAAAAAATTATAAATGAAAAAGATTATAAAAATTATAAAATATATTCAGAAAATTGTCCTCTTTCCTATAGTGCAAACGAAAAGTTTGAAATCGTGGGGTGGATTAACTGACAGTAACCTAAAACGTTTATTTATTTTTTAAAGGGCTAAAAATATGTTCAGATAATTAAAATATTTATTTACAAACCTTAATGCGCTATTAGAAGCCTCCTGGATAAAAAAACACAAAACTTTTAAACTGCACTATAACTGACACGCCAGTCGTACTGGGACGTTTTTGTCCGGTTGACAAATTTATATCACTGTAACTCAAGAACTAACTGGCAGAAGAAGGCTAGATAACACTTGCAAGAAACCACCTGTACTAAGTTTTTTTTAGATAGAAAACCAGCGCCCTTATCCTTTTCGATTTATTTGGAATTCACAAGTGAAATTTCGGTTAGGACGAAATCGTCCCAGTGGGACCGCGTAGGGTTAAGAACTACATAATCAATCTTTATAATATATCGGATGAACTCCAAAATTTACAAGACTACTGAACATATTCATACATATACAGATTGTTCATATAAGTTTACAACAGTCGTTATTCTAAAATTTTTATTTTTGTATTATATTATGTAGTATATTGTTTTTTATTATATTATATTATTACTATAATTACTAAATCGCTATTTATTCCAATATATAAATCGGGTAACCGCAGTAATATTAAAAATTATAGTGTGGTCTGAATACATTCTTTAGAATCTATTGTGTCACTATGTTGCCATTATGAATCATAGTAAAGTCTCCATAATTAATAACAAACACAGATTTGTGCTTGGACGTTCCACCTACACTAATTATCCCTTTTTTTTTCTAGTTTTGTTTCTTCTACTATGGAGAGGGTTTAAGACGGGAGAGATCGCTAAAGACGATAACTATCGAAAATATAAAAAATTTTATAATATTACTATGTAATTTTTACATATCCATCATTTTTGTAGTGCATTGTAATTACTTTTCTACGATTTTCGATTGAAATTGAAAACATTATAATAAATGATGGATCTACTTCTTGACATATAGAACCAACAATTGATAAAACTGTCACAAAATCAAAAATTTTCAATATTAAAAAATCAAAGTTTTAGTTAAAAAGCTCCATATAATCATAAAATCATGAAAAACTAATGACAAAATATCAAAAAGAAAAAAAAATTTTTTTTTAAAGAAAAAAATTTTTTTTCTTTGAAAAAAAAAAAAAAAAAAAAGAAAGATTCCGTGAACACATTTCAACTAAAGAAATTTTCACATACATAAAGTTTACTACATACCTACTTAATATACAAATAGGTATGTACATACGCAATACACACATACATAGTATACAGTAACAATTTTGGGAAATGTTGATTTTCAGTTTCTTTCAATTTTTCAATTAAAAAATTTCTTCTTTAGTTTTTTGCACGATTGTAATACCGTTTTATGCTAGTATACATAATTATGATAACGTAAAAAGTTTAAAACATATTAAACTACAATTTTCTGTGTGAACTTTGCATTGAATTGCAAATATATTTTGCAATACCACCTGTAAGTAAGTATTATTGTGAATTTCAAATTACTTCGACATTTTCAAACAAACAAGGTGACAAAATATGCAAATTTGTTTCGGCTTTAAAAGGAACTTTAAATAAAATTAATTTTGTAATTTCCAAGAGCTAATAGCGTTTTCTTATATATTCGTGATAAATAATGTAGCAATATTATAATACAATAAAGTACAACGTGTATTTGTAATTTGTTTCTACTCATTTCATTAATTCTTGACATTGAAAATATTAACGGCATGTAGCATGAAACATGTGATAAATTTTGAACGAGTTACAAAACCAATTTCAACCTACTTATCGATATATTTCATTTGTTTTTAACTTAGCTAAACAAAACGTTGAAAGTAATTAATTTAACCTTTAGGAATTTTGGTATGGTCATTGTGACAAAGCAAAATCTATTTTCTTAGTCATCTAAGATCCATTTAAATGTATCCTTATGTACATTACAAATTCCCACGCAGAACAGTCACAGTAAATACTATTATAAAAAATTTATACTGAATATTCTTAGAACCTAGAAAATATTGATGTTATTAAAATATATTTTCTAATTTAAATGTATGAATAATTATATTGGTTTATATTATTGAACAGCTTTTTTAACCTATTGATTACCAGTGTAAACGAAAGTTTAAATGTATTAGGAAGTAAATGGAACAGGGGTCGGCGCTCGAAGTGTTACCAATTAAAAATGATGTAACTTTGTAGTTTTTATTTTTATTTATTTGAAAACTTGAGTATATTGTAAATATATTTTAAATTTTAAGAAAAACATCTTATTGTGTGATGGAGCCACCTTTAATGCGAATAATAGCATTAAGTCTGTCCGAAAAGGCTTAACACGCTGCACGTTAGTGGCGAGCTTGAAAATTTGGTCTTTTCTGATGAAAAAATTTTTACGGTACAACAATCTGTATAGGTTACAATGCAAATCATGAGACAATTTAGACCAGCAAATTTTCACCAATCATTTTCATTGAACAATGCGTAAAGATAAATCAAGAAATCTACCGCGAAGAAATTTTAACTGCGAATTACTTGTCTGTATTATACTTGTTTATCTTGAAGAAAGAGAGGTATCAAGTCGTCGGTGTCAACAAAAAATAAAAAATTATGACGCCACAATATTCTAAATAAACCAACAACTTGAAGAATATAACTTGAAGAATATGTATTTACTACCTTTTAAATTAAAGTGGTATGTCTAAAGACTGATAATTTTATTAATTTATTATAGAATAATTATATTTATATAATTATATTTTATATTAATATTATATTTATATAATTATTATACATATGGTAATGGTATTTTCATAGAAAAATTCCACACACTAATTCTTGCTCGGGTAACCCTGGTGTGCGGAAGCAGTTGGGAATTTTCAAAGGTCGAGAGTTCTTAGTTTCTAAATCAATCGTAAAAAAAATTTTCAATCCAAAAAATAAATAATATTCCAAGAAAATGTTTTCAAAAATAAATATAATTCCAATTTTAAAGTATTATTCTTTAAAGGGATCGTGGTTTTGATTCCGACCTTATCCAAATCGCCCGCTTATCAATAGCACCATTCATTCCTACGAATGCAAATTTTAAACTTTTCAATTTTAAACAACTCAAATCCAATTTTTAATTTCAACTTCTCTTCTTCTAATTTATCAACAATTCAAATCTACCGCTCAGTAGCCACTTAATATAAAAATTATCCAAAAATCCATATATCAAAATTTCAAAAATAACGCAATAATGTACACGCATTAAATCATTTTATTTAAATCAAACATTATAACTCACAATTATAATAATACGCATCAAAAATCAAATTTCAGCGGGCATACAAAATTTTGCACCCGCTGTCGGTCATAGTTGACCAAAAAAGCCATTATCTCTATTTTTTCTCTCCAACATGCCTTTTACCAATGAGCAAGATCACATCAAGTGGACCCCACATTTTCCACTTGATTATCGAATTTTGATACTAGTATTTTTTCATGAAGTAGTCACTATCAACAATTAATCCCCAAAACAGTTTTTAAAAATTTTCATTTTAACAACAATTTTTTCGTTAATGAAAATTTTTATGACTTTTAGTTAAAAAGTCGATAATTAAAAACTATTAGAGATATTTCAATAAAACTTTCAGAATTTATAGTTCAATACTTCAGATTAATTGTTGATAGTGACTACTTCATGAAAAAATACTAATATCAAAATTCGATGATTAAGTGGAAAATGGGAAGTCCACTTGACGTGATCTTGTTCCAAATCAAACTTTTAAAAATGAAATTAACAAATTTTCACAATTTAGTTCGACACGGTGGGTCGAAATATTTTGTTTCACGACAATATGTATGAACATGTATAACGTACAAAGCAAAAGTTGCTAAAATTGTAATTATATAGAAATCAAACACTTTTTTACCGATCTGAAATTATTAGCTGCTATTTGAGAAGCGTTTTATTGGTTGACAAGGTATATCACATTAATTATTAGGTTTATTTTCTGCTGATACTATCTTTTTAGTAATTTTGTTTTTCAAAATATACTACAAAAGGGGATATCTATTATCGTTTTGTCATCCACGGATCTACATAGAAACTAACGTAGTAAAAGCTTGACATCTCAGATGAAAACCAAAGCTTCAATAAGTGGTTGTCTGCCTTTTAACAGCATTAAAAAATTAATTTACAACTGTTTTTTTACGTCCATAGTTTTTAGCTTATTCTCCTAATTTTGTCTTGCAAATTCTCGCATTTAGAGAGTAAGGAGTGAATGGAATATCCTTCTGCATTAACAAATGAATAACCCTTTAGATAAATAAATTTAGTTAAAGCTTCTTATATAAAACTGGTTTTGGATCTTTAGGAATTCCAAACTCTAAACGTATAACTAACCTGGGCCCCATAACATTTTATTATTTTGGATTTTATATTTTTGTCTTGTTTACTACATTTTACTTTACGTTTACTACATTACTTCCAATTCTGTCAAAATCTAACGGATCTGATTTTTATTAATATTTCAATTTTAGTTTTTATTAGCCCTCCAAACAATACTTAGCACATCAAGCAATCCCTGTAATTAAAATTTCTTTTTTTTAGCGCAGCCTGCAAAAATAAAACAGTTTAGGGTGACTTTTTAAACCTTTGTTGCATTTTCGATGAAAATATTAATTATGAAATTTTGGAAACTATTGATATGTAAATATTATATGTAACTTATCCACAAATCAATCGAATAGACAAGATTTCTTAGATAAAAATTCGTTCTTATTGAAATATTGCACGATGAAGATTTATTATACTGGTTTTCGTTATACTCCGATTCATAGGTATAAGGCATAACAAAATCGTGCGTATCAATACCAAAACATTTCAATAGTACCTTTAAAGCTATTATTTGCATGAATGCCATAAACTTTCATAATATTTCTATTAAATACAAGAAATATGAGAATTTGTCGAGTACCTACTGAATATATTATTATTGCGAACTGTTTCCACGTCAACCTGATCAGTTAAAGGTAATGGTATTCGAAAAGTTACAGAATCTGTAAACACTCGAGCATATTATAAATTATTTATTATTAAATATACACTAAACGTAATATTACTTAAAAGCTTTCATTCTTATTTTTATTTATTAAAATGTTTATTATAGTATAATAATTATTTAAATTTAACTTTTAATGAAAAGCAAAAGTTGAACACAAAAGATGTTTTTTGTTTAAATTTGCTAATATTAATTAGACTATGTAATATAATTAAAAAATAAGCTGGATATTTTCAGTCATTTAGATATTTTAAATTTTTGATTTAAAAATCAAAGCACTGACTGCCATTTCTGACGCAATATTATTTTTTCTTTTGAAGTCTTCACAATCTATTTCACGAGGTGGAATATTTCTCTATTGAAAACACTTTTTTCCTTCGGTTTTTAGATTAGAACAATGAAGTTGATGTAACCATACGTAGAACTTCTACACGGCTGCTTTGTTTTTAAAATATGCTATATTATTATAATACTTGAGTAATTTAATTTCTGAAATCGACTTGAAAGTCTTAGAGATAATACATTCTATAGGATTTAAAATATAATATTAAAAAATGAGTTTCACAAGACAAATTTTTGTCACTTTCATCGAAATTAAAAAAGAACTGTTTCTATAAATAAGCTTTTTTTATTTTCCAATTTTTGTGTCTTAAAATAAACAAATCTCTTTTTTTTAACATTATAGCCAATTTAGGAAATTATGTATTTATATTGTAGTGATTGCTAACTTTGACATTAATATTCCTAATTCGAAAGTTTTGGTCAATTTATACCACTTTTGTACCTAAAAAGTAAAAATAGATTATAGAGGTTGTGTTGTTTAAAGTTTGACAATATTAATGTTTCCGACCTTTCAAAATAAAATGTTCCGTATGGAAAAGAAAACATTTTTGATGTTAGAGTACATTTCATAATAACTTGATAAAAAACAACAAAGAAAAAAAGAAGAAAAGAAACTTCACTTAGTTTTGCATTAATAATCTATTTGAGTAGAAATATAAGGTTTCTGGCAGTTTTGTTCAAAGTTTATTTATTCGCAATTTTATTTGTTGATTATTTGACTGACGAATTAATAAAATTATCTGCTATATTATTGAAGTAAAATTTTAATTTAGTTTTGTATTAGTAGGTATCAAGAGATCTCTGAAGGTTTTGGAAATATATTACGTAAAACAAAAATAATTTAATAAAACACTGTACAGTGCTCTTATCCGATGGTATCTGAACAATTAGGCACATAAGTTGTAGAGAAGAAGGTTGAATTTTTAATATAAGGTTATTACATTACAATTACAGGCATTACATTGTATCTGGATTGGCGCAGTTAATAACTTAAAATTTGAAACAAGAAATTTATGTGTTAATTTTGATGCATGGTAGCTTTTTAATTGTTAAATTGATGCATTAAACCTGTCTGGTTAACAATTATAGCAAATAAGGATTAGAGCAATAAAATATTGTGATCCACCTAAAACTACATACATAATAAATTTATTATCGAAAGCTGCACTTCAACCTTTATCTCACAAAAGCGTTAGAAATTATTATCAGCAATTCAAATAAAAAAGAATTGAACCAGACAAAACCGTAAATTCTCTGTCGATATTCTAATGTAACGTAGTATAGAAATATTGTAAATTTGTTTCTGCAATAGTTTCCGTCGAATACACGTTATTCAAATATATTGCCCATTCAAATATAAAATTTCCTATGCTATATTATTTTTAATTTGCATTTAATATTTAATTTATGTTACGTTTATGTACATTGAAATTCATGAAAATAAAATAAATAAAATAAAGCTGACTGTTTAAACTAGAACAATAAAATTCAATTTGGGTTTATTTTAAAAATGCTTAATATATATATAACAATATGATGAAAGTAAACAATAGATTTTATAAAAATGTGTGATTAATTGAATGTGCATTGTGCTTTCGAAGCAATCTACTTGCAGCTACTAAGCCTCATTTGGTTAAAGCAGTCTGGAGTAATGTTGGACTTTTCTAAAACTGTTTACTTACAACTTGAACAATTTTAAGTATATTATGTACATAAGCGGTTACTCATTTATTGAAACGTAGACAATTTAATGATTGTAATTTTGAATCAATTACAATTGCAGTAGAAGTTGAAAAATTATATTATAATTATTCCAGAAAACTGCATTTGGCTTACTAATTATAGGGAGATCAACTATAAAGCAGACAATCTGAGCTGGTTTTCCATTTATCGATTACATTAAAGCCCGGTAGTATGTTTTTAAAAGAAGAATTTTGAATTAACAAATTGGATTTATTTTATTTTATTTCTAAGTATTAATTTTTTCTTAATTTTCCATGGGTAAAAATTATATCGTATTTTAGTTCTTATCTACACGAGAAGTGAAAAATATCCTAAAGCATAAAATTGAAATTAATAACTTCTAAATGAAATGTAAAACTAGAAGTTGTTTCGCAATAAAGTTACTAATTTCTTGATATTGCTTAAAATATTGATTATACAGGTTGCGTTTTAAAACAAAATTACATTACGTTTTAAATCATAATAATTAAGAAGAATTTGGTAAACAATTGTTAAATTATAAAAGGCCCATTAAAATGAAAAAGGTGAGGTTGTTTTTCACCTTAAGTATTCCGAAGTGCTAATACCCGTAATTAAGCAAATATCTAATGCAATTTATTAGTGTAAAGAATTGTTGGAAAGGAATTTTAATAGAATGTGAGAAAGAAACCTGTAATATATCAAGTTTCAGTTAAAATAAAATAATAAGTGATCTCATTTAATTAAAAATACTTTGGATTTTGGAATAGTAAAAATTAAAAAGTTTCTTTATTAAAATATTATTATTTTGGAAATGTCTAACAAAATTTAAAACAACATAAACAATATGGAAAAGCACCACTTTCAAACAAGAAATCAACAGTGAAGTTCTTGGTATAAAAATTTAGTAACTTCATTTTTTAGTTCATTAAATATTTGAATATGTTCATATAAAGAAAGTGGTTATTTGTGAATCTATTATCTTTCATGCAGAAGATAAGCGCAAACAGCCCTACTTCAAACTTTATTAGCCCTCAAGTTGTTTTCATGGAAAACTAAGACTGTTGTCTTTATCAAGTTGAAACTTTTCTAAAAAAATAAATTGTATTTCAAGTGCGACAGCTTTAAGATATACGGATTATTTTAAATCGCATTGCATAACATCGGGCTTTTGCGACGAATTGCTCTGCGCTTTGCTTCATTTTATGAATGTAATTTCCAAAGTGGAGTAGTGCAGGTATTTTTTAATGGGTAGGTATATTAAAGTTTTTACTAAAACGTACATACTTTATAAATAACAAAATTTTTAAACGACTACATTGTTGTTTTTTAACTTTGTTATTTCAATATTACTGGACTGCATTAAATTAAGTAAATTAATTGTCTTTTCCGTATATAAACAGCACAATTTGTTAATTAACAACGGTACAATTAAAGAATACGATCGATTCGTTACTTGAAAAGAAATGCGACGGTATTGTTGTGTAATGTAAATAATTAAATAAAGTTGTAGCGAAAAGGAAATTAAAAATGTATTTAATTAAGCTTGTTTCTAAGCTCAAATATTAAGGATTGATATTCGCTGAATAAATGTAATTATATATAAACTTATTCAATTATTAAAAAAACAAAGTAGTAGTCTTAACAAACTTTAATAAATATCTCTAAGCAGATAATTATTATGCCAGGGTAATGGCATGATGCGGTTCGATTTTCTTTGAAGTATAAATATTTGATTTTTTTAAAAACGTCAATCTACAATTTTAAGGTGTCAAAATAAATTTACGATTATTTAAAAAAATAAGGATTGAAATCTTTTAAAAGGAAAATTTTAAATCTATAAAATATAACCGCCTAAAAAATCTGTAGCTGCTGAACTGTATCTTTAGGTATTAACATTGAAGCAGATATATGAACATCTTATTTGCATAATATTACAAGAATAGCTACTTAAAGTGTCATTGGAATTATGACATGGAGACGCTATATCATATATCGGCATTAGACTGGAGATAGGCTCTAATATCTAATGCCGCATCGACCATAATTTGTCATTGCATTTCTTAAAGTAACACTGAAGTGTAGAACATTAATCACATTTTGACATGAATGTAATTCGCTTTATAATAAACATGCGACAAAAACTGCTACTTTCCTGCTAAAATAAAATGAAATTGTCGTTGCCGAAGTTTTTATGGAAATATAATAATTAGGTATATTTATGCCATCCTATCTACAATGCAAGTTTTTGTTTATTGTTCATGGTAATTTAAACAATTACATCTCCTTGTACATTTTTCAGTCAACCGATGTTAAAATTTAGCAATGACAGCTTAGTCACTTACTTGGGTGTTCTTGGTATAAAATTAAATTTATAAAAAGTTCAAGGCATAAGAAGCGCACAATCGATAGTCTAATCAGCGTTACCAATAAATTAGTAGATCCCTTAATCCATTTACCCCAGCTAAATCGTGAAATGTTTATTAAGTACAATTAACGACGCTCCCTTTTTTATTGACAATATATTTCGCGACATTATTTATAATCCGATTGGTTTTTTATTTATACATTTTAAAAGGTTTTTTAATTTTACTGAAATGTTATCTACAACTCCTGAATTCTGCCGTTGTATAAATTGTCACAAATTAATTTAAGCTTAAATTTAGGAAAACGCATGTATTAAATCGACTCGAGTTCGTTTAAGTACTACATAATACCTATTTATTTGTTCCTACTGTATAACTTCAAAATCAAAATAACAACTTTTTAATTAATTTAAAAACATTGTTTCAGATTGATCTTAAATGTATCAAGTTGATTAAATATTCAAATCATATTATCAATTTACTTCAGCGAACATTTTTCATCGGATCATTTTCATTGTCATATAACTATTGTCGCACCTTTCTAATTATCTTAAAATATATGTATATGTAGGTATATTAATTATGATAGATAAAACAGCCAATAACAATTATTAATATTCCTATATATTATGCAAAATAAAGCAATTAAATATTATACATCCTGCATGTGGATTAACGGTTTGGTTCCGTTGTTTATAATTCGTTGTAATTTATATTTTCAAAGGTTTTATAGTTTTATGACCATTTTGTTTGCCAATAGATATTTATAAATCAATACAGAGTTTAAAAAGAGCCTTAATGATTTTTCTAGCAAGGGAAGTTCGTGTGTTGTAATTCGGTTAGTTAACAAACCTTTTGCTCGTGTTGGCTGTTTAGTTTTTTAAGATAAAACTGTTTTTCATTTATACATAACATTCCACCCGATTTATTTTGAAGTATCTTTCCCTATTTGGGGTCAGCTTATGCAACCAACATCTTTTTACCTTTTTACCCAATTCATTATTTTGGAATAAAACTGTTAGATGTCAAAATTAATTTTTAATCTTTTCTTCCTATATTTCATTCAAAAATCTTAAAAATTACATGCAACATTGTTTGCATTGTAGTATAAAACAAGATTTTAATTTGTTAATAAAATTTAAATACAGGTACAATTATCACTGCTTTATTATTCACGCTAATTACCTTAATTACATACTGTAAACGTTAATTATATTTAGTTTAGTAATTACTATTTGTATATTACAAACTATAATTGAAAGCATTATATTATATTTCTAGCACTTTTTTCTTAAAGTGAAAAATAAGAAACAAGTAGTTTCATCTAACTTTGTTATTTCATTAAAATATTATGATGGCATCCTTATGTTTTTTTATTTGTAATAAAATTCATGTATAGCAAGTTTCAAACGTCATCATTATTTAACCTCTTCAATTTGTTTTCATCTTTTTTGATGAGGGAATCAGATATCTCTTGAAAGAAGTAATTGAAATAAAGTTGTCTAAACAGCTTATAAATTATATTATCAAATTTTGACATATTTTTTCATTGAATTTTGGTTTGATAACTTTATTTTGTTTCTGAATAACGAGAAACTAGGATGATACTTCTACTTTCACCTTAAAGGCAGAAGCAAGTGATATTCACAAAATGGTGATCCACTATAGAATAGATAATTTTATTGATCTATATAGTATGTAGCTGTATTTCATTGCAATCTACCCACACTAAAAAATAAACAAAAGTGAACAGAATCACAACTTGCTGGTCAGTGCATTGATTACTAATTCCAAGGTACCTGTTCCGATATAACGTGATCGGAATAATACCAATAATAATTGCAAACTCTCAAAAACAGAGAACGAGTTCATATTTAGCAATGCAGTATGCAGAAAACCCGTCATAAAAGTCCGCTGAAATTATGTGTATTGCTCTCTTTGTGTATGAAGCTTATGTTAAATACATAGTAGATCCACGATGTATATGAAGGTACTTTAAAATTACAGATATAAAAAAGTGTTGGGGAAATATTATTAAATGGTAATAATTACCGGGTTACTGGTAAAAATCCTTTAATACCTCTATTATGAAACATTGCAATATTTAAAATTTAGATTTTATAATGTGGTACCTACAACAATATCGATCGTAATGTAAAATAAAGAATAAATTTTTTTTCGTACACAAAATATTGAATTCATTATGTATTTAATAACTTACCACAGTCAAATTGTTATGTTGACGGCTGTTATTGATTGCAGGTTACAATACCTTCATTATTTAAATATTTCATGAACGATTGAAGTCTGGCGGCATTGTTTTTCTTGAATACTACATTAATACTGAACCTTACACCTAAGAGCTTATTGTTACACTTCACAATATTCACAAATACAATTTAGTAGTAAGTTTTTTTGTATAGGTCAGTTGGTTCACAGTAATATAATATACGATATTAGTTATCACTGTTAATTGTTTTCAGATTTTCAGCCTGCAGTTTATATTACATAGTGACAGTGTGGCAAAGAAAATCTCATTTGTTAGTATTTTTTAAAATCACGTTAATTTTTAACCTGCTAGCTTATCAGAAATCTTTCGTAATCAAAAATTAAAATTAATACTACGCATGTTGTGCGTAATACTTAAAATATAATACAAACATCTGAAGGTATGGGAATATTACTCAAAGTAGAAAAGGGAGAATGTTTTGTAAATAAAGATCAAGTGATATTGCTGTTCGGAGTATCAATTCACACATAAATAAGTAAACGGGTGCACGGCAAATAGTCAAACGAAATATAATCATTCCAAGGTCTACATTTGTTTAAATTATCTATAGTACGCAATCACAATTGTTTTGAACATTAAAGAAAATTTTGGAGTTTATTTTTAAAGAAACTAGAGTTTAAATGTTTTAAATTGTGAATCTTATAATTACTGCGATCAGCTATCCTTAATCATAATATAGTTTTTTCTCGTAATATGACTTTTATAATTTATTATTTTCATGTAAAAAATTAATTTTAAACTATTTTAAATCATACCAATACCAATACTTTTTCCAATACTACCTCGGGTGGTGTCCATGAAGATTTTCCTCTCCCCAAAGTAACTTAAAAAAAGGTTTAAATTGGATTAGGTTAGGATATGATTTAGTTAGGTTATAATTAAGTTAAGCTTAAAGCCTCGTATGTTCTTTACTTTAAGTGAATTTTTATTTGTTTTTTATTATTTTTATTTTTAGGATTATCAGTTTTTCGCAGTCTAAAATTGAAATAAGTATATACCAAGGCACACCATCTTTTGGTGTTTTTAATAGTCGTTCTAACCACGAATGGTTTCAACTAAATAACTTATATAAGTAATCTTGATTACTAGATTACTATAATATCAGCAGTATAGCGTAAAGCCTACACCGACCGATTGGGAAGTGGGAAATCACGATTTAAACCCTTGTCACAGGTTGCATAGCTGCGATATAAAGTCTAATATTTATTTAAAGGCAAAGGTTCTCCAAGTTGGCGGTTTAGACGTCAGGCTAGTTCCCTGTCACTCAAAAAAACATATATTTACTAAAACAGCCTAGAACATATCTAGGGATTGGATAACGTCGGGGACGTTCTAAAAATCGATTTATAAATAGATAGTAATCACGATTCCCTTAAAGGATGAGCCAAGAAGAATTAATCAAGAGAACGAAGAACAGGTACAAAACTAATGGAAAGATGATGTATATTAAAATAGATTTTAATTGTTAGAATTTATTTAGATTAGTAACAGATATTGTCGCGGTTGCAGGCTAGAAATAAGAATGGTGAATTGCTTTTTGCAGTCGTGAATTTATTTATGATCAAAGGACATTTGGTTATTTCGACCGTGTCATCTTATAAGTTTGGGCAACCAAGTCGCATTACTTAGAACAAATGCTCACGGAGGTTCTCGTTTTACTGATATTATATTATCCGAGAAAGTGGGTAGTGTTTTTGGATTATTTTCTTCTTAGGGTTACGTTAAGTTTTGTTTAATTTACATTGGCTTTAGAATGGGTTAGTTTAAATAATATTTCCTTGACAATAAAACTATTAATATTTGATACAGCAATTTAGCTGTAAGTTTTAAGACAAGATTATACTTTTGTCTGAAAAGTTTGTTGAGTTTCAAAATTTGATAAATAGTATTTTGTGCCAATAGCATGTTTACGTTTATCCTGAAGATGCATACACCAAAACCACCCCATGAAAAATTCAGTAAGGGTAGATAAAGTACCTTATTTTGACTAAAATTACCATTGAAATTGCAAACTATATGTTTAATTTATTGTCAAATAAATTAAACATATAGTTTAAAAAAAAAAACTGTCAAATAATAATTTAATAAGTAATGTAACCTATATTCTTTTTCATTAACATCTACTATAAAGTAGTTAAAAACTATCCACCTAAACTAATAATTAATTATGGAGTCGATAATAACTTGTGTTTAAATTTACTATCACGTTTATAATAAAGTACGCATACCGCGTTTACTTTTAAAAATCGTCTTGGTTAGTTATTAGGGGGTAAGTCGAAATGAAAACAGTGAGAGTAAAAATAAATGTTTTATTCATACTTTTCACATGCTTTCAACGCAGTCCTCTTTTCTCATCTCGCGAAACCCACAAATACATTCTTGAATTGCTGCTTAATTCAATCGTGAATTGCATTTTTAATTGAGCAGCATTAAGCACGAAGGAACCAACCTTTAAAACATAAAATTTATGTAAAGCTATGTAGTAGGTAACACATTTATAATATCAGAAATACAAAATAGAAAAAAAAAACAAAACTAATATGTAATCACAGAAAATAAGATTTTTGAAAAAATAGAAGTTCGGAAGTTCTTGATTTATTATAATTGTCAATTTATTTCAATAAACCACTGAAATAATTCTAAAGCTATTATTGATTATATCTTCGGAAATATAGTTAATAATTTATAAGATCAATTTATAATTATATTGTATTATATTAAATTTTGAAATAATTGAAGGCTTGTAAAAAATATTAGGCACTGCAAGAACAATGCGATATAGTTTTATTATTAATAAACTGAAACGCCTACAAATTGTAAGTAAAGTTTTATTCTTATTTGATTTGAAAGCGATACCATTCTTTGTTTAAATCAATGAGCTTGACTAAATTTGGAAAGTTAAAACATAGGTTGGTTATAAAAAATTAATAAAACAAAATTGGTAGTTACATTTTAAATTAATAAATTCGACTTTAGCATTTAACCCATTTAAAAAATACTTTAATTTGTGGGAACATACAATACAACAAATTGCGGACACAGTTATTCCTGAATATATTGGCTTGCGCGAACTACACTAACTAATCTACCATTATTTATTTATACGCCAAATGAACAGCTATAGTACTAAATTACAAAATAAATTAAATATAACATAACTAAGCTAAAATTTCCTAATTTCATATCTGAAAGAAAATAAATCCATTACAAACATAATATCATTTTTATATTTGTGTAAAATAAAACCACTGGCATATTCAACTTTATTTAATTAGTCAAGAAGTTATGTTCTAACACGGCATTTTCTTAGCAAGATGCAAGAATATATACAATAATTTATCCATCTAGCAAATAATAAAGTTTATATCTTTGTATAGATGAATATGAAACAGTGGTATCTAGAATTATGTACATTTTATTACCATAAATTTATTAAATCTACAGAAACATTAGTAATTTCAAAAGTTAACAAAAATATCGTTGCTCACCCTTTCTCTTTATTTAAACTTTTTTTAACCACATCAGTAGTTTGGTCTGATCATTGGTAAAGATGCAGAGCAAAATTTTAACTTGGAATTGTGGAGTTACTGAAATTTGAATATCGCTCGTTGAACATCGACTTTCTGTGAATATAAAAATTCTATAAATATATTTCTAGTTAATTGACAAAACGTTGCGGTAAAAAATGTGGGAAAAATTATTTTTCTATAACAACTATAAAGTGATATCAGGGGCAAGAAAGTTTAAATCTATAGGTTTTAATGAATACACAATTGATTACATGCAAGTACAAAAATCTTTCTTAACATTTAAGAACCAAAATTATATTACCGTAGAACTTATACTAGTGGTGGAAAACCCACTTCTTGCAGGTAAAGTTTCTGTAGCCGACAGTGTCTTTTTAGTAAATATTTTATTTAATTGTAAAGTAAGTTACAGTACTATGAACTTAATATTTTGTTGATGGACTATTGTTTCAAATAACGCTGAAAATCCAGTGTTGCATAGAGTTTTATCAAACTGTACTGTACTGTACTGTACTGCACTCTTCATCGAATCAACTTGCTTTCTATTAATATATAATTTACGTGTTGTATGCATAATAGATTTTCAATTGGATTCCGGTTTGAAATTATGGCTGGCCAATTCTAAACTGGAAGATTTTTGCTCTGAAACCATTATTTTGATAATGTAAACATACGATTGACAGTATTAAATAACCCCAGATAACATTCCGATTTATTTTGATTCCAATGACGCACACTGAAGTCTTACTGCCATTGAAAAAGCCTTAACTAGTTAAAAAAGTTTCGACTTATTTTAAACAATGTTTCTTTGCATATCTTATGCCAGTATCACGAAAATCTATTAGGATTCTCTAGATTAAATTCTTTCTTGTCAGAAAAAATTAAAGTTTTCCATTCTGAGACCAAGCCACGTGACGTTTAACATTTTTTTAGCCTTGCGTACTGATGTGCATGTGTAAGCAGAGTTTTTCTGCTGTTTGTTTATATTTAAATTTTTATATTTGAATTTAAAATTTTTTGAATAATTTTTTTCGTAACTGACAATTCAAGTATGGAAACAATTTGATTGGTAGTACTCAATAAATTGGCTGTAGATTTATTGATGATTTTAAGTGCTTGCTGGTTAGTCAATTCAGTGCTTCCTTTCATTTTTTCTCTTATTCCGTAAAGTAATTTCTGATTATTTTTTTTACTTCTACTTATGTTTTTTGCAATTGTAATATTATTTTTAGGGGTTCTGTTTATTTAATTTCTCACGCTTAAATTATGTACAATCCTTATTTTGTACAACACTCAAATTATATAGTACAAAATTAAATCACAAAAAAATATGATTTTAAAATATTGGCAGCACTAATTTAAGACTATTGCCATGGTTTTCTGTTTAACTGCATATTGTTAATATTGCATTATTTATTATTATTTAAATATGAAAATATGCATTCTGGTATAGAAATTTTGCTGACTGTATTGCTTTTACGTAAAATGTTCTATAGTTATAAACTTTATTGCAAATGACGCGTAGATGTCAGCTCCAAAAATAATCTAAATTACAGTAGACATGTCAGTGTCAGGTAACCGTACCTAGGAGCTACTAACAGGGGTTAAGTCATAAAATATAAATTTTACAGGTGAAAGTTCTAAACATTGACATCCAGTTAAATTCATGGTATAGTTATTTTGTAGGTGTGTGATATACTATAGAGAACTCAGTAATAAAGTTTCAAGTTACAATATGCTTGGAATTGCACTTGATTGTTGAATTTTATACCGTCCTATTCGTAGTCATGGGTACTACTATGCACTGAAAGCCACTTATATATTAAGTGGCGGCTTGTCTTTTAGTCCACATGCAGGATTCCCGAAATAGCGATGCAAAGTTGTAATATATTGAGGAGCCAGCACTTGTTATTAAACTATGAAATACAACGACTAATAAATGTTGAGTTAACGTTGAATTCAACTTCACGAAAGTGTATGAAAGCTCCAGAAATAATAATGAGATTAAATAACAATCCCAAGTACATAGCCAAACGTTATACTACTGAGAGCAATAACGGTATTATTAAATCTGCGCAAAAGGATTCAGGTAGAAATAGAGCAAAATATAGTGTAAATTTGTAACAAAGAATAAAATTGGAAATACCAAAATTTTTATTAGCGGGTTTTTATAATAGAATAAAGTGTACTAATATCCTATTTCATTTAACAACATTTCAGTCGGAGTGATGCTGCCTCTATGGTACAGCATTACGTACAGAGTAGTGCAAAGTAATACAAGAAATTAAAAAAAATATATATAATATATAGAAAGCCGCATTATTCTGACTACAATTTTAAAATTTAAAATTAATGTTTTGTTACATTTTTAATAAAATAAAAATTAATTTGGGTGAATATTATCAATCTTCATGATAACTAAACAGTTTGATAACTTCTTTGATAATGATCTGCATTACTTTTAGTTAATGTTTCTTAATCGATTAAATTATATGCAAAATCGTCCATAACATTATGTGACTACCTACTTGAAGTTAATTTTATAGTTTTAAATAAGATATTTGTAGAAGAAACTGGTCTTAACTCAAGCATGTGTCTTTAATCGACTTTTGATGACTTAATTTATGTTTCTTGCATTTATAATCGGTAATTAGGTGCTTTAATGTTAAATTTATTCGAAACAGATTTCATTGTTAATTTTAATGGAATCTTTCATGTTTGAATAGTTATATGAAATACATGTAAGTCACGTGTAATCATCGTTAGTTATATTGTAGTGTTAATTTATGAACATACTTTTTTTTTTATGGTAATGTACATACTATATAACTATGGCTTTTTCAAAGTCTACTCTTCATATTAATTATCAAAAGTGTTTGTAGAATAAATAGTTTTTACACTAGGAAAGTATTTAGACCACTTATAACGTTACTTTTGACCAGTAGGTAGACTTTAGTTGGGTGAATAATCTGATTATAGTAAATGGTTCTCATTAATCTTGGAACCAAAAGCTATCGCTAATCATTTGGCTAAAGTCACAATTATTAAAAAATATGTTGAATTAATTCAGGTAGAACCGGCTACGTATGGGCGATGTACATCATTATTATAGGTATCAAAATCAAGAATATTTCTGAAAGTACTATATGTACTACACACGTTTTCAGTAGCATAGGAAAGATAATGAATTACAATATAGTAGATAAATAACTCCACGCCCATGAATTTCGTGCAAGACTGATATGAAAGAAATAAATTCGTATAACTTTTAGGTTATCGCGTTGAGATTTGAATACTAGATACGCATTTTTTTAGCAAAATTCTAATTTTGAAATTTATTTGAAGGCATTATTCTAAAATAAACGTTACTATTAATTAATACTTCGTTTCACCAATATGCCCTGCTATTATATCGGCCGGTTTATTGGATACGGCTCTTTTGCGTATTGGCGTATTTGAGATTTTACTTAATTTAAGTCGCAACACTTTTCTTTATTTCAAAAGCAAATTTCTAAAATTGAAAACTCTAAACTATAAAAGGTAAGTTTCCGTTTATTCTTCATTTTGTATATGCTTTATCACTCTGTATTTTAAACGTATCGGTTTTTGACAAATTTTTTTTAATAATTTGAATCACTAATTAACAGTGGTAATTAAAATCTATTTATTACATCAAACTCTATCTAATATACGTTTATAAATTATCAATTTCAAAGATTTGTTGATGTTAGAAACGACTAACAAAAATTCAAATTAGAGAACTTACCAAACAGAAATATTTAGAACCGTAAATCATAATTGCAAGAAAGCCACTGAGCGCTACTGAATTACTTTGTTCTTTAACTGTTTGGAGATATCTTGCAGACAAGGCCTGCAATAATTGACGGTTCTATTTCTACTTGCTACAAGTTCTAAAGGGGGAGGGGAGAGTATTATTATGGATACCTTACTGCCAACTTAAAACACAAACTACAGGTTCTTCAGAACTCTTGCATGAGATTTGCCTGTGATATTGAGTTTGGCAGCCACGTTACTCCTTTTTATAATAAATTTGATGTCCTCAAGATTCACGCTCGCTTTGAACTTCTGTTCGCTTCCTTTTTGTACAATTTGTATAAGCGTGGTAGCCCGAGGTATCTGTTGGAGTTGATGGTGAAAAGATATGAACGCCATCAACTTGATCTTCGTTATAGCGGGAACTTGTCTATCCCGTCTCACAAGACAACTAAGTTTCAGGGCTCCTTCGAGTACCAAGCGGCGGAGATCTACAATAGGTATCTGGACGTGTTCTTGACCGGCGGAACCAGCCGTTCCTTCAGAAGCGGGATCAAGAAGATTCTGATGCTTGCGCAAAATGCGTGCTAGGGTAGAACTGAAAAGTAGCTTTGCTGATTGTTTTGCCCCTTCATCGACTCTGCTTTATGAAATGTATTTATTTTTTCTTATGAAATGTATTTATTTTTTCTTTTTATTGTAAGTAAGAGTTGATGAATAAAGCTATTTTTATTATTATTATTATTTATTATATTCCATACTCCCCAGACCTCCCAATCTGCAACAGTGTAAACTATGTACACTTTCTAACGTTTCTTCTTCCTTTAACCTTCTTTTAAATCAACTCTACAAAATAAAAACTTTCACAAATTTGAAAATACTTTTGAGACAATATTTTGACTATTTTAGATGATAAATTTGTAATTAGAGAATGCGAAATGCCATTAGATAACTTTTTGATTATTATTGGATTATTAATGACCGCCTTGGTCAAAATTTAGTTTATCCTTTCTAATTTACTTTTTGATTGATATTTGAGTTAGGCAAAGTACTACATCAGTTAGTAATAGAGGATTTTACAAAAGGGATTTTAAGCTCAATCATTGACTATAATAATCAAACTTTTGTGAAACCCATCATTAGTAAAGTTAAATTACTAAACTCAATTTAGAAAGACCATAAAGAAGAAATAAAGTAAAAGACTTTTTTATATAAAAACTTTAATGTATTTTCACATGTCGTGTTATTTTGTATATCTGTTTGGCATAATAATTTTATTAATACACTAATCGGATTTTTGTAGCAATTAATATGCAACGTTTGATGATTATCTTAAAATGTAAGGATCTAAACTAGTTACATTAAATGAAAGTCTGTTAAAGCTTTTAAATAAGGAACTGCCTTTTATTCTAGTTGTTGATATCATCCCTTGAAGCAGAATATTAAGTTGAGAATTTCTAAGAAAATAGACTTTATTTTAACATATAGTTAAATACATGCAAAATTTGAGCAAAAATTCAATAATTAGTAGGATTTCAGAATTGAAGAATTAAATTTTTCAATCCATATGATTTGAATTTTTAAAATTGCGGTCAGTAATATGACAGACTAATAGCACTATAGTAAGGTAACAAACTGTTTTATCCTTTGTATATTGTAAATATTTATAAAGGTGCTTTATGACAAGGCGATTAGGAAAAGTTTTGTGTACAAATTGTAAGAAATACAATTTTATTTTACTTGTAACACAAATATCTATTATGTGCTTGAAAGGAAAGCAATAGAACTTCATTAATTCATTTACGTATCAGTACAACTTAGTGTATGTATGGATATTGTTACGAAAGAACGTGTAATTATATTTTATGACTAATGTATGACGTCATGTATGATGAGTCATGTGTGATGAGTCATGCATGATAACATCATTAGTCATTCAAATATTGCTTATATTGCAGTCGGGAAATGAATAGAAATTTCTGGAAGTTTCTGGAAGGCAGTATTTAAGTATAAATACAGGTGCTTTCCTGTGACGAGTTAATTCCAGTTCAAACGTACAAGTGCTAACATAAATAAACAGTGAACATAAATAAATAGTGAAGTGATAAACAGTATACAGAGTGTTTAAATAAATCCGGACTTAGTGTTAAATAAATTGTAGTATAATTAGTGTTAGTGTTAATCTTAGTTTAGTAATATTTATTAACCGTATCTGTAAATATTTGTATTAGCCTTTTAGAATTAAATAAACGTTTTAATTTTCGTTACAATATGTTCTCAAGAATCACCAATAAGAGCATGAGACTCTAAGCAAATATTTTTACAAAAGCAATTAACCTTTAAATAGTTCTTCACCAATATAAATTTAATAAAAATATGCTCCTCAAATACATCTACTACGTAGATTTTTTATAAAAAAAATCTATTATTTCTATCTATGATTCTAGCAGTTTATATTTTTTTTCTTGTAAGTGACTACTTTTTGTTCTATGATTGTTATAAGCATAATCTAACGACCCCATTCTTTCTGTTTCCACAAATTTTACTGTTGCTGTCTTAAGAAGTATAAATGCTCTTAATCAAAATGTAAATTTTTATAAATAAAATAGTATTATTTAAAAATGTTTTCCAAGTTACTAACTCTTAACATACTAACATCGTCTCAATTAGTTTAATTTAGATTTGTATAAAATTGTTTTAAACTTACTTTTAATAAAATTAATAAAAAAAGCTTTTAAAGTTTATAAAAGAAACTTGATTTGTATTATTAAACACCCAGTAACTGTTAACTTTCTTTTTGACGAAATACTGTAAATCCATCTCTTTATAAATTTTTAAGCAGTAACTTTTTTGGAATCTCAAAGTTTCATTTTAAAAATTTTACAAACTAAGGTTATTAGATGATAATATGTCACTTTATACATATAGATGATCATCAAACTTGGATATTTATTTACGGAAAATATAATTTTGTGTTTGTGTTTATTCAGTTTAATATATTTATTTAAATACATTAAATTGTTAAAATGTTTCACAATTATTTTTCAAAAAAGTAATATAAACACATACCTACATATATTTTTTTTAATTTTCTGTTTGATATGAAAGGCTGTTAATATAATATTCTGAATACCGAAATTAAGTTCCCGCTTTCTTCGATTATGTTAAGTTTACCGATGTTACTGTTTTTCAATTCTCAAAGTGGTGTTAAGGGATCAATTTCAGTTTTTTTTGTAGGATTAACTGACATTTCAATGAAATTATATATACATAATATTATGTATAACTTAATAGAACTTAGTATTGATTAGAATTTAAATTTATGTAGCTAAACGTTTTGATTATAAATAAAATTTTTTAAAATGGTTGAAGTGTAAATCAGGAATTAATAAAATAAGGAATTTTATTATCGATTCATCACCGAGGAATTAGGTAAAAATTTTATTTAGTTTATTTCATAACAATTTTGACGTTCGTAAGAATTTCTTTAACTTAAGTTTATTAATATAATTTCAAGAATTATTTCAACAATACTTTATGCGAGAACAAGTTTGTATGTCAAAAGAATGATTTATTCTGAACAGCAAAACATATTTTATTGAATATATTTTTCAAGAAGTTAGTAAGATAAATAGTATACATTTTTATATTGCTGAAATTAGATCTGTCTTTTTGTGTGATGAACGCTTATATGTTTGAGAATCGTTTTATGTTTTTGTTGTTTTTCTGTATTAAATTGAAACAAGTTTCATGCCGTATTATCACTTACCAAGGCTGCTGAAACATGTAATTAAATTCAATCTCCTGTTCTATTTGATAAATTCTTGAAGATATTTACCTATTCGTGTATTTTCCAGATTTATTGTTTTAATCTGTATTAATATGTCACTTTCAGAATACTGTAATCTCTTACATAATGGAATTTACAGAGTTTAATTGAAAAAACACTTTCTCCTTGGGAGAAGTGCAATTTTAATTTGTATTAGAAATATATTCTCTAATTTATCAGCAGCTATCGATACTTCAAATAAAGAATGTTTCTGTGTCTACAAAGAGACGGTTGAAATTTCCGGGCAATCATTCCTAAAATCTCTGCAGGATCTGTTCCGTGTCACTTAATAACTTCGGGGCATTGGAGAGTGTGACTGATAAAGTCGCTTCTGTGACTAGTTTTCTTTTTGTTTTGCCATAAGTAGACGTCGTTTATAAACGGAATTGTTAGAGTTAATAAAATAAATTTGCAGTAAGTAATACATGCTTGTTAAAGCTAACAGTCGAGAAATTTTTTTAATTACATAAATTTTCATGCAAATTAAACGGCTTTAGAGAATTTAACTTAAAAGAGATTTATTTGCGGTATTATCTATAGTTAGATCTACATAGGTTTAATCATAAACACAGCGAAACCTGAAATCCTGGAGAGTAATGCATTCATGTACTTAAAGCAAATTAGTACTAATAACACTCGGCGGTTGCTTTAAGTATCTTGCGTGCACGAAATGTATTACGTATTGCTTGTCTTACTTAGGTTTCTATTAAGTACTTTTTTGATTCATAAAAGTGACTAAATAATTTATTATGTTTTAGGTCACATTTTTATAAAATTAGCTTTTTCTACGCTTAATTAAGTACCTACCAAATTTTTATCTAAAAGACATTAATTTTAATTATCATAATCGAGACAACATGAATAAAATACTTTCTTATCATTTAATTTAACAAACTTGCTCAATTATACACCGAGCCGCATTAACCATTAAAATTTTTGTCGGTCCTTACATATCTAACAGGTTAAGGATTACATTTTTGTACATCCTCACTTTATTATGTAAAAATTATAATCTAATCTACATCTAATGCGGTTTTACTATGAAAAAATGGTTTTAAAGATTTATTAAAGCAATTTAATGACGTTTTATGTGCATTTTTAACATTCATCGAGGTGATAAATTTTCAACTTACCTTTAAATGACTAAAAAATGTTATAAATTATGTAGTTGGTTTAAAAATGTCATTAAAAAGAAAGCATTTTTATAAACAACGTAATTAACAAAATGCAGAATCACATTAGCACTCAAAATTTATTTAATTTGAATTTAGTGCAGCCATTTGTATTGCAGTACTTAGTGGATATATAAATATTTATGTTGGTCGTTCTTTAATTCTTTCAACATTTAAAATATTCTCAATGCAAAATTAATGCCGGATTCACACTGACATATTAAAATCTCATTCTATTTAGCGTATTTCCGGAATAATAATAACTTTTTGATGTACCTACTTAGACTTTAAAATAGAAAATTCGTTCTGAGAAATGCGGAGAAGAATAAAATTTTCTATGCTAATTGGTAATGGGTTAATGTGTTATTCAAATTTTAGTAGATGCCTGCTTTACGCTTGACTTAATATACAATTTACTCTTAACGAATACAAAAATTTTTTAACTGAAAATGCTACATGAAATATTAACATGTTTTTCCTTTCTTAAGTTAGAATCATGAAATTGTTAATGGTGTTTACGAAAGAAAAGTAAAAGGAAGTCTAGCATCATTATAAAACTTTAGTTAAATAAAAGAATTGATTTGGGATTATTGGAAATAAACCTACTTTTTTTTAAAGCCAAATTAGTTTATTGAGCACCACTGCAATTTTCAAGATTGTGGTTAAGTTGTGTCGAAGCGGAAGTCTAAGTACCTTTACAAGGATTACGAAATTATCTAACCAAAATTGGTTTGCTTTAAACCTTGTAGCTTGCAAGTGTATCTGTAAAGATCTTGCCCTAATAGTTTTGATGCATTATAATGTAAGACATTCTAATGTCATACCAAATAATATTGTACAAATATTTCTTAAAAAATTGGTTTTTTAATTTTTGAGAATCTTTGCAAGAATTGTAAACAGTTAAAATTATATATACCATTGTAGTATTAGTGGAGCGCAAAATTGGTTATCGGTTTTGCAAGAAATTTTGTTTACAATAATTTATTTTCTTTAAGATATTTTCAAATCGCTTTGCTGACGGATATCTACGTAGAAATATTTTGATTGTGCTTTTTTTATGAAGTTTTTTTATAAAATAAAGAAAAATAATAAATTTTGTAACGATTTTTAAAAATCCACATCAAATAGTATTACTATGATATGGGTACTTATATAAAGCAGATATTTTTGTTAACCTTCATCCGGGCGCGTGGGCGGTAATTTACCGTTTTATTTATAATAACGCGCAAACTTTTGCGTGCAAGTGTTAAGGAGGGTGGAAGTGCTTTGTATTCCTAATTGACTTAATATGACACTAGATAGAAGTGTCGTTGTTACCTACTTTTCATGTTTAATTGTCTCAGCCAACGCCAAACTTGTACAGTCGAATATCGGCGGTAGATTACCAGTTACGCTCCCATTTGTGATATTTATTTTCTTCAGCCATTACAACGAAATGTAATTACCGATTTTATATTTTTCGTAGGTATTCACAATTCAAATTATTTTTTTCACAATTCAGTAAACTATACTCCAAATACGTCACTATCGTGACGTCACATATCAGATTTCACATTTTTACTATGCATATTGCATGTATTGGTCTCATGTCAGAGCACGTTTCAAAAATCCGGAAGATACATATACATCGACTTTTTGAGATGGATTCGGATAAAAAAGAGTAAATTGACGATCAAGACGATATTAATTTTGAACCTGAATAGTCATTGAACAAGATGAACACAGCAGTGACTGAGAGGAAGATTTGCATAACTCAATGCACGACCTGATTGACGAAGATCAGTGTGACAAGAAAGATCAGGAAATGCAAGATTTGAAGTTTTCATTGAGAGGGAAAATGATACTATTTGGGCTAACAAACCAGTTTCAATAACATCGAGGATCAAATCAAAAAACATTATAAAAACTCTTCCTGGTCCCAAGAACCAAGCTAAGAACTGTAAAACAAGGCTTGAATGTTTCTTCCAAATCATTTTTCTGGAAATCATAATCAACATAATCAAGTACACTAATATTTACATTGCTCAAAAAAAAACTGAAAATGAAAAGTCGTTTGATACTCCTATTCGAGATAGAGATTACAAATTAATCCCTATCCCTACTGTGTTATCTTATTTTATTATTCAAATTTTAATAAAAATGATTTATCGTTTAAATAGTATTATAATGTTTTTCATCGTATTTATCCCGATTTTAAAGATTTTGGATGAATGACGAAAGAAAAACCGAAGGCGGTAAATTACCGTTGCGCGCCCGCTAATGTTACGGAAAGGGGCGCGCCCGGATGAAGGTTAAGAATCAAAAAATGTTAATTCTTATTTCTTAATTTGAATCGTTACTTTCTACATTCAAATATTTAAAAAATGTAGTTTAATTGCCAAAAATTAATTTGATTTGATTTTTGAATTTTTTGAGATTTAAATGATTTAAAGAATATTAACAGTTTTTAACATCTGTAAATAATTGAAAACATTTGTAACTAATGTAGAATCACTGAAAATAAGTTATTTATAAATTGTAAATTTAACTTTGAACTAGACCAGCAGTATTATACCACAGATTAAATATACTACAGATAGCTCGCGCTTATGGAAGAACGGGTGTCCGTTATTCATGTATTTGGAAGCCAATTCCTTAGTATTCCTTAGATATATAGTGAAGCCATTCACTATATATCGTAGAGGCGCTGGCTATTCGTGTTATTTCGTGGTTAGTACGTTTCATTTCTCTTCTAGCCACGGTTGAGGTATAATCGTGCTGCCAGCCATTCATTATCACACATAGACATTTTCTATAAGGCGTCTTAGAGAAAGAGCGTGGGGTGATCGGGTACTTACGGAGTTGTCCTTCTAGTACCCCACCAACAATATATTATAAGGATAGGCAGCCTTCTAAGAATGAATAAAATACATTACGCGAGCTATCTGTAGTATATTTAATCTGTGATTATACTATAAAGCTTTATTTGACGGTTAAAAAATTACGGAAAACCGTAATTTACTGTCAGGTCACACCGTTTTACACTAGCTGTATTCTTTTTATCTATTTTAAGTGAGATTGTACTGAGATACTCAGTTACTCAGTTGAAAGGGTGTTTTTTTACCGTTTTGACATAAGTACTGTGCCGTGCCGAACTGAGTTTTAAGTGACAAAATTTTCCCCTTCCATACCCAAACTGATCTTGCTGTTTTGAAGTGTTACAACTGAGACAAATTGGGAAATTGCCCGGATTAGTTGATTTGAATTAAACTTGTCACTTATTGCAATCTTTTTAATATCTACTGCACCTTAAATTTTTAATTCGTCTTTTTGAAGTTTATGTTGACATTATACAATAATAAAAAAAAACAATTTGGTTAGTACTACCAAACTTCAAAATAATTAAATTCAAAATTCACTTAGTAGTAAATTTTTGTTCTTTTTACCTTATCTTTTTCTCACTTTGACTCAGTTAATCTCAGTTTGTCTCGGTTTACTTTATCTCAGTTGTGTAACTGAGATGGAAATAAAATAGGTAAAAAGAATACAGCTACTGTTGTGATATACTGATATACACTAGGATATATTAATCCAGTACTCGCAGAACACTGAGTGCCAAACGTAAACTTAAGTTAAGTAAACGTAAATTAAGACAAAGTGCAGAAAATGTAAAAAAATTAAATTTTTCTGTACTCTTATACAGTGTTTAAATTTGTTTCTTGTTTGATCAGATATTTATATTACTGTGATGTTTTCTAATAACTTCATATATGGGGTTGCAAAAATCACCAATCAATATATTTTAAAGCAAGCTTTTAAAAAATCCAAATTAAATTCTTCTAATAAATTTTTATAAAATGTGATATCTGATATCACGTCAAGTTCTTATCGTCAACCAATTTTTGTCGTCTCTGCAAAATTAAATTTTCACATATCTTTCACTAAATATAATATAAATTACTTCAAAAGCTCTTCAACTTTATTAAATAATTAAACAACCTGATTCTTACCTTAAGTATGCTTAAAATTAATTTTTAATTCAAACCATACTGCAAAAGATTGAGTTATTCCATTAAACTCATCCGTAAACTAAAATCATTTTGATCCAGAATTTGTGAGGCCAACAGACTGATCTGTATAGGATTCTAGGTTTCAGAAGAATACAACCACTCTGGCTTATTGAGTTGGATCTTGTTAAGAGTTTTAGCATTTTATATTGTAATTTTTGTTTGGTTTGGTTTTTTGAAACATTAATTAAGTCAAATTTGCTTAACCGTGGATGATATTTAACGTGTCAGCTAGCTTTTGAGATGTTTGCTCTTTGCTCTTTGCTCTTAAAAAGCAAAGTTTTTATAACACAAAACTTCATCTCAGCTAAATGGAAAAATATTTTATAGTGGACACCATTTAAATTTACAATATTTCATATGTTCACTATAGCTAAGAAGGCAACAAAAACTACACATAATAATCAATAAATTATTATAATGAAATCATAATACATTATGCAGCAATGAAATAATATGTTAAATAAAACAAATAATTATTAAATAAAACAATCAAACGAACCATAGCTTAGAGGCTTTTGGTGTAAAAAGTAAAGATATAAGAGCTAAAAGATATAATCGAAAAAATTACGTGAAAGGTAATTTATCATTAACTTTAGATGTATCTAGTAAAATTAAATATTCAATATAATTATCAATATTTAAAGAATAGAAAAAAGATGGGCTAAACCGGCTTTAGAACTAAAATGCATGTTATAGATTTTACATACAAAATTCAATTTAAATATAAATTTTGCAAAATAATTTATTAATACCATGATATTTTCAAAATATAACTTTGGCATGGATTTTTTATTTGAGTATATAACTAGATTTTATTTTTATTCTAAATAATTGGTCAGGTGGGTTGCAAAGTAGAACTTTAATCCTCATCACAAATTAGTTTATTTACAAATTTTACTTTTTTAATGGTGATTTCAAATAACAAAATTGTTATAAATAATTACATTTCTTATATCCTAATTTTCATTACGTTATAGAGAGCTAACCTAAAATTTGATAATAATTAATAATTGTGCGTCTAATTTATTTAAACTTAATTTACCTTGTTTATATTCTAAGCATTATATTCAATTTTGGTGCAGCTCCTCTAAATTAATGTTCAACTTGAAAACTTTCAAGAGACACTTAACTTCTGTTATCCCATCTTTGCTGATTATACCATCATATTATGAAAAAGCACCAAAATATTCTATCTTGTTTATTCTAATAAGACGATAGGTATACTATAATTCATTTTCATTTTTATACGGTACTTTCTCTAATTTTTCTTTATTCTTTCAGATTAAAGTTTATTTTTTACAAGTCAAAGTTAACTCGACCTATTCTAGGCTTCGGAAGCCACGGAGTATAATTATTAAAATGTAAATCCTCGCAACAATTTCTTGTCCGAATGATAAATTAATCAGAACATTAAACAAAATTCTTATTTGTAAGGATTTGTTTCATTTAGAGTGCGGATAAGTTTTAAAATGTTCCAATAATAATCATCTATTTTCAAGAATGAAATTTTCAACTTTGAAACAACTTTTGCGTGGATTATACTTGAAAAACTTTATTAAATTTATTTATATAAACGAAGAACGTCAATTTATCAAAACAGATTTTCCTTTGTTTTGATTTACGAGAACGAAGCCGCTAGTTTAATCTAATATAGGTTCTAATCGCGCAAGCTTTGCTGGTCGGCAATGTTTAATATAATATAATTTTTTTATAACTATGAATAGATGAGAACTTTACATTTCAAAATGCATTAATTATGTATAAACTCTTGTATTATGACAGCAAACAAGTTATTGAAAAGTATGTTTAACGGAAAATTGCGATAAACTGTATATAACTAGATAAATCGGTCATAGACGGACGTACATGTTGTAAAACATCAAGAAGTGTGTCAACTTTGTTTTCCTGAAAACATGAATGCATGTTGATGATATTCTTAATTTAAATGATATTAATATAGTAAGTACATAAGTCCACTTCTGTAATATTTCATGTCGAAACTCTCTTATAGGTTTACATAAATATATTGTTTCTCTTTTAAAAGCCAATTCTTAATTTACATCTTTTTTGCAATTTTTCTTTCAATTTTTATTCTTTTTTAACTAAAATTAAGTAATACAATGAGTACATTTAGAATAAATAATGCAATACGATAATATATCATTCAAATAAAATACTTACTGGTTTGCTTAAGTTTATAGGAAAATCCAATGCAAAACAACTCATTCGAGAGGGTTTGATGAATGTGACGTGAGTGTATAACAAAGCTCTCTCAATTAGCGTACTCAAAATGTTCAAATGGCAAAACTTTTAACTTTTAATGTAATTTTTTTTTGTAACTTAAAGTCTAGGAAATTGTACAACCCTTAAATTAATATTTTTATTGCTTTGTACGGCAATGCTCATAAACTAATAACATAGGTATAGATTCAATGTTTTGCTTATTAACAAAAAAAGGTTCAGCAACAAATGCAATATTTGAAGGCAATTCAATATTAATTAAGATTGCATAGCATACATACTCGTATTAATAAAATCTCAAATAATTTCTCTCTAGTTGTTCGAAACGCATAAAGTAGAGCATAAAACGTTGTTAAGATTCTGCCATAAAAACACGTATTTTGCATCTTGCATACTTAAAAAGAAATTTAAATATCGCAAAATATATACTTTTATATATTCCTCAGTGGTTTATTTTAGTGAAAATTACAATTTGAGTTCTAGATGGGCACATTTTCTAGACGGGCCGTCACTCTTGATGGGTAGTTCCTTTAGTTCAGTAGCAAAGCTTTTAAATTTAAATCGAGATGTTAAATCTATTTGATTGAGTGTGTATGTTATTTTGAAGATAGTTGAGAGATACTTACTATTCCGTTCTGTTTGTTTAATTATGTCTGAATCAGATCGCCACGACAGGTTTAATTGCTTCAAACTTAATTATGTGCTTAATTTGAAATTAATAATATTGTAATATACAACGGAAAATATAGGTTCTTGGTTATACAATAACGAAAAAGATTATATTATTTAAATATCTCAGAACTACTATATATATATCGTACATTTAATATTTATCAAGTTGGTAGTACCAGCTAAATTCAACGGTAATACAGTTTAACTATATTAACTGTGATAGTGTTAAAAGTTTTAATTGTGAATTTAGGTATTACATTTTGTATAAAATATTAATATATTTCTATACTTACATATAACTATAAAATACTTTAGTCATAGATATTAATATCAATATCATCAACGTCTAATAAGGAATACCTGAAGACTGCTGATATTGCAAAGTGTATTGACATGGTTACTTTAGATTCCTAGAGAGAATCAGCATTTTATTTATCATGATAATCATTAAATCGCCATTTATGGCAAACCTTCAGAACCAGTAAAACACAACTTTTCATAGTCAGAGGCAGATAAGTGGAACTCACATGTTAATAATGATTATGATATATTACTTGGAATATTATTCAAAGTTTTAAAATTCATTGTTCAGTTGAACTGAACTCCATACGAACTTAGTACCACCGGTCTTCAATAATTTCTTTTACAGAATAATCTTGCTGGCTTATTTAGTTATTGCGCAACATACAACCTACTGTTGAAGATTTTAGATACTATAATAATATAAAAATAACTTAATATATTTTGAAATCCCTATATTAATCTTAACTTATAATTTTAAATTTTACAACACCGATCCAAAATTAGTTTCACTAAAGAAAGAAAAAGTAGCTTATCCGCATCCACGAAAATTTTAAAACTCACAAATAAACGGTGGGATTCTTAAATAATATGTTGAAAATATGTTATTAAACAAAGTAATAGACTATAACATCTACATATGCCTTGTATTAAAGATTTGATCTACCATTGAAACAACATCAAAGTAGAGTGTTGGGATTTACCGTAGATTTACGTAATCGAAAAATGCAACTTTGCACCTTTTATAAAGCTTCAAAAATACCTTCAAATGCTATTTTTTACTAGTAAATTATAATTCCAAGCAGGCTACTCTTTGGACTAATCTATGCAGTATAGTAAAACTACCTAATACTGAACAACCACCTCAATAGCACATGTCAAGAAGCACATATCTTGCAGTTGTAATTTAGATTATATAATTTATTGTTTAGATTTTTATGAGTTGCAAACATTTAATAATAAGTTTTATTGTTATTATGATTTTGTGAATGATTCAGTTCGCTAGGTACAAATCAGAACAATCTTGTCTAATTTGAATTACAATTTACGATTTCAGAATCACAACTAAAAAAGATATAAGTATTAATAATTAGTATTAGTATATCCAGGCCAAAGTATCAAGTTAGTTCATATTCTAGCGTGATCACTAAGTTTTTGAAAATAATAGTGCCGTGAAACTTCAGACTCTGTTGTAAGTTATAAACCCAGAAAATTATATTTTGTTATCTTGCTTTGCTTGTTTTATTAATCGATGTCGCTGACTATATTTGTTATTCTGTAGGGTTTTGCATATAATTTACAGAAACTAGTAGCATGCTATCAAAACAATTGTTGAAAGAAATTAGCTATGTATTTTTATTTGTTGGGTAATTTTAGAGACTAATATGTAAAATTCAACGGTATTTTTAATTAAATTTACTTACACATTGTATGCACTCTGTGCAGATTTTAAAACTAATTAACAAATAAAAAATGCAAAAAAATTTTCTTATATTTCGAATATTTTTAAAGTGGGTAAAGCAATATAACTAAAATTGACTTTCATCTTGAAACATTAATAATATGCGCATTGTAAATAATTTTTTTTATTGCATTAGTACTTCAATAAACAACCTAACACTAAAGGTGTGAGGCGTAAAAGTTTTTATGTTAAAAGATTGTTTTTTATATTAAATTTAATTTCATTAATTTTCGCGTAAAATTCCTAATTTTAAGTACCTGTTAGGAATTCCCACTCAATAACTAAATAATTTTAGTTTTATTAATTTTTAAAACATTATTTTGCAGTTTGTGAGTTTTACATTCAAAAACTAAATTGATGCATATAAAGTAAAAATAGTTTACTTTATTGTATTGTACCACCCACAAGTCAATTATAATGGCAGAAGTAATTCGCGTTATTTTACCACGATAAGATCACATTCAAAAATCATTAATTTTTAGAAATGCATTCTATTTAATATATTCGATTTATTTCTATTTGTCTCACTTTTCTGTCTGTAGCTACCTTTAATTTTTTTTTTGCTTTCACACTTTTGGCTCTAACCAATTTAAGTCACATAAGTGAGTAGTGTTTGTATCCTTATATTAATTTGTTTTGAGAGTATTCGCTCTTCATTTTAAAATTGCGCACGTATAATGCGGCCTGTCAATTATTAATAAATTTTGTACCTATTAATTACACAGGAGAACAGTAAGTTTGCGGCGTGGAATTTTGGAGTCGATATTAGATAATTCTGGTCTCCTGAATACGAAAATAATATTAGATTTGCCGAATTGACTCTAGTTTTAGAAATAAATAAAAATACATAAAAAAAAATTAGGAAAAACGTTTTGCATAATGATTGTCTATTGTATTTTTGGTCAGGACATTTGTAATTTGGAATTTGTAAGGTCCAGCAGTAGTCTGCGATCATATTAAGACTATCCCATCGGCCTTGATATCTTTGCTCGATTATCTTGATATTCTGGTGAAACCTTTCCCCTTATTCTTCACTGTAATCACCCAGATTTTCAAAGAATCTATCTAAATGTTTTGCAAAAAATGTATTTTAATGCTCATAGTAACTCCCAATTTTTCAAAATCTTTAAGCATTTTTTCGACTATTTTGAAATATCATGCAGCTTTGATTCCCCAAAAAAAATTTGACAACTGCTACAAAGCTTGTCCATGCTTTCAATTTAATCTGAGTTATATGATTTGTAAAATTATTGACTTTTATAAGTGTACGGGTTTGTGGTCCATCAAAGATACCTGCTTTTAATTTTTCCATACTGAGGCCGGGAAATGATTAACAAACATATTTAAAGCCAGCGCCGTAACTACCAGTGTTTTATGTGTTCGGTGGAACACAGGCCACCGTCGAAAGAAGGCCCCCAAGGACCAAACAACAAATTTAACAATTGCACATAGACGTTTGCATGCGCATAGTATTAGTTTTGATTTGTTATTATGGAAATAATGCTGATGCCAGCACAAAGAAATTTTAAGAAATCAAAATTTCGTTTTAAACAATTTAAAGTTTATCGTGAGAACTAGAGTCAATTCTAACAAAATAACTATGAGCCGAATACATTAGTGAATCTAAATTCACTCTAAAAGCTTAGGCCGCAGGAAAAAATTTTTATTTTGTTCCCCAGTGTTATTAATGCAATTGACGAAAAGATAGAGGTTGTGTACTCAAATTGGTGTAAAGCAGTATCTATTATAAAAATGATCAATAATAAGCACATATAATAAATTCCTTGATGAATAAAGCTCTGAAAAAAATTCGATATTTCGTAGGTTTTAACTAAAAAGGAACTCATTATTATAGCGAACATCCACTATTTAGTTAGATAACAAAATCAGCATGGGAGCTCTATATAAAAACATAATATAATGAGAGAAAACAGTTGAATATTACATAAGTACACCATACTTATTGTTATTTTATCGGCGGAAAATAAATATTTTTCATTTATATACTAATGTTTTGCGGTTAAAAATGCTTTGGTATAAAATAACCGATATAAATAGTACTGTATTTTATCAATATAACGATAGTGTTATATTGTCGAGTTATCCTTGTCATATTTTTTAATTTACATAAATTTGGTTAATATCAACCAAAAAATTGAATTATTACCCTCTTAACCATCTAGGTTAAAAAGAAAGCCAGTAGTTGGCACAACTGCAAATTTATATTTTTTAAGGTAAATCAATAAATATATAAGAAAATATAAAAATAAAAAATTTATAATATAACAATAAATAGATTTATTATCAAACATTTAAAAAAAACTGCACAATAAGTTAATTCTTAATTGATTATTTATTTAGTAGCTTGTATTTATTTATTTAGTACATCTATTATTTAGAAATGCTGAACAGACACGCAATATGTTTTTTGTCTTTCCAGTTTGTAATTTAGAGGGGTTCTTAACATTGTATATTCATTCAGAACATTCCAGAGAGTTTTGTTTTACTGGGCTTCCTAACGCAACAATTTCGCATTCGCTTTTAATTACTAGGGTCGCCTATTAAAATTTTGTTTTCACACTCTTTTTGCTGAACTAACAAAAATTTGACATAACATGCAATTATTTCTTGTGAGCTTAGCTTTAACACCTTAATATGTTTATTTACTGGAGTCAATGGGAAAGAAATTGTTAAATTATTGGTACTTGCAAAACTTATAGAGCATGAGATCGGGGTCTGTTAAACATTTATTCAAATTTGGGGTTGCATAATTACCAGTTAAATACAAAATCAAGCTGTGTAGAAGCTACCGTGCGCATTCTTTAGTCACTACACGGTTTCCACTCATTATTATGTTAATTTATGTAAATAGTCGTGCCTGTACAAACATGAGGAATTTCTTGCTTCGAAAATTTACTTTATTCTATTTAGCATTTCTTTGTTTTCACTAGCATCATGATTTTGTAAATGTTCCGGAAGTAAGTAAGAGATTATCAAGAAAAACTATATAGAATAAATTAACATATTAACAAAGTTATGGTAATACCAGATATTAAATTTGCAATTACAGAAAGGTATGGTTTGTTGTGTTCTCCGACACCTAAAAAATACAAAAGGTAAAAATTAAGATTTCTTTTAAATAATACAATGGTTTCCTAAATTTTATTTAAAATTGTTAATCGCTCGGATTTCCTCGCAAATTGAATGCAAAATTTATAAAGTTATAATAATTTTATTTATGGATTTCGCACGTTATTTGAAAAAATTAAAAAAGTTGTTCGTTAAATTTCGATTAAATAAATTTAAAAAATATTCTTCTCTGTAATTTTCTCTCTCCAGAGGCCAATTTATTGCATCAACTACTTTTGACAAATCACTTTGCAAATTTGTTTTCTTTGACAGACAATTTTATATTATAAGTCCGTGCAGAAATTGTAAGTTGTGACGAAAATATTAGCATATTTTTTGTCTATCGTAAAAAATGCTGTAAAAATATTGCAAAATTGTCAAGATCTAGTTGGTGCAATTGATTCCTAGTGATTGGCTCCTAGTCTGTGGTATACATAGACATATGCAAACATTTTAATGGTTTGTTATTGTTATTGCAAAACCTAAATATTTTGTTCCCCGATTGAAACTGAAATTTGGATTTTTTGATCAGTGGCTAGCATTGAAGTGCACCTTTTACTGTCTAAGCTGTAATATACCACTTTCACAGCTTACACAGAAAGATATTTGACTAAAGTCAAATTTATTATTTCAATATCGAAAAATGACAATACATATAATAATAAATTATATTAATTAAAAAAGCACTATTTAAAATAATTTGAGAAAAAATTATATGGTCTAACAGAAATGCGCAATTTTCTTGCTTTCATCATCGGGCAATAGAATTGCTACTTTACAGCCTTGTTAAACAAGTAACTATATAATTATTACAAAAATATTCTTAAACATTGAGGTAATATAGTCCGACATTTACAAGTATTTTTAGCGACCTATAATTTTACAAGAGCTTTATCACGATATGTATATATATAGCAAAATAAAATTATGCTTATCTTAAAAACCTAATATTATTTAATATTTTCATGAATAAAAACGCTTTAAAGGCTATAAATTTTTTATTATGTCTTTATTTTCTAAGTTTTATGATTATGTTTGAGTTAAGCTAATGTTGGCATAGTATCACCGCACCCATCTTTGTGATGAGATCTAATGGAGCACCGTGGCGGCTTATAATTTCGAATAAAGCTACAGTAATAGCGCATTGTAATGGATGTACTTATACGAAACCGTTTTAATCAAGTGCCGTGCTTCTTACTGGATTCTTAATGGCGAATTCTCATGTCTAACGCCGTGGCAAAGTACGTCACTTCGCACCAGCCGACACGAACACACCAAAATTGGATCGTATTTTATGAAAATACACCAAGTTTAGTTGTGTAATCATTCTAATTTTCTTATAATACATTAATTTAACAATCTCTTTGGTTTTTCTCTTAAAATTCAAATTAATACACGCAATCCACTACGCTATCGATAAATGATACCCCACACATCATATCGAAACACACTTCTTTGGAATATTACACCCCAAGTAATAATTTGAGCTCCTGAATATTAACGTCTCATTAATTTAAGAATTTAATTTCAAGTTGTTAATTATGTAACCTCGAAAACTTATTAGGTAAAAAATAATTAAGCAAAACTTAAACAGACCAAAATTTAAAATGGATATATTTATTTTAATTTATTAACTCGCAGAATTAAAAATTGTCTTCAGGTTTTTCTATATTCATTTTCCTGAAGCTTACCCGCCTTACCCATTATAACTCTGTCACCGTAATACACATTGTTGCTTCTGGTGAGGTTAGCTTTCATTTTTTCTACTTGACACAATTTATATCTTTAAATTTTATTTTAAAAATGTATTGTGTAATAATATAAATACTCTAGATATACTACAGAAATTAATGTTAAGATAAAATTTAAAATTTAACAAACTAATTGAACTATTGAAATCAAATTTTTTGTAATATGGTATGTATTCTTGTAGTAACAACGTATTAATTTGTTAGCTCAACTTAGTCGTTTAATTAATTTTAAAAATTAGCGGGCGCCACTAGTAAGAAATAAAATAAAACAAGAGTTAGTAAGTTACTTTATTGAGTCATGTAGAATAATAAGTAGTTACTAGTCAGGAGTGGCATAGTTAAAATCTCAAAATGGGGATAAGCAGGAAAACATTTTGTTAAAAATTACATAATATGCAACAACAAAATTCAAAATACAGCAATATTCACTTTTATGGTCACTAAACACAAGAATATTCTTAACTTTACCTATTACTATGTTAATATATACATAAATGGGTTATTTTTGTTAAGCCATTTCAAATCAAGTGGTTATTAATATTCCATTCGAATGACCACATTCTCGTTGCTTGGCATACAAAACAAATATTGAAAATATTAGCTTAAGTTTTCTGTAGTTTCAATGAAAAACTATGATGTATCGTTAATGACGTTTCGAGCTCGGGGACCAGCTTGATATAAATTTTCTGTATTTTAAAAGGCATCTTTAAAGTGATCTTGACGCCAACAAAACTGATTTATCGCAAATGTCAATTTTCTGTTCGAATATAGTAATTTATTCAGAATATTTTGACGGCTTAATCGTTTATTACATTACTTTTATTCGTAAATTTCTAAAACCAACACCCCTCTTATTGAATTATATACGTTACTTTGAGAAGGATTTAATAATTTAACATGGTAATTTTTAACTTTTATGTTATACATATAATATTGTTTAAAATATATTGTTTGGAAAATATTTCTTCTCAAAATTAATTGGAACGGTTAGAAGTTATAAATTTAAATAATAGCAAGCAAAGTTGTTACAAGAAGTTATTGAAATCAATTTCAATGCTTTTTAAAACAATACTTACAATATTACAATACAAAGTTATATAGTATATTTACAACAATTTATTTGGAATACTTGAAATTTAAATTTACTTGAAAGTTTTTTATTATTGCAGTTTTTTTGTTAGGAGAGTTCTACAATTAACATACCGTGCTCAAAACACGGCTTTCATTTTGTTGACAGAGCTTTTTTTACACTAGAATGATAGCCCCAGCTTGATTGCATCCCTAATGTACCTACGTTATTTTATTTTAATTAACGGTATTTATTTAGCAAGGAAGACTGACTTTCATTGTGTACTGTTATTCTTTCAAATAAAGCGAAATAATGTGACTAATTTCGACAACTTTGTAAGTCTTTTAATTTTTAATTGGATAAATTTACATTTTCCTCTGATTTTTATCTTACTTTTTAGTTAGCTCAATCTAATTACCTTAGGGGTTTTTATTTTTAAATATCGTAAACAATAATAAGTAATTATTTATAATAATCTCTCGGTCATGTGTTTTGTCTTTTAAATCAATAGAAAACTTATTTTATTTTTTAATATCGCAAAACAAATATAAAAAATTTTGAATTCACACAAAGAACGTCGCATTGAAGAAAACTCAACTTCAGTTGATTTTTAAATGGCAGATCTGATAAGAAAATTCTTATATGGTACTAGAAAGTTTTAATTACAAATAAATACTGTAACAAAGTTTAGAAAAACACAATTTTACATATTGCATTTTCAACAATGACAACTGACTATATGGTGGAAAATAATTTAAATTATGACATCATCAGTATTTACACTCAACAAGTGATTTGAGGTCTCCATCATCAATAACTCTTCTTGAACATTAATGTTGACATGATTGTATTATTTAGAGTACCATCAAACTCAACAGCAGTAGAAGTATTGCAAACCCATAGAATTATTATTAATCCGATTACAATTCAATTTAATTTTTTAATCTAAAGTACATGACGAACGATCGGGCATTCCTGTAGTGTGCATATACCTACAAATGTGACCATTATGATTTTGCTTTTAAGCGTGAATAGGGAATTATATTGTAGTTGTGTCATCTCGTCAAATTTTTATTGATTATTTTAATAACATTTATTACATTTATTTACTTGCCAGAAACAGTTATTTTATGCTAGTTACATAAATTACTTTAATTTTTCCATAAAATACAAGAAACTTCAACATAATATAAATCCCAAGAGTCTTGAAAATATATTTTGTAAAAGAATTACTTAATATTTTTGTTCTAATTTTTAAACTTTTATAAAAATTTAAAACTCTTTAAGATATTAAATTTTGCAAATCAAATATGCAAAGCTTAATATAGCCATAAAAAATGTTCAAGGTATTTTAAGCTTGTTTCCTTTTTGAAGAAAACGTTAATACATTTATTGGATATGCTAAACAGAAAATTGTTGTGAATTGAATAAATATCCAAGAGTTTTGTATATTAATAATATAAAATTTATACGATCAATTATAACTTATATTAACTAAAATTTGAAGTAAGTTTATAAACTTTGCTTATAAATGATGTACTTTTTAAAAATGTAACGTACATTTTTAACAAATTTATAATACTTTAACATCGTCAAGTAACTATAATAAACTTTAAATGTGGACATTGCTCTTCATTTTGTTGACGGTACGAGTGCTTTGATATACTCTTAATGTTATAGTCAGTCGATGTCGACACCCGGACAAGTTCTATAGCTTCGAGTTCCACCCTTGGCGAGTTCTGTCATTTTTCAGGGATATTTTTAAACTTTTTTGCCTTACACAAAATCGGCTAATCATGCAGCCGTGTTAAAAGGTGTATCTAAAATACATGTAAATTTAAATTTTTCAAATTCGATTTTTTCGAGAACTAATGCATAGACCGCAAAAATTTTTGTTCTAATATGCTTTAAAAAGTGTTCTCTTTCCTATAGTGCAGTTGAAATTGTGAAATTCGTCATGATCGTTGTCTGACAGTTCCCTGAAAAATAAAGTGAAGAGTCGAACACCTTCGCGTCGAATAGACGAACAGATGTTCGTTATTCCCGCAATTGATGATAATTAAAGTGAATTTAATTTTAATAAAAATTGTTTTTTTATGTAATTAATAAAGTGCAGTACAAATAAAATAAAAAAAAAGTTGAAGAATTTGTGATAATTTTTGGTTGATGTGTAAAATTACGTTGCAACAAATTGTTTAACCAGGCGTGGCTAGCTGCAATACCACATGTGAAGCGTGCACGTCAAAATTACAAGTCCAATACCACATGAAAATAACAAATTTAAGCATTTTAATTTACAATTTTAACTTCAACTGCAAGAGTTCATATAGCTATAAAATAATGGATGTACACCAAGCAACCCAAGTAACATTTTCCCTGTGGAAATTTCCTGTGCACCTATTAGACCCCTGGCAAATGGCTATTAATTAAGTATGCTAGGCATGTTAATACAGGGATTTTTCAGGTACCTGTTTACATACTCTTTGTGGAACCCTGTGAAATGCCCCTGGTAGGGATTAGCCAGGGATCTGTTCACAGATTCTTTGTAGATGCCTGTGAAATGCCCGAGGTAGGGATTAGCCAGGTACTAGTTCACAGATTCTTTGTAGGGCCCTTTGAAATGCCCATGGTAGAAATTTGTCAGGTACTCATTTACAGGTTATTTAGTAGGGCCTGTGCCAAATTTAACAAACAATAGAAAACGTTTGTTGATACTATTAGTAGACCAATAGAAATCATTCATTAATATAAAAATATTATAGTTGCGGTTTTTTTATTTTAAAGCTTTATTTCGGCCAACTATAATTAGTTAAATATTTTATCAATAATATATTTTATTTCTTAAACTATGGTTTTCCATTTGTTTTTCTATCTATTATCAAATCAAAAAATTATTATAAAGTAAAATATATTATATAGCCTCCGTAGCGAAATCGTTAAGGTGTGAAGTTACAGAACATTCAATAAATGCCATCATAGGTTCGAATCCCCGTAAGTTAAAAAAAATGTGTAAACTTTCTTTAGATAATTAAATAAAATGTAATTGTTAACTTTCAGATAGTATTATTATACAATCGTTGTTCTAGAGGCATAGTTTATAATATAATAATTATAATGTTAACAATATAATTATTTTTTTTACATTCTGCAAATCTTCCTGGTAGATCCTTGCGGCAGGAACTCTGGTAGACTCCGTGGCAGGGACCCTGCCAGTGTACCTAGTAAAGGTGCTTAGTAGACTCCTGTCTGGGGTATCTGGTAGGGGTGAAAAATGTGCGCCATTATGCCCTGGCGCAGACCCCTGGTTTAATCCAAAAAAGGGTTCTAGACAGAGACAGGTTCCTGTGCGATTTCGCTGCTAGGGGTTTATAAAAGATTTACCAGGTTGAAAATGTTACTTAGGAAAGAAGAGTAATTTTTAGAATTAAGAAAAAATTTATAGATTTGTATAGCTCGAGTCATTGCAATATAATAAGGTATCAACAAGGACAACAATATGAATAATTTTTGTTTTTTCGCTTGCTTTTTTTTAGATGTTTTATGTAGTAGGTATACTATTTATTACAATGTCTTCAATTTCAATTAAAAATTACATAAAAGTACTAATTAAAATCTATTACAAAAATAGATACAAAAAACTACATATCAGAAAATTTTGGAGATAGTTCTTCGTTAGAATCGTCCTTCTAGGATCGCTATTAAAAATTTGTTGTTTAATTTTAAGTTTAGTGATTTGGTACATGACATACCAACAATAATACATGTTTGGTCTACACAAGCTGGTATAAGTGAAAGTTTAGATGAAAATCAAAATTTATCAATTCTATCCAATTCAACGTATCCGCGACGACCACATGGTGAATTTTTCGTTAATGCAAAGTTTAGTTAATACAAGATAAAAGACAGCCGACTTTGTTGTTCGTCGACAATTCGCAAAGTTTATCATTGAACACTGTATTGTTTTTCTCAAAAAATCATCTTTTCAGATGAAGCTCATTTCCATTTAAATTGTTAAGTTAATAAGCAAAATTTCCGCATTTAGGCTTTCGAAAATTTAAGAGCAATTCTTGAGAAGTCTTTTCATTCCGTTTGTGTTACTATTTGGGGTACTTTTTGGTCTGGAAGAGCGATTGAACAATATTTTATTAAAAATAAGGTTGGAAAAGCTGTTACTGTCAGTGGATTACGTTATCTAGACAGGTTAACAATTATTTTTTTGCTTATCATTGACGATTATGAATGTGAGTGATATGTGCTTTCAGCAGGACTACGTCATATGCCACACATTTATTAAAACTATTAATTTATTGCAAATGAAATTTTCTGATCGAATTATTTAGCATAATTTTACAGTCCATTGCCCGCCTAGATCGAGCGATCTAACGCCGTTAGACTATTTCTTATATAGCTAGGTGGAAGATCAAGTCTATACAAATAATCCACAATCTATTCAAGCCTACAGCCGACTCTTAATTGGTAATATAGAGCTCCAGTATGCATAAATATGATAGAAAATTTTGACGAAAGGATTGGTGTCTGTATGCGTGGTCTTGGTAAACATTTGTCCGATATTATTTTTCATTCATAAATGGTAGACTTTGTGCAACATAATATATCAATAAAAAAATACAGATCTTTCAAGCAAAATGTGAGTTTAATTTAAAAATTATAAACAAAGTCCTTGTTGGAAAGTCCTTTATTTACTTAAGCTATTCTCATATTATGACAGTTTATATTAATAATATTTTTACTTAATTTACTTAATAAATAATATATTCATAACTTAATTCATTAAATTATTCTTTAATTTCATGTAACATGTAAAAATTAATTTTATAAAAAAATATTATCACATGTTAATAACCTTAACCATTTTATATTAAGAATAATAAATTAATCTATTTAAGGATTTTTTTATTTTTACTTTGGACTTTATTTTAAAGTCACTTACATAATCAAACTTTTTTTATATTAACTACTAAAGCATATCTACAACATATTTTTTTCAGAAAATTAAAATACGTGAATTATACGAATACGAAAATTAAAAACACGTGAATCGTTTATCATGAATAAATTATATATCATAATATCATAATAACAATATTATAAAGTAATAATATTTTTAATTAGACAAAGCGATCTAAATCGGGCATTTGAGTTTTTAAAAATCTTAAAGGCATACACTGTAACTACAGTATAAAGGTTTGAAAGCACTCCTACTTCAGAGTCCTATCAAATTACTTTAATTTTTTAATAAAATTAAAGTACCGACTTTTCTGCACGAACTCAGCAGTACAAAAACACATCTACTTTTAATAATATCAAATTTGAATGTTTTTTAACAGTTTAAAAGATAGTTAAGTTTGTTATTTTCCAAAAGGCGGATTAAGGGATGTCTTCTTGATAGAAGAAACATTAAGTAAGTACGGCTTTCACTATATAGGAGCTAGATTCCTGAGAAAAATTTTTGTAGTTTTAAAATTTTAACACTTAGTTTAAACATCATTAATTATTGAGAAGTGATATACCATTATAATGGTATAAAAAGATTACTAATAAATAAACCAAAAATAGCTAAGAAGTAAATAATAGAGAAAAAATTTAAAAAAATAACAAAATTTTAAAGTGATCACTACTTGACGTTTTGCTAAGACAAAACTGAAAGTGTTAAATGCTTTGTCTTAAAATAAGCACAATATGAATGGTTGGCTATTTCCTGTTGTGCTAAAATCGTATTGAGTACATCGGAAGTATAGCTTTAATTTGAATTTTAAAACTTTATGGGATTCTATCGATCAAACGTATAAATTTTTATAAATTTATTATAAAGCAATAAAATGAGAACAAAGCAATGACCGAACGGAGCAGAATTGCTTAGCTTACTTATCTGACCTGTTGTGGTAAATTAAAATAAATAAGAAAATTACACAAATAGTAGTAATGCAGTACTCGAGCTTTTTACAAAAAATTTTTTTGTCGAATTGCAATAATTTAAATTTATGCAATGAATAATTTACATTTTCAACTATTACATAGAAGAGAAAATATTTAAATCCCACAATACTAATCAAGCTTAACTCGGAGTGATTAATCTACAAAAATGCATTCGTTTAAATTTACAATTAAGTTCTATTATTTCCAACTGTGAACCAAAGCATTAATTTTGGGTACATATTATTAGTTCTGCGAAAATTAATGTTTTGATCTAAAAAGATTTATATTAATATTTTTTATTAATATTGCTAGAGAATAGAACCCGACATAGTTATACAAATTTAAGTTACTGCAATTTTTAAGGTTATCATTTAAAATAACGTAGTTCTTTGAAAAATGTAAATATTTTGATTAGATTATTTTGTTCCTATTCAATTATTATTATTTGCTTCAGTTTATTTACCTAAAAACCTAAAATAACTTGACATTACAACATTCGATTATTGCTAAATTTGAAGTTTCATATCTTTGAAAAAGGACCAGTGTTGAGCAGTAGAATTAAAGTCTTGCAAAATAAGATTTAATAAAGAAAGTGGTATAATTTTTCATGAAAATTGAAATTGAAATAAGTAGTTTAAAAGGTTGATTAATTGGAGGGATTTGGAAAGAAAATACGAAGAAAGCAAAGAAAATGCGAAATCAGTAAAACAAAACTATTTAATTAAAATTGTTGAAATAGAAAAGCAAATTGAATATTTCTAATTATAAAATAAATTAAATTAACAACAAGTGATATAAAATGTTACAAAGAGAACTTAGTGGAGTATTTATAACGCATAATGCGCGTTGACATACTTGTCAGTTTATTTATTATTAAAATAAGTTAAAATTAAGTATCAAAGTAACAATAAAATTATAAAAATTAAAACTAATGTTATAAATTACAGCCCAATAATTAGGAGGCCATAGCAATATATAGCAATTGTTCCTGAACTGAAGTAGATAATGTGGTCATCGAATTATAGTTTTTCTATTCTTGATATCATGCGTTCATTATGTAATGTAATTTATTTAAAAAAAAATAAGTAACTGCCACGATATCTTGAAGTTTATTAGAATTCCTTTTCCTTCCTGTCTAATTTATTTTTAAAAAGGTTCTTGCTATTAAATTTTCCACGTCTACCAGATTAATTAAGTGCAAGTGATTTTTCTTACAAAAATAATTGTTATGCAAGTGAAATAACTTGAAACTGTAATGTTCGTAACAGCATTTGGTGTTTTCGATTTATGAGGAAGTAAGCTTTGTTGTTATGGTTTAGTTGTTAGCTGAATTGACCACGTAATTTTAGTTTAATGAATAATTCGGTACGGTTTTAGGATTTGCGTGTATTGCGTTTGTTATAATGGTATTACACTATAAAATATTCATCATCGTAAAGTTTCCTTAATATTTAAGTTTTAGAAAATAAAAAAAGGAAATGTAAAACGAGTGGTAATTTAGAGTAGGAATTGCTTTTCTTATTTATGTCGACAAAAAGTATAGTGTGCGTTTAAAACAGACCTCAATACTCTAATGCGACATTAATCCCTCCTCTTTTAATAGCTGAGGCGGTAATTCGAAATTGAAACTTGAAATACAGTGCAGTGTGGCCAACCATGAAGAGGTATAATTACTTTAGAACTAATTAACTCAGCACTGCACTGTTTTGTCGTCTGTTATTACAAAACTACTGAAACAGATGTTTCATACTCGAAAATTTGCAACAAAAACTTGTAGTAGCGACTCAAAAAATGTTAACGTAAAATTGTATTACCGTTTCTAGTGCTCAACCAAATAATATTACCCAACATTACAAAAGTAACTCTTTATAGTAAAAGGAGAAAATTGAATTTAAAATTTAATTTTACACAAAGAAAATATTTGTCAAACAGTTTGGGTTTCCTTTAGCGAATCAGTCAGTATCCTCCACGTTCTTTCAACATTATTTGTTTTGAGTTATTAAAATTTAATTTGCCTTTTCTAAGATTTTCTTTAATTATGCAACTCTCTTTATATAACCAAATTAAAAAGTTTCCAGAAAATTTTAAATAGTAAAAAGTTGAACAGTACAACGGAAACACTGTTAAAATAATTATTTAAAACCAATATGCTTAAATCTATAATTTATTTTCGATTGAACTTATTTAGAACATTAAACTATAAAAATTACAAAAAATATCAATCTAATTAAAATCATCTTGCTTAATTGCCCAAAAATAATTAAATATAAATTTGGATAACCAATTAAATTGATGAAAATTTCAAACCAATGCAAGATCGTATCAACTTTAACATAAAATCGATCTACCTTTTCGTATCCTTGTCGAGGTGTTTTATAAAAGAGGTTTAATATCTTCGTAATGGTATTACGTAAAATTCAGTTTAAAAAGTTAGTTGTTATATGGCAATTTAATGATATTTAAATTTTGTAATTTAACGAGTACCAGATATAAATTGTGTATTTTCTAAGAAAACTGTCAAATTTTTAAGCGATAATTGGATTATATTTAATAAAACTTGTAAAATCGATAATTCTACAATTCGTTGGATAGCCATAATATACGAACCAATTGCTCGAAAAGTATAGCGTGAGTTACGTAACAGATTTTTATTATTAAGTTTTAAGGGTTTAATTTATAGCGTTCTATCATTTATAAGTGGTCACTAAAAGGAAGTGTATTGTAAAATACAACAAATAAATTGGGCATTCACCCAAGTATTTTTCTTTCCAATTGTTTCGTATTGTATGGTTTCTACATATGTATTTTTATTATTGATTTGTTGAGGTTTCACTTTAAATTTGTTCCAACAGATAAGGATGTTTTGTGTACAACATTACTCTCATCCATTAGTGTACACCACGGTCACAAATGTTGATTGAAAAATATTGTAACTTTCAATTACTGCAATACTTACTGCACATAGGTTTAATTAAATGAGAAAAGTTGTTTACCGGTTAAATACGAAAAAGAATCATTATTGGATGATCTTTTTATTGCCAAGATATACTTAAATTTCTGATATAATAAAATTTGCACGTTTGGGACAATTTTGAAATTGTTTTTTTTAAATAAATTTTAAATTATTTTGGTTAAAAAATAAAAATTAATTTTTATTGTCGGTGTCCCGAGTACCTCTGATAAGGGGTTAAATAGAACGATTTTTCTTATCTTTTAATTCTGTCTTGAAATATTTATAAATCATGTACCTAGAAAAAATTATACTTTTGAAGATGTATTAAATCTAGAAATTTAGATACGAATTCTGTTTTGATGTCTTCATTAATTATTATTATTCAAAAAGTTGAGACATTCAAAATTTTATGTATATAAGAATTCTTAAAGAACTTTTGAAAATTTCTAAAAAATTCTTAGGAATTCAGTAAAATTTACTCAGTTTAAATTCAGACTCAAATTAATATTTCCATTGTAAATCTTTAGTTATAAACTTATAAATAAAAAATAATTGATTAATAATCTAAATACAACAATTTAAATAAAAGTCGGAGAACTAAAATGAATTTACATTAATTTAATTTAAGTTATATTTTGAGTTATTTACTAATTTTATTTACTTCTCATAAATATAATATACTATGTAGCGTTGATACGGCTGTGAAAAGCTTATTAATTAATTAAAATTTTAGTATGTTTATTTAGCTTATCCATTTTTTACTTGATAGTTATTTGCAAGCTTATAATTTTGCGTGCTTTGCTTTTACACCCAAAAAAGAATAATCATAGGAAATCTATTTTTAATATTCCAGCTTGCCGTTGAAATGGATTAGAATGAAAATGGTATCAATAAAATGAATTTTTTTTCGATGCCTGAAGAAACTCAGCAGTTGTTATTTTCGCTTTAATTGTCAATATTAAAAATGCACAGCTCTTTCAAAAATATGAATTGTTTTTGAAAAAAACAATAAATAACAATTAATTCAATTTGAATATTGTCACGTGTTATTATAACGTGAGGTTATATTTTAGCATTGTTCGAGCGTACGTGGCTCAATTAAATAACAATAATATGATATAATGCTAACGAAATAATATTTACCGTAACCGATTTCTTATCGTTTATGTCGTGTTTGTTTATTTTCATCTGTTTCAACCTCTTCTTTAAGATTTTACATGTTTATTGTACCTTTTAGTCAATTTTCATAACTTACAATTCGGTTTGAACTGAAATACTCATTCTTAATCTGCATCCCCATTAAGTGCCTTTTGCTGTGCCGTCTTAATGAGAATGCAGCTTTACATTATAATTTATTGCAAGATAAGTGGTTGATTGAAATTTTAATGAACATTTACAGCGTTTATTTTCTGATATGCTCTGAATTTTATTATTTAAATTTATTAATTATTAACTTGTGATTATAATAAATAACTTTAAAAACGAAACAAGTTAAATACACTTTAAATTATGAATTATTTATTGTTTGAGCTTTCGGCGAGTTGTATTGCCTTCGTCGGAATAATAATAATAAGAAAAATATATGAAAACCGCGATACAATAACGTATTGTAATCTAAACGATCTATGATCTAAAAAATCTTGAAAACAAAGAGTATATGATCGTGAGTTAAAAAATAACCTAAAATAAGTTTCCGTCAAGGTAGAAAAAACTTAACTCCAATACGTGAGTGTAATTAGACAACTAGATGGCTGTAGATATTGCTCAAGCCATCTATATCGGTTTTTCTATTTGTGGAGTTTTTTTCTTTTTTGATGCATATCATTTCGTGAAGAAGCCTATCTTTGTAGTGCTAACTGATTTTAAGATTTTGGCATTTGTAAAGTCTGCATTGTGTCCATCGATAAATATATATTTAGTTATAGCAGTAGAGTCAGGTTTATTACAGCGAATACTAGAAATATGTCCACTCATTTTCTTATAAAGCCATTGGTTGGTTTGCCAAATATACACCAGATTACAAGTTATTCATTTTATATTGTCTTGTTTTGAAACGTAAGAAACATTAATTTATTATTTTGTAAATTGTTTTAAAATTTGTTATTTTGTAATTGCAATTATTTATTTATAAACATGCTGTACATAAGATTTTAATTGTAAATATATTGTGTTGGTAACCGTGCTGAAGGTATTGAAGAGAGAAAAGGTGTTGATAGCAGACGCGGTGTGCGTTAGCTAAAGGCGGGATGAATGTTCATTCCCATCTAAGTTAATTTTGATTTTTGATTGCTTTTAAAAATAAAAAGTAAGTTCATTTTGAGTTTATTAAAGTTGTTTTAATTAGTGCAACTGTATAACAATTAACAATTTGAAGATTTTGTAATAATTTTGGTTATTTGTTAAAATTCACAAACAAATTTGTTTGGCCGGCAAGCCGACGCTAGCTGCAAGACGCACGTGCAAACCTAATACCAGATTGCAAGAGTCTCATGTTAATAATAAATAATGGATGTATATCTCTCTAGCGAAGAATATTTTGAATAAAGTGAAATTTTATAAATTTTTATAGCTGGGGACATTGCATTATATAACAAAAATAACAATTGACTACATTGTACGATATGTACTACATAATATCGTATAGGTATTTTTTCATGATTGTAAATTGAATATTTTATTAAAGCATACAAAGAAACTGCAGAGCAAACTAATAACACTAATTACTTTCTCACTATTTCAAGCAACTTTCAACTTGTGATTTGTAAATTAATACTCTAATAATAATCATTGTGCATCAACCCAACAGGTGTTATTGAATAAATTCATAAAATTTTAATAAAATGATATGTATTTAAGTTAGCATTTCACAATTGGTAATTTGTTAATGTGTTTACATGAACTCTGCTGAAAGAATTTTACTAATCAATTTATATTTTAGGTTTAAAGTTTTGCGTTTTATCGAATGTACATAAAAGCAATTAACATCAATCCGACATAATTGCCATAACATAAAATTATATTATGTTGCTTTCTGATCTGTACAATATATTATATTTTCAGCCCAAATTTAATAAAACCAAAATTATAGTAAGTTACTTAAATTACTTCCGGTAGAGTGCTAAACCTACTCGAAATTCGTATCGGCTATTTAGAATATTTCAGCGCAGTCAGCGAATTCAAACCTAGAAATCTACATTGTAAGTAAGGCAATTTAAAGGTCATACATAAAATTTTATTATTAAAAGATAATGAAGAATGACAAATGTAAATATTGAAATAAATCTCGACCGATTACTGCTTACGAGATACTCATAAATTATGGACATACTGTATACGCAATATTGTGTTACTGGACCTTTAGAACCTGACGAATTCATTCACTATTATAAAATCGATACAGTAGCTATAGAAAGATTTAATAATCATCAAGAAGTAATAATACATTATTAAAGAAATTCAAAAGTTTTCAAAAAAACATACTTCAGTTTGTGGGTTTCTTTTATAAAAACATTTTACCAATTTAACACAATTGCTAGCATTTTCAACGTGACTTTCATTTTCATGAATGAAAAAATTCTCTTAATTGCTTGCTTAGCTACAACGAAAAAAAAATTAAATCTGAAAAATTATGTAGTACCTACTAACTAAAGAAATGGAAAAATAAAAAGTTCTTACGTATATGAGAGTCATCAAATTATATTTACTGGTCCGAAATGACTTACACGCAACTAAAAATCCACTAAACAAATGTGTAGAATTACTTAGGGTGGCTCGAAGTACTTGAAGAGTACATGTAACAATCTTGGGAATAATAACGTTATAATTTAATTAAACTATGCTATTCGAATGTTAGTTAAATTAATGCGGTCAGTTGTAATCGAATCTGAAGATTAACTTATCGAAGTAATCTTCAATCACTTTGGCACATTATAACCTCTAGCACCCTTGTTAACAACTAGGAAATGTTCTATTCAGCAGAGCAATCGGTAACTAAGTGAGATATTCAAGACCCAAGAGTTTCATTTCAAACATTTAACTGCTTATTAGTCCAAAATGTTAAAATGCAGAAGTAGACCATTAAGCTTAACGTCAACTACCTTGTTTACAATATAATGGCTTTACCGATTTTAATCTCATTTACTAACTTTTTATGTGTACCATTTGAGTTGATGATAATTTTAACTGCCGTCAACATAGTTTTTCTAAATTATGCCAGAGAATTAAAGTGCTAAAGTGTTAAATAGATTTAAAAAATTTAAAAAATTAAACCAATTATACGAGGATAACGTAAAACTTTAAGACATACGAGTACACCTACATTTTTAACCTGAAGATAAATAGAACCTGTAGTTAATAAGTGTTTCTTGCTCGGCTAGACACCTTGATATATAGTTTTTTACGAGTCATCAATGCTACAATAAAACAACTAAAACAGCTAATATTTTACCGATGAAAAAGTAATTAAAAATATTTTATTTTATTTCAAATATTTGTTTTGTGAGGATTCGTGAAAGTAGAACGTGATGAATTAAATATCTGTGCTCACAGGCAACCCAATCTAGCGCAACAGAAGATGACTTGATAAATTTGTTTCGAGTATTTCATGTGATCTTTTAGAAATGGTTTACAATCGTATTTTTCTGCTACAATTCAGTTAAAAGCGATGCATTTTTTATGCATTATCGTAAATAAATAAGCCATTCCATTAATAATAATTCTCTGAAGAATCCGGTAGAGCATTCGTCAAATAAATATGATTTTAGGTGGATCGATAATAGGAAATCTGTTAAGAGTTTGACCGGTATTTTTTTACTACTTTACTTGTAAAAAATTAAAAAGCAGAACTTTATTTGATGATGGTGTGTTAAGTTAATACTCGCTCCCCTTCATAAAAAAAACATTATCTTGTTTGGTTTCAAGTTAAATTATTTTATTGTTATGTGGGTACATGCTAAATTCTACTGTATTACAAAATATAAAGGTAAAAATTCTCCGTGTCCTTAAAATTTGCATAGCGGCGGTTGTGTTTTTGTTCAATTCTAGAATAGCATATTCTGAATAGAGAAAATCTGCATAAAATATGCAACTAAAGACTCAAATTATATTAGTCTAAATAAAATAACAAAATTAGAAACTTAATTTACAATAGCATTACAAAATAGCTCACTGTAGTCGGGTTATTGCATCGAATTGTATTACATTCGCTAGTTGTAATTATATTACTTACTTCAATTTTTAATTTATTTCATTTCCTATGTTTCTTTCTTCAGGAATCACCTGTATTTCAATAAAAGCAATAAAGTTAAAAGTGAAAAGTATACTTAACGGATTTAAAAAGTGTTCTATGAGGTGGCTACAGATTGCAATGGGACTATTTTTTCTATTAATTTATTAAAATGCTTCTACTGAAAGATGGCAACAAAAAATTACCAGTAACAATAGGATTCAAACCAAATAATCTTACTGGTTTCAGCAAATTACCATTTAATCCGGCTTACTGCTCTACTCCTAATAAAGTCCGTTAAATAAATAATATTCTCTATGCTGATGCTGTAATATAATATGTATCGGTACTTACTGCAACAAACTCATAGATTTACATAATATTTTATTACTTTTTATAGCGTTTTCATATGCTCTTATATATGCCTTTCTTATATAACATCTTATATTTGTTATAGTAAATTATTATGTAAAAAAAAATAAAAATTTTTTGTTGTGCTCAAGATTTGCTCGAGCCAGTTATTTAAAAAAAAATTTATAATAGAAAACTTATGGCGGCAAACGCCAACTGTTTATTTGTTTATAAAATATTTTGTTTTATTTAATAATTCATAGAACTAAGAAATTATATTATAATAACAATAAGTAATACTACTCGTCAACATTAATTTATGATATAACTTACTTTCATGTCAGGACAGTAAACTTCAAACGTTTAATGGTTAATTTCCTATGTTCAATAGAAAATATTGATATAGGTGAATGATTCACTCAAATGTGATGTCGTGCCAATTTCATTGATATTTTCACTTGCACCTAAGAACCTCAACCTTCTTCTGTGCTGCTAAGTAGGCACAATACAGCAAATGAACGGTGATTGTTGGTTTGTTTTTAGAATGGAATTAAAATAGCGGCAAGTTGATTAGTGAATTTTAATTTAATATTATAATAATACTGTTTGGTAAGAATTTTGAACATTAAATAAGATAAAAACATGTATGTATAATAATTATGTTTTCGTTATTGGAATTCTTGATCATGAAATTTGAAAGACAATTTATTCACACCCTTAAGTAAAAACACTTTTGTGTCAGTTATATAGTCAATCTATCTCATAACTTTTTCCTTACACTAACATATAACATTTAAATATTAATATATTTTAATATTTAATACTAATATTCATTATGTTTTTCAACACAACTAACCGATTTGTAAAATAAAATTATACGAAATATTATTGATTTTTAGAAAATAATTTTCTTTTCTCACTAATTTACCATGACTACTATTCTGCTAACTTACTAACCTCAAGAATTTCAAGAATACCAAAAATACCCTTCAGCACGATATCAGCTATTTTAGGATTTTGATTGGACACCGATCAAAAAATTAAATTGTATATTAAACTCTGTTTGGATCGAGTAGCTACAATTGCAATTTTCGGATTTAAAAATCAAAAATTGATAGAGACTAGAGTTGGTTTCCGTTCTATTGTATTATTTTGTATTGTACGAACGGTAAAATGGTAAAATTTATTTAAATATAATTATGATAGCTTATTATTAGGAATATCTTTGAAGATTAATTATCTTAATACTATAAAAAAAAGTAGTACATTATTATTATAAAAATCTCTATTTATTATAATTTTTTTAAAATCATTTTAATAATATTTATCATAAATAGATAAACAAAATAAATCAACTGTAGTTCAATGACAACAGCCGCGCTTTAAGTTCATGTTTTTATATATAATTTATTCTGTTAATATACTAAATATTATTTCAACTGAGATCTCTGAAACAGTTCCACTGTTGACTACTTGATTTGACATTTCTGGATTCGAACCTGAATAACAGATAAAATTGTATTATTAAACTGTTTTTTGCGCTGTACCTATTGCTCTTTTTATTTAAAGATGCCCGGCCAATCAATAATTCCAGGTTATGATATAATTATGTACATTTTATTACTCCGAAAATCAACCACATTGTGCAACTTAATACTGAATCAACTTAACTTGAACTAAAGCACAGCACTGATATCCGGAACACACTAATTACAAAGTCGATCTTCTTAGTGTGAAGCAAACTCCCACAGGTCTGGCACCTATAGCTAAGTTGATATTGTTATTTAATTTATGATCTAGTTTGAGTGTGAATCGGGTTAAAATTCATATAAAATTATTTAGCTAACATTTGACACCACATCGAACTCATGGCGCAGACTTAACGAATGATTAGAGCCAAAACTTTCTTACCGAAGCTAACGATTTCATATTGGACTACGTCGTACTTTGAATAAATTACTTGATCATAATACCATATTATTTTAAATTCTAAATGTAAGTAAATTGTTGTTTAGAAATAGAAATCATGCAGACGAGATTACCTTTGATATAAATAAACACAAGGCTTAAAATAGTTATTTTAATATGCAATATGACTTTTGAAATCAATAAATTTTATGTTGTTTCAATATCCAACTTTTATTCAATCGAAATACAAGTCTATTTACAAAATGACGGATTATTTAAGATGCGTTTACAATATTAGGTAATTATAGAAAATCGCATGACATCTTTCAGTGTTTAAATTTAAATAATAAACTTTCAAGACAAGACAATACTAATTGCTATTATTTACAATTGAGTTACTATGTCAATAACATAAAGTGCCAGAATGGTAATTTACAAGAAGACGCTTGATAACTATGTTAATTTATCAGTGAAATCACGTAATTATTAAATATTATGGAAATTAATTACCAAGCAACTAAATTATATTCGTTTCAGTATTATTTCTGTAGATGAGTAAATAGGGTAACATACATGGATATTACGTTGTATAATGGCAATATGAACAATTTAATAAATAACCAAACCTTAACTTGAATACATTATAACAGTTTAAGCTATTAATGTGGAAGCTGCAAATTATAATCTATTAAATACTGAATTATAATGTCAAGTATTTCTAGGAAAAGCAGAGCTATAAAGAACTTTTAGATAAAAGTACAAGATGAGATAATTATTCAAAAAGATTTTTTGCAGTAAAAGGGTGGCAATTAGTGCAAGTTCTGTAGCTCTAAGCATATTTCAGGTTATGTTTAAAATCGGTTTATTTAAACATTTTGCTTAAGGTTTTATGAATTTTAATAAACATTTTTATGCAATGATACTTAACATGCTTTATATTACTATAAAATTGTAATATTTTAATATGGGTTATTTGACCTAGTAAATATAGAAAATACCCTGTATGTGAAAGTAACGTTCACGTCTTATACTCAAATTTAAAATTAAATTATGTAAGTACTTAAAAAGTTATATTAAAAAAAAAAGAAAATTTAAGATATTACTATAAATTTTTTCCTTAAACTTTTATTAAAGTTTTTTTGCAAATCGAGCTTATAATGATTGCAAAGCTTCAATTCGAACTTATTTCAGCAGCAAAAGTTTGCCATTTGACAGTATTAAAGTTTATTATGCAACGCATTTTATATTTACACAAAATTTAACACTATAAAATAAATATTAAGAAAAAATATGGCTGAATTATATTTTTTGCCGATGTGGTGTTCCTGTTAGACTATATCCTTCTTTACAAGAGCTTTAAAATATAGCACGCTTCTAGGAAAACAAAGTTTTTGCTCTTTTAAATAAAGCGAACCTTTTGTTTTTACAATATTAATTTGTTTTTGCAAATTTGAACAACAAACAGCTTTATGTTTATCACACTGTTAAATTGCTACGTTTCTTTTACTAACAATTTAGAATGCCGTAGATACTAACTACGTGTAGAAGGTTAGATTCTTCGTAAATCAAAGGAGAACCAATAACCGCAGATTGGAGCCTCCTAGGCTAGATAGTTAAATAATTCTCTTTAGTTGATGAAGCTTTAATGTTATTCATTTTAGATACCAAATTATAGTAATTTTTGCAATCTATGAAAGATGCTCTTGGAATGATTCAAGTGTTTTTCCTAAACGCATTTTATTATTTGTAAATCCGTATATTCCTATGAATATTTACAAGACAAATGTGTTTGTAATTACTACAATAACTGGGTTATAAATTCTTTGGGGAAACGGCTAATAACTTTAAGGTATGGGTTCCGGATGCCCGAGTTTACAAACGTCTCTGATATTGAGTGGCATGCCCTGCTAGTGGATTATGTTTTCTAAGTGCCTTCTCTTGTCACTGCAAACTAAAATGCAAATAAAATAAAAAAATATATTTATCAATCATTTATTTTAAAATTTTTTAATTTTTAAATTTATCAGTGCATTAATTAAAATCTCGTTTTTCTACTTCCTCTTTTAGTAATTAAACAATTACAGATTTTTTTTGAATGTGCTCATGTATATACGAGTATAATAATTTATTCAGTAGTATAAAGCAAATTGACTTAGCATTTCCATGTAAATTTAAAATATATCAAATCCGCTAATCCATACGGATCATTGGTGTGCTTATATTTTATAGCTCTGGTATCCGGAAGCTCTTTAAGCTCAATACTTGTTTTAATTTCCGGAGCACAGTAAAGAAAGTTTTTATATTTTATTAGAAAATTTAAAATTGCCAGTTGTGTCAGCAAATTCAATCTGCATAATAAACTTATTCAAACAAATATTTTATATTGTGTAGGTACTTAAATTTTCGCAGTATTTCAGCACAAAATTACCAAATATTACACTAGGATTCTAATTATTATTTTAGGAATCCTACTTATAGAATTAGGCATTAGAGAATAGACTGTTCAAGATTACAAAATTAATTTGGCAATTAGAAGTTTTACGGGATTAAATAATATTAATCATTATTTGAAACAAAAGTCACAAATTCATTTGATCATTTCCTATAATGCTGCTAATGGAATTTTCACCAATTATTCGATAGATCTGTAGTTAATATACGAAATAAATTTAATTTTAAAAAAATTATTAGTATTTTTAGTTTTTTAATTTTAATTTGCTGTAAAAAAATTTTAGAGCTCGTTATTAAAATTTTGAGATATCGCGGTCCACGTTCAGTAATGTATGATTTTTACAATCGATTAGCTAGACTATAAAGCTTCCGCTATTGAGTGGAAGGGTTAATTTATCAATTTTTATAATAATTTAATTTTTACTCACAATAAAAATGCGTGCATTGAATTTAAAGCTTATAATTAAAAATTTACGGAATTAAGATGTAACATTTCAGAATTGAATTTAGGGTTTACACTAAAGTATTTTGTTCTATTAATGCTTTATATCACTATTAATCAAGTCAAGAATCTGTAGTCTAGAATTACCTATCAGTTATATTAGATCAAAGTACCATACACTTCTGACTTCTTCATAACTAACACTATTGGTTAGCTCTGTAATTAACATCTTTCACGATTAAGTGATTAATTTAATGTACATACATAGAGGAATTTTTCCCAGTAGTTTTTTTTTCTAGCATTAAGCACACGTTTTACAAGACAGTTGTTTAAAGTATTAGTAATACTAATTAAACAGATTGTTAAAATTTCTGTGTTGGAATCCTTTTGAAGTTGTTCTTAATCTTTGAAAGTTTTCCCTATTTAACAACCGTAAATAATATAATTATATATTTATATAACATTATCTATATATTATATTTACAGATATAGCATAGTTACTCCCATAATTTGTTTTATTTTTAGTTAAGCTCATCGGATAGATACAAATTGAATCAAAGAATAAAAGGATTCTAGCACTAGAAACGTTTGCCTTTTGAAAATATATTTTGCATAGTATAATAAAATTGCACTGTTAACACCTATAAACTTTTTTAAATCAAATATCAAATTTACATGTTTGTCAGAAATAATACAAAATAGTATTACGTTACTATGCAATTGGAAAGTAAATTTTCGTGTCAAATAGTAACGGGAAAAACTCCCTCCGAACAAATGCATTGCTGGCTTTGCTGCAACGAGAAAAATTGTTTTTACTTACAAAAATGTAAAAGTATTTGTTGGCAAAAGAAATTCAGAATTTCTTTTTATTCCAAACAAGGGTACTCAAAATTTTCGCAATATATACTCTATAATAAAATATTTAATAATACGAATTGAAATACATAATTAAAATACAAAGATAAAAATAAACAAAAAGATCAAACCAATAACAGAATAAATCATTAGGTAATTTTGATTTTTTCATTCTAGAATATAAAAAATCATTATATAACTTTAATAGGCAATTTTCTGGAAATGTTGCGATTTTAAAATTAAGGTCTATTAAAAGTAGTAGAGTATAAAATTCTCTCAAACTTGTTAAATAAACTACATGTTAGAATTTAATATTTTATATTTCCAAACCAATTTAATATATTGCATAGTCAAATAATTAACATTATAAGTGCATTTTACAACTTCAACTTTTAATATTAATAATAAAAGTTTATGGAGTTTAATTGCATATTTGCTAACTAGGTACCAACTAATAATTTTAGTAATAGGTTGTATATTTCAGCTTTGTTAAATATAAATTAAATGTTTTGTAAAAAAATCTTAATAAAATAGTAATAAAATAGGTATTACAACCAATTTAGTTGCTCGTGACTAATCTAATTATAAATTTGTTTAATTAATTAAACAGGTGGGTATCGAAAAGTTTCTTCGTTATATTAATGTTCTAAACAATGATATTTTACTATGAAATTGACTACCAATATTCAACACATCTTCAATATTAAGTTTTATAATAATTAACTCTTATTCAATTAACTAAATTAATAGATGACCAAAGTACGTTATATCAATAAAATATGAAAGAAATTACTGGGAAGGACTTCGAAAAGAAATGAAAGAAAATGTAAAATGATTACCATTGCAGATTAAAACATACGAGTGCGTTATTATTAAACTTAAAATAATGACGCCATTTAGTAAATTTATCTGGATATTACTAATTTTGATTGGTGTTGTAATTTGTACTCAGTCAGTGAAAAGCACCCTCGAAATCTGGGTAATATTTCAATCCTGAAAGTTTCACGAGAAAATCGATATTTTTTCTCTTTATTTGAAATTAATATTTTTAAATTATTAGCTTTAAATCGTATAGAAAAGTACTTAACACTGTTATATTATTAAAATTGTTTTTTATACTATGTTATATATTATATAATATACTTATTCTTGAATAAAAATGTACAATACATAAGTACGAGTATATAATATATTTTTGAAACTGAGTTTCAATGATTAGTAATAGTTATTTACCGACTAAATATAAATAAAATTTAAAAAAAGAGAAGAACGGAAACGTAAATAAGAGACTTTAAATTTGTTTGACGAAGTGTGACTACGAAGGAAAGGGTGAAAAAATGCTAAAAATTGCTTGTCGCAGTTTATAAACGGTTCTATTACTACAAATTTGTTTCTTTATTTTAAATAACTTGTACCTACGTATATAATTTTAAAAATGTTTATGACATATTTATTTGGTGAATCTATTTACTCACAAAAAATATTTAAAAAGCTGAGAAAAGATCTACGAATTTTCATTTTTGGTAAATTTCCCTAGTTCTCTAGTGCTGTCAGTTATGTATTCGTTTTGAAGCTTATTTTTTGTTTTGATTTCAAATGAACTTTTCGCTAGAAAAATTATTGAATAAGGCTTGCAACGTAGTTTGATTAATTCTTTGAAAATTGTAGATATTTAAATATACATATAAAGTTTGAGGTTATGAGTGGGCAGGGAAACCTTAACATTTTATATCATCCTAATAATGACTGATTTAAACCGGTTTCGGCACATTTATTTTACATACTTCATGATGTATGATTTTTTCAAAGTTCTGGATAAATTTTATGCGTATTACTAATACTAATACTTTCATGTTGTTTATTTTTCCTAAGTTCATTTTTTATTTAAATTTAATAAATAGTTAATTATTATAATTATGTTGTCGAGACGAAAATAAGGTTTTCTGATTTTTTAAACTTTAATTTGAGATAGAAAATTATTTAATAAACAAAATTACTTCAGTATTAAACGACGGCCCACTTAGGACATAAATTTTCTTAGGAGGTACATAATACAACCATATTGGTGAAGAATTATCTGAATTATTTGCGTAATAAAAAGTGAAGTTGAGTATTTTAGTATTGTAAATTAACAGTTAATTGTATAATTATCTTCTGTTATATTATTCACCACGAAATAAATTATGACATTATTATTTATTGGGTAATTTAAACACTGTAGTTAAATTCACAATGATTACGTAGGTATTTCTTTCAGCTATTTTATCTACATAGTTTGTTTTATTTTTGTTCTATTTAATTTATTTTGCGTAACTTGGACACTTATGGAAATTGCTCGGGCGCGTTTAAACAATTAATTTTTTCATGTCACCTTCCTTATGTTGCTATTTTCAGATCGTTACATTCAATTCAGTTAACATGCAACTCAATACCTATTTTCCTCCAGACGAAGCTTTGCATTGGATGCATACTAAATTACCCCATTTCGACTTCATTGAAAACATACGCTTTTATATAAGGATGCTTATATAGGTGTACAGTTAAATTAATATGAATCTAGTAGTTATAGGCGATATCCTTTATAAATTAACATTAATTAATTACTACATGAGTTGGCTCTAAAATTAATTAGTTACTCGTTTAGAAATTATTCTGTTATATAAAAAAGCTTTATAAATAAATTTAATTTTGAATTTATTTGTTATGTTTACCAGTGTTCAAGTACACTTACAAAACCAAATCAAAATGTAATAATTTTTAATTTAAATTAATTTCTTTACTAATGTATGAAATTGTAATCATAAAATTTTACATTTCTTTTGATTGATTTTTTAATTTAAATTCTTTTACATGTATGCAACAAAAAATCATATTATTCTACTAAAGAATATAACAGTAAAATAAACAAACTAAACATAATATTAAAATAATGAATACTACTAACTACCACAATACCCACTTAAAAAATTAATTTTATATGTTAATATTCTAATATAATATTAATTGAATGTTAGTGCTTGTTCACAATGTACATAAACATAAAACGTGCATAAGCATAACATAAGCATAAAACATAATTTTGACGTAAGCCGCAAAAGTGTTCACAATGAACATAAGAAATATATAAAACTGCGCATGAGTATAACAAAAAAATAAACTAAATAAACGAATAAACTTTCAAACACCTTTCAAACTTTATAACAAAGGTTATGTTTATGTCAATTTCGTCAATTTATTCCAACTTATGACCAAACACTATCAACTTCTAACCACAAATTTCAATAAATGTAACATAATTTGAATCTTATGTACGAACGTAAGCCAAACATAAGATCAACATAAACATAAGAATTTCGTAGGCACACTGTGAACACTTACGTTGATTTACTACTAGTTCAGCTTTACGTCTTATGTATGTGTTATGTTTATCTTATATCTTACGTACATTGTGAACAAGCACTTATGTTGTTTTTTTTTGACATATTATACAAAAGCATTAAAAGGTCTCAGAAAAGTTTTATTATTGCCGTCTCCGACAGGATCAGGGCTGTAATTTTCATATAAACAATAGCAATATTTTATATCCGATAAGGCATTTTAGTCAAGAGTAAAAAATATTAATTTATTTTTGATAAAATATTAAATAATTTTTTGCGAATCAATAATTAAATTTTATTGTCTGATAACAAATTCAATTTTTATCTATAATAGATGTTCAAAAAATAATATAAAAATCTCAATTACACATTAAATTAATATTTGAGTCTTTATTTTTTAATAAAAACATAATAGTACTTTTCAATTTTATCTACTCTTGCGGTTAAACTGTCGAACAAACCACACTGTAATTTGCCTAGAAAATAATTTGTAAATTAAATTTTTAAATTATTTCATTATTATTTATATTACTGTTAAAATACAAACATAAAAAATAGTTATATTATTTTTTATAAAATAATTGTTTTATTTTATATTTATGAATATCTGTATACTAATTACAACAAAAATCTACTTGAAATTCATTTTTAAGTTAATTTCTATTACATATTAAATTTTTCTGAACTGTTCTATATTTTCAAGTTATGTATAATTTATAATATTTTAGCATACTTTGTATTTCTCATTTTTATCTTGAACACCATCTTATATATTTAATAATTTGATTTCTATAGAAGCATTTCACATTGTTATCCTTTAAATTCTTAATGCTTGTTATTTGTTACCATGTACTTTGACTTTCTTTAAAATAATCTTTTGTTTAATTTTCAATTATTTTTCATCTTACTCTTGTTTTAGTTATTCTATTGTAAAAGTCATTCAACTTGCTTTATTTTATTGCTTTCATATTTTAATAACTACAGTTAATTGTCTGTATTCTTTAAATATTGTTGATTACACATTTACTGTTCTTCTGTATTTCAGGTCTTTCCTCATTTTCTATTCATATTATTTGTTTTGTCTCGTTTTTATAAAAATGTTTATAATTTGTTTCCCAATATATTTAAATTAGAATCTCACGAAACTAGTTATTCATGTTTTCAATAATTAATTGATAAAACGTCGTTTAGCAATAATCTTTCTTTCTTATTGTTTTATTTTATGCAATAAAAAAACTTAAATTCCAATACTACTATAAATATTTTATTGCTATAACGTACATTACGTTTTATGATAAATCAATTAGTAGAGACTACACAGGTAGATACTTTCTCTGTTGCTTATCAAATCAAATAAACTATGCGTGCAACGATATGACTATTGCTAAAATAAATCACAATTATTATATTTTTGTAATTATTTTCTGTTTCAAAACCTTGTTTCTTTTATTGGCATGAAATGAATTATTCTTTGTTATTATTTTATATTAAATATTTTATTGAATGTGCAAATACTTCAGTGAATTTTATTATTGAAAAGAAATAGGTAGCTTAAATGAACAAAAATTTCATTATCATAAAAATATCTGATTATTCCAAAAGCTACTTTAAAATTCCCCTCAATTTCTATAAAATACTTGAAATTCAATAAAAATTTTTTTAATTTTCCCGTAAATTTTCTAATTCCAGAACGTTCCGTGATTCTGAAATTCAAGGATCAAGGAGATTTTTGGTTGGAGCCTTAATGTTGACATGGTTTTATAACACTATTATATCGTTAAATTCATCCAAAAATACATTTTTCTATGACTTGCAATAGTACATAATTATAATAATAATATAGTAATTAATATAACAAACCATAAAATAAAAATTTTGATTTTTAATTGTATAATTTATAACTATCAAATTAATTTTCTGTTTTACTACAAATACTTATAATATCTCACCTGGATATCAACAGAGGACGTGCTGCACTGATGTAGCTCTGGAAGTTCTAGTGGCAGATATTTATCTGGAAGTTTACTTGCAATACATGCTTATCTACTTTATCTGTTAATCTCCCCACCCAACAAAAATTATTAGCAGTTTCCTCAAATATAAAATCCTTTAAAATCAAAATTGAAAACATTTTCTTGAACTCCCAATTCATCCCGACAGGACTTCCTCAAGAATACATCTTCGCTTTATTCTTATTTATCTACTAGATGAACGACTTAGCGGCACAAAAATTAGACTCTACGCCGACGATACTGTAGTAACAGCTCAATAATACAACAAAAACCATTGAATCACCTACGTACTCGCAAGGACATATTGACTGACTTGAACCCTACTACCACAAATGGAAACTCAAACTAAACGAGACAAAGACAACTCTTGCAATTTTCAGCCACAAAAATCAACAAAGTCAACATCGTCAAGACAAACACCGTAAAGTACCTAAGAGTGACATTGAACAAAAGAGACTAACATACAGACAACACCTACAACTTACCTCACAAAAAGGGAATAATGCACTTAACGTACTTTATCCCGTAATGACTCACAAAAACATACTCAATCCTAAACTCGCACAATAACTATACAAAACAATGATCAGACTCATACTACTATACGCCTTTCCGATATGGAGCAACCTATACTTGACTGGAATACACAAGCTTAATATCAATTTGCCAATAGTAATTTAAAAGTACAAAACAAAAACCATCAACAGCTTGATACATAGCAAGATATACGCGCAGGTCAAATAATGTGTAAATAGTTTTAGTTAAATGTGATAATTTTAAGTAAAAAGTAAAATATACAAGAAAAATAAACAATATTTTAATTTAAGGGTGGTTACCAAACATTCTTCATACTGGACTTTTGCCCTCATTTTTCCCCGGAATAAATTTAAAGATTGTAAACACGATTAAATTGTAATATTAAATCAAAGCAATCTGACACATTGTAAATTAGTATCAATAGACACAGATTTATTGTAAATTCAATTACCAAAAATTATTACTGTGTAAAAATTAATGTAAAACTTCGATAAATATAGTTATTGTTTGATTGATTGATTGCATGATTACCACTGGGTTTTCGTATTCGTTGTTTCTCCTGGACTACTTCACCTTCAGTAAATAATTTCAATATGTATTAAACCATATTTTTCTGTTAAATTGTAGTAGCAATAGGCACAGATTTTATAGTAAACTCAAATACTAAAAATATTACTTTGTAAAATTATTGTAAACGTTAGTTAAAAAGATACTCGTAGAGTTAATGATTGATTGAGTGCATGGTTACCACAAGTAAATCTACGCCTTATGATGACAAATTCCTTTTGATTAATCTTGAAACAGGTGGAACAGTATTGTTTATTATTGTAAGCTAAGAGTGAAGATTTTGCGATAGACTTATATTATGGATTAGATATGTATTGTGGGAGAGGTATCTATGTATATTTCGATAGACCCTGGCTGAAAATCCAGATTTTTATTTTATTAATTTATTAAATACGGTTGTTTTGATATTATAATTTTGATGAAATTAATAATATGTTAATAAAGTATGAATTATTTAAAACTTGAACATTTAATGCTACGTTTAAGTACGAAAATGGATATATTTAAGCAAAGCTCTCTAAAATATTTCACCTAGTTTCGTCTATGAGTAGAAGTTATAAATGTAAATTTTTACGTTTCAAGCTGTACTTCAGTAGCTGGACTGTTGCATTTTAAAAGCTCAATTGCAATACGTCGTTTTATTTATGAGGTTTTATGAGAGAGTTTTTATGATTACCCTAGATACAATAGGATAGAATCTTTAAGGATTAATTATATAATCTCACCAATGAATTGCTATTTTCAAATATTTATTGAGTAGTATAGAAATCTTCATAGATCCCATTTTGACAGAAGTGCATAACTAAATACATATCAATGTTTGCTTAACCGCGAAATTTTTCCGTTAAGTTTATAAATTAAATAAACATGATAAAGTTGTCAGCAATTAGGATATATATAGTAATTTTTTTAAACGTATGCACCCTCATAATCAGGGAGCACTGAGGGGAACTAGCTCTCTATTGCTCTTAATATACAAGATTGAGTAGTTTTATAACCGATAAATGATAAACAAGTAAAAATTAATTGAAAAAGGAAGTATTCTCCTTATGCGAAGACCAAACCTGGTTACGCTACTGATTTTATATGTTATATTCCCTGTTTAAATTAATTTTTTTGTATTATCTTACGTGGTTATGTATTATTTATCTTTTTTTTAATACACTAAAATATTGACTTACTACTTGGATGAAATTGTTTTTCATTAACTTACCTTGTAAATGTAACTACCTATTTTAAGGTAATTATTCTCGAGATTTACTCTGGCGGGCGATGCTTGGAATTTTTGAATATTTTTCATAAGAAAGAACTTTTCGACAAAAAACAATTTTATGAAATAAAAAGTCAACATCATCTACATTACCTGCCGTTTAGAAGGAATAAAATTTAATTTAAAAAAATATAATTTGCCATGAATGACATTATGTTAATGTTCTTTTTCTTTTACATTGTTAATAATTTCCCGTTGGGTTTATAAACTTATGTGGATAGCCATTAAAGCCTGAAAATCCAAATTTTATAAATAAGCTATCTTATTATTTCTAAAAAAATCGGATGTGGCCATGCCCATAACTTTATCATACTTTTAAATAATAATAAATTTAAAAGAATTTTTAAAAAATATTATTTTGGAGAAGAATATATTAAAAAGTTAAAATTTTAAAAATAAGAAAAAAATTATTTGCAAAATTTTTATTTTATTATTTTTTTTTTATATTATTTATTTTTTTATCAGCTCTAAGTCTCAATATTTATGTATTAAATTCAAAATTTTGTTAACAAATTTCTATTACTTTTTGAGGTAGAGCGCACACAAAATTTAACCACATACATACATATGTACATCCATACACACATACACACATACATATATACAGACATTTTTTGGAAATGACGATTTTCTGCTTCTGAGACTCCAAATGTCTAAATTCATCAAAATCTCAAGTTTCTTTTCTGCACAATTACAATACTTTCTCAGACTTCGTATGATAAAATAAAAAATGTTTAATAATTTATTATTGTGTAGCTTATTATACCAATTTTGTGTATTTGATCATTTTTAGCTTTATTTTCTTGTGTTTTGAAGTAATCAGGAGAGCAGGAAATTGCACATGTGTTATTTTACGTATTACACCTTTATGTAATATTGACAAAATGCATCTGGCGGTATAAACGTAATTTAATTAAAAAAGGTTTTTTTGAAAAGCTATTGATGTAAATATTTTAAAGTTTTTCTGGAGTCTAATAAATTTTTAATAAGTAACTATGAATGTGCACTTACTCTTTTAGTACATAGGGGGCCAGGATTTTCTAAATGACCTGACCTGGATCTCTGATTGGATTTTGCGAAAGTCTGGCAAGATATATTTGGTGTATTACATTATAGCTTGATAACTGATTTTAAAATATGTAATTTCGTTCGTATTTAAAAGAATAATTAGTATTAAATTAGAACTTTCATCAGTTTTCACAAAAATATATGATAAAATGCAATGAAAATAAATCTTGAAATTAATTCGTAATCTAAAAAAATGCATTTATAAATTTATTTGAATTTAACAATAAAAACATTGGATACTTCCACTATCTAATTTATTCGAGTCGTTTATACACATTTGCAATACGGCACTAAAGTGTAACGGGCGATGGTGTATAAAGTTTAATGCTTTATTACGAAATTACAACGTAGGTTTAAGATCCTTCTCCACATTTTACCGTATCTATAAAATTTATACGTATAAGTAGACATAAGTTAAGGCATATAGACGAATAAAGTCATCAAACTTTCAATCGACGTATTCATAAAACTTTTTAAAAATTAATCCCTATTTAACATATTATTGAAATTTCACTTGCACCAAAAAATAAAGAATTATGAGTAAGCAAAAAATAAAAGTTTTGCTTTTAATTAGAAAGCTTTTTTTAGAATAAAATTCTCGCAATGTTTCACATTTGTATCATAAGAATTTAATTAAACTCTTGGTTATATTGTTGTATGCAAATCAGGCGTAAACAGAATAAAGAGGATGGATAAAATTTTATTGTCACTGTATTGTAAAGCGTTCTGTGTAGAATGAAATGGAGAATAAGGGCTAAAACTAAAGGATTCCATTTTCTCGCCGCTCAATTGACTGCGACTACCATATGTAGAGTGGCAGAAATTGCTATAAAAATTCAACCGAGCGGTATTCATTTTGTGTATGTGGACAACTGAGAAAGGCTGCAGACATGGCAATATCTGCAGAACAATCGATTCTATTTCTATGCAAGTAAGCCTTCACTTATAGTATTGCTTAACATACAAAAATTTGGACCGGCGATATTTTTAATAATTCGAATGAGGTTTTTTTCTCAAAAGACAAATTAATATATGATTAAACCAAACAAAAGTAATTTCGTATATTTGCTTTACTCTTATATACGTCGCTTCATTCTAACGTCAATATTGTTTGATAATTTTATATACATACATATATGTACACACTCAACTTGTTCTTTTCGTGACATTAATTTATTTACAAACATTTTAATAATTACGTCAAATTTAAACTCGAAAGATTTTATTTGCAAACTCTTTATGTCAACAATGCTATGCCACTTTTGTAATCTAAAATTTTATTTGATCTTAAATTTGACATTGATAAAAACACGAGAGATAGAAAACCACTTAACCCAAAATGCAACTAAAAATACCCATTTCATATCCCGGAAACATCTGATCCCGCTGAGGATGGCATGCTGGATTATATTAGTTCTTTGCAACAATTTATCACAAATATCTAGGCCGTGTTGGGGCTTTCGTTCGATATCATCCCTTCTATCATTCGGATGAGGCTATTTATATTTCTATTCCCGGCATTGTGTAGCTAGTCTTACTGCCATAGACATGTTGACACTGACATAACCACCCAAAATTTTTATAAATTTTCTAGTTACACAATGCACATTACAAGGATAGGTTTCACAATGTGTGGTTCCGTTGTATTATTAAATTTTTACAAGACGCCTACTTGAAATCAATATAACCTTCTTTAGATTTCAGATTTTATATTAAAATCGACAACACAAATACTACATACATTATACCATTTTTCAGCTATCATACCATCTAATGCATTAATGCTAATTTATGCAAATGCAAAAGGATGGGATGCAATTCGTTGCGGTTGTTTTGGTTTGCACCCAAATGCATTTAAAACTTCGAATAGTAGCCGTGCCAAATTAATAATTTGTTGATAATACCTCAACCATTATTACCGTTTGCAAATGTAGCTATTGAAAAATTTATAAATACAAATATTTTTGTTTTTAATCCAAATTTAGCACAAGGCTTGATGCTTTTAGAATTAAAATTCATAATTCGTGGCACCGCGGAATCACCATATGTATTCAGAAAGATTTGATAATGTTATTTAAAAATTTATACCCTGATTGCATACGTATGAAACGAACCAATATCATCAAACTTTTATCTTACAAAATTGTATTCTGGTTATGAACTTCGATATCTGAAAATGATATTTATAATGAAAATTCAAAATATGAAAGATTTAATCAAAAAAATTGTATCCTTAAGCAAGTTTGTTTATTTGCGTTTCTGATTAGATAATGCTGACATTATTTAATATTTTAATAATTTTTTAACAGAAAATGCTATTATTGCATGTACTATACATAATACAAAGACAGCAAATGCTACTTAAAGTGTCCGAAATTCTATTAAATTGTAATAATATTACATATACATACATAATACTACATACGTAAGACTTCTACAAGTTGTTTCTCATACATTTTTGACTCGAATGTAAAATCTTGACAAATATTGTTAATAAACTTGGTATCTTTTGCTTTTCTTTTTTATATAATAGAATAAATTTTGCTGTTAGTCTTTTTAGATTACTTGCTATTAATTGAAGTGTGTATATTATTACTTTTGTATTACCATAATATTATTTAATTTATAATTATTCATAAAATAAAGTATATAATATAGGTACATTTAACCAGGATTGCTGCACATATTCGGGAAAAAAATTAGTGTTCAGATAGCAAAACCTTCTAAAACGATAAATATTAAAGTCAATTATAGAAAACAGTGGGTTAAATTATGTATACTGCAGGTGTTACAGAAAAGTTGGCTTCAAAGAACAGAGGTCGTGAAGATTATAGATATTATATTGTATTGCATTATCGATAAAATATTCAGTTGAATAGAAAATTATGTGACTATATTTATTGCATTTATAATAAAAACAAAAAAAGTGTAATTTAGTATGTACATATATGTATTCAAAACAAATTAAGGCCATCTACAAATGACAGTTACTAACGTTTTAATTTCTAAATAGCATTTTTATTAATTAATGCTTAAGTGTTCTCGGCAATATCTCATATCGCCGCTCAGTGATACTTTGTATCCATTTGGGAAATATTACATACAAAACTTTATATATATGTAGTGATTACTTTTTTTTAAGAGAAAATTATTGAAATATTTATTACAGTAATCCATTTTTAGTTAATTTATTAAGTTACACGTACTTTTCAAATTCATTGTAAATTTTAACAGTGTACTTGTTTAAGTGAACTTTAGTAAAGTGTAGTTTAAAAGCTCACTTGTACGGCCGACTATAATGTATGACTAATATGCGTTTAATACCTTTTTCAAACGAAAATGATCATAACACCATTAAAGCAGTTGTATATTTAATTTGATACTGTTGTTTAACTAAAATTTTCAGATTTTTAAATGAAATAAATAACCTGTAATTAATGTTAATAAACTTTAAGGATATCTCATAAAGCGAACTTATGAAAACATTTTCAAGCATTCTCGAACCTTGAAACAAAATGTTTCGAAAGTGCATTAAAGCTATATAATATAAACAACATTTTGAAAATTGAATAGTTGACTAAAATGTAATTTAAATAAATAAAAACAAAGACGGCATTCAAATTAAAAGATTATAGATAACATAAAAATCTTAATAGCATAACTTAAGAATTTTCAAGTTTACAAAATAATTTATTAACATCCTAAGCATTCTAACACTGACAAATTCCACGGACAGTTTCTCAAAGGGTAAATGTATAAACAAATTAATTTCAGCAACATTTACTTAAATTAAAGTATATGAAGATTTACTGAATGGCCGTTAGTAGTCAAATGTAAGTTTCATCAAGTTAAAATGAAGTTTGCATTACATTTATAAAGACTACACAATGTTAATAGAATAACATACATTGCTCAATATGGCATTATTTTTGTAGTTTTTTTCCTATAAGCTAGTAGATTTATTTATTTTATCAATAAAAGCAGTTGACCAGTAGGATATTATTTTTCTTATCACTTAAAATTTGTATGAGTACACAAAAAGTAGATGTTGCTGTTTTCTCCGTCTACTTTGTGGCAAGTGACAGCTACCAATATTGTAACAGAAGAAAAATCAATTTAGCAAAGGGTTTTCCTATTCAATGCCAATTCTTATTTGTTTCAATGATATACATTTCGGTTCTCTAAGGAAATTATTTCCGCTATAACAGCGTTAAAATGCCATCCTAATAGTGAGTGACAAACTGTTATTCAAAATAGATATACGATTCAAACGATCTTTTAGAAATACCTATTTACATATAATTTTTTTTATAAAAAATAATGATCTGTAGTTTCAAAACAACAATAACTTTTCTATCATTCAATTTCGAATATTCTGATAAATGAGCATCTTACCTAGGCTATAAAATCTATAAGCTGTTGGTGACAACTTTGTTGACGTCTTTATGTGAAACAAGGTTTTCAATTATGTCTGGATAAAGTGAAATAAAAGAAAATCCAGCTTGACTTTAAACTGAATTTAATTCTCAATACTGGATGTAATATAACGAAATAACCGCGGTTTAAAATTGTACCATCAGTACAATTTTAAAACAGTAAAACATATATCTGATAATAACTCATTTAATTATAGTTCTAAAGTCTGCTACACACAGTCTAGTAAGTCGACAAAACTGTACTCAGTCTTATAGTGTAAGAAAAAACAAACATTTAGATATATTATCTCTGCAGATACCGGATTAATTGTTTACGTCAGGTTTTACCACTTTTACATTAATTATAAGTGGCAGAATTTTTGTAGCAAGAGATAATATTTCATATAAATAAAGCTTCCCGACTCATTTTAACTAGACTCCTGTTGACTTGTCGAGAGCAGTATTATTACGTTAAATTAATGATTTTACACTAACAAAACATTTTTCGCTAAGTAATTATGAATCGGTTTAATAATATTCGTATGTATCATAATCAAAATTCCATAAATATGCAACACACTAACTTAATGTTTCTAAATAGAGTATTCACATAGAACTCGTATTTCTCTAAATCATTCTAAATAACCTACACAAATTAGAACCCACTATTTAAACTGAACCTCGAACCATAATGCATGAAAAATTATTGCCCTAGATAGTATCGTGGCTCTAACAGCTTTGTGTGTTTTGTAGCACCAATATATAAAACTGCTTTACAGACATTATCTATCATAGTTTGTAATATTCCACCCTGCAATGTATAACAAAAAGCTAATTAAATGCTAGTATTATAGTTTAGCGTGTAGTAATTCTAACAATTTTGAACAATTGAGATTCAAACTCACAACTAGTAGATTCACAGATTAATATTATACCAATCCTGAATTTATATTTGTATTATTTTAAATTACAGCAGTAGTGCGATTCTTAGTAATACATTAACTATTTCAAGAAAATTAATTTTTTAAGCAACATAACATTATTTTTATTAGCTAACAACTTTTGTGCATTTATAAATAAAGCTAGGGTACATAATTACATCAGTAACCGAGTAAATGTTTGTTTTTTGGAAAGTTTAAGTAAGCCACATAGCTACTGATGATAAAATATGGTAAATTTTGTTACTAAGGTTAATCAAATTTGATTGATAAATTTTTACTGCCCTGCATAGCACTAATTAATAGCACCTAGATATCAGTAGGTTATTCATTCTTTTTAGTTTCCGATATATTTTACTGTGTTGAATTCTCTGATGAGTATACATATACTAGGTATAATTATTAATGATAGATTATTAGAGCATCAAAGCAAAAATCTACACATTAGTAATCCGTTTTGTATATGTTAAAATATACTGTGCATCAAAAATCACTTGAAAATTAAAAATTTATTATGAACACTTTTTGACCTAATTAAAATTCATAATAAATGTTGCGACATTTAATATAATACCAGCCAATATATTTTTATAGACAGTCTATGTACGATACATACATTAATTTATCGCTAATCACAATTATGTAAACATCACTATACATATTATAGACCATTTCAATATTATCACGTATTTTGGCTTATTTGCCCAAACTTGTTTGTTACATCATCTTACTGCTCCAAACATCTAAGGAAGTTGTATTTACTTGAGAAACCTTATCTGACCAAGCAGTTCCTAGGTAATCATACTGTCGTTATCGCAACTCAGTTTTTCACCTTCTTTTATCGATTTTATTTTGATATAAGTCAATCTGTCGCGAAAATGTGATGGAAAAACGATTAATGCAATATCTCAGTGCACAGTAAAATTGATAAGATTTTATAAATGGATAAAAAATAGAACATTTCGCATTCTTATTCAGGGTTAGCATTCTTTATTCGGTAAGCGTTCGATGAAAGTATACCATTAAGGTTAAATAAATTTAAGCTTTACTATGTTAAAATGTTCTTACCATAATTAATTATTTATCACTGAAAAAAAAACGATCTGAAAAATTTAAATATATATTCAATTGTTTAATTTCAAATGACTCATATTAACTATAGTTGAACAATATTTTTATAATATTCTGACAACCTACGTATTACAGCCGTATTAACCACAATATTAATAAATATTGAATTTTGGAATGTAGTAAACTTGTGTAAGACTTTTATAACTCAATTATTCTAGTATTTATAGAAACAAAATGTAACCAAAACCAAAAAGATCCATTTACGTTTTAGAACTAAAATATTTTTAAGTTATCACAATTAAAATACACAGTGAGTATATTATCGTAAACGTTTTCACCATACTATGGCATCATCAGACGCTGAACTAGAGAGAGAAAAAAAATCCCATTTTTATATCGTCCAAATTGCAAGAGACAGGAGCGAAAGTGAGAGGGTATATTTAGAAAAAGTTATTTCTTGAGGTGATTTACTAGGGTAGGGGAATGAAAAATAATAATGAACAGATTTAAGTTGCAAGTCTAGTGATGGTTAAATTAAGTTCCCTTAATTAAAATAATTTAAATTAAATTATTGTCGTTTTGCAATCGCATCGTAAAATCAGACTTTTGTTGACTTTGCATTTCATAAATATCTATTTTGATTCGTTATGTGTGCAGTTTTTATTAAAAAAAATTAAATATAAAGACAATATAATGAAAATGGTATAATGAAAATATTTAGAAACCTATTATTTTAATTATAATATGTGTAAAGCAATCAGTATATTTACAAAATAAAAAATATTGCAATAGAAATGAAGATGTAAAAATTCAAAACTTTGCTATGGAATAAGCTAAATAACTTAGACCGTGCGATACTCTTGAATGAAATTGAATAACACGCGCGCCCCAGAGAAATCTCTATAACTTTGTTGATGTTAAGTTTGTCTATAAATTATGTAAATTTAATACTATTATTGATAGAACATGAATATTGTCTATTATATGCACAAAGGATTTCTGATAATCAAATTAGAAGTTATAAAATTATAATAGAAGATAATATCTGGAAGACCTATTCAAACTATGACACCGTTAACATAAGGAAACCTCACTGTTAAGAATAAGAAATCGAATCTCAAAGTATTTGTAAAACCATCCTGTAAAATTGTGCAACTTTAATATTCAACACAATTTTTGTTTGTGTTGGGATTAAAGCAATAATAATGGGGCGAATGCGCTGTGACTTCAATTATTATTGATTCAAATAAGATTGTTCATTTGCGGTTAACGGCTGATTTAATTAAAAGGTTTACAAACAGGATAACAGTGGTAAACTCAACTTAATTTCTATTTAATTTAATATAAACTTTATGTTAGCAGCGTCTACTTTGGTCCTTTATTAAACGATACCTTCATATTTTTTATTGCTTTAGTTTAAAATGCTAATTTTTTAAATAACTTCATTTTTGTGAAAAATTTTATATTCAAAGTATTTTTATGTTTAAATTTAAACACTCTAGGCATTGCGTCGGTTAGTATAAATTATAATTTTGAAAAAGAAAACTTTTAGAGAAACTTGACAAAAACAAGTAAGTAGTGATAAAAACATCGTTAAATATTTCAAATTTTTTAATTTAATATTCATCATAAAACTACATTAAAGAAATTGAAAACAATTTACAAAATTATTTTTGTTTTAATATTAATCAGAATTGTTGTTATGTATTGTGGTGAAAAAGAGGATTCGCACCTACCCTGTACATTTGATGAAAATTTGTTTTAAATAGTTTTAAGTTATAAGATTGTAGAAATTAGACAGGTGGGGGCGAACCGACGAGGAGATTGGCTTTTTTGCCGATAGCGATCGGCCGAGCATGTTGTGTCATGTTAGCTCGAGGCGATTATTGAGATTTTTTGATATAAGTTTGAATTTGTGAGTTATATTTTTGTGAGTAATAATTTTGATTTTGATTTGAATAAATGATTTTGATGCGAATGCATTATTGCGTAATTTTTGGACGATTACTTTGATATTTGGATAATTTTTGATACGTTGCTACTGAACGGTAGTTGATTTGATTGATTGAATAGATTTGATTGATTTGGAAAAGAAGAAGTTAAAATAAAAAAATTTTAAATTTATTTAAAATTGGAAAGTTTACAATTGCATTTGTAAGTGCGAGCGCGTGGCCAGATGGTGATAAGAAGGCGATTTGGATAAGCGTTAAAATTAAAAGTACGAGCTTAGTAAAGTTTCACATTGAATTACATTTGAATTGAATTTACGATTTATTTACGAAACAATAATTATTTTGAAATATTTTTGAAGAAGATTTATTTGGACAAGAATTTTTATTTTATTTAGTTTAGAAAAAGTTGTGAGATAATTACAGCTAAATTGGCACCCAGAATAATTTAGTTTAGAATTTTGAATCCGCCGCTGAGAAGTCTTAGCTCTCCGACTTGGAAGCCGTAGAGATTGATGGTGGTAGTTTGCAGTTTGCCACGCATTGCAAAAAAATATCATTACAGTATATTAAGCAGTTCTGTTCGTACGCACAGTGCTGCAGTTCAATAACAGATTTACTATATCTGCCTGGTATTGAAAAATTTAGATTAAAAACTAAAATTTATTTAATTTGGTTACTGTCAGACAACGATCATCTCGAATATCAAAATTTCAACTGCACAATTTTCTGAGTATAATGCAACAAAAATTTCTGCGGTCCATGCATTCGTTTTCGAAAAAACGGCATTTTAAAGTTATATAAAAGCAGGTAGTTGTAACCAGATACACCCTGTTGCAACGAGTCGCGTCGCGGTAAACTAGCACGTCGAGTCCCTGCTCTACATTGCTCTTCATTTTGTTGACGGTACGAGTGCTTTGATATACTCTTAATGTTGTAGTCAGTCGATGTCGACACCCGGACGAGTTCTATGGCTTCGAGTTCCACCCTTGGCGAGTTCTGTCATTTTTCAGGGATATTTTAAAATTTTTTTGCTTTACACAAAATCGGCTAATCATGCAGCCGTGTTAAAAGGTGTATCTAAAATACAGGTAAATTTAAATTTTTAAAATTCGATTTTTTTGAGAACTAATGCATGGACCGCAAAAATTTTTGTTTTAATATGCTTAGAAAAGTGTCTTCTTTCCTATAGTGCAGTTGAAATTGTGAAATTCGTGATGATCGTTGTCTGACAGTTCCCTTTAATTTTATTATAAACTAATTTAATTTAATTTAATCAATTTAAATAATAAATTGCAAAAAGAGTTAAATTGCACAAACGGAATGAATAAGTATTTTTTTTTAATTAATCTATAACGAAAATTGCTTCTGGAAGTTTTTCTAATAAAAAGAGACGCATGAAAAGGTATTGTAGTTGCTCAGAAAAAATAATTTAGAATTTGATAAATTTTGATGTTTTCTGGAGTCTCAGCGGTTGAAAATTGTACATCTGTGTGTAGATATCTAACGTTAATGAGTAGTATGAATGTAGTCAAATTTTATTATTTTACCTCAAAAACCTCAAAACCTCAAAAACCTCCCCGAAACCTCAAAAACCCTCCCCAAAACCTCAAAAACCTACTTTAAAACGTTATAGAAGTTGTTTTATAAATTTTGAATTGCAGGTCATGCTGATATTATATTATTACTTTCTTTGTACGTATTATAGCTATTATTACAACTAGGGTAATATGAATAGTATATTTCCCGAGGTTGACTAGTTACATCTCGAGAGCAAAGCCCGAGAGATGTATAGACAACCAAGGGAAATGTATTCATATTTCCCGTGTTGTAATCAATAGTTTTCTTCTGATTGAAAAATATATTATTAAATATATCAATATTACATCAATAATTAAATTTGAGATTTTGAATTTGCAATAACTCGAAAACGGCGCTAGATATCGAAAAACTGAGCAAAAAATTTACCCCCCTTTGCTCGTTCTCAACCCCCCCGCTAGCAATTTGTCGAAGGAAGCCTTATGCAAAATTCTAGATCAATAGCGCGCAGAATGCGCGCAAAATAATTCAGAAAAAGTTAGGTTGGTTTTTAAAATATAAAAATAAGTAGGCATATTTTTTATTTTAAACGTCACTTAAATGTCACTTTTTAACAGGGATGGCTTTAGTATTTTGTTTTGCATGTTTGATTGTCCAATCACCGTGCGCAAAGTATACTTTGAAATGACGTTTCATATTTCCCTAGGGACGATATGAGATGACGTTTCATATTTCCCTTGGGAAATATTAGTGTGTTATGACATATTGTAACTAAGGCGATATTGCTCTATATTGTTTCAATCAGAAGAAATAGCTATTATTACAACTAGGGTAATATGAATAGTATATTTCCCGAGGTTGGCTAGTTACATCTCGAGGGCAAAGCCCGAGAGATGTATAGACAACCAAGGGAAATGTATTCATATTTCCCGTGTTGTAATCAATAGTTTTCTTCTGATTGAAAAATATATTATTAAATATATCAATATTTCATCAATAATAAAATTTGAGATTTTGAATTTGCAATAACTCGAAAACGGCGCTAGATATCGAAAAACTGAGCAAAAAATTTACCCTCCTTTGCTCGTTCTCAACCCCCCCCCCTAGCAATTTGTCGAAGGAAGCCTTATGCAAAATTCTAGATCAACAGCGCGCAGAATGTGCGCACAATAATTCAGAAAAAGTTAGGTTGGTTTTTAAAATATAAAAATAAGTAGGCACATTTTTTATTTTAAACGTCACTTAAATATCACTTTTTAACAGGGATGGCTTTAGTATTTTGTTTTGTATGTTTGATTGTCCAATCACCGTGCGCAAAGTATACTTTAAAATGACGTTTCATATTTCCCTAGGGAAAATATGATATGACGTTTCATATTTCCCTTGGGAAATATTAGTGTGTTATGACATATTGTAACTAAGGCGATATTGCTCTATATTGTTTCAATCAGAAGAAAAAATATTACTATCCTCTCAATAATCAGAATTAGAAATTTTGGTAGTAAAATGTTTATTATGATGCTCTGATAACATTTTGATTAATTTAAGTTGGATGTTTGTTGGTGTGTACTATATCAGTGTTATGTGTTAGTCTGCCACTTTAATTTTTTAACCAGATCAGCCGCAAGTAAAAAAATTAGTAAAATGGAATATTGAGCTATCTTTAAGTACCTGTTTTTGAAAGGATTATGGGTTAAGAATACTTATGGAGACATGATCAAAATCTTCCATAATGACTACCCTTCATTATCCAACGATAAAAATTAAATTGCTTGCTTGAGTTATGTTTGCCGTACGGGACTTAATTAGAAAAAACAATTTAAAATAAAATTTGAGTATATTGATTCGATTTTAGAATACAATAATTATAACTAAACTAATCTATGTCTACATCCTTTTTATATTATATTAATTGCTTATACTAATGCCATTGAACGTTTAGACATAGACGTACGCATTTTGTCATATTTCCTTTTCCTTAAGTAAATGAACTTTCCATTGCATGACAAAACGCATAGATCATTGATAATACATTGTAATAATTTATTATAATAGGATCTAATTTGTTGACATCACACTTGCTTCAAACGAAGAAAATTCTCCAATTACGATAATGAGAAACCCTGTAGACCTACTTCAGTATCAATCTCAGAGAATATAGCTGCAGTTTATGATTTATAATTGCAGAACGTCAAATTGGACTAAAATGTATAGTTGAGATTCTAAAATTTGATACTAACGCATGGTGGAACACCTCCTTTATTCACCTGACTGCGTTTTCTCGGATTATTATCTCTTTCCTAAACTTAAATAAAGTTTGAAAGGTAGTAAATTTTCTTCTAAAGAAGACGTGATGGAAACTGTAAAAGGATGGATTGCATACCAAAAAAAACTTTTTTTTTGAAAATCTTAGAGATACTACGGGATTGATGTAAAAATTACGTTGAATTAAGGGAGGACTTGATACAACAAAATAATATTTTCAATTTCTAATTTTTATTTCTGATGTAGTTGGTTAATATTACATCAATATTCCCACTTAGTTACCTATTAAACTAAATTTACAGTAGTAAAAATTATCAGCTGATTACTATAATAACTGAAAAAACTAAGCAATACTATATTGCTTTAACTGGAAACAAATCTTGGTCTTTTCATGACAAGATGTATGATTGACAGAAAAGTAACAAAAAGAAGATTTGCTCAAAATAAAATTGTGCGTATGTTGACCAACACAAAACTTACATCTTAAAATTTAAAGAAACAGATATACACTGATTACATAGATTATTTTGTAATATTTTTACTTTTGTTGCTTCTATGAAACCTAAATCAAGTTGTTCGATATATCTAAACTTATTTATTCTATTTATTGTGTTTTTTTTTATATTGCACGTAAAACTTTATATCGGTGCTGTGGTTAAACTATAATTATTATATGCATTATCACAAAATTATTATTTGAATATTGCGTTAATTATTACTAAAATTTCGTATTTATAAACATGCAGTTAGATAAAAGAGAACTGTCTAGTACTAGTTTCCTAAATATTAGGGTTATATGTGTATATTTTATATGTTCAGTTTCTTTATTAAACATTATTTTAAAAATATATGGGGCAAAATGTATTGTGTAAAATATAATGTATTCAACTGCGGCAGACTATTTGCATACAGACAAAAATATGCCGTTTCCTTTCGTACATAAAAATTTTTATATTTATCGAGCAAAATATAACAAAAATACAAGGTTTTAATTTTTTGGAAATTTTAATATAATAATCGGTGTGCTTTTTCAAATGTTTTATCGGAAAATTACAGATTGATTTCTACAGGAAAACGAACTTAAGAAAATATATTTGTTTGACATATTTACACAATAATATGTATTACTTTCCGTAAAAAATATAATACATACTTACTCCATTTTTATTTGATTAAGAATAACGTTTATTTTGTAAAATCTTACTTTTTAATAAAGTAAATAAGGTTCAAATTACGCACACGCAGCTCCTTATCATTTTTCTTCACATAATATTGCTTATATTTTTTGGAGACACTTCGTAAATTATTACAAGCTAATGAAAATTTAGGAAAATATTATTATTCAGACAATTGACTTGACATAAATTTGGAAATAAGATCTAATAATTTCTCACTTTGGTATTTTCAATAAAAGTTTAAATCATAATTTGGTTTTTTATCAATTGGATTTTAGAGCTACTGTAATTTACAGTATCTGAAGTTACCCTTTAAGGCACCGTTAAAACTCATAATTACACTCAACTTAAAAACGTAATAGTATTTCCAAGTTATATTAGTTGGATAAATTTCAAAGGTGTACTAAATTTATCGGTTACGTTTGAAATCCTTTATTATAAGTTTATAGAGCCAATCGAAACCCGAATCAGAATAATATCATTTAATTTAATGCATACTGAAACTATCGTAGAATAATGTAGTAGTTTGTCACTAAAATAATAAAATTGTAAAATAGTATATAGTGGGTGTTTGAAAAGTTATTTTGGAAAATGTTTTATAAATTATTGTTGCAGTCCGGTATTAATGCTACCTCTCAATCAGGCCACACAAGAGGTAAACCGCAATCAAAATACTAAGTGTACATCTAGTACATACTTCAAAATATTCTAAATATTAGCAAGATTTATTCTAATATTTCTAAAAATTTCACTGTTTTGTATACCTATTTCCTATATCCATTTACCTCTCGGGGATATACAATGCACATTATCAGCTGAGTCGTGCATTTACCGAAGTATTGCCTGTTTACGTTAAATAACGGGGGTTGATACTTGCATTTGGATGGATGACCGATTTAAGAACTTTATCTATCCCAGTTTCTTAGCTTACGCGCATGGTAAGTTTGAACATAAAATCTTCTCATTCAGTCGAATATATTAGATGGACTTTTGTTAAACGTCTGTAATATAGCGGATATTTAAAGAAATAGTTTAGCTTAACTTACGTAAGTTATTATTTATAATGTGTATTATAATATATAATGATGGTATTACCTAAATGCATTAATAATAATAACCTACAGTAAATTTACAATTTAATATTAAGTTTGCGATTAATTCAACACATAACATTTATCGTTTACAAATAATGTAACCATGATATAAACTTGTTTCAATGTGTTTTACGATTAGTAACCAACCGAATAGTTTATTTTATATACTAACTTGTATAATATGTAAATCTAATTTAAATACGTAAGTAATATAACATCAATTTAAAGATTCATATTATATTAAAAGTAAAATTAAGCTAACGCTCAAATTTATAATGAAACTCTACGTAGGAAGATTTATATTAAGCCGGGTATTACGCGTTGATAAAATATTTGTTTTAAAACTGAATGGACCCTATTGGATTAAAATAAATTATTTTTCCGCTTTAACGTTGCATTACATATTTCTGTATCTAACCTTAAAACATGTTTATATTATAAAATGAGCAGCTTTCAAATATTGATTCTGAGCCTTATATTACACAAAGCAATTTTTGTCGCAATAATGCGCAATTCTGGATATTCCCTACAATAAAAAATTACCCTTAATTTTGATTTAATATAATATTTAAGCTTACTAAAAATTTTATCTAAAATTTAATTTCGGCAGATTCGTATTCGAATTACAATTTTATTTGGTAATTGTACAGTTTTTTCATTTTAATTAAAATTTTAATCTTTGTTTTTAATTATGGGGCCAAATAAAGAGAATTAAATATTAAAGTGATACCTATGGGAATTTTACATATCGATTTTCATGTATTGTTAATTATTTTTTAATGTTATATTATCCATAGCGATTATTCAATATCTCTAGTTATTTTGATCTCATTGAGAGAAGCATAACCACTCATGAAAGTGAGCTTAAATAATTTAATAAAATAATTACGTAATAAAATAGGTAGAGTAAGTGGAATTCTCAGAAAAATTAGTTGTGCTGTCTTGTATTGTCAGATGTTGCAAGCGCCAATCAAATTAATGTATCTGTACCTTATTCTTTTATATTTTAATTTGATTGGTTTCTACAAGCTTTTATCTAACACGACGCAAATTTATAAACCGAAATTTTGAATTTACCTCGTATTACATACTAAAACAGATCAGTACAATTTAAATAATATTTTCTTATTCTATCGACTTGAAAAACTTTGTGAACTTCAGAGCTTAAAGTTTCAAAATAAAATATAAACGACTATTTCGACAAATCAACTTATGCGTTTGTACCATATTTTAGGAAACGTTTTATATATAAAACTTAGTTCAATTGTAAAATACGATTCATACGTGATACTTAATTTAAAAATTTAAAGCGTGATAAACTTTTTAACAATAGAAGAGCATTTTTTGTTTTTTGCGGTTCTCGCAGAAAACTCTTTATAAAAAAATATATGAATAATTTAAAAGCTGCAAGGTTGTAACTCGGGACACAAAAACTAGAACATAATTTTGATTTGAATTTTATTAAGAACCTTTTAAAACTTTTCGGCTAACGTGATTTTTTGTATTTATGTAAAACAAATGCTAACGTACGTTAAGTATTTGACGAAAAGGTAAGCGATTAGCAAATCTACCTTAAGAGAAACGGTAAACTGCCAAAATTTTATTTTCCTTTTTGTACATTTTCGATCCGAATAAGTGGTCCATTGAGATGTATAACGGAATAAATTTAACTATAAATATAACAAACTGTAACGGTTTTCCAATTTCCGTTCAATCCGATCTATGTCCGGATTGCCATTTCAACCATTGATACCAATATTCTAAGCATCACACAACTCACTATTCGGAGGTGCAAGGGAATACCTACATTTAGATTTAGAAACTTAAGAACTATTAAATTATTGATTTTTTTAGTAACAATGTTTTTCTACAAAATTACATTTAAATAAATTTAAGACTCTCATCAAAAGCGAACTAGGCATAATAGTTGATGTGAGAATGTTTGAAATTAATTCGAAACATTGTATTTTGCAAGATTAATTGTTTTCACTTTACCCCAATTTTTTATTTGATTGTTTAATCCCAATTTCGACCTTGCCTAAAGCTGATGTACAAATTAATATTACCCAAAACGATCGTCACGCAAACAGGCAACGAAAAAGTAGCAGCTATAACTCTATTTGAAAAGAAGTAATTGCATTTTTCGATTTTAACATCGTTGGGGATTCTTTAATTTACTTTTATTAGTGTTTAGAGTCCGTTTTTGTATTTGCTACTCAGGAATGTTTTATTGCTTGTTTTCTTTGAATGTCAGCTATCATTTAACAAGTGATTTTGTTTAATTCTAGTTTGCTGGTTTTGCTCTCCAAATCAAATAAACCCCAGTTTTCAGATTTTTTATTGGTTCATCATAAATGTGTTATAGGTAGTTTTATAAATATCTTTGGATCACGACGAGTAAAACTTGATATACTTTATAAGTTGACAAATGGAAGACAGGGATCGACACTAGAACTGCTCTCTAGGCGCAGCTTTTCCTTCATTACCTGAGATGAGACAAAGCAGGCGGCGCGGTGTTGAGTCATTCCACTTTTACAACCGTCAAGGGATAATTAAGAAATTCTTGTAACGAAACCGCGATATTACTTACAGTTCACATTGTAACTTTATCATAATTATATTACAAAGTTCAACGTTTCAAAATACTACCGAAGACTTTAGTTCTCGCGATACATAATATAAATATTAAAACTTTTATTTGTCTTCTTCGTTCATTAAATTGGAACATTTTAATAAAATTTAATATTAATTACGGTTTTTGGGATAAATTTAATTATAATCACACTGTGTATTAAATTTCGGAATATTACTAAATTTACTACGTATTACACAATATATCGGGAAGAGTATTTATTGCTAATACGTTTTCAGTTTAAACATTTTTTAAAGAAATACATCTTTGTTAAGTTTATAATAATAAATAAATAAAAAAAACCACAAAATAAAATAATTAAAATATTTTAATTAAGAAACACGAAGAATATAGACTACAACTCAACAGCGCATGAACGGTGGTGATATGTGTGACACAGGTGATCCTTCCGTATGAAAATTATTGTTCGGTGGCTTCGGCTCGAACAGAAATGTCACTTAAAACTGAATTTGATGGTGTCGCCCAAATAGCAGTTCACATGCTGTCTTCTGGCTCAAGCAACAACCAAGCAATCATATCAAGTGAATTTGCATCTGTGATGAAAATCAAACATGAATATTATATGCCGTGAGACATTTATAAATGCTGAAAATAAAGAAAAATTGGAAACAAGTTAATATTGCAAATAAAAAATGTAACTTTGAGCCACTTTTTATTCTGCATGTGGAAAGAACAAAGGTAGCTAACGGAATAGTTTCATTTATTAAATGAAATATCCACAATACGTCTCTCAATTCGATAGTGCATGTCAGACATTAGAAATCGATAACACGTGTTTATGTAGATGTACAATAATTAATGTGGGTCTACAAACTACAATTTATAAGATTGGCTTTGATTGTTAAAAATTTAGCAAGTCGCGTGCTAAATCCAGTGTCGCCTCACTACAATTCACTCTCAGCTTTGTCGCTATTTCAAACTTTTCATTGCTACACGCGACTTTAAGAATTTATTTTGTAATGGTACGCTTGGTACGATGACGCCTATGAATTAGAATGCTAGAAAGTTTTTCACGTTATTACTCGAGTTAAAAATTAAAGTAAACAATATACTGGATTACTTATAAAATTGTTTTAGCGTTTAGCTCTCAATACCCTGACAATATATTTAAACGCTACGCGTTTAAAATGTGACATAATTAAGTGCTAAAATTCCAATTCAAAATAATTTTAAGTTTTCCACTGGTTTTAAATACTTAAAAACTTATAACTACGGGACTATCTAAGTTTCCTTTTAAGATTCTAACCAGCTAATTCTCAAACTTTTCAACTACGAAACAATGTAGTCACGATAAATCTTACAACTCGTAATTTATTTTGTTAACCCAAGTACTAAGGTTACTTATATATATAAATTTTTGTGGAAGGTATGTCACCTAATGGCTAATTACATAAACCCTAAAGATATTACAAAACGGTTTTATGTTACTTATGTTGCATTGTAAAGTTTTCGTAATTAAAATCTACTTTGGATAATTTCATTTTATCAATTTTAAACATCAAGACTTCGTTAACAAGAAAGACAATGCGTAGGTGTTTAATTAATGTCCTAATCCTATTTCTGAAAATTATGCAAATTTTACTTCAGGAGTGAAAATTAGTTTCTTAAATTTTAAAACAAATTGTTAATTTTTTACACTTCAATGTAGAAAAAACGTGTGCAAGAATGAAATTTATCATTTTAAAATTAATTATGATATAGCAAAGAGAAGGGATGTGAACTACAGATGTCTTTTTTATGCACTAGTGCGTAAAAGTGATTATTGCAAGCCTAGTTAAAAAAATTTTATTCATTGTGTGTAAACCACTATTTCACAACTTGTTGTATAAAGAACTATTACAGCTACCTGTACAGTAGCATACTTTAACCAACGCTTTAAATTTGTATGTATTTCTATGGTATTTTATTTCGTACTTCTGATATAAGACAATAGCATAGCTATATAAATTTTTATTTTTTTGTAATTGACACTATTATAACGTTATGAGGTACCGTTCGTTACATTTCATATCCACGAACTAACCATAGCACCATTACAGTATTGCTTTTATAGCTGTATTATAATATAATAACATATCGTGACGTTGACTTAATGACGCTATCAGAATGCCAATGAAATAACTGCACTGAAATTATGTATATCAGGAAATAGTTATATATGAAAATGAGAGAAAAACGTTTACAGTAAGAAAATTTAAACTTATGTTAAGTCAGTACGTAACTTTTAGTTATCATTGTAATAATCCTTGACTAAGAACCATTAGTATCTCAATATATATTCCAGTTAGCAGAATCAATTTTTAGTAAAAATTTTAGTCGTTATATTTTTTGCTGTTAGAATTTCTATTGTTAGTATTGATAAAATTAAATAATAACTGTATTGGAAGTTTTATAAAAACCTTATTATTGGGATTACACCTAATTAGAAAAACAAAACAGGAAAGTTTCAGCAAGTTATCGAATATTAATTTTTTTTACCTAGAAAACATGAACTTGAAACTATCACGTGGACTTGCTTTAATTTTAAACAAAGTAAACAAACTTTCTAATTTTTGTTTGTTTTAAGTTCTTTGTATATAACTAAATATAAAGTCTTGAAAAGATATCAAGCTATTTTAAACTGTCCCCACCAACGTCTACAAAAAATGGGATTGTTTTAAAATACTTTATTTTGTTTTATGATTTATGAACATATTTATTCATTCAAAGCAATTAATCAATCCCATTGATAATCCTACATGGGCACATAGCTTTCTGTGGCAGTGAAGCATGGTACGAGCGATGGAGCGCTGATTTCTCTAACTGAACTGTTAAATCATTATTACAATTTAAAATTAATAATTAATATTACATTTTGTGCACTGGGAAAAAATAAACGCGTATAAAAGATTTCCCAGCTACTTTTGAATACAATCACTGGGATACCAATGGTATTTCATAGCCCCTGGCCTAACTCTGGCTGTTTGGTTTCAGAGATCACAGATTTCTATGAATGATCTGTGATTGATTTTTATTAAAAAAAACCTTGCAACTTTTCTGAAGAAATAACATTTTTGTATGCATTTGACGGCATAAGTTACTAATTTATTCTTTCGGTTTATGATGTAAATAGGACAGTTTAATTATTGAGTTAAAACCACTCGTGTTATTAATAGTACATCAGACCAGATTACCAGGGTACTCTTGGATAGCATGTCATGGTAATAATTCAAGTAGCTTATGCATAACCTCAAAATGAAATGAAATAAATAAAAAAATTCTCATTACTCGAAATTATCGTTATCTATCTTCTTAAAATTTTTATACCTAAATTTTTTACTAAAGTGTACAGGTTTATAAAAAGAGTGATGTTTACTACTATTTATTAGTCTTGCAAACAAAATCCATGATATGTATATTTTGAGTCATCAAAACTCAATAGCGAAATCGAAAATTTAACAATTGTTTTTTATTGTCGGGCGAATAAACAAATATTGAAAATGTTAACTTTTATTGAATCGTTATTTTCGCCCAAAATTAATAAATAAAGCTAAATATACGTTCGGTACCTACCTTTAATTTTCGATACAGTCGATATTTATGAGTTTGGAAAAAAATTATTTACATGTTCTTTAAACATATTTTAACAAGAATACACAGTGACAGAACTTGAATATTTTTTTCCATCAACGTTAAACAAAACATGACATCTATACATCGTTATCTACGCGAAATATTTTTTAATTGTTAACATAGCAAAAAATAGCTCTAAGCAATGAAAAAATATATTATTTATTTACGTGCAAAAAAATAATACTCGTATTGTTTCGCATAATAAAGATTGTCAAGGTATGTGTGTTGTACTATGTCGGAGTCAAAATTTGCCGAAAGATTTTAATTTTACTTATTCTATTTATTTTAATACATTAATAATTTAAATAATATTGTAGATTAAGTACTATCTCTATCCTATGAGCAAAATAAATGTATTTTAGCGTACCGAAATGATTTTTTTTGTCTCGATATCACGGTCCTAGTGCATCACAAGTAACAATGATTTTGCAATGAATATTATTAAATAAATTTATTTATCCACCAGTGGTTTTTTTATAACAGCTAATTTAAATGATATCAATGTTTTTATAATTTATTATTATATAAAAAGCCATTTATATGTCTGTTGTTTCTTTCATACCGCATCTTTGATTGGGTTATTTTAAGTAATCAATGTAAAATATTGATGGTTATAATAAGTTATTGCAACTTTTGGGCCACACAACCTAAATAATCTAATATCTGCTTGATGCAGAGATGAGAATGTAAAGGATATGTTAAAGTACTATTAAAAGTTACTTATGAATTACGCATATTAATGTTGTAATTTTCTTCCTATAATTTAAAAAAAAATTAAAAACAATAAAATTCACCCCATTACGAGTAATGCAAATAATGTAGGTGGATGTCTTTGCTGAACTTGGTATTGTTAACCAACCATTCTACTGAGAACTCTTGGTATAGATTAATGCAATCCTTGTTTTTGTCAGTCTATGTGCATTTGTATAATATCTTGTGCGAAAGGCTGCTACTGCTACTCCTTGGTGTCAAAGGCTTTGGATGGATTTATAAAAGAGGTATCTATCTAAATGATATATTTTGTTACATGCAAAAATATATTTGCCAGTTAATTTTTTAATTACTAGGTTACTTGAAAAGTGATTTACCTACGCAAAACTTTTTTATAAAAATAATATTTTAAAATTAAATTTTTTATGTAGGAGTCTGCCAAAGTATAATTTTATATATTATTTATCTTGAACAATTTGAGCATGGAAGACAGTGATTTCATTTACAACTAATGTTAAATTAAAATTATTTTAAATTATTGGTTGTAACTAACCCGTGAAATAAGAATGATAAAAATCAAAACTAAACCCAACTTATAATATTATAGTTGCTAATATAATTACATATAGTACCTACATATACGTATGTATAATATAGATTAATAAAGTTTTTACACAATCATATCAAAATTTATTAAGACTATATTTAAATCCTACTGTGTATTACTATCCCTGGATAAGTAGTAGTTCGACTCAAAGCAACGTAAAAGGTTTTGGAAATGTATATTCAGTTTCTCATTTTGCGTAGATTATTATAATTTATTTGAGTTAAGAGAGGTTGTTTATTTTGCCACTACATAGTGAAATTTAATGTTTTAATCCGGTGTAGTTAGAAATGTGTTCAATTTTGCGGATAAAATACTAATCCTACTAATGAAGTAATATCACTTAATTTCTTAGTAGTTCTTATAAAATCTTGCAAGTCACGATAGAAAGGATTTATCATGAAAATCTTTGAGGTATATTAAATGTTAATTAGGAAAACGACAGGGTAGATTACCGACATGTCATAATTACAAGTTGTACCAATTACCAAGAAAGCATGAAATACAAGTAAATCTATAATTTGAAAACCATATTTGCAGTAAGATGATATATACGAAATATATAACCGGATGTTGCGGAAATTCAAACCTCAGAACATAAAGCAGGAAACACAATTGATCCAGCAAACAGCAGGCCAACGGGTTACCGGTCTGAAACTGAAACGGTAATCCACGGTACTGCGTTCGTGATTGGAACATATAAATGTCGGATACTTTCATTCACCCCATGTATCGGTCAACGTTTCCTTCAATCTCGTAAATTGAACCAATGTTTTTTTAAAGCTAACATTTTAACATTGCTGACCTATTACAAAAATGTTATCTTTCTTATGAGCTTAAAATGCGAAATACCAACCCAACCGAAAAATTGAAATGTACAACGCAAATGGATCTATTTGTGTGTGTGTTGAATTACTTTTATGTCCTAATTTATTTTATTTCTAACATTTAGAATATTTTTAGCGTCGTATTTTTAAAAGTTATATTCACAATTTTTTTAATTTGTTATTCAAATTAATATAGATTTTATTTAATGAAAAAATATAATTCTTACCGATATCATGCTTAAGATGAAATTATATTTTTATTTTTCTATACACTTTTATTTCAATTAAATTTTAGCTGGGTACACCAAATAATTTGTTTGTTTTTTAGAATTGGTTGACAAAGCTTTGTATCTAACTATGTGTAAAATTTCGTAGGATAATGCTATAATGCAAAATTTAAAATTTTATGAGTAATGTAAACAAATACCTATAACAGAACACTAATTATAAAATTTAATTAAAATTTGAAAGGTGTTCAGCTTGTCGAAGATTATAAAATATTTCCGAAAATTTCCATTAGTTGGTAAGGCTTTGTATATTTAACATTAAATATCTATGTGCACTTAAAAATTTATTAATAATTAATAATTTATTTAATAATAAAATTAATTAGTATTAAAACAAAAGTTAATTAATTTTTAATGCTTCTATTGATAAGCTTTGTTCTACCTCATTATTTTTGTATAAGAACATAAAATTAAGCATACAAGTTATTAATAATAAAATAACGTAAAAATTATAAATAGTTACACAGAAGACTTGCATGTTACCGTATACAAAAATTTCAATGTATACAATTTTCTATTTCAATCATGAAATTTAATTTTAAATATACATATAAAAAAATTATGTTGGATAGAGAGCATTGGTTAGTAATGTAAATTTTATGTCTCGTAAAAATTAACCACCAGCTACACAAAAGAGGCTATGTTATAAATTTTTACATGCAAAAATATTTTATAAGATATTAATATTAATGATACAGGGACATAATATTAGACTCCTCGAGGTTTTTCTTCGGTAGAAAATAATTTCTACCAAAAATTTTGTGGTATAACAATTTTACTATAAAGTTTCGATATACAACTTTAATCGATGTCCATCTTGTTAAAATATTTGGAAATTTAAAATAAATATTTGTCAAGCCTTTAAAGTATATTCTCTATTGATATGTTTTTATCTATCCTTCTTTCGGTAAGTGATATCATTGTTAAGAGCACGCTTTTAAGCGATGGCTTTTAATGGAAAATCCGCCCACATGCTGTCAACTTTAAAATAAATTTAATGTTTGATGTATGAAATTTTGTCAGAGTTAAAAAAATTTTGGTTTTTGCTGAAATAATTTTATTTCAAATTAATTATTGAGGTAATATTTTATCTTTGCAAACTGCATTATATCCTACAGCTCTTCGAATGAGAAAACATTGGCTAATTGAGTTTACACTTATGAATCGCAAAACTTATCAGTAAAAAAATAAACTAATTAGTACTTTCATTTTGTAACATTGTTAGCAAAACAAAAATTTTTGAAATAATGCAATGACCTCCTAAGTGAATACAATGGAACTCGATTGATGTGCAACTCAATTGATATACAAATCGATTGATAGGGAACCCGACTGATGTGCAACTCGTTACAGAGAGATAGAGAAAGTCAACGAATCAGAGTGTTGTTTTTTTTTGGTTGGTGGAAAGTTACCGAGCGAGTTTGTACGAATAACACAAAATTGAAATAAAAAATAAAGATAACACAACATGAACAATTTTGTAAAATTATCATGTATCTTATTTAATTTAAACTAAAATATTTATATTTTCCTTGTATTCAAATTTTGAACCCTTTATAGCTAAGGAATCTATTAGGGTAAAATATGGTAACTGAGTTACTCGACATCGTCCGAGGAAAACTTAATTGAATTGTTCCAAAGTTTTTTGTACACTTTCTTATGTACCTCATTATATTTGCGAAGACAAAACAATTTTTTAAGCCGAGGAAAAGCTTGAAAGCAACAAGCAAATATATGCTTTGGCGTACTGGTACATCATTTATTAAGAATCCTATACGAACGAGTTTTCTTTATAAATTGGTTTACAAGTTATTTCATTTTTTAAGCTTTACATTAAAAAAAAAAGAAATCTTTTACAATTTAATTAAGATTTAAAAATAAAATTAAATAAGTTGTAATTAAATTTCTATATTTTTAAAATTCAAAAAGTTGAATATTACATCTTGAAGTTATGATAAAAAGTTGTATAACATTAGACAATATTGTTAGCATCAGGTCAAAAGATCACCCTCATTGTTAATCATGAGATAACTCTAACCTCGTGAGCCCTAAGTGAACATAAAAAATTGCGTTTATTAAAAAACTCTTACAACAAAAACTTTTAATAAAAAGATGTTTGGTCCATATTGCGTTTTTATTTAATATCATTTTCTTATTTTATTGCTTTGCCCTTGTCTGTTTACTTATCTCAGTAACGCATCAATCACTTGACCTGTCGGAAAACTGCAGAATTTAATCAAGTTCACAACTTCACAGCTTAACTGCTACACGTTTTTCTGTCAGACTTTTTACCTTAATGAAGGTGCTTTTTTGATACTTTTTGTAATTTTGTTACGAGAAATTTATTTTCCACCATAAAAACAGATCGATTTCTTTTGGCAACTGTTGGTTTTAACATGGCTGGTTAAAAGCGATCTTAAAATAAAGTATTAAGCTCTTTTAAGATAATTGTTATCAATTTTATGAATAATATTTTACTATTATAATTTTATTTGCCAAGAAACATTTCATATGCATACGTTTGCAATCGTCTTTATGCAGGAATATAACAATGTCGCTCAGGGTTGGAAGGGTTGCTTTTCCGAACGAAGGATAAACTTTTCCAATTACAATGTTTATAAAGTAAGCAATTTAGATAATCTGTTTGTCGATCGATATGAAGGTTAGGTGTTGGCTTTTGAGAATATTAAATTTCGTAATTACAAACTTCAATTTCGAATCGAATCTGCCGGATGTTTGTTTGCTTTCTATGCTAATATACGTTCAATTTTATTTAACCCTTTAAAGAAATATTTGCTTCTTGCTTATTATAACTAATCACACATAACGTTTATGTAAGTCAACATTTACGTGTCTATAAAGGAATACAGTTCAAATTATTAAAATACTACATATTATATCATATTCAAATAATTTTCAGACGAGCACAGTTTGCATTATAACAACTATCTTAATCGCTAAAGTTTATCACTAGAGACGTTTGCTCTTAAAGTAAAGTTAGCTAACTTAAAGCAGTTATACAATGGTAACACAAGTAATTGTTGCAGTCCCGATGAAAGACGTGCAGGGAGTTTTAGCCAAGAAGCAAGGCCTCCCTTGTGACATCACTCCCAAAGACAGAGACGATGCCGTTGCCATGGTCCTTTGGTTCAAGGAAAGCATAGGAGAACCTCTTTACAGGTATGTTATTATCATTTAATCACATTATTTGGTTTAATTCGAATACAAAAATTTTTGTTTATAAGCTTTCAAATATTTCACGAACCGAAGTTTAAGTACCATCGACTAACAAGTGGATTTTGAAAGCTTATACAATTATTTTCATATTCAGAAGTACTCTCACAAGTGTTGTATTATCACTTAGACATATTAAATACTTGCAGACAAACTATTGACGATTTATAAAGTTATATAAACTGTGTAAACTCAAAACAAGCAGCAAGTAGATCGAACAAGCCGGTGAATTTAAAATACAATTAATATCAATAAATTAACACTAACTTAAAAAATTTAATTAATTTTATAACATAAGCTCATGCATTTAGAGAATTGCAATCAATTTTGAACACTTTTATAATTATAATTAAGAATAAATTCTAGACACTGTGCTTCCGACTTATTAGTCTTCTTCGGTTATAAGGTACATATTATAGTAACTAAAGCGACAGCTAAATCTTAAAATATGTTTGAAATAATCAGTTTGTTAATATTTAAAAAATAAAATAACTACAAAACTGGTCTTCTACTTACAAAAATATGAAATAGAAACAAATGCTAGCTTGCGACGAATAACACCAAGGCGAATCGTTACATTTACTTTGTTACACATTAAATATTTTAATTACACATTAAATACTTTATTACATGTTTTAATGATTTATTTTAAAGAAATCAAAATATTCTGATAAGATCAATAATATTCATTTGGTATTAAATAATTTGCTTGTGATATCGTTTATTTTTAAGTCTACGGAAATTTAAATAATTGCTAGTATTTCAGAATCTTAAACTCAAACAGAATAAATTACAATCGTAAATTTAAGAGGGGGAAAAAATAAATCAATTCATATTTGTGTGTTTGCATGCAGAGACGTTATACAAGATTCTGGAATCTTAACAATTATTTAAATTTCTGTCGAGTTTTGGAAATAACACTGACAACACTAATTACTATTAATTACTTTTATTTTTATTAATAAAATGAAAATTTTAATTAAGCAAGTTAATCAATTGCTAATAAAATTCTATATTATTTGAGCTTTCAGCAAAGGATAATGCTTTCTTCAGAAATTTATTTGTTTAATATGTAATAAATTTATTTTTATAGATAATTTATATTATATTATAATAACGTATTTGTTTTTTAGCGATTAATTAACTTGTTCATTTTTAATTTTATTTTATAATAATTTTTTATGTAACGTAGGGTAAGTTTGTTTCTATAACGAATAAAATCATTTTTTATTCGAGTATTATATCGATCCGTTAAGCTTAAATAAAAGCAAAATAAGTACTATATTTGCTAAAAAATTTGCTAAAAAATATTTAATAATTTAGTAAGCTGTAATGTAACTAACTGGATGTTTAGTTAAAGTTAATAACTAAATATAATATCGAAACTATGTTTTACTTTCTACTATTATTAGATTTTATGTTTTTTTAATCTGTATTTTAAATACAGTATTTATGTATAAAATTGATTACAGGTGTGGTTTTCCTATAGTGTAATTGTTTAATTTAATTCACAAACACAAATCTGCTAAAGCAAAATATAATATAATTTTTTTTTGTGTTAAAAACGGAGATTTCCTTAAAGGGCATGAAGATATTCTCGTTGCTGTTGCTCACAACTTACTTATGAAATATACATTTTTCAATGAAAATATAAAAGTTTTCACTTACATTATTATAAAGATGTATATTTATATACCCACAAAACATAATCAGTGAGCTACATAATGTTTCAAACGGGTAGTTAAACGTCTATAGTCGATCTAAGATATAAATAATATAGGTGGCGCGTCGTTTTCAAAGTCTAATTTACATCGGGAAACTTCAAATAATTTAAATAGTACTTAATCTTGTAATAATATTAAACATTCACCACAAAAGCAAAATTTTATAACCAAATAACTACGTCTATTTGATATTACATTTAACTCTGTTCAAATCTATCTTATTTATGACTTTACCCGGTTCAGTTTAGGCAACACGCATAGCACTTCAATCGCAAAAATTTCGTTATTGTAATAGCGTCTAACTTCAAAGCAAATCGACAGCCGTCGAGACATTTCACTTAAACAATTATATTTAACCTCACGACTTCTTCAATAAACCTAAGGTTAAAGTTTAAAATTGTAATAAAATTTTATGGTGTATTAAATCAGCATAGATTAAAAAATTACAATTTATCTATTCAACAGATATTTTATATTTTAATATTTGAATATTTGAAGTTTATTTTAAATGTTTAACCTTAGATAAATAATTATTATTTTCAAATTAATAATTACTATACGAACTATGTAAATTAAATTATGGTTATTTCTTTATTAAAGCATTTATTCATTCACTGCTCACATTATTTCAAAGATTGAAATAAGCTTTGAAAATAGTATAAATGTCTCTGGCTTTGAACAATCTAATATTATGTATGTTAACCCATACTAGTACAATAGATTTTACAAAATCTAAAGTTATTTTTATTATAACTAGATCATATTCATGTTATGTATAAAATTCATATTATACCGGGTCTGTCAATTCATGTGAAACCTTTGCAAAATGCCTTAGATCTTTTGTTCTTTAATATATTTTATTACTTTTTTTAATAAAAGATAGCATTTCAAAGTTTTGAGAGTGTTTATTGAAATGGAATTTAACTGCCTTTGATTTTCACTATGGTCCTAAGAATTTTTCAAAACGCTAAATGTGATGAAGATTCATCTTCATTCTAACGAAGATTCTAATGCAATGTGTTTGGTAGAGCAAACCATAACTTGTAAAACGCTCCAAACGCGGAAATATAATGAATTTACATTTTCCAAATACGGTAGCAATTTTTCAGCTGCCGAAACATTTTCGGGAACTAATTTCATGTGGGCGCGAGCCTCGTGTGACAGAGCAATCTTAACTATCTATGACTCCAGAAGCTGTTTCTAAATGAGATTAAACTAACGTGTCTTGAAAATATGTTTTCTATAAATATTTTTGCATAAATACAGGAGGAAAGACATTTTTTTTTCAAAAAAATCGGCCTAAAACATCATCTGAGCAACTTCTTGTTACCGAGAAACTTTTAACTTACTAGAAAAGTTTTTGAAACATTACTTTAGCTAAATATAATCTTTTGTTTCATAATATTCTGCTCAACAAAGAAAACGTTTTCATCAAAGAAGACCAAATTTGATAAAAACCAATATCGAACATACGAATTAACCTTCGCTCTTTCTTGCCTTTGTTTCTTGCTTTTTTCTTCGTGACGTTAACTTCTTGCTATTTACTTTATCGTTTTCACCACATTATGCGATAATTATGCGTTCCATGTATTTAATTTCTGAAAGCTTTGTGTGTTCTTCTAAAATAAGTGTATTACTTTATTATAAAGTCCACTAAGAATCAACGCTAATTTAAGGTGCATCACTAAAGACTTATTTTAGTTATTGTAATGTTTGTTGTGCACAAGTCTTAAAAAAATCGAAAACTATAAAATGAAATAAAATCGTTATTGGTTTCCATCACGAAAAGGAAACTGAAGAAGACGTCTCTGATGTAAATGATATCAGTGAAAATCAATTGGCCGATGGCACGCAAATATCTCCTGTAACCATGAAACAAGTAATAATAGTGAACGAAAAATATTTATAACTTGCAGTTTAATTAAATTTGTGAATAAATTAATTTATAATATACAAATAACAAATTAAATTAAATAAATATAAATAATATATTTATAATTTAAATAAATAATTTAAATATGTAAAAATTATTATTTTAAGGCATTATTATTTGATAAACGTCGCTAATATTACTAATATTAATATTAAATTGTTATTGAAAATTAACTTGTTATTTTGGCAAGCTATGTACACCCCTATGATCTCAATATTTGAACCCACATTAACATAACATTTGACAATATAATAAATGTATTGCATGAATGCACTAGTGTTGTCAGGTTAGTCAAGAATCATTCTATCTTATGTAGGTACTTGGTATTACGATTTCCGTGTTTGATTTCATGATGGTGAAAGGTCATTTTCAATGCACATGCAAATTTTAACGGACTACAGGCACCGATTAATAATATAACCTATATTATGTAAAAAAATTATTATTTGAAATTGTTAAAATATAACAACTGGAATAATATACGTAAAAATACAATAATGTTCTTTCCAGCAATGACTTTGTTGTTTAATGAAGATAATTTTTGATCTAATGACAATTTTGTCATTGTTTTTTTTACATAGAATGTTAAGTAGTAGGTCTACCATTTATTATAACGTTTTTAATTTTAATAAAATAACCTATAAAACTAATTAAAATTAACTACGATTATTGTGCATCTGTGGTAACTACATAAAATATCGCCAAATTTTGGATAGTTTCGGTAGTTATAATCATCTTTTCAAGACCACTACTAAAAATTTAGTACTCAAATTAATTTAAAATCTAAATTTATCAATTCCACGACGTTGTCAGCAATTGGACCTATTCGCGATCACTAAATGGTAAATTTTACGTCAAGGTTTGTGCCTTATGTGAAAAATCTAATAAGATTTTTCTTATAAGATTCAGTTAGTGCAAGAACTAAACTCAACCGAACATGCTGTTCCTCGAAAATTCGTTAACTTTATCATTCAACAAAGTGATGATTTTTCTCAATAGATCATCTTTTCAGATACAGCTCATTTTTATTTAAATCGTTATTTAATAAGCAAAATTGCCGCATTTGGACTTCATAAAATCTGAGAGTGATGGTGGAAAAACCTTTACATTCCGCTCATGTTATTTGGTGCACTTTTTGACCTAAAGAAGTGATTGGATCTTATTTTATTAAAAATGAGGCTGAAAAAGCTGTTATTGCCAATGGATTGTGTTATTGGTACATGCTGCCAATTTTTTTGTTGGTCTATAATCTATGATACAGATTTGAATGATGTGTGATTTCAGTAGGACGGTGCCACATGCCACACAGCCACTGAAACAATTACCTATAATTTACTGAAATTAAAATTTAGTGATCGAATAATTTCGAATAATTCTGCAGTTCATTTGCCTCCTAGATCGTATGATCTAACAACTTTAGAGTAGTTAGTGCTATTGAAACAATTATGCAAAACTAGAATAAAAAATGTTGACAAAACATTCTACGTCTGTATGCGTAGTCTTGATAGACATTATTTGTCCGATATTATTTTTCATTCATGGAAATGGTAGACTTTGTACACGATTATATCGATAAAAAATACAGATCTCTCATGCAAAATGTGTGTTTTATTTCAAATTTAAAAAGCTAAAATCCTGGTTGACAAGTTCTGTATAAAATAAATTAATAATATGGTTAAGGTTATTAACATGTGATAATACTTTTTATAAAATTAATTTTAACATGTTACATGAAATTGAAATTTAAATTTAATTCATAAAATACGAAACATAATGTTAATAGTATGTAACAAACTATGTCAGTCAATTAAACTGATTTTGAACTAATTTGTAAGTTATGAATTAAATTTTAATTTGAATTTCATGTAACATGTAAATATTAATTTTATAAAAAAATATAAAATAAATAATATAAATTTTAGAAATATTATATATTAACTATATTAATTAATTAGGCATAAATATTTCTGTTCTGACTTTTAATTTACATAAAGTTAAAATGCCGTTTTACTACCAAGTCATTGTGGTTGATCCGATCATGAATAATTGATAAGCCCGAGTAAATGAAATCCAATTTTAATTAACTTGCATTGATGCGGTAATATTTTTTTAAGTCACCTGTAGAATTAAGTAAATTTTTAGAGGTAGAAATAACGGGTAACCTGGGAAATATCAGTGTGCATGACATGTAGAATAAAAGAAAATTAAAAGTAAAATTTCATTAGAGCAGAAGTGCATCTCAGAATATTTAATCTAAAAGATTAGAAATTTATTTCCAATGTGCGCGAAGTATACATGTGTTAGCTAGCTGCTGGTTTGTATCTAAACTATTTTAAATATCAAATATGTAAAATATTATTATTTGTAACATATTTTTATGGCAGTTCGGTAAGAAAGCATTTCTAACAAATGAGATTGCTATTATTTTCAAGTTTTAATTATTGCGTACTTATATATTTAACGCACCTGCTTAACCATCCCAATATAATCTAAAATGGAATAAATTATTATCAACAATAAAAAATATTATATTAGCCTATTTTCATATGAAATTTATAGTTGCAACGATATGTTTTAGTCAATCTGTTTAGCTATTAAAAAAATGTGTTTGTTCCTTCTGGTTGTTGCAGCTCTTCTCACATTGGTAAGGGTCGCCGATAATCCCCAACATGAATGTAGAATGTCGTTGGCTTACACTAAAAACTAGCTTTACTCTCCACTTTAGCCTGTGTGCTGATGTAATTTTGATAGCGATTCGATTTTGACAAAATTTAAAATAAGCGAGTTCTTTTAAAATTTAAAATAAGCGAGAGAAAATTTTAGTATAGATAATTTTTGTATCAGGAGAATAATTAGTTATCTGACGAAATCAAAGTATAATGAAAACGTAGTATTTTGTATTTATAGCTTGTGGCCATCTTACTATTAGTTACGGTGGTAATTTGAAACTACCGGTATTTACTTACTATGACTTTTTCTGCGTATTTAGCTGGTTTTTTAATCAAAATTCGAAGCTAATAGATTTTAAATATCTTCAGTTAGCTGTGAAATATAAACATTATTGCAAAACCGCTTGCAAATACTCGAAATATATTTGGACGGCTTTCTGCAGAAAGGAACCAACCCACAAAATCAAAAAAATGATTTTTTTTTGAACCATTTGATCCTAAATGTAATAGTCTTTTGCAGAAAAGAACCAATCCACATATCAAATAAATACTGCCTTTTGTATGTGAATGAATCAACTAACATTTGTTAATAAGGATGAACTATATTGCAGAATATAGGGAACCAACCCACAAAATAATTTTTCACAAAGTAGCACGAAATTCTGTTAGCCAAGTTGGTACACAATTACATGCTTCTTAAAATTTCATAAGTTTAGTATCACTGAAATCAATGGTTAATTTTAAATTAAGCTTAAACTTTAAATATCAATTACTCAAAACTAAAATATTGGGGTTGGTTCCTTTCTGCAGAAAGCCGTCCATTTTATATTATGTAAAATTGTATGCATATTACAATAGTTAAAAAAAAAAGAAAAATATAATCTATACATTTTTAATTATTCTAATATTCCAATACGGCTTTATGTTAACCTGTTATGCGTTTTATAGAAATTATTTAATAATTAATTTTAATGTTACAATAATTATTATGAACACAAATAATAAGCAAAATTATTTTACTTTAGCAGAAATAAATTTTTCGAATCACAATCGAATTCGTTATTAATATAATGTATAAGGGCTTTATAGGATAAAGACAGATTTAATTTATATTTTACTTGTTTATTATATCGAATATTATGTTTTCACCCAATTGTTCCCACGCTGCGTAGGAATTTCCACCCTAGTATTAAACTTTTACAGTTGAAACTTATTCAACCCCATCTTGAAGTTCCTTCCGCAAATACTAAACCTTCATTGCTCGTTTGAATTGCACCAAGAAAACTTAACTGCTTTTATATGCATGCTGCTATGAAAGATAAATACATCTTAAGAAGTTGCTTTAAAGTCGACTTATGGCCACTTCTATTAACAGAATGGTACATAACAATTTGATGGCTTAGAGCATGCCGAATTTTTACACAAACTAAATTAAAACTTTTCAATTGTGTATGTTCAACATTGTAAAATTTTATTATTATTGTTTCTGTTGCTTTTCATATTTAATATAGCACACGGTAGTGTTTTTCGTAGAGAAATATAATTTTGCAACTTCAAATATTTCAATTGTTATAACTTTTTTGCAGGAACATTATACAGTATGTAATTTTGTTCTGCATTCCCTTTATTAAATTGCAGCTTCTAAATTATAGAATACTTTTACTTTTAATGAACATTTTAAAAACTATATAAAATTATAAACATGACATATTTAGTAGAAATAATAAAAATTTTTATAAAAAAACTCGTTTTTAAGCTTGCATAATATGTACCATACTTTTAATTAAGGACCCATAAATGAAGTATTTTGATTACAAATTTATACTAAAACTTAACTAGTCCATTCATTTTTAATCTTTTTTTGAATTTTCCACCTTACTAACTTTATATCCCATTTTATACAGTAGAAGCACCTTAGTTATTCATAGCCCACTTAAGTGCCTTTTAACTGAAACCTCACTGTAGGACGCAGTTTATCTAATTAAGTTTTTCGGAACACAGAATAGAAAACTAGTTCCAAGTTGTTTAGGCTATAAATTTAATGCTGACAAATGTTTTAGGTATTGGTTTTGTTGTAAAGTAATTATTTCAGTTGTTTTTTTAAAGAAAGAAGAGTTGTACTTGGGCGGTAATGAATATTCAGTTAAATAAAATTCAATATTCATGCTCAAAGCTGCGTAAATTATCTTAATAGAATTCTTAAATCAAGCTAAAGGATGCTAAGACAGAATTACGTGTGCCGGAATAGAATAAAACCGCAATTTAGAGTGATCTTACCTATAAATTTTACATAAAAAATCTTTTAACCATAATTTCAAAATATAATTTTAAAGCTTAGACATCCATATTGAATGCTAATTTGTAAACAAAAGAAAAAAAATTTAACTATGGAAATGAAAACCAAAACAGTAAATTAAATATTAAGACGCAAGTCAAATCGTAATGTAAATCTCAAATTTCATGAGAAATGTTATTTACTTTCTTATTTGTTCAATATACTGATATTTTTTTATTTCGTTACGAAGAGGATTATTTTTCATCTACAAAATTGTTGATTATTTGTAGCAATCTACAAATCTAATTTGTCATGATTACATCCAATTAACAATGGAATTTGATATAGCACGAAATCAGTATAGCAACAATGTTAGACTAAAAATAAAATTATGTAGATTGCCATTGTGGTTAAATAATATTTAAATTTAAATTTACATTTTCCAATATATATTTTATTATTAAGTACCTATTTATATATTATATTTCGAAAAAACTTTAAAGATTATTGAAAACAATTAATTATGTAGGTACATATTGTTATACATAATTTTTGCAAGATTTTTTTATTGGAAAACAAAATAATTACCAACATATTATCTTTTTCAGTTTTGACGTACGGAGTCGTCAATTTAATCAAGCCAAATTATGGTCATCGCCGGCAGTTTTTGGCCAAAGAGCATATTTTCGATCGACAACAAATCCAGCCACTCTTCTTATAAGTGAAATTCAACTAACAGATGAAGGAATATACCGATGTCGAGTGGATTTTAGAAATTCGCCTACCCGAAACAGCAAAGTGAATTTTACAATAATAGGTATGTACCAAGAATAACTGGAAGTTTTGTATTCTTTTTATTAGTTTATTTCACCATTCATAATAGCGATCTTCTCTGGGTGAACTATGGGTAAATAGAGTTTTACATCAAAGGTTTCAACTAGTCTGAAATTACTAATCTCAGTTACAAAACTATTGCGATTGGTATAATTTTTCTTTTTATTTTCTTTTTATTTTCATAAAAAATTGCATATGGGTTCAAAATATAATAATTGTAAAGAAATGATATTAACTAGAATTATGGATCAGAAAAAAATCATAAAATAATAAATTTAAGCTTTTGAAAAGCTCATAAAAGTGCATTAGGTTTTTATTGAACTGTTTTTATGTGAAATAAAAACCAACAGCAATAAGAAAAGTTTAATATTTTTAAAATGTTTTAAAAAATCCAAGAACATTAAAAATTATAATTTACTTTCGGCTAAACGGCCTGGCTATATGCCCGCGTCTCTTTGGAAAATATTATAATAACATAATCCAAGTGTTGAAATTACAAGATAAAACATTAAAAATGTAGTTCACCCCAACATGCGCTCAAATGAGATTTTATTAAATCGCATACGTCAGCTCATTAAAAATATATTTTATTATAAAATATAAATATTTTTATACTTTAATATTTAGTATTTATATTTTAATATTTAATTTGTATTTATATTTTAATATAAATACTTAAAACATCTTTACAAATATTGGAGACTCTAAAAATTCGAAAATCTTAACATACGTAACAATACTTGACTTGAACTATTACATACTTCAAATGAAGTATGCAATACTTCAATGTATTATTATTTAAATTTGGTAGTAGAAAAGCACAAACAACAAAGCAAATGAAACTTTAGCAACTCATCAACTTATTTTATTTTCTGTCTTCACTATCAGGTATTTTTATAATTTTATTCGAATCTAGATAAAGTTTTTGCTGTTTTTAATTAAAACTTGTTGGTTGGAATTATGAGTACTGCAGTTTTTATTTTGAATTAGTTGCTGTAACATTCTCTAATAGAATTAATATTTCCTAGAAAGCTCAATTGAGCTGAAAGCATTACCCAGCTACACTTACTACAATTGCATAGATGTTATCCATTTAATAAATTGAAACTAAATTTTATTGATTAATTAAATTTAACAGACCGAAATTTTAGATGAACTCAAATTAAGAATTTTAAGTCATCAAACTTAATTAATACATTTTTGTACTAACATTTTTGATCGTTGAATTTCATTTGTGTAACTTTTTGCAAATTCTAATCTAATTTAATTTATATTGAAGAACTTCTAAATCAGCATTTCTCGCGATAAAACAATTTCCAACAGAGAAAACTTCTACCTTTCATTTAGTTTTTTTAACATAAAGAAATACCATTAAAACTCTCACCACTTATGTAACATCAAGGTTTATTTTATTTTTTTAGCATTTATTTATGCAGTAATTTTTATACAAAGAAATAGTAACGTGAGATTTTCACTAAATTTCGTATTATATGTATATATGTTAGTTTATGATATTCCAAGTCAATAAATAATATAATAAAATTTTACTTCTACATACACCTAACTTTTTAATATAATATCATTATAATTTTTTATAAATGCAATAAAAGTTGCTTAATTAACATTATTAGTAGATTAGATAACATTTTTTAGATTTGTAGGTATCAATTTTCAAAATCATTTTAATATTATTTGGTTTTTGATTTCACGATTTTTAATTTTTAATCTTTAATTTGAAAATAATCTGCGTATTTAAAATTTAAAAAAATTTTATCTTTAACAGCTAGCTGTTAGCTGCCAGCTATTTTACAGCTAAAAGTATTTGCTACAAGATGACTTGGTTTTCCTGAATTTTAAGGTAAAACCAACATAAACTATTCGCTTTCTGGTAGCGAGGGTGACGATGAAGATTGTTAAATAAATATATACACTTAATAATGAAACCCTTCAAACTCGAAAGAAACGAAAGTGATTTATGGTTTCTGATCGTTTTGCAATTTGAAGTAAACTAAATAATGTGGAAGTGATAATACTCGTATAAAGTGAAAAAATAATAAATATGTAATTATAATATTTTATATATTACTAGAGAGACTGAACCAAAAAATATCTTTCAGGTTCATTCGTTACGAAACTGATTTCCGAAAGCAAATAATTTTTAGAGGTTTACTACGTAGGCTTTGCAAATTTTAAAATGCAGATAATACATTACTTGTGCAAATACATCGCTTTTAAAACATTTATTATCTCCACAAAAAATAAAACTTGGTCAATAAACCGGTAAAATCCATTTTGTGCTTTAGATACGTTCGTAATTGTATATTATATTCATACTATATATGGATTTTTTAATTTTCAGATAATATAATTAATATTTCTTTAGTTTTCCGCATTACCGATCTATATTAGAAAAAGCTGTACACAACCAAAAATATTTTTTAAAAATTTATAAAGGAATTTTAAAAGAAGTAAAACGTTCTTTTATTAACTTAAAAAATAGTAAAAATAAAAACGTTTAAGTTTTTCAAATTAACATAAAACACGTAAATTTATCTGAAATAAGGTTGTGAACATGGTGTACATACAATTATTAAGTTGTATGTAAACTAAAGTTAAATAATGGTGAATAAAGTTCTCGCTTTTCTTTCCGAAAAACTGTGTGATGTTTAAATCGACCAAAATTTTTGTTTGATTTATATTGGTTGTTTTCTAAAATTTCACGATATTAATATTTAATATTTCTAATCATTCAAAATAAAGTGTATCTTATCGTAAAGAAGGCAATTATGATACCCAATTGAATTTCATGGTTAGAATAGTAGAACGTTAGTAGAATTCATCAATGAAATTCGCGAGAAAAGTAAATTCGATGTCAAGCAGTAATACAAAATAATAAAAAAATGATAACTTAAAATAACGGAAATCGGATGGAAATATACACGAGTAATCAATATGTGACAACAGTTTCCAAATCTCGGAGAGCTTACGAAACAAGTCAACTGAAAATTATTCTGTAAAACAAAATGTATCCTCGAACACAAAAAGGAGAATTTATTTATAAGAATTAACTAACATGAACTGTTCATTTTGGGATAAATAAATAAAAAATAAAAGATTTATGTGTGGTTAGGGTATGCTATACATTTCACCGCTTACAAGACGTCTAAGTTTAATCTGGTTTATTAAATTCTTCACATTATTCCACGATTACATTCAGTGAGGTTCTTTCAAAAAATATTATAAAAAAATCTGAAATCAAAACCAAAAAATTAAATCAGTTCTTTTTGTGTACCAGTGTAAAGTGAAAGAGCCAAGGGTTTTATTTATGATTTAATTGCGGTTGTTAAATAATGCAATGGTAGAGAACACAAATTATTTGAATGAAATTCTGTATAATGTATTACAGATTTCCGCTTAGAAAACGTTGTTCATATATTTGCTTTCGGAACCCAAGATATGTACAATTCTAAATTGGTTGGTATATACAAATATAATGGTTTACATAAACTAAATGCATTTATATAGTAATTGCAATATTATGGTTTTAGTTTCCAGTTTAATCTTCATGAACAAACTTTGCCAAATATTTTCTATATAATTACTTAATCATGCAATAGTGACTATTTGGCTTCTAAAACTGGAAGCATTACTGGAGTTTATGTTATTGTAGCTTTTATTCAAATATAAAATAAGTGCATACATCAGAAGTTAAAATTTTTGTTTAATAGATTTATTAAAAAAAGATCTTAAAAGTGGTTCATGATATCAGTTTCTGATATATGTATTTCACAGAAGCAGGAGTTTTTCTTATAAAATATAAACATGCTACATTTTGCACTTCCACTACTAGTAAAATATTCTGACGTACTTTATTGGTATTCTGGTATTCTTACGTGTATTTTTAAAATCCTTTGGTTATTTACCTCTAAAGATACAAACAAATACAAATTTTTATAAGAAAATCTCGCTTCTTGTATTCTAAATTAATATATCTGCTTTATGTTAAACCGATTTACATTTTTAATATATTATTTTAAATCTACTTAAACTAGCAGTAGTATTTTCCCTTAGTATTTTTTAAAATTCGAAAACAAATAGAGCAATAGAAAGATCGTTTTATGTATAATTCAGACGTGTGTCATTAACTTCTTTTCCTTATCAACACCTACCCCTCTAAAAATTCAAATGACATCTTACCATATGTGACATATTGTTGAAAGAATACATTTATAAGAAGAGAATTAGATATAACAATTTTTTTTTATTTTACAATATTAAATTTTTACAAAATAAATTTTCATAAAGCACACCTCCGCATACAAAAGGGCAAACGGTCTTGCTGCAGCGGAAGGGAGGTCTAACTAAAATAATTTTAGTGTGAGTCGGATCTTAAATTTGCAAATATTCAAGTTGTTCTGAAATATAATAAGCACCCCCAATGATAAATGGCTTAATTATCTAAAAGGCAATAAACACAAATAAAATAATATTAAACATAACATTTATTATTATTTATACATTTTATACATTTATTTAACATAAAATAATATTCAAACTTAAATTGTTGGTGATTAATTTTTTAAGGTTAAAATTTATTCATGGAACTTGCTCAAGAAAAGAGAGCTCAAATTTGAAATGGTCAAAATATCTTCAATATGAGATTCGATTTTCGATAAACACTTAAAGTAATTCGGATTACATAGGCTTTTGGTCGCCGAATATCACGATAAAATTATTAAAAAACTTTACAAATATACCAAAACTTAAACATAAATATCTCACGGCAAAATTATTAACACCTATTGAAAAGAAAATCTCTAAAACACAATTACCAATTTTTATCAAACTTGAAAGCTCAATAAACTGCATTTGAGAACCTTTAAAGATAATTGTAACAAACTACCGATTTGCAAAAAATATTTTGCAGGTTTATGCGTTAAAATATTGAGTGATTCACATAATGCAAGTGAGTGCAAGTTAATTCTAAGTGAGTGATTTAGATCATGGTTAATCAATTGACTAAGAAATGAACAGTATCGAAATTTATAACTTTTCAAATTGACCAATACGGAAATTAGTTTATTGGTAAAGAATATAACCAAGTTTAGTAATTAAAATCTAATTTTAAAAAGTTACCGAGTTTCTTCAAAATTAAAATGATATAATAGTTTATAAATATTTATGTGAAAATATTTTCGTCGGAAATTTTTCAATATTTTGTTTGAATACGTCTTCTTATTCTTTCTTAATAATGTTGGTTTTGCTTTGTAGCCAAAACAAAATTTAACATTGTTGCGACGATGTCGCTAAAGTTCAATTTATTACGCAAAGAATTAGTTACTATTATAATACGCAGTATTTTAATTTTTTTAAATTTATTTTAATGCAATATTTGAACAGGGTAAATTTTGGCACATATTTTTAATAATTATGTTTTTTTTAAATTTTGCAAATATTTAAACTTCAATGTTAAAGCTACCTAATTGTTTTTAAAAATATTTATACATTTTTATTGATTTAAAATTTAGAGGCAAAAATTAAATCTAATAGTACCTACTGTCTTTGTTTTGATTATAATGTATTGTTGAAAATATGTAATATATATCACTAAATTTTAGGTTACTATAAAAATTAACTACTACAATGAATTCCTTATTAAATTACCTTTCCAGCGAAGTGCCACACATTAGGGTTGGTGCCGTTTGAAAGTTTAGAAGAGCTAGTTGTTGCGGTTACAGGGATTGATGTCACACGTCCGTTATTTTGTAAAAAATGGCCCCTTTCGCTTATTTTGTTAAAGTAAAGATGTATTAAAACAAAATAACACTTTTTGTTAGAAAACTTTCTATAATAAAAGATAAATAGATCATAACAATAAATAATAATATTTTAGTTGTTAATTGAAATAACATTAAGTACCTATGGAATACCTAAATTAACAACAGCACTGTATTAAATAATATATTAAATACAGTAGCTATAATGTACAAAAAGAAGATTTAGTCGAATAGTCATTACTGATTTGTTTCGCTTTTTAACATGAACTGAAAATGTACATTACATGTAGCCTGACTAATAAATTTAAATGAGTTTACTGATACAAAAAATAAATGCTCAAGTCATTATTTGACACTCAAATAAATACGTTTGTTCCCTGATTGTAGATTCAGACCTAAAGCAATTATAAAGCTTTGAATAAAGTTTGTGAATCAATAAGTTAAATACGAATTGTTTTTTAATTACAAACAGTGTGCCAGCAGTATAACACGAAGCTATTGACGCTGTTTTATTGCCCATTTTGTGTATAGGTAACTTCGCTTATTTATGGATTGTTTAAAATTATTTTTGATACTTTCCTGCTCTTTCAGCCCTTATAAATCTACAATTTTGAATTTTTGTTTAATTTAATTTTTATGTGTATCAACAGCGAGGTAATTAGCACTTTTATTGGAATGATTTATAAAGTTGATAGTTTTTACGTTAAATTCTTTAGGTATAATTGGTAAAATAAATCCACATCATTTCCCATTGAACTAGGAATTTCTACCTGTACCACAACCAGCGAACACATCAAACCACTACTGTAAACTTCTTAATGTTAATGGAGGAATTCAATTTTCTTAATATTCCAAGTCCAAAGTTTGTAAATTAAAAATTAAACTAACTTGCATTATTCCATGATCTAATTGCTTTCTGCAGTTATAAGTTATAAAAAAATATCAAATCTCGATTAATCTAATTATTACTCAAATTATATTAAACGTATAATATTAAAGTCAGCTTCGGCTTCAAAAGCTTTCCAACTTTTTGTTTCATGCTAATGTTTTAACAAAATTAGATTCTTTGACGTTATTTTTAAAATACACAATGAATTAAAATGTTGTCACGCTTAACTACATATATGAACCTTCGGAAACAGACTTCTGAATTTTCATAATATCCTTATGTATAAATAACGATTTTTGGGGTAAATATAACAAAATCACTAAGCGGATTGAAACAATGGATTTTTAAACTTTATGTATGAAAGGTCTACTGTAAACTACCAAGTTTGTTTTATTAACCTATTTATGTAATTTAAATTTGATGGAGGTAACTATAGTGAGTTTGAATTAAATCAACCGCAATGAAACCGTTACTAACCAATAATAATTCTGAGGCTAAAATAAAAGCATTAAAAGAATTTTTATCTCTAGAGAGTGTTTTTAGTATGGTTGAATATTTTATTTATTTACTGAATTTATGCATTTATCTTGAATAATCAATGCATCAGTAACAATTTATTTTATATTTGGAAATATTTTTGGTTTAATAATTGCAAAAAAATACAAATTGATAAAATATGTAAGTTGCAACTACATCATAAAGCTAGTTTGGAAAAAATGCAGCAAAAAGATAATCTGTGCAATCACAATGATAACCATGATGTGAATAGAGTGCAAATGCAACATAAAGCGATATTTTGCATTAGGTTTTAAAATTATTATAAATACTACATTTAAAGACTGAAAATGATTATCAAAAGCTAATAAAATTCATTTTATTGTTGTGTAAAATATATGAATCAAAAGAAGTGAGTATCAAATGAAAATGTTTTAAATTATGAAATTAAGTGAACGCGATAAAATTTAAAATTATCGTATTGGCTGTCAGTATAGTCGGTTAATGCTATCTTCGGATGGTTAATATTCTGTTTTATTGTGTTTGTAATTTTAACAATGTAAATAATACTATATTAGAAATTTTTAATTTTAATATATTTTTATTCTTTAATTAATGTTAAATTTTGTATTACAAACTGTTAAATAAACTTTAGAAAATTACTTTTACTGAATTACGATATGAATCAATACGACAAAGTGGTAAGTGTAACATTCTTTAAATCGCATATCGGTAGAAGATCTAACTTGAGAGTAAGTGTCAACTTGCACGAAATATTTATGTAAATATAAATCTCACCAAAATTTTTATAGATCAAAGTGACAAAGCCGGATTAATAAAATCAGGTAACCAATATACAGTATATGATTTTACGTCAGCTTTTCGATATAATGTATTCTTACTATTTAGAAAAAGTATTTCAAAATTTTTTAAATTATTTTTGAAATATATAGTATGCTTATAATTATTGCGTTTGTAGAAACAATCTTGTATAAAACTCAACGTGAAAGTTAAGTTTTACAAAATTAGCGTGATATATTATATACTATATCACATATTGATAATATTATAAATATAATAGCGCATTAATCGGTAAGTACAGTCGCTATAGTTATTGGATCTAACTTTAGGTCTGAAAATAAATCAGAAAAATTTCTTCTAGTGGTGATAATTTCCAGGTGCACTCGGCTTGATAGTGAATGCCTTGTCACAATAGGTGCTTGAAGCGTAGTATGAAATGAAAACAGATATCTACGTTATTTAATATAATTTGACATTATTTGTGTATATAGTATGTAATGAGAAAAAGCATATTTCGAGTGTCTTATTGCAATGTTGTTTATTTAGAAATGTATCTACTTAGAAGATTAAATTGATTTTTATCTCAACTGTTATATTCATTATTCTACAATATTAAAAGTTTTAACTTTGTTACTGATTTCAAACCAGTTCAGACAGTTTGAATTTAGTCGCTAATCAAACTTGGAAAATATGTTTTTATCTCAAGTTTGTTATAAATAAATGATTTAGTTTTGTTACCAAGTTTTTTCTAACACCCACATCTAGATATCTATATTTTATATGCATCTTCATTTTTCCAGAAAGTAGAGATTTTAGAGATGCAAATCACTCTTTTTCTTTGTTGAACAAATTTTATTTTTTATTAAACTAACAAATAACAGTTGGTATAATCATTAGGGGAGATTTGTCAAGTATGTAGTAGTAATTTAGGTAGATTTCTAAGCCAGTTCTAATAACGTGTAAAATGGTTTGTTTAGATGGGATTTAGTAAAATTATGTATAATAAGAAAACTTTTTACAATTAAGTTCAATTCAATGGTTTGGACGAATCTGGTTAATTCAATCAATCAAGTTCTAATTTTAAAGCATTTCATCCAATTCATCCAATGAGCCAGGTTTAAATCAAACTGTCTCACAGCTTTAAATTCAAATTACTGACAAAATCATTGGCGGATTCGCCGGTGTGTGTTAAAACGCCTTTAGAGTATACTGCAGTTGTTTATTTTGCACTTTTATGCTATCACTTGTAAAGCATAACCGCTATTTTAAATATTTATTTAAATAAATTAAACAAAATAAAATGTTTTTGAAACCGCCTTGTATGTGTAGAGCTCGGTTTTCATTTTAACGTAATATGAAAATATTTTGATTTATACATTATGTTCACAACGTATTTCCTTAGTTCTAAATACAGAAGTTTTTCGTGACCGAGTTATAAATGCTCACAAGAAAATAAGCAATATTCCGGGTATTTTTTGAGCGCGCTCGTCATTCCTGATGAGCTGGTTGAAGATTAAATGTATCCATTCTACGTAAATGTGGTAAAATAACTTTTGCACTCGCTGTAATTAATTTAGCGATTACTAATTGAAACTGTCAGTAGATTATAATTAAAAATTATTTAAACTAAACAATTTTAATTTCCGAACTTTTTTTTTAGCTTTTAATTAAAATAAGTAAATACGTTGTGGGCTATTGTTTACGGCAAGGTCATTTCAACTACATAAAGAAAAACATTAACTACGGTTGTCTTCACCACCGAAAAGTTATCGTCAACTTTTATTGGCAAGCACAGCATCACCGTAATTCCTCAACCTAATCGTGATAATTTTGTTTGTAGTCTTGGTTTTTTCATAAAAGCATTTCGCCAACGTAATATCATGCTTCGGCTAGAACAAATTTTGTTAAAATTTGTTTCGTTACAAAATATTAGAAACCCTAAATATATTTTTTGTTAGATAATTAAGTAAGCAAGTAAATTACAAAATCAATATTTGTCATTGTAATTTTATCAAGTAATAACCTAATTAGTGTAATCGTTTTACAAATTAATAACTATAACAGCACATCAATTATTGTAACTGCCTTACTAATATTTTATAAGAACAAAAATATTAAATAGTATGTTTGCTATTTCGTGCTTCTATATTTTTATAAAATTCTGAATTAAGTCAAACAGGGACTGCAAGCGAAATCTCAAGTGCCCTCCTACATATTCTATTAAGCAAGAAATTCTTATATTTTATGTTTTTATGTAAGTTTCTATGTTAAAGAATACAATTTTAGAAAATAACATTTTTTAAATTATAAATAAAGTAATTGCTTTTGTTTTTTATTAACGCAGAGTTTAAATTTAAAGAAGTAAATTTATAAATATATTAAGAGAAAATATAAAAGCTCGTTTGAAACTAAGGTATAAAAGCGACATTGCTTTTAGATGGTATACGACCAGTTTAAGTTGGAAGAATGATGACACTGGAAATTGTAGGATAAAGGGAAGCTATCGCGAAGACGAACCGCAGGGAAAACCGGAGATATACAAGTTAGCTCGTTCGCTTCCTGCCAGTTTCCTTCTCATATCACTTCACTCCACCCACCCATGTAGTTTTATCAATTCTTGAAGCATTTCTGTCAGTTACCGTACGTTACGTTACGCTAAAGAGTCTCTAAATCTATTTGACATGTTTTTTATTATATTTATTATTTTAAACGATAAATGAAGTAACAAAAGTATTATTTGTTCCAGTTCCTCCTAATCGACCAATTATATACGATGGAAGAAGAAGAGATCGAACTACGTTATTAGAAGCTTATAACGAGGGTTCGGACGTTAATCTTATTTGTGAATCTAGTGGAGGTGAGAAAATATTAGTGAAAATCGGATAAGATTTTTCTTTTAATACAAAATACATGTTACCATTGTTGCTTACACTATATTAAATCAAATGACTTTCCACTAAATTTATTTATAATTTGCAGGTCGTCCAAGGCCAAACGTTACGTGGTTTTTAGAAAATACGTTGATTGATGATTCTTTTGAATATCGATCAGACGGCGTTGTGGTTAATCATCTTAATTTTCCCAATGTTGGTCGTCAACATTTAAATACAAGACTGATTTGCCAGGCATCCAACACAATTCTTACTTCCCCCACAACAAATGTAGTTATATTAAATATTAATTGTAAGTATCAATTATTATGTTAATGAATATTTTGAAACACGATATTTAATAGCAATAATCTATTTCATTATTAAGAATTCTTTGAACTGAAAAACTTATTTGTTCTGCTAAGCGTTATATCTAACATTATAAAACCACTCAACCTGCTAATACTCATTACATTTTGACAAAACTGCCAATAATCCATACAATCAATAGTTAATCAAAAAATTTTATTGGAAACAACCGAAGCAATTTTTATTGTTCCAGAGTTTATGTTTATTTTCAAACACACCTACGGTCTATAAAAAAAACATTTTAATATAATTTTATAGCATTTACTAGTAATTGTTTCATAACAAACAGTTTTATATTATCAATATTATGTATTTAGATGAAGTAATAGTAATTATTTTTCAAACTTTGCTACTTCAACGAATTCAAAAACGCTTCAGAAAATATTAACTTTTAATAAAAATGAAAAATATTTGACATCTAAAGAAGTTATGTATAAACTTTCAAGGTTATACCTGAAAATATGCCACTACATTGATCCTCAGTTATATAGATGGATTTTAATATGAAATTTCTTTCTTAACAATTTGTTAATGACATCAGAAAATTATTAACTGCAATATTTTATACTCATTTGATACTTTATTGATTACTTAAGATAAAATGTGATAGATTTAATACATTTTAACTATTTTATAATTTAATGATATTATTATTAACTTCTTTGGCGATTAGTAAAAGGAACTTAAGTCATAAAATTTTATATAATAAGCATAAGTTGACTTAGGTCTTTTTATAACAGAACATTGCAATGTTGCTTTAAGTTCATAGTATTTTTCTCTTTATAATATTATGATGATTAAAATTCTGCACCGGATGGTGCAAATAACTCAAATTATGACCGAAAATGACTTAAGTTCTTTTTACTAATCGCCATAGACTTGTGTAACGGTCTATAGTCTTCAAATATTGTCATATTTTCACGTCTCAAGAAGGTGATCTGTTCTTTTCTGAATTATATCATTAATTATATAATTTTCTCATTTTTTATATAAGTTTATTGTACTACTGATAATGCTTTTGCATAGCAATCAAACTTAAAAAATTAAACTGAATTATTTTTATCTTGTCTAAATATTTTAATTTCTTTCATTTACAGTAATTATTGTATTTTTTTATAAACTAAACAAATTATATTTTCTATGTATTCTTTGCTAAACTTTACAAGTATTTACTTGTATTGAAATTTTAATTGTTAATCTGTTTAATATTTTTAAATTTAATAATCTTTCAATTCAATGCTTGATATACTTTTTATATTCTATAATTTTCTATTCAAATTATAATTTTCCATTACAATAACTTTATATAACACAATCGATTTCACCCTTCAAGTTAGCTACGTTAAAATCCAGCTTTTAATATTATTAAATATTTAAACTTGACAATTTTTTTGCGAAAATTAAAGTTTTTCAAAATTATCGCCATCATAAACACAATTTTTTCTAAAGATTACCTACATTCTGGGTATTTATTGAAATTTATTAATTTTATATTTTGTAGTATCTATTCGTATTTTCTTGAGTAAATGCACAGATGCCACTTGATGGCAGGTAGATGTTCAACACTATAGCTACAATTTTGATTTTTTAAATCTGCAGTGCAAGATCTCAGAAGTAAAGGAAATTAATATTGCTTAATAAACAACGAAGCAGTGCGTTGACATACTCAATATAACAATATCCACATCATCATTCAATAAACTAATTACCCATTACATCGCAAAGAGGTATCTTAAAAAAATCCAAAAAAATTTCAAAATAGGAATTAAAGGCTCAGGTGATTAAAGCATTCAGTCAAGAAACCATAAAGCAAAGTATACCAGCAATATAATGCTACAGGCAGAGAAACCAAGGTACTACTTGCATGTTTATCAATAATCAAGTAGCATCTTTGTATACAAAAACCAAGTAACCATTTATTTGCTTAATCTTCTTGTCAGGTAAATCAATAGCCACTAGGATCTCATTTTGATAGATTTATGCCTTTAATTCTGCTGTTATCTATATACACAACTACTACTAAGCCCTTAAACTACTAAAATGCAATAAGATCTACAGATAGACTGCAAATCCTTTGTGAGGTGAAATCTTCCAACATGAAAATTGCAAAACAATATAATATCGGATACTAAAACTACTAAAAAAATTAACCATTTCAATCGAATGATCGGCAACACTAGCAAATCTCGATAACCTTTCGAACTTGGATTGTTATCTTGATATTATCAGTAACAAAAAATATTTTACTCAAACCAGGAATATTATTCAATCTCCAGTTATGCAAAGCAATATTCAAGTTTAGTTAGATAATAATTGATAACAGTTCAACAAATTCTTCGAGAAAATTCACAACACACTCTATAATAGCAAATAATTTTTCAAAACTTTTTAATAATGTACTTATCAAAAATTTCAAAAGATAATAACTTAAGCACCATATGAATTTAAAGTCGCTAATGTACTTATAATATCTATCTTATTATTCAAAACACGTTTTACTATATAGGAGTATCAAATCTGATATAAATTCGACCAAAATAATGTTAATTCATTTTAACAAACCTTAATATCAAAAGTGTAGAAAATTTATAATCTTCAAATATGTAGGTATCTCAAAAAACGTACTACTACCAACTAGCTGTTGTAGGTTATTGATAAATGATAATTAATAATATGTACGGTACACTCGTATTTATATCTACGGTGCATCCTTTGTAAATATAGAAAACCAAACATAAATTTCGTGTTAGTTACAATTGGAAATAAACCACACATTACTTGTAAAATAATGGCTATGTTCTACTTGGCTATAATCTTAATTTTTATTTCGGTCCCTCTCAATGTTCAAGTTTTTACAATTTCTATATGTAGTTTTTCATTTTTGGATTATTTTTAGTTTTGGTGTGATAAAATAATTTATTAGTATTTAAATTTACCGCTAAAATTAATTTTTAAACAATTAAGTGGCAAATTTGAAGATAAACTTTTGATTCAGAATAGATTAACCTTTCCTTCTAAGTATATAAATATTTTAAAGGTATTTTCCAGTAATTATTAAGAAAGACGTTATCGATGTGAGAGAATATTAAAATTTTAAACAAAATTTTAATTATAATTTTACGCACATATAACCCTTCCAGGGTTGAAAATTGAAGCAAAAGTTGTCAAAACTTTTCGATGTAAAATTTATAGAGAAATATAAGTTTCATAAATACAATGTTTTGATACAACAAAGTTTCATCAGAGTAATTTTATTTATTTTTAATACATTTTGTCTATATATTACCATCTATGACGGTGTCTCCGCTTGACTGACTGACTCATTCATTCATTATAATTCTGTCAAAACTACTGGTACGACAAAACTACATTTTTGCACGGGCATAGAATCTGCATTAGGGATAGAAAGAGAAAAGTTAAATTGTTTTCTTTGATTTTACCTTCGTGAATGAACAGTCCTGTTATTTTTATTCTTTTCACATTAGCTATACGTTTCCGCAAAAAGATTCAGTGTCCTCACTAATTTTTTTATCTGTTTTTTTTTTATTTTAACATTAATTAATATTTTTGCTCTGAAGTAGTCAATCAGACAACAATTGCTGATACTAAATAATACAGAAAAAATTCAGTATTACCTGAATTGAACTGACAATTTGTTTTCAGTTGTTTTCAGGAAATAGTATATTGTTTCATTAGAAGCTAATGTTGACTTTTTGTAGCAAACTTGTAGGATTGACGGACAAGTGGAGTCCGACAATTAAATACATATCAAAAAACGTTACATTTCTTTCTGAAGAAAACATGATACTGTTTCTTAAAACGTGTAAAAAATATAATAAAATTAAATTAATTATATTAAAACAAATAATTATTAGCCACAAACAACAGCAATTTTATTCCGGATAGTGAGAATTAAAGAAGTTCTTCAGAACTAAATTGGTGTTTTTATGTTTCCAATATTGGTCCTATAACATCCATTTCAAAAAACTTTTTAAATTTAATTTAATTCTAAATTATTTTAATGAATTTAAAAAAGAAAAGGCAAGAAAGGCGAAATTTGCTTGTCATTAATTTTCTAGCCAAGATTTGTTACATCATAACCTAGAAGTGTGCCTATAATATCGCTGAACACAAAATTTGTATGAATGCCTAAAAAATATTTACGCTTTCCTCGTGGAATTTCAAAATTTGATTTATGACAACAAAGTTAACGTTGATCTAAGCCAAAATCCTACCATCTTCTATAGAGATTTTAAAAAGGTTTTAAATTGAACAAGTTAATTAAACGATAATGATATTTAATATTTTCATTAAGCTTTCAACGAAGGTAATAATTATAGAACATATAATTATATTTTATAATTATATAAATAAATTTTGATGAAAGCGATAATCTTCCCTGAAAACGTAATAAAAATATTAAATATTATTATTGTTTAATTAACTTGTTCAATTTAAAAACTTTTTAATTTAAAATATTTCACAAGTTAATAATTTATATATTAAAATATACTATACTTGTAATATTATTTATATTCAAAGTTAAGAATACTTATTCAGTGAAGTATACTAATTCTGCGTAAATCTGAAATATTATTTGTTTTGTTACACCTGCAACAGTCTGATTCTCGCTTTGACTTTACCCAAGCGACACAATTTGTATAAGATTGTTTTGTTTTTTCCAGTTATAATTATTCATAATGTCATCAAATTTCTATTCAATGGAAAATAAATAGCTTACATAATTGCATAATCATGCTGTTTTCATTCTTGTAGATATTAATTGACATTAAGTCTACAATCTACTGTCTACTATGAATTTCTAAATATTGTTACTGTCATGTGCTGAAATATTTAATTCGTCAATATTCTAATAAATACAATAACTTCTGTCTTAGTCAATTTGAATTTTATTGTTATATGTAAGTATTTACAATCGAAACACCAAGTCATAACAGGGTGTCGCAGACTAATTCATTTAAATAGTTTTTGCACAATTTTATGTAAGTTATGGATTTTAATTATTTTTCAATTTCATCTAACATGTAAAAATCAATTTTAATATGTAAGTATTTACTTGTATATTATATATGTGCACTAAACGAGTGCTCCTACATAACCATGTTATCTGCACACAGGACTATTTTGAATTTTCAAAAATCTTAATTTTAAATATAATATCACTAGTAAATAATTTCGACAATATTATATATGGTCATCTATTCAAATTCTATTCAAATAATGTATCGTATAATGTTAGTACTCTAACTTGGTTTCAGTTGCATTTACCTATATTATTTACCTTATAATAGTATCATTAACAATTAAGAATATTTACAGTGTTGTGTTGGTAAATTGGTGAAGATTTCTAATATTTATTTTAGTTCTACTTGTAATTGTCAGTCAAGTATAAATTTTTTAGTCAATTCTTTTAGCCAAATTATTCATAGTATTGTTATGGGATTGATATCGATAGTGCATGCTTTTAAATTTCAAAACAGTATTGATGTTATTGGATTTTTTGATAAGTTTACTTACAATAAGTAATGTTCAGCGTTTGATTTTTATTAAATCAGATTGCATTCTGTTATCTGCAAATTTGAAAAAATCAGTTTTTTTAAATAAATTACAATTTTGTCGCTAAAAAATTTGCAACTTTCATTCGTTATTCATATTGGTGTATTAAATTGTAATATAAAACTATTGCCTATCTTTTCTTAAAGAAAAGCTAATTTTGCTATATAAATCATTTTAGCCAAGGTTAACGGCGATTATGCATAATCACCGATGATTGTGTATAATTGACGATTTATGAATATTAGGATTTATAACAAACTCAAAAGTATAGTTCGGAGAGGGTTGGTATTGTGTTAAGGTAGAATTATATTTCTAGAAATCTGGAGAGTATCCGAATTTGATACATCAAATATTTAAGGCTGTAGAAGTTTTTAGTAACTGGAAAAGAGTTATATAAATCGCAAACTGTAAGTGGAAGAAAAATTCGAAAGGTTATCGTTTAAAAATTACACGAGTAATAAATTTGTTTTATTAACACAATTGATTGAGAAAGAAATAAAAATACTTTATTGATTAAATAAGTAAAGTAATTCGATACGATACTTGTTGGATAGCATCTAGCACGCGAACTCAGTAAATTTCAAATAAACTGAAATTGTCAAATTATACGTTCCATTAAGCTTAGAAAATATTTTCAAGTGTTTGATTTAAATTTAATTACAATGTAGAATATTAAATTTTTGTAGTTGAGAAGCATAATAGCAGCCGTATGACTAAGAAAACTCTTAGATTTCGTAATTCCTTGCTTCACAAATTAAAAATATTTTAAAATACTTCTAGTATATTTCATTTGAATAAACAAATTGCCGAGGTACGTTTGCAAATAATACGTTTCGCTAACGGAAAATTACTTTTAATAAATTTTGTTTTGAATTTAATCCTATGCTATAGAAACCATTAATTTAAATGTAAACTATTTGAAAACTCGAAGAGTGAAATAATTTGAATCAATGAGGTTTAAATTACAAACTAGTCGTTCATTTGCGTTAGTTAAACAATTACACTTAATTGCTTTCCCCAAACAAAAAAGTTATTCGCAGCATCCATTTTTTAATAACCTGCAAGGTTAATGCGCTTGTTTTCAAGATTAATTTACAAAATGTTTTTTAAAAATGATTAATTTTTACAAAGTTGTATTTTCTTGATGCAGTATTATTTTAAAGCGTAATCAGGTTGAATTTTTGGATAATCAATTTACTGTGACGTTAAGTTTAGTTAAGTATTTTTGTGTATGTTGTTATACCGAAAAAAATACTTAAAAATTTAATCTAAAAATTTTTTTGGAAATAAAAATGAATATTGCAGAACATTATTTAAATTTTCTATGTTTTCCTTTATTATTAATTCAGAAATGTATCAAATGAATCGTGAGATCAAATCAATTAAATTTTATGTTTCCCTTCCAGTGAAACCAAAAAGTGTGAATATTTTAACGAAAGAAAAACAAGTATCTGCGGACAAAAGGTACGAAGTTGAATGTAGAACTGTTGGATCACGACCCGAAGCAGTAATTACGTGGTGGAAAGGTAGTAGGCCTATTAAGCGATTAGCAAAGAACGTGAGTAATTTTATTTACTTATATACAGTATATACTATTTATAAGCACCATTTGCCAGTAACAGTATTAACAAAAGAAACATTTTCAAATTGTGTTTTTATTTTGTAAATTTCCAATGTTTTAAGTTAAATAATAAATCAGGTCTACCCTAAAAGGCTTAAAATATGTTTTTCTAACTGATATTGATGTATTTATGGCGTATAAATTTTGTAATTATTTATTAGCACAATGCACAATTTATGGCGTTATCAAGTTAAGCCGACCGATAAAAATTTAGTTTTAGATTTATTACTTTTTTAAGGTTGTTATTAAAAGGAAATGGACAAAACAATTCAATACCATTTGTGTCAAAATTATTAGGCAAATTATAGTATTTCAATATAAATCTAATAAATATTCACCGAATCCTACAAGAAATATGAATTACATTGGCAAAATAAATAAACAAAACTTAATATTTTATTTTAAATTATTATATTACACTAATTATTACTATTTATCTATAAAATGCTTGTCGTTTATTGTGTATATTCAACATTATTGAATGATGTAAATAATTTATTTACAAAAAAAAACTATAAACTTCAATCAAATTATCATGTAAGTGTGTTGTTTATTATGTCAAGTAGATTGATAATAGAAACTAATATATTTGTAAATGGTACTACGAAGTTACATTATTAGCCAAAAAAACGTAGAAGTCTTTATAATCAATACAAAATAAAGATAAAATTGTAACAAAAATGGTAAGTTGTTAATATAATCCATAATTTTTCGTATTGTATTTAAAATAGCAATATACTTACTCGTAATTATTTTGTTCCAATTACAAAACTTAACTTATTATTGTCTGGCATACCTAATTACGGACAATTTATTACATAAATTATTAATGTGCATTGATTTCATAAATGGGGTTTGACATACTAGTTGCACTAGACTACTCTACATGTGGATAAAAATAATACTGACTACAATATTTGTATTTACTAAGGTATTCTATTCTAATAGTACAGTTCATTTTGCTTCTATAATTTAGGATTGTTGTAAATTTTAAAAATTGAAGTAAAATATGGGCAATCTCTAAATGTAGGTATGATAACACTAAAGTATTTATATTTTTCATAAAATAGTTTAACGTCATAATGGAAGACCCACATAAGTGGATAAAAGGGTTATGCTACCAACTTAAAAATTTTAGTAAAACTTGAAAAAGTCTTGTATAATACAAATTTTTTGTTTCTTTAAAAATAAGAATAAATGAGTTCCAAATCTAACTCCGTTTTTAAATTCACTCTGAATTGTAATTTTGTGACATAACACTTTTATCCACTTAAGTCTTAAATTTTTAACAAATTAATGTCATTTACATAAGGCAGAGTGCTATAAGACAGAAAATCCGCTGACACTAAATGTGCCGATAACATTTACGCCGACTGCAAATACTCCAACAGGTAATTATGATGACAACAAATACGCCGATGGTAATATTAAAAAATTAGTAATTAATCATTTTCCATTGTTAACCCCCTGTACAAAAGCGAAGGGTATTTTAGGTATCGTAACTCATTAACTGATACTCGATTATAATGCAATTTTTTTAAATGATAGTGTTTATTGAGAATCCTGGTAATAAACAAATGGTTTCTAACGTTACGTACAGATCTCTAGTTTTTAGCAAAATGTTTTAATTTGGTCTTCGTGTTGAAAAACTTGGCGTTGAAATATTTCTGCGTCAAAATATCGTCGTCTAAAAGTTTTATTTCGTGAATATCATTCGCATTGAATAATCATTTCAAATTTTTTAAATAAAAATTTTGAGCTTCTGATAAAACTATGATCGGGTCAGATTGGATTCTAAACTGCCTTGGGAACTTCACATAAATAAACTCGAATGGTAGTTGTCTAAATATATTGTCATGTTCCGAACCAAAGTTTTACCTACTCCGTTAATTTGTTATTAATTTTGATTTAATTTTAAAAGATTTCAATATTTGAATTTTAGGAGGTAAAACTTTAAAAATTAAAATTGGTAAATGGAAAAATTTTATTCTGGCTTTTTTATCAAAAATGGTCTAGGTGATAGACGTGTAAATTTTGATTTTGAATAATTTTGATAAGTTTGTGAAATTTTTTGAATATAAAGATTTTTTTGAAAAAGTGTTTTATTGAAGATTTGTTATAATTGGATTTGTTGATTTTGAAAGATTTTTTTTGATAATTTTGAAAGTGAAAATAAAAGAAGCATTGGCCGATTAATTAAAGATGGTAATGGAGATCAAAATTTAAGGCTTATGATTGAAGATTTGGTAGAAAAGTTTCTGTTTTGTATTGAAATTTGTTATAGGAACTATAAAATTTGGATTGATAAGCCGGACTGCAATACCGGTATCGAATAGTTTTTAACGTGCCCATTTTTTGAAATTTTATTCAAATACAAATTAAATTTAAAGAAATATTTAAGGAAGAAAGTTTGATTTTGAAAATTAATTAAATATAAAATGGGTTACAGTCCCTTAACCCTCATCACGATTTTCAAAATTTCAATTGCACTATAGGAAAGAGAACACTTTTATGGATAGAATACATAGAAAAAAATGGGAGGATGTGGCATTAATTTTCGAAAAAACGGCATTTTAAAGTTATTAAAAGTAGGTAGTTGTAACCCGATACACCCCGTTGCAACGTGTCGAGTCACGGTCAACTTGCACGTTCCGTTCCTATTCTTCATTTTGTTGACGGTACGAGTGCTTTAACATACTCTTAATGTTATATTATTTCCGGTCGACACCCGGACGAGTTCTACGGCTTCGAGTTCCACCCTTGGCGAGTTCTGTCATTCTTCAGGGATTTTTTTTAATTATTTTGCCTTACACAAAAATGTTTAATCATGCAGCCGTATTAAAAGGTGTATCTAAAATACATGTAAATTTTACATCTTTAAAATCGATTTTTTCGAAAATTAATGCCACATCCTCTCATTTCTTTTTTTTTATTCTACCCATAAAAGTGTCCTCTTTCCTATAGTGCAGTTGAAATTTTGAAAATCGTGATGAGGGTTAAGTGACTGTTCCCATAAAATGCTGGGGGCATAGCATTAATTGGCTACCCAACGTCGGGCTTTATCGACGACGATTGAACCCACTTTAGACCCTGAAGTTAATTTAAAAGAACTAAAAAGTAACAAACTAAAATGGAACAAAAAAGACATAGTTTAGGAGAAATAAGTAGTCCTTAATTTAACCCAGATGCAAATAGCACCGAAAGTGGGTTAGAACGAAAGAAAGAAACAGAAATAAGTTTGCAAGATATAATGACGGCAATGACTGACATGAAAAAAGAATTAAAAGAAGAATTAAAAAAAGTCTCTAACATAAATTACAAAAAAATAAATGAAAAGCTTAATAGTATGGAGAAAATATGGAAAAAGTCGATTAATAATTATGATATGGACATCAAAAACCTACAATATCAAACAATAAAGAAAAATAAAATAGAAAGAACTCTTACATCTATAATGAAAATAGAAACAAATAAACAACTAACTGGAGATTCAATGATTGACAATGGAGAGAACGCAGATAATGGGAAAGTTTCGAAAAAAATGAATAAGGTGATAAAGAACAAGATTGGTGAAGTGATGGATAGGGAAGAAAGGTTTGGTATTATTGGATTGTTTGTTCAACAAAAATTTTTAAAAATATTAAAACGCTATATTGAGAATAACGCAAAACAGATAAAAAAAATAAAAGGAAAAATTTGGATATTAAAAGTTGAAAAATTAAAGGTGACGACAAGAAAAATGGAACTTGGCCGAAAAAATTAAAATAAAGAAATTGGACAACTGAAAATTATAAAATTTGATGAACCAAACAAAACGAAAAATTCAACATCAAGGAAAACAAAATTTGATGGATCGGAGAGGAATGTGAAGTTATGGAAGAGTAGAGGATGGCCGAGAGCAATGCCGGAGATGTGGACACCAAGAAAGAAAATGTATGTGTGGAAGTACCAAAGAAGAACAGCAAGAATTTGGATGACAAAATTTGGTATTAAAAAATGTAATGATTTGTTTATTTATAAAAATTTTTATTGAATTTATTTATTACGTGAAAATTTGATTTAATTATGATTTTGATTTGATATGGTTTGAGAAATACCTGAACGAATTATTTATGAAAATTTGGATATTTTGATTTTGATTTATTTGGTTATTGTTTATTTTATTGTAAATATTGTAAATTCTGATAATTTGGTAGATTTCTTTTGACTTTATTGATTCCTAACAAGACATCGCACTTTATTTTGTTTTAAAAATTTTCAATTTGTAAATTTTTAAATTTTGAAAAAAAATAAGAGGGCATTAAAATGTCATGTTCCGAACCAAAGTTTTACCTATTTAGGTAAATTTTACCTAGGAGGTAAAATTTTAAAAATTAAAGTTGGTAAAAGGAAAAATTTTATCGTGGCTTTTTTATCAAAAATGGTCTAGGTGATAGACGGGTAAATTTTGTGTCTGAATAATTTTGATAAGTTTGTGAAATTTTTTGAATATAAGGATTTTTTTGAAAAAATGTTTTATTGAAGATTTATTATAATTGGATTTGTTGATTTTGAAAGATTTTTTTTGATAATTTCAAAAGTGAAAATAAAAGAAGCATTGGCCGATTAATTAAAGATGGTAATGGAGATCAATATTTAAGGCTTATGATTGAAGATTTGGTAGAAAAGTTTCTGTTTTGTATTGAAATTTGTTATAGGAACTATAAAATTTGGATTGATAAGCCGGACTGCGATTCCGGTATCGAATAGTTTTTAACGTGCCCATTTTTTGAAATTTTATTTAAAGATAAACAAATTAAATTTAAAGAAATATTTAAGAAAAAAAGTTTGATTTTGAAAATTAATTAAATATAAAATGCTGAGGGCATACATTTATTATGATTGTATCTTATGATGTACCTAAAAAATTTAGTGTTGTCTAAAGTTCTATGGATGGCATACTTTAGAGTAATTCACAGCAATCTCTCTAATGCTATCTTGACACGGGCCTACTAAGTCCATGTAAATAAGATTTTTGCTCTTTAAAGGAAGGTCATAGCTCATAAGGATCTTTCCAAAGATTCAAAAGAAACGTTTAGAAAAATGAGCATCCTAACGCTAGCATGCCTGTACTACGTATTTCAAGATTTGCACGTAATAGACAACAAATCGTCGTACCAGATAGATTCGTACACCTATATATGCAACGTGCCAAAAGAACAAATTTTTTTTCTTATTTCACAAGTTAGCTCGATCGAGAAAGGCTACAAAATATTATGACATTAAATTTTATAGGCTCTTCCTGTGCATAAGAAAACTTTGCCGCCAGGTCAATTTTGAAAGATAATATAAAAATTTCCTAAAGTAATCTAAGAAAAGATCTGCAATTTATTCTATAGAGAAGTTTGTGAATTTTATTCCTAATTTTCATTTTGTAGAAATTTGTAAAACAATGTAATAAATATTAATTTATTCACATCACGGCTACAAAAACGGAATAATAATATTAATTATTTTTGACTTGTGTTAATGTACTTTGTATATAAAAATGCAATAAATAACTTAATACATTCGCTTTCAAAACTAAGCTAAAAACTCCAAACTTATTAATCTAAGTGCTACCGATTGTTAATTATTACGACTTAAACAATTTATTGACAGCGTAATTACCTGTCGGAATAAATACTGACGGCACTAATGTCATTGGAATAATTTCCGTCGGCGTATGTACCGTCGCCGTCGTCGCTGTAATTACTAAGCGGTATATTTGCGCCGATTTATTTACGTCGACGTATTTATCGCCGGCATAACTGTCGTAAGTACACTTAAGCTACGGCCACGCTTGCGATCTGAACGCTGCGTGAAAAGCTCATTGATAGAAAAAATGAATGAAAATGGTAGCAAAGTCTCCATTTAAATACATGTAACACATTATTTTGACCTGGATGCAGAGTTATTGTCGCAACAAGAACCCTTGGGGTCCTTATTCATGCAAGGTCGGGTTGTTATTACCAATAATAGAATTGAAAAATACCAAATATTTTTTTAATCTTAGCGGTGGTTGATAATATAATCTTTGGCTGCTGCAAATACACTCAATTTTGTCACGAACAATTTGTCAAAGCACTTTTAATGATGAATGATTTGTTCAGGTACTTTCGGCCAAGAAACGATTTGTTGAACCACATTAATAATGAAGCAAATTAGTCGGAGCACTTGGATGAAAAACAAATTTGTCATGGCACTTGGATGATAATGTCGACAGTCGAGTTAATACTCTTGTTACCAATTTGTTGAACACTGTGTTTATCTAAATTGTTTCATTATTTTTGAGGTATTACCTTGACAATACTCGGATGATGTTCTTATACGACTATAGATATTAACAATTTTTAAACCTTTAATATTTTTAATTTCCTCTCTTTAGATTATTCTTTTTCTAATTTTCATTATGAAGTATTTAATTTTATTTTTCATAACTGTTTTTGCCACTTTCTTCTAAATTTGTAGTTTCACGATTTCAATTTTTTTTTTTAAATTTTGTATTATAATATGCAAAGTATATAATTTTCATTTTAATTCAATTTAACATTTCACCATTTATTCTCACTTTTTGAGTGCTCACAGAATATGCAATATACCCCCCGCACCGCTAAGATATAAGCTCGATAGAAAGTCAGAAATTCCTCACAATTGCGTGCTCTTTTGGCATTTAATATGCAGATTATTTTTAAATTAACTAATTATTGGTTTTTCCTTTTGGTTGCTTGAGGATTATTAATATTAACAAGATTGTTATGCATGGCTTGTTGTAATTAGACTATGCTTTTCCAGTCAAATGCACATTGGGATTTGATTTGTCATGGCGTTTGCGGTACGTTTTTTGCTGCTTTATTCAGCAGAAAAATTGTATTTTAAGATTACATGACTAAGTTATATTTGTTACACTATTACTTTTGAAATTCTTGAAAGATCGTTTTTATTCCTGATGTTCTTATTGTACTGTTTAATTTTACTATGTTTCCTTCGGTATCTTAATTATTTAACAATTTTGTCACAAGAATTTCGAGGATCAATAGATTAGATATAAATTTTGCAACTAATAAAGTCGTGCTAGGTAAAGCTTTACCACGAACCTTATAGTAATATTATTAATAATAAATTTTATTACTAATATATAGTGTTTTTTGTGTACCTATAGGTATATGTTTAAAACTAAATTATTGTTCAGTTCCGAAGCTGACAATTTAATGTGGAAAATTTTATTAAATATTATAATAAAATTTGAAAAAAGATTCCATACTAATATTTTTGGTGACCATAATTTTATCTTTAAACGCATAATAATAAAACCTGTAATTAATAATTTTGTACAACTGTTTATTATTATTCAAGATTTTTTGAAGGCTAATAGATTTTGTACAGCCATAAGATCTATTATGCTGTAAAAGAAAGCGAACAAAATTTTTTCTGAACGATCGATATCAAAATCTGATGGCATCAATTGGTCATTAACAATTTGAAGGCAATTCAGTAAGGAAAACTCAACATTTTGCGAACAAATTTACCAAATTATCAACGAAATAATTTTGCCAATCTATGTACCTAATAAAGAATGCGATCAAAATAGTATGCATTTGTATGCAACATGACCAGCGATGGGTACTTGGCGGAGGTTAGATTTCGTAATATTATATCAAATTATTAATCTTTTAATATGTGGTTTGTTACGTAGCTTCATTATATTTTATTTCAATAGTTATTAAAATGATTAAAACAATACAAAATCAAGAAGAGAAATACATATTATAAGCAAGTTATCATCTGATATGATTTTGACTTGTTATAATTTTAAAATTTTTTTTTCGACTTGCACATCACATTATTTCAAGTTGTACAAAAGAAAGATGTTAAATCGAGTTATCTTGAAGGATCGACTCAATAGTATGTTTATCTGCTACGGGACGTTTTAACGCACAATATAATTTTCTGAATATCACTGGAATATGACAACCGAACTTAAAGATAATCATAAAACCTAAATCTCTACATATCTTAATCAATTTAAAAATTTATAAATTGACTTATTACTTGATGTAAATAATTATACCAACATTATTACCTTATACTCCTATCTAATATAATTTACTAAGCGAGTAGTCTAACATTATAGATATAATGAACTGCTATTTATTAGAGAGGTAATATAGTAAATAAATCAGTATTCACCTGCAGTTCTAAAACGTTATTTTCAACCAAAGTGATTTGAATAAAAGATTCTTTTCGTAGATTCTCTTGTAAAATAACAAAATCATTTGTAAAAATTCAAAAGTAGAGCACGGTTAAAAACATTTAAACATTATTATTTTATTTTATAACCTCATAGCAATAAGTTCATAGCAATACGCAATATAATACAATTTAACACAATATAACTTAAACATTTTAGTTCTAAAAAGTGTTTGTGCATTTTTTGGTTTATTCTAAAAATTTGATATGATAAATATCGAGTTACACTACCTAAACCATTTATCTATTGATTATTATTTTAAATAATAGTAAGAAAAACCATATTATAAAAAAAGATGGTTTGACTAATGAACTATGTAGGCAAATTATGTTATTTTATTTATGATTTTCTAGTTTTTAAATAAACAGTTACCTGATATTATTATGGTAAAATATAGGCCATAATAATATTGGTAGTGATATTTTCATTAATATTATATCTTAAATTATTAGGCAAATAGGCGCTCTTTATGATTTATTAATGTGGAAATAAAAATTATTGAAATAATAATTTATAATAATATTTATATTTTTATTTAAAGTGTATAGAATTAACACTTCATAGATTATTATGGTCAAGTGTGTAATAATCCTTTATTATAGTTAAAAGGTATCTAAACTCCTCTATAAGGTATCTTAGAATATTATTTATTATCAAAAATCAAACTAAATATATTAACATAAATGAAATTAATATAACCTTACCTGGATAAATATATTATTATCTCCTATTTACTCGTGATATATAGTGTTAATATTGTATTTATAAAAAGTTTAACATCAATATTATTGACCAATAAGAATAATAAGTGTTGCTTAAACGTAGAGGTTATAATTCAAAAACTTTAATATAACTTTTAACTATTAACTTAGCATAATATAGACTTGTTTGCATGTTAATTTCATGTTCGTAGGAACACTATACATATTATCTTGAATTTACTTTTATTTTATAACTGCAAAATAATGTACACACAAATGTTATACAAAGAAGTAATTTACACACAATTTAGAAAATCAGCTTTACAGATTTGTAATACTGCGAATTTAGTATTATATTAAACATAACTTAAAAAGTTTAAATGTCGCTAACATTAAAAATTAATCTTTACCGGGTTTTACCAAGATTATTACAATTTTACAGGAATTATAGATCTCTATAATAAAATACTATTGATGAGCAAACAAAAATTCTTTTGAGTATTTGAAACAACTTGCATCAACGTAATAAAAACTGACATACAGTAAAAAATTAATAATTAAAGAATCTTAATAGTCTTAAGGTATCGACATGTCTATTTCCTAATCGTAATTTATATTTCCATAGCATTTACTAAATCTTTTAATTTGTTGTCAGCAACTTCTTTAATCTTAGAATTTTCAAACTTGTTTTGTACCTTGTAGCTTTTAGGATATTGAATTTTACGACATTGGTCAAGTATAATTTATTGCACTTTGCACTCTGTATTTCAAGATTAACAAAATAGCACCGAACATCATCAGTCATCCAAAATACTGATATAGAGACTATGAACTTTTACTAGAAAAACTACAAATAGATTTTTCATTTTTATCATTTATTAAAAATATTTGTATTAGACTTTGGACTCATTTTTTTCAGTTTGGTATTGCAATAATTTATTATATCTAGCAATTTGTTGGATGATGTTGCATGATGTAACTTACATTGAAGTGAAAAACTTGAACAGAAAGAAGCTTATAAACGTAAGTTATCAAATTTAAATTGTTACATTTTGCTACTAAATATAATAATAATTACCATACAAGTTATTATTGACAAAACAGAAGATACACATTTGGTAATAATAAACTTAACTTTAATGATAATAAAGTTTTACTCACAGATTGTATGATTTAAATCACCAAGCAGTTTAAACATTCCATACAAACTCTAAGAAAATTAATCTAGGTAAACACAATACATTAAATTCATTGAATTATAAAGTTTTCAATCAAAATTTAGCGGATTTACAAAAGAAATTCTAATCATTGGAGTATATATTTTCCAGTAGTGTCGAAAAAATACGCAATGCGCATTAATCTATCATATTTATCTACTGTTGCGTTAAAGTTTCTCATTTTTGATAAAAGCTCAATAGCATAAAATTGCTATATTTTTACTGTTTGAAAAACACATGAAATTTCGTTTTTAAGTGTATGTGTGCAAGATGTTAGTATCTTATATGAATTGTGAAAATTACTGCGCTATACCAGAATATAATAAATAGAACAGTCAAAAATAATTGTAAAGATGCATATAATTAAATATATGATGAAAAGTGGGACTCTTAGATACGAGTGCAAAGTTTCTGGTTCGCTACAAGACTATAATTTAAGATAATGTAACAATAAGTCTGTTTTAACTGTCTAACACCAAAACTAACTAATCACATAAGGTTATGCTACAATGCTACCAACCTACGTAATCCAACACACCCGACTACGAATTGAACTTGAAAATAATCATTTTAATATATTATTATGACTTGGTGACTAAAACTTCTGTAAAAAGTCTCTAATAAATACAAATAAGAATATTTATATTTCTTACTAGGAAAATTTGTATAACCTCAACATTAGAGTCAACTATTCGAATATAATTATTAATTTTATATTAAAATTATATTAAACCCTACATTACATTAATTTGACTACCAGTTTGTTATAAACTTACTTTATACAAACATTGAAAGTATCGTCATGTTTATTTTTTTGGCAAGAACTAGTTTGCATTATTTTGTATTTTATTGGTATTTGTAGTCGATTAAGTTATTGTAATATTTGTATTTCTATTAAAGCTTTGCCGATATTTCTCATTTTCTGTTTATTTTATGTTCATTGCATATCGAAATTTTTAATTATAACATTAGTTTATTATAAAATCTGTTAAGTATGTATATTTTCTGATATTTTAATAAAAATACATTACGGAACATTAATTTTATTGAAATACATGTAGTCGGCTATCATTTTCACATTTGCATTTATGTTTATTTTTATACCCATTTCTAAATTTGTGCAAATTTTAATTTAATTTTATATAAAGCAAAGTTGAACTATGTGAAGTTATTTTACTTTTAACATTTGGTTAAGTTTTGCTTGTGTTTTGTGCTCACTAAACTAAAAATAATAATTAATACGTGGAGGCGATAGGAAAAAACTACAACTTTTATATATAGTTTCACACAACCAACATAAATTTTTATTAAATTCTTGTTATCTAATGTTGCTACGCTGTTTTTAGTCGAATTAATAAATATCTAGGCATGTAATGGTATTCATTTTTAATCTAAAAAGAGTTAAATTTTTCAGTGCTAGTACATTTTAATTTTGTAGAACATACCGCTTGCTTTAGATATATTTTTATGTTTACAGTTGCCAACCACTATTCGACACCAATTGTTGATGAGTGACAATTCATTAAAGCACAAACATGAGCAGAGTACAAATATTTGCAGTTATGCCCAGAACACAGTCACAAGCTGGTTTTTGCATCCAATTAGTTAGCAAATGTTTAATGTTTATAGAAGAACAATCAAGCAGAAACACTTGTTATATTATAGTTCAAAAAGTGTACATCTGTAACTAATCAATAAATCGGTGCTTAAATAGCAAAGCTCGATATTAGAATTAAATTAAAAAGGACTACATACATCTAGTAGAACTTCCTTTTGGTTCTAAATAGTGTGGTACTGATAAAATACTAACAAATGCTTAACAAAAAATTGTGAAAATATAATAACAGCTAATTTTTAATATAATGTAGATAATAAACTAAATATTGATATTTTTAAAGAATAAATTACTTTGCTTATTTAAAAACAATACTACAAGCACAAATAGGGTATTACTTTGATAGTAATTTTCTATCTAAACGGCTTTAGGATATTATGTCAAACACGCACATCTCTTTTTATACAGTTGATACTGTGAATAGTTTCATATTATATCTGACATTTGAACTTTGGGAATAATAAAAATATGCTAAAGCAGCTTTGATGATGGTCTTGAACCACACACTAATCATGTGAACTTAAACACTAACTTACTTCTCGGTAAGGATAGTTCAGGGCACAAAGTATTAGCAAACAGTTTTGCGGTAGATAAATATGTTTTGCGAAAATTTTCTTTCTCAACGAGAAAAGAAAACATAAATACATAGGTATATGTATGTGCAATATAATAGAAGTTGATCCCAAAATTGTGCTCGCGGGGATGAAATCAATTCTATTGGAAATAATAAAAGGCAATTTAAATTTGTTGTGGACAATATTTCAGAAATCACACTGGATGATTTTATTGCAATCCTGCCAAATCCTTTTGCGGAAGTTGATTCCGATTGCAATATATTCTATAAATCTAGAGTTGACATACAAGTTTTTCATGTTTAAAATATCAATATTTTGTATTATTTGTAACCTGTGTGATTTGTAATAAGTTTTCATTTGTTTATTTTTATATTTTTAAACAGAAACCTAATAACGGTTACCAAAAAATTAAATTCTGGACCAAAACCGATTTTTTCATTACGAGTCTAAAATTCTTATTTAGTAATAAATTTAATCTTTGTATGTTAAGTTTAATGATACTTATTCAGCAAAACCTGTAATCCAAAGATCTGTAATCCTGCATCCTTTCGCATACTTACAAAGGAATGTTAGTATGTCTATTGGTTGCCTAATAAACTCAAATACGTGAGCACCTTATATTCAATGCAATACAGAACAGAGCAATAAGCGCGAAGACATAACTTAAAGTTTAACTTATATGAACTTTAAAGTTATATATGCCATTTATCTGCGTGTGTGCGGAATTTACTACTGTTTTAATTATTACATACTATATTATAGCTTCACGGTTTGAAAGTTCGAACAAAATTTAAGATTAAATAGAAAAATAACTTAAAAATGAAATTTTTAAGTATTTATTGTGGTATATATTAGTAGTATGCAATGTATAAATAATTAAACTAAGCAAATGTTAAAATAATAAATTTTAACTGTTCAGTAAAAAATACATACTTACATAGAAACATAATATTTAAAAAACACTGAAAATGACAATAATACAAATTTAACAGGTTAGAACTTTTAGAAATAGGTTAGAAATTTTTTTTAAAATAAAAAGTATGTAATACGATATAAAGGCCAATATTTCACAATTATTTTTGATCATCAATCATCAACATCAACATAAGAAAAACATAAAAAAAATGAGAAGCAAAAATAAATTAAAACATTTTTATCGTTTCTATAGTACATATTTTTACGGTTTTCTTATGTTATATACGACTGATGATTAAAAATAATTATGGAATATTGGCCTTTATATCGTATTACATACTTTTTATTTAAAGAAAAATTCTTATCATTTCTATAGTAACGTAATTTTTGAGTATTCCTTTTCTTGTTTATTCAAATATTTTAAGTTCCAACCTGTTAAATGTGTATTATTATCATTTTTAATTATTTTTAAATATTATGTTTCTATGTAAGTATGTATTCTTTACTGAACAGTTAAAATTTATTATTTTAACATTTGTTTAGTTTAATTATTTAAAATGTAAGATTACCTACTAATATGTATTAAGTAGGTACATCTAGTACTTAATATAGAAAATTAAGTACCAGTATTCAATTGGTTTACTGTAAGCTAAATGTATATAATGTAAATAAATAATGTTTATAATTCATTATAAAAAATGAATTAGTTGTTATACTTTACTGTTAAAATTGGCTACTGTTGCATATCCTATCCCACGATTTTAACTTTTTCCTATTGACTATTGAAAAGAAGACAATTTTCTGAGTATATTAACACAAAAATTATTTTGGATTATGCAATAGTTGTCGAAATAACGGCATTTTAAAATTACGAAAAGCAGGCAAATGTAATATGATATACCCGATGTGTGACGGTCGGTGACGGTCTCATTTTGTTGACGGTACGTGTGCTTTGATACACTCTTAATCTTATTGTCATTTGCGATCGACACCCGCACGAGTTCTATGGCTTCGAGTTCCACCCTTGGCGAGTTCTGTCATTTTTAATTTTTTTTGCCTTACACAAAATCGGCTAATCATGCAGCCGTGTTAAAAGGTGTATCTAAAATACATGTAAATTTAAATTTTTCAAATTCGATTTTTTCGAGAACTAATTTATAATCCAACAAAATTTTTGTTCTAGTATGCTTAGAAAAGTGTCCTTTCACGTATTTTCAATAGGAAAAAGTTAAAATCGTGGGATAGTATACGCAACAGTACCCTTAAAATTTTATTACTTTAACGTTTAGTTTAATTTTTGTTAATTTTTTTCGTTAAATTAAATGTGTTTAAATTATTTCGGAAAAAGCCATGTTTGATTATTTTTCTGAATTATCATAAGTAAATTTACCAACCTGATTGTATTTTTGAAAAAATAAACTGAAGGGAAACATTTCAAAAAATCAAAAATTTTAACAGTAAGCGAAATAAAAATATTTTAGCATAAGCAGACGACCAAAATTTTAATTACAAATAAATTATATATGTATTAAAATTATATTTAAAGAGAATTTTCAACAATTGATAAAAATTTTAAAGAAATAAATTTATTAGATATATTTCGAATTAATTCTAGAAAGAAGATGTTACTAAAGTATAAATTCTTTCACGAAGAAAACGCTAATATAATAATCAATGTATTTTCAGAAACGTCGACCACAAAAAAAAATATATATAACATCAGCTCTGTGCCCGGCTTCAAATATCAATTTTAAAAGATTATTGTACAATTTCATATTATAATAAATAAAACATTGAACATTTATAAAACTTATTTTTTCATTTTCGCAATATAATGCAGTAAAAGTGACTACCATTTTAAAAAAGTATAATTACACTGTAAAATAATAATATTGTAGTATTTGATGAAGCTTTAAACCAAATAATTTTAAATGTGTTATTTGACATTGTCATTACATCAATATCAGTTATAAGATCGAAAAGGGAAATAATATTACATTTCTGGTTACCAATATGAAATTTGGTAGACATCTCGACAATTCTATTAAAATACCCAAAGTAAGCCAAGGTGCTCTCTGTTATTTACCCTGTTGTAAATGCTAGAATAGGGACAACTTGTAGCCTGGTAGATTTGACATTATAAAACTGCAATAATAGTCTTAACATGTAGAACATTTTAAATTGGTAATCAAAATTTAATATCTTATAAAATTAAACATTTAACGCCATAAAATTTTAAATTAAAAAAAAAAAGTTTTTATATTACTTTGATTTTTGGTTTGAACTAAATTAATGTGTTTTGTGAACCTTTTTGTTACGTATTTAACTTATTTATTTTCCACATTCCATTATAAGTAATTTACTAATTTAATATTTTTACTTTTTAGTTTTCTGAACAAAATAATCAAACTTTAAGTATCCTGACTTTTGTACCTGTGATCGATGATGACGGCAAGTACTTGACCTGTCGTGCTGAAAACCCGTCCATCCCTGACAGCGCATTGGAGGACAAGTGGAGGCTTAACGTCCACTGTAAGTGTATCTTAATCAGAATCTGCTCTAGATTTAATCTTTAAGCTTTTCAACTGAACTACAAATGGCATTATTCTTATTCTTTTTTGAAAAGAATTTTAGATTTAGAAAATTCAAATCTGTAATGGAAAAAAGAAGCTTACCTTTTTTATTATAAAAGTATATTAAAAATACGTGTAACCTATTAAAGTACCCAATTAACGAAATAGACATTAATTGAAAAATAGAATTACAAAACGTGGTGATAATGGTACGTAACATGTGAAATAATAATATAAAAATAGTCTGTGCCCAGACCTCAATAAGGATACCCAAAAGACAACTTCATTATGTAAACGGTTTACCTACCATCCTCAGTCCTTACGTTTATAGTCCGTATTATCTTAAGTTTAACTTAAATGTAGACATTTAAATATTTATTTACCAGCTTTTTTTATTTCTTTTTTTAGTTTCTATCAATTTTATTAAACTGCAGCTATTTTCAGATATGCCCGTTGTGAATCTGAAAATGGGATCCAGCCTGAATCCTGAAGATATAAAAGAAGGAGACGATGTTTACTTTGAGTGTAACATACGCTCCAATCCTAAAGCTTACAAACTTTCGTGGTTTCACAACGTAAGTGAAATGACTATAATCAAATAAACGTTTTATTGATTTCAAGTTAGTTTTTTTATAACTTATATAGTTGTTGGTTTTAAAAGTTTGGCGGAAAAGCAAACAATAACTTTTTTATTATTTTGTGTTGTATATAATAAGTGAGTGAGAATTTAATCGAACCAGTTAAAGTTGTAAATATATTTATTTTGCAGGGTGTGGAAATTCATCACAATGTAGCGGCAGGTGTAATTTTAAGCGATCAAAGTTTAGTTCTTCAAAGTGTTACTCGGGCAACAGCAGGGGAATTCACTTGCGTGGCTGCCAATGCGGAAGGAAGAGGAACAAGTAACCCAGTTATTCTTACAGTTAAGTGTAAGTAAAATTTTCTGCTTGATGGCATTTTAAAACTGATCTTAAAGTTTAACAATTTAACAACTGATTATACATATAAACCGAAATTATAGATTTTTAACCAACCGTTATCCGTGGTACATTTTAATCTATAATCTAGCTCGAAGAGGTAACCTTTCATTCGGGGAATATCTGAATCTAAGGTGTAGTTACAAACAGCTTTCAAAGTGAAAGCAGAGAATGACTATTTTGTAGTTAAAATGGTCACTAACAATAGAATATTAAAGTATATAACATATTTTTTATCAAGAAATTTTTAATTTGACGTTTATAAATTTTTAATTGACAATTCAAAACCGAAAAAGTTTTTGCTTTAGAAAGATTTTTAAATTAATTATGTTCGTGTTAGTTCAAGAGTCAAATTGTTCTTTCTATTAAGTATTTTGCCAATTCTCAACTTCTTGGAAAGTTTTACATTGCATTAGAGCCGCAACATAGGAAAATAAAATTAGAAGCAATTAAAATAATTGAATTAATTTGACAAATTATAGATTACACAGTTCCAACCGGAAATAATTCAACACCAAGCTTTATCCTTCCGAAGGTTTATTTAAGTAATAAATAGCATTCTTTGAAGCAAGTTGAACAAAATTAAAACTTCAACGGTTGTAAAATGACTTTAGTGGTCATGCAAAGTGGACACGGCTTTGCTCAAAGTATAGTACAAAGTCTACCAAATTAAATTTAAGTATCCCTCTCATGTTTTACCCTTTGACGTCGTGCGCAGATATGGTTTTCATTGTGAATAGATAAAGATGAGTTCAGTCGACTGCGAGTAAGGGACCGTGACAATTTCGTCCAACATTTTATACAACAGAGGAAATGACTGAATGTAGAAACGAGTATCACGAATATAATTCCACAATGTAAAAAGATAAAAGGCTTTATGTTATTCATTCTGTGCCTATTAGTTTGCAGACTACTAATGTACATGACTTCGCTTTTGCATCATCATGGTATTTCAAACACATATTGCACCAGACATTTTTATTAAAAATGTCCCTTGATTAAAAGCTTAATTATTAAAAATGAATTCTATAGTTACTAGTATGTTAACAGCATCAAAACTAACTTGTATCAATTTTTTGGACTTATTCTAGACATGACTGCTATTCTAAATTCCTTTAATAATGGTTCATGTTAAACTAAATTTAGACAGTTGTATGTAAGTTACTTAGTTATACAGAATTTTGAAAATACATAATAAACATGTTCTGATCTAAGAGTATTTATTTAACCTAGCCAATCTAAGAGAGCTGTAAAAACAAATTTTTGTTATTATTTTTTGCTATCAAGTTAGTGAGCTATACTTTAAATTTTATAATACTACATAATAATATGTATAAGGAGAACTATAGCACTTATTTGATAATATTTGCTAACTAATAAAATAAGGTGACGCACTATGGTATATTTCGAAACAAAAGAGGAAGAGAGGAAATTTATGGACAAAGTCAGTTAAATTTTATAACTTTATAACAGAGATGCTTTAATAAGTAGAGTAGAAATAAATTATATCAAACATTTCCTACTTTTCTTTTGTCGAACCCGAAAGGCAAGCTCGGTCACCCTACACCTAGGTTGGCAGCCGATACATTTGCTGCAATCTCGAAATCGATTTTGTCTCGATTACGTTTTATTTTTATGAGAGAAAGAAAGTAAATATTGCTAATATTTATTTTGAACTCTTTTAATTAAATTTTAGAAGCTGTTTACTCAATCATAATTCAATTTTTATCAAAATCGTTTATTTAATTATAAATTTATCGCGAGTTCAAACTTTAAAAGTTTGAGAAGATACACAACTTTAGAGTTTTGATAAGGGTTAGATTAAATCACCTAACTTGTCATATTACTTGGCTTTATTCTTAATCTGCTTTTACAGATTATATAATAATCCTTTCATGGTTAAGGAAAAACTATTTTCTAACTATGAAACTGACTAAGCATTACATTAAAAATATAACTTGTTTGTTTATGTTAAATTTGGAATGTGCCAAGAGTAACTCTGTATAAGTTATTTTATTAATAAATATATATTTTAATCACTGCATAAGTGGTTAAGGTAGTGTAAGTCGATATTAATCATATAAAATTTTTTTTAGAAAAACCAAAAAATACACAAACACTTTTTAGAACTAAAATGTTTTAAGTTAACACAATATAAATACACAGTATGCATATTATCGCAAACGTTTTCACGATACTACTGCATCATAGTAGTTTTTATATGATTAAATAATAATATATTTTACACTATCTGAGATGCACTGTTGGGTATTTAAAAGAAACATAATTTATAACATAAGAATTAACTATTTATTTCAGGTCTGCACCTTATTTTGCAAATAATTATTAACATTTTCCAAAAACACGTTCAAAATCGGTATTTTTAAAAACTAATGAATAATAAATAAACAATAATAATGTAATTGAATTCGGTAGCTTAAGTTGTGCCGCAACGTGTATTGTTTCTATTCCATACAAATGCAAGAACACGAGAACGCTTATCAGCTGTCTTAAATTGATTACCTCCAAACTTGTGATGTTCAAATTTTAAACTTCAACTAAAATAGGAAAGATTTATATATTTAAGTATAAATTTTATGTAACCATAGCGCTGTAATGTTTGTATTGGTATATTTGCTCATTATAAAATTTGCTGCAAGTTTTCATAAAAATGTTGGATACTTAAGACAGACATCAGTAAATAACAGTTCATTACCCTAATGAAGTATTCCGATTGAAACAGCAGGAACAACTTAGCACAATCACTTAGAAAATACAAAAAAGAACTCGTGAAGGAAAAAAGAACAAGATTCGATAATTGGTTATGTGAGTGTGAAATAAAAACCAAGGAGAATTTGGCTTTTTATTCATCGGATGGGATATGTGGTTGTATAAGTCCTAGTTTGCAAACTATAGTAAGCTACTATAATACATATACCTTATAACTAGAGTCCGGAAATAAAAATTTCAAAAAAAAGTGCTTAAAAAAGCAACAAACATATTAATAAAAGAATTATTAATAATATAATAAATTATAGTAAATTATTGACCCGAAATGTTAATATTAATGTATTTTAATTGATTATTAAAAATAATTTCAAATGTTCTAGAGTAAAGTTCATTCTATCGCTTCAGGTTTTTTGTAAACTGAAAAGCTTCTTTCAACGTCGACACTATAGCGATTGGTGCAAATTTGAATTTTGCTACAACCGAGGGATCAATTTCCAAATTTATAATGGTTTCTCCGGATATTGTTTTGGATACATTGTCCAATATTTTTAAACCAACAGTTTTATTTAAAACCTCCTTTAATTTTTTTTAAATAGTAATCCCAACCTGTCCTGAGATGTTAGAAGTGGCGTTTTTAAATTTTTCTGCCGAATCAAGCGATTCGCTGCTTTTCCAACAATTTTATAATATCGCTTACAATCTGCAGTGACACTTAATGAAAGTGACACTTAATGAAAGACAACGAGACTTAAAATATTTAACTTCTACGAGGAGTGCCACTGAAAATGTGTCATATGCCACAGTAACCCAAGGGAGGGAAACCAATGAAAATAATCCTAAAACCAACACCTCAAATTTACCAACCACTGTACCAGAAGATAGAATCTCTCGATTAGAAAAGTTAGTAGAAGATTTGGCTAAACGAATGGATACGATGATGAATATCGTATCAAAATTACTTGATAAACTAAATTAATGAATCCACAACTAAAAATAGCTGTGTGGAACGCAAATGGTCTAGTTAATCATGGACCAGAACTAAAATCTTTTTTGGGAGAACATGATATTGACATCATGCTAATCTCGAAATCACACTTTACAAACCGCAGCTATCTGAGGATTCATAACTACACCATTTATAATACAAAACACCCAAATAACGCCGGCTGGGGTGGAAGCGCCCTCATAATTAAAAACAAATTAAAACACCACGAAATGCCCGAATATCATACAGAACACATACAGGCAACAACCATATTAGTCGAAGACATGAGAGGACCATTAGCCATCTCAGCAATATACAGTCCCCCAAAACATGCTATCAAAGAGGAACAATATAAAGAATACTTTGCTACACTGGGTAATAGATTTCTAGCTGGTGGAGACTACAATGCTAAGCACTCAAGATGGGGTTCTCGTCTCACAACAACTAAGGGACGAGAACTGGTAAAAGTGATGGATAAACAAAACCTAGGAGTTCTATCCACTGGAAAACCTACCTACTGGCCTAGCGATACAGAGAAAATTCCCGATGTTATAGACTTTTGCGTGACAAAAGGAATTCCATCAGATCACCTCCAGGCAGAACAAAGTTTCGACCTATCTTCGGATCACTCACCGATTCTGATATTACTGAGCTCTACGGTAATAAATAAACAAAAACCAGCGTCCCTCACTAACAAGTGGACAGACTGGGAGCTCTTTAAGTCAACGCTTCAAGAAAAGATTGACATAAACGTCAAGCTCAAAACCCCACAGGAAATTGATACTGCAGTGGAAGAATTAATAAAAACAATTCAACAAGCATCCTGGGTCGCCACTCCTGAAGTAAGCGCTAATGTAAAAATTCAGAACCAGTCAAATCTAGTCAAAGAAGCTATCCAAAACAAGAGAAGATTAAGAAGAATATGGATGACGACAAGAGCCCCCCAACATACAGAGAAACTGAACAGGGCAGAGAAAAATCTTAAAAAACTCTTAAAAGACGAACAAAACAGGGTTTTCCAAGAATATCTCGAAGGTTTAACTCCAACCGAAGCAACGGAATATTCACTGTGGAAGGCAACGGCAAAATTAAATAAAGCCAAAACTAATATTCCACCAATTAAAAATTCTGATAGTTCATGGGCAAGAACAGATAAAGAAAAGGCTGCGGCGTTTGCCAAACATCTGGAAAATGTCTTTAGACCCTTCCCAGCTATGATTTCCCAAAAAGAAGACAACAAAATAATCGAGTTTTTGCAAGCACCTTACCAAATGGCACCCCCCATCCAAGCCATAAAACTCCAAGAAATCAAAACCTTAATTAAAAACATAAATTCAAAAAAGGCCCCAGGATATGACCTTATAACCGGCTCAGTCATCAAACAGTTACCGGACAAAGCATTAACTGCATTAAACCAAATCTATAACTCGATACTAAGAACCGGCCACTATCCATCTCAGTGGAAGGTGGGACAAATAATACTAATCCCAAAGGCAGGAAAACCCCCAGAGGAAGTGACATCATACAGGCCAATAAGTCTCCTGCCAATACTATCAAAACTATTTGAAAAACTGTTCTTGAAGAGGTTAAAACCAGAGGTCGACAAACTCAAGATCATTCCAGAACACCAGTTTGGATTTCGTGAACAGCACGCAACAATCGAACAAGTGCATAGAGTGGTAGAAGTTATAAACAATGCCTTTGAGCGCAAGAAGTATTGCTCGGCTGCATTTTTAGACGTTACCCAGGCATTCGATAAAGTATGGCACCAGAGGTTGCTGTATAAAATAAAAACAAAATTGCCTACACCCTATTATCAAGTACTGAAGTCGTACCTAACAGATAGATACTTCATGATAAAACACCAGGAAGAAACAACTGAACTTCATAAAATACAAGCAGGTGTACCTCAGGGGAGTGTCCTGGGGCCGTTTCTTTATCTAATCTATACTGCAGATATACCTACTACTCCTAATACAATAACAGCCACGTTCGCGGATGACACTGCTATTCTTGCTACTAGTGAGATACCGGCCTACGCCTCAGAAAAACTTCAAGAGGCACTCGACCAAATCCAGGAATGGTTCAAGAAATGGCGCATTAAAGCGAATGAAGCTAAATCCCAACACATCACTTTTTCACTTCGCAAAGAGACATGTCCTAGTGTCACTCTAAATGGAGAACAACTTCCACACGCGGACAATGCTAAATATCTTGGTATGCACCTGGACCGCAGACTCAACTGGAAAAAACACATTTTTACAAAGCGCAAACAACTTGGGTTGAAATTATCAAAACTCTATTGGCTGATTGGCAGAAAATCAAAACTTTCACTGAAAAGCAAGCTGACAGTGTACAAGGTTATTATTAAACCAGTATGGACATACGGAATACAACTGTGGGGCACCGCCAGTGCTTCTAACATGGAAATTCTTCAACGATTCCAATCCAAAACTCTACGCACAATTACAAACGCCCCATGGTTTGTAACCAATAAATCCCTACATCACGACCTAAATATTTCTTTAGTGCGCCAAGAAGCTAAGTGCGCGAGTGAGAGGTACCTATCTCGGCTTGTGCTACATCCCAACTCACTGGCAGGGGACCTACTAACTAATAAAGATAATGTGAAACGCCTGAAAAGACTAAATCCACTCAACATAAGTCACAGATAGCAACATGTTGTTTGTATTCCTTTGTATATGTTGGTTGCATTCATGATTGGCAACGAGATATATTAGATCTTTAATGTAAGATACTAATCACTGATGATATCTGTTAATGTTGTAACTTAAATGTATAAACCAACCGATTATTGCTCACGAGCAGATTTCGGGATAATGTATGAATTAAATAAAAAAAAAAAAAAACTTAATGAAAGTTAAATTTGCTTTTAATTCTGGATTGTTTTAAGATATTTTGATGATGCGTGAGTTGTCAGAAGAAAAAATCCCCGCTGAGCAGTAGTACGTGCAAGGTGAAAAATATAGTGTGGCATATAAACACGGTGTATGAAATAAATACAGTTATTGTTTAAATTGTTCCATAAACAATTTTAAAACTTTAATACCTAATTATAAATAAACTTTGTTTTTATTTTCAAAAAAAAAGATTTTAAAAATTTTCAAAAATTTATAAACCGCACATAAAAACATAAAAAAGCACAAAAAAGCATATAAAACATGGCGTCAAAAGAATCCTTTTTTGATAAATCGCTTAAATTATTTAAAAAATTTGAGCTGCTTTGAGTTTCCAGAAAAAGCATTATAGCTACAAATCCGGACTCTACTTATAACTATCGGAAATATGTATCTGGGTATATCAATTGTCTCCCACGAGGATATTTGTTTAAAAATATCCTCTTAGGAATATTACCGGTAATAGCTTCTCTTGATTTTTAATTTACCTCAGATTTAAAATCGTAAAAAGTGTACTGCTAAGTGTAATGCTAAGTGGCATTAGCGTATTGAGTTCAATCGGAAAATTATATGGAAAAATAATAAAAAATAGGATAGAGAATGAGATGTTAGAGACCGAAGAACAGAGAGGATTTCGGACAGGTTAAAATCCTTTCTTTGTGTTAAGACAACTAATAGACAAAAAATTAGCAAGGAATGCAGCTGTACATCTAACATTTATAGATCTCCGCAAAGCCTACGATAGTATCCCATTAAGTAAGCTGTGGAGAAGCCTAGACAGAGGAGGAATTAGTAGAGTATATATAAATGCCATTCGTAATCTATGCATAGAAGGAACTGGTGCTGTAAAATTAGGCGGTATGTTATCTAAGGAATTTGAAATTTCAAAAGGCTTGCGTCAAGGATGCTGCCTGGCTTCCACGTTATTTAAAATTTATATTAATGAAGCAATAAACAAATGGAAAAGAAAATGCCATAGAATGGGAACCCCGATAGGGAACTCAACCCTCTATACTTTGCTGTTTGCCGATGATCAGGTAATCGTAGCCGAAACCGAGCAGGACGTAAATTACATGGTAAGAAAATTAAAAGAAGAATACGAAAAGTGGGGCCTTGAAATAAATTTCACCAAAACTAAACACCTAACAATTGGAGAACCTAGGCAAGACCTGATACTAAAATCAGAAGTGATCTGGAGTTGTGAATGTTTTAAGTACTTGGGGGTAACTCTCTCCAACAGGGGAAGCAGCAAAGCAGATATCAAAAACAAAATTATTCAAGGAAAACGAGTAATACGCCAGCTAAATTCGGTCTTTTGGAATAAACACGTCACGAAGAAAACTAAAACCATGATATATTCAGCGATAGTAGAGTATATGCACGTATGGAGCAGAAGTGTGGGAATTATCCAAAAGAAATACAGAACGGCTAAAAGCTTTAGAAATGGATTACTGGAGACGCTCTTGTGGCGTATCTAAGCTGGATCACGTAAAAAACGTAGAAATTCGCAAAAGAATGGGTGTCAAACAAACGATAATAGACACCATAGATAAGAAACGTCTGATGTGGTACGGCCACTTGCAAAGAATGGAACACTTCAGATGGCCAAAAAGAATATGGGAATGGGAACTCCCAACAAAAAGAAGAAGAGGAAGACCAAAGCTAACTTGGCAGAGGGATGTCCAAAACTCAATGAGCCTCGAGTCCTCGCAGAAGGCGGTTGGAATAACCGAAAGGCTTGGCGCGAAGGGTGCAAAATACGATTAAACAAATTGTAAACAATTCGAAAATATATATTGTGGTGAAAAAGGGGATTCGCACTTACCCTGTACGTTTTGATGAAAATTTTATTTAAATAATTTTAAGTTGTAAGATTGGAGAATTAGACAGGTGGGGGCAAACCGACGAGGATATTGGTCTTTCGCCGATAGCGACTGCCCGAGCCTGTTGTGCCATGTTGGCTCGAGGCAATTATTGAAATTTTTTTGATATAAGTTTTAATTTGTGAGTTATATTTCTGAGTAATAATTTTGATTTTGATTTGAATAAATGATTTTGATGCGAATGCATTATTGCGCCTATTTTTGGAAGTATAATTTTTGATATTTGGAATTGGAATAGTTTTTGATGAGTTGCTACTGAACAGTAGTAGTTTTAATGGTTTTGATTGATTTGGTAAAATTTGGAAGGACCAATTTAAATTAAATTAATTTGGATATGGACTGTAGAATTGGAAATTAAAATTATTTGTAAGTGCGAGCGTGTGACCAAATGGTAATAAGAAGGCGTTTGGATAAGCGTTAAAATTAAAAGTACGAGCCCAGTAAAGTTTCACATGAATTGAATTTGAATTTATTTACGATTTATTAATTATTTTTGAAGAAGATTTAATTTAGATAATTTATTAAATTTATTAGATTAGCCAGCATTTTATTTTAAATTAGATTTTGTTAATTGGAAATTATTTTGGAATTTTGAATCCGCCCCTGAGAAGTCTTAGCTCTCCGACTTGTAAAGTCGTAAAGATTGGTGGTTATTTGCAGTTTGCCACGCATTGCAAAAAAATATCATTATACAATCTATAAAAAGTGTACATTCATTTGCACATCGATTTTAGTCGATGCATGATTACTCCTTCTCAGACTTACTTTTGCAATATACCAATATTTCAGGTAATTTGCTGTCAATCATGAAATCATGATGTTTATCATTCTTAGTTTGTTTAAGATTACCTTACGTTAATGCGTGCCTGATAATGATTTTAATCTCAAAACCAATAGCACAGTAAAATCTTGTGGTAAATCTGCATGAACATACGTATATACATATTACTGTGTTATTAATGTAGAAAATTTTCTAAACACCTTTTTTTGCTTCCGATAGCTCTACATTGCGAGTAAGTTGGAATAATTTTAAGGCGAGGGTTCACAGTTTCAAAATAAAAATTAATTTCTGTTCAAAAAAGTGAATCGTCTTCCAAAATAATATTCAATGGCAAATAATGTAAATCTAATGTAAAATTTAAATACTTCTTTAAAGGGTTTGAACTTGTGATTTCCTTTATCCAAATCATCGCTTTATCAATCTCGCCACACTGTGCGCTCTTATAAATTTTAGTTTTAAAATTTGTTTGTAAATATTACAATTCAAAATTATTTTAATTATCCTTGCCAAATCCAAATCATTAATCAAGTCAAAAAAAACATTCATAAAAATAATCACCTTTAATAAAAAAAAATCGTCTATTTGCAAAATTTTACACACTTTGTTTTGATCACTGTTTTAACCAGATTGATCTCAAATAAATTTTTCCCACAATATCAAAAATATAATTCTAATTATTAAACAACCGTATAAAAATATCACAACATTACTCAAATTTTCAGCGGAGCAATACTCAGGCCTCCGCTGTCTTCGCCATCTTAGCAAAATGCTTTGAATTTCCGGTGATACGTCCCCACCTAACAAAATCTACATAGTTACAACTGAATTATTAAACTAAAAATTCCACCAAAATGCATAGGGTACTTTGAACAACGGCGATATGTATGTCCTGAGCTGAATGTGCTGATTCTTCAGCAGCTTTACATTACTCTTTGGATATGTAGTATGTACATATATGGGAGAAGATTCTCTCCTTTGATAGATCACACGACCGAAAATCCGATTTTTACTTTTTTATGTGTGATATATCTTTAAACGTTGTATTTTGCTACATCACTTTTAAAGTAGTTTTACTTGGAATGTTTGGCGAAAACTTCTTATAAAACATCTTTAAAATCTTTGGTTTGGGAGATTAGTTTTAAATTTAGTAAAATAATTTATTAATTAACTTATGGTTGGTTACTGTTTTATGCTTAAGTGCTTCGACTACTAAACGGAGATCTCTGGTTCAAGCCCTAGTGGAGCAAAAACTATATTCTAACCGCCCTCTCTAAACCACCAAAGTAATTTGCCTTGGAAACTCTTCACAAACATAAAATGGTCAGCCAAAACCTACTCTGGGTTGTAGCGCTACTGTTACTACAACTACTTAAACTAGTGGACGTCCAATTAAATAATTCGATGCGAATCATCAGTGGAACCATTAAACCCACACCTGTTTACTGGCTACCTACTCTAAGTAACATCTCTCTCCCTCACCTCTCACGATCAAGCGCCCCGGTCAGAGAGTACAATAAAATTCAAAGAAACCCGCTACTGAAAATCCACGAAAACATCGCACATCTGGGCTACAGTCTGCCCTCCAGAACACCACCCATTCAAACCGCTGAGCAATTGCTTGCTAGCGGTTTCAACCTGGAACGCAAATGGAAACGAAAATGGCAAGCCAAAGCGCCTCGTGCGGCCCGCGATGTTTTCCACACCGGACAGACGCCACCTGGTTTCGCCCTGCCACGAAGTACATAGTGCGGACTGAACAGAGTTTGTACGGGCTGTGGGGTACGTGCTGATTCCCTGTTTAAATGGGGTAAATCCGTAACCGCCGCATGCGACTGCGGCGAAGAAAGGCAAACAATGTACTACCTGGCATATAACTGCAAAAACAGACCGAATGACTGTACGACCGAAGACTTTCTGAGAGCCACTCCACCAGCTGTCACTTGAATTGAAAGTCTGAATATTAATATATGACTATGTATACATTGACATGTAGTTACTTTTTTCTTTTTGTATTTGCCATACGCTAAATAAATTAATAACTTCTTATTGGTCACCAAATAATACCGATCAATTAATTAATACTTGACGTGTAACTTCCAGCTTTAATTTATTAGCTGCTAAGAAGTTTAGCTAAAAATCCAATGAGCTCTAGGATGGTTATGCGAAATATTGTTACAAATTTAACTCTTGGTTGGCACATTTCTATTTACGTTGGGTTTATCGTACCACTTTTTACAATATTGCTTATTGTAAATGTTCTAATTAGTCTAAAATAAAAAATACTTTTGAATATTTAAATATTTTCTTATAATAAATAAAAACATTTATACTATAGTATAACTGATATTTTTAGAATAAATATAGCTGATAAAAGTTCGTACAAGCATGGTTTTTGTTGAATAATAACCGCATGCTGTAGAATAATTTCAGCAAACGAATTAAATAGGCTTTGAAAATAAATTTTTTGTTATTTATAATTTAAATTGTCGAAACAGCATAAAAACTCGTAATAAAAAGTTAGTTCGCAACCCTACAATTGAAAAGTTACAAAAATCATTAAAAATGTGAGCAAAAAAGGTTCCTGGACAGCATATTATAATATCTTTAAACGTATAAATAACCGATATTAAAATCTATGATTTTGCAAGTTTTCCTCATCTAAGTTATAGAAGGTAAATTAATTTATTATGTTAGATATTATATTACTCCACAATAACTATCAATACAATTATCATAGTATTCTATTACACTACTTAATACTAAAATGAAAATATAGATAATTTTTGAATAAATAATAATGCATTTATCGTTTAGTTCTTTTACAATATTCTCGTAGGATACTTATTCAATTTTTGTTTTTGATGTTCATTTGCCAGCTTCTGAAAAGAAGCAATCTGAGCGTTGTCGGTTCCTACAGTTATGATAGTTTTTTAATTTTTAAAGTATATTTGATACACAAAAAGCACGTAACTGGAAAATATACACATTTACCGGTAAATGTATACGTGGACTTTAGTAAAAGTGAGTCGACGAATACAAGGTATGGTAAACATACTCCCTAAATAAAGTGTCAACTAACATAAATTATCTAATAATATTATACTATTTTTAAATAAATCAACAATCACACAATTGAACAATTAACAATAAACAACAACAAATAAATAATCACAAGAAAGAAAGCCACAGTAACAATCTGTGCTACAATAAAAATCAATTGGGTAATTATTATGCTGTTTTCAGTATTCCATAAGTTTAATAAAATTAAATTAAAACTTAAAAATTTATTTTTCCAAACTTAAATTTATTTAAAACAATATCTGAGTAGGCATTGTGATGAATTTATTATAATTTGAATTATAGCGCACTAATTTGTTGTAACGTCTCAATATACATACATACTTTTCTAACATCGCATCGCTTGTATATGCGCAGATATTTCTAATTCTATTGGGAAAAGTACATGGGATGTAGTTACATATTGAGATGCCATTAGCAGTTCAAATTTACTAATTTTTCTTAATCCAGAAATATCTCGCTTGGGTTCATTCATTATTTTTAATTTACATGAGACTCTTGTAATTGTTTAATTGTTAAATAAATTGCAAATTTTTGCGTCGTAAATTTTATTTCTAATTTTTAATTTTCACACTTGGTAAATAGGTTTGCATACATTTTTGAAAACAAAACAACTATCAATTCAAATAAAATCACTTTTTATTTTAACACAATCAAATATCAAAATTTAAACATCGGAATAAACATTCCCACCCGCTCGCTTGCCGCAAGACCGTCACTTCTACGACCTCAACGACCTAAGTGAGTTCCTTCAAGCCACTCCCACTCTTCAAACTTAAAATCTAATGTACAGAATATTTCCAAATTTTCAGATTAATAATTTACAATAATAAAAACAAAACTTCAAAATAATTTTTAAAATAAATAAAATTATTGTTTTTTTACGTTTCGAAACACGACAATATATTTTTACAGGTATACGTACTTTCTCCGTAACATATCTATCGTAAACGCAAAATTTAATAATATTTTTTTCGTCACGCAAGTGTGACTTGACACATATTTTCTGTTGTTCTTCTTAATTTAATTTTCAAAACTGCAATATTCTGCTAGTAATTATTATGCTCAATAAGCTTTTAAATGCACAAATTCATACTCGTGCCTCGTTTAAAACCACAGAAGGCCATGGTGACAAATACTACATGCAGCTAATTTATAGCTTACATCTGGACCTTTTATTACGAAGCAGTTCAATAGACCGAATAGCGAAAGGTGGATTTAATTTAAGTAAAATAATTTTTGTTAAAAAATGAAACCTTAAGTTAGTTTGGCTGTTAAACTACAGACTTCTTTTCTGTTGTTATCTGTTGTTAATTTTTCGTTGTTGCATACTACTAATATTAAAATATTAAACAATCACTTAATCAATTTGGTTAGTATCGATAATAATTATTGTGAAACATTTTATTTAAAAACCCTACTGAAATTTTATTACAAGCACATGGCTTCTATTAATTGCCGGGAGTAGCAATTGCGTGACGTTTTTAATAATATTTTCAATCTATAAAATATAAGAAGGCTTTTTGTAACTTAATGTCGTTATAGCTTTTTTTGTGGAGGATATTTTAATTAAAAGTTATGTATTATTTTATTAGTAAGCTGCGTTTATACGTCACAGAAAAGTTGACAATAATTAAAAAAGTACTTTGTAGATACAATAATCACTTAATCGATATAAAAATTAGGTTACTAAGTATTATGTACTATTTATTACTCCTACAAAGAAAGCTTTTAAAATATTTTTATTTAATTATATCACTATTTAATTGGTGGTTTTAACTTAAGCAAACTGTTATTGTATTTTTAAAAGACATATATATGTATGTATAAACAGTAAGAAAATTGCTTTGCGGTAATCGTGGTAGGTAATTACTTTTTATTACTTTTTATCATGAGTGTATTATTAAATTATAATTTTACTTCACTTTTATTCCCACCAGTCATTACAGGAATGTTAGTTCATACTTAAAAGCCTTATTAAGGAAACGTTAAATTTGTTATTTAATTTAGATAAGTTAGGCGACAAGGTAACTAATTTTACAAGCTTGATTATTGAAAATGAAATACAATACAATTTGAAAAGGAAATTCCAGATTATGATAACATAAAAATATTGATATTATGAATGAATGAAATAGAAAAATTCAGATGAAATAAAGCCTTCAAATTTGTTTACAGGTTAGGAAAAAATTATTACAATTTTGTTTAAAACTTGGGGTAGGTAGCTACATTGGCCTTTATGTTTGTATTGCACATTGACACTTCATAAGTCAACGAGCTTAACTCACAATATGTTAAAATTTGTCTGTCATTGGCAAAACCAGAATTGTTTATAGAATGCATAAAATACGCAAAATTTGCTTTAAATTAACTGGACACCACGTAGACTAATTCATTTTCATAGGAAAGTAAAAGTTAAATAAAGCTACACAATTCATATTTCTGGTTACCCCAATGCCGAAAATGAAGCTTATGACATTAGGAACCCAGAAACCTCAACCTCTCCCTGGGTACCTCAATTTTTAAAATTTTAAGAGTTACACCTATTAATTGGCAGTGTGATAATAATTTATTTAGTATTTACCATCTCTTGAAAACAAAAGTAAATAGATAGTTACCCATGCATTTACCCTTTATATAGTTACTATAATAGTTACTCTAAAGTCTAAAGCAATCCTATGCAACTTCTAACTAAAAGCTTATTATAGGTATACTGATTCTCACATAACTAAAGCCCTCGTCATAGAATAGCTGAATGTAGCACAGACAACTAATTATTTGCATTGACATTACAAACGATATGTGTAACAAAGATAGAAATAAAACGTCACGTCTTATTGATGAACTGACATACGTTACAAATATTAAAATTAACAGCATTATAAGTTAGAAAAAGACAGAAAATAAATAGTACCGCATTGAAACATTGATACACATTCATTTTAGATTTGATTTGACTTACATTAAAAATGTCAGAAGATATTTGTGATAAATCATTTTATTTAGGTTATGTAAACAGTTTTACTGCCCGGTTTCTCAATCGCATCTTATGCTATTGCCTAGCTGAAGCTTAAGTCGAGTTGCATCAAAATATTATTACGTCGCCTTATCTGGGCAATTGCTTAGCCGACAATCAATTTAGCAACGTCGTAAAATCTAATAAAATTGCAAGTGACACTGACAATACCAAAACAAAACAGATTTTTACATTATTAAATTATTGATATTTTACGATTCTACAGATTAGGTTTGGCAAGTTCTGCATTATTTATTGGCAAATGTATTATATATTTCTTTTAAAGTTGAACAATAGTTCTACTCTTGCTGCAATTCAAGAGACAGTAGATTTACCACAATGAATATAATCTCCAATTGTCATTAAATGGCCACCAGTAGCATATACACGCAAAGTTATTAAAAATTGATCTTTAGAACAAACATAATTATTTCTGAAAAATTTTAAGATTAAAATGGAATAAGTATAAAATTAGAAGAAAAAAACAAGATCCCAATTCGTTCTATTTGCAAGCTTTTCTTGAATTTCCACTATTAAAATTGAAGCAATAGGTTTAGTTAACCCAAACCTTTTAAAAAATTCTTCATTAGAATACCCAGTGAACACATGACTTAATTTTTACGTCACACGTAAATCATATAGAAGTAATAAAATTTTACGTAAATTTGACATAAAATTGACTTCTATTCGTGATTCTTATATGATGTCATGTTGCATGACATCATTATGATATCATACTGACATAAAATTTGACTCTCGAATCATGTCATTTTTATGACTTAGATGTTCGTACATCCTATGTAATAATTTTATCATACCATGACGTAAGATTGAAGTCATACTTTTATGTATTATCTACGTCATACTATTACATAAGTTATGTGACAATTTTGTGACGTAAAAGTGATATAATAATGCAATCATATCCTTACATAAGAAACAAGTCCCTTTTTTATGTAAAACTGATGTAACAAAAACAACATACTTTTATTTTTACAGGATCACCATTATGTCAAGTGGACGTCATATTTATATCATAATTATTATGTCACAGTATTATGTAATGACAAAGTTATTTTGAAGTAACTCTTACGAAATAGTATATTATTAAACGAGCGTATAATGTAGACTATAATTCACGAGGATGAAGTTTATACGCGAGCCGTAGGCGAGATAATCATCCGACTGAATTATAGCCATTATGTGCGAGTCTAATACGACGTTTTATCTATGACTCAAAATAAAAAATTTTATATATTTTACAAAAAGTTTATTTATTAATTTACAATCGAAATGGAATTTTGACAGCCGATTTCGGCATGTGTCAAAGTTGATATCAATCTACAATCATCCGGGTCATCTTTAAATTTTCCGAAAATGTTTTTGCACATTCGGCTTTAGATAATTTTTTGCATACGGGTGGCATTTTTCAAAATAAAAATTTTCAAAAATTTTTTTTTACTTTTTAAAATTATTAAATTACGATATTTTCTTTAATAATTCAACGGTTTAATAATTTTAACACGTTCTTAATTAGCAATACTCAAAGAGTAGCTTATATAGCAAATCGTATTATTACTTTTAACAAGGACCGTTATAGGCAAATGGATAGTACTGCCCGCTACCGACCAGCACATCCAGGTTCGAATCCCGATGAAGGCGACTTTTTTTCTAGAGGAATTTGCAAACCAGTTACTCGTGGTTTCCAAATATTATATAAAAACATTGATATGACGTCAGTTTAGTGTTTTAAATTCATAATCCACGGGCAAGAACTCATAATCCACGGGCAAGAATTCATAATCCACGGGTGTGGATTATGAAGGGAATTACATTACTGTAATACGTACATAATGGGTTGTATTATGTACCAGTCGTAGATAGTAGTTATTAATTATATAAGGTGATTAGCCTCTAATCTACGAGAAAAAATGGGCACTCGGGGCGCAGCCGAAAAAAAATATGACTCTCGGCTGCGCCTCGAGTGCCTATTTTTTCTCGTGGATTAGAGGCTCTTTAATCGCCTTATATAATTAATAACTATTATATCACTATAACATCACTGTTGTGTCATTTTTTTATCAGTACGGGATCACCATTATGTCAAGTGGACGTCATATTTATGTCATATCTATTACGTCAGAGTCTTACGTAAGGAAGTGGGAAATAATGATTCAGTTATGACTCACACGTGATTTATATCTTATGTAAATTATGACATTTTTGACGTCATTTTGATGTCAATTTTACGTAAAAATGTTTACTGGGTAATAATTATAATTATTTGAATCTCTTCAACATTATCAATAATGTCCACTCTATCGACATCTATCAAGTCTATACACAATTCATGATCATCATTATCTGCAAGTTTTAGACTGGTAGTCCGTCACTAGTAAACCAATTCACTCGAATTGGTTGCTTTAACTTTTTCTGGGGTAGTCTTGCTCTCGGCCTGTATTGAAACATTTTCTTTGGCAGTTGGAACTGATCCATTCTATCAAGGTATCTTTCCATGCTTTTCTATAGTTATTTTATTTTTTCGTTGATACTGTAGATAATTCAATTCGGTTCTTATATCAGTATTTCTTTTTGATCTGTGGTTTGGTACCCTGCTACTGCCCGTAGGAACCTCATTTCGGCAATCCGAAGTTGCCTTCATTTTCCTTGGTAATCGTTCTAGTTTCGCTCCCGTATGTTATGCTTGGTACCGAAATTGTCTTATCGACTTTTAACGCAGTAATTTGATTAGTTTTATCCTAGAACCTTGTTCTTATTGTTCTGTTTATATAACTGAATTTTTCAATTTTATTGGGAATGTCGGCCTCTTCAAATATTGACATTGTGACTTTTAAGAAGTATACGTAAATGGAAGGAACAGATACCTTGCTCACAATAAATCTGAACAACCAAGATTTTGAAATAATCATGCTTTTTGCGAACGACCAAGCCATATCAGTGAAAACACACTACAGCACGCACTTTTTAAACTGAGCTAAACCATAAAAGAATACAATATGGTAATATCTTTAAATAAAACAAAAGTGATGGCATTCAGAGGACAAGAACAAATACGCTCAAAAATAGTAATAAATGACCTGACTATAGAGCAAGTAAAAATTTTTAACACAATTCATATTCTTATTTAAAAACATAAAACACTTATGCTCGACTAAATAATTTTATATTAGCAAATCTAATGTGATCTACGTCTTAAGTCGTCGAAATCGACACCTTACATTTAAGGTAGAGCTTGAGACGTAACCGTTGCTAAGCTCTAATGGTGCAACGTTTTAAGCAGCAGTCACAACTTAAGCTGCAGCTTAAGCTCTACCTGGAATTTAAGAAGCGATGGAGAAACCGAGCATACAGTTTTACTGCATATTTTTGAAATAAAGTAATTTATAAAAATTTATTTTATTGAGTTTTTTTGATAAAAAAATCACAATTAACCTAAACAAAGTTAAATGTTGATGTATAAAACTTTTTAAATTTGCTTGCATTGTAAAACCTACGATTTTAACCTCTCAATCATTTAATTGCAATTTGACAGATTAGGTTAAATTTTGACAGTCACAAAACATTATGATTATAAAAATACATTTGACTAGTAATTCTCATCTTAATTCATACGCTTTAAAATTATGACGAGAGCTGAAGTTCCGTGACGACTAGTATACATAATATACTAAAATGTAATTTATGTATAGTACATTAAAATCAAATATATTATAATAAAATTACTTTACTATCAGACTACATTACATTTTTATTATATGAATATTTTGTAGTCATTACATTTTAATACTGATACAACAGAAAATCTAAAATAGTTTGTTATTGATATAGGTATCTGTTATCTTGGTGTAAATATTGTCGATATAGTTGCCTGTCAGCGTATCGTCATTAGAATAAAAATGTCCCCAAAGTAGTGACGTCGACATAATTTCGGGGGCGTAGTTGCTTGTCGGCGTAGATGTCTTGACGTAACTAACTATAATATAATAGCGTACGTTAATCACCGTATAACAACTTTATAGTTTTCTTACTTACTGTGAATAACATTGTGCCAATAACTTAATATGACATCGTTTTGTTTCATCCGAGATATTTACAATTTTACCTTTTACAAGACGTATAGACAAGAATATAAGAGTACTTTGTAATATTTTTATCGAAACCGTAGCCGTTAATTTTTAATATCATTTGAATTTATTAGTTTAAGATATCTGGAGACTTGATTGTAATTTGACTCTTTTCTAAATTGATTGTCTTATTTTTACAAATTTCCTGTTGAACACTCTGGTACTAAAATAGAAGGATATTGGACAAACTTGATTGGTGCATATCACATTTACCAAACTTCGAGCAACTGCACTAGTGCGACGACAGTAATGTAAAATACCTACCTGTTACGGTTAGTAATTCTAGAAACATGAAAAATCAATTTTTCCACAACATTGCAACAGTCAATACTAACATGCAGCAGACCAAAGAGGAAAGTGACACTTACCACAATTCTGCGCACAGCGAATGAGCAAACTCTAAACATCTAAAAACAACAGATAAATTTTAAGAAACTTTAGATAAACATATTTCAAAAAGCGCCTTTGAATAATTTCCAGACTATTAACGTGATACTGGCATATTGGTGGCATATGTATTGTCATGTTTCAAAGTGATTTCGACCCACCCTATGCATTTTAGCAAAATTTTGATATGAATTATTAAGTTGTAATATTGCAGAATTTGCTAGGTGGGGACAAATCACAGACAATACCGAGCCTTGTTGCAAAAAATGGTTGACATGATGGACGTGTGAATTAGTTAGTCCGAAAATTTTTTGATAAGTTTATAATTTTTGGAGTACAAGTAAAATTTTTTGAAAGAAAAGTGTTTTATTGAAATTTATAATTGAATTAATTGATATTGAAGAAAGTTTGAATAGATTTTTGGAAAGTAAATATTAAACCGAAGATGAATGCATAATTGAAAATGATAATTAAGATGGATAAAATTTAAAAATTATAATAAAAAAATTTGGTAAAAAGTTTTCTATTTATTCATTTTATTTTATTCAAGTAAATAAACGGTAACTCTCACCCAATATAATAATATAATAGAGGATTTGGTTTGATTTGCTTCCCAATACAACCTGAAATTCTTCTATTATTTTATTCAAGGACAAGATCCTTATCACATCGATATAAGCAAAATTTCGACAATTACTGCAAAATAATGAATCTTAGGAAATTAACAGCTTTCCACTTCATAATTGCAACATGTTGTACAAAGTATAACTTGACGTGAAAAAAGATGCCAAAATCTTGACATCTATCACAGCGATTAATAAAACTGCAATCGATGCTGTATTGATAGAAAATCGGACATTGAGTCCTATTAAAAGACATGGTAAAGCATTTAGCTATGTTCAACTTCAAGTTATTATTATACTGCCATAGTATATAATACAAAAGCGTCCAATTACTTCTGAAAGCGAAGACAATCACTGATACAGGCAAACAAAAGATAAATATATCATTGGCGTATAGTAACAACAAATACTTTATGACAGTAACCAAGTCGTTTATAAATATAAGAAACAGTAGAGAACCCACATTTGAACTTTGAGATACTCCAGACGTAAGAACAAATTAATTAAATTTATAATCTCTGTATTGAACATTATGTTCTCTATTAAATAATTAAATACGCATTAGTCTAAGCAAAACATCGAAGAAATTGATCTATTTTAATCAAAACTTGAAAAATTTGAAAATCAAAGAAGTCCCTACGGATGCATTATAGGTATACAAGAGTATACCATCATCTCTATCAATTTTGAGAATTTATATAAAATGAATATAGGATGGTAGTCGCTAATTAGGAAGAGATCGCTTTTTTTTAAAACGGGAATTTTTCAGACGTCGAGATAAACAGAAGCTCTCAGAATAAAATTTTAAAATGAAAGAGTCACAATATTTGATTAGAAATGCTGGTATCTAATCGATGTACACAGTTTTAAGGATTTATTTGCGTATATTATTTCATAATCGGTTATTTGAGAAATAGAGATGCAACATACATTACTACCCATGTCACCAGAGCTAAGATATCGGGTACTAGACGGTGTATCTTCTCGATAAAGTAATGTGCAAAAGCACTAACGATACGCTTAGAATAAACAATATCGTTTTCCGTAACACTGACGGGAATTCTCGATGAGCCACTTTTAATACTGACAAATAACCAGAATTTTGTAGAGTCTACATACTAGCCACGCTTTGCTTAATACGTCATAAATACTCTTTATAGCAAGTATCAACTATCATCTCAAGCAAGTAGAGAAACTATTGACAGAAGACGTTTTATATTTTTAAAGCAGTTAGAGCTCTATTTCTTTTGAAAATTAAAAGAATAATATCACCCCAGATCCATGTTGTAAAATACAGCTTATAGACAATGTATTTTGGGAGATAGAAACGGCAGCATTAAAGACACCGTGGAATACCAATATACCCTATATAAATTCTCACAATTTAATTTCAAATTTAAAGTTTACCAGGTTGTTAGTTGGATTTCCCAAAATTATATTTATGGCCTGATGTATCTAGTCAAAATGGTGCATTGACTCCGTTAGGAACGTCTACCATGAAAATAAGGTAAAACAATGGTCATCCAGCTCAACCTCCAGACAGGTCAACTTCAAATTAAAACAAAACATATTAGAAATAATGAGAGCCAGCATATGCCGGTTAACAACAGTAACAACATTAAATTGAGACGTAACAATAAAAACTTCAAACCTTTTACCAATGTTGATTCTCTGTCGCTGAAGAAAGAATTGTAGTTTGAAACTGCCTAATTGCTTCTGCAAACAAGATTCCGTCGCAGTATGTAAAGAATTTGGTGAAGTTTATAACATAAACTTCCTAACTTCAGTTTAATTATGAAGCAACATTAGTGGGAAAGAAATACTCAATCAATCGGTAAACCGCATCTCGAGAAGCTGTAGTCGGCTGAAAATTCTTCACTTCGCCATTTTCACCTGCTTTCTTTCGACCCGTTTGCCAAGTATTAGTAAAAAATCAGGAAACTCAAATACTAATCGACCAATTTGTAGGACGTTGAGCAGTATCAAGTTGATTGAAAACAATAGATATCCTAGATAAGCCGTGTGACTGTATTTACTGTGAAATAATTCTCTTACACTGAAACTCACTTAGCTCAACTCTCGTTAGATTTTTGTTGTTGGGTGCAGATAAGCTCTTTTCTGAACACTCTGGATACCACTAGTCCCACCACAATATCTTTCTTGCATTTGTTTCTTTTCTACTGCACAACTTTGAATTCGCCTTTCTTATCGGTTTCAATATTTTTGATATAATTTATCTTTATTGTTATCCGATTGTTAACAGTTAACCCAGATACTGGTTCAAAGCAGGGAATAACATTGTTTTAAGTTTCAGACAAGGCTTGTTATTAAATTTAACGTCCATTAGTGGTTACCTTACTTTGGGTCACTTCTGCATACGATTTTTGGACTCACATAAAACTAACATCTTTATTTCGTTTATTTTCTATGTATTATAATGTCTTATGTGTGTATTTTATGTCTATGTGATGGCTAGACTATCTGCATATAACTTACATACTATGTTGTAAGCTGAAGAAGCTGCTTTGCGATAGTCTCACGTTACTCTTTAAGTACATCCTATCATATTATCGTGTGCACCTATAGATTCCAAAGTGTTTGTGCTACAACATTATATTATTCGAATAAATTTTTATCGATCTTTTGATTATGCCGTTTTGCCACAAATTTTCTTTCGTCATTCATGAGTGTTTGGTAAAAATCTATCAGTTTTTTGCATGTACTGGTCTTCAATTTTAACAGTAAATATAAAATTGACCGGAACTTCAAAAGATTCTAACAATAACGGTTCAATTTTCCAACCTTCTTAAGTTATATTGATAAATTTGTATGTCCTAAAGTACCTACTAAAACTCTACTTTGTTCACAAATTTCTTGTAAAATAATTTCTAAGTATTCCATAATAATTTTCTTACACAAAGAACTTAACCAGGATAATTAATTTAAAAATACCTGCTATTATATTATGAACATAATATAAAACTGTAAATTTATTTTTAAAAAATAAACCAAAAACTACGATCGTGATAATTATTGTGGTGCTTCTGGGAAGAATATAATAATTTGCAAGTTGAGGTTTTAGAGTGAAAATATATTTTAAATTAATAATTTTGTAAAAACTGCAAGATTATTAATTGCGTTAGTTGTACTGAAAACTTTTTCATAATTAACAATTTCCTTCCTGAGGCGCTTTCAACTTGTACCGAACAAAAAGAATTTTTATCCGCACGAAACAGCTTTACATTTATAGTAATACACTGCTTTTCTTATTTAAAATATAAATGTAATTACCAAGTCCTGGGGTAACCACAAATTAGATTTGTAGTTGTACAAACTTGCATTAGCGACTCTAGGTACATCACCTCTAATTGGTTTTACAATTTTCATATTATTTTAATTTTCACGACACCGGAAAATTTATGTATTTTTCTTTTTGTTGTTTTTAGATGCTCCCATATGTGCTCAAGAACGAGAAGAATTATATGGTGCATTAAAACAAGAAACCGTATTGTTAAAGTGCCAAGTAGATGCGAACCCCGCTATAGTGACCTTCCATTGGACTTTTAATAACTCCGGGGATTTGACTGAAGTTCCGGCCAGTAGATTTACAAGTGATCTCACCACTTCAAATTTGAACTATACGCCGGTGTCGGACATGGAATATGGCACACTTTCGTGTTGGGGTAGTAACGACGTCGGATATCAACGTGTTCCATGTATCTTCCAAATTGTAGCAGCAGGTAATTTATTGCAATTAAAATTTTCATTTAATTATAAATTAGATAATTTGCCAGGGTAATAAAGTAAATCTGCTATTGTCTTTGCTTAAGTATCAGTAAGTTGTTGATTGTTTTAATTATTCGTAACTGCATATAACGATCAACAAGTCGCCCAATTGTGTATACAAAGACGTTATATATCTGACTAACAAGATTCATGCATATATTAGAGAAATAGGGTGAACTATTTAGTATTCGTTGAAGCTCTTCTGCGGCGTGACGAGCTCGACACAAATGAACTAATCGATCACAATTAAACGTGTGCGCTGTTTTTACAAATCGAGAGACAAATCCTGGCCTAGCTTTGGACTCGATGCATTCGTGAACAGAATTACGAATGTTTCTTAAGCTGTAGCGTATAATAAAAAATTTTTCTAATAATTCGACAAGTTATTATTTATGACTGAAGAAAATTTTATTTTTAATTCTAGGGCGGCCATTTCCACTCCTAAATTGTACAGTAATAAATCAAACATCGGATTCCATACAAATTGAATGTATCGAAAGCTTCGATGGAGGATTACCGCAAAACTTCCTCATGGAAATACTAGAATTGCCATCACTGGAATTAAGATATAATTCTACAACCCATAAAGCTCCTCCAATTTTTACTGCTGAAGGTTTAGAGCCAGGAGTTAGTTATAAAATTTTACTGTACGCCGTTAACGCTAAGGGGCGTAGCGACGCTGCAGTTATTGATGCAATCACCTTCAAAGGAGTCGCTAAATATACAGGTATTTATTTCTTTATAAAATTTTATTGAACAACCAATTGAACAAAAGAATCTGTGAAATATTAAGAAAACACTTTTTCCAAATATGAAGACAAATAGAATTTATATTCCTCGGAGACGTGTATACAAAAGTTTTCTAGTAAATTTGCATTTGACCTGAGCACAATATGAAGCAGAAACGTATCAATGTTGGTTGCTGGTCAATGTGAGAGCACGTTATATTTTTTTAGATATATACGTCAGATATATCCCAACTACATTAAGATTCAGTGCAGGATCTAAAACAGGCAAGATAGTGGCTAACAGACTAAAAGCCAAACAAGGCCTTGTATCGGACAATCCCGAGCGAATAGCCTTAAGCTCACTTGTAACGTTAGAAATTGGCAAGAATAGACTCAAAAACCAAAGACGACGACAAAAATGAATTAAACATGAGCCTGAATAAAATATGGAAATGAAGAACGACACTGAGAGACGGTCGCGATACGCAGAAATGAGAATAAAGTGGGATATCAAGGGACGAGGCCGTAGAGCCGGCATAAGGCGCAGCGATAATGAATGTTGATTAATATAATCGAGGCTGGGATCCTGCGCCACGTTGCGGTTTTACTTATTTTTTTGCCGTTTTACTTTATTCGATTTGGAAACGTGCTCAATTGCCTCTTTAATCCGAGAAAACATACACTTTCTAGTTCATCTAACTTTTATTATATTACCGTTTTCGCTTTTATGTAACTATCGAACGAAGTGTTATAACTTGTAAATAATAAATTACAATTTCTTTTGAATTTAAAGAAAAAGTTTAATTACTTAATAATATTATGTTAATTAGTTTTAAATTTATATTTGCTTTTCAGGCTCCTCTGGAAGTATGCCCATAAATCCTCTTCTCCTCGGACTTTTAGGCGCAACGGGAATTTTTATTGCTAGTATTTGTTTAGTGTTGGCAGCTTTATGCAGAAAACATTACGGTAAACATTGTCATCGAACGGACGGTGCTACAAAGCATGTGCCAATGGAAGCGGTAATAGCTGCCGACGATCTTATAATTGATGGGTCCGTTACAGGTATCCGGAGTCCTGCTACTCCGGATACAGCACTTACTGAATCAATCAGAAACGGCACATCAATTGAAGATACCGATCCCGACATTATTAGAAATCAATACGGTAATAAAAATCACTTTAAAATACAAATCAACGGATAATACCAATTTTATTTTAGAACGAAGGACGGGATTAGGATTCACAAAAGTATATCAACCGCCCGGTTCGAGAGAGGAAGAGGACAACGACGAAGAACACGAATACAATTTCAAACATGTTGCCAAGGAAGCTCATTTACCCAATCAAACAGTGAGTTTATAAATTGTTTTGTAATAAATTACCTTGTAAAGCAAACACAATTTTGATTAGGCATATCGGAGTTTACAACGACCCATACGATCGCCCCTATCTGGATTGCATGGTTCCCAAACTTTAAATCATAAATATAGAGGGCCTGAAGTTGTAACAACTTCAAATCGTATACAAGAGAGTTGCATATAAATGTATTGTTTTTATTAAATATTATGTTAATGTATTTACAAAAAATAAATAAAATCGAAATTTGTATTTATTTTAAATTTATAAAGCAAATTTTCTCTGAGCAAAACATTTCACAAGTAAATTTTAGTTATCGTTTACTTAATTATGTCCAGTTCAAACTCAGATTCGGACATCTTATTGTGTGCATAAAATATCTACAAATGCATATAAATCCAGCCTTTTTAGTATTATAACAGATATATTGCAATAAAGAATAAAGTATAATAAAAAGGGTAGGTACTCGTAAATATTTCCTGCTCCGTCACTATTTCATTGATCCTAAAGACTTCTCTGCAGCTAGCTCGGTATGACATTTCTCAGACTACCCCAACAGCTATTTCTTGTATCGAGAATATTACTTTAGCTCGGCAGGATACTCCCAACGGTAGTATTGCTTAAGCAAGATGTGAATGGAAAAATTGCAAAGTAGGTATGTTAGTTTATCTGGGAATTTGAAAACCAAATTTTCTCTCACAGATGAAAACGTTAGTTTTGCTGACAATACCGTGCTTTTGTTAAATCTTGAACGGACTTCCTATATCTTTTGGTAACGACGTACCTCTGCAGCAAAAGTTAGTCACCGTTTGCGCTTGGCTCTTATTTATTAATTATAGCTGAACTAAAATATAACTTTTTTTAAAATAAGCAATGAAAAGTGAAGCTAAAATTATCTTTGTATAAATCAACATTGCACCAGAATATTATTGTTTATAAATTATGTTTCGATAATAAAATGGCACTATCGCTAATGTGTTAAAGGAAAATTGAGTGCCATTAATGATTTCGTGTATTTCTTTAATAAAATTTTAAAAATAATTTTATTTAACTAATATTTAAGTCATAACATTTGTAATTATGAAAATTTAAAGCAAATGGTAAATATTTTTTTAATTATTAAACAATAGTAGTCGGTCGATTCGACGCTAACAAATTAATACCATCTCGTCGCATTGTTTAGGTCTGATCTCTTCACTTCCGGTTAACCTAACTAAAAACTAACAAACATTAATTTGGTTGCGCAGTGACGATTTTGATTGTATCATTTTTTAGTTATAATAAACTATGACTTTTCAACATTTTAAACATGATACTTAAGCTTTACGTTAGTTTACGTTATTTTTGTAAAATTAGGAAAATTTCACTAAGGTTACTGCGTAACCAAAAGTTTGATCTTTAGTTATCTTAGCTGGAAGTAAAAAGACCGGACGTTAGTGTAGTAGAAATAGTTAGGTTTAGATTTCTAGTTTTTGTTGCTGTAATGTTTTACAAGCTTTTTTAGCTACAGTACATTCTTCATATTAGGGAACACAAAAATACGAATTATCCGCTGTAGGTTCTAATATGCCATGTAGGGGAGACGAAAATGTTAAATTATGTAAGGTTTTGGTAAGATACAATATACATATTTGGATTACTGTCAGAATTTCCTCATCACAAATTTCAAAATTTCAACTGCACTATAGGAAAGAGGACAATTTTTTTTGTATAATGCAACAAAAATTGTTTTGGCTTATCCACTAATTTTCAAAAAAACGGCATTTTAAAGTTATTAAAAGCAGGTAGTTAACCCGATACACCCCGTTGCAACGTGTAGAACCACGGTCAACTCGCACGTTCCGTTCCTGTTCTTCATTTTGTTGACGGTACGAGTGCTTTGATATACTCTTAATGTTGTTGTCAGTCGCGGTCGACACCCGGACGAGTTCTGTAGCTTTGAGTTCTACCCTTGGCGAGTTCTGTCATTTTTCAGGGATATTTTTAAATTGTTTTGCCTTACACAAAAATGGCTAATCATGCAGCCGTGTTAAAAGGTGTATCTAAAATACATGTAAATTTAAATTTTTCAAATTCGATGTTTTCGAGAATTAATTTATAATCTAACAAAATTTTTGTTCTAGTATGCTAAGAAAAGTGTCCTCTTTCCTATAGTGTAGTTGAAATTTTGAAATTCGTAATGAGGTTTTTCTGACAGTTCCCTTATAACTGCCTGCTTTTAATAACTTTAAAATGCCGTTTTTTCGAAGACTAGTGGATAATCCAAAAAAAATTTTTTTGCATTATACACAGAAAATTATCCTCTTTCCTATAGTGCAGTTGAAATTTTGAAATTCGTGATGAGGAAATTCTGACAGTAACCGTCTACGCTACTCCAGTGAAGAATTTGCACGAATTACAAAATCGGATAATTGCTGGATGTAACTCAATTAAAAACCTGGTGTGTTTGAAAGAGTCCGGCACTCAATGAAGAGAAGATTGAATGCTTGTATCCAGGCTGGATGAAATCCTTTCGAACATTTATTGTAAATTGAGCAACTTTACATGTACTTTTTGATAATAAAATGTTGTTACTGTCGCAAATTTTGTTCACCCTGTATCTTCGAAGCAAAGGGGTTTTTCAGAAATCATCATAGTTCAAAATATTCTTATAATAAGCCAGGGAATAGCCTTCTGAATTTTTGCAGCATATTTACCTAGCATCCTGCATAATTTACAGAAATTTACAAAACTATTTTAGAAATGTTTAAATAATTGATAAGATATCAGTCATGATCTCTTAGATTATTTGTAATAAAAAAAAGTTTAGTTAAATTAGGTGAAATTAAGTTTAGACTAAGTTAAATTTAGGTTGACTATGTAAACTTAATTAAGTTAAGGACGAGCAACGTAAGTAGTTGAGCCGTATCACCCAACTTAATTTATTGAATAGTTCAAGTTTAAAATATTGTTGCTATATGAACGGGTCTACCTCCAGGTGGACTATTTATTTTGCTGCTCGTCGTTGAGTTTAAACTTGTAAGAATTGTGGTAGCTTGAATGCTGTGCAGAGTTTCCCTAGTAAGCTGAAAAATTTATTAACAATACTGCAAAGGTATAGTATGAAATATAACTGATATTTTCTGGTAACTATGATAACGACCTTATAGTCCAAACCGTGTCGGTAGGCACTTTATAATCCAAACAAGGTTGCATCTGACCATGGACACGAAAGGAATACTGCATTGCGCGTTTTCCAGATTTTCTAGCCTGTCTATAGCCTCATTTAGTTATATTAACTCACCACACATTGTTGTGTACTACATTGCTAGTTGCTTGTTATTCCGGTGTAAGACCAGAATAACACCTTACTAGCAAAACATTAGTAAAGTAAATATATCAAGCAAATATCAGAATAGTCTGACCGGCAGTAAACTCCTTCCGACATAAGAGTTACGGTGATGATTTAAGTAGTAAAAATGAAATCCTAATGAACGTCTTTACAGAAAATTGCTTCAGAACTTCGGCTACATTTTACATTATGTTTATACCTCAGTTTATAAGTAATTGGTAATGCAGTAAGTATAAAAATACGTTCTTCTGTGCTAGCTTTCTACCAATATGTATTAAATATTAAAAATTGCATTTTGCACTATAAAAGCACATACCACTAATGTAAAATAGAGCCGAGTGTAATATAAATGTTTAAACATTTAGCTATGATGTATTATTTCTACCGATTCATTATTTTGGGAAACAAGTTTTAGGGCCGTTATATTCACCTCTTCGTAAAGTGTCTTGTAGTTATCTGTTCGATAACTTTAAAAGTGACTTGTAAAAAATTTGGGTATATTCAAATAAATATATCTGTCTTGTAACTACTTGCAACTTATTACGCATAGTTGATGTTTTCTTCGAGATAGTACAATATGGAGTAAGAGATAGCGCTATTATATTCTCAAGATAGGAAGAGATAGTATCTTGGTGTAATTGTGACAGCTGAAGTTTGAAAATTTTTACAAGTAATTTACAGCCGCGGTCATAATAGTAAGCCACCCTATAAAATCAAGGATTTTTAACCTTTTTAGACCCAGGGTACACTATAGTGTACTCGCGTTTTAATAAATTATTTTGAAGTTTATGATAACAAACTTATATGTTAGATAGCAATTATTTTTTGAAAGAAAGAATTATTGAATTCCTCGTCGTTTTTTCATTGAAAAATGCTTGCTATTTAGCATTTAAGTTTGTCACAAAATTCAAAATAATTTAATAAAAGGTACACACTCTGGGTTTGAAAGGGTTAAGTAATAAACTTTATAAAAATATTTTTAACAGGTAGTTGTAACCCAGATGCAATTATAATGCATAATTTAAAAAACTTGGCACGATGTAAGTTATTATTTTGATCGTTATTCTGCATATCTTCCGTAAAAATTCGTGAAATCTGTTTTTAGTATTATATGAACGGAAATATATAATATTTTCGTCAATTTCGTCTAAGATCAGATAAATATCGTCGATAAGACACATTTTAAAAAATTATAAAATACAAAAAATACACACCATTTATAAATTTTAAGTTCAAATCTCACTTGTAACGTTTTACTTGGTACTCCAAGTGACTTGTAACTTATCTTACTCGTAACTCGTATTTACGAGACGATTGCCGCTATTGGTAGGTGAATATACGTTTACTAATAACTAAGTTCCTTGTAACGCTATTAGCCACTTTACGAGGAGGTGAATATATCGGCCCTTAATATTTAAAACTAACGCATACAAGTACCAAATATTATTTAATTAATAACTGTAGAAATAAATTACTGCAATGTTAACATTGTGTGAGTATCAGTGTGTAAAGGCCTGGTGAGCTATGACCTGAAAAAATTTGCCAGGATAACTTTTGGGCTACCCTGCTTGAACAAATTTATGAATCAAAGATTTTATAATAGCATACATTTTTATTTTTATTGCACCTTATTCGTTCAAAATGTTTCTTGAAAACTATTATTACAACTATAGATATTGTTAAAGTATACCGGATGGTTATCCATACCCAAGAGCACGGGAAAATGATATTGGGAATTGGTTTCTTGGCATCCCGGTTTCATATTGTGCAAAATCATGTAACTTTTATTACATGTATTATATAAAATTATGTAAAATAAATAATTATGTAATTAAATTTATTTATACAATGAAACATTTTTACTTGAACTGTAAATGTAATTTTAAGAAATTTCGAATTGAAATATTAAAATTGAAATTTTTCCTACTTTAAACGAATGCACTTTATTAATTATACTAGTTGAATCTTAGATAATTTTTATTACGAAGAAAATTACACTTTCTTTATATAAATTTTATTTAATTGTAAAGGAGAAACTAGTCTCCGTGCGTCTTTGCAATTTAAATTAATGTTTTACAAAGAAAATATAATTTTCTTTATTATAAAAATTACCCAGGATCAAACTACAATGAAACTGCATTAAATTGTTGCTAGTTTTGATTATGCTAAAACAAATTATATCGGAAAAATTCAGCTAATCAGGAAATGTAGTCAATCATAAGCAAATTGGTCTTTGACATTGTCCTTTTCAAGTAGCATCAATCCATGTAATAATGAAATATAAAAGTTTACGATTCTCTGACTGTTTTTACATCAGGTTACTAGTTGCAGCTGCAAGTTACCTTTTTAGACAGTCTGTTTGATATCTATGAGTGACACAGTCAACTCCGTGTCTTAAAAACGCCTAAAAATGGTAGATACGAATTAAATTATTTCGAACGACCAAGATCACGCAGTTAATGTAATTTGAAAGAAATTATTGTGTATGATAAATATTTCATCTCAAGATAAATACTATTTGCTAAAGATTGACGATTTTGTACCTGGGAGCTCGAGATCCGCTTTACAGGTATTTTAAAGCAGTTTACAAGTTATTTCAACAACAGCTAAAAGCGATCTTAACGAAAACCGATTTTTGTTAAACCTACCTCATATTTATAATCAAAAGCAAAGTATTTGTTATGCCAGTTTATCTGAACCGAGTTTCTACGTGTCTTTCGGCGATTTAAGCTTAGTAACAAAAAAATACTAGAAGAAATGTGTATGCGAAATTCTCAATAAGTTTTTATATTTACATATGCGAATTTAAAACTTTGCGAGAAAGAAAAGGTTTTCAACATGCCAGTTTAAATTAGCACGTCATGAAATTATTGAAAACAATACTATTTCCTTTGTTACCCGTTATAGTAACAATGTAATCCAAAACAACTTTAATCTTGTATTGATGAACATCGATATAACTTTTGAAAACAATAAAACTATATAAAGACCGTTTTCAGAAATATATAATTTTTAAAAAATATTCAGTAAATTTCTAACAGTCACGTTCGGATTCGTTACAATTCTTTTAAAATTTAACCATTGTAACATCTCAACTAAATTAAAATTGAAGAAAAGCTACTCAACGGATTCAATTGTCCGAAAATTTAAATATAACCGATTCTGTCGATTTACAGGTTTAAATAATTATTTAAATCATTCGTTGCGACAATTTATATTATTTTTAGAATAAATGAATTAATTATTCATCTATAAGTTCTATTAAAACCATAAAATCAACATTTGTAATCAATTTTAATGATTATGAGCAGAAACAAAATATACTCTAAAAACAAGAAATAGACATTCGCAATAACAGCCAATAATTTCAAGGGTTTAATGTCATAAATTTACTAAGCTGTCCGACAAATAACAATTTATAAAAAATATTAACAATATTATTAAACGGGAAAATAGTGAACATATATATAGTAGAGCATCACAGCAGTGATTTTATAGGTATAAAAATTTAAAATAATCTTAGACATAAAATAAGAAGAGAGTTCACTTTCATACGGTTAGAGATTTGGCTTTTTAAATTTCGTTTTTAAAGCAAAATTTTGAGTCAAGTAGGATTGCTTTAACAATATTCGGTCGTTGCTATAAAATGAGATTGCACTACGTAATGCTTTTAAAGTAGGTACGTTTTTATCGATTTTTAATGGAACAGGTTCGGCTTTTAAATTTGAGCACAGATAGCTTTAAAAGTTATCTCATATTGAAAATTACTAAGTATGATTATTATTATTAATCTAAGTTGTTCAAACATAATTCAATTTTTGATATTTTCTTTATTTTTAGAAAAAAAATTGTTACAACAAAGTAAAATTAAGATTTTAGTTTTAAAAATTATTATCTTTCTAAACTAGATAATATTAATGTTAGGTTAACACAATGCAGTTTTAAATTGATATGTTATGAAACAACGATTTGTTTAGGAAAGGGAATGCTCGAACTATAGTGCATCATAAAATTTATCGGATATGTCTACAGCGAGGGTTGAGAACGCTACCTAAGTATTAAATCCTACTTCCATAATTTAGTCCCCGAGGTTTAAACACCTTCTTTAACGTACCTGACCTATTCTGCCATAATATTATTTTAGCGACTGATCAAAATTGATGATGAAATAATATAGTCAAAGTGATATTATTTAGACTGGCAATCATTACACTTGTACATTTTTGAGATTGATTGGTATTCAATGTGGGTTTTTTACTGGTCGAAATGAGTGGTTTATTAAACTACGAAATGCATAACTATACAAATGCGCCCCATATTTAAATCTACCCCACTTTTCCCTAAATAGTACATCTTAGCTTATCTAAGGTGTGCCAAATGTATAGACTATTTAGTCACGTCTTATTGTACTCATATTACTAAAAAAAATTTATTATTTTGTGATTTGCAAAAAAATATATTGTAAGTAATACTTAATTCAACGTTAAAACCAAACCAAAGAAGGATGATATCTACTCGTACTACATTTATTAATAAATCTATTTATTTCGATTATGCTATAACATATTTGTCCATAAGCTTCAGATTTTTATGCAGAGGTTCCAATTTAATGATCATTGTGCATCATAGTGATAGGGTTAAACTTCACTTGGAACTTTGAAATTATTGTATTAAATGTTGAAATTATTTTTATCAGATGTATCTACATTTTTATGTATATTTTAGTAAATTATATGTGGTGCAATTTTAGGCTATGTACTAAAATACAGGTATGGTTCAAAATATTGCCTACGGTTCTATGTATCTGTACGCAAATGGCAAATATATTTTAATTTATAGGTTTTCCACTGACCACCATAATACTGAATGATAGCAAAAAACTTAAAAATTTGTTATAGCTCACAAAACTAAAAACAAAAATTTGTTATTGAATGTTATCTCATTTAAAAAAGGAATACTTCCATATTTTTAAATATCCAACAACGGAAAAGAACTTTAAATTTAAAATCCGTTAGGTGTGGTATTATCTCAATAGAGCATGGTTAATTTTCAATATTTTAATAAATAGATTCACTTAAAATAAATATCATTTTATTTTGTCACATTTTTAAGTATTCTTGAATTGTCACGAAAACATTATCTGTCATCTGCATAAAGCAGTGGATGCGAAAAAATTAAATAAGTGATGAACTGAAGTGTCACATTCAAAACAGACTATTAATCTTGGAAATATTAAAATGAACTCAACTGTAAAAATAAAATTTGAAAGGTTTTTCTAAAATCGCTTAAAATATCAATATTATTAAATAGAGTATCTACACAGAAATTTATATCATGCTTGAGGGTTGGTTATTCTACAATCTACTAACAATTTTTTCTTATAAAACCATTAACCAAAATGTTATTTTTATTGTGGTAATTACTACGGAATTAAAATTTAAATGTTAACCAAGTATCGTAGTTATAATATAAAATCAAATTATTTTATTTTTCTGTACAAGAATAATATTATATTTTGCAAAATGCAATTGCTGATTTGCTGGATAATTTAAATTTTAATGCAGTACTATTAAAACTCGCAACTAAAAATTTTAGAAATTAAATTTTAAAGAATAGTGGAACTATATAAATTGTTAATTGCTAAAAAATTACCGTAATACCTACTGGGTAAGTACAAATGGAATTTTAAATTAATTTTCGTCAATTCAATACTTTCAATTCAAAGTCGTTTCCGAAGCATTCATCTAAACCACATTGGTCTTATCAACTGCAGAACCGTGTAATCAAATTCAATTCTAACTCTCAGCTAAAGATTCTTAGATGGGACCGATAATCTAAATTCCTTCTATTTAAAAGTACCTTATCTAAAGAAAGTCTAAAATACTTTTTTAATAAGTAGGGCATTTCAAGTGTACACACTTGCGAATGTAGAAGTCTAATTTCGGTAATTATATTTTTATTTAATCTTTTTATTTAAAGAAGAGTGTATAAAAAAAAGCTTTCCTAGCTTTTACTTGCACAACTATGTCTTCAAATATTTGAAATTGTAATAGAATTTGGCTATGAAAATTAACTAGGTAATTAATACTTATATTTTACTGCTTGTTATTAAGTGATATTAAAAAGGCAATTCGTTTAAAATTGGTCAATATTTAAACGCAATCAAAAGTAAATAAAACTAACTTTGAGAAAGCTCATTTAAAATTAATCAAAAATTAATTAAAGTCGCAAGTTAATCTCTAATTAAAAATTCTTTTAAAACTTTGGTAAAGCATCTATTGATTATCTTTCAATATACAAACTTAATTTATTATCTTACAAAATATTTTAAAAATTTGTTAAATTATCCACAAATTGTGATTATAATAAAATACTACAAGAAGTTAGGTCATACTTAAATCACGATTCGTTAAGAAAAATTTATTTTGTGTAATTAATTACACGAAAGAATGTTGTTTTTTTAATAAAATTTTGCACATAGAGTAATTTAATTATTTTTATAGACCTATAAATAAAGAGAAATGTTGTATTGGAAAATCGCTAAATAAAACATTGCAGTCGCGTCGATGAATAAAACTGTGTGGGACTCAAAAATAATAACATCTTGGTCGTTGCAAACTACTTTTTGTATTCCGTTAAGTTAGCTTGCAAAATGCGAAGTTTGTACACGCACAAGCTATCATTGCCAAAACAAAACATACAAGGGTGTCATGAAAATAGCTTTTATTACATCACGTATGTAAATGGAATGATGGGAGCGAGGGTAAACCACTTACGTATGAAAGAATCGACGTGAGGAATACAATTTTATCTCCACGCCTAACACAAAAGCTTTAAAATCAATTGAAGCAGTAGTATCTGAAAGATATCAAACTGTACACTTGGCATTTTATTCAACATTTCTTAATAATGAAAAAGGTAAAAGCTTTACTCTTCGTAAAATCTCTATAAAAAGAACATAAATTTAGAAATTCTTGCAATTAAATTTTTTAACCAAAGGTAAATATTTTCTTAAGGTAGACTTGTTTCATTACAGAAATAAAAGCTTTTAAATTTTAGGAAATCGGTTAGTAGGATTCGGCACTCTTGAAGCTGCTTGTTCACTCGAATCTCGAGCTGCTTTAAAGCACTTCTAAGTCGATGTAATCAAAAAATCAGATCGTAAATTTAGCTTCTTCTAAACCGTACTATTTAACTTTTGTTTTACACAGCAACTTGCGTTCTCTTAGAACAATTTCTGCAAATTCGAAATGCCCAAACCTAAGAATTTTTGATTTTATTTCGACATTGGGTTATTTATAAAAATGTAGACAGCAGCATGAATGATTTGCTGCTTTTAATTTATATATACGTACACAGAACAACAATTTGCAATCGCAACAAAATATTACGTTATATTACATAAATATTAGTTACGGTAACAAATAATTTTAGTTGAATTAATACTCAATTTGAGTGACTAACGTTTTATTTAATATTTTACTATTTTCTAATAGTTTAGTTAACATGGGAGAAATAGCAATATTTGCTGATTTTGCGTTTTTTACTATTCGTTAAATAATTATATGTTTTATATTAGTTAAATAAACCATGGTTCGTTAGCAAAAAGAGATTGCAGAGTATTAATATTATGTTTCTGTTTTTAAATGAGACAATCTTGTTTAAGTTTAAATAATTTTTTTGACTTTACTAAGTTCATCAATTTGTTACAGTAAATTTAAATAGGTATGATCTAAAACTTAAATAAAACATAGTGAAAGTCTGAAATTTAAAACAGATAGTATTTTGTTTAATATCAGTCAAATTGCAGAAATAATTTTATAGTAAACAGTTTAGTTTGTCTATTATGACCATGGATGACACCGAATGCTGCTAAAACTGGTTTAAATAAATTGTCTGAAACTGTATTTTTACTGAAACAATTACTATATTAATAAAGCTTTGGAGAAGATCATAAGTCTATTATAACCTGCAGAAAAAACTATTCTTGCATTAGCAACTTCAGTGTTCGTCGTATATTTTTGAAAAAGCTTAACGACACGCAGAAAAAGTTAGATTTGAAATCGCGAAGTTTTAATCAATAGATAAGTGGTTTAGGTAGTGTAACTCGATATTAATCATATCAAATTTTTAGCAATAAACCAAAAAATGTACAAACACTTTTTCGAAACTAAAATGTTTAAGTTATCACAATATATAAATACACCGTATGTATATTATCGCAAACGTTTTCACCATACTATGGCATCATCAGGCGATGAACTACAAAGAGAAACGAGAAAATTCTGTATTTATATAGTTTCGAAAAAGTGTTTGTGCATTTTTTGGTTTATTGCTAAAAATTTGATATGAGTGAAGTGTTAATTACTATGATCGATAATGATCAATTACCTAATTTGGTGTTTTCTGATAGCAAGTTTTCTGAGTAGAGCTATATGATTACTATACCATACCAAAATTTATCAAATTATTCATCAAGAACATTCTCAAATGACGCAAAATATATTTGGAAACAGATTCTGGACATTACATAGCTCACGCTATACAAAATTGATAGAGTTAAAATTGATCAGCTGAACAATTACTACTTTATTCGTCAGATTTAAATTTATTGGACTCTACGAAACATACTTCATTAGATCTTTAAAATATCACTTGTTTGAGAATTGCAGTTTTTAAGTCCTTAGTTCTTCAATCATGTGTTTGGCATTTTGCAAAAGACTTGGGCTTGCAATGAAAACCAGAAGCGCTGACATTCTAATTGAGTAAACACTATCAAAACTTTGAAATGTTTCTTTTATTACAAAAATAAATTAATAAAATAAATTGCAGGAATGATATCGGGTTGTTAGGACGATCGTAATCAAATTAAAAGTTTGTTAATCCAACATTTTAAAGAATTTATTTTTTTATTCTCAGGAGTAAAATAGAAAAACATAGAAGGTAACATTGGTAAGACTGTAAAACCAAAAAGGTTAATATTAATATAATACATAATATCGTGGGTATTCTGCAAAAATGCATTAAATCAATAATTACAGTTTTGACATAATTAAATTTGAAAGTTTGTTTTCCCTGAACATATTTATATATTTTTAACTTATGGCAGAAATTATTTTGGCTAGTTATATAAAATTGAGAAAAGGCTATTACCTGTATTGCCTGAACTTGGAAAAGTGGTAGAAGTGTTGGTGACACGGAAAATCAACGAGGTGGAAGATTTTTAAGAACACCGAGGAACTTCGGGTATTTGAGGTTAGGCAGCAATACAATTTTAAGGGTGGAAAAGTAGTAGTGCGAGCACTTCCAAGGGGTCGACTCGAGTGTTCGTACTGACGCTACCGAAATAAGAACAAAAACCTGTTAAAATTAAGTGCCAAATTAACAAGAATTTTTAAGCAGTAAGTTGGGTTGCCTAAGTATAAGTATAAATAATTATACGAGTATTTATAACTAAATTAATCAAAGGCAAATGAGCGGTGACAAACATAATAGACCAAGAGCCAATACTGTACCATCAATAAGGGAGTATATTAAGAGAAAAAGAGAGGAAACAAATATAAGTAGTGAAGAAGAAAAGATTTTTCAGCGAAGCAAACTAACAGTCAAATCCCCAATCAAAACAACCGAAGTAGAGAACCAGACGGAAGACATGGAGGAACTAAAAAAAATGATGGAAAATCTTGCAAAAACGGTAAAAGATGGTATTGAAGAAAGCAAAAAAGAAAGTAGAGAAATCAAGGAGAAGCTAAATGCAATGGAAACCTCCTGGAATAATCGAGTTCAAGAGTTGGAAAATACAATTGCAAAACTACAAGAAAAAACAGATAAACAAGAGGAAAAATTAACAGAATTTGAGAAACAATTGGAGCGGGAGGAAAAAGAAAAGAGAAGAGAAAACATAATTATTAAGAACCTGCCAATAACGGAAGAGGTAACCCGAGAAAATGTTGAAAAATTTTTGAAAGAAAAGATGCAAATACAGATTGAGGTTGTGGACACATTTAAAATAGGAAGGAATGTGGAAAAGCAAGTAATTGTGGCAAGATTGAAGGATTTCAACCAAAAAAGAGTGGTAATGGAAAATAAGCACAAACTTAAGGGTACAAGAACTTATATCGAAAGCGACCTGACCAATGCAGAAAAGAAAATACAAAACCAAATATGGGCAATAGCAAAGAAGGAAATGGAAAAGGGAGAAAGAGTTAAAGTGGGTTACCAAAGGATGATCAAGCAAGATGGATTGTATGTGTGGGATAACAAATACAATGACCTTAAGCGCGACACCAATAAAACTCAACGAGCAAAAAACTAATAAGGTTGCATGATGGAGCATCTGTACCTTCCCAGACATATGCTCCAATAATAAAGGCTGGGGAAGATAATCGAATAAGGCATGAAACGGAAAAAGATGAGATAATACAGAAAAAAAGAAAGAATAGAAATAAGAGAAAGGCAAATGGTAAAAAAGATGACATAATTAGAATTGCAACATGGAATGTACGAACACTGTTGAGACCGGGAAAAATGGAGGAAGTCGAGAATGAGTTAAAGAGATATAACATCGAAATAGCAGCGCTACAGGAAATCAGATGGAAGGGTCAAGGAGAGGTAACTGGCAAGGAATATACTGTTATACTCGGGGGAGAAAGATCAGGGAAGAGGCGGAGTGGGCTTTATGGTAAGAAATGATGAAAAAGACAGCATAATGCAGTTCCAACTAGTAAACGGAAGAATGGCATACTTGAGAATGAGAAAGAAATCCACAAATATGACAATAATCTGTGCTTATGCACCAACGGAAGATGCCAATGATATAGAAAAAGAAAAATTCTACGAAGAACTGGAAGAATTATGTGAGACAAGCGAAAAGAAAGATACATTGGTATTGATGGGAGATTTTAATGCAAAAGTTGGGAAAGAGGAGTATGTAAGCGATGTGGCGGGAAAGCATACGATACATAGCAAAACAAATGATAACGGAAACAGACTTTGCAACATGGCAGCAGCTTTAGATATCGATATTTGCAGTACCAGATATAAACACAAAAAGATTCACAAAATGACCTGGGTCTGGCCCGGAGGAGAACAAGATGAAGGGAACCAAATAGACCATGTTTTAATTACAAGGAAACGAAAATCATTGATTAATGATGTAAGATCATATAGAGGAGCGACTGCTGAAACGGATCATTATTTGGTAGTGACAAAAATAAAAATGAAGAAAGCGATAAACAACATAAAGAACAAAAGTAAACTTTTTGCAACGGAAAAACTAAGAGATGCCAAAATAAGAGAAAATTACGAAAATACGATCCAAATATATTTAAAAAACAGTAAAAAATGTAGATGAAGAATTTGAGAATATCACGGAATGTATAACAACAGCAGCAAAGAAAGTGATAGGATATAGACAAGTACAGAGAGATAAGAGTTGGTTTGACGAGGATTGTGAGAAGATGGAGAAAGAGAAGAGAGAAGCAAGATTGGCATACCTTAACACAAATGAAGAAAAAGATAGAGAGAATTACAAAAGAAAAAGAAGTGAAGCATACAAATTATACAATAAGAAAAGAAATAAATGGGTGGAAGCCATAATGGAAGATACAGAGAAGAATAACAGACAAAATAATAGTAAGGTGTTCTATGAAAAACTGAAGAAGCAGAAAGCAGGACACAGAATCAAGACGAGAGGAATGAGAGATAAGCAAAATAAAATAGTAGACGACACAGAAAAAATAAAACAGATATGGATGACATACTTTCAAGAACTACTGAATAGCGTACCAGAGGAAGAACAAGAATCAATAATAAGTGAAGAACAACAAATAGACGAACCAACATATGAAGAAGTAGCGGAGACAATTAAGAACATGAAAAATGGAAAGTCCCCTGGCAAAGACAGTATTACAGCAGAATTGCTAAAATATGGCGGAGAATTATTATATCGAAGGGTCTATGAACTTGTAAAACAAATATGGACAGAAGAAGTAATGCTACAAAAATGGAGAGAAGGAATAATTGTCACAATAAAGAAAAAAGGAGACGCGGACAGGTGCGAGAATTACAGAGGAATTACACTGTTGAATGTAACATACAAGGTGCTGTCAACGATATTAAACAAAAAACTAATACTTGCGATGAAAAATAAAATAGGAGATTACCAGTGCGGTTTTGTCGAAGGTAAATCGACGGTAGATGCGATATATGTAATGAGACAGATTATGGAGAGAAGCCGGGAATATAATATAAGCATGTATATGATTTTTATCGATTTTAGACAAGCTTTTGATAAGGTTAAGAGAGGTAAGCTGATGGAAACAATGCAAGAAATGGAAATACCCGGCAAGCTAATAAGACTTACACGCATGACATTAAAAGAAACAGCAGCTTGTGTTAGAACCTCAAGTGGAGAGACTGAAGATTTCTTGATAAATTGTGGAGTGAGACAGGGAGATGCTATGTCGGCAACCCTGTTCAACATACTTCTAGAAAAGATCATGAGGAGGATACAAGTAAACGGCACAATAATCAACAAGGAAGCACAGTTGATAGCATATGCGGACGATGTGGTTATTGTATCAAGATCGAAAGGTGAATTAACAAGAAGAACTCAAGAAAGAAGAGAAACATCGAAGCAAATGGGTTTGGAAATAAATGAACAGAAAACAAAATATATGAGATGTCAACGAGGAGAAATACAAGACCTAGGTGAACTAAAAATTGGAGACCACACATATGAGGAGGTAAACGACTTCGTATACCTGGGAACACAATTAAATAATAGAAACAAAAGAGAACAAGAATTAGAAAGAAGATTGCAGCAAGCAAATAGGGTCTACTACACGAACAAAATCTTTCTGAACGATAAGAAGCTATCAAAGAAAACAAAGATCAGGATATATAAGGCAATAATTAGACCGGTGGCTACGTACGCGACAGAAGCGATGTGCTATAGTAGAAGAGAGGAAGAAAAGATGAGGGTTTTTGAAAGAAAGATAATGCGTAAAATACTGGGACCAATAAAAATTGCTGAACAAGAAACCAGACCCATGATGAATCATGAGATACTGAGAGCAGTTGGAAGTGAAGACATTGTCAAGGTAATCAAATCGCATAGATTGCAATGGTTTGGTCACATCATGCGGAAGAAGGAGAATGATGTGATAAGGCAGATCACGGAGTGGAAACCGATGCAGGAGCGCAGGAGAGGACGACCGGACTTAAGATGGTATGACCAAGTATTAAGGGATCTGCAAAATATGGGGGTCGTGAACTGGAGAGAGAAGGTGAAGGATCGGACTTTTAGGAAGACAATAACAATGAACGCAAGAACAAGTGTAAAGTTGTATATATATAGATGTAAAATGTAAAGTTAATGAGGATTAATCCACCTCAACAAACGGATTTGTTTAAGTCCAAAATGGACAGTCATATTCCTTTCGGGAATGTAAGACTATATATTGTATTGTATTGTTATATAAAATATGATTTTATGCCATTTTGCAGTCTATACAATGTTCACCAAGCAAAAGCGGAGCATGATTAACTGAACAAAAAACAACAAAATAATTTTGACTTAATGCATTTTCGCAGAATACCCACAATATTGTCGTGTTTCGAAAACCATAACAACATTAATTTCATTTATTTTGTAAATTATTTTAAAGTTTAAATTTATTTTAGTATTTATTTATTTATAATATTGTATATAAAAATGTTAGTTAAATATTTGCTATGTAAACAAGGTTGGGAGAACGAAAAGTAAAATATAAAGAGTGAGGCTTGAATAGACAAACTTGGGCTGACGCCTTCACGTCGAGTAGACTAGCAGACGAACATTATTTCCGCAATAAGAATTTAAAATTGTTAATTGTTTGAAAATTAATAAAATAACTTAAGTTGAGTTGATGTTTTTGTTTAAATTAATTGTGGTTAAGTGCAAATTGTTAAATAAACAAGAAAGAGTTGAATAATTTGTGATAATTTAATCGATGCGTAAAAATTAAGTCGTAGCAAAATTTGTTAGACCAGCTGCAATACTACACGTGGAGCGCGCACCTAAAAGTTACAAGTAAAATACCACATGAAAAGTAACAAATTTGAGCATTTTAATTTACGATTTAAAAAATAATTTGAAGAGCTCATAATTAAATAAAATAATCTGTGTTACCTTAGCAAATTTCACAAGAGGGTGAAAATGCATAAATTTGTCAAGTTGGGTTCATAGCAATATATAACTTGATTAAATATATTAAAGAACAGAAATCCAGAGCATTTTACAAAGATATCACTTCAATTAACTGACTCCATAATATATTTTTAATAATTTTGTTCACTAAATAAGGTACCTAAGTATTTCGACCAACTCTAATGCCTCCTGGGGCGAAAAGATAAGTATTTACATATTTAGAGTGTAACATAGCGCTTGGTTTATCACTCACCAATGCAAGACATCAATATAGTAAACGAAAGCATATCAAGGACCACCGACTATTTGCAACTTTATTATATTATGTAGATTCTTTTATTAGTGAGACCTGTTTAGTTTTAATTTCAATTTGAAATCATTTTGATACTTCACAAAAATAATTGATTTAAAACTGTTTTCTATTATATAGTATTACAATAATTAAATTAAATGAATTGTGTTTATTAGATAAAAATAGAAAACACGAAGTAAAATGATACCTGAATAAATGGGATGTTAGCATCATTAATTCTTCGTAATGATATCTTTGATCTTCACTACACCGTCCCGTCGTTTGTCGAATACTCCCTTACTTGTTTCTTTGGGGGTTGAACGTCGGTATTACTCCACTACTCTTAAAAAGGGTGTGTGTGTGTGTGTGTAAGATACTCTCTGCTATCTTTCCTACACCCTACAACTATTATAACGTTTACTAATTTGTCATATATGATATAGCATAGTGTTTCTCCAAACCAGGTCACTGAAGCGATCAAACAAATACTGTTACCAAATTCTTTTTAAATTTTCCGAAAATTCTACCTCTCCTAGATTTTAAATTTATTTATAAAATCTGGACTTTTCTCTAAAGTAACAATTCTAAATTACAAAAAATTCATCAGAAGTAGCTATTAGATTAATTAAGAGCAGTTTTACTTTATATAATATTTCGATATTATGCACAATAAATTTCATTCTACAATTATGTCGAAATTCACTCACTCTAGGGGTGATGCAAATGTTGTTAGGATTTCATAGAATTTTGTAAATCAGCCAGGCCAGTGTATATAACTAACTTTTTTATTAAAAGAGTACATAAAATAAACCGACATGAATGGTAAAAGAACAAACAAAATAAAAATGTGTGAGTTGATAGTTATGTGCATGAAGCGTCACTGTCGACGGTCACTAATCGAATGTTCCCACGTGCATACATCGCGAATCTCCACTTACACTGGCAGCATACATAACAAACTTATAAAATTGAAATATTGGACTACACTGAAAAAAAAACGTTAAGAAGTGTAAAAATAAATAATTAGATATTTATACACTTCATACAATTTAAACATGGAATGCAGAAAATTCTACCCCCGTAGAATTGATAAAATTTTGTTATCCCTACATGGGTGCCTCCATAATGTGCTCAATTCTAGAAAATTTCGTACAGATATTAAGTTATAATGGTAATCATGATTAGTGCATTTATATGTAAAATTAGCATTTGAGTACCGACATAAGTTTATTCTTTGTTATTTTATATCGCAATTTTTTTGATTTTATGACCTTATGTTTCAATTTGAATTTTATAATAATAGTCATTGTCCTATCTTACTCAAGTTAGTAATATGAAATATTTTAAACTATCTCGCCTAGACATTATATTATATAAGGTATATTATATCTATTCTATAAGGTAGAGTCGTCGTCACAAAATTTTAGACTCGTTATAATTTTAAACCATACAAACTAAATCTAAATGACATGAGATGTAATTTCTATCTTTGTTACACATATCGTTTGTATTTGTCAATGCAAATGATTGGTTGTTTGTGCTACATTCAGTTTATCACATTCATCTTATGAAGAGGTATAAAGTTCCGCGACAACCACTAATGAATTTCCCATCCAATTTCCCTGAATGGCTATTTTTAATAAAAAATTAAAGTTAATAATAATAATAATAATAATAACTTTATTTGGTACAAAAAATACCACTATTTACATCACAAAACAAAAGTAATACTCTAATAAATTTAAGAAACACAATATTCAAGCAACTCATAAAAACATATACAAAACCCAAGAAACGCATACAATTTTTGCAACACAGCATTCCTATACAAACTCTAAACCAACATATTTTTTTATATTCCTCTTAAAGGACACCAACTCAGTCTCTAATTTGAGACTTAATGGTAAACTGTTGAATAATCTCAAACCACTATACATAAGCATACTTTGTGCTCGACTATTTCTAAAAAAATCCAAACGAAAGTCATGTGCATTACGCACCGCATATCCATGAGAATCTGCAACAAAAGAGATGCTATTGCACAAATATTTAGGTAGCATTTTATTCCTTAATTTGAATACGAAAGTCAAAACATTTATAATTATTCTCTGGTATACACTGTGCCACTGCAACGTCTCAAGCAAGACAAACCTCGATACAAATCTATTAACTCTCAATACAACCCTCATTCCCCTATTTTGGAGCTTCTGTAATCTGTCCAACATGCCACTGTTACCCATAAAAAGAACAGAAGAACAATATTCAAAATGAGGCTTCACCACAGTATTATAAATTTTTATAGCACTCATAATCGAGACATTCTTTCTAATTTTGGAAAAAAAATACAATTTTTTTGCTATCTTTTTACAAATGGTATCAAAATGTGCTTTAAAATTTAGTTGTTCGTCTATTACAATACCCAAGTATTTAATTTGACTAACTCTCTCAATTAAAAAACCCTCCATTATAACATCATGACTTCTACAGCCCTTACTATTTAAAACCATACATTTGGTTTTATTCACATTAAGACAAAGTCTATTCATTTGAAACCAATGACACAATTTTTCCAGCTCCTGATTAACAATTGTTATACACAAATCAACATTATCCCCTACTACATAAACCAAACCATCATCTGCAAATAAAAGTGATTTTGCCACATCAAATACCTTACTCATGTCATTAATGTATAACAAGAACAGCAAAACACCAAGAATAGTTCCTTGAGGAACTCCTAAGAAAACATCCATTGCCTCAGATAAAATATCTTCAACTTTTGTTCTCTGCTTCCTGCCACTCAAATAGGACTCGAACCAACGCCATTCTTTTCCTCGAATTCCATATTTTAACAGCTTTTGCAACAATATACTTCTGTCCACAGTTTCAAATGCTCTACGGAGGTCCAAAAAAACCGCTACAATTACTTTATTATCGTGAAAAGCAACTTTCCACTCATTAATAGCAAATGAAATCAATGACTCACAACTGTGACCCTTCCTAAAGCCCGACTGACACTCATAAATTATATTATTATTGTCTAGGTAGTCAATTAACTGATCGTTTCTAAAATTTTTGACTGAACCGAAATCATATTAATTGGGCGAAAATCTTCACACCTACTCGAATTTTTTATTTTACCTATAGGCACCACTATTGATTCTTTCCATGAATCAGGAAAAACTCGAGACTCCAGCGATGCATTAACAATAGAGAACAAATTTTCACCAATCAGATCAAATATATCTTGAAGCATATCAGCACTAGCAAAATTCACATCTTTCTTATTATTCATTAGTTTTACTACATGCTTAAGTTCATCCATAATAAGTTGTTCATTTTATTTCATAAATGTAGTTATAGAGTTTCCTTATAATTTATATATGGAAATGTAGATAATTTTATTGCGAACACGATGGTATTTGGTTGACATTACAAAAACTCGCAAAACTTAAGATTTGAAGTTGAAAATTATAGCAGACAGTAGGGTGCAACAGAAGAAAAAGTTTTACGCACAATATTTCTTAATTTCAAGTGACTCAATGCTACCGAATCTTGCTGCGTAAAATAAAAACCCGAATCTTGTGGATGGTACATGGATGGCCACTTAAAACCAATAGGGTTTCTTGGAGATCTAACGCCTTTAGAAGTCAAACACATCTTACTGGTTACAAACAGGAAAGAGAATGAGGAAGATCGTTCATCAACCCACCCTACTCGATGCTATAATTTTTAACTTCAAGTCTTATAAACCCTAAGTTTTGCAAGTTTTTGTCAACCAAATACCATCGCGTTCGCAATAAAATTATTGTAACGAAAATTAAAACGTTTATTTAATTTCTAAAGGGCTAATACAAATATTTACAGATACGGTTAATAACAATTACTAAACTAAGATTAACACTAACACTAATTACACTACAATTTATGTAACACTAAGTCCGGATTTATTTAAACACTCTGTATACTGTTTATCACTTCACTATTTATTATGTTCACTGTTCATTAATGTACGTTCGAACTGAAATTGATTCGTCACTAGAAATCGCACTTAAATGCAGCCTTCCAGAAAATTCGATAACCATCCAGGAATTTCTATTCCTTCTGTGCGTTTTCTAGATCGTATAATTCAATGATATTTGAATGACTAATGCTGTTATCATGCATGACTCATCATATATGACGTCATACATTAGTCATCAAATATAATTAGACGTTCTTTCGTAACATTATCTACATTTCTATATATAAATTATAAGAAAACTCTGTAACTACATTTATGAAATAAAATTAATAACTTCAATTATTTAATAAAAATAGCCATGCAGGAAAATTGGATGGCAACCAAATCAAGTTTTGTTTATTAATACATTATAATATAAAATTTTTAATTTCATTAAGAAACTCGATAGGTGAAAGTCGTTCTTATTCGAGATCTTGTACTATTACTACATATAAGTTTACTACTACATATTACTTCTTACTACATACAGGCGCGGACTGACCAGGAGTGCTGGGTGCCACAGCACTACGAGCCCCTTGGTGTAAGCTGGGTCCGCGCCCCTCGGAGTAAGCTAGACCCGGGCCCTCTCAATCCAAAAAATTAAAAAATTGATATTTATCGAGTTAGATAGAACAGAGTCTGGATATAAGAATAAGAACCAGCAAGTGTGGCGTAATGTATGCAAAGACCGTCTTGTGAGCGGGAAACCGCGGTTCCAGTTCTGGTCGCGCCGAATGCACATGCATTGTATTTCTGATTAATTTCTGTAAAAAGGTTTATCCGTAAATAAATCATATTATCATATAAATCATATTATTATTATGATTTCCATAAAAACGGAGGATTAGTTATTATTATTATTATGTCCTTGGCATGAGCAGAATCTGCTCTAGGCCGCTAGGTCTTTGTTTTCTTTGCAGTTTGAAGTTTTATTTTAATTGTTAGTTATTAATTATTATTACGGTTAACATCGAGTTCACCGTTCAGACTACTTTATCGCTTGTTTTTACTGAATCACTGTTTGTTTGTGTAATAGACTAATTACTAGTGTTTGCGGTCTGTTTTCTTTGTTTTTTTTTATTATTTTTACTCAAGTGAATTGTGAAAGAAAATTTTCTAAACTAAAAATAATCAAAAACCGATTACAATCATCGATAAGCAACGAATTATTAGAATCACTAATTATGATATCCACAGAATCGGATTTAATACCTTCGGTTGACGTCGTAACAGATCAATTCGGCAGAAGTTCACAACAGCTCAAAAAAAAGCTGTTTATGTAGGGGTAAGTGTTTTCAAATTTGTCATTGCAGTGGGCCCCTACAAATATTAGCACCTCTGACAAAATACTGCCAGTCCGCCCTTGACTACATATTGAAGATGAATAAATCTCTAAAATTTGCTTAATTCTAAAATTACTCTTAGCTGGGTGTACATCCATTATTTTAGCTATGAGCTCTTGTAGTTGAAGTTTATAAAATTGTAAATTAAAATGCTCTTGTTTGTTACCTTTCATGTGGTATTGGACTTTTGCTTCAAGTGCGCGTCAGCTTCGCATATGGTATTCCAGCTGGCATCTAGTCAATTAAATTTGTTGCGATGTAATTTTAATGCATCGACTAAATTATCACAATTTCTTCCAATTTTTATGTTCTCAACACCCACTTCACCACAATTAAAACAAACAAAACAAATTTCATTTTAAATAAACTTACTTTTGTTTTATTAACAATCAAAATTAAATTATTATTGCGGGAAGGATGTTCGTCCGCCCGTCTATTTGACGTGAAGGCATAGTATAAGTAGTTTAAGACAGTAGAGACACTCGCATCTTTTTTCGGTTCCAAATTTTCATGCGCATGTCAAAGTCTAGGATAAGTACATGAGTTAACAGATGTCGCGGCTATTTTACAACTTACTACACTATTGCCAGATCTATTAAAACTCACTAGATTTGTTGGATTGAAAGCAAATTTTGCTGATATAAAAAAAATTTATAAATTCAATAATAAAATTACTTTAACAGAATTGTAATAGCAGGCACCTACAAGTAAGATAATGCATTACTGGGTTTTTTTTCTAATTTTTCTTTGAAGTTTGAAAATTGAATGAAATTCTGATGCAATATCTAATTGAATTACTTATTTGCGAACTTGGCAACATAGCACTTATATTTGACGTTCTTTCGAACTTGTTAACAAGCGGTAACGATTGTTATAAAATTGAGCTCTGAATATTTTAAGTGAATTTTTGAACATTTTGTGTTTTATTAAGTTACATTAACTTAGGAAGTCATGAGTAATAATGCTTGTGCAGTAAGTTTTTGTAAAAACCGATCTGGAATGGGTGTTGTGCTGCATAAATTTCCGAAAAATAGCGCGAAATGTAAGCAGTGGGTAGAATTTTGAGACAATAATTTATTGTTGAAAAAAGTGGACTTGCATAATTCCCATCATAGAGTGTGTGCTGTACACTTTGAAGCTAACTTATATAAAACTGCAAAACGGAGGAATCTTTACGATTAATTGTACAAATGGGTCTCAAAAACTTCTTTAAAATTAAAATAAAATATATTTTTTTTCTATAGTAACAAAATCATAAAGCTGATCTTTCTTAAATATACAGAAACAATACAAATCTGTTATGATGGCAGAGATAAATCTATATTCTAGAAAATTAAAAAAATATTTATTGAACATTACAACGAATTATATATTTAAAGATATAATTATATCTTTAAAGATATAACAAAAAACATCAAATTTTAATTTAGCTCATTCTTCCCGCATATACCCCTCAAATTATTGTTTTTAAAAATAATGATGGAATGTCAAAATAATTACATTTCAAGCGGTTTATTTCAAATTTAAATCAATTTTGCAGTGCCATCTAGCATATTACAGATAAACTTATCCCAGACTTAAAAATCTGGAACACGAACATTAAAGACGCCGATACGGAATGTCCCTACTGTCTAAACTACTTATACTGTGGTGAAGGCCTCAGCCCAAGTCTTCTACAACCTTCAAGCCCCACTCACATTTCTAGTTTTATTTTCTCCCCACCTTATTTACATAACAAAATTTTAACTATTTTATACAATATGATACAAATACTGTCAGAAAATCGGACCCACGATTTCAAAAATTTCATCTACACTATAGGAAAGAGAACAATTTTCTGAGTATATTAACACAAAAATTTTTTAGGATTATGCAATAGTTGTCGAAATAACGGCATTTTAAAATTGCGAAAAGCAGGGAGATGTAATATGATACATCCCGATGTGTGACGGTAAGTCGCACGTTGATTTCCTTGCTCTTTATTTTGATGACGGTACGTGTATGTGCTTTGATATACTCTTAATGTTATTGTCAGTCGCGGTCGACACCCGAACGAGTTCTATGGCTTCGAGTTCCCTTCTTGGCGAGTTCTGCCATTCTTCAGCGATATTTTTAAATTGTTATGCGTAAGGTGAAAAAATAAAACAGGCATGGAGGGCGCCGAAATTTTTGTTCTAGTATGCTTAGAAAAGTATCCACTTTCTTAGTGTGTAGATGAAATTTTGAAAATTGTAGGTCCGATTTTCTGACAGATCCTGTTATTTCTAGTACTTTTTATAACAAGTTATTTAATTAGAAAATAAATCATTGTTTAATGTACTTACAATTTATTATCTTTTGAATTTAAAAATGTAAAAAAATTGAATATTTTTATTCGTAGTTGATTGAATCCCAGAGGCTTGCACTACAAGTGCGAACAACATTTGAAAATTTCCGAAAAGCTATATTTTCATCAAAATCACTCAAGAAGCCGTTCGCGCTTGTAGACTGTATTACAATATTAAATTTAAAATTGTTTTCATCAACGTTGTCAGACATACAATATCCAATTGGAACACTATAATGCGAATAAATGTCCAGTTGATATTAATACGTGCCCGTATACGATTTATCCTGGAATAAAATTCACATTAATGTTAACTAGCTCGCCTTTATTATGACGAATATGAAAAAAATAAAATACAATACATTGAAAGACTGTGTAATATAACATACAAAGAAAAATTGCTTTTAACTGAAATAATTTCAATATCTTATATAAATTCTGAAATGTCACTGTGATAAATTCTTCACTGTCTCGAAAGAAGAAATAACTATAAAGAGAGAAACTACCACACATAAGCTCATACAAAACATTACATTTATTTGATGTACGTTGCTTCAGTCACTCAAAAGTATAACTGAACAAACACAATTATACGGGTACGCTGGTCATTTCATCATGTATTACCCGATTATAAGGGTAGGTAGAAGTGATCCTATTACTCGGGTCTTTGCCGACTGTAGCTTTACTTGCGATTAAGAATATCTTCAATTCTAGCTTTTCCTTTGTGTGCTATATCAAGTTAGAAAACATAAAAGCGCGTTCTTCGGAAATTGAAATATTTAAAGATATTTTATGTCGAAATGTTTAGAAAATGATTTAAAGGCAAATGTAGTGCAATGTTGATTTCTAAATTGCCGAATATTTTGAAAATGTAATATACGTCTCTTCAAAAGAGCTTACGACCCCTTGCCATTAGTAACCTGTCGAGTTTATTCGCTGGCCGGCTAACTTAATCTCATACATTTATATTCTAATTTATTTATGTCGCCTGCGAACAATAGCAAACCCGAGAAAAGTCTACCATCACAATACGCAGCTTTGTAAACCACAGGCTTGACCTCAAAGCACCCTAATTTATCTGCAAAGTGTGTGCACTTATCTCACATCTGTATTCAAAATGTAACTTGAGGTAAGAAAAAGCTTAAAAACCCAATTTCACTAAACAATTTATTAATTATTTTAGACTTATATAATATTTATCTACTTTAGTTTGATTTTAGTTTTAGTCATATGTTTCAAAATAATTAGTCAATGTAGAGGCTACAAGTACGTTCAAAGATAAAAAAAATAATTAAAACTTACACAATACCTAATTCATTATAAAATAATAATTGGAGTGTCGGTCCCTTATTGTTTAAAACTGATGGTAAAATATGATATAACACGATTTTCTAGAAACTTCATTTTAATTCCAGGTATTGTCTACAAATTTTTCATTGTTTTCAAATGTCGTCGAAAAATTGCCATCAAATACTACACCGCTAAAATGTTTATTAAAAAAATGTTAATCAACAGTCTACAAAATACATACCTGGTAGTATTTCAAATTTGTGCTTTTAGTGTTTTGAAATTGTACTACTCTAAAAGGTTTACAAGAAAATTTTTAATTATGCATACACTATGACTGAAAATAATTAAATAAATTATTTATTTGCATATAAAAAATGTTTAATTCTTTTATGGGTCACGAAAGCAAAGTATTTTTGTAAAGTTATAACAATAACTATATTAATAATAGTTTTGTATAACATTTAACTAAAACTAAATAGAACGTCAAAATTTTTACAATGAAGTAAAGAATACATACAATAAAAATTATTATTTAAAATTAAATAAATTATAAAAATTATTTAAAAAACATTTAAAATTGTATCATTTTATCGTTCTGTTTAGATTTCGCACGATCTAAATACTAGAAATGTATTTTTAATTAATTTTATATTTTAATATTGTAAATATATTGTCGTGTATTTTTTTACAATTTTGGGATTTGTAATGTGAAACTTCCTTTTTTAATATTTATGAATTTGTTTTGGAATTAAAAGATTTTGTTTTAAAACGGTTGACAGTGAGGGCCAAGATGGCGAGTAGAGAATGTTTAATTTTGATTTAGTGAGATTGAAGCCATATATTTTTGATAAGTTGTTTTTTTTTAAGTATAAAATAAATAAATAAATTTTGAATGAGTGGTGTAATTGAGTAGTGAGATTAAATTTCAAAAATTTTTGGTAGGAAGAAAGTTGCAAGATAGAAAAAAGTGTCTCATGTCATTGTAAGTAAGGGGTAGTTACAATTTGTTTGGAAAGAAAAAATTAACAAATTAATAGAAGACCCCTATATTGTCATGTTTCAAAAGTGATTCGGACCCACCCTATACATTTTGGTGAAAATTAATTTTCTATTTAAATTATGTTTAATTTTATTGAATTGGTGAGATTGAGAAATTTGTTAGGTGGGGTCCGATGACAGGGATTTCAAGGTCTTTCGCCGATAGTGACGGCACGAGCCTGGTGTGCGATTTTGGCTCGAGGCAATTATTTTTGAGTTTTGATATAAATTTGAATTTGTGAGTAATATTTTGATTTGATTTAAATAAAGTGATTTGATGCGAATGCATTATTGCGCCTTTTTTTTGGATGATATAATTTTTGAAATTTGGAGTTTGGATAAAATTTTTATTGAGTGGCTACTGAGCGATAATAGTTTCGATCTGGTTGATGGATTTACAGAACGAGTATTTCGAGTAAGACATTCGATTTGTGTTTAAAATTGGAAATTAAAATTATTTGTAACTGCGAGCGTGTGGCCAGATAGATAAGCAGGCGATTTGGATAACGGTAAAACCAAAACTTCGATCCCTTGAAGAAAGTTTTGCATTGAAATCAAATTAGATTGATTTTAATAATTTTGAAAAACAAATTTAATTTGAAAAAAGTAAACAAAATACAGCCCGGGTGAAATACACGTCAATATATTACAATATATATTATATGTATAAATAACTTTGATATCAAATTATAAGCAAGATTAAAATAAAATCAAAAATTTTAAAACTGAAGTTCAACTTCAGTTTTAAAACTGAAAGTTTATTAAACGTACTTTTTATTATATACTCGTAGTTTATAGATCTAAATTTAATTCATTTTCTAAGTTTTTAAGTTATAAAATAAGCTAGAATATTATAATAAATTATGAAATACGTAGCTTGCAATCACTATGTAATCCTTCACACTTCCTTTTACCATGTAAAATGTACCAATGAAAATTAATTGTAAATTTGAAAATATCTGATAAAAATCTAATAATAATTACATAATATAAAACTTTTATCTAACGTTAGTACAAATACCAAATAACCAGAAACGGTAGTTTTTTAAAATTTGTTTTAAATGTTTTAATAGTAAAATCGTTAAAAGCAGCTGCTGCTGCGAATATGACAAATACAGAACCACAATAAAACGAAGAAATAACCCGGTATAATTCGTAAAGCATATTTTATAGAAATATAAAATTTATTCAATACCCTTGACTTGATATCAATCACTTTAATATTTTTAGATTTTTGTAGATGTTTGAAACTACAAGGGCTACATCTCTTGTGAAAGGTGGAAATACGAAGCAACGTAGTGATTTCATACTCCAAATCTGAATAAAAACCTATAAATTAAAAGATACAGTTATCTTGAAACTTATTATAAAAAATGAAATATTATGTTTTCAAAAATGGTATTTTAAAGATGTCAACTTAAATTCTAAGTTTTCTCTTTATTTCTAAAAGCACATAGCTATAGTTTAGCATTTACTTCGTAGATGTCGCCATTAGTTCTAAAACTTGACAAAACACAATAAAGTAGTAAATTATTATCTTTTAACCCGGGAAAAGTCGCTAGGTTAACTTTCACACCTTTGCATTGGTCGCACGTGAGATTTTTTCTCACTGCTCATTATTAGATCATTTTTAATAGCTCATAAATCCAAAATAGCAGGAGTAGTAATCTCACGATTTTGTTACGTTTTTAAAAACTCAAAATGTGTATTTTACGCATTTACTGGCCATTTATCACCTTAAAACTTTATAATTTGTAAACTATGTAAACTTTTGCAGTTAAAGAAATAAAATTTTGTGAGAAAAAATCTCATATAGCGACCACTCCCGGATTAAAGACAGGAAAATTTAAAATTTTAATATGGTTAATTAATTTTTTAACCAGCTGAGAAATTCTAAGACTGAATGTATTTTTTCTTAAATATATCACCTACTGCAGTGGTGGAAATAGCGCTTTTCAATATACATTTTCGTTACAAAATGACCTACCTATATTACTTTATGAGAATTTGTTTTGAAATTAATGTACTGGTGTTGAAAATGGTCAGAATCATTCTTGACATTCCCGTAAGCCTTAAATATTTAAATAATTTTAGACGTTCGTTTAACCTAAAATCTTAAAGAATTTTGTCACATTCGATTTAGCCATTATAAAGTTTAGCGTTGTATTAGAGTCAAGTAATTAATTAAAAATCTGGCAAAATAACACATAGATCCTGTTTAAAATATGAATGAAGTTAGTTCTGCAAATATAAATAAAAACTTTTTTTTTAATTTCATAACATCATGATATTTTAAATATCGTTCTGCCAGACCTTGTATACAAATAAATTGCTTTTATAATTTGTAAATGATTTTTGTTATGTTTTAAATTTAGATTTAATATTAAATAACGAGTGATAACTACAGAAATGCAATTAAATACACTAAGTACACTATACTACATAGTATACTACATTAGAATAATCGAACTATTAATTAACTTTTAATGTTACGTACTCTCAAAATTCAAGACGATAACGTAGAATTTAATTGTAATTATTTTATAAAAAAGTTATTATAATCTATAAGAAATATTTTAGCATTATATAATTATTTTGTCTCGTCAAGTGGCGAAGATGATGTCGGAAAATTGAGGCGGAACTTCAAATTTTGAGTTTGCAAGAAAAATAATTACTAAGCTCTCATTAAATTCTATTTTCTTACAAACGTTACGAAACTAAACTTAGAAACGTTACTTTGGAAACTAATTTTATTTATTATAAATATTTATAACACAATTGTTTAAATTACAAAGTTGAACATTTGCTGAAGATAAAACAGAATTTCGTCTTACGTCGATGACTTGAATATTTGAAGAAAGTGAAGACTATGCTTCCGAAGAAGAAAATAAATTTATATTGTCGTTTTCGATCATTTTTGGTTTCTTAGAAACAACTCCATTTTCACCTAAAATTTTCTTTGCAATAGTTTTTTTATTTTCAACAAAATTTTCGACGTATCCTTCAGCGACGGAACTCGAACGTCAACCGCCATGTCTTTTAAGCATAGACATGTTTGCTCCCGCATCGGCTAATAAAAAAGCAGAACTCCGTCGAAAACAATGCCCAGTATATTTATGAAAATTCGGAAGGCCAAGAAAATTAGCAATTTTTTTGGTATAGCACCAATAGTATTTATACCTACAGGTTAGACACTTTGAATTTCTGTATGTAATAAAAACCGTTGATGATCAGTATGAGATGAACGTAGGTTTACATATTTTTGAAAAAGTTCCAAAAAGTTAATTCCATCAACATCTCCTTTGGTTACTGTGAATAATCTTGAAATTTTTGTTTTCGTATTTGGAATATTAACTGTTATAAAAGTAGACGTATTAATAATATCCTCGACACGCATAAATGTAAGTTTCTCCTTCGGACAGGCTCCAGACAAAGCAACAATTAAAATTACCTAAAGCATAAACAATATGTTAGTAATGTGATAGAAATAGTTTAAACAATTGTTTTGTCTTAATCATTAAATAGCTTACATCGCCTGCTTCTTTCATGAATCTTTCTAAATCATTCTTCGAAAATATTCTAGATTTTTTGGGTCTGTAACCTTCTGCATTTCTTTTTAAGAATGCGATTAAATTTGTATATTTACTAATATCGATATTTTTCTTGATGTAAATTGTTGTTTGAAGGATGAAGTAATTACTCCATAAAGTAGATGATTTATAAATTAAAGATATTTCAGTAAAATAGATTAATACTATTTTTTCTACTGCAGTCCGTACTTTTTTCTGATCAAATCATTTCTCGAATTTTTTATAGATTATTTCATAGAGTGATCTGGATTTATTTGGAATTAAAGCAAAAATTGCGGCCTAGATATCAGAAGGTATCTCTGAATCGCGCAAAACTGTGCAAAATTTTAAAATTTCTTGAACAAAAGCAATAACACAAAAGTAATACGAAATTCATAATTGTTTTGTTTGTAAACAACTAATCCAGCAATTACTTAACAACCATTTATTTTGCCTACTATATAATTCTAAATAAAATTAAAAAGTAATTCTGCCCTTTAAGAAATTAATGAAATATATCAGAAACGTCACTTTCGAAATAACTATTTTTGTAATTTTTTACGTTTGTAGGAAAAATATTGTATACAACTCGATTTGAATTGTGTGTTTTACACACTTGGCGTGTTCTCCAACTCGCTTTCGCCTCGTTGGACAAATTCCACGCAGCATGCGTAAAACTACCATTTCGAAACTCGGTATATAAATAGCTATTATTTTATTAAAATGTTTCTCACAAATAGTTATACATAATTATATAAATTTTATATTATAGCTTTATTAATATAATATCATAAAAAAAGACATCAGAAAATTTTAAGAAAAAAGTCAAAAATTTAATATGAAACCCTGTTTTCTAGTCTTCATGTTAAATCTCTATTTTTACAGTGTTGCTATATTTATTTATCATTCAGGAACTTTTCTTCTAACTAAACAAACGCCGTTATAATACTTTCTTAAAGTTTCGCAGTTAAAAAAATAACCTAAAATTAATTTTTAAGGTGACGAAAATATGAATTTTTGTTTGGCAACACATTTAGATGGCTCTGGTATCGATTATGCAGTATAATATAATGTGAGCAGCATAACTTCCAGTTATCCATGTTATTCTAAAGTCTCCACTTTCGTAGTATATTCTCCGATTTCATAATATATTCAAAATATAGTTTGGAGAATGACTGTTCGTGTCACAACGCGTGCCGGTGCGAGAATAACTACTAAATGGTAAATTATTATTTATACAAGTAACATTTTACCTATTTGCTTTAAGTAGTATTTTGCAACACTTTTATATTATAAATAATAAATTTACAAAAAATATTAAATTATCAAAAATTATGTATGATTACAACTTAATTTAAAAAAGTTGAAATTAATTGTCCAATGATAACCAAATAGTCAAAAATCATTTAAAACACTCGGTTTAGCAATCGTTTATTTTGATATGATTTTTTATTTTATTTTGTACTCAAGAAGTATATAAAATATTTTTCAATAATCGTTAAACATTAATAAGTAGATTGAAAACAATCCACAGTATTATAGTAATTTACTAGATCGACTCCCGTCAATTACATCAAAGACATAATTATTTTATATTTTTCAAATTATCCTTATTTTATTTTAATGCTTTTAAAATTGAACGACGCTTTTTACATTTTTTATGCCCTATTGGTATTCGCTCTAATATCAATTTAGAAAATAGTATACAATGCAGTAAAAAGAGTATAATATAAGGGTCTCTTTAATTTAATTTGTAAATTAAAGATATATTTTACTTTTTTTAAATTAATTTAAACTTAATAAATAAAACATACTAACAAAACAACTTTTAGAGTTGCGTTTACATGGGAAGTTCCTATTTACTTATAGATCTAAACCTATCTGCCACAATTTTTATGACTTGTTTGTAAAACCTTAAAAAAATAATTCTTCTTGAGCCAGTAAAAATTTTTTTTCACTGATTCTAGAAATCGATATTTTTTTAGTTACTTCTACAAATAATATTTATTTTGCCTGCTATTAATAACTATAAAGTTAAAATTTTTTTATTACAAATGAATTGAGCAACATGATTTAAACTGCAAAAATGATAAAAGATAACAAACAATTGCGTATCATTTATAAATAAATGAAAAGAAATCTTACAAAATTTGTGAAAAATCGCTATCTTCTTTAGCAATTTTGTAGCTTTTCCTTATTATAATATTAATTTTTATTTTACGTAAAATATCAAATATCCAATCAAAAATTCTTAGATTTGAAAAATCTGGAAAACATCTAAAAATATTAGAAATTTTCTGACAAAATAGAAAGTTAGTTGTTTGCAAAACTCCAACTGTTTTTCGCATTATTTATACAAAGTTATATTTTCACTATTTCAACATAGATTTTGTTACAAAGAAAACATTTCACGCAGAAGAATGCCTTCGAATGCCTAGTTTCGAATGCCTAGTTTTATAAAGTTATATTTTGCATATCCTAAGAACAAAATAAAAATGTCGTTTATCATTTATTTAACATTTTTAAACTTTCGGTATTTTATCGGACCTTCTTAGTTATTTTATTTACTATTAGGGTAATTCTAGGAAAGATGGACCACATTTCTAAAAAAGCTCATAATTTTTATTTTTTGATATTTTAAAGGTAATAAAAGTTACCAAATCAATAACTAATCATTCTTTTCTTATTTAATTATTATAAACTTACAAAAGAACGCAAAGCTTAACCTTAATTTTCAAAAAAGTAAATGTATGTGTCGGCCCATCTCTCCTAAACACTATAGTAGAGATGGACCACATAGTATAATTATGTTTCTAATATTGTTTAATGTTTCTAATTGTTAATGTAATAATGTTTCTAATATTTTCCACCGAATTTAGACGAATTTCCACGTTTTTTAACTATTTTTATGGCTGAAATATTGAGAACAGGGGAAACTTCGTCTAACACTTTACCAGGAGTAATTTCATTTAGTTCAGAATGTTGCTTGGATATGCTTGCTTGCAATTTGTTTCAATAATAGTTACTTAAATTCGAAAAATAATTTGCAACCATCAAAATTCAACAAGAAATTTTACGTAGCAACGTTTCCAACTATCCTTTTAAATGTGGTCCATCTCACCTAATTACATAGGAGAGATGGTCCTATGTAATTAGGTGAGATGGACCACACTACTCTAGCCGTATAAAGAATGATAGATTGTTTTGTAAGGTTAGGTAACGTTAGAAACAAATTATTTATTTAACACTATAAGAATTATTTAAAAATACTTGCCACGACTTCAGAAATCTTATTAAATTTATAACGTTCAAAAACTTCTGGTACTATAGTAATTTAACAATATCTTGATAACACAAAAATTAACAAATATTTCGAAACAGTTTCACACCTGTTTTTCTATAATAACACAACGAAGATAAATATGACATACACAATACTCTCTATTAAAAATAAGCAATAATTCTCTCACTGGTCCATCTCTCCTCGTGGCCCAACTCTCCTAGAATTACCCTATATTTTTTTTATATTCAATATTTTATAAAATACACATCGTATTCGTTAAGATTTCAAAAATTTTTTCTCTAGGTTATGGTCTCCAAGTTGTCACGGTCCTATAATATGCACCTTGGTGTAATAATTAGGAGTCAGTGGCAACTACATGACATAATATTGATAATGCGTTTGATAATAAATGCAATATCAGATTTTTTTAATTCTATTCCAGTTCTTTCATATCTATTTTTATTATATGGATATTTGCCTCAAAGTTTGTCTAAAAGTCGATTTTTAAAAGGAATATAAAATAAAGATTACTATAGTATTAATTATTGTACGAATGGGTGAAAATAATAATACTATCTTTTACAATAATATTGTCATTTAATTAACTTAATACCTTGAAACTAGGATTGTACGTCTAATTAAAGATATCATAAATAGGTTAATTTATATTTAACTATACCCTGGAGTATCATAGGATCTTCTTATCAAAATAGTTTTATTTGTATAGTTTTCTTGTTGGACTCTTTACGGAAATAGAATTAGTTTTAAAATCTAATTGACATTTATTTATTATAAACATGATAATAACAACCAGTGATAATAATACGGAAAATGCAAATAAGTGTAGTTCGTTGCAAGAGTGATCCAGAATTCGGCTTTTAAAGGTTCAAAATAATATTATACATATAAATAGTTAACTTACAATATTTTTCATATATAAATATATTAATTTTTAACTTGTGATAATTATATCAAGTAAATTTAAAAGTAAACAAGTTAATTAAACGTTAAATATAATTTTATTTATTTATATTTTATAAGCTTTCGATGAGTTGTGTCACCTTCGTCAGAATAATAACAAGCAAAAAAGGTGACATGAGGTGACACAACTCATCGAAAGCTTATAAAATATAAATAAATAAAATTATATTTAACGTTTAATTAACTTGTTTACTTTTAAATTTACTTGATATTTTTCATATATTAAAATTCTGAAAATCTGCATAGTATTATACATGTAGAAAATTCAGCTTTGGTAATTCCATGATGATTGAGATGTGAGATTCAACCTCAGAATTTCCACATCCTAACTAATACAACATGTTTTAATTTAGATCACTAGCACCGTTATTCGGACTTTAACTTCTTAAATAATTTTTTTTACTTTTAAAGAAAATAATTGCACTTTTTGTAATAAAATAAAACTGGAGTCGATCATGAGTTAATTGAAAATTAAACCGGTTGCGGAAAATTGTACAAGTAAACCTTTTTCCAATATACTATATTCATCGGACGGATTGCTTGGATTCTATATGATTGCATTTCTTCATTTACTCTCAGTTGTATAGCAACAGTTCTCACTTAATATAACCAATAATGCTCATTTTTTCATAAATTGAGATTTGTTCCTAATTATCAATCGTTTACATAGGGTGTTAGAAAGTTTATATCAAATTTTAATACTAGGGTGGGTAGTACTAAGTAGCAATAAACAATTACAAATATAGTTAATAAATTAATAATAAGTTCTTTATCCTAACGCAAGACCAAGCTTGAGAAAAATTTTCACTTACTTAGTATAAATGATTGTATAAACTGAGGCACTCATGTGCGAAATATAAGAAACAAGCTATATAGGTAATACAAATGTATGTAAAGCAGATTATTAAAATTATAAATTAACAGTTTAAAGTGCATTAAAGCTGCTAAAATCTAATTTAAATGCATTCACCCGGTCATTTTACAAAACTTTATCCAAGCTTTCCTCGAGTTTTAGTTATTCAATTAATTAGTTCGATTACACCTTTTTTTATTACTAAAGGTTCCTATATCATTTCGCTATGTTCATGATCTTTTATAACTCTATTCATGCATGTTACTTGCCAAGTCTCGATTTAAACAGAATTCCTACTTTAGTTTTTCGATCTTTCTGATTCTCAGTGCTTTAAAACATTTTACTATTTTCTGACATTTCAAGATTTCTTTCAAATTCAGATTCATTTTAAATTTAATAATTATTAAATAATTTTTAAAATTTTATTTGAAACATCAAATTAATTGTTTCCATCTAGTTTCTATCTTTCATAATAAAATCCTTCGTTTAAAGCTCCTGGTATTTCCTCACTGGTTTTTGTCATATACACATTAGTATAATTAAGGAAATTTTAATTATTCATAGTTTGATATTTACACATGTCTTTTACAAATAGTTTATTAAGACGCTGTGTGTTTCTGCAGATTACCGGACACTTTGCACATTTCACTACCACTTCTGAATTGTTACTATTATTATGTTGAAGTATTACTGTGAAACACTATTATAAAATGTTTTCATAATTTTTCTATTACTTTGTGCATTTAGTATTTTTTTTAAGTTTTAGTTTGTCGTTAGTTATTTTTTTAAAGTTATTTTTAGTAACAAACCTGATGTGGTAACGAAATATTTTAGTATAGCGGAATCTTCTAGAACTGTTTTATCAAGGCCTTTGACTGCAAGCCATGAATATTTTCTGAATAAATTGAACTTAGAACGATTGAAGTATTTATTCATTCATTCAGCTATATACAATCTAGATTTTATAAAGTTTTCAAAACAGATTACCTGGTAGTTTGCCATTACCTACCAAAAGAGAGTAGTGAGAATGAAGTCCTAGCTCGATCAGAGCTTATCTACTAAGCGCACTTTTTGTCGATTAATATTTAAGTAGTTTAAATTTTTAAAAAATTATTACTTTTTCGATACTAATTTTAAGTCAACCACTTGTCGATAGATTAAATCAAGTTGAAAAAATTATATAAAGGTAAATGTAAAATCTATGGAAATTTGCATGCAAGTTTGAAGACAGTGAATGTGAACTCAAGAAATCTAGATTGTTATTGATATGATATAAAAACTAATGTTTTTGGGAACTGTCAGACAACGATCATCACGAATTTCACAATTTCAACTGCCCTATAGGAAAGAGGACACTTTTCTAAGCATATTAGAAAAAATCAAATTTGAAAAATTTAAATTTACATGTATTTTAGATACACCTTTTAACACGGCTGCATGATTAGCCGATTTTGTGTAAGGCAAAACAATTTAAAAATATCCCTGAAAAATAACAGAACTCGCCAAGGGTGGAACTCGAAGCCATAGACCTCGTTCGAGTGTCAACCGCGACTGACAACAGCATTAAGAGTATATCAAAGCACTCGTACCGTCAACAAAATGAAGAGCAGGGACTCGACGTGCTAGTTTACCGCGACGCGACTCGTTGCAACAGGTTGTATCGGGTTACAACTACCTGCTTTTATATAACTATAAAATGCCGTTTTTTCGAAAACGAATGCATAGACCTCCGAAATTTTTGTTGCATTATACTCAGAAAATTGTCCTCTTATAGTGCAGTTGAAATTTTGATATTCGAGATGATCGTTGTCTGACAGTAACCCAATATTGACCCACATTTGTTACAGCAACTTCTCCAAAATTGAATTTTTGGGTAAAATTAGTATCAAATGTTTAAGCTTCGTTTGAGCTTCAAAAAGCTTCAATTACCGTCTAGTCTTAGTTCTAAAAAGTGTCTTGTACATTTTTTGGTTTTTCTAAAAAATGTTATACGAAATCAATTACCGTCATTTAATCTCAACCGTCGCAAAGCTATTCGTGAAACTTTTAGGGCAGAGATTGTGTACATGCTTTTCTATTTCGCTTCTGTTTCAAATTTTTACGTAAATTAAATGTCAATCGATAGAGCTTTGTTTGAGCTTCAATGAGCTGAAGTTCAAAAGTTCACTGTGAGGGAAATAAGAGGGAAAATAGAAAAACAAGTACACAGCTCCCCGTTGTCTACACGGAGAGCCTCCCATGACTCCTCAGCGCGGCGGTTAAAACGTTTGACGCAGAATTTACCTAACACTTCTACTTAAAAGCGGGGGGGGGGGGGGGTCTACAACTGCTCAAAAGTTTTTGCGAGCGCTTTAACGACGTAAATGATGTGAGGTTTTCTCCAGAAGTGCTAGATCTCCATATGAGTACTTATAAAATGAATACATATTGACGATCAAACAATGTTTAAGCGTTTGGCACTATTTTAATAAAAAATTTAATTTAGGAAAGCAGTGACATGCCTATGTACATTATAATCACCTGTTTATTAGCAATTAATTTCATAAATTTACTTAATTAATTTCGTAAATTCGATGTGTGTAATTTGACATTTTTGATTTATTGAATATGTAAGATTAAAATGTCAGTGTTTCTTGTATAACCAAAGGACAATTTTGTTGCCAGTGTCTTACGATACATTTAAATATTTGATTCTTCACTTACAGTAGGAAATCGACGAAAACAGAAAAGATACCTTTTCGAGGATGACGAAATCGTTGCAGAATTTAACCTTATATTATATTAATCATTTTTATCATAAACTGGATGTCTTTTCGCTTTTTGTTGATCAACTTTTTTATATCGTACCTGCTCAAATTTGAATATACAGCTTTAGTGCCTCACGTATTATAGCACACATACATGTGTATATAATTATAGAAGGATATAGAACAGTTACGCACATTATAGTTTCTGTACTTATTTAAAAATAATAATAATATCATAGTTGAAACTATTTCTTCATAGTATGCCTATCTAATACTACATATTATGTATGTCCAAAACTAATGTCTGTATTTCTGTATTAATATAATATTGCAAACGATGAAAATTATATATTATTGCTATTTCAAATTATTGTGGTTTGCATTACATATAAAGCATTTTAAAATAATCATAAGCAAACTATCATTTTCGAAAATTAAACGTACTGAAGCCAAATTTAAATATTAATAAACTCTCAAATATCATCAACGTTACTTATACAATTTAACTCGTTCGTATAGCAATATAAATTCATATAGTAAATTTGATTTAGTATTGTTTTACTAATATTGCATTATGCTGGTAGATATTTCTGTATGACTGGGTGTCATGTCAAGTGTAGTAGTAGTAGAGGAGCTGTAGGTGCGTTATTATATATGCGGTTTGATCGGTGTCGCAATCAGGGCTTATTTCATTAGCTATACCCTTGTTAATTAGAATCCTTGTGTAACGAGGTGAGCTTGTGAAACTACATTAGCCCTAATTACAGGTATGAAAATTTTGGGTAAATTAATATCTAAATTAAAAATTTTAATTTTAAACCTTTCACAAACATAATTACATGCAAATAAACTTCTTTTACTATCACATGTTCTAATTTACACATGCCAAGGCTACATTTAAATCACAATTTTCTTCAAAGTAAAACTTCAAAAATTACAGGGCAGATATACCCGGAGTTAACACCAAAACCATTAATTAGAGCAAACTACGCAAATTCTCCTTTACACTTCCTTCATAAATGTAACAATAGCAATACCTAGTATACAATGTGTTTGAATTATTGAAACACTATAGGTACCTATTATATTTATAAAATAAATTGAATAATCTTGAACATGAATGCAGGCAACATTACAAATAACATAATATTATATCGCTAGTTAAATAAATACAAACTTGAAATATAAAACTGCTTTATGTCATAATATAGAAACTACGAAGGTAAATATAATTAAGCACTTAATTAAAAACTTGAATGTTGGTTTAAATAAATTTATATGCGAATATACATTAAGCTACTAACTAAACAGTTTTAATGACAATCTTATCTTGAATTTAATCTTAGCCTACCGCCTTGGTCATGTCACAGGTTTCTAACATAGATGTAAATGCAAATGCGAGTGACACTAAAGGTTCTGGCCACGTCCTGATATCCCTTACTAGGCCGACAACCGACAAATCTAGGTAACTCTTTGTCGGGAAACGGCAATTGCACTTGACATACAATACTTACAAATTTTCAACAAAAAGTTATAACACATTTAAAGTTTTATTTTTTCCAATAAATTTCTTCTAGTGGATTGTGCATCTACATATTATACAATATTAAGGCGAAGAAATATATTTTGCACATGGAAAGCGTACAATATTAAATTTGAAAACATATTTTGATTTTGTAATTTATAATACTATCTTGAAAAGACATTCTTTTTGTCGAAATAATTTTTTTACACAAAGGTTAAAATTCATAAAATTTTTCACCTTTTTTTATTGCTCCGTCGCATAGATTAAACATTTCAGTCATCTTTGTACAGTTACAATCATATCTTTTATCAATTCGTTTTACATGTATCTCACAATAATTGCTTAAAAATTCTCAATAAACGTGCCATCATTTTAGTGAGTTGGTAAATAGAGTGGTGGAATATAAACTAACAAATACATATTATGTATATTTGAATTTACTTCAAATTATAATAATTATTATAATGTAATTTAAAATTAAAGTCGTGTGACAAACTTTTGTTAGACTTTTATTGAATAAAATTTTTTATAAGTATTTTATTTTTTAACTACTTTCTACCATTCAAGTTTTTGTTCAGAAAAAAATATTTGAATACCTTGATTTAAGTATCGCAATAAACTAACTAAAATATACTTAATATGTATACCATTATCGAATAGTAAATGAAAATACATACTACATTCGTCAAACATCCATTTATAGAATGCCTTTCGGAAAACACCATTACTCATAGAATAAATAGTTGATTTTTTTTCATCACTGCAAAAGTTATGAATACAATACAATTTAAAAATACAATACAGTACAAAATATGATACGAGTAGTTTACAAACACGTAATCATAAATAAATATTAATTCGCACCCTACATATATTGTAAAACAGTAGTAACCAACAATAATAATTCTAACATAATGAAAATTAAACTTTGACAATAAAAGGATAAATGAAAGTTTTAAATGAAACGATAGTTAAATTTGAAACTTTAGATACCACATTTTCGCACTATGCTAAATGATTTTATCAACTCTAAAGTGCATCTAAAAATTCTAAAAATTTGAAAAATTGCAGTTACAACTACTGTTTTACTCAATAATCAATAGATAAGTAGTTTATGTAGTGTAACTCTATATTAATCATATCAAATTTTTTAGAAAAACCAAAAAATGCACATACATCTTTTAGAACTAAAATGTTCATTGCCTAAACTTCCTAGACTACGAAGTTCATCGCCTGATGATGCCATAGTATAATGAAAACGTATGCGATAATATACAAACATACGGTGTATTTATATTGTGTTAACTTAAAACATTTTAGTTCTAAATTTTTTGTTTTTTCTAAAAAATTTGATATGATTTAGAATAATTAATGTTTAATGAATCCCTCTGTACGAATGATTAATTGCCTTTTAGAAGGATTCAAATAGATATCTTTAGGAATTCTGTATGCCTTCCTTGCTATTTATTACACGTTTTAAAAAAATTCAAAAGCAATATTAAAAACTTGTAATTTTTGATCAAACATTTTAAAATTTTTTGAAAGGCATCATACCTGAAGAAATGAATCAGGTTTGATATACAAAGCTTAATTTCATAATTTGTTGTAACTTGATGTATCTTTTTATTACTACATAAAAAAGCCTATTTGTTGTAATAAATCGGAACCTACTGTAATTGCCCAGCATAGTATCTTAATCGATGACCACGACTCAATCAAATTAAAAATTAATCAAGAAACTAACACCGTAATTCTGTTAATTTATTAAATTATCTGTTAATAGCAGAAACCTTATGAAAAATTTCGAATTAATATATTATTTATTTACACTGTTAATTTTAATTTAATAAATTTTACTTATATAGGTACTAAAGGATAAATTATTTAAATAGAAAAGTTCTCATGAAAAAATAGAATATTATTGTGATAATGAAAAATAAATTTTATTTCATTATTAATTAGTTTCCTCATAATAATTAATATAATAGTATATCTATTTATTATTTTGAATTTCTAACAACTGATAAAATGTAATACTGAAACTTGAAAAAATTTAGACCGTGCAAAGAATCAATAATTAATTTTCGATGAATTGATATTTAAATACGAGTAAAGTGCCAATCAAACTTCGATAAATAAATTTCGAAGAGAAAAGAAAACAGCTTCTGTAATAACAAGAGCATCAGTTTCTACAGTTAAATATGGGAGTTTGTGATAGACAATGATGTAATTGTGGTATTTTTACATTTGTAACGATTTTTAGTTTGCAATATTATACTTTCTCATCACATAGAGTTTTTAATAATGAAACTGGAGAAAAGGAAATTCATGTTAGATGTGTTTGAGTTGTAGGAAATTGAAAAACTGCAGTGTGTTTTAGTTTTTAATATCTGAAACTTAACTAAGAATTGCTTTTATTTTTCAGAAAACTTTATATTTAATGCTCCAAGTCTAAAACAAAGAAAATTGTTAATATCAATTTGAAAGTTTGAAATTGCCGTTATAAATTTCTAATGATGAAATCCAACAAAAAAAATGTGTCATCTTAAAATAAATTAGTAGCTTTTAGATAACCGCTCCACTAAGTATTATTGTCACTTTGAAAAAGGTTTTATAGAATTTTGAAGACTTAAAGTAAGTTAGGCGAGACCTAATTCATTTCAAACACTCAAGAAGAAACACATACATCAAGCAGTATACAAGGAATAAACGTCACTATGTATAAGCTAAGCAATCAATCCATCTTCTTTGAAAATAGTGATGACAAGTTTTGCTTGAGAGGTAAATTTCAGACATTAATAAGAATCTTTTTGCACCCATACTTCACTTTTTAATGGATCAAAAAAGTAAAGTGTTGTATAATTTAATAGAGGTAAAGGTTTTATTATCAAATTAACTTCTCTTTAGCTTTTGTGGTTTTCAGAAAATAATCAAGTATTAATCTAACCTTTTTTGTGAAGTCTTGCGCTTAAACCAAAACGATCGAGTAGTAGACGGCCACGTTCAGCCACGCTCTGATAATTACACGTTTCGTGGGTGGCCGCGGGCCGGTAACTTCTATCGGCCCTTCCACAGGCATAATTGATTACACGACAAGAACTCGTCCACGACGTTTTCTTGTTTTCTTATATTCCTTTTTACCTACTCGGAACATCATTTCAGATACTGTAGCGCTGATAAGTATAAATAGTTGCTTTTACAAATTGATTTTGGGAGGTGCTTCTAAATCGATTACGTTCTTTATTCGGTGCTTTTTTATTATATCCGGTAATCTTTAAATTAAATTTAACAATTATATTTTGCGGTTTCAATTAATTTTCCATACGTACACAAAAATTAAAATTTAAATTAATTTTAAACGATTTAAAATAATGATCGTGCTTAGGTACTACTAACTTGTGGGATTTAAAACTAAAGTTAAATTATTCCAATTGCTACCACAACTTCGGAATATGAAAATAACAAGAAACATTTAAAAGTAAATTTGAACAAAGCAAAAACTTTATAGCGCTTCGACAAGACCAAACCCAGATAAAAATTAAAATACTTTGCAGAGCGTGTAATCCATTTCGATTGAAAATACAACAACGTTCAATGAATAATAAATCTTAGCATACTTGAGGAAACTTACGGAGCGGTAGCGAAGAGACAAACTCAAGTTAGTAGCCGAAGACCGGCGAACAACATTCGTTAATGAACATCAATATATACAATTATGCAAATAGATGCAAAGCCAGCGTTTTCGCGAACCGCCTCCTGGATTTGAATTCATTAAAGGAACAATAGGAAGACAGATAAGAAGGTTGCAAGTTCCGGCTTGTAGGAAGTCTAACCTATAACAGCAAAAAGTTCCGACTGATTCTAATTATTATGAAATCAACAGAAATATTTTGCATCGGTTAGTCCTTATTAAATATTATAATTCAAACGCGGTATAATATTATCCACAATACTTTTATATTTAAAAGAAATTATGCTAAGATATTACTATAAAATTTTATATAGAGAATGATCTAATGAAAAAATCAAAATAAATTTTAAGCCGTTCATAAATTCATCATATTAAATGAATTCATTAAAAGAACAATACAAATAGCCAGCAGAGCGGTATTGTAGAGAAGTAGTCGTGGGTTTAAATTCCGCATTAGCCTGTTGGGTGAGCGTAATGACCATAGTGGTTAAAAACGCTTAATATAATTTTTAAGAAAATCAATAATAAAACAGATATCAAGGTTGCAAGGTTTTCTTTACAGGAAATCTAACAGTATAACCAATATATCAAAAAGTTGCTAGTGACTAATAAATTATTATAAAATCAACAGAAACAATTTTACATCAGTTGTTCCTTAATAAATATTTAATGTAAAACGTGGTTTAATATAAATATTATTCATTCTTCAAAGTAAATTTAAAATTTATATTTAAAAAAATGTATACTAGGTACAATAAAAGTAGAAAAAAAAACCTTATTAACTTCTAATTTATTCTTTAAATATAACAATCAAGTACATGTCAACCAAATAAGCATTTAATATTCAGAAAACATTACCTAATGAATAGTGATCAATTGAAAAAATATTTTCATGTCTAATTTGGCCAAGTAGAAGTGTTACTAGTTTCATAACCTCGGCGGCGTTGATTCGTGTATCTAAATTGCTAAAAAATTGCTTATATAATTTGTAAATACGACTATGACGTTTTTCGTGGCTCTGTTCCATTGAGCAATTTCTGAAACTAAAATAAAATCGTAAATAGAAAAACCTTAAAAATAAATATGATAAAATAAAAATAAACAAGAAAATATAATAGGATCTATTTCAAACGGTTTCTAATTTAACCGTCCGGTCAATAACCAAACTTTCACCTTTCGTTTAATAACCGGTTACCCGGGTACCCACCTACTGCGCGCCACATGACTATGCGTTTAGACGGCCGGTTTCATGGAATATGAAATAACAATAGCAACCCCAAAACACAGTCATTTGGTGCTCAGGTACCTCCTTACTGCACAGTCACGTGAGGGGTAGATGCCCTTGCCAAGAACAATAAAGAAGAACGATCGTCAGACGTAACACGTGTTGGAACTATGCAGATTTTACAGAAATTTTTCTAAGCGCAGTAAAAAAAAAATTATATCGTACAAATTTATTGTGAAAGTAAGAATAAAAATTTAAAATTATTAATATTATAAATAAACAATCGCATTGAATATAAATACGATGGATAGTTCATCAAGTTTCCGACGGTAAGGCGTGATTTCCTTCTTTTATTTTCGAGTAAATTATTTTATATTTTAAATATTTAAAAAAATAGTAGGTACCTAAATAATAAACTGAAAACTTTTTCCAATAGAAATACGCGTTCCCAGAGAAGAGAACATTTATATGATGAAATATTCGAAGCAGAAGAATCTGATAATGATTACGTATCGGATAGTGACGACGATGAGTATTTTCCAGACGGTGAGGTGGCTGCTTCGGATTGTGATGATGCTGGTATGTTACATTTCTATTTTCTATTGTGTACAACAATAATTACAGTAGCGGTCAATGAAATGTACTCACATTAAAATTTGCAGCTGGAGTGGACACGATGGATAAAATGCTTGGGAGATATACTACTAAAAGATCAACTCAAAGGTGGCCTCTAGCATTTTTCTACAATATTCTTGATGTCGCCTGCCTTGCAACATATTGCTGTAGATTATTTTCGTAGAAAATTAACAGTCTCTTGTTTACCTCGGGTTAACCCTGGAGTGCGGGAGCAATTGATAATTTTGTAGGGGTCGAAGGGTTTTAAGCGTTCTCAAAAATAAACGAAATATTCGTCTTGTCTCAAAAAAATAAAAAATATCCAAAAATAATTATTTAATCCAATTTAATTCAATGCAAAATAAAATAAAATCTCAATTTTATTCGAAAGGAACAAAATTTGATTTGCCTTATTCAAAGCGTCGAATTATCAGTCATTGGCCACACGCTCGCACTTACAAATATTATAATTTTTAATTCTCCAATATCAAATGCAAATCCAAATTTATGATTTGAACTTCTTCTTTTCCAATTAACCAAATCAATCAAATCTACCACCGTTCGGTAGCAACGTATCAAAAATTATCCAAATTATCCAAATATCAAATTAATCATCCAAAAAAGGCGCAATAATGCATTCGCATATAATTTTACTTTATTTAATCAAAATAAAATATTACTCACAATTCTTCAAAAATTATCAAAACTCGGCGTATCAAAAATCAAATTCAGCGGGCCCGCAAAATCACGCACCCGCTGTCGGCCATAGTTGGCACAAAAAGCCTCTATCCCGATCTTTTTCTCCCCACTCTGTACTTTTCCAATTTAAACGTTTAAAAATCAAATTAACAAATTTTTACAATTTAACACAGCGTGGGTCGAAATATTTTGTTTCACGACAATATATTCTTTATTATGGGAATAATAATATGCTTTCGAAAAAATTTTATGAACGACGATTATTTTATCAGCAACTGGGCAGAGAGCTGTGTACTCCATTCGTCGAAAATCGTCTACATAATACACAAATCATGAGGCATTTCACGACGAAAGTGGTGATTGAAAGTTTTTTTGGTCGAGCTATAAATCTATTTGCACAACCAATAGCATCAACATCTTCAAAACCACAGGCACAGTTTGATTCAACCGGAAGGAAAAAGATTTTTGGTATATGCCATATTTGTCTCCAGAACGAATTTAAAAAACGTTGCAAAACGCGAAAATTATGTTTGGTATGTGAATTCCCTACTTGTGATGAACATTGTATTTCAACCACGACATACCCAGGAGTGTACGAAATAATTAAATATATTTGTTTTTTTTATACGGCACTGTGTTAATTTATAAATAAAAAAAAATAACTAAAATGAAACATAAACGGATTGATGTTTTTCTACCTACTATCTTTACTATTATTTAAAATACAAATTGTTTAAATAAAGGAAATTACAAACAATATTGATGATTATTATTTATTCACAAGTCAATATACATAAATACGGTTTTTTCAGCGTGTATAAACCCGGCTTTCATACATAATAACATAGTGGGTACCCGGGTAACCGGTCGTTGAACCGAGAGAGTATCGAGTTTAATGGTTAATAACTGTTATTGATTGATTGATTACAAAAATTTTTTACGAAAACTTAGTGTCAAACTACTTCAACTTTGGGATCCGGGCGGTCATAACATTTTTTTAAAAGAAAGTTAATAAATTTTACCTTGGAAACTAAAATGAATATCCGGGTACCCGGTTATTGACCGGACGGTAATCAATAGATAAGTGGTTTAGGTAGTGTAACTCGATATTAATCATATTAAATTTTTAGAATAAACTAAAAAATGCACAAACACTTTTTAGAACTAAAATGTTTAATATAATTAGTTCAAATTTAGTTTTTGAAGTGATAGATGACACTGTACGCCTCTACTTTACAACTTATAGTATAGGTTAGGGATTTTCATTTTCATTTATTTAACTTAAAGATTTCAATCAGACACGTGACATGTTTAGTTTTTGGTTATTTGGTAAGCACACACATTCATTTTAAAGTATAATAAATTTCTTGAATTTTTGTTTTTCAATTTTGTCAATCTTTGTTTGGTATATTATTTTTAGGTTTTTCTTATATTATATACGACTGATGATCAAAAATAATTGTGAAATAAAGGCCTTTATATCATATTACATACTTTTTATTTTAAAATTTTTATCATTTCTATAGTAACGTAATTTTTCTGAATTCTTTTTCTTGTTTATTCAAATATTCTAAGTTCTAACCTGTTAAATATGTATTATTATCATTTTTAATGTTTCTATGTAAGTATGTATTGTTTACTGAGCAGTTAAAATTTATTATTTTAACATTTGTTTAGTTTAATTATTTTTATAAAATGTTTAAGATAAGTTTTGTTGTAGTTAGTTTATGTTTTAGTTCTAAAAAGTGTTTGTGCATTTTTTGGTTTATTCTAAAAATTTGACGTGGTTTCTAATTTTTTTATAATCTACTCTCTCATTTTAAGTAAAACTAAGCTATAATTAACGACAAAAGAAAAAGTAAGCTTATGATATTTTTCATAAATTGAAAAGCCAGTTTTTTATGTACAGAAATGTTTTGTGTCATTCAATACGGATCATCGGGAGCTTGCTACAAAAAACACTAGTGCGTGTATTCGAGAAGTGTATTCGTTACATTAATAAATATAAGTAATTCCATATTAATCATTTTTGTACTTACGAGTTCTGGAATAGGTTGAAATTATATAGTAACTTAGTTTTAAATTTAATGTTAGTTTTCATTGATATGAACTGTAAAATTTGTACAGGAAGCATTATAATTATGTACGTAAAAGAGGTAATAAAATAAAGGCGTAAAAGAATATCGTTGTTATATTATTTCCTCGTTGGCAAAATACATTTAATTTTTTCCGGTTTGGATAGCGCAACTTTTAAATTTTGCGTTGTTTTAAAGTAATTAATAACTTTAACGCTCAATAAAATTATGTTTAACAGATTTAAGATCATACAATCGATTTTAATCTTATCCATTATTATCTTCATCTTTTCTAAAGCAGTAAACAGTAGGCGTATTTGTGTAACTATTATATAATAAGAAAGTGACATTTTTCTTATTAGGCATCATAAGCGTCAGGTAGGGAAAAGTCACTTTTTTACATTATGGTTCACATGATTATTTTATTAATTTCGATTTGATTATAAACGTTATAACATAACTTAAATTTGAACTTACTCGTACGAAATTAAGAACAGATCTTTTCCCAAAAAACTACCTGTTGAAAAAAATTTGAACTTCACTTTAGTCTGGAAATGACTCTTTTACGCATTAGTGCTTGAATGTAAATATTTGTGCATATAATATTACGAAAAAGCAAGTTTGTTCAAGCCTTGGATTGTTTTTTGGTATTTTGTTTAGTTAATTAAAGTTTATTCATCTAAATAGTTATTTTAATGTCAGCCAAGATGGATTATGTTAAACAAAAGAAATAACAAGAAGTATTGTATTACAAACAATAATCTGATTAAACTTCAACATCATGTACGCAGTATCATCCATGGTTTTAAATTAAAACAAATATTTATACTCCTACACTTTAATAATTAATTAAATACAACGATGAAACATAATCAAAATATAAAATAATCGTGGAGAACTATTTATCGTGTGGGTTTTAACATAGAGCAGTTTGCAATATGACAGGTTTAAATGTCAATAGATAAGTGGTTTAAGTAGTGTAACTCGATATTAATCATATCAAAATTTTTAGCATAAACCAAAAAATGCACAAAACACTTTTTCGAAACTAAAATGTTTAAGTTATCACAATATATAAATACACTGTATGTAATATTATCGCAAACGTTTTCACCATACTATGGCATCATCAGGCGATCATCAAATTCAATATTTTAATAAATTATGTTTTAGTTTGTTTATTTTAACATTACATACTACTAACTACCACACATAGACTTAAAAATTCATTTTATCATTATATTCATTTTCATTTTTGATTATATTAATTAGAAGGTTAAACGGTGTTAAGGCCGCCTTCATGTGCGAGTACCTATAGTAAACACATTATAGGTATAAACAGTTATAGCTACTATAACTCTAAGAACAGTTTGCTGTCAATGCTTTTAAGAAGACTTATCATAGGTCGGAGTATAGGTTAGCTTGAGAGTTTGTAACAAGGTAAAAACTAGTTCATTTGTCTTATGAACAAAAAATCTTTTTAATAATGTATAAATTACAATTTTATAAAATTCTTGTTGATTTTACGTTAAATTAAAATTAAAAAATTATTTATTAATAATAAATTCATACGCTTTCGGCAATGGCTTATAACTATCATCAGATCTTTATTTAATAAGGAAAACACCACGATAGCGTAGGTATGCAAAGAAGTTTCTATACCAATTCTAACAGATTAAATCTATTAGAATTGGCACAGAAGAATAAATTTTATTCTTTATTGTCATCTACCTATGTATACTTCTTTACATAAAAAAAAAAGCGCCCAAAAATTGAATATTACATCATTCTGAACTTCGGAATGTTCGCATAAAATCTTGTATGCATATTCTTAATTATTTATTACAAACCTTCAAATGCAAATACGCAATTGAGAGAAAATTAATTTATATTTATTAATACATGTTTGTATTTTCAAGATTTCATTTCACCACTGTAAATCAATAACTTCATTTAAAATAGCTCTTTGCAGAAAAGCGACGAAAATTTAACATACACATACACTGCAAAAAGAATTATTGTAAAATTTGCTGAGTGATGTAATTTTAAACAAGTTTTTTTCAACATTAGTGTACAATTACCATCTGATTCTGTAAAATTTAAAATTGTTGTAAAAGTACTTGATACAAATACATTTCATTGAGGAATATTAATCAATAATTTTAAATCACAAATAAATTTTATGTGCCATTTATATCTCGGGGAAAACTTAGTGCTTAGATTTCTAATATAATTATCATTTATCAACATTATTTCTCAATTTATAAACATGCATTATTTAGATACATTGTTTATTTAGATTAATAATATAGTTACATATTCAATCAGAATATTATGTTTTGTGATAAAACCTTGTAATGTAGACCATTGTACTAATTTTTATATAACAATTAGTTTTGCTGTTTGAGATGATTTTAATACCTGTTAGTTCATTTTTATATTTAAAATAAATTGTTCTTAGACAAGTGGAAAACCCTTCATTTCTACTATAAGTATCTAAACAAATTGTTGCAATTGCAATAAATTAAAACAAAATTATTGTTAATTTAGTTCACTGTAAGCTTAGTTAATAGTCAAAACAAAAAACTCAGATATAACACAAGAAAAAAGATACACTGTAGAAAAAACACCAAAATCTATAATGAAATACTTCACTTAAAATAATTCGATATTTAGTAAATATACCAGTCCGAAAACTGACAAGAAATTGCCAAAATTAGTCATTGGCAACTTTAACTTTAACACATCTGGTACTTTCTAAAATTTACGCAAAATTTAACGAGTAGAACAAAAAGATATAAAATTAAATAAAATCAAGTTTTTTGTTTAAAGTCATCATTTTACAAAACATTAAAAATTAACATCATACTAATAATTATGTATTACCTACTTAAAAATTTTAAGTTTATCGTATTTGAAATAATCGTTTTAATTTTTAAATATTATATTTTACTGAATTCGATGGTAATTGTGCAAACTTGTTTAAAAAATTACCTTAAGGTGTACTTAATACTCATATTTTCTGAGTAATTTTAGTTTATTCTTTTGGGTAAAACATGAATTTACAACATTTTTAGGGCAAATTTGTAAATTTACTCGAACTGAATAATTTCTGCAGGTAAAATTAAATTTTACAGTGTAAATTTACTCTTATTAAATGAGTAATTTTCGCGAGTAAAATTAAACACATTTTTTATAGTGTAATAATATAAAATATAAATTACGCAATATTCATTACAAAAATTAAAAAACTGAATAATCATGGTACATAATATAATTTCTTGTACTAAACGTATCACATCTACAACGAAAAATTTATCATAAAATGCACAGATTTGTTACAGCTTATCTCAATTTGTAATCTGAAATTCGCAATTTACCTACAAAATGTTATAAAAATATTTGTGTAAATACAGCTTCAGTGAGCATTATCATCTGTGCAAATAAAGCAAAGTATGTTTTATTCAAAGGGTTAAGCCCTTGATATTTAATAAAAATCCTACTATTACTTACCTACACCGAAGTACTATATTATTACTGTTATGATAACATGATCACATTTTCATCGCTTATAATTAAAATAATAATCTACCGCTCTAGGTTAAATCTTGAAAGGTTATTAATAATAGAACATAAAAATATTTAGTTAATTTTAAATAGGCGTTAAGTTTTCAACGGTAGTAATAAAAAAAATTAACTTTTTTTCTCATAGCTTAATCCAAGTATTCATCATCTCCATATTTTATCTATTAAATAATAATAGAGTGGTACGTAGAATATTAAGTATGAGTAACCTATAAACGTGAACCTAACTTAATTTGCATAATATTATTAGAAAAAACATTTTGCATAGTTTATACAAAACATACGTACTATGTTTTCGAGCTATTTGTTTAAAATTGCAGTGCAGGTTATTTTAAACTAACAAATCGTAACATAATAATATAACTGAAATAGTATAATATTACTAATAAGATATATTTTAGAGGTAGCAAACTTGATGGTTTATGTTCAATATCACAATGCTGAAGCTAGTATTATAAAAATATCTGATATATATATAAAATATGAAGTCATAGTAGGTTTTGGAGTACCTCAAGTCTTTATAGTGAGGTTTACATATTGTACTGTTTAACTTTCCTTTTAGCTACTAATCAATTATTAACAATTATCAATTACCACTTTTAACATCTTGACAAAGAAAAAATTTATAATACAAGGTCTAGTACAATATAATATCATAAAAGCTCAAAGTTTTACCATTGTCTACCTGGAAATTTCTATCGGGTTATCGATAATCGAAAACTGTAAGACAAGATTATTCTAATAGTTAATACCGGTTAGTACCATCTACGCTTGTAATTTAAGTTTACCTTAAATCTTATTCAAACAAAATTAATAGCGCTTAATTATTTAAGAATTGCTTAAAATTTTAAATATAAATAGTGCAAACGAACATACCTGCATTTTTCGTCTAGTTTCTGAAATTTCATTAGTAGAGCCATAATTATTTTTCTACATTTCTTTGTATGTACCTTCCTTTTTCTGAAAATTTCAAACGCAATGCAATGTAATTTTCCATATTACTTTTATAGAGTTTTAGAAGCAGGTCATTATTATTGTTAGTATTATAATAACATAATATGCTCTTGTTTTCTACTTTACATCGTAGAGAGCTTAGAGCTAGTTGGCTAAAGAGATAAGTTGCATGACGTTTATTATGTAACATTAACCATCCAGTAATAATTAATTATTATTTAAAGAATCTGAGGAAACTGCTTATATATTTTTAACTTTTTAAATCAGATTTTAACAAAACATTAAAACTATAAGTATTTTGCGGTTACTTGAAGTAATTCTATTTCGCAAAAGTTATATGCAATTAACAATATTCACTAATATAGAAGTAATTTTAGTGTACATTATATGTACATATGTTTAATGTAATATATTGCTACCCTAGTTCTAAACTAAAACTTCTTAAAATAAGTAGTTTTGATGCAGCTTTACAAATTGTTTGGAAATATATTCTATTTATTGGCAATTTAATAACAGGATATGGGTGTGTAATTTAGTACACATAAATTTTTCTAGATGTGTACATGTGGACTAAAATATCAACAATTCCGATTCTATTATATAGATATCTCTAAATTGGTATGTTTCAAGATATCTCAGTATAGCATTAGAGCAGTGATATTATACCTTATGTACGTAACGTATTTGCATTTACTTGCCAGATTAACAAGTATGGAAAAGATAAACAAAATACAATAACGTAGTATAGTAGGTACACCTACATTGTCTAAAGAGTGTTGTTCCGTATTTCAATATTAACTTACTGAATTGCATAACATAATTTTAATAAGTCAAATACATCGAGACGATTGTACTAATATCTTTTAATAAAAAGAACATTTTAATATACTAATCTTACACGCGATCAAAGATTAAAATTTATTCTTTGAACCTAACAAAATGACTTTATAATTACTTTTCGCTTTGATAAATTAAGTAAAATTATAGGTATCGCCACGGTAAGATCTCATTTCTATGCGTTTATAATTCATTGGCTTAACACCTACGCTGATCGATATTAACGTAAATGTTATCTTATGCATAATGCATTAGAAACAGATAAGTTAGTTTATAGAAAGCCAAAAAGATTTTTAGAACTTATCTCGGAATTTATTGCTGAATAATTGTTGTTCGCCTTTTCCGTATCCGTTTCACAAATTACTGGCTAACAGTTTAAGTAGCTAATGAAACATCCAGGTATTTAGAATGAACACAAATAATTAAATAAATTTGTTGTGTGCATAAAAAACTTGAAGGATTATTTTAATGGTAAATTATCAACCAGGGCTTCGCTTAACTATTTCCAAAAAATTTATGAGCTTTTAGAAGTAAACACATGTATATCATACATCGCTAACTAAAATATAACTCAAAATTAAATTTAATACTTAAGTAGTATTATGTTGGTTTATAAGTTACGTGCCTTTGATAATTTTTTTCTTCTACTGACTTGTGTAAATATAAACACTAATTATTATTACAACCACACACATAGTATATAACTGTCCGCAAGCGATATTCTATTGAATTTAAGAGTGAAACAAAAATTTTAGGTTACTGCAAAATTATACAGTAATTTCTAAATAATATAACTTATATTTTATTTAAATTTTACTTGTACTAACATCTAAGTTATTATCACGGTTATAATTTTATATAACAGAAAAATAATTAATAAATAATAAAAAATAATAATAATAAATTTTTTAAGTCTATAGTGTGGTAGTAAGTTAGTAGTATGTAATGTTAAAATAAACAAACATAACAAATAAATTATTATTAACTTTTAATAATAAACTAGTATATAATAATATTAATATTAAATAATTAATAACTAAACATAATATTAAAATAATTATTTCAATTCTGTTTAGTTTGTTTATTTTATAATTTTATAGTTAATATTGTATATCTATTGCATAAAGCAAATTAAAGTGTCCATTATGTTTTTGCTTTCTGGGTTCAAAACTTCACCAAGTTGCCGGGAAATTTTATGTTCTATTATTTTCTATGAATATTTTGAACATACTAACATAACGTGTTCATGTACTGTACACTGTAGTGGTGCTTCTTTTTGTAATTTGTCTACATGGGTAATTATAGTGTGTTCAAGTCTTAGCATCGTTAAGGCTGTCTCTATTGCTTTGTTGAACATATATTCTTTTACGCGTGGTTTAATATATTTTTTTGTTTTTCTAAATACAGTAGTTGTATTCGGTATATTTTCTTGCTTGTTGGTTGCACTTCTTTTAACATAAAAATGTAGTCAGTAACCTATCTATTTTTATGGATAATCAATAGATAAGTGGTTTAGGTAGTGTAGCTCAATATTAATCATATCAAATTTTTTAGAATAAATAAAAAAATGCACAAACACTTTTTAGAACTAAAATGTTATGTTTAAGTTAACACAATATAAATACACCGTATGTATTGAGATGACCCTAGCTATGCAAATCTATTAAATTTGCTTAATCCCAAAATTACTCTAGCTGGGCATCCATTATTCGTAGCTATGAGCTCTTGTAGTTTTTTGAAAAATTTTTGTAAATTAAAAATGCTCAATTTTTTGTTACCTTGAATGTGGTATTGAACTTTGTTCCACGTGCGCGCTGGTTACGCATATGGTATTCCAGCTGGCGTCTTGTCAAACAAATTTGTTGCAATGTAATTTAATGCATCAAATATTTTCCGCTTTCTTCAAGTTTTCCACTTTATTTGCACTTCACTTTATTAATTAAATAAAAAATCATCAACTTAACTTAATTTATTTTATTGATTTTAAACAATTAACAGTTTTAAATTATTATTGCGGGAATGATGCTCGTCTGCTCGACTATTTGACGTCAAGGTCTGAGCCAAAGTCTCCTACTTCTTAGCCCCACTCTCTTCACTTTTTCAACCTTTGAGCCGTACGCTTTTTACGCTCCCCATTTTCTTTTATACAGCAAATAATTTAACTACTTTATGTACAATTATAAATAAACAAAGAATAAACCAAAGTTTAAACTTTAAAATAATTTACAAATTAAATGAAATTAATGTTGTTATGGTTTCGAAACACGACAGTATATTATTGAAAACGTTTTCACTATTCACATGGAGCCACTTTGGCTTTTTTAGAATTTCTTTTGCATATGCTCTTAACAATTTATTCTTTATGCAACGTTAAGTTCTTATGTAATACTCAGCATTTAATGACATGCCCCGGACCATGCAAATTTTATAAATTTGCTTACTTTTAAAAAATTAATCTTATTGCTAGGCATTCAATTTTTTGTGTAGCAATGAGCTCTTCAAAGTTTAAAATGTTGTAAAATTATAAATTTAATGCTCACTTTTGTTTGTTTGCGTGTATGGTGTTGGAGTGCACCTGGCATCCCAGCTGACCCCAAATTTGTTGCTATGCACCTTTGCACATTGGCTAAACTTTTCACAAATGTTGGTCTTCTTAATACTTGCACTTTCATAATTAATTAAAATAAACAAAAACTCAAATTGACTTAATTTATTTATTAAAAACAATTATAATTTTAATTTGTTGCGGAATGGTGTTTTAACCGCTTGGCACCAAGACCGGAGCCTAACTCTCTTTTTATCGACCCACTCGCCGTACTCGCACTTACTTTTCCCACCTTTCCTTCTATACAGCAAATTTTACAAACTTTATACAATGTGTTTACTAAATAATGAAACAAAATCTAAACTTTAAAATTATTTTACAAAATAAATGAAATTAATGTTTTTATGCATTTCGAAACACGACAATATATAATATTCAGCTGGACAACTCTTTGGTAATTCGTATATTCTGTCATTTATCTTTTCTTGTAAATTAGATATATTAGTACTATACACCATGACAGACTATTAAATCAGGACCTGATGGTATACCAGCCTATTTTCTCAAGCGTTGTGTAAACTCGCTCTGCACTTCAATACGTTTCTTGTTCAATCTTTTGTTATCTACTGGTAACTTTCCGAATTTACGTAAAACAAGTTTTTTAACTCTTTTGTTCAAAAAAGGAAACAGGAGTGACATTGCGAACTATCGTGGTATAGCCATCCAGTCAGCTCTACCTAAATTACTAGACAAACTAGTCTCGTCACAGCTGCATTATGCATCTCGTAAAATAATCGTTGAACAACAGCATGGTTTCATTCTTGGTCGATCAACAACGACTAATCTTATGTCGTTTTCATCGTATGTTACTGATTCCATTGAAGAACACTTACAAGTTGATACCGTCTATACAGATTTCGCCAAGGCTTTCGATCGGGTTTCCCACACAGCATTACTATTAAAGTTGGAAGCTTTAGGTTTCAGTGGGAATGTTATCAAAAGGCTCACTAGTTATCTTGTTGGCAGAACACAGCGTGTTAAGATTGAGAATTTTATATCAAAGTAATATCTGCTTCATCAGATGTGCCCCAAGGTTTACATTGCGGTCTTATTCTGTTTTTATTATTTGTCAATGATATTGGCAAATATTTAATATGTGTAGCTATCTATTATTTGAGGATAACTCTAAAATTTTCTTACAAATAAAATCAAGCATAGACTATTCAACATTACAAACTGACCTAAACAGATTATGTCTGTGGTGTAATAATAATAATTTGGCTTTAAATTTTAGTAAATGCTTTATAATCTCTTTTTTCAAAGGTAAACCTCTTACATTCCATTATCTTCTAAATAATCAAAGTCTAGCAAAAGTTGGTGAAGTTGTTGATTTAGGTGTTCATATCAGATGTAAGTTCACATTTAATACTCACATCCAAATCATTTGTAATAAAGCGCTACACATGCTAGGATTTATTAAAAGGCAATGCAAGCATTTCTCGGCAGATACTGTTAAACTCCTTTATTACTCATTGGTCAGATCGCATTTGGAGTATGCTTCATGTATTTGGTCGCCATACTATGTTTTACACATAGAAAGATTAGAATCAGTGCAGCACAAATTCTTAAAATATTTTTATTTTAAATTGGTGGGCAGTAATAAAGAGTTCACAGATAATCAATTTTTAAATATCCTACAGACACTCTTGCTCGAAGACGTACCGCAACCGACATTCTCTTTCTCAATAGATTACTTCATATACAGATCAATTGCACCGCACTTGTTTCAAAGATCAGGTTAAGGGTCCCTATCCGTTTATTGAGAAATCAAGATTTATTTATCATCCCGTTCCACCGGACGAATTATGAACAGCATAACCCGATCACGAGAATGATGAGTTACACTAACAAACGTAACGCTGTCGAAAGTTTCGACTTCTCGATATTGTTTCCAGGTTTGAAAAGGCTACTCAATGAACCTGCAATCCTACAAATTTTTTAATTGTGCACTCATAAGTTTATTGTTACCATTACTTTATGTCTTTGTATAGTATAATTTAATTTTGTATATATTGTCATGAAGGGTAGCAGTATTTATTTTGTGGTGCGATAAATATCAAACCACCCCCATGCAATCGTAGCAAAATTTTTATCAAACATGAAACTTAATTCGTATTTATTGTCACTTATAAATTTGCTTAAATTTTACTTTTGTGTGTGGTATTGTAGTGCACGTGTTCTTAGCAGCTGGCTTAATCACGCCTGATACCTAACACAAATTTTGCTGCGATGCAATCTCTCATCGACCAAATTGTCACAAATTCTTCCAAATTTTATTTTGTGGCACTGCACTTTAATTAAAATAAAAAAAAAAACAAAACTCAAATTAATTTAACTTAATTTGTTTATTAAATTAATTATTAAGTATCGGGTAATAGCGTTACATCCGCTAGGCCCCACGGCCTCCGCCTAATTTTCCTTGCATCGAGCCGCTCGCCGCTGATCGTCCTCCCACTTTTTTCCCCTGCCTTTATTTACATCAAATTTACAGACTATGTACAGTGTGTTTAAATGTTATAAATAATAATGAAACAAAACTCAAATTTTAAAATAATTTTACAAAATAATAAAATTAATGTTTTTATGCGTTTCGAAACACGACAATATTTTATATGTAAAAAGGATATTTCCGTTAATAAATAAATAAATAAATACATTCCATACCTACATTAACTCTTTCTTCCAAACTTCCTATATCAATCTCACAATCATTTGTCAAATCAAATTATTTCATGCAATTCCATCATCTTCTAAAGTTCTTCAAATTCATTATTAATTCTATAATCTCTTCTTCACTAAGTATTTTCGCATTACCATTTGTCATATCTCTATGAGTTTGTTCGATGTCTTGCTATGTACTTATTACTTATAATAGTAATAATAATTGCATATATAGTAATAATAGGTATACATACTTTGTATTTATTATTGTGTTAACTTAAAACTTTTAGTTCTAAAAAGTTTTTGTGCATTTTTTGGATTTTCTAAAAAAACTTTGATATTCTTTTCATATCTGAATTCGTAGTTTCCATATTTTCAAAATCTCTTTTTTATCTTTCTCCGGAAATCTGCTTATGTTAAATACTTTGTCTAAATATTTTCTTGTCTTGTAATGGAAATGTTAATTAGCTACTAGGTAAGTAATTTTTAATGCATTCATTATAATTTAAAGTACATAACTACTCGTTCTACTAGTATTGTCAGTTTACATTTTTCTTTCAAAAAATCTTTTAATAAAAGGTAAAATATAATTAGGTACATTTTAATTTAAGAATAGAAGTTCTCAAAGTAACAACACAATTAATTAAAAACAAAAGATTGTTAACAAAAGATAAAGAACTTATGATATTATAATGCGATATAATATTCTTTTGAGTTTTCCAGTTATTATAATATAATCTACAATGAAATAATTTGAGCAAATTCTTTACGATGCTATATATTATTTATGTTACTTATATAAATGATTAAATAATGAGAAAAGCTAGGTGAATAATCACGAAAAATTATTCGTGGTGTCTAAATATTAGAATTAGCAGTTATGTTAGATAGTAGATAGTAATAAATTATTTATACTCTTCATAAATTAATACAAAATGTTTACTTATACAATCTTCCAAATTAAAACATCAAGTAAATAATGTGATACAACGAATAAAAAAATATGAAAAAATTACTTTAACTGCCGACCTCCACCGGCATTAAATAAAAATTGATTTAATGAAATAAGTAAAGCTTTAAGTTTGGCAATTTATTGAATGACTTTATATTTTAATAAATTATTTGATAAAAGTTAAAATGTATCGTTAATATTACGATATAAAACTATATAATTCTACGTAAATATTATAGATATCACAAGTTAAAAATTAATATATTAAATAGCAAATATTAATAATTACTCCTGTTATTTTTCGTGATTTAGTTAATTAATTTTATAATTATGCACTGATTATAAATTAAATTAAACCTCTATAGAAAATAAAATATTTAAGTGATTCTTTACAAAATCTATAATTAAGTTTGATAAGTAGTAAGTTAACAGCCGAAAGTTGATTAAAATGAAAAAATTAAATATTAAGTGCGGTAAATCTAGAAAATCCTTAACTGCTTGGCTTTAGTTTACAAATAATTAAGAAAGTTTTAATAAACAAAAGAGCTGTGTTTAAATTATTGCAAGCAAGATTTCGTTTCTAAAACAATTTGAATTTTGATAGCACTACTATCAAGTTACACTACCTTAACCACTTATCCATTGATTATATTTGAATTTTATTTATAATATAGAACAAATATAATTGTATATAATATATAATTAATATATAATTGATATATAATTCGATTATTTTATTCCAATACTAGCAGCCAATCATATTTCGTAAAGATTTGGATATCAACCAATAATAGCAGTTTGAATAGGTCGCACTTAACTTTGCAATCGAGACAATTAAATGACGACACTTCCTATTAATAATCTAACAATAACATTTAATAAGTTGGATTAAATCAATTTTATTTAAATTTTTGTATAATATTATGAAAAATATTTCTTATACTCAATCAGGTTTTAGAAGCGTAAAGGTGGTCACAGACCGGCGTAAATGTACTATGCCAATGCGCTGTTGCCCCTAGACGAGCATGGTTGAGTGTCAAACATGTAGTTTGATTGTGGACGATGAGTGGTGAAGACGAGTTTATATTTTTACCAGTGGCGTATGCATGCATGATTAAAAAAAAAAAACAAAAAAAAACAGCTTCGGACAACAACCAAATGGGTAAAAAAATTGCTTTTAAAACAACAAGATTTTACACATATAAATTTCTGGAAGAATTACTCTTACAACCTGATGATTGGTGAATTATAACCTAAAACTTTTGTGAAACTTTTTAAATCAGACATTTTCAAGAAGTATTACAACAGTAATAAAAATATTAAGAAAGGCACGAGACACTGAATTAAAAATGTATGCTGAAAATAATAAAATTTGTCTACAGTCCGGCATACATGTATGAACGTTGATGAATGCGCATACATGAATTCAAAGTAAAACATAAAACTTGTGCGACACTCATGTATGTTACTTTCTGCCAACACACTAGCGAACATCAACATACAAGCATGTATGACATACATGTACGCCGATCTGTGACCACCTTAAGTTTAATACATGATATGATAATAATTATATAACCAATCTTATTTATTTTTATTAATACAAAAGAAAAGCATATGATTATAATTATTATTACGGTTAAAGGTTAGTTATGCATCGGTTATTAATGTACTAGCCCAGTCAAAATAGCATTTCAGCTTGCATAAATTACGATACAACTGAAAATTGGTGGAGGTCTTTATTTCATTACTACAAATAAAATGTCAAGAGTCCCCATCAATCCCACATCTGCTAAAAAAGTTTATCAAGGTCAAAAGTCAAAAATTGCTTATAAATAGCTAAAATTGTAATAGCTTACACAAAAGTTGTGGATTATTAAATTCTCTATAAAAATTGTGTCTATGCTTTTTTTCTACGAATTATCATTTCAGAAATATCGCAATTCAAACATCAAAAATACTCATATTTACTCTTGTGCGGCTTGTAATGCTTCATCTGCTGTTCTTTGAGTCTTGCATGCAATAACAGGATGCGACACAACCTCGGCGATATTTAAAAGGAGTAAAACAGCAATATTAAAAATGTTTGGATTGCTTTGTTCACCGGTGTGTACTAACTGTTCAGGCCAATCTTGCTCTAATGTATCAAATACATCAGATGAAGATTCTTATGATATTGATGAAGAGTTTTGTGAGTCTCTTCTCTTAGAAGAATCTATACAGATACAGATACAGGAAGAAAAAAAAGGAAGCGACGAAAACATTATATAGTAGAAGTAGCACTTGAAGATTATCAATCAGGTTGAAATTTCCATAAATATACAATTATTAATTTCATTATAATCATTCGCAATAATTCAATTTTTTTAATTCAATGCATAAGTTTCAATTTTCATTTAATATTTGCACTGTCTAATTAAAATTTTATCAAGATTGACGATGTTTGAAATTGCGATATCTCTGAAATTATGATTCGTAGAAAAAAAAGCATAGAAACAATTTTTGTAGAGAATTTAATAATCTACAACTTTTGTGTAAGCTATTTTTACTATAACACTCGCCGTTTGCGAGAAAAAGGCGAAAAACCGAAATTTGCAGCCTTTGACATTGAAAAACATCTTTAGCAGATGTGGGATGGATGGAGAATTCTGACATTTTATTTGTAATAATGAAATGAAGATCTCTCCCAATTTTCAGCTGTATCGTAATTTATGCAAGCTTACTCTATTTTATGTCTATTTTGACTGGGTTATACTAGTATGCAATAGTGTTAGCTATGCTACTTAAAAATCAACCACAACATCTTTAAACTTCTAAAATAATTTGAAATTATATTATATATTTTTTATTATAAAATAAATTATAAAATGTTGCGGAAATATTTGTATAAACATGTGTATGGTAATCAACTAAAGAAAAAATCGTAGGTATTGGCAATGTTTATTCAAATGTCCAGTCCATATAAAATTTATTGTATTTACACATAAATTAAAATTTGATTTTGTAGCAAAAGCTACAATGTTCAAACTGCTTTAATTTATCAATAATAAATCTTGGTCGGTGCTTGTTTTAATAAACATTAGTTAAAATAATCATGAACATCTATTACAGATGTAGGTCATTGAGGAAATACATCTTTTCAAGGTTTTTTCAAATTACATAATTATAAATGTAACATCAAAAAAATTTGCATTTGAAGTTCTTTTAATTTCTAAGTGTATGAATTTGGATATCATCTTTTTTTTGTTAATATGAATTAACATACTAATCGTTGCCTATATAATAATTTTTTATCAATTGACAAATATGGATTATAACCATCAGCTGTGGTTGAAAGAGTTGAATCAATTGTATACAGTGGGATAATGAACTCTAAATAATTGAAAACCAGGATGACTATTGTAGTGCTATTAGTTCATCTTTAGTTGTGAAGAGAGTACTTTAGGTGCCACTTTGTCTAAAGAAAGATTAAATAACAGTCACCAATACAAATTGAAAAAATGATATTTTAACAATTTACACTATTTTATATATCAGATTATATTTTACAAGGTAACATAAAATAGTACATTTCAAATTATACTTAGAAGATTGAAAAAGTTCTATACAGATATAAAGTAAAGTCTAAAAGTATTCGGTGGGTTAAAAACAGGTATTCATAATATACATCATCTTTAATTAAAATCAAAAATATAATTTTTGAATCATATTCTGATTTTGCGTCTATGTGTACACCCTAGCGGTAATCGATGCAAGTCGGTGGGTTTACATGCGGTGTGGTGTCTTGGGATAAATACTTAAGTGATATAATTATTCGTGTCAATTAATTAATTGGTTTCTTGGTTTTACTATCTCAGTGTCATTTTAACTGCCATTTTTAAATCATTTGTTCCAGTTCTTCCGTGATTAACCATAAATTTCTAAAAAATATCTTAAATTTCCGTTTCGAACGCCACATAGCTGGCGAGTATAACAAGCACTGTTAGGAGCTTTTGACTGATTTATTAAAATTGTGCCTGGATCTGATTTTTTCAGTCGTCGAGATGACTTGCTTTGCTTTTGCATTAAAATACCAGCAAAAGGCTTATCTGAGATCTACAAAGCGTTCATCTTTGCAACCTACAAAACATCAGTTTATTTTAGTAGGCTGTCAAAAAGAACTCTCAACGAAGTTAAAAATAAAACTGATGCCATCACTTTTTTTATAGTTACTGTTCTTACTGAAATAACTATATAGTTGACAAATTTAATGACGTATTATATATTTGACAGTCAATGGATAGATTTAAATCTTACTGAAAATTTTAATTCTAGAAATTTTTAAATTATATTTTTTACAAATCCTAGAAATCAAAATTTTAACTTTATTTAAAACAAACCAATTGCATTTGAAAGGATTAGAATCGCAATTTTATCAATAATGCACTTTTTGAAAGTAAGTGAAGTGAATAGTAAGTTTACAACTTATGTGGATATATTTTTTATAACCTAATTATATCAATACTAATAAAAAACTCCAAACTCCAATTAAACTTTTTATAAACTTTTAGTTACTTATGCGTTAACTTTTATTTTTAGTTATCAATTTCATAGTACAAACGTAGTAAATTAACAAAATCTAATAATGTAAATAATATCTACTGCCTGAAACTGCAGGAGCGAGATGATCAAGTTAGCGTACTCTGCCTAAATTGAACCGATTATGATTAGCGGCACTCTAATGGTCTATCACGCTATTTGAACGAATCAGATCTGTAACCCATCTAATAGCACACGTGATTTGATATAATATCCGAATTATGATTCTAAGATCACTAATCATAATAACCTTGGATTGTATTGTTCAGTAATAACAATGAGAAATCCATTTCTTCTTCTCTGACATTTACACTTTAGTAGATCTCTAAAGTGCGACTAACCCCAGTGGGAGTTTGTCTAGATCAAAACTCAAAATTAAAATCAAAACTCAGGATTTTAAACCTGTCTACAACTAATGATTACGGAACTACAAAAATACTGCCAATATTATTAATAAATTTCTTTATATTAACTGACTTTTAGATAGCTGCATCAACCAACGTAATATTAGTAATATTAAAACAAATTAAATTTTTCGATTTTTAATGGGTTACAAAATAGCAAAGGTGTGAATATAATATAAATAGAACAATCAAAATATAATAGTTGACGTAGTATTCATTATTGTGTTAACTTAAACATTTCAGTTCTAAAAAGTGTTTGTGCATTTTTTGGTTTATTCCAAAAATTTGATATGACATAAGGCCCAGTTTTTCAATTGTGGTTTAAACCAAATTAAAACAGTTAACTGAAAAATTTCTTAGTTAGCGGTTTTTCAGTCTTAGGTTAGCAGTTTTCTCTAACCAATTACTTAAACCAGCACATGTGCTGGTTTAACTAAATTATTTTAGTTAACTATGGTAAGCAACTAAAAGTGACGTTGACCTGCATCATCTCGCAATTTATTACAAATAACAAAAATATGCACACGTTGTTTGTTAAATTGTGAAATTTTACTGCGTTCCGATACCAACTTACCAAATATTTTAGTTAGCTAACTAAAATATTGTCTAATCACTGAAAAACTCAATTCGGCTTAAACTAGTTTGAAATTTTAGTTACATTTTAAACCAAATTAGCTAACCTAAAAGTTAACTCACGACTAAAAAACTGGCCCTATAGTCGGCTTTTTTTAAGAAAAATATTGGAATTTGTACTAATGCGACGATCTCTAAAAGTTAACCAATGAAATTGCTTTAAAGTTAGACGGTATTACAATAACGAAATTTTCGCGATTGAATTGTTATGTGTGTTGACTAAACTGAACCGAGCAAAGTCATAAATAAGATAGATGTGGACAGAGTTAAATGTAAGATCGAATAGACGCAGTTATTTGGTTACAACATTTCGCTTTTTCGTGGTGAATATTTAAATATTACTACAAGAATAAGTACTATTTAAAATATTACTACAAGAATAAGTACTATTTAAATTATCTGAAGTTTCCCGGTGTAAATTAGACTTTGCAAACGACGCGCTACCTATATTATTCATATCCTGGATCGACCATAGTCGTTTAAAACTTAACCAAAAAGAAATTAAAAATTTTTGAATTTCTTAAATTCAAAAATATTTCTTAGCGTCTTTTTATAACATAACTAAATTATAAAAATTATAACAAAGCGTAATTTGAACATAATATTCTCTTCAGCTAAAATCTTAAATTATTTTTTTTCCAATATAGGACCACATCACTAATTTACACTGTAACACTCTTTTCAAAATAGAATATTGTAGGTAATTACCTTTGCTTAATCTTAATCTTGCCTAATTAAAAAATACCGTGATTTAACATTACATAAAATAAACCACCAAATTCTTTAATATTTAAAAATATGATGCCTTTTAAAATATCTCGCCTTTCTAAATAACTTGGGTTTGAAAGAAAATCAATTTGATAATAAAATCTCATATTCAAGCTGACTCATAAACATACAATTGCTGGCGAAGCTCTCGTGGCATTTTTGTCAAAACTATTTTTTTGTATAAAACGAAATAAAAAGTACCTAAACGTAATTATTATGCTTTCTATGAATATAAAATACGGAAAATTTTTATTATCTTTTATCAATGAAAAACAATACATATATTCGTTTCTGTGTTATTTCTTTCTTATATTAGATAAAGTATATTATTTACATATAAAATTATAACATTTTATTATTTTTAAATTAATGATGAAGCACAGTTAGAAAATGTTAATTACAGTTACATCAAAAATTTGTCTGATTAAATGTAAAATGGGGTTCAACTTTGAAACGCTGTTTGGATTGACAGAAACGAAGTTACGCCAAAAGTTGGCGTGATGTTTATGTAACATTTGTTAGCGTTTTTTAAAATTAAATTAAATTTATTTTGAAGTATAACTAAAAATGTCTCTATTTGGTAATTATATCACTTAAATAATAATTACTCCTTTAGGTAAAGACAAAATGCCTGAGTAATTGCGATAAGAACAATATAGTTTTAGTTTGATTAAATTACATCATTGATTTCGTACTGCGTTTGATTTAAAACGTGAAAATAAAACATTAAAAACCAAAGTTTTAGTACTGGTGTAATTTATTTAGTGTAAAAATCACGTAAGCAAAAGAAACTAAAACCTGAAAGAATAAAATACAGCTTTGGTAAAATTTATTGTAGGTACGTATAAGGTGATAGAGCACATTTTGTCAAGCTAATCACGTAATTAATTACAGTTATGAAGTTTTATTTACACATTTTAATTAAATATGATCTACATGAACTTGTATATTAAATTTGACACTTTATATGCAAAGTATAGGGTGAATTGTAATGAGCAAGTAATATTTCAATTATTGCGGAAAACAATCTGATTGAAACATATACTATAAAAAATACTAAGTTTAAATTAGTAAAAAGTTTTATTATATAAGAAGATGCTCGCACTTCGTTTTTGCAGCTAGTAGCAAATCACTTTGTATACGACTTGTAGAATTTATTTTAATATAAAATTCAAATTTTGAATCCAACGCCAAAGTTGGTTTCAGCCAACACATAACAAATAATTTGTTCATAAATGATGCAAAAATAAACAATATCTCTCAATGATAAAATGTAAATCCTTTTAGAAATTAATTAATAAATGAAATTGATATAGAATTTGTTATATTAAAAGTTAGAAAGGGCATTTAAATAATTAATTAAAACTAGATTATAAAATTTGAATTTTGTTTGTGTTTACAGTTATAAGTTAGTCCATAATTTGGAACATTCAGTGTTTCATTTAATTTGAAATTAATGTTAGTCTTTTATCAGAAAAATACTGATTTAATTTATATACAAGTATATAGGTACCTACACGCACATAGTGTATGTAATTAATTAATAATCGAGGCTGAGAATATTACGACACCAAATTACAAATTCACGTTTTAAATCAGATTTAAGTAAATAAAATTATATTAAAATAGGGATATTATTATTCAAGAACCTGAAATTATAGGAAAATTATTATTAATGATTTTAGTTTAAATAAAAGTCTTCCGGCTATAATCATTATTATTTTTGTTTTCAATTATTCAATTACTTTTTAATACATTTTATAATACGTTCTTAATTTTAAAATTAATAATAAACTAAATATACTCCCAATATATTGGGAGTCTAACCGGGTTTATTTTTGCATCTACTCAAAGTTTAATTATAATTCAAACAAAAACAATTTGGCTCTTTTATTAAATAATAATTTTAAATTGAATTTCAAGTGTCTACAACGCAATTATTTTAAGTATTTTCAGTATTCTTCAGGGTAAATCTAAGTTCTTGAATTTCTAGCAAGAAATGTACAATTTATATGTCCTTACTTGAATCTGTACACACTTCAAAGCCAGAGTATGTAACTTGGCAAGATCCATAAAAGTCACAAATAACGTACAAAGATTGCAATTATTGTAAAATAAATTACATCAGCTTTCAGTTAACTCGGGTTATACAACAATATACAAAAATAATAACGCTTTGCTCTTATTTTTAAAGCACTGTTCTATTAATTTAATCAACTTGAGAAAAAATTGTTATTTGTTTAAAATGATAATAATATGTACTTGACAAAATAGAAAATATTGATACAAAATTGTAAATTAAATTTTTGTTGTAAATTAATTTTTGATTATGTTTTCTACAACAGTTTGAAGTTTATAATATTGCTAAACACTACCTAAAGAGAAAGGGTTTTACATTATCTAGATTAAGACAATAATATTGTAGAGAATGTTAGCATTAAAACCCATTTCAAAAAAGGTAAAGGTGTCGTTTGGTCGACAACTAACTGTTCAGAAAAAAGACGTGGAGGGAATTTAAAGCAGTATATAAATTTGTTAAAGATAATAAAAACACTATTTGATTAGCAAGTTGCAGATGGGATTAAATAGAATAACCAAATAATTGAGAATTTAGAAAAAAATAAAAATTTGTTAGATTTAATAAAGGATTTGTTTAAAACAAAGTTTGGGTTGACTGTTGTTACACAATGCATTTCAAATTTTCATTTAATAGGATAATATGGAATATGGTGAGGTTTACTTAGCATTGGCAGAAGGCAACTGGAGCTTTGAAACATGTCTGATACTAGATTCTGTGGTCGTTGCCGCATTTGCCACTTCATTCCCTTCGTGCGGGATTATCTCCGGATCTCGACATCGGGTAATTTACCATCTCACAAATACGGCTACACTTAAGGATTATACAATATTTACAAGAACATACTTTTCTACTTTAATCAGTGCATTTAAATTAAATCTTGATAATTAATAATTAATTCGTGGGATAAGCTGTAATTTAAAAACTAACCTAACATTTTACAGTATACTAACCGCAAATTGTAAGAATCACGAGTTATTGGTAAAGTTTGCAACTTTTAATTATAATCCAATTTTAGGTTAACTCTCATACTATCACAAAATAACAAAATATCACAAACAATAAAATAAGATTTGGAATCTTTGCTAAAGATATGAAAAAAGTTATAAAAGCTGTTTCTTACTTTTATGAGTGTACAACAGAAAATAAAAAATAAAGAAGGAATTATATGACCTAGAAAAGTTTCTAAAAACTTTATAAGACTTTAGTGCCAATTGGATTCCAATACACCGAAACATTTTCTTAGTTTTTGATTGTAATTTTATGTAACATATTATTCTAAACTGAAACTTAATTCTTGTATATAACTAGAAGCACATTATCTGGAAGAACAATTATCACTTAATTAATTTTTCACCTTAAAACTATTTAAATAAAACTTTTATTATTATAGCTTTTATCTATTGAATGTTCTTAAATTTCTATCAGAAGTAATCTAAACAATTGCAGAAGTTTCTAAAATTTTGTTAATTTTATATTTTAGTTGTACCTATTAATTATTATTTTTTTTAAATGTTATTTTGTCGCTATTAGCACTCTGTAAATTATTGAACATTCAAGAATAAATTTTCGAAAACAAAGAGTCTTTACTTGCTGTCTAAACTTTTCAACCAAAAATTTTAGTAACTACCCCAGGTGTTTTCACAGATTTTATTCGTCGTTTTCTTTTAGTTTTAAACATTCTAATACAGACAAAATAATGTTAAAAAATTCATTTCAGTGTATATTTTAGCAATCAATATTCTGACAATGCGTGAAATGACACGAAACAGGTCGAATTGATATCTTGTTTAGTTGCTTCTTGTTTTTTAGTACTCTTAAAATTTTTAATTAGGTTAAAACTTACGTTCTGGAACAGTAGTTACAGCAACTAACTTATTGTAAACTAAGACTACTTACTACTCTAACTACTTTGACATAGTTTTGAGAGTTTTTAAACTGTTGGTTTTTGTGTCATTTGTATCATTTATTTAAATTTGTTAAAGTATAGTTTATAAGAAAAATTCGTTGATATCTTACCAAAATATTTCATTGTGTATATATTTTGTTATCTCAATACTCGCATTCTAAATACACATTTTATATCCGATACACTGCAACTTATTAAATTTAAGAATTATAAGTTATTGTCTAAGTAAAAAGAATGTACATGTGGATATGTAGTGTAGAGAAAGTTAGTAAGGATTGTCTAGTTAAAACAATTTTTTAAACTGTATTTACACGGTTTTGCTTTTCGACTCTGTAAATGTACGGCTTAATTGGGTATTTAATTACACACAAACAATAAGTGTAAGTATGGTCTTTTGTGTATTTAAATTAGTTTGCTAGTTATCTATACGCAAAACTAGTATCTGCGTAGAGTTTAGCCATAACTTACCACTTTTTTGTCTGTAGATGGTATTACATGCGATATCTTTTCAAAATTGCTAGCATTACATGAACATTAGAGTAGATATCCACTCAGGTAATAGCTCAACATAAAGAAAATAATAACTAATTAAAAAACTCAACATACTATGTTCCAGCACAAAATTTTGAAATAGGCTATTTCATTCATTGCATTTATAAATTGCGGTGTCGGCTGCGTACAGTGCCACGTTAGTCGTTTAAAATACTGATATGTCATAGATAAATAGGTTAAAAAAATGAAGATTTCGCGTTAACAGTGATAAAGCCAAGTACAGAGTAGGTGTTTTTGTTGAATTAATGGTACGTCGGCGAAGGTGTAAGTAAGATATAGTCAAATTAAAACAATTAAAATCTATGAACCAGTGATGCATGATTCTAACATATAAGAGTACCTTCTATAAGTGTCCTGCAAAGATGATAAAAACACTACTGCAGATATTGTTTCCTGATCGCATTTTACAGTAGCTGTCCCCGATCTATTAGGGAGTGCCCTCAGACTAGTTAGAAAAGCTTAAATAAAACAAATATGTTGACCCGTCAACGTTTCGAACAATTTATTTGTCTATCCTCAGGACTATAAACAGTAAGGATTACAAAATTATAAATAACGGTGGAGGCCACCCAAAGAAGAATACCTACCAGATACAACATATGATTCAGGTGATTGACGGATCAACATATTAGTTTTATTTAAGTTCACTGCTCAAGAATTCCATCAGTCTGCTATATAATTTTTGAACTAAGAATTTTCTTGCTTAACGTCAAGATAATGATGATAATATTTTAACTATTCAAAAGCCTTTTCGAAAATAGGGAATTTTCATAAGCTTTTAATGATATTCATGAATGCGGTTTACAAGTCCATTTTCGATAAAAAATCTTAAAAACAGTTTATCAATACGCAAATTCATTTGTACAGTCACTTTTTTCGGAAGGGCAAGATATTTGCTGTTACAGTCCATGGAAACAAACTGCTAGGTAGGTTTTTGAGTTTAATGTAGTTGTCATATTTAAAGACCGAAAGCAAAGTATAGAGGGAAAACAGTATTGATTTCAGTTAATAGTTTTGATTTTCTACCTCGGTTTGGAAGCTTTGTTAGAAGATATTTTGAACGCACTTTCATAGACACTAAAACCATCTCGTTCGTTTGATCTCCGCAATTACTTTCATTTGCTGAAAATTCAGTAAGCGTAAATTATTACATTAGAAATCTAGTCAAATTTACCTTGCTTTCTAAAAGTTGAATTTTCAATTGTTTAAACATTTCATTAGAAACTGCTTGTCGTTTATTGTTTACGCTATCACCGAAATGGCTTTTCAAAACTACCGTAAAAGACCGCATGTTGTAAAATAATTCAATTGTTTAATCTTTCAGAGAGTAAATGAAGTCAAGTCAAAGAGTAGTAACAGCTACCATGACTGTTCGTACATTATAAAGTAGTACATAGGCATAGAAGCGCAGAGAACGTTTATAGGCCTGTGTCGTACCGAGATATGTGCAAAATCATTTTTATTTTGTAAATATTAATTGTTTTCCGTTAGTATTTTTGTATATTTATACATTTTATTTAAATTATTTTACTGTATAAAATTTATGTTATTCAAACTTCTTAATTTGTTATTTTGCAAATATGATTCGATATTAAAACGGAAAATCATTCATGGCATTTTCTCTAATTTGTTTGTGCATGTCCATTATTTCGTTTGTTTATTAGAAGCAGTGGCGCTCAAAGCAGAAACCGTAGAAAAATCCTAAAGAAATACCAAATTAAGCGACAATATAGTCCATACCTTGAGTCTCATGCTAAGATAAGTAATAAGAGATGTTTGAGACTTTTCCACCGGCAAATACTTATCTTAACTATCAAAACATTGCAACTCCATGAAAAAATATTTCCAGATAATGACATGAGTAATGACTACTATATTTGGTTAAATAATATATTATTTAAACAAATTCTAAAATAAATAGTAGCAATTATTTGATAATAAAAAAATTCTGGAATTTTACAAAGCATTTTACAAAGCATCATAAAGCATAAGAGCTAGCTTCCAGTTGATTACAAAATATTATAATTTTAAACTGGCATACTATATCAGCAATATGGTTTTGTTGAAAAACCATTTTCTTATTCCGTTATTTTGTATACCTACTAATTTTAATACTTTTTTATTATCTATACTGTTTTAGAAAAATAACTTAAAAAAGTTTAGAATTTTTTTAAGTAGTATTTTTGTGGTATTTAGTAGCATGTGATGTTAAAATAATCAAACTTAACAAAATGTTAAAATAATAAAATTTTAAACTATTAAGTAATACATACTACGAAAAAAACATAATATTTAACGAAACCAAAATGACAAAAATTCACATTTAACAGCGTTGAACTAAGAATATTTAAATAAACAAGAAATTAGAATTTTGAAAAAATTACGCTATAGAAGTGGTAAAAATTACGTAAAAAATAAAAAACAAAAAACAAAAAAACCTGTAACATAATATAAAGGCCTCTATTTCACGCTTATTATCGATCATCGCAGTCATGTTTAACGGTAAAAATAACAAGTGAGAGCAAATATATTGTTTATTTAAATATTCTTAGTTCAACCCTGTTAAATGTGAATTGTTGTCATTTTGGTTTCGTTAAATATTATGTTTTCTTGGTAGTATAATTATATTACTTAATATTTTAATATTTTATTATTTTAACATTTTGTTAAGTTTGATTATTTTATACTGTTTTATGTAATTAAATTGACGACACGATTAATTATAACATTTTTGATTTGGTTGCTTAACGTTTTTGTCTAATGTGAAAATAAGCTTTTTGTACTAATAGAATTGTCTTCTGCTGTAAGTATAAGATTCTACTTTTAAAATTTTAGTTTAGTTTTGCATATCCTTTAAGTAGTAGTTTGTAATTTACATCTGCTATACCTTGCTAGACTCTTCTAAAGCACTTTTGGTCGTTAGTTTTGAAATTTTACTTGTTATTTTAGTTTTGTTGTCGTCGTTGATTACAGTTTTACTTTTAAATTAAATTATCTGTATTGAATTAATATTATAGTTAGTTTAGAAGCTTTAGTTTTGTTGAATTTAATGTCTTCCACAAGTCTTCATACTTTGAAAATGAAAAGAGGTAATTTTGATGTTGATAGTAATCAATAAGTCGATGAAAATTTAAGAAATGAAAAATGTAATGGTTATTGAAAGATTTCAAACTTAATAAACTACAAAGAAAAATGAAATAAAAGCATCGTGTCTATCATTAAAACAATTTAAAAATCAAAATTATTACGTGCATTATAAATATATACAGATCCTGGGTAGTCTCAGGGGAAAGCAAAAATTATAATCCCTCTGTAATTTAGAAAACTAAGTAAATAATTCAAGACGATAAGTAGGGAGCCAAAGAAACTAAGGGTTTTAAAAAGTTAATTATTTAATACGTACAATTGAAAAGCATTCTGCGTTATGTAAGGTCACCGACAGCGATGCGGTTTTCTCAATGATGTATACATAAGACGGTGTTGCACAATTGCAAAACAGTGCCTTTATTTAAGACATGCGCTAATATGGAACCCTTTAAATGTACATGCACGCTAAGCTTCCGATAAAGTAAAATTACTCAAGTAGAAGACCAATCAATTTTATTTTATTTTCCGATATCGCAAACTAATTCGTTCTAAGTGTCGATTAGCGACGTTGCAATTCTTTATTAACATAATATAATACGACGATCATAACATTTTGCGCTATATGCTATAGATGTCCCAATTAGTGATCTAAAGTAGAAATAAAAATTATATTGAGAGTTTAGTATATTAACCTAAAATCACACTCTTATAATGCAAGCACAACATTACTTATAATTTAATAACATTCAAAGTAAAAACTAATTTCTTTTATTTCAATCATCAATTTATGATCGCCTAGCCCAATCAAGAATAATTACACTTATTTTAAAATGAAGTTTCCTTGACCAAGGTGAAGAAACTCTGGTTAGATAACCCTGATTCCCGTTCCTCTTTTTATCATGATTGTTAACACGAGCGCAAAGCTTTCGCGTTTATGATATTTGGTATTTTTACTCTAGTCGTGCTAAAAACAAAAGTGTTGAGCTAAATCTATACTTAAAACTTTATAATCGCCACTCACAGATAAAGCTGTAGTAATATCGGTAACTTTAGTTGCTTTTTATCGATTTTAAGCATAAATATATAATTTCTGAACTACGACCATTTGTTCATTGTCATACGCCAACTCACGATTGCTACGCATATTTTAATACTTTATTTTGTGCATTTTTAGCAAATATAATAAATTTTGTATTGAAAAACAAATGAAACGAATAACGAGTTCTTCCTGGTTTTTGTCTTCTTTGTACAGGCTGCTCAATTCTCGCTCTTTACCATTAAGAATTTTGGTTATCTTAAAAGATGCCAAGTTCGTGAAATTAGATCAAAATATACTAATTTTACTCTGACAATAAATATGAAAAACATTGGTTTTTTGTTTTTGTTTTGTGTTTTTCTAGCATTTTGCTTTCAAGATATTCCAAAACATAAAAGCGGTAATTTTGGTTTTAATTTTTTATAATAAATTTTTTACTAATAAACTGTTGTTTTTCTTAATAGCATCAATTTCAGATTTACAAATTTAAAAACTTCTTTTTCTAGATTACAATCATTCTCGTTGCCATTGTTTAGATTTATATTAACTGTTGATTATAATTTTAAATTATTTTATTTTAAGAAGAATGCTTAGGAAATAAAATATATGCATTGTTTCTAACAAAACTTTAACAGTTGAATTTCATTTTGAATCTCAACGTCTACACTTTTGTTAATTTTACCCATTATATGCGTTTTTCAAATAAGGAACAGTTTATTTGAAACAATTAATTATTCTACATACTAAAATATGCAGGTTTTTAAAAAATATATGCAGCTTTATGTATAAATCTTTAGTATATTAACGCTATGAAAGGTATAATGCAGTATGGCCTCTGAAAATGAAGTACCTACTGCTACAATATGTACATTATAACCGAAGTAAAATGTATAATATTATAACAAAGTAAAGTAAAACAACTTACAAGGTTAAATCTTTTTCATTGCAAAAAAGTAGAAAACCTTAACAATCCCTACTAAATAATAGCTTCAGAACAAAGTAAATTCTTGTATTGCAAAAGTTTGTAAGTTCCAAAGCATTTGTTTTCAATTCATACCAGGTACATACTAAGTATGTGCATACACAGATGCATTAAATTTTTAGTAGTAAGATAAATGAAAAACAATTCAAATTATATGTATAGTAATATAAGAAGACTTTTCATAAAGGTACAAAAGATGGAGAACTACTGATAAATGAACAAAAAACAAAGTATATGTTTATAAGCGCAAACCAGAAAAAAAAACAAATTACGTAAAACTATTATGGTCAAAATACACTAACTAGTATACCTTTGGAAGCTTTGTCTATTTGGAAACGGTTATCACAAGAAATTTTAAATCCAGCAAAAATATTAACACAAGAATAGCTGAATGAAATTACAGTGTACCTAAGAAGAAGTTTACGAACAATAATAAGTAACAAGGAACTATCACAGAAATCAAAAATTTGAATATGTAAAACAATGATAAAACCTGCATTGTTATATGACTGCAAAACGTGCACATTTCAATAAATACAAAAGTAAAACCTTACAAAGGTCGAAACGCAAAATATTTCACAAAAATTTATGACGGATGTAAAATAATCAGTGAATGACTGTGATTAAAGAATAAAGAAGTGGTAAGTCTATATGGAGGAATAGGGATAATTAAAATTATTAAGGTGCAGAGACTCCGATGGTTGGAATAATATGTGGAAAAATCAATAAAAGAAAAAATGGGGGAGGGGATCATATGCTATGGAAAGAGAAAGACCTAAAAGGAGATGACTGGGTGCAATAGAAAAGAACCGTTGGACGGTGAGATTTGTGATAACGTGAATTTAAAATTTAAAACTTCTTCCAAAATTCACAAATTTTATTAGTTATTTTGTTTTCAAAAATTACATTTCAAATTGCTAAATCTAAGTTTAAAATTGAATATTATATTTAGACCACTCTTTATGATTTAAAATCATCCCGATAATGAGTCAGTTTATCACCACCATCTAGACAACTCACTTGTAGTTACTACAAGTTATGACGAATTCAGAGTCATGAGTTAAAATAAAAACATAATTCGTTAAAAGCAGTGAAATTTGTGGTTCCACTTGAATACAAATTATACGTATGGTGGTAGTGAAATTTTTGCGTTACCTTTCGTTCTACGCTATCGGCCCAATATATTACTGTGGATTTGATGACATTATCAAAAAAACGCACCATACATTCGGGTAAATTGGGTTTTACATCTCATTAGAGAATTTCCAAGTAGCGATACAATTGAATAATTGCCAACAACAATAATCGTTTTGAGCTGCACCGTAAAAAATTTAACAATCTTGGGAGGTTGCACTGCGATTGACTTCAGGTTCACAATAACTGAATTATTTGAGTAACTTTACATTTTTAATTGTGATTTTGTGTTAAATCATAATAATTTTTTGATTTTTAGTACTATTTATAAGTGCTAATAATTTATTTATTATTGTTTATAAATTGTAAATTTACTCATAATTTTTTTAAAGTAATAATTTATTGCAAATTGCACCAAACAATAATAATTTCTAAATTAAGTAAATCGTTCATATTGTACAAATTAATTATTAATAATTAAGAATTATTTTATTTTGATTCAAAGCCGGCTTTTATAATTTCAATTTTAAGTTTAAGTTCTTTTATTGTATCGTGCTTTCCAACATTGACGTGGTTTATTCCGCGGTAGGTGGTCTGCTATACCACCATTGGTTTGTCGAACCAATTAATTTTGATTTCTTATCATAGCTGTGGTGCCCTTAAATTTGACAATTTACCAATTGTGACCAATTTAGAAAAATCTCCGCTTACGTTTTAAGAACTCATCCGACGCGACGTTGAGTGAGCCGGCATCCTAATTTGTGCGCGGATGGCGCGGCGTGACGACGATTTGTCACGTAACAATTAGTAAACTTGAAATTATTAGCAAAAGATTGGATTAATAGAATTGGTTTAAGCCATATGCTTTCAAATACAAAGCCTGTAGAGATCATAATTTTTATGTTTAAATCAATTTCATAAAACTCCGAAGCGACGTCTTTGGATACCCAAGTGATCTAAGAAGATTTGGTAAGTTTTGCGTTTTATGAATTTGGTAAGTTTCACTGAAAATTAAACTAGTGCCTTAAGTTCCAATTTGGAGAATAACAGCAACATGATGGTTTTGAAGCGGTTATCATTTTAAGTGCTCACCTCACCAATGAAAACGTCTCTGCATTGTATACTATGTGGTGTTTTCTATGTAGGTTAATAATATTGATAATCACAAAATTTTAATTAAATTTAGAGATGTTTAGCAATGATATTTAGTTGAAAGAAGTAGGAAAACTTTAAAAAAATCATGTATGAAGTTGGCACTAAAGTAGTTCACTTTCACTTTGTTTAGAAAAAAAACTGATTTTTATTGTTCTAGTTTACATTTTTTATATAAAAAAATATATTAAATATTCCCAGGTTTGCATTAATATGTAATTGCATGTATTTATCATTGATTCACATTAGTATTGCACGAAAGTACAGGTTTAACCAGAAAGCATCGAGAATAATATTTTATTTGCGGCTAATTTTACCTTTCTCCATGTCATTATCTACTATATATTTGTTATCATGCTACAATTTCTTGTCTTCACGTTCTCGGTTATCAATAAGTTCTTTTAAATCAATAGAGCATTACTTAAATATATTTTGTGCAATATTTGTTCTGAAATACGTGGAAGCATAAATTCTGTTGTTATTTGTATAATATCCTTCTGCTTAATAACAAGCTTAACGTACAAATGAAAAAGGAGCCAAAAAGTAACTAAGACAAAATTTACTATGACGAATATCTCCTACTTTCAATTGCGGATGCTTTGCAATACTTGTTTCTAATTGTTTTTGAAAACTCCATTTATGCCTGACTGAATTGATCTATGGGTTTCTTTTTTTATGCTCTTCTTTTTTTTCTCATTTATATTTACCTTTGTGGTTTTATTCACTTTCTCGCGTTTCTTTTGTTTTCTTTCCTTTAAATTTCTCTTTTTTCAATCTGCAATTTTGTTCATTTTCTTTTTATTTTTAGTTTTATTTCTTATGTATTATTATTATTTTTCCATGTGATTTCATGACTTAATTTTATATCTTCAACTTCAAAATTGATATTCTATTAAAAGGTTGTTATTATCTTTTAGTAATTTTTGTTTGTTTATTGTATATTGTATATAGCCAATAATTAGTTGTTCACATTGACCTTAAACTCAACTATTCCACTACTATATTATTTTCTGCAAGTTGCTTTGAGATGCCTTTACAAACGATAATCATAAATTTAACCTTGTCAATGTTTTCTAACTTTCTATATTTACGTTTTTAATATAAAATTAAATTAAAAATAACATATTATAAATTTATACGTTTGTATACAATTTTCTATTTACAAATGTATTTATACTTACTGGTTTATTAATTAAGGTCTTCCTTGTATATTGATAAAATCACTGCTGGCTTGCAACAGGTGACACATGTTGAACGGCATCTTTATGACATCGAGGAAATTTTCAAATAAACGATCACCCATAGACTATTACAGCTACATAAAATTTTTATACATTTTTATCCAATTACTTCCAATTCTATTTGTAAATTACAGATTCTATCGATCTACCTTGAATCCATCTTAATATGGTCCACTTCATTTCGGCTTTCTTGAAAATTTTTAATTGAACTATATTAATCTTATCATTTAATTAATACGCATTAACATCCTACGCATTTCGATTTCTGAATTGGCACAAGTTTTTAACAAAATTTCAGAGCCCTTCGTCTATAAAATCGCTTTTTTACGTTTCTCGTCAACTTTTGCACCCTACGGCTAGACGTCACTTTTCAAAATGTTCTTGCTACCTGTATAAATTTGCAAGTTTTCTGTTACTAAAAATCGTCGTTTCCTATAGTAAATTCAAAACTTGACCAAATACTATTGTTGCAAGTAAGTACAATATTCACCATACTTTCACTTAAAACTGGTTTTTATGATTTTCAAAAACTTTCAGCTTATGTAATATTAAACTTAATAAGTTTTAAGCATATAATTCAGATTTATAAAATTCTTAAAAATAATATTGTTTACAATAAATTAATTAAAATAGTTAATTTTTAATAATTACTAATGGCTTCGATCTACGTTATTTTTGTGAAGAACCCAAAATCAAAAATGAATTAAACGTGACTACAACTTTGCAAAAATCTTCAATTGAGAACATCACAAATCTTTTCTAAGCATATGGCTATCCAAAGTATTGTAATACTTGTTGCAATCATTGGTTATATTTAAAAAATATAAAATGTGATTTAAATTATTTTCAATATTGGTCAAGAAAAGTTAGTATAGAAAAATACAAAATTTGTTATTTTAAGAAAGTACATTTTAGTCATGCTGGCTTTATACTAAATATCCAGATAAATTATATTAATATCATTGACAAATAAAATCAGGTTAATGCTTTCTTAAATTTTAGCACTATTGAGAGCTTTTATTTTTTATGTTCAGTAAATTACTGTTATTTAAAATTTCACTATTTTTTAATAATATATTGGTTGATAATTATTAATTTAGTGTGTTATTTTAATTTTCACGTTAAAATTTTTCGATGTAGTAATTTTGAAGAATTTTAACAATTCTTGTCATGATGTATCTTTGTCGATTAATGAAATAGTACTAAGGCCGTGATCTGCCATGGTTAATTATCAACAACTAAAATATTTTTACGACCTTTATGCGTAAGTTACATTTTATCAAGATTTAATAATAATATTATATACGCATGTGGTCACCCAAAATTTAATAATGTCCTGCGTAAGTTTTATAATGACCGCATTGCGCCATCTGTAGGAAATAATACATTTGAAAGTGTTTTGGGAAACGCTACAGTAAAACTATTTGGGCAGTATTGAATTCCTCTATCTAATCGGAATACAATAATTGTAAATTCTTCCTACAATTAAATTAATAAAGCATATTAAATTAGTAATTTTACAAATTGATTGGAAAATGCAATATTGCAAACAGTAAATATTTACACATTAATTAGCTTGACGTGAATTTAATATAAATTTGAATATATTTAAAGCAAATATAAGTAAAGCTAAGGTTTCTAAATGAAAAACTTACTTTATGAACTATAACTACCTAATTAATAAGCACTGCAGACGCGTCACTAACATTTGTCTTTCAACGTCTTCCAAATTAATGCTAATAATTAATAAAACAAATGATGAGTTTCAACAAAGGCGGGCATTATTAATAAAATAGGATTTCATCGCAGGGTAAATTGCATTAGGACTGTCATCCGCTTTAAAACGTTAAAAAAATTTACCAAAATAACTCAGCAATGTCGTTAAATACTCGGAGGAAAATGAGTAGCCCGAGTTTTCTATTTCAAAATTTATCACTACAGGAATGTACTTGAAAAATTTTAAATATTACAGACGGTGTATATCGTTTGATATAAAATAATACTTAACAAAATACATAAACTAAAAGCCTCTAATTATTTCTATCATTTATAAAGAACTGCAATTTAATTTAATGTTTTAACACTAAATTATTGTAGCCATCAATTTCACCCTAGCGCGGATGTACCTATCTTTCTAAAGGCACTTTTCTCGAGAAGCTGCTGTCATTTATTTGTAATTTAGTTTTTATATATTAATAAATCTAATTTAGTTTTAAAACTTTCGATAGATTTAATCAAAACTGCTCGCAGTAACTTTAAAGGTAAATGCTTATATTAGGTTTACTAGTAACTAAACACTTAATATGTTAAAGTAAACAAAAAAATTGCAAATTGATAAACAAAATAAGTAAACTACTCTATAGGAGCTATACAAAGAGCAGCGAATTGTAACAATTAAATTGTTGCTCTTGTTATGAAGTACACATTAGCGTAAGACTTAAATCCACAAAACGTGTTGAAGAGATATCAAAGAGACTTTTACAGCAAAACAATATCCACAGATTTCTTTTAAAATTACATTGAATCAGAATAGCAATTCGATATCGATAAAACTCAAGATGCTAAAAAGCAAACTGTGTGTTGATATGTAAATGTCCTGAAGAATGAGCTGTAAAAGAATAACATTTAAATGAGCAGCACGCTGTATATAGCTTTTTCCTTATACGTTTTGGCAATGTAATAATATAGTTTTATTTTTAGTAATAATTTAAATCAAGTTATTTTTGGATCCGTTCAATGTATAACGAAAGATTGTACATTTTCTATAAATTTCGTTTTTTATATTAAAATATTTAATGTTAATAAAGAAAAAATAAGCAATAATTTTACACGTCATCATTTCTAACGCTTGCGCCAGTGTTGCATTTACTCCTAATAATTATAAACCATTTATTTTTTATTATAAGTCTTAATTTGAATTTAATTTAAGTCCTGTGGCACTTAAAAACTAATACTGGGTTACAAAACCAGGTACATATACCTCTTAAAATTATTATGTAGAAACAAATTAATACATTATACTAATTACATGTGTGTAAATGTTAAATATATATTTTGTTAACTTTGGTAATTATTCTTAATGTTACCTTTTCCTTCATGCAAAATTTACATAAAAACAAATTTACTTATTTAAATAATATATGGCGATCAAACAAATTTATTAAATTATATTGCTAGTCTGCAATTACTTATTAAAATTGTGCTATTCTAATAAATATCAAATGAGCAAGTAATACTGTACAAATACAGTAATAATCAATAATAACCATTAGTTGACATCAAATGGTAGTAATGGCTGCAAAAAATATAATGCAACATTTAAGTATATAGGATAATAATATGTAATTAGATGACTAAGACATACAAGAAGAAATTAATTGCCAACATCGCAACATTTTGTATAGTACTAGTAATAATAATCTATCAAAATCTCATTAGAGGTTCTATTGACTAAAGCTTATATTATTAAATTAATTTATATTTAAAAAAATTTTACGGTTTACACTATAATTATTATGTCATATTATGTTATTGCAAATTATATTCAATGTAACTAACGAGAAATATCTCCCTCTAAAATAAATTATTAGTATATAGGTATTTATAAATGATTAAATTGTGGATTCATGTTTATTATAGTTAATAATATAGGTATATTGTTACTTTACCTCTTTACCTACATTATAGTCGATTTTTAAGATAATCCTTGTCTTGTTACACCATCAAACCAAAAATAATATTGCTACAATATTGCTCAGTTACATTGCGCTTATATTGTGCAACATATTTGTACAATATAGTGCTAACATTTCTTAAAAATTGTTATAAATTTAAGTGTTAATATTGGTATAATCCAAAACAAGTATTGCATGGTGCAATATTGATTACCAATATTGACTTCAAAACCCTGGACAATACCTATCAAATTTAGCATGCTATTGTGACCCACAGGTTCTTACAGATATAACAAAAACTCTTGCAGAATTTGAAAGATTACGTTAAAATAAAGTAATATTGAAATAATAAATTTTAAAGATTGGATTTTTGGCATAAAAGTTTATTCTGAGAATGGTGTGTATGATCAACGTAAATACTTGCACCACTTGTTTTTGTGAGCGAAGCCGCCATTAGTTCACTTCTAGCCATGCTACTACTAACAACGTATTATAAATTTATTTAAAGTAAGGTTTCATTAATTATAGTTCGTTAATTATATATCGTGGTGTTTCAAAGTGATTTGGACCCATCCTATGCATTTTGGTAAAATTATTGTATTAATTATTAAGTTGTAACTTTGTAGAATTTGTTAGGTGGAGACCAATCACAGAAAATTCAAGGCCTTTTGCCAAAAATATAACAACGTGATAAACGTTTAATTTGTTTTTTATAAGTTTTGTAATTTTGAAATATAAGTGATTTTATGGATGACAAGTTTTTTATTAAGATTTGTAGTTAGATTTGTTGATTTGGAAAAAAGTTTAAATAGTTTTAAAAATAGAAATGAAACGGAATCTGTGTTCGAATTAAAGATAAAACAAATTACAAAGAAAATGGATAAAATTAATAAAAACTATAATTAATAAAATAAGTAAACGGTAGAAATTTTTTATTATTTTATAAGTTAAAATTTTATTCAAGGAACGACAAATTTGTGTTGATAGGAGCACACCTGCGATACGGATATCGTAAAATTTGACATGACTATTTTGGATTATTATATTGAAATTAAAATTAAAATTTTAAGGAAATATTTTAAATTAGATAATTTTGAAAATTAAAAAAATTAAAGAAATAATGGACATTGCTGCATCGCAATATATTTTAAATAATTTAACTTAAAAGCAAAGACCTGCATCTTCTAGATTTGAAATTTTAGAGATTTTTAGATAATCAATAAAATTTTATTGTTATATTATTTATAAAATAGGCCCTCAGCTACCATAGTAATTGCATTAAAAAAAAATTTAATTCATAAACCACAATAGCATACTACTCTCTAAATATATTGGTGTGTGTTTAAGGATGTAGATAAAAGCATTTAGTTTTGTATTTTTCCAAATTTTGAGAATTTGTAATAAATGCGCAGTTAATTTTTGAAAAAATAAGCTGGGAGATGATAACGGTCAATAGCGATTTTATTCTAGTGTTGGATTTATTTAATTATTGATGAAGTAATAATACAATTTAATTATTACAAAGTAAATTTTATGATAGTCGATAATTTGCCATAATATATTTATTTAGAAAATAACAATATTTTAAAGACGTACATCAAACTTAAGTAAAATTTTACTATCGTATTATTGTTTAAAACAGAAAATTTTAAATATCAGAGTGGTTAAATGAATTTTGTAATTTAGATGCACTCTGAGATTAGTTATAACTGATTATCTGCTATCTTACGTAAAATATTATATAAATACTATTACTATGCTATATGAGAATATGTCTTATGTAAAATAAACATATTCTTATTATATCAAAAATTAAAAATGTACAAAGACTTTTTAGAACTAAAATGTTTTAGTATATTATGTATATTTTAATGTTTAATTCTACAATGTGTTGATGCACACCAAAACGGCTAGTTAAGTCCGAGATTCGAATTTAAAATTTTTTGCTCTTTAACTTAACCTGCGATCACATCAATTCACTGCTGTAGTTAATATAAAGTGTGATGTGAACTAAAATTTGCATTTTTTATGGAAAATAATAATACACAAATAACTAAAAAAAAGGGGAAAACCGGTCATTCGTAGTACAAATATTTAAGCTGATATAGAACGTACATCTTCAAACTTCAACCAACGTTACAAAACCAACCAACAATTATCGACAACGTATATCACTTACCTAATTTTGGGGTTAGTTCACCGTATATTTATATGCAACTGAGTGTTACTGCTATGCAACTGACGCGTCGCGATTTTGGTGTGACGTCGTCATTTTCTATTTAAAAATGTTAGATCTTTGGAACGATTTATTAAAGTAATATGCGTCTTGAAAACTTGCTTTTAAAATTGTCTGTAGTATAACTTTCAGTTTTAGGTTACAAAATTATTATAAATTGACATTAATTTTTTTTAAATTTTCTTTCCTTTATGTTCTTATCTTTAATTTCTATTTCAGAAGACTGCTCTAGTTTTTAATTTTATTAATAATATTGTTACTATTGTATTATACTAATATTCAGTTTTGACTACAGTTTAATGACAAGATTGAGGGGGTGAAAAGTAAAAACTGTTTGATATATGCATCTTACACTAGTATGTTGTAACGAAAATTAAAACGTTTAATTTAAATACAAATACAAATATATTGTGATGTAATAAATTATATTTTTAATTATTTCCTTTCCTTTTAATTATATCTTTCACTCACTTTCAAATTAGAACAAACCACTATCAAAAACAAAATTAATTTATTATTCTTAAATTCAAAAAATTTCGCAAAAAAATTAGCGGAACAAAATTCAAACCTCCGCTGCGGTGGCCATCTTTGATCAAAAGCATCTTTATCTCCACTTTACTGCCAACCTCAAATTTTAACAAAAGTTCCATTCAAAACAAATATTATACAAATTAATTCAGATTATTACAAATTATCAATTTTTTAGGAAAATCCACGACAATATACAGATACGATTAATGACAATAAAACAACTACTACACTAAGATTAACACTAAATTAAATTACACTACAATTTATTTAACACTAAATCCGGATTTATTTCAACTCTAGGTATATTGTTTATCACTTTACTATTTATTTACACTTTATTTATGTTCACACTTGTATGTTCAAACTGGAATTAATTTGTCACCGTAGCTTGTTCTGCATTTATACCTAAATGCAGCTTTCATACAATTTCACACATTCATTCATTCATTCATTCATGACTCACACACATGACTCATCATGTTTGACTCATCATACATTAGTCAGCAAATATAATTAAACGTTCTTTCGTAACAATATTGTATATTATTTTCAATACTTCACATCAAGGACTGTATTAATACCTCTTTAAACTATTTTTAAGTTATTTTAATTCAAATTGTAATATTTTAAAATTCAGTTTCAGTTCAATTCAGTTTACTCAAATTTACTCAAAATATCTCAGAAAGAGTCAGTAAAAATTGTAATAGTGTAAACTAAACATATTGACTACTTATGTTTGTGGGAAATCGGAAGACATACTATACTCGTATGTTAGTTTATTAAAATTTCCATAAAATGATATTGTTATTATTTAACAGTATTATATAATTTAATTTAAATTACTTAATTTAAAATTATAAATAATATTGTTAACTAATGTATTAATTTCAGACGCTTATATGGACTAAATTTAAGAATTTAAGACTTCATAAATTAAGAGACTTTAAAATTTTAAATTTTAACCAAGCAGTAGCACTGAAGGTAAGCATAAAATAAAATATTAAAATTTAACTAAAAATAAGGAAGAAGTTCACCTGAATATTTTAAATAAATAAAATTATGTTATTGAAAATATAACAATTAAGTTAAACAATAGATACTATTAAACAGGTATGAATAGAAATTATACTAAATAGAATTTTTGCTGAAAAAAATTTTAGAAGTAAAAATTAATAATATTATGTATGTATTATATATTATATATTTAATTATATATTAAATGTTAATAACATTTATCATTGTATATATTTTGTAAAACTTTAAAGTGAAACTGTTAAAATAACTAATAATAAATAAACATGATCAGAAATAGTCAATTAATAATAAAACAACGTTACAGACCTATTATAGGTCTTGTAACCTTGTTTCACATTTGGACAGGGTGATAGGGTGTGACCCAACCTTCTCTGAATAAAGTAAAAATAAAAATTATTTTTATTGGATTTTATTGGACGAGTGGAAATATAGTAGGTACATATTAAAAAATGGAAGTTTCAAAAATAAGCAAGTTCAATGAACAATAATACAATTTTTTTATCATGAGCTTTCAAGATTACATCTACAAGTGCATGCTGCTGAAAACAAACGGCAATTGATGTCTGTTGCACAGTTTTAAATTTAATTTAAAAAGTGCAATAATTTATTTCAATGTAGATTTATTGTCAAAGTTGATCATTTTAATTCAAAGTAATTTTTTCAAAATTAATGTTTTAAGTATAATGATTCTCTTTCTTAAATACTAAAGTTGTAGCTTTCTAAAAATTACACCCAATTAGTCATGATTTGTTTAATCAATGCTATTAAATATAATGCTTTAAAGAGTTCAATTTAAACTAAGTTCTAAAATAGAAGAAAGTAAATTAAATTAGGCTATTAACTTCGTTCTTATACAAAATACTAATTTTATTCGGAAGTAAACAACAGTAAAACAGTAAACACCAGCTGAACAATATTTCACATGTAAACAACCAAACCCGCAGCGCTCTTTTAATCGAAATATAGAATTTCAGTAGCAATGCGTAATATAAAAAGGCATTTATGTCCCATGCCTCCCCACCCACTACAGTCTAAAAAATTAATAAACGCAGCAATGGAGTATTTTCTATACTTTATAATAATTTATACTACCAAATTACAAGAAAATATTTTTATTAAAATTCTTCAGGAATAATAATATTTAAAAATTTTAAATGTATTATATGCTTAATTTTTGCATAAATTGTATACCTGAATGTAGGTATTTTTAAATTAAATAATTATCAATTTAATATTTTTTGCACACAAGAGTATTTAAAAATAAAATTAAAATTTTATATAATACATAAGACTATGTACATACTAGTACATACATACATATCATATCTATGAACATACTCGTAAATACTATGATCATAGTGGCGCATTATGCCAAAATAGAATATTTGTATGGCGAATTCGTTAATAAAAAATGATCTGTTAGAATGTCGTGAAGTGTTCATAATACTGATGATACAGCTTGTATAATTCCACGTACGTTACCCATATAAAAGTTTAAATTCAAAAAATATTACAAAATAAAATTACATAATGCAGATGATATGACGTACAATGTGAACAACATCGATCCTAGCGTAAAATTCAAATGACAAAAATAATTCCTCTGCCGAATAAGAATCAAGCGTTTTCTAAAATATATATAAACCTGCAATAAAATACTGTGCTTTCTCAATTAGATGGAGCGTATACATATTCAATAATTTAATTAAACAAAATGTTTATGGGAAAACTTTATACGTTAACATGTTGCTCACCTGGGGTGATGTTGTGAGCAGAGTGCAAAGGAGCCAACAAGTAAGGCCGCTTTAAGTTGTTTTAACAGTTGAACCTGTATTTTTTTAAATTTTGTGTTACATTTAGCAAAATATTTCAATAAAAATAATATGAGTTTCTGGGTGTCATCTCATTCCGTTTTATAACATCTAATAGAAATTTTCCAGCTTAATTCTTGCTTTGTTTATTTACTGAAACAGTGTCACAGGAGAATATAGCTTTTTATAATCACAATATATTCATATTTTCATACCAAGGTAAATATACGCGTTTTAATTATACGTGTACAAATTCATAGTGTTCAAAATACACAAACTACAGCATTAATAAGGAAGGTTAACGGCAGATATTAAGTTTCATGAGTGCTCAGAGCGCAAAATTAACTAATTTCTCTTAAGACACGGAGCACTGTGGGAAACTAACAATGTATATCACCCAGCAGGCTTATTTTCTATACAATGAGACAGTCATTGTATTAGATCACACCGTTCTAAATTATTTGCAAGATATTTCTTCAGTGGTGTATCAATTTATACGTAAAATACAGAACATTCTCAAATATTTCAAGCATATTGTTTATGTTCCTAGTCGCTGATATATGTAGTACATATTCTGTTTCTAGACATGTGAAATTAACGAATGGTGCATTACACAATAGGATTACAGAAGGAAACAATTCCTGAATCTTTTCTACTCATCTAAAGCAGAAAATTGTAGAACTTTTCACTAAAAAGAACAGTAAACATATTCAACTTACGAAGAGAGTAATTCTACCCAAATGCGTAAGTAACAGAGCACACACTCTACTACATAGTTATAAGTCATACCATTTTATTGCCTTAATTACTACCTTTAATATACTACCTTTTGTCCGCTTCTGATATCTAATTTTAGGTTTTACTCCCACCGAAAATCAAATTTTTGTTTCTTATGGGCCGCTGTTTGCAAAGCCATCTTAAAAATAGCGGCCAAAAACAGAGTTTCTTTGCTGAAAAAGTGCTTTTGCTACAATTATTTGTAATTTTAGGCGAATTGTTTTCAATCTACAGTCTCGTGAAGTGGAGAACATTTTTTTAAGTAATATAATCTAACAGTAGCGCTACAGCCCATAGTAGGTTTAGGCCAACCCGCACTTTATTTTATAAAAGATTTTCAAGACAGATTACTTCCGTGGTTTGCCATCGCCCGCCAAGAGAGAACGGCTAGAATAAAATTTTTACCCCACGCTGATTTGAATCAGATATCTCTGCTTAGTAATCGAAGCGCTTATGGATCAAACCGTAACCGTTCTCTTTTTCCAATAGTTCTCTAAAATGCTTATTTTGACACACATTTCTGCAAATTGATGCATGAATATTTAATTATAATTATAGTTTATTATAAAATAATGCTATATTTAAACTGCTCATTTTCCTGTTAGTTATTTATCACTACAATGACACCAACCGGCTTTTAAACATGTGTGCCGAAACTAACAGATATGTTATATTTTCTTTAAATTGATGTTGCAACATATAATTTAATTTCAAATTTACATTGTAAACATTTAAATTTTATTAATAAAAAATAACTTCTAAAAATAAATTTTTCTAAACAACAATAAATTAATATCTTTACATTAATTATGGAAACCTTCTTATAAGAAAAAAAAACCATACTTACTATACACATCAAACTTAATTTTTCAATTAAGTACAATTATTATTAATTTTTACTTCATTAATTCAAAAATGTTCAAGACGACGACTTAGCTTTATCTCTTATACTCCAAGTATTCAAGCTTACAAATTTTAATTTTGAATGTTAAATTAAATATTTATCGCTTAAACTCAGACTTAAAATTGTAAATAATTTATTATTTATATATAATAATTTATTATTTTGTAAATAAGTACAAGTAATTGACATTAAAATATCTCCATTTTACGTATTCTGACAATTAGATGTAGATCTACGCCACGCTTTCAAACTAAACGTAGTGACAAAATATGCAGCAACAAGTAAAAATCGTAGACAGTCGCTTTAATTACGTCATATTGTAATGCAGTCATGAACGAACAAGCAACCATATTCATCAAGTAAAGGTTTCGAAAAAAGTGCTCAAGGTTTTCTAAATGTGTGGAGTGTAAATGTATGTTCATATTATGTATTAATTATTTTAAGATCAAATTCTGATTAAAAATATTTGGGCAGTTTACCTGAACGTTCAAATAAAAGTTTTTGAGTTGTGCCAAGCACAAATTTGATTTAGTTTAACAAGTTTTCAAACTACCTCGTGTAGTAAATTATATTGTTAATCTAATTTCTGTTTGATTATTGTAATGTGCTAATGTTAACATATAAAATAAATATACAGGTATAATTATATTATATAATTTACTATTGTTTTATTTTTTGCGTTTCGGATTATCTCTATAAATAGAAAAGTTTTTTATTTTCTTTTTTGTGACAACATTTTAAGGGTTTCGTATTTTCAGCTTTGTTAGATGTAGACATTTAATTGCAAAATATACCATCTTCTTAAGATTAATTCTGGAGACAACCTAATAATGATTCTGGGTGTTTGTATCTCAGAAACTTGCTTTTATTCGACAAACTGTTTTTATCTCTGTTTCATGCATTGGTTGTACAAATTTAGCCGTAGGTTTATATTAGTAATTTGTTATTTATTAATTTACTAGCATTATATAAAAAAAGAAGCCGGTTAGTGGGCTTGTGATCCTTATAAATATTTGTCTTCTAAGAAATAATTTTAAGAAATAGAGTATTACGTCTAAATACACAAGCTTTATATTAGTTAGAACATCAATAATAATTATTATGGTTTGAAAATGATGGTCGAGATGTTTTTTAGAAAAACTAGCTATAGAGCGGAATTCATCATTTACTGTAATTATATTTATTATTATTGGTAAAAGCCATTAAAGCAATACTTTTAGAATTCTAATATAGAAGCGTTTTTTAATAAGAAAGATACCAACGTGTTTTAATAATTTCGTGTTACAATCTTAAAACTTTTTGCCTTCAGCAACTTGTCTTCTCAGCTCACAGTTGGCACCCAATTTGAAAGTATGTTCTGAAAAATTATTCTTTTAACTTTTTATAAAACTCGGTATAAAATTTTCAGAGTATTTTTAGAGTTGGTAACTTATAAAACTTACTTTAAATCTTTTGAAATTGTTCTGAAAATATTTGATTATAATATATAATAGAGTATTAAACGAAGATATCGAATAAATTTTAGACGAATTAAATTAATTAACTACAAGTCACTCAATTAAATTTATAAAATTAAATTAGATGTTTTCGACGTTATACGCTGAAAATATCACCAGAATACAAGAATTTCTGTAATGCGTTTTACTAATTTACTAGCGCGTTTATTAAATATGAACGTAAACAAAATCTTAAATTCTGCTAGCGTAATTTTGGTTACATTGGCTCAGTCTTGATATTTATTGCTGTCTCAGTATATTACTTTATTTTTCCTGCCAGATTTATAACAAATATCTAATAAGTTACTCCCTGTAGCTTCAGGTTGGTCATATATCTTAAGAAGTATACGACGAGCGTATGGTGCTATGTAAGGGCGTAGTCTTTCACAACAAAAATAAACTTCAATTTTTTATCTTTAATATTTCTAGCGGGTGTTTGATTAAATTATAATCTACACTACGTCTTACTTCCATTTTGAAACATTCTGTTTATTTAATTCTTATAATTTATTATTGTTTGTGTTGATTTAAGATATTATATAATTCGTAATTAATTTATACAGTAATAACATCAGTTCAAACTGCTGTTGTTGGATTCCTAAATAAACTAGGCTTGCAAATTATGGAGAGCGTAATATTAATCAGTTATTGATTTTATAGAGAAAAAATTGATAATACCTAGAAGGTAATTCAGCAATCAAGTTAGAGTGTATCTTTATAAGTCTTTAACCAAATCTATATCATTTAACATTTGGAAAATCTCATGTGAACTTTTTTGACTCAAATCCTTTAATATTTACTATTTTTTTAATAAATATTGAATAGGTATATTATTTTATTGACGTACTTTTTTCTTATAAGTACATAAGTTATCTAAGTTTAATTTGGTTTCTAAGTTGTTATAGTATTATTATGTGGTCTTATGTTCTTAAATATTTTATAATAATTAAGGCGGTAATGTAATTTATGCAGCGAAAACATTAAAACTAGATGTGGGATACCACTTACAAATTTTTTAATAGTTACTTTTTTAATAACAGTTATTAAAACACCTGTCTAAATCATAAATAAAATGAAAATGAGCTTCACAATTCAAATAACCTCACGGTAGGCAATCAACTTCCCTTTATAACTATCAACAAAACGTTTACCTGTTACTAAAATTACCATTCGTTTATCTCCAAATTCTTCAAAATGTTAAGTAGGTGTATTTGATGAAAACGGTTATGATTAGAAGGGGTAAAAATGCTTAAAATATTATTTAAATTTTATGTTTGATTGGATTATGGGTTCTACTTTCAGGATGAACAAACTGGTATACTTAAAGATCGTTTAGCCTATCAATACTTGTGTATTGTTGCTATAGCTTATAAAATGTGGTTCTTTATACTAATCTCAACAGCAATTCATTTCTATTAAGATAAAATAGAGTATAATCTAAGTACAAGCTTTTTTTCGCGTAACATACACTAGGCAATGCACAGACTATCAACTTGGCTAAAAGCCAATATGACTTACTAGGAAATATAATTAATAGGTTGGTTTCCTGTTGCACTTATCTCAATATTGCACCAAGTTTGCTTGGTATGTAAGGAAGTTGTCCAAAAAAGTGTTTTCATGCTAAAAGGTATAATGTTGACGTAGACTAAATATTACACACAAGTCATATTTTAGTAATTCTTAGTTCAAATTATTTGTTTATCTTGCAACACTACCTGTATTATATGCTTAAATTTTTGAAGTTTCAGTTGGTATTAAAAAATATTTAAAATTTCCTTTTTTTTTGGTTAAAAAAAATATTTTATTATTTATTGTTAATTAACGAATATTTTTTCTACAGTGGCAGTAGTTAAACCACTCTACTGCTCTCCAAAGGAAGAGCACCTTTAAGTGACAGGTGAATAGAGCTTAATTTATGTAAATTGCTTTGTCAATCAAACCTAGATAGACGATTTTAATTGACAAAAAAATTATCGATTAATTTAATTATAAATAGTGCTTTTAACTATGCTCTATTATTGGACACTTCAAAAAATTTCTACATATTTTTATGTCGACACTTTTATGTGTGCAATTTATTTTTAATAAATTTTAGTGCAAAATTTGACAAGCAACATATTTGGTCTTCTGCTGTATTTTAATTGCAAAATTTGGAGAGTTTTACTTTGTGTTGTAAAATATCGATTTGGGAAAATCTCTATAAATAATATACTTATGAAACTTATAAATAAATAACATTTAAATTAAAAACTTTTACAATTTTTCTAAAAGATCTTGTATTCTCTAGTTTAAAACCCACTTAGAAGGCCTCTTGCTTTATCAATACATTTAGCAGCTGTTACTCAACCAGTTCGGTATGTAGTGAAAATAACGTAGTTAGAATATTGCGCCTCTACTTCTTACTTTATATTGCCTTCGGGTCCTACCCTAAGCTAGCCTCTACAAAGGTTTACTTCCTGTAACCCTTAAGTAATCTATTTAAAAAAACCAAATTGGAAACAGAATATTTGTAGAAATTTTCGTAATTCTGCAATATCATAAAATGAAATTGTTAGGTTACTTCAAATCAACAGCGTAGGAAAAGGGTTTTTTCTATCCGTAAAGTTCAACCGCTTATTTTTTTAAATTTTTATATCAATAGAATAATATTTGTAACATTTTTGATTTAAACGTGTACTTTCACGTTTTGTGATGTTGACAATGCTATTAGTAGTGCCTGTTTAGTGGACATAAACCAGAATTTGATTACCTTTATTGTATGATTTGTTATACTTGCTTTTTTAAACAATTCAATGTCATTGCAATATTATGTAATATTGGAACGAAAAGCTTTATTATTTATAGATACATATTTATTTTAAATTAAACATAAGCGTATTCATTTTACTACTATTATTTTGGAAATTGAAATAACAAACGCAAATCTAATAGAGAAATTAATTTAAATAAAATATTATTTAAATGACATTATCATAATATAATTAATCATAATATCATGCTTACAAAATACATTCATTTCAAATTAATGCCATAACTGCTATCTTCACAATACAAATTTGCACTTTTAGTGCACACTGAAGTGGTTCATAATTTTGATTTGGTTCACTCTTAATTAATATAATATATTATACTATAATCAAAAAGCTAGAAACCACTCTTTGCTGGAATAAAACTACAAATTAATTGCCAACCGGTTTCGTGATTTAACAATTTACTTCATAATTCTAATATCAGAGCTAAAAGGTATTATATGTAATACATAGTATGTACATAGGTATATATTAATAAATTTTATGTTCTCTAATTATTTAGAGCTGCTATTGTGCAGACTTAGAAATAGAATATTATAATAAAAAATAATATCAGTTTACAAATGTACAAAAAAAATTATTAGATAATTTGATAAATATTATTTTTACTGTTAATGACGGACGGCACCAAAGTAAGAATTGAGTGACGGCATGGTGCAACTAAAATTACTGAAGTACAGCTATTGTTGTCATAAATAACTTTAAGTCTAAAATTAAATGATATGATATATTGAAGGTTTTACATTACTTTAAAAATAATTCATTTTGTTCTCGTAGCTTATATACTTCTCTATAATCTTCTCTTCAAATACCTCTTAATCTTTCTCTTCTATTTATAAGGCGCACCTTGGTATACATTATATTATTTTCCTATGCCACTTATTCTCTTACATCCATACTGACAGAGATATTTTCAGTTTATTGTTTTATGATGCTGATGTTATTTCAATTTCAAGTAACTTTATTCTGGCAACAACTTTTCAAGTCTGGAGTGCATAATTAAACATATTATTATAGTTCTCGAAAAATATTAACACACAATATTAAAACTTAAACCTAAACGTAGTGAATAAAGTAGTTTTGTACAAACTATTCCAGTTTACAATTTTGAATGGTAGAAGAAAATTTTCAAGGTTAGTATTTGCAAGGTGAGTTCTCTTCAGTTTTGAATTTTAATAATAGTCGGCTCGAAGAAAGTACAAAATAGATATTTTCGATACAAGTTAGGAAAACTAACATTTTTCCATTCAAGGCGGAGGTTGACGATCGAGGCCGAAGGCCGAGATTGTAAACCGAAGCCGAGAATGGAATAAATAGTTTTCCACGAGTATAGTAGTAGTATAGTAGTAGTAAGAAATACCTTCTGTAAATATTTTCGGTTATGTTAAATTGTAAGACGGTACTGTTTGCAACTCTCCAGGTCTCCACAACATAGTGTTGTGTTCAGCCCAGTAAAATTGTACTCTTCGATTAATATATATATTCTAAAATTATAGATAATTTAAAATTGAAAGTATAATATAACTAAAACTATCTTGTGAAGTTTTAGCTATTTGTTTTACTATGTTTTTCAATTGTACACTATTATTTTTTAAAGTAGGCCCAAATGTTTAATCCATTTTATTTATGTGTACTTCGTCATAATAAAAATGAAATATGTTTAAGATGAAACCAAATATCTTGGCGTTAATAATAGTAAACCATTTAACGGCTAATTTATAACTGCACCTGATATTTCGATAGTATAGTACAAAAATATCTGAATTCTTTTATTGGTTATATTAAAAATAAACATCATTTATTAAGAAATTAAATTGTATAAAGAAAACCAAATTAAACTCCTAATTCGTCTGTACAAGACAGAGCTGGCGTCGGAACAGAAGGATTTATATGAAGAGAAGCAAGAAATGACAATGTTGTTCCGAAGCGGAAACCGCATTTCAAACTAAACTAAGCTACAATTTGTGAACTAAGCTAAGCAATTTTTCAGCCAAAAACAACAAAGTTGTATAGATAAAGATATTATTTCTAATGTTAAAAATTTTGATTAGGATATCACTATCTCGATATAAAGCATAACTCTCTCACTCAAGCATAACTACAACACATTTTCATATGATGTACATGTAATCTGATGAGCAATACTAAATTTACAACAAGTTTTCTTTACCATGGATAAATTTTTAGATTTCAACTTTACTTTTGCAGCGGTATAAAACTTAATACTACAAATATGTATACGAGCAATTTATTAAAATACGGTGATTTTACCACTAATAACTGCGTCTTGAAGTAAAACCCTGCCTATCAAATGAGAACTTTGGTTTTTGTCTATACTTTTGTTTGAACTCATATTTTTGCTTCCTACCAGAGTTAAAAACAATAAAAAACTTTACTTGGCGTTTTAAAAAATTAAGTACAATTTTATTACCGCTACTGTATATTATATTTCACATTTTTAAATTTATTTTGAAATGACGAATTTACTGCGCAAAGCTAGATATATTAACATTTGGTTAGGCGGCTGTCAAGAAGAATTTTATTTTAGTTGAGTTACCTTTGTTTGATTTTCATCAATAAAGTAACTGTCACTTTTTTGTTCGCTAATTTTTATTCTGAAATGATATTTGCTAATAATCAATTGTTTTAAAGTCAGTGCTAATTAGACTAACTTTCAATGCGTTAGTTTAATTTTCACATTTTTTTGATTTTTAGTTTTCATGTGGGAATTATTTGATATAACTACACATTTTTATCAATGTGCGCATTCAAAGTTTAACTAGTATTATAGTACTAGTTTTCTCTAAAGTTAGCTAAGAACTGCTTTGAGCTTACAATTTAAAGTACTAAGCTGCTGAGTAGCTGACCGTCCCTGAATTTGCACAATGACCTATTAAGTTTGTGAAACATATCAGATTGTAATTTCATTAATTATTCTCGAAGAATTTTATTTTTAAATGAATGCAAAGTGGAATATTAAAATTAAAAAAAAAACAACATAAAAACATTGAAATGCTTTCAGCTAAGTGATGGAAAGATTTTGTTTGCGATGTTCAGGGCAGTACTTAGACATTTACTTCAAATTAACAATAGCTTTAATTTTAGTCATTCTCATCAATTTAAACCGCAATATGTCTCTTGGTACTGGGCATACATAATTATGGTTTTAAAGATATTTATGAAGAATTATGTATTTATAAACCTTAATGTACTATTAATATTTTAATACCTCCAACTGGTTATGTAAGGATAAGCAAGCTTTGCAGCAAGTCGATTGATTTTTGTTCTTTTAACAATTGGGTTTAATTTAATTTTTTTTTTTATTTTTAATTAATAATTGCGTTACTTGCAATCTTTAGTGCTAGTCACTAGGTTATAACTTCGTTTACATAATATTTTATTTTTAGTATGCCTGCTTCTTAATTCCAAATTTAGATATATGCACACCCACGTTTTTAACTATTTTTTTGGTGTAATAGTAAAGTATCTTCTAACTCTTCAATTGTTTCAATTATTACGACTGGCTTTCAAAAATAACACCAGCTTTTATACTTCTCACAGTTAAGTTATGCGATGAGGATTTAAACAAATAATACAACCTTTGCAATCCCGGCTCTTTGGGCTATGTCAATGCTACTTTCGCTTTAGATCAGTAGGGCTTAGGGGCAGGTATCCTTTTAAGTAGAGGTCGGTATAATAAAATTAAACTTATTAATGTCCTACTTAGATTTCAAAATTAATGTAAAAAAAATTGTGAACTATGCATCCCAGGTTACTTGTCCACCCAGGTTATTTGTCCGGATAAAATATGGTTGTACTATGTACACGATAAGTACTGAAGTTATGATCCGCATCGAAGCATTCAAATAAATTTATAACTAAAATTAAATTAGTTGGGGATGAACTTAAATCCGGTGCAAAAGTTAACAATTAATAAAATTGTGGCACTTTAAAGTTACGTATTGTGCAATATGGAATAAATAATAAGTAATAATAGTTTCCTTTCTTTAGTCCGAAACGTCGGATAATTTAAATTATTTAAATAAACCTAAATTTCAATTAATTTTATATATTTTATACAATCCCATAAGTTTTTTACGTTGTTTTAGATTTTAAATAGGTTAATCGTCCAACTACAAGTATATAATTTAAAGAAAAAAAGTTATGGGCAATTAATTGATTGTTTAAGAGTAACCGTGTACACAAAAATGAAAATCATGGTTTTTAGAACAAGGAGAGTGCAAGTTAGCTTGACAGAAACAAATATAAGAAAAAAAAACAAATTTTTTAACTTGAAAAACCAAAACGTCCCCATAATCTGAAAGAATAAATTACAAGCTACAGCTTTTTTCAAACAAAAGCTATGTGCAATACACCACTTCCTTTTATATTTTTTAGATAGCCTATAGACATATAAAAGCAAAATCTTATGATCTTTTAATTTATAATATCCTACAACGTTAGTAAACATCATAAAAATATAATTTTACTTTCATTATATTTTTTTACAAGTTGCCTAAACAAAATTAAATTTAACTTAATAATGTAAAAATGTAAAAATTTTGTTATGTTTTCTCAGAGGTAATTACTAATATTCAGTCGGTTATATAACATAAGTCAATTTTAAAACCATTTCAGTCCAGAAGCAGTTTTCGAACACGAAAATTGAATATTATATATAAAATGTAATTATAAGTGACGTGATCGAATTATAGCAAGCTAATTGAATACAAACGTGCCGTGATGTGGAGGCAACCAATTATTCAATAGGTATATAATCATAGCTTAACATCATTGTTCGGAATAATTACTTGTTTCTTAGCTTACACCTACACTTAACCTTTCATAACTAAAGTTGACCTACCATCGCCGATCGTTGCAGATTAATTTCACATTTTAATGAACTTTAAATTTTATTATTAATATTAAATTGATTATTAATATTTCATAAATCTCATTTTGTCAATTGCGAGTATTATGAGTGTCGACAAATTACTACAAACGTAGTTTTACAAAATGCAAATACCGGCAATTGGTAACTGTTAAGCTGATAATCTGGCGAATGTAGATAGTCATCAGTTGAATTTACGTTTTTCACCATCTGATAATTAACAGTCTGTTAGTGAATGATAGGGGTATTTAGAAGTGATCCCGATGGTTAAGTTGTGGTATTCCGGAATAATTTCGACAGCTGGTACCGACAGACGCCACGGTCATTTTAGAATAGCGCTTTTATTAATATTGAAACGATTTAAAATTCCATCCAGTTTATTCATTTTGCATCAAAGTTTTAATTAAGTTATTACACTATTATTGTGGCATTGCAATGGGTACTTACCTATATCAACTATAAATGTCAGAAATAAATTAGACACTTCAACTGTAAAACGTTAGAAGGAAACGTCAATAGTAGAATGTACACACAAAAAATTGAGATGTAACTTTTACGCTTGGTTTACGTTGAATACCAAGCGACGAACGAAAGAAGGAAAATTACTTTGGAAACTACTTCAATCTACCAGTAACAAATGAAAATTTAACCAAAATACTCTATGTGCAGTTTCTTTTATTGATTGATAGATTTGGCTAAACTGACACTGATTTACTTATATCATTTACACTAAAATTTAGTTTTCTTAGTTTTTACAGCACCGTAACTACAAAATTGTATCAACCTGCTACAGCAACAGTTTAAAATGCAAAATTTCCTGCTTTTCAAAAATAATTGTATTTCTTCTGCAATCTGTATTGTTGTATTTATTAGTGCGATGATGGTTGGAGGATTCCCAAAAAGAGAGCTTCCAGAAAAATGCCATCATTTCTTAATGCACTTTTAATTTGAAAAATTATAGAAATCGAGTTTCTGAAATCAAAATCAATAAACAAATTTAAATTAAAATGAAACCGATATATAAATTTGCATAACCGATTGATATGTTATTCGGTTGGTGAAACTGTTAATATTATTTATTATCTATGATAATACATTTAATTTTCAACAAACGAAGGTAATTACAGTTATTATTATCATTTAGCTAGGAAGATCACACTTTATAATAAATAATTATATGATTGGGAATAATCATAAATTGGGGATATTTTACTCCAAGTTCCTTTAGTTAGTGCTTACTTTTTAACGTGGATTCTTAACCACAAATTAAGTAGGTAATTTAAAGTTATTTTAAGTTATGTACAACCGCCCTATTATAACCTACTATAATTATAATATACTACTAAACGAAAATAATTATTGTTCAGTCGTCATCGATCCGAATGACTCAAATATTTGCAAATAGTTGCCACGTATTTTACATATGAAATTGTTTGTATTATAAAATGCATTGTGTGGATACTATAAAATATAGATAGGGTTAGCCTTTATTGAAAAATTAAAATAGTAAATTTTAAATAAAACAGTTTCTATTAAAAATAATATGTTTTTACTCACTTTTTTGAATTTACTACCCCACTATCATTCGTCCAGCTTAAAAGATTATTTATTTTTTTATATACGGTATAATAAAATTTAAAAACCCAAAATATGTAAATTTAATTAAGCAAATCTGTTGAATTAAAAAAAGAAAAATAACACGGCGTGTTTTAAATGCTTTTAGGCGTGATTGCCATAGAAAGGTTAGATTAAATGCAGCACGGTTACCACCAAAAACGATTGAATTGGCAATTTTAAAAATCGAAGCTATTAACAATAATGGCACATTTAGCTTTTGGTAAATTCCTTATCACTTAAGCGTCTCTATAAACTTTGTACAATTACTTTACAACAATTGGTAATATTTATTTAACAGAAAAAATTTACTTCGACAAATGTTCAAAATAGAGGTACTCAATAAAAGTAAGAATCACATTTATTCGCAGGTTTAAGAAATATCGATTATACATACACTCTCATAGTAGTCGATGTATGTTACTCGAGATCTTCCTCTTTGGTCATTTATAACCACTGGCTACTATTTTAAGCTTCTTATGTGTCAGCTATCGCTGATCGTATTTTACGGCTTCTACAATCTGTAATAATCATTTATCACGTGCTGAAATGGCTAAGATAGATCGATTGTCTCTATTTTGAAGTGGCAGCCGCTCATCACTCAAAAGAGCCGTTCGATTCTATATATAGTAATTTATCTTGTTAAATTTGTAGGTTTTTTAGAAATTTATTTAGTCGTAAAATAAAAACAAGCACAAATAAATTGATTGACACTGATAAAACGCCTAATTAATTACCCACTGAAAAGCATCTTAAATAATACGTATAATTTATGTTCAATTTTTATTTATAGCCACATTAAATAAAAAAAATAATTAGTATAATATCTTGTTATCTGTGTAGAATACAATCTTAGGCTCGTGGAACGCGTGGCAGCATTTATTTCTTAAAGTTTTCTGAATCACAAGACTTGATCTGTAAATACGTTGAACTATTGTTAAACAATTTATTATATGATGGAATTTGAAAAGGTATATTAACTAGCTGGTGTAATTACTATTAATTTTGAATTGTGCGTGTAAAATTTGGAATGTAAATGTCTAAGTAATCGGGTTAAAACAATTTAGTGAATAGATCAAATTCCTTTATATGCTGCTGGAAAGTCACGAGTCGCTTAACGGTAAACATATAGTGTTATTCATAAATTAAGATCAAGTGTAAATTAATTCTAATTGCAAGTAAATGTCACATATAGATAGAGATTCTTGGCAGGTATGAAAAGCACTTTACACTTTACTGTCTATCAAACACTAATAAATATAATGGAAACTAAATGATATGATCCTTTTAATTGCTTTGGACATAATTCGGCTATGAAGTTCTATTATCATAAAATAATATTAATAAAATAAATACCATAATAATCTTTAATTCGTAATGTAATTAAATGAAGCGTTAAATGGTGTAATATTAAAAAATACAAATTAGAATACTTTTTTGTATAAATTCCAGACTTCAAGACTAATCACCACTGAATAGTCTAAAAGTATTCAAAATAGGTTATAATATACTGTCATTAAACAAAACAATTTCGACCCACCCTGTGCTTAATTATAAATTTTGTTAATTTCATTTTTGAAGGTTTGAGATTGGAAGAGTACAAGGTGGGGAAAAAAAGAAAGAGATAATTGCTTTTTGTCAAAAATTGCCGCCGGAGCGGTTGTTTAAGTTTTTGACTCTTGAGTTTTTGTAAAATTGATTTTTTGAGATTACGAATGTTTTTGAAAATATTGTGATTTATTTTGATATTGATTTGAAGAAGTATTTTTGGTCAGATTTGATCGTAGTTGAGATCGTTTTTGATTGTGAGTTTTTGAATTTTGTTTTTATTAATAAAGAAAATTTTTTTTTTTGATAATCGTATCTTTTTATTAGATATTATAAAATTGGATTTTAAAATAAGAATAACTTTAATTTGGTTTAAATTGGAAAGAAAAATTAAAATTTGTAAGAGCGAAAGTATGGCGTGGTAGATAAGCCGTCGATTTGGATAAGTTAAAGTCGAAAGTTCAAACCTTGAAAAGAGCAATCTTTATTTTAAATTTGCGAAGTAAAATTTTAATTTTTGAATTAGTAATAAATAATTTAAGAAGATATTTTCCTCTCAGCGGTAATTGAGGACTACCACAAGAATCCACTTCTGATGTCAAATTGCTTCACCGCATAAAGAGCTAGTCGAGCTAACTTCAAGTGTAGTAAAGGATTTGGCTAACAAAAAATTAGTCAAATACCATCATGGTCATCAGTTACGTATAATCTTGAAAAGAACACCAGAGAAAACTTACCTAAAAAATTATTATTACAGATAGAAATCTTCGATGCATAATAAATATTCATGACAAAAATTCTTGCTTTCGAAGTATGAAGTTAAAATATTTACTCTACTTGAACTTTGTATTGAAAGTATAAACTGAACTAAGTTTTTTATTAATATAGTAAATATAAAGAGCATATTATTGGGAACTATCTTTACAGCAGTAAATTTGTAACAATATTAAACCATGGATGTAATTAATATGATGTAACAAATCATAAAAAAAGTCTTAAACGATTATTTAGAAAATCCGAAGGTAATTATACTATAATATTATATATGGTTACATATTATATTTATTGCTAATTAGCTTACCCCTGCTTTTCATTATTTTGAAGAGATATATTAATGTTAGTACTGGAATACTGAAACGAACTGACGTATAATTAATTTGAATTAAATTCTCTAATTATAAATATTTTATAATAATCAAATTAAAGTAACTTTCTATATGTAAAAGTTTATTTAAAATCTTTATTTTAACTTGATTAGTATTCAAAATGTTAATTTATACTACAGTCGAGTCGCGAAATAGTGAATACCGTATATAGTGAACTACCGGAAATAGTGAACACAAAAATTTTAACGCTGAGTGTATATGGGACTCCTATATAACGAACAGCGGTAACCGCGATACAGCAAACTGCGTACGAAATCGAGCAGTTTGAATGACTCATTTATACGGACTCCCCCCCCCCCCAAGACAAAGAATTTACAGTAGGTATCCTTTTACACTTCATTTTACTCGTAAAGTTAGCATAGAACGCAAATTTTATACAGTGGCTCATAATGAAATCCGGACACTCCTATGCTAGCAATGTAAATTGTACTTTTTGAAAATTCTTTTTGTATGTAAAAATCGCTTTTACAAAAATATTTTTCAGACATGTTTTGTAGATAATTTCATTCTCTTCATTTTTGTTTATATACATTATTTTTACTTTGTAGCATCGTTTTCGACTAAGAGTGACTTAAAGCAGCCACGGTAAAAATCTAATAGGGATCCCATGAAAATACCATAAGAACTCCATTGTGCATTTTTAATTTTATTAAAAAGTTTTACTGAGTTTGCTTTAAGTCATTTTCAGTCGAAAACGATGCAACAAGTAAAAAAATGTATATAAACAAAAATGAAGAGAATGAAGTTATCTACAAAAAATGTCTGAAAAATATTTTTGTGAACGCGATTTTTACATATAAAAAAAGTTTTCAAAAAGTACAATTTACATTGCTAGCATAGAAGCGTCCGGAATTCATTATGAGCCACTGTATTTTAAAAAATTTTATATGTTTTATATTTTTATATAATATTATATTAGGTGAACATTTTGAAAACGATAGGGAAAATATTACACTAAGTGTTTTGAGAACGCGCTGATTACTTAAAAATGAAGCCTGTAATGCAAGAAAAAGTGTTGGAACAAGGTGGAACAAAGATATCGAATATTGTACAGGGAACGAAATTCAGATTGATTCTGATCAAGAAAAGGAAGACGAGGATGAGATGGGTTTTTTTTACTTTCAATAAATCAAAGCTTTCATTTTCAAAATTTTATTTTATTGTAAATTTTGTAAATACCGAAATAGTGAACAACACTGAAAAAGTGGAAGGTCTTTGCTATATTTAATTCACCTATTTCGCGACTCAACTGTATTACTATAAAATAAATTGACATTGTTCCCCCGCTGTCCGGTCATTTTATCAGATATCAACTTGACATCCACTTGTTTTTATAGTTTGTATTACATATAATAATACTGATCTCATTTTTTTAAAAGATTAATTTTTACATGTTAGTAAATTTTGAAATGGTGATCTTAAACTAGCATTTAATAGAAGGCAACTTTCCTATGAAATCTTTCTAGAGATTAATAAATTAGTTTTATCACGATTTTTCTGATTTAGGGCCATTATATTCACCTCTTCGTAAAGTGTCTTGTAGTTATCTGTTCGATAACTTTAAAAGTGACTTGTAAAAAATTTGGGTATATTCAAATAAATATATCTGTCTTGTAACTACTTGCAACTTATTACGCATAGTTGATGTTTTCTTCGAGATAGTACAATATGGAGTAAGAGATAGCGCTATTATATTCTCAAGATAGGAAGAGATAGTATTTTGGTGTAATTGTGACAGCTGAAGTTTGAAAATTTTTACAAGTAATTTACAGCCGCGGTCATAATAGTAAGCCACCCTATAAAATCAAAGATTTTTAACCTTTTCAGACCCAGGGTACACTATAGTGTACTCGCGTTTTATTAAATTATTTTGAAGTTTATGATGACAAACTTATATGTTAGATAGCAATTATTTTTTGAAAGAAAGAATTATTGAATTCCTCGTCGTTTTTTCATTGAAAAATGCTTGCTATTTAGCATTTAAGTTTGTCACCAACTTCAAAATAATTTAATAGAATAGAATAGAATAAGCTTTATTTAACAAAAAAACATTATTACAAAGTACAGAAAATTTGGAAAAACATGTTGATTTGTGAAAATGGCGGAGATCAGTATTTACGCTGTTTTTCATCTCAACCTTATGTGCGAAATCCAGTCATCGCTTGTTGTAGGACAACAAAAGGTACACACTCTGGGTTTGAAAGGGTTAAGTAATAAGCTTTATAAAAATATTTTTAACAGGTAGTTGTAACCCAGATGCAATTATAATGCATAATTTAAAAAACTTGGCACGATGTAAGTTATTATTTTGATCGTTATTCTGCATATCTTCCGTAAAAATTCGTGAAATCTGTTTTTAGTATTATATGAACGGAAATATATAATATTTTTGTCAATTTCGTCTAAGATCAGATAAATATCGTCGATAAGACACATTTTAAAAAATTATAAAATACAAAAAATACACACCATTTATAAATTTTAAGTTCAAATCTCACTTGTAACGTTTTACTTGGTACTCCAAGTGACTTGTAACTTATCTTACTCGTAACTCGTATTTACGAGACGATTGCCGCTATTGGTAGGTGAATATACGTTTACTAATAACTAAGTTCCTTGTAACGCTATTAGCCACTTTACGAGGAGGTGAATATATCGGCCCTTAGAGTTATTTCTACTTCTGATCTAGTAAATACATATATCCTAAGCAGCAAGTTAACGCAATATTGACGTCAAATTTTATGAATTTTTGGTCACCAACGTCACATTACCAGTAAACCACGTTGTTATCCACGTTTTGTTTCTGACCAATTAATTATATACCTTAATTTATATCGTAATATCGTAATGTATATTTTGGTCATTTACAACGTTAGAAAACGATGTTATTTTAAAATTTAGTTTAAATGATTAAACATCTAATAAAATTACCAAAAGTTCCCATACCCAGCTTTGTTAATTTTTTTATAATACCTTAAGTCTTAAATAACATTCTATAAAGCAAAACTAAGTTGGTAAATAACAAAACTAAATATGGTAAATTAAAAATTAGTTCAAATGCTTTCAACATTTTCTGGATAATAAATCTTGATTAATTTGGTAAAAAGTTTCTCTTGTACAAGTTGAATTTCAACGCGCATGTGCTGCAATTTACCTAATAAATACCTAATGTGAGATGTAAAACTGTCTTTCCTCTTGCGGGGAATGACAATTTCCCCTCTACATAAAAAATAACCATCTTCTCCTTTGTGTAGAGCACCCTAATTGATGTTAAAACTAACTGATTTGAAGCAGAAGTGAGAGCGAGGTACAATAAAAAGCCGCACGAGCCACTTCACAAATCAAAACAACAAATAATGGTGATTTTGGTCAATGTCAAAGCAGCGATCGCATAAATTTCGTTCATAGAAAAATAACCTAAAAAATGAATTTTTAAGTCGATAGTGTGGTAGTTAGTAGTATGTAATGTTAAAATAAACAAAGTAAACAAAATATTTAAATAATGAATTTTAACTGTTAAGTAAAGAATATATACTTACATAGAAAAATAATATTTAAAAAACAATAAAACAACAGCAAAAATACTCGTGTACCCACGCATTGGAAACAGAGCCGGACTTAAAAATTAACAAACTGACAAAATTTTGTTATAAATGGTCTTAAAAACAAAAATCAAAAATACAAATCTTAAAAATAAATTATTATATTAATATCATTATTTTTTCTTTACTCCTCTATGATAAAAATTGACTGTATTATGTCTATTTGTTGTTAAAAAGTGCGTTTTTATGAAAAGCAAAATTGTTAATTTAGTTATTTCTACATAATACATTTCTATTAATCACATCATTTAAAAAAAATGAATTTATAACAAAAAATCTATCTTGTTATGAAAATATTAAAGTATTGAATTAGCTATAAAGATTTTAGTTTTATCGTTCTTTTAGTTAGCGTGATACAAAGAATATAGTAGTGCTTGATCGTAGCACCGTTTTCGTCAAAATTTAAAATAACTAAAAGTTGTCCTAATTCGAATATAGTAGTGCCAAGTAGAGGAAAATTTAAAATTTGTTTGGTTTTGTTTGGTAATGTTTAAATTGCGTTTTCTGAAACTAAAATAACCTAAAACTTTAACTGTGGGTTGTGCAAATACAGATATATCTACATTTAAAATTATGTCAAATACTCTCAATTGTGAAAATATTTATTAAATGTTCTAAATGTTCCTCTAAACAAAAAGTAAGCAAAACAAAAACTAAAAGGTTGTGCTGCGTTCTGTAGTTCATATGTCAATTTGAAATATACAAAAATAGATATTTCGCTACCACTTTTTGTTTGTTATTAATAAGAACTATAAAAATAATAACAATTGAAAAATTAATTAAAAATTACTTATTAAAAAAATATAATGGTATAAATAAGTAAATAAATAATAATTAACTATTGTATCATAATAAACAAAATTAAAATAATAACTAAAACTTAATAATTATAATTATAATAAAGTTATTTACCTACTACAAAACTGAAAACAAATTTAATAGATTTAAAAAGAAAATAACAAAATTTAAGCGCTTGATAATAATGTTATGAAAATTTAATGCTATCTGTTGTTTAGAATTTAAAAGCAACAATATCCTAAATATAGAATTAATGATTAAAAAACTCAGAATAACATGTTTTATCCTTTACTTTTACAGCTTTCTGTTTGAAAAATAAAATAGTTTTAAATGAAATAAATATGCCATTTCGAAGGTTCGAATTTAGATTTTATTTTCAGATTATAATAGATACCCAGTAGGTACAACAAAAGCATAATAATAATATATTATTTATTAACGTTAAAATTTCTTTCACAAAAAATAAACAAACAATTACAAATTAAAAAATGTTTAAATATTTTTAATCGAACTGAGTAACACAATAAAAAATATTTTATTTCAATTTAAATTTCTTTTTAAGATTTTTGTTTGTTCTAGTTAAATTTTTAAATAGGTATGCATTTTGAAACAAATCCAATATAAATAATATAGCGTGCACAGTTTTATGTTAGCTGACAGGTTAGTATTTTATTCAGAATACAACAAAAAGCGGTGCAAGTAAAGAATAACTTCAATTAAATAAACAAATAATATGGCTTTTATAATATGCTTTTCAGCAATACACATTTTTATATCAAATTTAATTTTTCAGTAATACATATTATGTAAAAAAATGTTTTATTCAATGAGATCTTTTTATTGTCTAAATGATAGCATAAAAGTGTTAACATTTTATGTAAGAAAAATTTCCGGCATGAACAACTTGCAATCAACTCTTTTTCAAATACTTTTTTTTATCCAACAAATCTAGTAGCAGAAGACTTCTAAACATTTAATCAAATATACATTCATTCTTTAAAAAATAATTGAGAATATCTTAAATACTCTAAACCTATCTAAGGCTATGGTCTATAGAAACCAAAACACAATACCAAACACCAAAATCTATAAACTTCCACTTATCAGATTTACAAAAAAATTAAAAATTAAAATTATTAAAAATAAAAAAATGGAAATACAACAGTTACACTATTTCAATTACATACCAATCTACATAGACGGATCAAACAGCGATTGAAAACCATCATGCGCCTTTATATATAAAAATTTAAATACAATATATAAAATTCCAAACATTTATAACGCCGAACTTGACGTAATAAAAAAAGTTTTAGAATAAAAATTTACAAAAAATAAAAGAAGCTATTTTCTGCTGCAAGAAAATAGTTTCTGAAAAACTGAGAAAAACATTTTCAGAACATAGAAAACACTCATTTATATGGATTTCTTTCCACATTTTAAGATAATAAAAAAGCAGATACTAACTCCAAAACTTGACGCCAACCAAGTTGGTTGAATAAACCAACAAAATACAAACTGAGAATGATTCAAAATACCACTCAAAAAGAATTCCATTCGAATTCCAACGAGAAAAGAGCAGGTAATCTACAATAGACTGAAAATGGCACACAAGGGTATCAAAACTTACGCCAGAAAATATAGACAAACCAATAAACTACTTAAAGCAACAGATCAAGACAACAAAATATAATAAATGTGAGTAATCACCACTTGCTTTTTAGTTGATACACATACTTATGATGACTCTAATCTAAACTAAATGACAGGTAATAATATCTCATTGAAAATAAAATGAAAGAAACAAGAATTTTTAGCATTCTAATAAACTTGATTAAATTTATTAAATACTTAAGTCGAAAAAAAGTTTCCCAGCATTTTTTTTGACCTCTTAAAACATAAATAGTAAAAGAGCAGTCTATCCAATTTTATATTATTTACACCTTATGTAAATAGTTAATTTAATATTCATATAATTACATTCTGTATAAATAATATCTATATAATGATATTTTAACGAGATAACGACGTGTGGACATCATTAATAAAAGCAATAAATGTTATTTTAGTTTTTATAGGAAAAGTTAATGCATATGTTCATAATAAGTATCCTTATGCCAATAATAGTCAACAACGTTAGTTTAGCTACTTATTCTTTCTAAAACTTGTATTATCGTCATAAATAAATTTAGTTTACCACAGATTTTTGATTAGCGATTAACCATATTAGTGGCATTTAAGGTATCAAGCTATTTTTATTCATTTTATTAATTTATTTATTAATAACATTAATTTTTCTAAATTTTAATTTATGTTAAAGCATACTAAATTTATTATAACTTTTAGATGCCAATAGCTGTAGTTTTACCACAATCACCTGTATTCTATACAAAATAAAGCAGATAATCAATGCATATTAAGATGATCTTGTTAGTTTGCAATACTGTTAATTTGACGCATAAATGGCATTTGACAGCTTTATAAAGTCTTTGTCCAGATTTATTTATAAATTTATAAAGTATCTTTGAAAATAGTTTGTCCTGAAAAATTTGTTATTTACAACATTTTGCTATCAAGTATTTGTCAGTTAGAGAATTTGTTGGTCTCTGGAATAACAAAGTAAACAGATAAAAGATGATAGTATTGATATAAATTAAACTTAAAGTTTCAAGAAGGTTAAAGGGGTAAAGTACCCATCACTTGTCAATATATATCGTGAGCTATCAAACTTTTTAATTTTTCTGAAATTTTATCTCCACCCCCTTAATAAACTGCAATTTCTATTGTCCTCAATTCAATTTTTAGTGTTTGGAATGTTTCCTTTAAGCAGAACAAAACTTTATATATGAAGTTTATATTATAACATAAAGTTCTTATTAAAATTAAATTAAGATGTTTTGGTGAATATTATGGAGTTATAAATTATAAAACGATTTTGTTTAAACAAAAATGATGTATGAGAGACACCCACAATTTTACAGGAAACTAGCAAAATTTTAAATTTACCAACATCTGCCTTTTGTATAAACCAACGGGTTTTAAAACTTTTTTACTTATCTACCGCAAAGGTTAATAATGTAACGAAAAATAAAACGTTTATTTAATTCAAAAAGGGTAATACAAATATTTACAGATACAATTTATAACAATAAAACAGTTACTACACTAAGATTAACACTAACTAAATTACCCTACAATTTATATTTAAAACTATGTCCGGATTTATTTAAACACTCGGTATATCGTTTATCACTTCACTTCCAAAACTGGAATTAATTAGTCACAGGTAAAGCATCTGTATTTATACCCAAATGTTAGCTTCCAGAAACTTCCATGAGTTTCTATACGCTTCTGGAGTGTAAATTCAGCGATATTTGAATGACTAATGCTGTCATCATGCATGACTCATCAGTTATCACACATGACTTATCATATATGACTCATCATGTTTGACTCATCATACATGATGTTTGACTCATCATACATGATGTCATACATTATTCATCAAATATAATTAGCCGTTCTTTGGTAACAATAATATTAAAGTTTACATAATCTACCTGCGATTTTTAAAAAAACGTTTTATTTTTCCATAAAATTGTTTTTTAAATTTTAAATCTCCCTGCGGCAATTATAGTAATTTATGAATTAATTTTCTATCGTTGAACTTTGCATGGGCAAAAATAACCAGTCATCTTCGTGATTTCTGAACTCACGCTTATAGGAGTACAATAACATTGTATTTGTAAAAAGTAAGAAATTATACATTTTGATTCAAGTGGAAATTATTTAACATTTATTCGAGTGTATTATTTTTAAAGAAATTATAAAGTAAAATGTTGTAAATTCATGTAAAATATTATAATTAGCGAATTATCGTGCACTCAAGTTTTTGTTCGAAATTATGATAAAACCACAACGTTATACCTATATTAAAGAAACGTTAGAGTTTAATTTTTAATTGGTTAATATTGCTTTTGATGCAGTTAGGAACATAAAAAATTTTATTTATCAAAGTATTTATTAAAAGTAATTATAATAATTATATGCGAAATAAGAATTACCAAGAAAAACTGGTGTACAAATAAAGGAAAATCTGAGAAAATACAACAAAATTCATGAAAACTTTCATAAATTGCTTTCAATTAGATTTTTTTTGCTTTTTGTACGTCTTTCAAAAGAAATTTAAAGCATATCCTTAGGAAATCCAAGAAAAGGATATCTTAAACTTATAATTCTTATGTATAATTAAAGTTATAAGTAAATAATGTTTTTAAAACTATAGTTACCCGGCGAAATTCAATTTTAGTGGGCTTTCAATCGGTACGACTGCTCTTTCTTCCTATGGTGTATATTTACTAATATAAAGATAACAGTTTTTATAAGTAAGATTCACATTTTGTCAAAATATATTTAAACTTAAATCTCCTGAATGAAACAGTCGACTACTTATTTCAATTAGAGAAAAAAAATGGTTTATTTATTTATTTATTTAAGAATTTACGGGCAATTAGCCCTTTATTACACATTTTACAGTGGTTATTACATAAAAAAATATAGCAAGTTTTGCAGAAACATTAACAACATAATTATTCATGAACATCGAAATAATATAAAAGATAAAATCATAAATCATAACGGGACATTTGATGTCTTACACATTGACGCGGATTAAACATACAGAAGCAGGCTATACTACGTGAAAGTATTTCTCGAATCCATTACGTCACCCAAGCGTCGCCTATACTGGGAGAGACTCACACCGAAGAAATCTACAGATTCCCCCAGTTCATTACTCCACCTCATCATCCTAGACAAGGGACTGTAATATGCATAATTAGAGGAATGACACCTGAGAAAAAACAGATTCTGAGATCTGGTGCCCATAAATGGTACTCGAAACGCCACAAGTTTAAGCAAGTCCGCACATATGACAATTGAGTTGATAAGCTTGAAAAGGAAAACCAAATCCAAACTCATGCGGCGCAAGCGCAAGGGAACCAAGCCCATACCATTCATGACCTCATTTACAGGACAATCCCGATATGAGTACCCCAGTCTGTGAGCTAATAATCTAATAAATTTAGTCTGCACCCTCTCTATCCTAGCGACGTGAACAGCGTAGTGAGGAGACCATACGACTGAGCAATACTCCAAAATGGGTCGGACCAATGCACAGAACAGCATTTTGAAGGTGTCAATTCTTGTAAAATACTTGCAAAGAGCGGAGAAATTCTATCCAGAACAGCACCCTCAAATACCTTAGATATACATGATTGAATTGCAATAGGTCTGTAATTCTTTATATCGCCCCTCACACCGCTCTTAAATACAGGCACAATGTAATTCAATTTAAGATTATTGGGAAACACGCCAGCTCTTAATAACTTAGAAAACAAAATCGTTAATGGTTCACTCAAATGGAAAGCACAACCCTTTAAAAATGCCGGTAAAATCATGTCAAGACCGGACCCCTTACTGACGTTTAATGACTGCAATTTATCGTAAATTTCATCTTGGGTCACATTACATCCAGAGACACAGCCAACACCACCCGCACAAGGCAACTCATCGCTAGTAGGAATCCTGGAGTCGCTTACATATACCCCATCGAGAAACATTTTCGCCGGAAGGGTATTAGTTTTTTTCATTGCACTTACGTACGACCAAAAATTTTTTATATTTTTAGGAATCGACTTTTCGACATTGCTGATAAAACCTCTATAGCACTCTCGTGAGAGTCGCTTGCAGAGAGCCCTAGCCGAAGAAAACTCTAAGTACGAAGTCTCATTCTGGGTAAGCTTGTACCCTACATGAAGTTCCTTCTTTCTGAGAATCGCCCGTCTCAGCTCGGAGGTGCACCAAACCGGAAACTCAGACGACCTTATTATTTTACACGGCGTACTAAACTTCATAGCATCACCGATAATACTTTGAAACAATGCAAAAGAATCATCTATATCCAAATGAAGGAATTGGTTATCCCACTCAAAGGAACCCAAATATTCACAAGCCAATTTATAATTACATTTTTTAATATGATAAACAACATTAGGATAACACACTTTCGATATTACGTACACTCGCGATCACATCAAGGGCAGGATGATAATTTTCCTCGCTCAACAAAACATCAGCACAGCGACATACCCTTGTGTTTCCAGATGTACTGAAAACCAGGTCCAGCATTTCACCTCTATGATTCCCGATGGCATTAACCTGATGTAGCTCCATGCAAGTGGAGAAATCCTCTATGACCTGACGGACGGCATCGCTCTGCACCACATTCAGCGCGCCATCACAAGATGTAGGAACATTGTAGTCGCCTAAAGCAAGAACATCACTGAAATCATAGTTAAGACAAATCCTCTCCAGCTCACCGAAATGTTCCTCGTATCGATCAATAATCGACCTAGGTGGTAGATAAACAGCGCATATCAACATATTCAAGTCTACCCTGTCCTCAACACTCACAAAGACGTGTTCTACCCGCTCAGACTCCGATTCAATTACCCGCGACTGATAACGCTTTCGCACTGCGATCAAGACACCGCCCCCGCTCAGTTTCTCGCTAGTAAGACAGTCTATGTCCCTACGATAAACATTAAAGTCATGTAAACCCAATTCAGACCCAGTAAACCCAACTTAATGGGTTAAGATTAGTTTCTGTTAACACAATGACATCATGCGCCTAACACACATTCGCACAATTAAAATCAGTTAATTTAGAACGAAGTCCGTTAATATTCTGGTAATACACTTTCAGCTGTTCGATATTATCATGTATCCGATCCCCTTCAGCAACATTTAATCATTGTGACTCTCTTACATCATGAACTGATCCATATCTAAGGGATGGCCTCCTTGGATAAAATTCACGGATCGCAACCCCCCGCGGCCACAACGAAGAATCCAACAAGTTAGACAAGATACTTTCACGTACTCCCAACTTAAAAGAACAAGAGTCCTCGGAAGTCACTAATAACTCACACTTAACGTCATCAATTTTCAGTGATTCATTTACGTACGCCAGCATCATTTCAGGAGTAGTCTCGGGAGAAAGCCTTCCCACATAAATCCATTGGCGTCTATTCGCCGCGCGCAGAGAACTCGCTTCGAAAGTTGCGACCGCTGGTGGTCTGCTACCAATGACAAAGGATCTCCTGCTGGTAGCAGCAGCTGGTGGTCTCCAAGAAGCCAAACCGTCCCCCTTGCAAACGGGACGCCGCCGAGAAGAAGCGAGAGTGTCCCTGCGCGGGGAAACTTGATCGGCAGCCGCATGTCCATCAGGTATTTTCAGTTTTTTATCTGTTGCCGATTTAGGATTGGGTTTTGTATCAATCAAACTGGGCACACCCAACTGCAGATCACTACCATTGCTCTGATCATCCAACGATTTCGACACCTCAGCCTCAACACGGCCACGTGCGGGAGGATCAACAGCACATGAGGGAAGAGGTAAAGCCCCGGAATCATGCAACCCCCTAAGAAACAGACCACAGGATGACTCCATCATTTCCACAATCCTGCTCAACATTTCGCTGTAATTGACAAGAATAGCGTTAATTTTATCAATCCCGAATAAAGGAGTTTCCTCGTCGGGAGACTGAACACAACGATCGCAAATATATTCTACGTTTTTCGAATCACTGATCAACTTAAAAGTTGATCTACTAAGCTCGGCGCACTTCATGGCGTGGTAATACGACTGACACAATCTGCATCTAACCATCTCGCCAGAATCCAACTTGAACGTACATTTGTTGCAATTAGCTGTATACATGACTTGCATGAATCCTATCCGAAAGTGAGGTTATGGTTTTGGTTTTCGCCAATACGATTCACCAGAAATCACTAATTATAATTAATCAGTCAAACATAAATGTATCCACAAAGCTGTCATCCACTCTCCACTGCACACGCAATCAACACAATGAAATCAAGACTGATGAGAAATTGTGAAATCACGAAAAAAAAATTGATCTACTTGTTGCTAATCTGTGACGATGTGCTTCTTTTCTTTGCAAAAAAGCACTGTCTACCGACAAAACTTTAAATTACCACCGGGTTGAAAATGGTTCGCTCACTTTTAGTGACCATTTCTAAAATTAACTAAAACTAATAAACTATGTCATTGAACGGTCAGTTTTATAACATTTATTTTGAAACATAAAAATTATCTGAATTATAACATTCCAGCGTAAAATTCCACTTAGAAAAACTGGCATACTATATTACATACTTCACAAAAATTTACTTGTTATTTGCCTTTCGGTGTTTTTGCCTATGCCAGTGACTTATCATAGTGTTCAGCTAAGCATTTTTACATCAATTCAAAATTACTTAACGTGGGCTTGGAACCACGAAAGGTAAAATATGCTTTGGTTTTTATATGGATAGTCTTCCTGTCGATGGTTATACTATAACATACAAACATATTCCGTTCAAGCTCTGGTCAAAAAAATTTGCTAACAAAATGTTAGATATCTCACTTATCTTAAAAATGTACCGCCGAATACCCCTGAATGCGGTCTCAGGGTGGATTCTCTGTTCATAAAACAAATTATTATTATTTATGTCAAATTTTTTCTTCATAAAAATGTTCAATCCAAATTATTTTTACTTTAAAATAAAATTATACTTAGTTTCCAGTATGGAACAACCAAACGTGGTATATATTCAGATGCACACGTCGCTCTTACAAATTTTAATTTTAATTTTCAAATATCACAATTAAGTCAATATCAACTTCTAACATCCAAAAATTTTCTACAATTAAATAAAAATCGCTCTTTCAAATAATCAACTTTAATGCAAAAAAATCAAAAAACAACTCATAAAATTCAAAATACTTTTAAAACACTTTTTCAATAACCCTTTTAAAAAATATTATATTTGCAAAATAATACTTGCATCAAATATCTCACAAAATCTTCATCAAAAATTCGAGCCAAAAATTACACAACCGGCTCATTTTTTGCAAGAAGCCTTTATCTTCTCATGTTCATTCCCTAACTTGCACTCTTTCAAAATTACCAAATTAAAATTCAAACCTACAAAATTCTACTAAAAGAGTACATGGTGGATCCACATATTTTGTAACACAATAAGGTATATTATATCTGCCTGTGCCTATAATGTCATCAGAGTCTCTTCAGTATGGTATCTATGGTTTATTCAAATACTTCATACTTCATACTTCATATGGTTTACAATAAATACTTATTGTTAGAGAATAATCAAATCTAAAAACTAACATTAACACATTTACGAAATGACTGATATTAGAGACCCAGCAAAACTTAACTTTAATATTATTCAGAAAACAATTGTTATGCTGGCTTTCTACTAAACAGACAGGTAATGGTACTAATATTATTGACATAATATGGTTACATAATCATGTTAATTTTTTTTTAATTATAGCGTTGTTATATTTTTGAACACCTACGTTTGATTATCCACACTGCTGCATTGAACTAAATATTACATGCTTCTGCAAATGCTACTTAAATTTGTGCTAATGCTGTTTTCTATTTGTAACTGTTCTAACTAATTTCTAACTAATTCCAAGCATTCAAATAAACCTGTGTTGAGTGTTATTTTCTTGTAAATGACTGGTTGCACTTTGATTGTCACTTCGACATTTAATCACTGATTTGCAACAGTTGCCTGCAGATATTTTGATACTCAACTGATGTTTACTTAGAGCCTTTTTAAAGTGCATTAGGTTTTCATATTATATTATTGTATTCTTTACTTGTTCTTTTAAAGGTTTTCATATTATATTGCTCTTTTAAATATTGTTTTTCACTCAAACAGATCGATTTTGTCACTAATTGAATTCCCGATACTTATATAATTTTCACCTATATTCTCGTTCCTCTGATATCTAACCGAAAAATAAGGTTACCGGTCATTTCGCTACGTGACATTTCGCTTATAGATATTTCAATTTTTATTATTTTTAATACTTCTTTAGTAACAAACCAAAAGTGGTAGCAAAATATCCTAGTAACGAATTGTCTTAATAGCCTAACGTCCCATAGCGAAATGTCGTAGAACCGAAACTAACTAATAATTTAAAACACAAATCTTCTAAACTAGTACTTACACGAAGCGATAGAACAACATTATAAATACTCGCGTGTTATAAAATTATTGAAGTTTTCCTTTCTTTGGTTTTAAACTGTTATGAATTAGAATAAATTTAGCATTTTGTATTAGTATATAATTAGTATACATTTACTTCATAGGAACTCATCCGTTTTCAATCTGGTTTAACTACACTCATATACTTTCAATTTCTAAGTTTTGCAACATACTCATAGCTTACCGCTTTATTAGTTTTTGTTTTATTATTTATTACTTGACAGACTAATGTATAACAAATAAATAAAAGTATATAAAATAATTAATAAAATATAAACAAATACTTAGCTTATTCCTTTAAGCAACTTACCCACTTAAAAATTAATTGATATCTAACCAAAATCCAATATTTTAGAAAAACCAAAGAATGCACAAACAGTTTTCAAAACTATACAAAAATATATTATTGCAAACATTTTCACCAAACTATGTCATCATCAGACGTTGAACTAGAGAGAAAAAGAGAGCGCGAAAGAGGAGAAACATTTTTAAAATAGAGATTTTTTGAAGTACTGTAATATTTTGGTTCTTCAATTTGAATTACCGCCTTCTCAAATCAAGTTCCAAACCAAACCAAAGCTGTGATCGTCAAACAAACCTTGCACGTTGTGATCCCCCTTGTAGTAAACACTTGCAAGTTTATTTTAAATCTGCGTAACCACTGACAGGACACCTGCAGGAATAATTAATGCATACAAATTAAATAAAACACAGGATTCGGTTTAAGGATGAATATTTATTTAATCGAAAAGTAAAAAAGGTAGTCCAACAACCACTTTACCAGCAAAGTTAATCTCTTTGGTATCAGTTAATTCAGAATACTTTAGTTTAAAATTTGATTTAATAACTGTTCGATAATTAATCCCCCTGACTGTAACGTTTTAATAGTCTATTCATAATTCATATGTAATGACCAACCACAATCTTTATAATAATTTGTAAAGAAGCGCTTATATGTATTTCGATGATCAACTAAATTATTTTATATTATGTAAGATCTTTTAAATAATAAACCCTTATATGTTAAATTATCCGCTCTTAACTACTACCTCGTCAACTTAAAGCTAGGATAGTCACCACTTAATTAATATGTCGTCAGTACTTAATCTAAGTTCGTCCTTTTCTAATTTCTAATTTCTAATTGGTCATTTTTTAAAATCTAACTGGCCATTTCTTAAAATCTAAATAAATCGCCCATACTTAAAATAGCGTCATCATCTTAAATTATTATGTAGCCGCAAATAATCATAAAGAACTTTGTTAATATTTGTTAATAACAGTTCTTAAATACTATAATTGGTATTATCTCATATGTAGTCGCAAATAATCATAAGAAACTTTGTTAATATTTGTTAATAACAGTTCTTAAATATCATAATTGGTATTATCTCATTAAGATATATTTGAAAAAAAAAGAGAAGAAACCAAGCAACATGTTCACCGAACTAGCTGGCACATAAAAGGTCCTATTGCGGTTACAACTTCCAGTGATCAGCTATTTCTGCGACATGTTGCTACGGCCATCTTATGATTTTAAGCGTCTCCCCCCCCCCTGTTGTGCAATTCATCTAAATTAAATTATCAAATGCTATATATTTTTCTACTTCAAACAACCGCCTTCATATTAATTATTTTAAACAAATACCCCTACTTCGTATTGCCGCAATAATCTCGAATTACTACCGATAGTTGTATTATAAAAATACCTCCTAGGTCACATATGAATAATCAATCCTTTCCATTACATTAGCACATCCCGCTTAAATATAATAATATATAAATCATAATCTCAAACCAATAATTAAATCTTAGAACTGAAGATGAAGTAATTTTAAAATAGTTTTAAGCACGTGTTTGCGTAGAAACTTACTTGACCGCGTGGTTGATATTTTATTACATAAATTTCTAACGTAATCCTGTATCATATTCTTTTAGAAAGATAAATCAAATATTTTAAACTTACGTATTTTAATTTTGTCGATGGCTACAATTTTATTTAAACAAATTTAAATTCAAATTACTGAATAAGTTTGACACCACTGTTTCACTAAGATCAACCATCCTCTTTTGATGTTCAAGTAATAATAGCGTCCCATCCGGTCCTTCAAAAAAACTAGCTTACCCTAGTGTCATAAAACTATAGTAACGGTTTATTTTAACCAACTAACTTTTAGTGTAAAATTACATGAACTAGGATTTAAAATTCGCGTCGATTATATTTAAATTCAAATTTACAATATTACAGTACTTTACTAGGGTAGGGGTATAATAGTATATTAAACAACAAGTTTAGAAAAGTAAGATTTTCTTACGAGGTTTGTTTATACAATTTTTTCGTATATTGTGAAAATTTAATCTAAAATATGAATTTAGACGTTTATGAGTAAATTTTTTTTGCGCGCGATCGGTCTAAATTTTTTCGTATGCTTTCCCACCGATAATTCACGGGGGGTGAGTACGAGGCGAGGGGGGTCAATTTTTTACTCAGTTTTTCGATATCTAGTTTTTCTTGAGTTATTGCTAATTCAAAAAGTTTCTAAATAGATATTTGTGTAAAATTTTTGTAATCTAGTAACCAGACACGGCTTTATTTATTTACATAACAACAGTTAATTTTTATTTTTTGATACGAATTTTGTGTAAGTTACATAATATTAATTATAAAAGTGAGATTGTTAAGTTTTCTAGTTTGAATAATAATTTTGTAATTTCAATATACATAAATGTATAACAATGATTTCAATATTTAAATAAACAATCTTCTATCCAATAGTTTTTTATTGACAGTGACATTATTATGTAGTAAAGTGACATATCTATGTGCTAAAGTGCAACTTTATTGAATGATTTTGAATTTAATAAAACAGCACATTATTAGTCAAAATGCGAAAAAAAATATTAATAAACAAATGCAGGTACAAGCCTTATAGGTTAAATTAGAGAGAGAAGGTTATTTGATAATACAAAAAAATGCAAGAGAAAGGTTTATTATTTATTAAAAATGTTTAATAGAGGTGAGTTATTTGTCAGATTGACGTTGAAAAATTTTGTAAAAATTTTAATTTTGTACTTTTTTGTTCAATATGTAAAATTTATACCCTCCCCTACCTGTTTGTAGTCTGTGTTAAATAGGTATTTAGCGAATGTCGGTTTTTTTAGCATTTCTAAAAATATTGATATGGTTAATATCGAGTTACACTACTTAAACTTATCTATCTATCGATTATTATTAATTGACCTCTGCTTTAATACTGCAGTAATATATTGTATAAATCAGATAAATAACTAATAATTTTTGCACCTACTAAAAATTAATTACAATAAAATCAATTTATTACTGAATTATTTACTCAAAATGCACACAACTTCATGTAAACAAAAATTTAGATGGTTCTTAGCGTTTGTGATCGTTTATTTCGTAAACATTCAAAATAAATTTGGGAATTTCTAAATATATGTGAATCAAAGCTTAATTTTTTTTAGATAAAGTATTTAAAGGTATTTATTAAAAGGATATAATCAAAATTACCTTATAGATTATACGTTAACTGATAGATCAAGTGTTGTTGATTAAATAATTTTGTGTTAATAATAATCTAATTATTTATCTGGCATATTCGCAAACAATTTTCTCCGATTTATTCTTGAAAAAATTAGTTATTGCTGTGGGGTCAAATATCCATTATGTTCAATATTTACAGGATTCTAGAAATTTGCATACCTGTGATATTGTTATCAAATAAAAGCTAGATGACAGACTGCTGTCATTATTTTGATTTAATTTTCATGTTAAAGACTTAATTTTATTAAATTTTGGTTAACATCTTATAAAAGACTGCGATATTTATTCATTTTTGTGTTTTGAAAGTTGTATGGTATTTCAAATACTTATTAGAAATTATCTTGCTAGGTATTTGTAATTTCTCTATTCTTCTACAAAGTTTTATACTTCATTTTTTAGTACTTTTTTTTTACTGAGAACAAACAGAAAAATCTGGAGATTTTTTTCACCTAGATTCAAGATGCGGAGGAAGCTAGGTTAGTAATGACCCTAAGACGACTCTTGCTTAGGAACCGCAAATTCTATCTTTAGTCCGGGCTGAAAATTTAATTGGTCTGTTCTCCGTCGTGGTTTGGATTCCACGTTAAGTCGTAGGTCCTTTTCGCAAAACTTGTTGCCAACCTCCCTTTAAGTTACACACACTATGTAATTAGCTTCTGGCATTTTAAAGTGTGTCTATGCATAATAAAAAGAAAGAAAAGAATGAATTACTTAAATGGAATGAATAAAGTGGAATGAATCTATTGTTTGATGGAACTTTGTTTTAGTGGAAAGGTTTTGCTTTTTCCAGCTGTGCTATTATATCGAATATTTAATTTAATGAGATTGCATCCGAGGTTATTTTAAAGATCATAACATGTTTTGTTGCTCTTATAATATGTATTCTTAATTGAAACTTTATACTAATCAAAATACCAATTTACGAAATTAAAGATTTCTATTACGTAATTAGATAAACTTTGATTTAATTATTATTGTGTTTTGGATCTTCCAGCAAAGTCTTCTATTGTTTTTGCTTTTGTTTTTATATTCTATATTATCTTTTCTCATAGCGGAATAATGTTTTTGATGATCAAAAAATATTAATTTATGTTTATAGTAGTTTTACTTTTCTGGATTTATGTTTTATTGCTGGGACAAAGTATTTCTCTCGCAAAACGCCGGTGTTTAATTTTTGAGAAGCAAAGGGTTTTTGAAAAGCTTTTCTAATGAAAAAACACTTGATTTACCTTTTTGCACGCTGAAGTTTTAAAATATATATTGTAAAACTGACCTTAGATAACCAGAACAATACCAACAAAATCTACAAATTGCAACCATACGTATTAAATGTATTTAGAGTCATATTCAAAATAACTGAATAATTAACACACATTAAAAGTAAAAGATTAGTTAAATCTAATTATCTATTTCATATTTATTACAATAAATTAAAATTAAAAACAATGTTTTGATGTAGTGTTAAAAAGATGGGAAAAACCTTGACTGATTAGAATTTATAGAATAGGAAGGTTGCAAAAAGATCCAATTGTTTGAACGACCACAAATATGTGAATTTTACAACCATATTCAAAATTGTTAGAATTTATTGCTGTGTATGTTTGTGGTTGTAGTCGCTTGTGTCAAATTTGACTCGTAATATTATTGTAATTCGAAAATTGTTAATTGTATAAATTGTAGTTATTTTAAAAAGTATTTAATTAAAATTACGTTTTTTTTCATTTTTTTACTGGCAGTAAAACAAATACAAAATATAAATTTCTTCATAATATTTTACATGTTTTTACTATTAAAACTATTGTCTAACTATATAATTTGGGAATATGTAGTATATCTTTGTTAATAAATTTGATTGATATCCGATGAAATATTATTGTTGTTAATTTAATAAAGAATCTATTAAAAAACTTTCAAGGGGTTAATCAACTTTAATCAATACTTTTATGTTTAAACAAAATGTCATTAATCAAATATTTACAGGGTATTAAGAATTTACAAGACGCAGCAAAGTAATATTGTAGCATTTTCTGTCAGTCGAGCTTATTAAATCATTATTCAAACTATTTGATCTGAAAGCGATTAAAAACGACCATGGGAAATAATGCGATGTGCATACAACTGATTTACTGATGTAATAAACATTTTAATTATGTTTGATACTAATTTAATATTTGTTTTAATGGTGTTGCCACCCACTTCTTAACCATACACCATATGGTATATTTATGTATTATATTTACATAGTAATATAACTATCTAAGATCACCCTTAACACAAGTATCTCATTAAATACAAAATAGTATAATAACATCATTAGGTAAAGCAACAGATTCTAGTTATCGTTGCAGCTGTAATACATAATATAACGAACACACCCACAATTTTGAAAACTAATAAGCAATAAATTACGAAGGGTATCTAATATGTATGTAGGTACTCAAATAATGTATTAGATGGGCTTCATCGTCGATTCATTACCGTAATTAAAAAATGAGCAATGACAAAAACAAAAAATTCTTGACTAATTTATCAAAGAAAACATGATTGACATCAAAGCGTGATTGTCTGACAATACCTATGAATAATTTGCTTGTCCTGTTTCATCACGATATTTTATGCTCATTATTCGAATTAACTTATTTATCAATTGATAGTTTATGACTATAGATCGTGAATATTTTAGATATTTATTTTGTACTATTCAATGTTATAAATATAAAATAATCTAATATTATAAATTAAACATTATTTTCCCTATAATATGTAGAATAGTAGATCCAAATTGTTTTGTTACTTGTAACTCATTAAAATACCTTTTAACTACTAATGTAATATGGCAAATTACCTGACTTGAATAGTAGACAATACGTTTCTAATTGTTTATTATTGTAAGAAAAGTTAGTTAGTAGGTAATTAGCTTTTACTATCAGAAAAACCGACCAAGTATTATTGCGTGAACCTGTATAGATATGATCACTGAGCTAAAGTTTATGCCTTCCATAAAACTGTAAGCAGAGGTATTCAAGATCAAAGATATCCATATTTATTAATCCCATTATACTATGTGGAGTCAAAATAAGAACTAATGTATTTGAAGAAATTCTGAGATTATTACATAATAATACAATCAAAACACTTAATAAAAAAAAATAATTTGTTTGTTGGTAGTAGAGTATCAATAAATTCAGAATAAATAAATGTTTCTTATTGTATAGAAGATTTCATTCAAATGTAACACAGAAGTGAGTTAATCAATACATTACAGTACTGCGGTTCAATAAGTGTTAAGTCCAATATGCAAATGCACTTTCAGAAGTAAGAAATTTATAAAGGTGATTGTGAGAATTTCTGTTTAGTATTACTTAGCAGTTGTAGTGTGTGCTTAGTCGAATTTTAGAACGATGCGGTGCTTTAAAATAGCACTCAACCTTATATTCCATTATGTGTACTTTAAAGCAAGGTTTTTTTCACATTTTAAAATTAAAAATGTGGATGTAGATTTAACTGCTAATGCTACCAATATGTTTACAGTGGAATAACGAGGGCAGCAATATACGTGCGTTTCAAAAGTTAAGCAAATTAATTATAAACATGAAAGATGGCAACTTGAAATGTTTTCCATATAACCCTCAAAAGAATCACATAAGCATTATGTCAGGATGATTGATGATGTGCACTTTTTAGCAATTTTCCAATGATTACAGTTGCAAACGTAACGAAATATTTTTGGTTAAATAAAATAATAAACTGTTATGTAAGTAATTGAAACTGGTTTTTGTTTCGCCTTTTCGGTTATTTCAATGTTTAATGCAATTCATATTGAACATGACAGACGAGATGATTTTACTTTCAATTTTCTTGCTGTGCCTGGAAATGAATTTATTCCGTGAAGTTTACATTTCCTTGCTCAATATCCATTACAATTTGGGAAATAGACAAGTAAGTATATGAAACACCAACTTACTATCTGTATTATACATGGTATCAACAGACAAATGGTGGCGCAGCTGTTGGAAACGTAGGTGTTTAATAGGAGACCAACATCAAATTAGTCACGCCATGCGAGATCGATCGTGTTAATAGGGACCTCGTAATCAGAAAAGGAAACAAAACAATTTCCCGTTATAAATAACGTAAACGAGCAATGAAATAAATATAAAGATGTAATTTTAAAAGAAAAGAAATATTGAAACCTTCCATTACTTTCGGGAATAGTAAACAGGAGGTTTAGTGAAAAAAAACATATTGGGCGTTTTCAAAACATAATGACTCATAAAACAAAGCTCAGGTCATTTAATATAATGTAGAACATATTCTTTCCTTAAAATGTTGAAATAACTGGGGGAAATCAAATATGTGAGGGCGAATCCCTCATAAACAGCTGAGACCCTAAAAATTGACGATTTGACAACCATCAAATGCATGCTAGATAATACACCGATGCTTCATCACAATATTATGTACCACAACAATGAATGGTAAAACTTTGCGTATGTTTGACTAATGTGACTGTCTATAAATACAGTTGTAAATAATGCGTGCTAATAGAGCAAATTAGAAAGGTATTTTAATTAATATTAATTTGAAAGCATATTAAAGGCAGCATCTGTTAACCTAAGAGAATTTAGTAACCTTAGACTGTAACATTATACCTACTTAACCAGCTGGGATCACGCAATTAAGAGCACTTAGAACGTAATTTGAATAATAATTGCATTACACTCGGTTGCTAAATTAAACTTGACAAATACTTATTTCTTGTCCCTCGAAATAGACCTGAAGCGCTTCAGTTGGAATTTTAATGTAAAAAGGTAAGAGTAATTATCTTAGACTTATCAGATTTGAAACTTCATTATGTTCATTTGGAGAAATAATCATAAGTTTTGTAATTTCATCAGAATTGCTTATACGTCCGAATTCACTTCTGGCTTGGAATCCAAAATACAAGCAAATTTACTGGTGCTTTCTAAAACAAAAAATATGAATTTGCACCATTGTTATTATGCACATAAACTTTCTAAATACAAATATCACGTTGCTAACCTGCTTAATCATGACAATTTTGTTTACAATACATAACAAATTTGCAAGTAAGTTCGAGAACATTACGAACGGTACATTGTGAATTTGTATTAACTATGAATACATCAGTCAAAGAAGTTTCTGGAGTTGAATTTTAATTGTCTTGGTATGAACTTAGATGTTACAGAGAACGAATTCGAAGCATTTTGTTTAACTTCTACATCATACATTATTTTCAATGTAATTATATTAATTCCTAACTTAGAGTATCTAACAAGCAAGAAACAAGTGGGTTTCTAAATTAAATTTTGCATTTCTTATGAGCCGACTCCGGATTTATATGCATATCAAAGTAATCTATTTCAGTTATTCGAAGGTCCTAATTCCATTTCTATTTTAAATACCTATCTTAAAAATAATAATTATAAAACAAGATAGCAAAAAGATATTTATTTTTTCTACTTTGTACTATTTGCATTTTAATTTTTTTATTAATTTCTTTTGTTATTTATAATTTTTCTTTTATCAGAATTATTTTCGAATTATTATCTCGAAGTGTTTACGACTATATATTTAAAAAAATTAAAAAATGTTTTGAAAAGAGTTTATCGTATAAAAGTTTATTGAAAGAATACACGCAGCTCAAAAAGGCGGCGACATTTCCTAAATGATCACAATAGAATCAGGAGCTAATTTACAAAGTAACATTTCAATTTTGAGCTTAAGAGTATGTAATCAACATTGAATTAAGAATAATGTCTACTTCAATTTATTCAAAATTTAATAATTAAAATAAAACTAAAGCCCTACAGTTAATTAATTAAAAATATAAACAAACATAAAATAAATATTAAAAAAACGTCTTCTATTTCTGTATGAACTGAAACGTTGAACCACAATGATCACATCCTTTTTAATTAAATTTTGACAGCTCAAGATTAACTACAAACTTTACTGCGACCAATTTATTTCTATCTCAAAAATTCAAAAACAACATTTAATATTCTAAATATCTTCTTTAAATTTTTCTGCAGTTTAATTAAGTAGCAGAAAACTTTTAACAGATGTACTACAATTTTCAGGATTTTGTCACTTCCTAATTTTCACTAGAAGAGATTATAAAAAATACTTCAAATCATGATGTAAACCTAAATGGCACTGGATAAAAAAAGTTCAACTTAAAATCAAACTGAAATTGTGAATGTTGATATTAAAATATTCAGTATATTTCTGGGTTCTGTATAAAAGTATATCAATGTAGTATAATGTAACTTAATGCATAGACTAAAATCTACAATATTTAATTAGTTTTTATATTTTTTTAATCAATATTTTAATTAATTAATAAAAAATTAATAATTTTAATTAATATTTAATTATTTTAAATATATTAACTATTTTATAAATAAACTACCTACTATTTGTAAATTTTTTGCAAAAAAAATTTATTGCATCATTGTTTATCATTTGTAAAGAAGAAACTTATAAAAAATAACACGATTTACGTTGTACATATTAATTATTTTTTCTGTACAGAGAATTTGTATGCAGTTTATCTCGAAAATAATTAAGAAAACAAATAATTAAAAAATATTTTGCATTATTTGTATTCCTTTGTATTTTTTTTGTATTTTTTGCATTTGTATTATTTTTCAAAACTACAGTAGATACCAATAAAATTTTAATACATTATCAGTAACAATTTAGGTTGTTCTCTAAAAATATTCTTAAAATATTTATTCAAACAGGTAATTTTAAAAGATGTGAAAAAATTAATATTAATTCTATAAGAAATTTAGACCAATTTATAAATGAGATTAGTATCGACTTTTTCTTGGAGGTAAGCTAAAGTACAAGCGTATACAATAATGTAAGAGAAAAATATGCGATGTCTTTCAATGAAGAACTATTAAGAACCAATAATATAAAAAAAATTTTGTAACCTTAAAATTTAAACTTAAATTTCTTCACATCAATTTGAACACTCAAAAATTATGAAACCTAAGAGATAATTAAAAAAAAATTATACTAAAATGTTTATAAATTTAACAACAATTTTTGTTTTAGAATCTTTGAAGTTGATTTCTTATATCGGTTGGTCAGTCTGTCTATTTTCTTCTGTCATCATTTAAACGGAATCTATCAAAACGGAAATTCTAGTTTTATTTTGTATTAAATGTGATTAATCGTTGATAAAAACTATGAAAAGCACAGTTATACATTATCAAGACTGTTTCAATTTACGTAATTATGTTATTGGTTTTCAATAAATTTCACTATATTTTTGACGCCCACGTTTTACTTTTCCTAAATCTTTTTTTAAATATTTGTATAAGCTATAAACAAATAATTTATAATATTATAAATTTACTACATATTAATATATTATTTTTACTTATTGTTAAAATTTAAACTAAATTTCAGGATTAACAATTTAATAATGCTTTTAAATTATAATTAAATAATCTTTGAGTAAACAAGTTAATTAAACGTTTTGATAATAATGCTTTTATTGAGCTTTCGGCGTAGGTACACGTCTTCATCAGAATAATTTAATATAATGTTTTTTAAATTATATCCTATAAATAATTGCTAAATAAAATTTCGAGTTATTACTACCGTAGACCGCTTTGTTAATTATATGCATTTCTAAAATTAAACATAAACTAACAGAAACGTTGAAATAATAAATTTTAACCGTAAAATAAAGAATACATATTACGTAAAAAATATTATTTGAAAAACAATAAAAAAACCTAAAGATCGAAAATTACTAATTTTTATTTTATATTTTTTTATAACGTAATTTTAATTTAAAATATATATCGTGGGCATACAGGTAAAAGTGACCAAGTCAAAAAATAGAATTTCGAGATAAATCAAATTGAATGTTTCGTATTTTGCGAAAAATCAGCTCTATAATTTTTTTAATTATTGTTTCCGAATAATGAAACATGTACAATACGTTATTAGAACATAGACGTTTTGTTCAGACCTGTGTCTTACATTTTTACGGTACTTAGTCATTATAACTCATTTCCAAAATTTTTTGACTTAGTCACTTTTACCTGTATGCCCACGATATTATCAATTTTTATAACCTAATTGTAGTTTTTCAGTTTATTCAAATATTATAAGTCGTAACCTGTTAAAAAAATTTAATGTCTTTATCTTTATTTTTTTTTTAAATAATATTTTTCTAATTATGTATTCTTTGTTTTACGGTTAAAATTTATTAATTTAAAGTTTCTGTTTAGTTAATGTTTTATTTTATATTTAACAATACATAGTAGGTACTAATTACCAAAATATCTACTTGAAATTAATTTTTAAGTTTTTTCTATTATAATACAATATTACATTTCATGGCCATGTGTCAGCGATTCGATTAAATATTAGTAGTATTATTTACCTTCGTAATAAGCTTTTACTAATTTTTTTTCTGTAACGAATGTTAAAGTGCGATTTGTTCGACTGTTGGTAATAGAATAAGTGACACTTTAACAGCAAAGGTAGATAAAGTACTTTATTTTTACTAAAATTACTATTAAAATTGCAAAGTCAGTTTGATTTGTTGTAAAATAGAAACTATCAAATAATACATAATACATAATTTAATTTGAAATTGAAATTTCTTAAATCCTATTTGTTTTACATCTGCTATAGAAAAAATTAAATTTTGTACATGAAGATAAGATTTAATTATCGACAAGATAAACTAAACTAAATTAAATACTTTTAGTAAAAGAAATACTATAAATTAATACAACTAAAATAAAGTCATTATTTTTTAATAATCATATTTTATAGCTGTATAATTATTTTTTGTGAATAATTTTGTTTCGTATTTGATTGAATACAAACACGAATTGCACCGTGATTCAACTTATGTTATTATATTTTACTGTTTTGAAGAAATGCCGCAACTTTTATGACTCTCACTTTTCCCAATTCACTTTTAGTTATTAAACAGTTCAGTATTTTATAGAATTCTAGTTAAAGTTAAAAATTTATCAATTACAAAAGCATACTATTATTCCATAGAAATGAAAGCACATCATTGAAGGCCATACAAAATTCAATCATTGAGTACTAAAATGCAATGCTATTGGGACGGCACTCAATACTGAGTACCTTTGATGAAAGCTGAAGTGTAAACACGTTCATCTGATTCTGGAATATGAACAAAACTATCAGAAACTATTAAAATTTTAAAAAGTCAACAATGCGGATTAGTACCATTACTAAATTTTGCTTAAAATTTTTGTTAAAATTTCTATAAAATTTCTTAAAATTTTTAGATTTGCAGATTTGTGTTTACGTCTTAAAATTATTTTACAGAAATATTTTTTTACGTTTTACCACGTTGATACATTGGTAAAAAAGATTGTTTACAAAATACGCGAAAGTAAAATCCCGATGCAAAAACATCAAATGATGATTTGTGCAATTTTACAACTGTATTGTTAATTCTAGTATATAGAAAAAGAAGTCAAAAATTTAAAAAAATTTTTTATAAGAATAGGTTTGTTCCATATCATACTTACTACCAACAGAAAGCAGTGATACAACCTGATATCATCAAACACACCATAAAACGCACTATATTATACGTAAAACCTTAAGGAAATAGGTGCCACCTTATTCCTTAAAATTTGTTAATATTTCTTTTAAAAGTTTTTTTAAAGAAAATTTTAACAACAATTTTAAGGTGTAAACAGTGAAATTTTTGTCTTCTAAAAATTTTAAACAAAATTTATAAAGTAAACAGGCTTTAATACTCCCAACAAATAAAATGTTTTTAAAAAACTTCAAATATTATTTAAATAAAAATTTTAAAAATTTAAGAAAATAATTATTGTGTGACAGATATAAAATAAAACTATTATTAAATTAATACTAAAAAATAAATCAATCAGTCAAATATTTATTAATCAAAACTTTGCAGCTGCAAAAGACACGAAGAATTAACTACTAATAACAGATTTTCATTTGGTAGGTACCTATCTACCTAGAAAATGAATTTTAGATGGGTTACTTAATTTTAACATCATAAACTATTGACCACTAGGATTTTTTTGGATTACAAAACGTATTTTTGTTATCTACGTGTCATGGTGAAAATATATCTATATAAATTTTCAGAAATTCTTTTCTACGAAGTTAATAATAAATAATATTGAAATTATATGATATGTGAAGTTTTCCACCTAAAAATTCTCCCAAAGCATAGTATTAAGTTTTTAAAGAGAAAAAATATGGAATTTTGGGAAAAACTTTTCTGTTTTTTTTTTGGGTTTGGGTTTTCAAAATTTTTTAAACTTTTATAATTTTAAAAATTAAGTATGATGTTCCACGTGAAAACAAATATTTAATCAATAAAAAATAACTACGGACTTTTTGATGCATTATTACTCTAATTTGCTTTAATTTTTAGTTAACCTTCTCAGACCCAGGGTACACTATATAGTGTACTCACGTTTTATTAAATTATTTTGTAGTTCGTAACAAACTTATATGCTAGTTTTGTTTTCGTGCAATAATTACTTCAAATTAAATAAATTAAACTTTTAACACATATAAATAATGTTTTCTTACTTTGATGAATTTATAAAATCTTTAAATAGAAAATGAAATGTGTATAGAAATGTTAAAGTTTACTATGGAAAACGAACAAGAGGACCTCGATCAACAAACAATCCGGAAAATCAGAAAATTAGCTTTTGCAAATTGGTTAAGTAAAACACATGCTGTTGAAGTTACATAGTTACTATTCATTTTAAATTAATTTTTGTACAGAAACAAAATATCTACCTTTGCTTTTGACACTTGAGAAATACCTATAAGTTGATTGGTATCAAAACTATTAGTTTCGTAAACAATATTAGCATAGAAAATTATTGCAGTATCCACTCACTGTATTGTTAAATTTGCAATTATTCAGAAAATAATTATGTAGTATGTAAATTTACATTTTAAATTTTTAATCATTAAAATAAAAATTACTATTAATCTTGTAATTATTCAAAGTAAAAGTTAAAAAAAAATTTCACTAGAATGACCTTTATAAAATACATATGTATGTACTACAACACATAATAAAATCGATTACTTTTCTATCGACTTTTCAACTTTTCTGTATTTCCATAATTCATATTAAAGTTCATAGTTTAAGTGGCCGACATCAAGAGTTTCATGCCCAACTGATTTTGCAAAGTTAATAACTTGGTGTGCATGGAGCACGAGGTATTTTAACGCGTTATTGATAAATGTGTGGGTATAATTTCTAATTACATAGTACTTAAAAATATTCGTCTTGAGTTTATATAGAAAAAACCTGATTAAACCGAAAAGCCTATCGGCACTATAGTAGTAACATTGTGGGATTTTTAATTATTTTTTTATTGCTTCTGATGATTCAGAAGCACAAACGGTTTAATAATAAATTGTTGTTTCTATTTTAACGTACAAATTTTTATCATATTCGCAATTGTACAGAAATACACATCCTTAATTTAATTAGTATATCCGGTGTCTACGACTCTATAGGCATTTTACTACAGTTGCTCGATGTAAAAATAATTTCTAAATTAATAGACATTTTGGTAATATGACAATAAGTATAAGGTTAATTAAATTTTAGCCGCCAACATAGTACTTGACCTAACTCAAGGTTAAGTTTTAAAATAATGTAACTAAAAATAGAGAAATAAAATAAAAAAATTGTTCGAATATTTTGCATCGGTCTGTTGCAGTAGAAAGATCGCAACAAGTTTTTACAATTTGAACTTAACTAAATCTCAACATTAGATGTTACAATCTGGTGGTTAAGCCATCAGCTTGCAAAGTGGTCAGTTCGGTTTTATATCTTACTTCAATTGGTATTGTAGTTTATATGAAATGGTTACAAATTGAATATAACGTATGCTGAATTTGATTTTACATTTAATATTTTTAGTAATTTAGTTGAGGTGACGCTTCATGTATTAAAACTATAATGTGCCTAGACAACAGCTAAAGCATACACTTAAGATTTCCTTGTGGTATATAAAATAGCAAACTTTGTGATTTAATTCTCAAAGTTGCTTCAAATGTTCCATCACGTATTATCAGATCGTATCAAGGTTCACATATATAAAATACTACTGTAAAGAGCGACTTTCAGCTTATACATACCTACATACTAATACATACCCACCGAGTTGACATGAATTAATATACGTACACTAATTGTTGGTGAAATTATGGTTATCTTTTGAATAGCGTAATAAAAAATTAATTTCATTTTATAATAATATATACTTCTATATTTTATGTTTTAATACTTAAAATATACATATAAATGAAAATTAAAGCTCGTTAACATAAATGTATGTTTCTCTAAAATTAAAGTAATATTTTAATATACAATGTTCTGGAGAATGTTTGTCGTAAACCCACCAAGACAGATATTGTACTTAGCAAAAATCAACACAATTTCTCATAGCAAATAACCTATCTTCGATCATCTCTGAATCAATTAATTACAACTTCATCATTACACAAATATTTTTATTCAAAACTTGTTGAAGTTTTTGAACATTTTATAAATTTATATATTTTAAAGTATTAATGAATTTTATTATAATGAATAGCTACAGTAATCGATTCCTATCAGGACTAAAATAATGATATCGAAATATAATACTTCCATAAAAATAATGACGAATAAATTGATGAATAAACTGATAATGACTATAAAAATTAAATAGTTGAAAAAAGTTAACGAGAATTGAAAATTGCAATAATATTTAACTGTATACATACATAATATATTATTTCAACATCGCAGAAGTTATTTTTAAAATGTATAATATACATATGTTTTCAAAAACTTATATTTGCAGATTTTTTTAACAGAAGAATTCAAAGCTTCACTTTCATATCGTACTTTCAATGTTATATTCTGTTTAATTATATTTTTTAAAGCATAAGAATAAAATTATATAACAAACCAATGTAATAAATTCTAACCGCTTTTCAAAAGCAATAAAGATGAATTAATTGCGACCATTCCAAACAATTTTTTTAAAAGTTGAATTAATGCAGTGCACTAGGTGTTGCTTCATGCTGATTTAAACGATAATTATTGTAGAGTTCTCAGCATGTTGACCAAAGTGTAACAGGTAATGTAAACGACGCAATTCAAGTTTGTTTCAAACATCAATATAAAAGTCTCCCAGGGCTCACTACCAGGGCCGTTACTACTCATATCTTTGTTTACGATGTAATCAAGTTTTTTCTCGATAAAAGCATATAAATTAAGTATTTGGATGATACTTTTTAATTATTATTTTTAAGAATTTGCATAAATCCTTTACAATCCGTTTTAGAATCTTTTTATTTATTTAACTTTCAAATTCAATTCAATTCACATTAAATTCTCTACTTTATTATAGTTTTCTTGACTATTTTAACTTTTTAATTGTTTTGTATATATAGTTTCTTATTATTTTTCGTTTTTTTCCTAGTTATATGGGACTAAAAATCGATAATAATACTGAAATAGGGACTTAATATTAATTTATTTTTATTGAAATATTCTTAGTTCTAACCTCTCAAATGTAGTAAATTAATGTCTTTTTATTATGTTTGTTAAATAATAATTTTCTTAAATGTAGTATTCTTTACTTTACGGTTAAAATTCTAATATTTTATCGTTTGTGTTACTAATTACCACAAAATCTAATTGAAATTTATTTCTAAGTTAATTTCTTTTAGAAATTCTTCCGATAGTTATAGAATAACTTTTGTAGGTAACGGTACAAATTTCTATAGAACACTAATAGTTTGGTTCAGATAATTGACTCTATAATAAAACTATGAAAAACATTTATAAAACTATTGCAAATTAAGATTTAGCTTTTGAGTGTGCATTTTTGGGATGCACATTTTTTAGCACTTTTAATATCCGATTTGTAATTGTAAAATTGTAATTAGGTTATTTAAAATAATTAGTCACACAAACTTCGTCAGCAGTCTGATAAAATGTGGTTTAGTTCGCTATTTTTAATATTATCTTTATTTGTCCCGTATTTTTGCATTTTGCATTTTTAGCATTTGTCAACTTACAAAACTTTCATCCTGTTGATAACGAACCGCACTGGTTTAATTATCAACAAATTTTATGTTACGTTTAACATGCGACAAGTAAGCAGTGATAAAATAAACAAAACTGATTTCTTTTTATCGAAATTTTTGACCATGAAGTAAACAGTAGAGAAGTTTTGGTGGTAAAGATATAGAGATTCAAAAAAAAATTAATAACTAATTGCAAGAGAATTGTCAAGGAATTGCAAACAGAAAGAGGAATTGGTACACACGATTTGTACTTTACTGATCTGCAATTTACCTGTCGATTGTGAATCTAGGAGCAGCAATGCGAATAAATTAGTCATTTGGATTGGTTGTCTGCTTTTTAATGAGTCCCGTATAGATGAGCAAAAAGTTTTTCATTCGGTAAATCAGTTTGTACACTTAGCGAAATATTTCTTTACCGGTGCTAAGGCCAATGCATTTCAAAGCGATTATGAACAAATTTTTCTATTTTACAAAATAATTAGGTTATAATTTCGAATTTCTGTTAATTCTATTGTTATCAAATAATTTCTATTATTAAAAAAACCAACAAAAATAATAAATCAAAAATTGATTAGCTGATAAGATACCAGCCCGTAAAACATTAACACAAATTGAATTCTACGTATTATCCCTTTTTAGTTCTTTAAATGTCATTTTGATAAATTGAAATGTTCATTAATTTTTAATTTAAATTGAAAAGTAAAAATAATATATCTACAATATTGATCTAAGTTTATGAATATGCAATTTATTACTTAGAGCAGTCAATCTCAATTTATTGCTTACTTTGAAAGCCTATACCATAACTAAACACGAATATTTAAAAGTAATTCTATGTTGTGATATTTAATTCTTTACTTGAAGTTTTTAGAATTTAAATAACAAATTTTTAACAAAACATAAAAATTTCTTTGTTTTAACTTGCAAATTTTCACACTAGCAAGATCTTTGCGGCATACGTAGATAAAAACTAAAAACTTCCAAATGCAATACATAAAGTTGGCTTTCATCTATTTTTGCATTTCATATATTATTAAATTATTAATAGCCGTGAAATCGGATAATATGAAAATATTTAAAATTTTTAAAATAAGCAATAATTTGCAAGGGTAAACGTTTTAGCACACAATTGGAAATAGCAAGACCTATTCCAAAAATAAAACAAAAAAGAAGATATAGTCGGAACAAATAAATTTCAACTCGAGTGAATAGGTTACTCTTAATAATTTGCTTGCTCTATATTTACACGTGTATTTGTTGTTGTTGGTTAACTGCATATCAATATGTTTTGACGGTTTTCTAATAATAAGCATTTTTAAAGTTGCAGATTTTAGTCTAACCACTATATTATAATAATCTATGTATTACAATACCTATATTCATAGGTTACTGGTGAAGCAAAACAGCAAAGGTTACAGAAAAGGTACATTTAAATGTCATATTTTCTTTAACTCCATTATTTATTTAATTACCGTCTGCAATAAATTATTTAAATTAATAATTACAATACATTTTTGCAGATAATTACAACAATTAAAGATGTAAATATTGATAAGGATATACATTTGTTTTAGCATAAGCTTTTGTGATAGAAAGCTTTAAAATTACGTGGAACGCTTTTCTGTACTTTAGCACTTACCTCCTGTAATATTTACACACTTCAAACATAATAATACCTTTTCTGTACCTTGTATACGCATAATTGTTATTATAATACAATTAAATTATATACAAAACTAAGTAAAATTTTTACTACTGACTGAAGTTAACTGATAATGCCAGTGCGTGATCAACTTTAATAAAAAGTATATTACAGTTAACAAAATGTAAAATAATTTTTATAATTTTGCGTGATACAAATGTTATAATTTATTAAATTATTTTTATGTGTATTTTGAAGAATTAATATTAATACTTTTGATGTTTTCAAAGTTTAACATTTTCACAAGCTGAAACATGTTCACAGCTTTATAATTTATTTTATTATTCAAATTGCTCACGGGTACATCAAAATCATCACATGAATAAAATGATTTCTTAAAATTTTATTGTTATTAATTTTAAATACTCAAATTGTTTTATTAAGAGAATTATTGTGCAAGTACTATTAACTTATATGTGTGTATTAATGGAGTGCTAACCTAGATAGAAAACAAAATGTTGATATTGAACTGTTAGATTCCGCTTTCATAACTCTAGAAAGAAGTGTTTCTGATAAGCTGATACAAAACCTTGTTGATCATGTAACTATAATATTGATAAAATATTAATAAAATATTGATTTGCAATTATAGCGTCATTCTCTTTCTCTCTCTCTCTTTCTATCTCAGAGTCTTTAGCCCTACTATTGGGCATAGTGATCACTTCATCAGAACGCTTCTCTTGGCAGATACCTCGGTAGTTTGCCATTGCTTGCCGACGGAAGACGGTCAAAATAATGATTTTACGTCGCTCGGGATCGAACGGCGGATCTCAGCTGAGCAGTCGACGCACATAAACATCAGACCTAGACCGTCTATGGTCAATATCGTAATGTATATCGTATATGTAGATCGTTACATTGTAGTAATAAATCTTGAGCCGATACACGACATACAAGATAAAAATAAAAAAACCACAACATAAAAATTAAATTTCAATTTTTTACATAACTAGATATGCGAAATTGTAGTAATATTTGTACATTATTATTTGTAGTTAATCAAAATTTTACCACTGAAACTTGGCAACCAAAATAGGTTAGCAATATTGCCGCAATATTAAACCAATATGCACTTTATATGGTATAAATAATGTTGGCACTATATTGCCAATCAACATTATACCAATAATATAGCAATATTAGTTTAATCTTTAATATCAACAATAACAATTACTACTGCAGTAATATTGCGCTAATATTTACATTTTAATTTACGAATATTTATAATTAATTTTATGCGAATCTCCACCTTATATTGTACCAATATTGGTAATCAATAATATAAGCAATACACTACCTGAGTGGGACAATATTAACCAATATTTAGTGTTACTTGGGTATATCAAGAGTTGAAGAAAATATTTATATAAATATGTTTAAAGCAGGAAGTATTTTTTGTTTATTATTATAATATACAAGCTGATTTTTATCAGATTTATTTGAATGTTTGCTTTATCGTAAATTTCAGCCATAGCGGAAACATTTTATGTTATATAGAATGAGGAAAATATTAGGAAACCACATTTTTGAAAATAATCTGCGGTAAGTTTAAAAATATTTTTTTTTGCTTGTGCTTGTGCGCAACTTTATTTAATTTTATTTCATCTTCTTAAATTTAAGTTTTACTTGACAAATCAGTTTAACATAAACTTTTTTAAACTACTATAAAAGAGCGATTAATAAAAATGTTAAAATAAATAATAAACAATAATATTTAAATAATATTATATCAAACTAATTACCTTTTACTGCCAAAACCACCTTTAAAAACTCTTAAGAGAAGGAGAAAGGAGAGATCTACGTTAACAATTTGGTTGTAATTTGAACGTTCGTAATAATGTATAGATATATCTTATTTGTTAATAAATTTTAAAAGTTCAGTTGCTTATGACGTAAGTCACAACTTTGAAAGTTTCAATTTTACGTACTTTGATTATTAAATTCATATTTATAAATAAAATTTGTGGTACAAATTCGTCACTAAATATTTCGAACGTACCTGTTATTATTTGTTCATGTTACTTACAATTTACAAAACAGTAAACAATATTGTATTATGTAAGTGAATGTTTAATCTTTTAAGTTTTCTGAAACATTATCAAAGTAGTGAAAATTTACTAGAAGCGGTCAGAGTGTTGGTCATTTAGTGCATCTACGTCGAGACTTCCCTGAAGAGGCTCATAACGAAAACTAGACAAGTTTGAATCAATGTACATTTAGACAAACATTTATAGTTTGTAGCAATAAGATCAAATATTCTGTGTAAAGTTGAAGTCATAAACTTCAGTTAAATGTAATGGGTAAATATTTATGGGTAAAGTAAGTTTATATATTTTGATTTTTTTTATCAGCTACAAAGTTGGTGTATTTTAAATGGATAGCTATAAAAAAAATTGCTTTTATGGAGAAAAACCAATTTCTTCACACACCAAATCGGCTAAAATTTAGTTGCGGAAGTTTTGATCACAGATTCCTCTTATAATTAATTGTACCATTTCGAATAATAAAACGCTTTTCAACTTTTAAATGTATACAATGTAATAGAAAATATTTTATAAATTCACTCGTAAAGTTGATATCAATGTTAAAACATTAAGTATTTGAAAGAAGAATTTGGTAAATACGATTCATCAACAAAATAGGTGTGCCAATGTAAACACAAACGCAAACAGATGCGAATATTTGATCAATAATAAGTAAAGAAATAAAAATTGTCTGGCCAGATAACTGTTCGGGAGCTTACAATGAGTCACTTATAAAAAGGTGATCAACTCTCAATTACAACTTAAATCGACCAGTTACATAAAAATTATTGATAGCAGAATGATCTACTAAAATCTACACTGACGGATATCCACCTGACTACTTGTCTTGAAACTCCAATTTACCGTAAATGGTGAGGAAAATGCTAATGTTTGTTTGAAGAAATTTTAATAATCTTATAGCTTTATAAAGTTATTCTTTGAGAATTGAATGTTATTCTAAATAACTTATTTTTCAAGAATCTGACAAAATCATGTACTTTGTTGGTATTTGGTGAAAATGTATATCTTTATTGTAACCATTCTTAATTGAGAATTAGTGTTTGACTTTAAATTCTTTTTCAGTAACTTATGATGAAACTCATGATATCTTGCTTACCCTAAAAGAGTTAGTTGCATCCAAGTTACAAGTTTAATCATACATATACAGTTACTCGGAAAATTGTTCGGACGCTCCTATGTTAGCAATGTAAATTGTACTTTTTGAAAGCTCTTTTTAGAATATAAAAATCGTTTTTACAAAAATACTTTTCAGAGTTTTTGTAGATAATTTGATTCCCTTTATTTTTGTTTCCAAACATTTTTTTATTCGTAGTCTTGTTTTCGACCGAGCGTGAAGCAGTCTCGCTAAAAATCTCTTGGGAATCCCCCGAGACACCCGTAAGATTTCCATTGTGCCATTCCATTTTATTGAAAAAGTTTACAGAGTCTGCTTTAAGTTACTCTCGCTCGAAAATGAGGCAACAAAATAGAAAAATGAATATGAACAAAAATGAAGACAATAAAAGGTTTGACAAAAAATGTCTAATAAGTATTACTGTAAAAACGATTTTTATATAATAAAAGCAGTGCACAAAAGAAACAATTTACACTGCTGACATAGGAGCGTCCGAATACTTTTTCGAGTAACTGTATATAAAAGAAACTGCTGCATTAACGAGGATAATTATTGTTGATATAATATAGGAGTATTATTTTATCCTTATTTTTTTAATAATTAATTGTTTTGGTATAAAACTATTATAGATACATTAAAAAAAAGTAATAGCATTTCTATTAATATTATTATGATCATACAGCATTCCTCCGTGAATAATTCAATATTCAATATAATACGTTATAAGTTAGCTCAGATATACATACCTAATGTGCTACATGCAATACGTCTCTAATAAATTACAACAGCCCTGCACTCTTTTTGTAATATTTCCAAAAATTCTTTAAAAGACATAATAGTTATAATATAGTATAGTGTCAGATTTTTGCTCTGTAAGTTGTAATTTTAATATGTTCTGGGGGGTCATAGAAATTTAAAAATTTGATTATTAACTTGCTGGTTATTATTACATCATTCAAAACTAAAACTTAAAAACGTCAACTTTTAATTTTATTCTGCCCCGTTTTTTCGAGTGTTTTAATTTTTAATTTTTTTTGCGTTGATGTTATTATTTTTTCTTTTCCTGCTTAGATCCAGTCTTTTCACTTTCCCAAAAAATAGTAAAAAATTTTTAATTCATACCTGGATTAATTAAATGACATCTTTTCTATTTTACTCAATATTAATAACTAAATATAAGAAGTTTTATAAATTTGGTTACTGTCGGAATTCCTATCACAAGAATTAACTTTTTCCTATTGACCATTAGAAAGAGAACAATTTTCTGAGTATATTAACACAAAATAACACAAAATGTCGAAATAATGGCATTTTAAAACTACGAAAGGCAGGGAGATGTAATATGATATACCCCGATGCGTGACGGTCGGTCTCACGTTGAGGTACGGTCTCGTCGGTGACGGTCTCATTTTGTTGACGGTACGTGTGCTTTGATGTACTCTTAATGTTATCAGACGAGGTCGACACCTGGACGAGTTCTATGGTTTCGAGTTCCACCCTTGGCGAGTTCTGTCATTCTTCAGGAATTTTTTTTATTTTTTTGCCTTACACAAAAATGTCTAATCATGCAGCCGTGTTAAAAGGTGTATCTAAAATACATGTAAATTTTACATTTTTAAAATCAATTTTTTTCGAAAACTTTTGCATAATCCCACAAAATTTTTGTTCTAGTATGCTTAGAAAAGTGTCCTTTTACCAATATTCAATAGGAAAAAGTTAAAATCGTGTGATAGGAATTCCGACAGATCCCATAAATTTTGCAAAATAAAAATTTGAATTGATTAGAATAATAAAATATTTTAAATTACCTTTTTCGATTTACAAAATAAATTTACCCGTTAATAAGTGTATTTTTATTTAGAATGGGATTATAAGTTTATTTTAAATAGTTTCTTCTAGTAATTTTTATTTATTCAATAATATTATTAGTCGGTAGCAGTTATTTTTTGTAACTTACGAATACCTCAGGAATTGTTCCCAGATAGCACACATACGTACAATGAACATTCATTGAACGTCCGTTACTGGACCAATAGAAAGTCCAATGGATGTCCACATTACGACGATGGGTAATCCAATGGACGTCTTATGGACGTCCCGATGGCACTAATCTGAACGAAAACGGACGTCTATTGTGGACGTTTATTGAACGTTCATTATGGACATCTATTGAACGTCTATTATAGACAACCATTAAACGTCCATTATAGACGATCATTAAACGTCCATTATTGATATCCATTTTCCAATATTCAATATCCAATTTTTGTAATTAAAATAAATATATAAAAAATATTCAATAACAATTTAAAAAATTGTAATATCTGGAATTACTTAGAAATTCGATGTTTAAATCGTAGACTCACTCCAATCGTCTTTTTTTATTTATTCAGATACCATTATAGATTATATAAATTTTAATTATTTAATCATAATTTACGATGTTGCTTCAGCCATTGGACCCCGTGATTGATTGGTTTAGCATCTGAAATTTAACATTAATCAACAAATAATATTTACTTTTTACTTTTTTTCCGAACGGCGGCGGCAAGATTCGAACCCGTGCAGCATAAACCTTTCCATCACAAAGTACACAACTTAACCGTCACACCTACCTAGAGTGTGCAGAGGATTTAAATTTGCTGATGGTCAATTTCAGTTTTTCAATAATAACTATAATATATTTTAATTCAGTTTAAAAATATCAAGCTTCAATTACTTTAATTAGAATTTTATTTAAAATAATTTAAAACCACGTGTAATATTTTCTAAATTAAGACAAGTAAATAACTGGTTTTAATTTATTTAAAATAAATTTATATATTGCTGTGGTTTATTTTCGTAAAAAATCTACAGTCTCTTGATTACCTCGGGTTAACCCTGGAGTGCGGGAGCAATTGGCAATTTTGTAGGAGTCGAAGGATTCTTTCGTTATCAAAAATAAAATAAAAAAATTTTATTCAAAAAAAAATATTTAATTGTCTAACAATTTCCAATAATCCAAATCCAAAGTAATTTAATTTAAAATTTCAATTTCACTTTATATGGAACGAAGTTTGATTTCTCGCCTTATCCAAATCGTCGAGTTATCAGTCACAACACTCGTTCGTTTAAATATATAATTTTAAATTTTCTAATTTTACACCAAATCGAAATTTATTACTCAAAATACTTTTTCCAAAAATTAATCACCCAAATCAATCAACTACTGCTCGGCAGCAACTCATCAAAAAAAATATCCAAAATCCAAAATATCAAAAATTATACTTCCAAAAAAAGCGCAATAATGCATTCGCATAAAAATTCCCTTTATTTAAATCAAAATCAAAATTATTACTCACAAATTTAAAATAATGTCAAAACTCAGCGGGCATACACAATCTCGCACCCGCTGTCGGCCATAGTTGGCACAAGAAGCTACTATCTCGATCTTTTCTCCCCACTCTGTACTTTTCCAATTTAAACGTTTAAAACTCAAATTAACAAATTTTTACAATTTAGCACAGGGTGGGTCGAAATATTTTGTTTCACGACAATATATTGCTGTGTACTATTTTCTTAGAAAATTAACAGTCTCTTGTTTACCTCGGGTTAGCCTTGGAGTGAGGGAGCAGTTGGTAATTTTGTAAGGGTCGAAGGGTTCTTGCGTTATCGAAATAAACGAAATATTCGTCTTGTCTCAAAAAATAAATACTCCAAAAATAATTATTAAATTCAATTTAATTTAAATTCAATATAATGTAAAATAAAATTTTAGTGTGCTCTTACTTTCTATTTTATGCTTATCCAAATCGCCCGCCCGCTATCACCATTCGTTCCTACGAATTTAATTTAAATTTTCCAATTTCAAATAATTCAAATTTAATTTATAATTTCACCAGCTTTTTTCAATTAAACCAAATCAATCAAAACTACTACCGTTCGGTAGCAACGTATCAAATAATCCAAATTAACTTCAAATCTCAAAATAATACTTCCAAAATAGCGCAATAATGCATTCGCATCAAATCACTTTATTTTAACCAAAATCAAAATTATTACTCACAAATTCAAACTTATATCAAAAACTCAGCGTATCAAAAATCAAATTCAACGGGCATACAAAATCTCGCACCCGGTGTCGGCCATAGTTGGCACCAGAAACCTCTATCTCGATCTTTTCTCCCCACTCTGTACTTTTCCAATTTCAATGTTTAAAAATCAAATTAACAAATTTTTACAATTTAGCACAGGGTGGGTCGAAATATTTTGTTTCACGACAATATATATTTAGCTAACAACTTTAGTAAATTAATTATTTTGTCAAACACGAAAACCAAACAAAAAATTCAAACTTTTTTCAAAAACATACATAATTAATTACAACAAAATTTATACGGATTTTTATTGGACAAAATTTGCACCATTGCAATATTAATTGTTTATGTGGATTTTGACTGGACATAAATTGAACGTCCAGCGGCTATTGATTTATAGCCATACATAGAAAGTCGAAATTGGACGTTCGTCGAACATTCGTATAAAGTCGATAAAATAATTTGCATAATTAAAATTTATACGGATTTTCATTGGACAAAATTTGCACCATTGCAATATTAAATGTTTATTTGGGTTTTGACTGGACATAAATTGAACGTCCAGCGGCTATTGATTTATGGACATACATAGAATGTCGAAAATTGGACGTTCATTGGACATTCGTACAAAGTCGATAAATTAATTTGCATAATTAAAATTGCAACAAAAGTTATATGGATTTTCATTGGGCAAAATTTGCACCATTACAATATTAAATGTTTTATGTGGATTTTGACTGGACACAAATTGAACGTTCGGCGGCTATTGATTTATAGACATACATAGAATGTCAAAAATTAGACGTTCGTTGGACATTCGTACGAAGTCGATAAAATAATTTGCATAAAGCAGGGAATAGACATGCTACTTAGTAGCACGAAAGCATGCTACTAGGTAGCAAATGGCTTTTAGTAGCACGTGTATACAGCTTTGCTATTAAAAAGCCTGCTACTAAAAGCATGCTACTAAATCGCAAGGCATTTGATTTTTATCCTGCTATATCAAGACCGGGTAGGCGGGGGGGTGTGGAAAAAGCATGTGTGAACGCGTACACAGATAGCATGCTAGTACGTCGCATGCTATCAGCTTTGTCAATGTGTCAAAATGTCTCGATAGAGTGACAGCAAAACTTTAAATTTTATAATTCACTACCGACAGTATGAGTGTTTGTGGAACATAGGTTTTTCTTTGTACAAGAATAAACTTGCACGTGAAAATGCCTACAAAGAATTATTCGAGTTTATAGGCGAAGAAAATATTATAACTATGAAAATGATAAAAGCCAAAATAAAAAATCTGCGATCGGTGTATCATCACGAATTAAAAAAAATAAAAGACTCAATCCGTTTTTGAGCTGATACAGCTCAAATATATAAACCCACAATACCGTGGTTTGAGGAAATGCATTCCTTCTGGGTGATACTGTGGAATATAGAAAAACAATAAGCATCTATCTTCATTTCTCATTTCTGTAAGCAAACAGTTTGCCTTCTACTAAGCCAATTTTTCACCCAAATTTTCTGGTTTCTCTTTCTTCTGGTATATTGCACAATCTGATTGCACATTGTGTAGTCAGTAATAATAATACACTATTTATTTCATTTCGTAGTGAAACTTCCATTGTCAGGTTTGTTAGCACGTAGGTACTACAAGACTAAACTTCTAGCTGACAAGTTGTGTGTATTCCTGTCAGAGTTGATAGCATGCTATCCAATAGACTGCTATGAGAAAGCATGCTATTTCATTAGCAAATGTATTTTGCAACAAGCCTGCTATTAAATAGCATGCTCTTTAAGAGTGCTCTTTTAATAGCATGTGTATCTAGGCCTTAACTAAAATTACGAAAAATGTATACAGATTTTCATTGTGCAAAATTTGCACCATTAAATTATTAAAAGTTCACTTAGATTTTGACTGGATATAAATTGAACGTCCAGCGGCTATTTATTTATGGACATACATAGAATGTCAAAAATTGGACGTTCATAAGATGTCCATGCAAAGTCCATGGACGTATGGACATTTTGTGAACTTTAGCCTAGACAAGTATAGGTATTTAACTTTTGCAAAAAATACAAGAAAGAATAAGAGAGTGCAATTATCCTGTCTTCATCCAACATCTGCATCGGCTCAAAAACAATTATATCGAGTATATTATCAAGTTCAAGTGTGGCTTGTTAAACCACTGAATCCAGAAGACTAGGGTTAGGAAATAATGAAAGGTGGTTTAGAGCCAATTAAAATTTTACTCCCACCTGCTCAAGAAAAACTTTTCAACGCCATTTTCTGCAATTGCCTAAAAGGCTGTAATAAAAACTGTGGGTGTAAGAAAGTAGGATTGCTTTGTTCACCGGTGTGTACTAACTCTTCAAGCCAATCTTGTTCTAATGTACCATATACAGCAGATGAAAATTCTTATGATATTGATGAAGAGACTCGTGAGTCTCTTCTCTTAGAAGAATCTATACAGATACAGGAAGAAAAAGAAGAAGCGACGAAGACATAGTAGAAGTAGCACTTGAAGATTTATCAATCAGATTGAAATTTCCATAAATATACAATTATTAATTTCATTATAGTGCAATAGTTTCAATTTTTATTTAATATTTGCACTGTCTAATTAAAATTTTATCAAGATTGACGATGTTTGAAATTGCGATATCTCTGAAATGATAATTCGTAGAAAAAAAAGTATCGAGACAATTTTTATAGAGAATTTAATAATCTACAACTTTTGTGTAAGCTATGGTTACTATAACACTCGCCGTTTACGATAAAAAGACGAAACACCGAAATTTTTGACTTTTGACCTTGAATAACTTTTTTAACAGATGTGGGATCGATGGGAACTTCTGACATTTTATTTGTAATAATGAAATGATAACCTCCACCAATTTTCAGCTGTATCTTAACTTATGCAAGCTTACCCTATTTTTATGTCTATTTTGACTGGGCTACCTGTACAAAACTTAAATTATATAAATTACCGCTATAAAAGTAGAAACCACTGGGTGTTTACTTGAATATGTTACTTTTTGAAATCGTCAAAACATTTACTTATTGTAGTAAGATAGGTTGTAAATATTCTTGCCAAATAAAAAAAAAATTATACTCAGAAACAGTTACTCATAGCGTCATAGCGCATTAAAAAGCAGGTGTCGCTTAATTTTAGCGTTCTTTCAGCCTACCAAAGCTTGTTTCGATCCTAAAGTTACACTTCGTGAGCTTAATAAATTTATTGATTTGTATTTGCATAAAGAGGGGTTATAACAAACTGGAATGCTAGTGATTATTTTAATTTCTGTAGAATTTTGAAAATTTAACATAAAATACGAATTACTTAATTATTATTAGATATGCGCTTAACTGAAGCTATCTCGTAAAACAGCTCCAACTGAACCAATTGTTACAGTATGTAGTATAATATTTTCAAGATATCTTACGTAAAATGTAAGTGATATTTATAAAAAATTTTTTACCTTAAGCTGTTATTTTATAACTAAAAATATAAATACTTTAGTGGTCCCTAAAATACGACCAATATTTTCCCTAAAGTTTTAATATTGACAGGAATTTAAAAAATATAGGATAATATACTAAGTCTATACGAATATTTTGCGATAGTAAGTTCTTAAAACAAGTTTCATAATATTATATAACGAGGTAATGAATATGAATAATGTGCTGCACTTCTGATGTACACGTTTCTTCTTCGTGTGCATTTTATTCCTAATTTTTGGTAGTTTTCATAATTTACCCTGTTGCAGAATTACGACTAACCACAGAAAACATTTTCAATTTCATGGATATAAGTCAGCATGATTAAAAATTATAAGTAAAATAATAAGGTATTTTACTAATAGACAAATTAATTTATAATAATAGTGGTAATAATAATATAACTAATAATAAGAAAATACGTAACTAATAAAAAATTTAAAATATAATTAAATCGTTTAACGAATTTTATAATTTTCAAAATTAACGCTAGTTAAAAGTGCTTTGTTATTTTTAAAAGTTTATAACTCAAAAAGTAAGAAGCATTCGACAAAACTCCGAGACATAGTATAATTTTTTTGGTTCTTGCAATCACCACAATAATTAAAATGTCGATCGTCAATAATTATACTCACTGCGATACTCCCTTGTTAATTTAATTATAAATTTATTATTAATAAACAGATATTTAAATACAGCCGTTAATAAAATTGATAAAAGCAGAAAATCGAATGTAAGGCAATTGTTGTCATTTATATGTTTAAATAACATCAAAGTACATTTTAAAATATTTAAAAAAGCAGCTTATAACTTGGTAATCACATAAATAATTCCATTTTACTCGATAATAACATTTGAATATGAATTCAAGTTCTTACAAACATTTACTGAATATTCTGTTGTTATTATCGTAGGGAGTTATTATTGTATAATAATAAAACCTTTACATCATATTATTTAATTGAATTGATCTTTATGAAAGTTAATAAAGCTTTTTACTAGAACACTATAATTTTTGGTGAATATTCATATTGTATGTTATGTATACTGTGTTAATTAATTTTAATTGTAGTAAATTTTATTGGCGTAGAAGGGTAAATTGGTTCTTGTATATAAACAATTTGGTATATAGTTCGTGGTGTACTTGAAACCATAATGTAAAAACGAACAAATATCTATATAAATAAGTAAAAGCATATCATATATCTATAACAAACCACACGATGCATTATAGTATTAAGTTCTGAAGCGAGAATGTTTGTATTCTTTATATTTCCGCAGTCAAGTGCACTTAAAGTTGCTCGTGTTGATTGAAATACCGTTTAATAAATTGTGAGGAAAATACGCAATATTCCTCGGATTGCCATATTACATAATTACACAGGTTTAGCACAGAAATAAAGAAATATAAGATTTTCATTTGTAAATTATACGAAAACTCCTTTTTACGATAAGCGCTCACTTTAAAACTACCATGTTATAAACTTAATATGATTTGTATAAAATAGTCAAATTTAATAATTCGAACTCACACTGGTTTGAGTTTCGGCAGGTGGTGGGTAACACCGTGTTTGTTAATGAACTTTTGCTTATAGGATACCCCATATTGGTTAAATAAAACGAGTAGCCATTGACGACATAGATTCTCAAAAGGTCATAACATAAAAATATGTTATAATTAAAGACAAATATAATACAATAACCTTATATTAAAAATGTTGGTTTGAAACTTTATTCTGAACCTATAATTACATTCTAAATGTGACATTAGTTTATGTATTCTCCAGACTTCAATTGACACGCAATCGAAAAATAATTAATTTATCCGTCGCAATTAAGATATTTTAAATCAGAATAATTAAAATTTTGTTAATAATGATGATAATAGGGGTATTCAAAAATCTTTTGTTTTGATTTAAGAAACGTTTTTCTCTTTTATTGTTGTCTTCCACATTTTCATAGAACAACTGGATTCGTTGATTAGTGTTAATGTGCGTGGAAAGCTCACAAAAGATTAAAAATAGTAATCAAATAAACGAACGCAGGTGGCTATTTCGGAATAACACCTGATGATGCACTAGAGAACAAATTCATATGACTCTCCAGGTCGTAGGGGTGCATGCACATCGTTTTGCGTGAAATCTCACATAAACCAGGATATTTGTGCAATCTGAACCTACTATATTGATACAGGTTTTCTAAGGTCGTAATACTGGGTGCGATGTTGGCGCGGGGGAGTCGACGCGCAAGCTCAAGCGTCGCGTCGAGCGTGAGCTAGCTCAGTGCCACGCGAGATACTCGTGTAGTGTGTTCAAAATATAAGAGATGTGTTGCGAAGGATAACTTTCAGCGCCCCCGACAAGGGTCCGCCCACCAGCGACGCTCTATCTACAATTGCCATCGGATTTGCGTAAATTATACATGTGTTTCTAACTTTCCAACAAAGTTAACATAAATTACCTACTCGTGTTGTGATTTACATATCCTACAATATTTTCCGGCGTATCTTATTGTCGCGTTGTAATTACCTCTTAATCTTGAACTTTGAATCGGATTTTAAGTTGTACGATTTTTTTATTAATTTTATTGTTAAATAGGTGAACAATTTTGAATTTAGATTCATAAGTTAATTGAGTTTTTGTTTCGTGACTCTCAACAATAGAGCCAAAATATATTAAAGTTACTACAAGTTTTCTGATTATCTAAATTGATTTAGAGAGTGCGGCGCAAGGGGTAGTTTTAATTAAAGTTCATCAAGGTTGCGTTGTGGTATTAATTAGTGAAGACAGTGAAAGCACTAGGTACTACATCTGACGATGAGTGTTTGCTAGTGACTGGAAAACCACTACTAGTCCGCACCAGTTGTTGCTTTGCCTTTAGCGATGGCTTCTTCCTGTTCCTTACTGATTGTGATGTTGCTGGCATCTCTTACACAGGCTTTTGTAAAAGCTCAAGGTAAGCGTTTGTATATGACAGCTTTGACCACTCGCACTATTGGAATTCTATACAAAAAAAATGTTTTCTTTTCGAAAATGAATTATTCAAAAACAGATTGTATTATGTGTTTCTGGCATTTTATCTCATCTGCAAGAAAGATCACAAGTTTAAGTGCCACGCATTGCCATCAACTTCGAGTTTATCAGTTTATTCTTTGTATTTTTCGGTAAAAAGAGAATTTCGATAAGAAAGCTCTTGGGATACGTTCCTGTTGAAATATGTGTAACTTACATCGTCTTTGGCCCTGTATATACTGAACTCGAAGTTAATGATGCATAACTTGAATTATTTTTCCGAGTGAAAAATAAAAAATTCTGACGTTTATTTTCGTTCTACTGTAAAATTTTAATTTTATATGGAACACATTATTAGCTGCAAATAAACGTAAAGAGCTTCTTTTTGAAATTTTAATTATTTGCTACGCAGAAATAAAATTCATTTCAACGTCAGAAAGAAGTGTTAGCAAAACCTTCAAGGAATACTTATAAAAGTTATGAAAATTTAATTGGTTTTTCGAAATAAAATTGACTACTCACTCTAAGGGTCTTGATGAACTTCAAATCAATATTTCTCAAGTAAAATTGAATTGACAATACCTCGGCATGACATATTAAGTTATTATTTATCATTTCGATATGGAAGTATTAATGTAATTTTGAAAAGGTTTTTTGGGAATATTATCTAATAGTTTTATTATTGCTTAAATTGAAGAATACTTTATTCGATGTTCGGTACTAAAAGAGACAAGCGAGTGATCATGCAGGTCCCCAAAGACGTTGGCAGGTTGAGTGGGTGATCCATTTATCATGAGGACAGGAGAGCTATAATAACACTTACATCTAGAAAATTGATCTAGTTCTGGATTTTTAATTATCATAATGCATAAACGACTACCTGTACGAAGTACCTACCGACTACCCGAGTTTTTTAACTGTTTCGTTTTCTATAGCACTTTTATATTTTGTAAATCTCATATTACACTATGTGGTAGTTCAAAGAATACTACAACGATATAAGGATATAAAAGCGAGTTTTAGTTGAATAAAATTCTAGACAGGAGAATGTATGTAGTTTCGTCCTATTTCTTTATAAAATCTTACGTTGGCACTACTACCGAAATTGACCTAGAAACTAAGTAAAGTAAATAAGGTTTATTATAGCTCTTAAAAGATTATTTCCAAATCTATAAAACAATTATATCGGACTAAATACTTATCAGCCAACTTTAGTCAATGGAAATGAAAATTTAATTCCTTTAATTTACATTAGCAATTAATTAATTAAGGTAACCGTTAAGGATTACAAGGATACGGTATTCGATGTATTACCAAGTTATAATGTATATCTATATGTACATCAATTTCATTTTCTCTGCCTTCTTGATGACTGCTTGAGAGTGATTATTACTTATGAAAAAGTATAAACTATGTAAGCTTTAATTTTTAAGGAATCAATATTTTTTAAAAATGTAGAATTTTAGAGCAAAAAATAAATTAGAATGCTTATAAAATTTTACATTATCTTCCTGCGAGACGCTTTTACGACAAGAAATATATTTGAGCTTTCTTTAATCATCACTAGTACCTGACAAGCTTCAAGATGATTAGGCAATAAGTTAGGAAGGTTTAATTTTGGAACATTAAATAAAATGACACGTATAAATGAAGATTATAAATTATTGCAACAAATTAGTATCTGTGTTTTGCTGATGCACAACATTTTCTTATTAGTCTTCACTGCATTATTAATATTAATGATGGAATGAAAGCGAATAAGCGTGTACCTACTACAAAAAGCATAAATCTAAATAGTATTATTTCAAACAGTTACATTTTTTAGAACAAATCTCACATTTATGAGAGAAAAAAGCATGTGCATTTATTAAGTTGACTGAAATGAATTCTCTCGTCCTCTCGTCTTCATTACAATACGTCTAGAATCCCCCTCCCGCATTTATCATTCCGCTTTTCTTACATTGTACACATCGCTTTTTCGTCTGACGACACATTTTTCTATTCTTTTCTTTGCTACTAAAATATTTTGCTCCCTTGAGAAAAGCCGGTGCTAAAAGTCGCTGAGATAAATTTCTCTCTCATTCCCTGGATGGTTCCCTCTCATTGAAAATTGAGTAAATCTTTTATAACTATCTTATGAGAGAGAATTAGTGTCGGTGGTGTTGTATCTCTTACTTTATATAGGAAACAGCATTATTCCCCAGTACAATAGGTAAATAAGATTTGCAAAGAAGAGATTATAACCATTTTCGTGGATGAGTGCTTTTGATAAACAAATCAGTCTAAGATAAGGCTATTTTCAACAAAATGGTATACAGGGTCCATTATCGTGAAGTAATCCACAATGAAAGCAAATTTCTAGCATAGTAAGTGGTGATGTTATAAAACACTGTGTGGTTGCAAACTACTTTGAACATGCGCAATAAAATCGCGTCTAGAAAGACTAATGATTATGGCACCCACAAAATTGCTTCATAATTTTCTCGCATAACCTTTCCGCTATCAATTCAGACGCGACGGAAAACCCAAGGTTCCATACTTCAATAACTTTGTTTTATGGCTGACAAAATTACGCAAAAAATGGGTAATGAATGTCTGTCTACTATAACAATGATAAAGAAATTTTCTACTTCTGTTAGCTGTAATTTCTTTTCACAATTTTTCTTTCCACCTAATGGTTTCGTAGTTTTTAAACTCCAAAAGTATTTAAAAAAGCTCTTTTAAATACAACTTAATAATGATGTATTAAAATTTTTCAAAGGGAATTTTTATAAATAATTTTCTTATCATTATGGAGATATTCACATAATTTTAAATTATGCGCTGTTTAATGAATTCTGAATTTCCCGACAGAAAATTAAATCCTATCTTTGAAAGTTACGCTCCCGTTCATATACCTTAAAGATGCTATTCTCTTAATAAAAATATAATTAAATAAATTATTAATTACTTAACTGAAATTTAAAGATATCATGGTAGTTTAAAATTATTGAACATGAAAATTAACATGAATTCTATAATTCTTATGAAGAAATACACATTATTAAAATATTTTTTTGCTTTTACAACAATATAATTAAATAGTTGATTACCTTTACCAATATTGACTTTTTCTTGCTTTTCTTTGATTACACGTAGAGTCAATTTTCCAGTTTTAATAATTTTCAATAAAGATGGTTACGTCATATAAAATCAAGACAGATCTATTATAATGGTTAGTTTGTAATATATTCCATATTATTATAGATTTTCAGATGCATCTATACATCTTTGTATATTTTATGCATACAGGATGTTAAAAAAGAAGGTAGAAGCTTCAGAAGTATATCGAACGTACTAGAACAAACAAAAAGAGTATAAAAACTATTTAGTTTTGAGTTGTACAATCTTTTTCGTAATAATAGATAAGCCAAATTCATATTTTGTTTTCAAGTATACATTTCAAACTTTTTATAAAAGAATTTTACAATATTGTTTAGATTTAAATCAATAACAGTAATTTACTAATATGAATGTATAAAAAATGTGAATGTTAGTAAATAAACTTCTAGAAACCGACCGAAATATAACAAAATTAAAAAATTAGATATGCAACCCTATTAACGTGCGTTTATGAATGTTTCATTATTTGTTAAAGGTAGGGGTAAGAACTGAAAGAAATCCGTGAACAAAGCAAAAAAGCTTTAAGCATCATCCACAACCACCAAATTAACCGTAGAATTAGTAATTAGAATTAAACGTAGAAGTTTGCCGCATTTAAAACCTATGCGGATGTTCACAACCTCGAAGTTAGTACTTAACGCGAAATTAGTACTTAGTACTTAACGCAGAACCTTGCAAGGTTCAAGCTTTTTCACGTAAATTAGTCGTCAAATTGCTACTACGCATGATTCAAAATCATTCAAGTGTCATCTGTAATTTCTAACCTAAAACCTATTAACTACTGTGACCTGAATTACATTTAATATTAAAAGTACAACGCTATGGTATTAACCTATACCCGATTTAAATAGAAAGATAGATTAACTAGCAATAACAACAATTTACCAGACCGAAATACTTAAGTTCCAAACATTGAGACTAGATGGAGTCACACTAATTTGCGCATTAATTTAAGCATTGTGAATGCTACCAAAACATTAATTTATGTTCAAATTTCAAGTATTAATTTATGTACTAATTCTTAGGCTAATTTGGAGGCTGTGGATGAGGCTTTTGAAGAGTGTTACAGTTAACACATTTAATATTTTTATTATTTTGTAAATAACTGTTTATCTAACACATATTTTTAATCTTAACTTATTTTGTATTTTTTGAAATTATTTAAAATGTAATTGACACAATCTTGTAAACAAAATTTGATAAATAAAATAATAAAAATAGTTAAAAGATTTATTTGTGTATGTTATGTACATATTTACAATCGTTGTTATGCGCTTTTCAAAAAATCAAAGCAAAAGCTGGCACCTTACAGTTAAAATAAACAACTAAAATTTATTCAAATGTGGCAAAAGTATTCCATATTCCTTACCAGAATATAGCAATCCCATAGATACAACATGTATGTAATATATATCAAAATCAATTTTAACCCCTGCTTTGTAAAATATTTTCTGTAAGACTTGTTAGAAATCAATAAAATTACTGAATTATTAATTTTTATAAAAGTTTGAGTAGTATAATTTTGCTTTAATTATAAAAATATATTATAATTATTATTTACGGATATGAAATACAATTATGATTCACAAAAATTATGTATGTTCGGCGGCAAAACAATTAAAAATTGTTTGTTTACCTGTGTTAAAAGTATGCTAATCTTAAGAAGCATTCAGACTGCAGCGCTATCTACGCAAAATGTTCACGAACATTGCTGTAACGTTTGCAAATGTTTTGTGCGGATCGGTGAGACAGTTTAGATGCACTTTGACGTAGTGTCGTTATCCGTTTTAAGTCGAGGAGATTTATTAAATAAGTTCAAATTACATAACCTGTCGTAAAGTTTATTTTTCTTCATTGAGGTGTACGTCTCGAAGCCGAGTGAGTGCTGACGTGCTGAGAAAAAATCTCGAATCTCGTGTATAAACAGCACGCGGAGAATGATGCTTTAAGAATTTCTTTAGTGAAATTTTTTAAGAAAATTTTGGTTTCAAACAATTTCATTCAAAAAACATTTTTTTTTAGACAAATTCTCGCGAGACTTATTCTTTTGGTGCAATTACATACCAGATAGAGGAAGAGCATTCATCGGTGGACTATAAAAGACTGCATATGAAGAAAATCAAAAACTTTTACTAAATTGTAATTCTATTTGTTTACGAAATATGTTTATTTTCAACAGCTATGCTTCGATGGTGAGTAAGAGCCGTGATCTGCATAAGAGTCCAATCTAACCGAAAAAAAAATGAAAATGTAACTAACAATGATATAATATATCATTAATTTTCAGATCAATAGGTCGGCGTGTTATTTAAATTGCACTATATGAGTTAATCAACATGAAAGGAAAATGAAATAGATAAACACGAGTTTGTAGATTCGAGATTCTACCTTAACCAAAAACTCCTTCGTCTTTGTTACCCTACTTTTCGTTAAAGACAGCAGAGCGATTTACTAAAAAAAAACAATGCTAGGGTACTTTAAAGAACAAATCTCAGCTCGAATACTATATTCATCTAAATAAATTTTGTTGTTTTTGAATGATTCTCGAAATTGATAACAAATCTAGCAATCGTATACCTATACTCGTGCACATTTCATTAATCTTTACTTAAATAATTGTTTATTCTACAAAAATCCAAATTTCATTAGCTTTATAATTGCACACTGGTTTATTATTGAAAAATCAGAAAAGAAAGTATGCAATTAAGTCAAATTCAATACCCATGTCTGGTCTCTGGCAGACAATGACAGCAAATTACTATTTAAATATACTTTACAATAAATTATCTCAAAGCATTCCTCACCGAAAATTGATGTTTGAGCCCATAATCGCTATAAAGCTATACTACTTTCAACTATAAAGATAATGAAATATTAGAATTTTTAAACATTCAAATTAAAATAAATTTAATTGTGAACTCCATCAAATATTTTATCAAATTCAACAATAACACTTTAACAAAATTATAATTTATATTTAATTTAAATTAATTTTAACAAAATTCAGCACATCCACATACAACGTGACACAAAATAAAAGTTAATTTTAATTTAGACAGTTTGAGAACAGTGTTTTCATTTAATGTTTTCATCGGGCTTTAATTTCAACTAATTGTAAATGGCGTATGCAAAACCAATGTACGCAAGCGAATGTAAGTGGTGGAGACCTATTTTTTAACTTTTAATTTGAGTATTTTCAAGGTTACTTTTAACATAAGTATTAAATTAATACAATTTCCTAATAAATGAGTTATTTTCATTCAACCTCTAAAACGTTAGACAATTGTTTTAATTGCTGCAAAATCATATAAAATCTTCTTTAATACAATACAATAATATTTAAACTTTGCGCAATATAGTTAAAATCAATAAATTAATTAATCGGGATGCGTCACCCCCAGCTTATCTATTTTCAAAATATTTTATGTATTATTTTGGATGCGCTTAACAAGTAGGTACTGTCTTTTTCTTACATCCTGTATATTTGCAAAAACATTATTTTGTCTACCTAATAATGCTAACTTTGCATAAAATAGCTGTAATCACAGATTAATTAATGAAGTTGCCCTTCCTTGGGTTGCTTACTTGGATAAGCTTTTTGGATATGGTTAGCAGCCTGCTATCTATTGGCAACTGGTTAATAAATAAAGGATGAAACGCAGAACTATTTTGTGAATTTTTTAAAACTTTATTTCAACTATTTTATGCATATAATAATTATGTAATTTATTATTTCATTCTGAATGTGTTCAACAGGTAGGTGCTACCTTTTACCTACATCCTGTACATTTGCAAAAACATTATTTAACCTACCTACATTCGAACTTTGTATAATGTAACTAAAATCAACAGATGTATTAATCAGGTTGCTCTACCCTGGGTTCCCTCTATTCTTAATACCGTATATTGGATGTGGCTAGCAGCCCGCTGTCCCTCGACAACTATTTAGTAAGTAAACGGCCTAACCGTAGAACTATACAAGATATATTTTACTAAAATTTTATTATTATTTTTATACTACATTACGCATATTATACCAATATAATAATTTATTATTTTGTTATAGATTAAAATGGTTATCCCTGGTATTGGTCATATACTTACTGCAACTTCTAAATATTTCTGCATTATCTTTCTAGGCAAAAGTCTGCATAATTTGTAAGCAAACTGTGTCTCCGAGTCTGCCAAACATGAATACTTTTACTACATCTTTATTATTTTGTTCCGCAACCGTATTGCGAATATTTCAGTTACATTACATACAATGTCTTTTACATAAATCAATGTGGACTCTGAATACGAGAATATGAAAATAATAAATATTTGCAATGATATGAATTTTAATTTACACAATATGACCGCTGTGATATACTCGTGTCGTATTTAATGTATTTTAATATTATTTGATGGGTGAAAATATTCCTCCTGATGATGTGCGATATAAAATTTATAAACAGAATTTTAGTATATACTATGTATGTATATACTTGAACAATAAACAGTGCGATTTTAGAATTATATACATAATATTGTATGTATGTATATATTAAAAAGAACATTTAAGTGAAAAATGTATAATATATGAACGACGCTATAGTATTTTACTGCAAATGTAATAAAAAAAAACATTTAAACAGGAACAAGTTCTTTTCGTAGTGTTTAGAATTCTTCAGCAAACAAATTTAATAATTTGACATCCATAAATATAAAAAAATTTCTATTTCACTACAATTTAAACAATTTCTTGTTGTTTCTTATTATTACTTCTTTCACTTTGTAACAAATTGCCTCCTAAATTTTAAACCAAATTAACATTGTATGCCTTACATCTTTAAGACTTTGTAATGGAATGGCTTGTCTTGTAATTATACTGGACAATTAATTTAAGGTGACTTTGTATACAAAGAAGTCTGCTACTTAATGAGAAACATAAGTAAGGTTAATTAAGTTGGCAATGCATAATATCATTAAAGTGTAAATTGGTATAGGAGATATAATGCAGGAATAATAATATAAATCACTAGGATCTCTATAGAATGAACTAGCCCATAATTTTAGTTATCAACTTGCATTATTGGATCTTTGGGTATTTGCAATTTAAACGTTTTGCATAAAAAAATTATTACATATACCAGAGGTACAATTGAAATTTTACTATTATGTAACCTATTGTGAACCTTCAACGGTGTCACGTTTTACCCTTAGGTTTTGTATCAACTAGATAAATGTCACAGTACAATATAGAATTTGATTTATCCATACAACTATACTATTAAACTAGAACATCCGTTTATTTACGGATTATCTATTGCAATACAACTGAATAATATTTTGCACATAAATTTGGCCAAAATACTTGCAGATATTAAATTTAGGTTTCCTATTTATGTACTTCCTTTACCTACAACATTACTCTGCAAATTTTTGTTATAACAATTTACGCTGATGCGATTTAATTTGTCCATTTCATTATAAAAATAAAATTATCCTTTGTGAAAAAACTCTTAAAGCGAAAGAATTTAAAGAATGAATTTCTAACTAATATAATTATTATTCTCAGGGAAAAGAAAATCGTCTAGTGGGAAGTGAATTTACAAATGAGTTCATTTAAAAACATAACCATTTGTAAGCAGGTAACACGGTTGAGGAAATCGCAGTTTTGAATGAAAACACAAAACGAGTCAGGATTTATCATTCAGTTACAATACAGGAGGAACTACTTTGTAATGAGAGATACACAATAAATTTTCTCTTGTTCTAATCGAAATTTATTTGTTATGCAATATAAACAAATTTTGTAACAGAAGAAATTGTATCAGTCCCAAAGATAATAGGAAGGTTTACTAATGTAGGTTCGTTTAATTAAGGACGATAGCAAATATCATTGTTGGATTAAATCATCCCTATTTCACACGTTATTGTTTTATAATTAACTTCTAAAATTAATTAATATTATGAACACGATAAAAATGATTATTTTATTGATTTGTGGTTGCATTTCTTAAACTGTAGTTTATTTTAGAAGTTAATGGACTCGAAAATCAGGGTGCTGTAGAACAAAAATTATCTAATTTATTGCTTCAAAAAAATTGGTTTTCAGATCTTATGTTATTATCCCTTTATGCATCGGACAAAATTTAAAGCAGTTTGTATGCTGAAACGAATACTATAAAATGGGATTGATTTGATATAAACTTGAGAGAATCTCAAAAATAGTAGGTAATTCAATAAATAAAAAATATAGAACCGGAGAAAATTTAATAAGTAATGACACAAAGAAATTGGGGGAAACGTTCGTATGTGATTTAACCTATAGTGAAATTATCTTGTAATGTATGTAATTCTTAGAGAATTTATACAAAGAACCTTTTTGAGAAATTTTTGAGAAACCTAGCAGTTTGTCTACAATGCACCACAAAATTTTTTATACAATACCAATTTTTTTAATTGGATACTTTAAATGAATTTAAGTGGTTGGTAGTCATAAAACTGGATGAAATTATACCTTTCTATTACGAACAGGTTATATTGAAATATATTTTTTAAATTTAAATTTTAAACTCGTTTCAATAATGTAGTTTTTATTATTACTCGCATTACCAGAAATTTTTAATCGCAAATTTTTATGCACAATCAAAGAAATTGCAGGTACAATTTTTGGATAATGCAATAAAGACTAAATTTCGAATACTATCGGAGTCACAATCAATAATAATGTGTAACAAATGTTGCAAATACGATAATGTACGAACGTACAAATATTTTGCAATTAATTATTCCTTTAAAGATATACCTTCTGCACGGGGTCTTTGCAAACAAGCCCGAAACGACGACGAAACAGCTAAAGGACGACATTCGTAACGCAATTGCACACATATCGCTTGAAAGCTACGAAAAAGTGATGAGAAATTTCATTGAAAGGATATCAATTTGTAAAGCTATCAGAGTCGGTCATTTATCAGATATTGTGTTTCACACCTAATTTATTCTAAAGTTGAAATATATAATTTAGAACAAAAAAGAGTAGACTTTTATGTAAGTTACTCAAAAATCAAATAAATTAGTTAAAACTTGCAACTATATTGCTAGAACAAGGTAAAGAAATATGGAATTATGGATAATGAAGTTGGTGGATTTTATCATTTCATTATTATAGAACTTTGTTTACCATGATATTATGTTGATAATTTATTTTTGTTGATAAAGATGCCAAACTATAATTTCAATTCTAAATTTTAGAAAAAAGTAAATTTAAAAAAAGGCTTTCATATTTATTTACTTATTGTTATAATATTTTTCATATTCAGTAGGTATTACATTACATAATTTCATCGAGTTAAGAATAATTAAGTAAATTTATGATATTATGTATAATATTATCGTACACGATTAATAATATTAAACACAATGTAAGGTAATAAACTTTCCGAATAAAATTGGATTGGGTATCATATAAACCTTTTGTTTATTTCAATTTAGTAATAAATTTAATTTTTCAGCTACTATCTTATCGCAAATAAATAAAGTTAATACTACTAATTTTAATAAAGTTTTAAGTAAAAACGTTAACGAGACAACATTAACTACCGGCAACAATCTCAAGGGACGACGAAATTGCTAAAAGAAAAGCGAAGAAAATTATAAGCATGCAGATCAAAATGAAATTCAAATACCTATTAAAACTCGAATTGTTCCGGATATTTCCCAAGTCGGAAAACCAACGGGCTGCCCGAGGTTGCAATACATTAACTGCTTTAAATCGGGCAGAATCTGAAATTCCGTATATTCTCCTAACAATCAGAATGCTTGGCAAGGCGCAATAATAACTCTCGGATATCAGAGCCTAGTTTATCCTACTCCTTATTGAGTCTGTCGTTGTCGGTTCGCAACCCGGGAACTAATCAGATCAACTGACTGGAAGGAAAAAAGACACAAGTCGCGCATTCTTGCATGCTCATTAAACCACAAAGAAACCGCAATCCGATTTTCTTGATAGAATTTTTTGTTTCTATAAAACGTAAGTTTATGTATTTTACGTTAAATTAAATTTGGTTTGCTGTATTAACGTTTCTGAATAAACTTGAATCGAATCTTTGGTTATTATGAAATCTGCGTTGCACTAAATAATTACAGCATTATAAGATTTGCGTTTGACATTACCAAGATTCAATTCGCTGGGGTGAACGAGATTTTATAAGACGAGCCAACACCATTTTGGAGAAGTACTAAAAGGTATTAGTAGTAATTTTCGTTCGTATCTGTGGTAGCAGACTCGGGATTAGTTCACTCAATGGTATAGCAATCTATCTTCACGCCAACAGCTTACAACCGGAAAGAGACATCACGCTGTGAAAAGGCCGCTATGCGAAACTTAACTCTCTCGAGTCCCTTCTTTACATGCTTGAACACATATTCTGTAAGGTTTTAAACTAACTCAAATGACAACCTGATAGGTATTCTTTGTGATTCGTCAATACAAAATAGACGTTTTTATCTGGCTATTAATGAAATGACATTTTCTGTTTAGATAAAAGTCTGAATAGTATTACGCAATGCTTCCAAAAAGAAAACGAAAATTGTAAACATCGTTCTGGTTCTGTAAAGTTAGTTTACTTGTAGGAATGAAAATTAATACGTTTTTGTGAAAATTAATGGTTGCAATCTGTTAAACTTGTTGCCGAAGTCAAAACATAGATCAAAGTATTTAAGGATAAGACGTCGAGGGCGGGTGATGCCAAGCGAAGTTTCACAAGTTGGTTACTGCGGTTGCCGAAGACAAGCTTACACCAAGCTGTCAACGACCTAACACTCTAATTACTATAGATAGATTTAAATTTACTTAAAATGTGTTTAAATAACAAGCGAGAAAATAAATTTACAATACAAGAAATTTATTTTTCTAAAATTATATTTCCTCAATTTCAATTTAATTCCTGGAACGTTACTACATTACCGGTCATTTAGTTATATGCAAAATGGAAAACATGTTGAGAAAATCAAAGAAAATAGTCTTTGTGTGATCACATAAATTTTCCCTGTGATGCCAGCTTCGACTATTCCAAAAATCTAAACTTATTAGGTACCTACTTAATTTAGTTCAATATTATTTATTAACGAAATCTTGCAGGGGGAATTAAATAAAGTCGTAATTGCTAAAGCCATAATAATGTTGGTTTCTATTCAATTCGAATTATGAATAGTAAGTGTCCTCTATATGAACTTACCTACTGCGCAAATTGCAATATAAACTTAGTTAACCACTTATGTATACCTATCTAATAGGTAAAACGTATGCTGTGAATTAAATATTACATATTATTATCATAGAGCTGTGCTTTAGTCAACTTTTCCTCACAATGGGAGTATTTATTGAAATAAAAGCCTATTATGTCATCTATATAAAATTAAATTTGAACTATGAAATAGGGAGCTAATATTAAATTAATAATTCTCTTAATTAAATCCTAATTTGTTATAAACCAGCCAAATAATTTACTGATTAATACCACTATTTCATATAAATTTAATAATAACCTAATAATAATTGATTCAGTAGGTAATAAGTAATAACAAAATAGTTTTTGCCTTAAATGTAAATACCCAATTAACTTTATAATAACAACTTCACCAAATATTAATAATCTCAATATTAAACTACAAATTTTTTTAAATGTAAAATTAAATTTAATATTATCTAATATAAACGTTATTAACCATCCTATTTTGTTTAGCTCTTCCAGTTGCCGTTGTAATCATTATTACGTATGTATATACCTGTTTACCTAACACTAAAATTTTAACAAGGTTTTAATGCTACAAAATTGATATGCTAAAATAGCTTAATTTAATTAATTGCCATATTTAGAGCAAGATGAAACTGTAGAAGCCTTTAACGGTTAACCACTAGTGAAGATATGTTGATCAAGTTTTCAAATTATATAATTTCTCCAATATTTAGCGTAAATGGTTAGTTTTGCTATATTGCTATTAAACATTATATAATTTTCGCCCTTATGCTACTTAGATCCGCTACCAGATAATTTCTTAACGCTATTTCACCATTAAAGCTCTCCAAAAATATCATGTTTGGAATCAGATATTAAAGTTTTCTAAAGTTTTAAAAACGCATGATAATATTATTAGATTGTACCAATTATTTATCAGAAGGCGCTAACAAAATTAACAAGTTTTTAACGCTAATTGGAATTTTATAATTTGAAGTTTAGTATAATTGTGTTGATTAATGGTTGCCTAAATTGTATTTAGAATTCATTTTTAAATTTTCAACTATTATTGTTACCACTAAAACGTTTGCTTCAAAGGCATTGTTTTTCATATTTTCATACACAGAAAAATTAAAAAAAAATTTACATCACAGCTCAAAAACGAGACATGATAAAAAATATGTTAATGACAGAAAAAGATGTTCATTTAAATAAATAAGATTGAGATTTCCTACAATTTTCTGAAAAAATTTCCCTAAAAACTTTACGAGCTCACTGTATATATTTTTGTTAGAAATATTACGTCTAAGGTATGAACTGTTTTTTTTTTGGAAGCGTAAAATTAGTTTTAAATTTTTGTGATAGCATTTGTTTTACTCTAGTGCCGGAGATGTCATCATAGTTGTGTATTTTTACAATTCAGCTAATAGTAATATTATTAATTAAGCTATTGCCTAGTTTATGTCTTTCACGAAAAATCTTAACTGTTATGCTCTCATGGAACTGCAATGGTTTTCTTCTGTAAGCATTAGTTTACATTTGGACGTTAATACATACTACATATATATAACACTCCCAAATGTACCTTCAAATATCTATAGAAATGTGTAGTTACTATTCCAGAGTTAAGCCATTAACCATTACATCAAATTTGATTATGTACTTTCCAGATAGAACTCTATGATCTACGAGTATTCATAGAAACTTGGAATGTTCTTAGAATGTAACTGTGCAATTTGGGATTTATAAATCTATCTTTGCTGAAATTGAATGACCCACAAATTAACAAATAAATATTTTAATCAGATATAAAATTAATAAAATGTAACACGAAAATTTGAGATTTACCTAATAGGCAAAAAAATACGACACGATAAGAGCTAGCTAACTCGAGTATTTTATTCTTTTAATAGTTAAGAGATATGACAATTATCGAAAAAAGTAATTATTGCTTTCATACTGGTTTACTTCGTCACAAGTTATAAAGAATTTATGTAAATTATAATATATGACCTAAATACTTACAATAGACATTTCCATGTTTTAATAATCAGCCTAACTAAATTTTTTATTTCTGCTGCTTGAAAATTACTGTATACCCCAAGTGATGCAATTCAACTTCCAGACACTGATATTGACATCGTAAATTTGTCTTAAGTTGTTCACATCTTACGATTGCTTAGTATTCAGGGGAAAATTGATAGCGTTTGCATCACGCCGCTGTTGTAAGTCACGGAAATCGTATGACATGAAATTTTCACGTCAAAAGTGCAAATGACTTACGTCTTGATAACGACGAAGGACGTCACCATTAACGCAACGTCGAACCAGTTTCATACAACATATTGAAAGCTTTTTTAGTTTACAGTTAACTTAAAATGTACGTAGTACCACCACAAACGTACAAAATTTTAGATAGAACTAATCTATCATTCTACTTAGATGGGTGACCGCTTCCAGAATACAGCCTGTTGCTGCTTTCGTTCCAGTTAGGACTGAAGGGGTTAGGGTAGAATTCGGGTAGAATCCTATCATGCATAAACAACAAACTTAGTAAAAATATATTTAAATAATATCTAGGCAACGGATAAGCAAAATTTTGCAGCAAAGCAAAAGTTTTATACGTTAATTAATCAGAATGAACGTTTAATAAATAATATCCTGAATATTACATTGTTAGTTACTATGGCACATTTTCATTATAACTTATAATAATAGTCTATAGAATTTTATTTATATTTAATAAAATATAATTATTTTTTTCATTTATCGGTTATTATTTAAAAAAATTTACGAACTGATGTTTTTCTCTGATCATAGAAGTAATTCTACAGGTTGGCTGAATTGAACTGCAACTATCCAGAAAGCGATGTATCTTCTAAAGGACACATCATAGAGTGGTGTGCATTTGACAGATAATCGGTGCTTTATTTCACTCAAAATCATACGTAAGCAGTTGCTTTTTTTTATAGTTAAAAATATAAAAAATATAAAGAAAAATAAATACAGTATTTATTTCTTTTGCTTGGTAATCTTTACGAATGCACTTTCCCAATCCAAAAATACTTGTTTCGAACAATTTAACTAAGAATAACCTTCGTAAAACTTTTTTAAAAATATATTAATTTACTTGCAGTTTTAAATTTAAAAAATTTTTAGAGTTAATAGCCGTTTCGTTTCGTTAAGTTATCACAAATTTCAAAAGTTTATAATTTAAGAATAAATTTGATCTCTTAACAATTATGCAACGAATACACTGTTAAGCATAGTTAAAGTAGAAATTATTAAGATGTACACTGTATCTTGTTTGACGAATTGTAACCATTATGTTAGAATGGTTTCTCATCAGAAATAGGTAATTTTGAACTGGTAATATAGTCGAATTCATTTTAACTCGCGTATGACTTAACGAAAACATTTTATGAATCAAAATTTACAAAACGTATGTCTTAAAGTTCTTTATATCAAACGAGATGTCAGATGTCATAATCTTTGACGAGAATATATGTCAAAAATCAAACAAGATGACAGTTAAAATAGTTAAAATCAACGTACGTTTAATTCATTTTCATGCCAAAGTTATGGCGACGTATTCTTTTTTTCTGTCTCTTTTCTAATAGATACTTTTTTCTAAATTTCTAAATATGACAAAGATAACCAAATGTACGTTAAATTTTATTACATTTGGAGATTAGTCATACGCGAGTTGAAAAAAAATTCGACTATAGTAATCTGCTGAATTGATCTGAGTAAAGTTTAACTTAAAACGAAAATCAAAATTGTTTTATTAATTTAATGGTAGATGTGTATAGAGAAAAAGAAGTTAGGTTAGTGTTAGAGGCAAGTGAATTTTAAACAAGTTAGTATTTATTCCATGTTTGTTTTAGTTTTATTTTTTATTCCCATAGTTTTATTAATTTGATAATCTTATACATTAGGCTCTTTTGTGTCAATCGCACTAACTTTAAACTAAAGCTTTTACTTTTATCAAGGCTTGTCCTATTTCCCTCTTTGGGGTATCAATTTATTCTAAAACTTCGTAATATTAGGATTATGGAAGTTCTACTATATAGGTGTCAACTAAAATGACTTAATTCAAATTTTAGTAATAATAGCGTTACTAGCCTCTGGCTGCGCGTTAGTACTTACTAGGAGCTTAGACGATTCAAAAACATAGAAACTATCACAATTAACTCTCAAGAAGCATTTCTCATATTATTTACTTAAATTTTAAACGTGCATTTTGAAAATAAATAATATGTATTTACTGAAGTATTTAAAGTACCTATTTTACTTAGAGTACCTACTTAGGTAATATCGGAAATGTGAAAAGAGTTATAAAACTAAAACTTTCAGTTTAGCTACTTTTATATAAAACTTTTACAACTGCTAATTTAATACTGTTTTTCAAATTGATGAAATCATAAATATTTGTTTTACTCATAAAATAGTATAAATGAAAATCTATTGTTACTATGAAAAAAAAATTTTTAACTGAAGGACATTTTTAAAGGTGGAGTGTAGCGAGAGTTTATAATATTGTTAAACCGGAGAGCGCTAAACCACAATTCTATTCCTGGTAGAGCAAGCTAGACGGCTTGATCTAAAGTTTAATATCACCTGAACTATCGAGATATTTACGACGAAATTTGTTATAGTAACAATTAATAATGTTATGGGTGGAACAAGCAAACAATGTAATTATAGGGAAAGAAAATAATATACAAAGTCATAATATATACAGTTTCTCGTTATCTTAAGCAGTTCATATTAATTAATAGTGTTCTACAGCTCTGCTAGTGTATCGCTCTTGATGTTGTATAGGTTCGATATGAACTGTTCCATGTTGGCACACATGTTAGTAAATTATAATTCTCCAGTAAGTAATTTTGGCTTCGGTCACATTGATCTCTAACGTCAAAAAGATTCTGTAAAGCACTCAAAAAAGAAGAGATACTTTGAAATTCCTCCAAGTACAAAATTTTAAATCTAAATTTTATTGGTGTACATAGTAATACTAATAGGTATTATTACACTTCGAAAGAATGGCGTATGTTTATAATTATACAAGGGCAAATTTGGTATTGCACTTTTACGCACTTTTACCCATGTGAACTCATCTCATGGGACACACTACCATGGGTTTTTCCAATCAAGGCGATAATGCAGGTTTGGTACGTCAGTAACGAAAGTGAATATGGTTGGATTATCTAAACATTTACAGTAAATCTATATTCAGCGCAGGTATACCGCTATGTATTTTAGTCGACAATTTCGCTCGCACTCCAGCTGTTTGCGGTGGTTTGAGGGATGCTTAATTTAATATTTTCAAATATATTTTGTGTATTTGGGAACTATATGACACCGTTTCAGAGCTACATATATTTAAATACGAATAATGCTCTTTAACAAAATAGAAATATGATCGAATTAAAGTTTTCAGTTTGAAACAAATTTTGTTAAAAAGTGTATTCAAATACCATTTAAAATTAATATACTGTATTTTTATAAATCATTATCACTTCGCAGTTTGACGTATAATTATTTTTTAAATAGCAAAGAAAAAATTTAAACGTAAAACTTCTGTCATTTTATATTAATTATACTTTTTATGTTTTACATTAAATTATTTATTTTCAATAAACAGTTGGCCAAATAAATTTCTTTCAAGTGCTTTGGGAATATTTGGAATGGAAAGAATGAAGTGCCAATTATTAATAAAAAATGCAATATCTTCTACAGTAAACGGGCCGATTTTTATTTAAATTTACACCGTAATAGAATTTTAAGATTATATAATATTCTAATTGTTACAAAATTATATTAGAATTGCTAATTTTATTCTAAAGTTCATCAACTCGTTCTATTGTTTTGAAACCTCTGTACCCCAGAGATAACAGGGAACTATGTAATTTATTTACCATTACGGTCTTTATTAAGTCAAATTTTTTGAATAATTGAAAGTTGTTACAATGTAATATTTACGAGACGAAACTTTTTGCGATAAAATTGCAATTTGGCTTTTTCTCTTGGCCAACAATTTTAGTAATTTGTAATACGAAATATGTTATAAATGTTTTCATTACTTTTAAAACTAACAAACTATGTATACTACTTACTTAATCATGTTTCATACAAATTTTACGTTGAAAGCTGAGCGGTGTTAAAATAGAATTGATTGAGTTAAGATATGAAACAAGCTACTACAATCAATCTTGATTTTGTCGAGTCTTCTCTACCTATAAGCTAACGTAGCGTAACATGTCGATTTTCTGATCTCTTAAGTTTTTCGTGATCAATTGATACTTAAACTAACATTTTTTTTAAATTGTTGCTTTTAAAGCTTTTATTAAGTTGGCTTTGTGTTTTGTAAGTTGTTTGCGTGGACTTCTTTGAATCGTGAATCCTTTAGTTTACAACAGAATTGAAATTTGGTACACAACTATTCCACTATATGGTGGGTCATTTTAATATATTAAATTTATTTTTAATGAGAAACTTATTATTTTCGTAATTTTTTTTTAACAAAAAGTTTACTATTCATGTCTATTCACAATGCTAATAAAAAATATATCTTAGCTAAGATAAAAGCAAAAGGTTTTTAATTCTGTTGCTTTATGTTTCAGCGTAAAAATTTTAATAACATAATGAAGTTAATATTCCGAATAAATATTTACTGAATTAAAGTCACGTAATCTTATAATCGATGGTTTTGTCGATACGGTCGTTGCTATTGTGACCAATGAAAAGTTGAAATATAAATTTGTATAACACTATTATTCATACATCGTTTTACATCGCAGTCATGACATTTTTTTTTTTAATAACTTTAATAGCGAATTCTATAAATACTTTTTGGGTGAATGTATTGGGCCACATGAAAACTTTGTATATTATTTATTTTACGTATTCAGTCCTTCACATAAAATTGATGCAAATGACGAATGTACGTAGGCAGTAAAAAACAAAATTTACACTTGTAAAATTTACATAAATAGGGAAATGCTCAGGTGAACACGTTATAACGAAAGTAGTATATACTATATATTGAGGATGTTCCAATAGACATGCCTTATCCATTTATTAGACATTTTCGTCGATATTTATGTGTCGTTACATTGAAAGTGGATTTCAATATGAGCATAGGCAGACACGTATTTATTGCAAGGTTGCAGCCTAAGGCATGGTGAACTCATAAATGGGGTTGAAAAGAGTTACGTGAGTGCGAGATGTGGTTGAATGGCAAATGTGGAGCAAAGTGGCGTACCGGTGAAAGAGAACGCCCTACGGGAGAATTCATCGAAACCGCCCGCTTTAAACCTGACTCGAATCAAATGGGTGATGTGACAGATGCATTCCTCTCTCATGGGACTAGAACGAATTTTAGCTAGTTTATATAGAAAGAATTTTCAATTGTTAAATTTATCTTTTTTGTGTGCGTATGTGCAGGAATACGCTACAAATAGCCGAATTCAAAAATAAATTTATAATCAAACCGGGTACCGATATTAAAAATAATGGATGGAAATTTTACTTTTAAATCAAAGTGATAAAAGCCGAGCGAATAGCTCAGATGTACAGCAGAAACTATAAACTCTTTTACAACTTATGTTAATTACACGTAAGAAAAGGAAATGGGCTTTTCCGTATTCCCAATGCGACAAAAAAGGATGTCTGGTTCTACAAAACTTATGGAAGTGGATTTAGAACGGGAAAGAGAGAAGCGTCGGCAATTTACGAGCTGCTGGGCTTATGTTGAAAATTTATCCATCCCTAAGCGGAGATGCCGTAGTCCTCACCTTAGTCTTGATTATTATCTACCACACTGTATTTTTTAAGTTTTAATAAGATATATGTGTTAATTGAGTGATAAAACGTAAAAATGTTACTGAGTTTCCCCTACGCAATCAATAATTTAAAAGAATCAACTTTTTTACTGTTGCAATAAATTTATTTTGATGAAACACCTTTTGGAAAAGGTTATCAAAGATAAAACAAATTCATCATCTTAAATTTTCAATAGCGATTATCGATATTGCTTTCTATCCTATTGCCACCCGGTCAAAGGGTATGGATATTGTGAACCAGATCACAGATATGATTTCGATATTACGATAGCGGAAGCTATTAGCAAAGGGAGAGAAAATAACGACGTCAACAAAGCTCCGCTAACGCTAAAGCCCAAGCCATTGTTGATCCTTCAAACGTTGTTACCAAACCCATACCCACTAAACTACAAACAATATGAAGAAGTTATCAGTATTGCTTTTGAATGCATTTATCATTGATGTATTTGTATAAGATTGGAAAAAATAATTTCACCTTGAATGATATTTTATAGCAGTCCCTAAAAATATATCACTTTTTACTTTTATTAAAGTAAACTCCGAAGGCGAACGTGATAAAGCAATTTTTGGTTTGTAATTTGCTTGGTACCATAGACACATAAATTTCGATTAAATTTACTTTATTGCTGATATCTGCCAAACCTTCATTAAAAACAATTTATTCGCTGATGTGACAAATAAATATTTAATTAGTTGATTAATTAAAAATATTTGTAAGTGATACCTGGGGCAATTATGCAATAATAATTATAAGGAATTAATTGGTGTAGATGATTGTCACTGCTGATTAAATATAATTTCAAGCTTATCCAAAATCGTAAAACGACAAATTTGGGTGGTTTTATATCTGCTTGTACAGTTAAGTGACCTGTACCTTGCCATTTTCTGAAATGTTGCAGATGTGTAAACCGATTTCAGCATAAATTTAAAGGAAAAGGATAATACAATATTATTTCATGCTACCCTTTTGATTTACCAAGTTAATTTGCCTATTTACATGCAAAATATGAACTTGTTTAATTAGTGCTTACTCCTAAAGCCGACAACATCCTCAAGTGTTCTGTCGAGGTAAAAACTCGACGTCGGAAGGAAATGTTCGCGTAAGAAAGAAATTTAAAACTTTCTACATTTGTTGAACTTGGAAATATATGGAAGAATTGACAAATCTTATGGCTTAAATATTATCAAAGCTTAATAAAGTTTATATTACACTACACAAAATTTAGAATTTCAAGTGAGAACAAAGAGGATTTTATATTAGCTTAGTCGTCTTGATATTTATGGCAGCTATTTGCGAGATGTGAAGCGGCCAGTGCGCAGCTCTATTTACTATTTATCTGTCCCGGCGGTGCTATTTGACGTTATCAAGATGGCGGAACGCTCCACAAGCCCGATATCTACTAAGCGATTCAATTTATAATTTTGATAACTTGCTTATTGATATACCACTTCGATTATTTGAATGCATCCATTGTGGTGCTTTACGTTTTTAATTAATCAAGCTGCTTTTAGGCCTGATACTTCTCTAAGCACCTAACGAAACCAATTTTGTATATTATATTCTTGTGCACTGCTAACTCGAGGTGGGTAATTGCCAAATAAACTAGTTGAAGAGATCCTGCAATTAAAACTATTGGAACTTCAATGAAGTTCACTATTTTAACTGCACTATGTGTGTACGTAGGTACTACCGATTGAATGATCTCTTGAATTCTGTAAATATGATTTGTTGGATTCGGTGAAATTTAATTTGTCTTGATTTTCAGAGAACACGTGCGATAATACAATATTCACGTGGTTACTCTATCTCTGTGGAAACCGAAATATAACGCTATTATTTTGATACGGCTCAACAATGACACTTTGCGATGTTTTACTTTATTTATTCCAAACTACCTCTCGTAACAACAAAATAAAATATCTGCAGCTTTTTGTTATACTTATTCCGTTCAGAAGCAGTTACAAGTTTAAACATACAAGTGGTTTTATTGGTAGGTACAGAAGAATTGTATTAGCCTTTAAAGTGCTATTCAACCTTTGGAATATTTTTCGGTATTGTACAATACAGAAAATTATAGCAGAAGGTGCTATAATTTTGGGCTCATTTACTACTATTCCGTATATAACATGGTCTGTAAACTAAAACAATATTTTATATATTATTGATTATTTACATTACAGAATAATCAATTAAATCTAATGGCGTTGTCTAAACTGAACTATCAGGTAGTATATAAATATTTTATTCAGATTTAGATGAACGGATAAATAAAAATTTCCTATTGGCTTCAAACTAGCTTTGCGTTGCAGCTACTTACTGGCACTTATTATTTTTGTTTTTTATTTTTTAACAGTTGACCTCGTGTCAACTAATCGTAGCAAATGTGTATAGGGTTTATTATTTTAAACAAAACTGTACTCCCATAATATTTAAACAAGTATTTAATTCATGACAATTTCTGCTAACTACTAATACTTGAAGAATCGTAATAATATTAAAACTTTAGTCGTTCCCGTTATGGTATGCGCAACTAAGTAAGTCATGTTTTATGTTATCCATTTCAAAAACATTGCAAATGTTTACCTTATGTCTTAAGTTTATCATAACCATAAATTATACTTTTACGCAACTATAAAACAAAATTAGTAATATTAGTAGTATTAAAACGAAGAAAATAAATATTTGTGTTATCTATTTATTAAAGGTGATCGGTTTTTAATTATAATAGATCATCATTCTTTAATATGGTTAAGTAATTTTAAAAACCTCTATGAATGTTTGATGAAATGGGTGTAGTTCTATAAAAATACCACTTTTCTATCATCCACAAAAGGGATAAAAAACATTCCTTTTTTAACTGTCCTTTGCAATTTGTTTGTTTAAAAAACCAACTTCATAATAAATAATACTTGTGAAAATGTGAAGAACATGAACCTAATTAAACAATTTACGCTAAATTTATGTTAAACAAATCTTATCTCACAAAACCTTGAGAACTCAAATAGGCTGATTTTGATGAACTTAAGCCCTAAGAATCTAGGAATACCAAGGTCAAACATCATAAATTTATATATATTTTATTAATTAATTGTATGTTATTATTTTTCTACTTTCATCATTTTTTACACTTTTTGTGTAAATTTTGAAATTTTGATTTAATGATGTTTAGGGTTACATAAGCGGTCTTTAGTAACCATCTGTAATTTTGGTACTTGTTATTAATAAAAAATATTGATATGGAGTTATAATGTTAAAATCTAATTAATATATTATGGCAGACTATGACTCACAAATAAATATTATTCAAAGAGTAAAGAAAATACCTTTTTTTTTATTGAAGGCAAGCGCCAAATCTGAGAAAAATTGTTATCTGTTTGCATTGTACGCTACAATAGAGCCTGAATTAATTTGTCTTTTTACAATTAGTAAACGATTATCTTCGTGAAGGTAATAAATGTAAAATATCAAAAAACAATAGCAAAACAAACAACCAAAATAGACCAGTGGTTAACAATTTATATTTTGTTTAGATTTGTATTGGTAGTTTTGAATTTTGATATGTAATAATTTTTGTAAGTAATTAAGTTAGTTAAGTTTAACTTACATTAGTCAGTTAATTTTCTTAAATTTATAAAGTAAAAAGATTTTGAAATTATCTTATTCACTCTTCTATTTCAAATTTAGTCTACATTGTTAATTGTATGTTTATAATGAATCAATATCCAAATAAAAGCAAGAAGTTAAAATCTTTCTTGGGTTGTTCTAGCAATAAGAAATTCACTTGTAATCAATAGATAAGTGGTTTAGGTAGTGTAACTCGAATATTAATCATATCAAATTTTTTAGAAAAGCCAAAAAATGCACAAACACTTTTTAGAACTAAAATTTTTTAAGTTAACACAAGTTAGTTCAACGCGTGATGATGCCATGGTATAGTGAAAACGTTTGCGATAATATGCATACGTGTATTTATATTGTGTTCACTAAAAACAATTTTAGTTCTAAAAAGTGTTTGTGAATTTTTTGTTTTTTTTTAAATGTAGTATAATTTATTTGTAATCCTAGTAGAATATCTTAACAATTTTATTAATCAAATTTCTCTGGAAATTGTATGGTATTGTACAATTCTGATTACCGATAGAATAAATTAATTCTTAGGGCAAGCTCACTTGTGACAACTGAAAGTCAACAAATTGTTTTAATGTTTTGCTAATATTATATAGAAAACTTTAAATAGATATCTCTTTGGCGTACCATTTTCCAGTAGACAGCTAGTAGGCATGTAATGGACATACTTTTTGAAACAGATTGAATACTTTTAAGAATAACATGTATTTTAATAATAATTTATAAGATAGCAGAAGCTAACATTTCTGCAGTTTGTATTTATAGTATAGATTTCTCTACAGTCTATGAATATTCTAGATCCGCCAGTTGTACTGAAAAATGCTAAAGTTAATAACACGCCAGAGTGCAATTTAACAATTCATGAATTTTTCTGTGCAATAAATTTCAATTTTTGCAAATTTATTAATTATTAAAAATTTAAAAAATATTACAAGTTTTAACTTTTCTTCTCTGGATTACCAAAACCCCAAAAATTTGGCGATGCTTTAAATTCGGTGTTGCTACTACATAGAACAGAGAGAGGGACTACATTTTTTTTCTTTTGTTATTTTGCTCTGAAGTATGTTATATTGAATAAAGGGCTCCATAATATTCCCTTGTTCACAAAATTATAGGCACAATATGAATTAATGATCAACCGTACTATTTTTCACATACAGTAGAGTTTTGTTTATATTAACTCCCAGTTATATGGATGTCCAAGTTATATATACAATTAAATTTTTGTATGAGAACTCTATTATATGACAAAGGAAGAAAATTTTTAAACAAAAAATGCATGATAAATATTCCCGTAAAATAAAATACTTATATGAGAAAAAAGTTGTCGAAAAGTACAAATTAGTTAAATTTAAGCAGTGCACAAAAATAGTTTTATTGGTTGAAAATAATTTTTTTATTACATTCGAACGTAAGTGAATGTTTTCCATTAATAATTGCAAATATAATTTAAGCATAACTAGTATGTGTACGAAACAACAGCAAAAATGAAGAATAAAATAATACAGCTAAACAAAATAATTTTTGGCAATATTTTAGATGCCGCTACATGTTTATACACCTAAGTTAGTACAATGTACTATGAAACTGTAAACTTATATTTCTTTTGCATCATATTTATAGTAAATGCAATTTTATTTAGAATAAAATACCTTACTTTAAAATGCTTACCACAGCAAAGCAGAAACTGGTCCAAAGCATTCCAAAACATTAGTACTAGGCTATGATTGCTGCTGAATACTACTCAATTAGTTATAAATAACAAAACTAAGGTAAAAATAATTAATTTTTATACTAGTGCCAATAATTTTCTATAATTTTATTATATTTAGCACTTTTTTTATTGTCTTTTGTTTATAAAATTTATAATATGGTTATCTAGAATTTCAAGTAAAGTTTACCTGAATAAGAAAACAAAATTAGAATTAAATAGTGATGCGATTTATGGTAAATTTATCTTGTGCCAATAATTTTGTGATTCAGTGCATTTAACTTTGAGTTTCCAAAATGCTGTATCCGTCACTATCAGAATAAAATTTATATGATTCTAATTACCCACATATTTATAATACAGTTGTATTATTTCATTATATTATATTTTATTAGAAAGGGGAAGTACTTTACAATTTTTTTGTTGGTGTATTTTAAATATGCATAATATGTAATATATTGTGTAGGTATAGTACAAAATTGTTAAGTATTATATTTTTGGAGTTATTTTTAATGTAGAGACTGAATTGGAATTAACACTTTTATATGGCAACCCCATGAAATGTAATACTCGTGGTAGTATTATTGTTATTTTACATGCTTAAAAGAAATTTGTATAATACATACTACATACATATGTATACTTGATACATTAAAATGTAAAAATAAAGGTATCGAAACGGTATGTAATATTCAAATGTAATTGTAACTAAATACAGCGTGCTAATTACTCCAATTTAGTTAATTATTTTGCCATTGCTTTTGTATTTATGAATAATAACAATTTTAACAATTGAGGCATATTCAATATACTACTAATTTTCAAGAGTATATTATTTATTTTGAAATTTGTTGTTGTAATATATTATGATTTAGGAAAAAAAGAAGCAGCAATATTTCCGCACTATGCAACAAAATTGCGATCGCACCCTGTCGCGTGATATCTACCACTTTTGTGTTAGATTAGGGTGAGAACGTCAAATCGAGCATAGTATGGGGTGTTGGAGATGAAGGGATATTTAAATGACACTACGTGTCTGGTCAAACAACGCGTTTGTTTCATCTTGTTAATAATAAAAAATTACTTTTTGCAAATAAGCTTCTACAGTCGTTTTGCAATATTTTTGTTTGATTTAAAAACAGATTTTGTTATGGTATGTTATGTATGCACGTAAAATTTAAATTTAAATTTCAAACATAAAAGAAAAATGTTCCCCGATATACACATGTATGTATTTATTTGAGTAAACTGAGAAAGTAAATGTGAATTAATGTGTTATTTAGTAATTACTCTATTATTTGTTGAAGATTTGTTTGGAGACTTTGTTTGCCTTTAAGCTTCAGTATGTAAATCTATGAAATGATTAACTATATAACGTATAGCAACCAACATGAATTTATACAATTTTCTGATCAAATTGAGTTGAACATGAAAATTAGATATCGCGTAAGTGGTAGAGAAGATCATATACTACTGAATCTAAATCGAAAATTTAAAAGAAAATAGGTGTAGGTATAACAAAATACTTTTATAAAAACTAAATGAAAGAAAAATCATTTTGTAAGCATAAACAAAAATGATTTTGTTTTTATTTGTATTTGTTAGAATTTTATGGAATATGACGAACAATAGGGTTTTTTGCTATCTTTTAAATTAAATTATTTTTGTGAATTGAAAAATCACTAAGTGGTATCTTTGTAAGTACAAGTTGCAATTCAAGCAGAACAATTAATTGCTATTTGAAAAGATGTCGTTTTGTTAGCTGATGAATAGGTACATAGTATTGTTTTGAAGTGGAATCTGCTCAAAAAGGGTTTTCCTTTTAACACTTAGTATTTCTCTTTGTGATTCAATTTTATTATAATTATAACGTACATTTTTTTTACCTACCTGCGTTCGTATAGTTTTAATTAAATAAAATGGTAGGTATTGCAATTTCCTTTAAACTAAAATAATCTGCAATGCATGCAAAATGTCATAATTAATGAGCCCATCTATTTGATAAAATTGTACAATTTCTAATTTTTAAACAACTGACATTGTTTTATTATTTTCAGCTGTCGATATACGCAAACACTAAATGACCATGTTTGATTTACCGGGTACACTTTAACTATAATTGCATTGGATATAATGCAAGCGTTATACGAATTGATATCGCTCATCAAAAATAGAGTAACAATATTTTAAAACATTTTAAAATATAAATAAATCATGTAGAAATTTTATAAATTTTAACATGCAAATTAGACAGATAAGTAATTGAAAAATTAATTAGTTAGATATTTTCAGATCACATTATAAATTAGTGCAATTTTTGGTTGAGTTACACGGTTAAATTTTTGCGTTATAATTGTCGAGTTCATGAAATTTCTAAGCTTTTTTCGGTGAGCATCGACAAATTATGGAATGAAGTTGAAAAATATATAACAAAAAGGAGAAGAAAATTGATCCCAGTCAGAGAATAGATTGCAAGAATTGGTAGAAGCATAAAGTCCTACAAACTTAAAATTTGTAAATTAAAGTTGAGCTTTATTCTACAGCACTCTAAACCAGTTTAAAACTGTCAGGCGCAAGCGTAGATTAAATTTTGGAAACTAAAATCACATTTTGAGCGTACGCTTGATAAATACAAAACAAAGTTTATATAATTAAATAAGGAGTGTTTACAATATTCTTGTATTCACATTAATCTAGGGAGATAAACACACATGAAATTATTGTGGATATGTATACTAGTTTCGTTTGATAGTAGTGAAGTTATGTTTTATATTGAGAATAGTAAAAATTGTATATTATGATAAAAATATACATTTTATATTTTATTAAATAAAAATTTTGTGAATTTTAGTTCTAAAAATTGTTTTTTGGTTTTGGGTATTGCTAAAGTACAAAGATAACTACATTCAATTGTCAATTTATTACAACCATCAACCAAAAAACTGTTGTGACGGTCAATATGAAATGGAAGTTATCTACATTATCTCTAAACATGTTATATTGAGGTCAGAGGGTTAAATTAGAGAAAAATATGCTTAAAGTGCACAAAACTATTTTATAAAATATATTTAAAAAACTAGAACATAATATTATTACATATTAATTTTTTTGTTAGATCTTTAATGACCATATTTACATATTAATTTTGTTTTGTTCTCGGTAATTATACTATATATAAATCAGACCCATTATTAAGCTTCAATCAATAGAATACGCCTTTAACTACGGAAACATGCAGTTGTGTAATATTACAACTTGTATACTATGTTGCGAAGTATAAGTTACACCTGTTACTAAGTTACAACATATATTTACACTATACATGTATAGAGCATTTAGTTATACAAAAGAGTACTTCCAAGAGTTTTTATTTGTCTTTGACAAATAAACATTTGATACTTACTAATGTTTCTTTTCATTCATTGAATTTCATGTTTTAATATCATATAAATGAGTTGCGCTAAGAAAGAGGATTCCATGTCAAATAGCAAAAGACATTCTAAGAACCAAATTTTTATAAAATTTTGATATGCAAGTATGTCATTGTAAATTGAACTTTTATAGATTTATCAAACCGATTCCAGGTTACAAGTAGGTAAGAAATCCAAATTAATAATAGTATTAATTTATTGTTTAGGACTTACCACTTTTAAATATAATAATAGTCATTTTTCCAATATTTTCTATGAACTAATCAAGCTGGGTCAGTCATCCACAGTAATGTAGTATATCAGTTTTTTCCAAAATCCCTTATTTTAGCACATTTCTTAATTTTTTAACAGGAATTCTTGTAAGTGAGTTAGTTTCAATAAGGAATTTAATAGTACGGATACTAAGTTAAATTAATAGATATCCTAGTGAGTGTAATTAAACGGAAGCATTTAATCAATTTATTATAGTACATTATATCTTGCTACTAAATATATAAAAATTGACAAAATGCGACATCACTTTCTCATCTCTTTATTTAATCATAAGAATTACTCAGCATCGTTCATGAGATCGAAACATGTATTTATCATTGTTGAAATTCCTGAAAATTTGGAGTACATAGATATTGAAAATAAAAGAAATATTTTAATCTGATTAGAAATCAACCACTCCATTGAATAATTAACAAATTTTTGCCATATTGCACGGTTTTGCATTATTTTAATTCATTCTGGAAGTTTATTGTAAAATTAAGTCTTACTATCTGCTTAAAATAATAAATTACAACTTTTTCTATGCTTAATGAAATGAAGATTGATAATCAGAGCTTAATATGTTTACCTTTAGAAAATCTTTTAAGTCCAACTCCTTATGCAAATCCTTATTCTTTTATCAATCTTTTTAGTGTCTTCCCTATCAAGTTATCTTATTTTTCGTGAAAGTAACTGCCACGCCACTTTGATAAATCAATTCTCGTATTCAAATTTTTTATTTTAAATAAGATTTTCTTATACGCCTTAAATTAAAATTTTGTAAGTGTATTTGCGTGTGTAATCATAACATCGAGTTTGTAAAACTAACAGCTAAGGGGTTTCATGTTAAATTACATGTAATTATTCGATATATTTGATTCTATTTAATAGTAAGTCTGCACGATTATAATCTAAATTATTTACTAATTGATAGATATTTGGGTGCGAAATATTACAAATTAAATTCGCATATTTGAAGGAAATTTATAACGTTATGTAAATTATGTGGTAGAGACCTAATAAAAAATTTATAGACGAAATATGAGAAAATATGAAAACGTAATATGCTTTTAAAAGGTTCTATAAATTGTTTAATTATAATCTAAAATTTAAATACAATCTTGCAAAATTTATTATAATTTAGTTTATCCACAAGTTACTAATAAGAAAATAAATTAAATATTACTACTCATGTAATTTTATATTAGAGAATTATTTTTTATTTTCAATGATGGCAACTAAATAAAAGAATTGATGGTTACCAACGAAACCTTCAATTGAATTTGTTTTATTTTAACTAATTTATGTTTTACTATCTTCTTTGGCCCAAAATAACAAACAAAGACATAGCAGTTTTTTGTAACTTTTACTTTAATTTTCAATTAAGTTGAAAACGTCCAAACATTATATAAGTTGATTATAAAACAGATCGTACATAATTCACTAGATGAAAATTTACCGAGTAAACTCTAGTTCAATTACGAAGTGTATTTATAACATTAAAATATTAATAAATAATTTCATTGACTCTGCAGAAAAATATTTTAAAAAATTACGAATTTATTTGACAGAAAAATTTAATTAACTACAAAGTTTTGGATTAAAATATTTAAGGAGAGATGAAAAAGACATTTAAAATATTTATTATTTACAATTTGAAAGTGTAACTAAATTTAACTTTGCCATTAAAAGTTGAGCTTTTTATGCTATGAAGTAATTTTAAATTTTTAGTTTAAAACTTTTAAATTGCAATTTAGTTGAAACTAACATATCACTTTTCATCTATAAAAAAAAATTATTTTCAAAATGTTTCCATTACGATATATATTTTACTTAGTTAATTTTAATTTTCATTAATAACCTTTATAGGTGCATAATAAATTAAGCTTTTATTTAATTCAACTTATGCTTGAACGCAGCTTTTTGTAATATTCTTATTAAAACTTTTATGTCTCTTTAATTGGAGCTTTGATTACATTTATGCAGAAGTTAAATTAATTTAATTTTATAATCTACGGGAATTTCTGAGTATGTATATTATTAATTTCATAGTTACAAATATTTTTTAAGAAATTATAAACGAGTATCTATACAGCTTGACCCACAAAACGTTGAACAAATGTTTTTTGTTCCAAATGTCGACGGAAATTTTCGACTGTTTTTCGCAACCTTTCCAGCGATATATTGTTCCATTTCCAACGCAAGAATAGCTTTAGCGCTTCCAAAATTTTGTAGGGTTTTGCACAGGCTCTAGCTTCTAAAATTGATCATAATATGACATAACCTATCGGGTTGAGATCTGGTGAGTACGGCGGCCATTCAGCGCAACTAACAAAATTAGATAAATTGAGTCGACACTACTCTTGCGTAGTTTGTGAAGCAGCCACGAAATTTTGTTGAAAGCTGTAATATTGGTCGACAAAGTACTGTTGGGGTCATGGTATGGCAGTCTTTAAAATATCCCGGTGTAATGAGAATATTCCTTGCTAAAGCAATAAACTCCTCACCACACCTGGAATCGATCTTTTCCAGTAATAGTGTGATGAAGCCCAGATTGAAAAAAACCAGCTCCTGTTAATTACAGAAGCAAAGAGCGTGAATCCTAAAAAAAAGAATTTGCTTTCACTTTCGCAAATAAAAATACTGATATACAAATTTTAATGCGGCAGCTAAAATGTGGCGTACAGACACGTCGTACTACTAATCTGAACCAAATACGTTTTCAATGAACCACACACAGAAAAGAATCGGAAGTAAAAAAAAGGACTTGAGAGAAAAAGCGCTCAGGTACCTTTACAAGATTTCTTTCGACAGTGGTTACACCACCAAAACCCTCTATGTTTCCAAACTGAAGACAAATATGTGGACGCGTCGTTTCACCTCTCTGCTTGGAAAACCTGTAGCTTGCTGAACTGCTCGGTCGGAGGATGAGCCCAAACAGAAAATCACTTCGTGCACCAATATCAAAGCATCTTGGACTATTACAAAACACAGTAACTCGTCGATTCTGACTCAAAGATGGCAAGACAATCATACACGACCCTTTCGTCGTTTTAAAGTTAGAGCACGCGTTCATTCAATTTACAACTAATGTCGACGTTAAATTTGCTGGCAATCACTTTTACTTCATGCCTCAGGTTAAAATTCCAAAACTAGACTCTTGCTCAATTGCAATTATCTCAAATATGAAAATATAACTGACTTCTACTGCACTTGTAAAAATGCCTCCATCTTACTTGACAATTCAACATGAAGAAGCGAAGAATGCCCACCATGGGCGTAGGGCGCGATTGATAGTTATGGGTCGCGGACAACAGTTATGCCAATAATTGTTACACCGGTGTTACACTTTTTTATGGATTTTAACCCCGTCTTGTACGAAAATCAAAAGTATTTTACCGTTCCGCCCAAAGCCATAACAGACTTGTGGTATTGATGATGGTTAACGATGGCACAAGATCCGAGTGCCTTTTCTGACTAATACTGTTACTATTATTGTAAAAATTTCATCGCTATTGATGTTGCGAATCTGACGATGGTTTGCAAAGCATTTTTTGTGTTTTCTTCCGGATTAGCTCTCCTTATTGCCAAACCCCTTTAAATGCATGTGAAGCATTTCAATAATTTCCGGCTTCAAATAACGATAAAATTGCGATGAGACTTTTTGACATCTTTTAACTCACAAAATTACAATTTCTTTAATTCTCGCTATTGTTTTTCTATTTCTAGAGAAAAGCAATATAGATTGTTTTTAGAATTGGCATAAAAATTTTATTTTGTTAAAATTCAGAGGTTTTCACAGCAAAAAAACAAGTTTGTCCGAGATTTTATGGGTCACTTTGTAATTCATATTGAAAATTGTTTTAAATGTAGAACACTTTTTTTCCTTGTCAATATTATTATTTAATCAACTGCGTTAGTAGTAATATTGGTGTATGGAAAAAATACAATATTGATTTTCCACAAGTTAAAGAGCAATCTACTCGGTTTGACTTTTCGACTACATAGTGGAATATAATTACCTATTGGCAAATAGTGCTGTGAATGAGAGTAAAGTTTCTGTAAGTATAAAAACTTATAACCAAGTAAAGCACAAGATGTAAAACTCAATTTATATTATATGGTTGTAACTTAGCAATCGCCATAATTTTGCATAGCAGTCTAGAATATATGGGCACAAGTGTTCATAAAATATAATTTTATTTTGCATTTATCTTTTTTGTTCAGCTAATTTTTTGTAGTTAATTATGAAGAAAACGTAGTTATTATAATTATGGTATTCAAATGATATTTACCTAGTCAAAAACTGAGTAATTTTGCATAATCTCACTTTTTATAGTTTGTTCATTAGATTATTATTATGTTTGAACTGATAGTTGTCAGGTCTATGGTAGACAATTTGTTGAAAAAAAGCAATGAATCAATAGTTTATGCAATGAGTAGAAAAAGAATATATTTCTGAACAGACAAATAAATTTAAGCACGAGCTACCAAGCGAGCTCAAGAAATCCAAAAAGGTTAGTTTATCAACCTTTTCTTACGAATTACGTATAATTTTTTATTCGATTTTGTGTGGGGAAGGCGCTACTTGAGTTATCAAAAATTACTGCAAGAAACTTATAGCTATACTTTGAAAATTAAATTATAATAATAGATTTATGAACCTATACTACTAATTAATTATACTATACTAATACTAATCTTACGTCACTGTTTATAGAATTATTTACGCTTACGCCAATTTGTTGGGGTTAATTAAATAAAACAGCTGTTGTTAAATAAAACATCAATTTTTATAGAAATTTTTCAACGTTTTTTTGCCTTGTTTGAGGGAATATTTTACACTACTGATTAATTTATTATAATACAAAAGTACCTATACTAATTGTGGAATGAGTTAGAAATTTATTGTTCTGCTATTTTTCAATGCAGTTTGATGGGATAATAATATTTATTTTAAAAATAATATTTTCTATTATTTCTTTGTTTCACGTTTACCTTCAATCTGCTGTATACTTAAATCTCAAGTAACAACTCTGGATTAGAGCTTTATCTAATAAAACGAGACCAGAATGATAATCCACGTCGCAGTAGTTAAATTAGAAAGTATTAATGTCTCAAATATCAAAACCCTAAGTCGCTATTGAATGTTCGTCTATGAGGAAAGATTAATTTTAATGCGCAATGCTGATGATTATATGAGAAAAGCACGAAGTCCATTTCACTAGATGTAATGAAGGATGAATAAGCTTTCTAAAATGTATTTATGGAAACTCGAAAATTTAATTTGTTTTTAGATTACTTTTTTATTTACCTGATATAGTGTTAAAAAATGGTAATTCCACAAAATATTGCCAAAATTGGCAATAACATTCGATTTTTTCGCTTTCGTTCTAATACATATAATAATCTAATATCTCGATATTATAACTGGACTAAGGAAATGTTTGCATCTTGAACAAATTTTCCCGCTACCTACTCCTATGTCCTGCAGTATGTCAGCGGTTATTTGATGCGACTAGGATGTGAACCGCGGTTTCCCGCTTTGTGGTCGATCGGTGTAGATTTGCGCCCTACCACTGGTCGATTAATTTTGAGATTCAACAAAGTTAGTTTGTAAATTTATCACGTCATTCATTCATAGAAACGAATGAATGCATGCATCATTTATCTGACCACGCGTTGACAATTACCGGCATTCCTAATTAATTCAGCTATTAAGAAAACAAAATTTTTTCCATTTCATAGTTTGATGAATATTGGAATAATAAATTTAAAATAATGTTTCAGGCTATTTTTAAGCTATAACTTTTTGTAATTTTACATTTTTAATTTTTTTAGATCAATACACATGTTATCATAATATCAAAGAAGTACTTTCACTTCCGTTGAGAAATTTCATTATTTTTATCTTTGATTTAGTAGCCGCTCAAACTAGTAGTGTAGTTTGAGTTTAAACTTCCCGAGGAGAGTTAACCTAATTTCGAATCCCACATGGGAAATTTTATTTTTGTTTTAGAGATAAATTAAACACAAAATACACTAAGTAAAAAATGATGAAGTATACAGCAGTCGCTCCTGATAAGAAGATTTTTGTCAAAATTTGCCATATCTCGGATGGTGATTGAATTAGTATTTCTGGAAATTTCGGCCCGTCCTCCGTTACCTACATACGTAGTATATCACCACATCACATTTCTATACGATTTATGTAACCGACAATACTTTTTCGGATTCTATCTTTCCACTTATCTAATAAACTAACAAACATTTGGTTTAGTGATCTTTAAATTAAATATATGTTAAATTTAATTTATTGTTATTATTAAATAATTGAAAGGTTATAATTTATTATAATCAAATCATGAGAAAATCACTAACATTACTACGCAAACAAAACTTTGTACCTAGTTTATTAGTTAACTTAACTGGAAGTGAAAAGACCGGACCCTGGTAAGTTAAGTCAAACGAGCGGAGTTAAAACTAGCAAAATATTTTACAAACTGTGTACATATCTAATCAAAAGCACGACCCACTGAAATCATAATAACTAAACAGAATTAAATATCATTATGGCAGTGCACTCTATTTAATTTTGCTAGAGGCATCTTTGCACCAATCTACGTGTACCATAATTAAAGCTGCATTAAAATTTATATTTATAGCAGAGATAATGCCAAAGTTTACTGATACTTTTACAATAATTTAATTGCTGGTCTTCGTATTAATACGGCTAAATTTATAAAGAGAAAATTTATTATTTTCCTAAATAATGGCGTAAATAATTTCTATCAATACTACTAGAAGTAGCACGCAAATTTGTAATTTTTCTTTACTTTTTACGCCTTCTTATTTTAACTATATTTTCTAATAAATGTGGAATTTTGTTTTGATTAACGGAATTTTGTTTTGATTAAGTGCTTCGTTTTTCGAATACAGGTATCGATCAAATTTATAACATTAACATTTTCATCAATCAACCTATTAAAAAAATGTATAAATCCTGCTCACATTTATAAATTGATTATGTAAACACAACGTTAAAACACTTATTTATACTTGCTAAGGAAGAGCTTTATTTCATTTAAGCTCTACATTAACTTCCTAAAAAATTTAACATCAATTAAAAATTACTTAAGTGCTGTCTTCGACAAGAAAACAATTTATTGCTCTCTTAATCTAGAGTTAAAATTGATATAATATAACTTATTAAGTGAACATAAATTTTTAAGTAATAAATAAAAGTTCAGCTAATCTTAAATTGTTTTGTCAAGCTAGCAAAAAACCTCAATAGTAAAAGTTTTTGTTCCAATAAATTTTATTTCTTCGTTGAGGAAACTTTAAAATATTTAGTGTTGAAAACTTTCCTTTTACCAAGCTTTCATTTACGATTGTTATCAAAAGAAAGAATGCTAATGCTTGGTACCATACTTTAAAAACGCTTAAATAATCGAATAATGAAAGTGTCCTTTCTGTAATGAAATTGTGAAGAGCTACAAAAATTAGTATTGATGGTATACTATTTTTATATTTTTATATAAAAATATACTAGTTTTCTGCAAACGTAATTAAACCACTAGTAATATCCACAAAAGTATTAAAAAAATTCTTTAAAATTTTTGAGCATCCTTGGTATCATAAAAAGATTTTCATAGTTAGGTAACTGCAGAATATTTAATCTTTCAGAAAAGTTAAAAAATGTTACGTAGGTTTACGTCCCGTTAAATATCACACCATTACTTTTTATTGTTATATTATATTTTGGTATAAAATATTGTGTTTTGTAATAAAACATATACTAAAATATGTAAAACCGTCAACGCTCTAAAATAAAAATGTTCTTGCATTTAAGATTTAGTCTTGACTTTAGAACACGGCGATGAAAATGTTTTTCATATAAACGATGTTTTTTAGAACACAATTACTACTTAATTGTGTGGAAAGATGTATGCAAATTAAAAGCTGTGGTAGATAATAATTGGTAATTTCTTATACCAATAAAGTTTTATATGTATCATATTTTCTGAACTATAACTAAACAGGTATCTAAACCACTTGATATTACAAGGTGTAATAATTTAAGGAAAATATTTGTTGTTATACTTAAATACAATGATATCGAAAATGTAATATCCGTAGAGATAGCAGGGTAATTTTCTCGCATGGGTTAGTAGCGAGCATCCTGAAACTTGATGGAATCTCACGGCCGACTAGGTTTATTTAAATACATTGAAGATAAATCGCTATATATGAACGTCCGCATAGGGACCTCTGTTGTATCAGCTAGTGATTGATTTATATGGAAATATGAAAGATTTTCAAACATATACCATATTGTATTTTACATATATATTGCAACGAAGCATTTACAAGTATGGCAACTCCAAAAAGTATTTTATATTCGCTTCAAAAATTTTGTTGTCATGCTTATTTATTACATTTTTAACTACAATTAAATCAATTGTGTCGAAATTTCGTTAACTTTGTAATTACGGATTGATGCAATGACTTCTATAGAAATTCAGATATTAAACTGCTATGATCAGTTAATTAAACTGGCTCTCGACACTAAAGTTTCAAAGCGAAGAGGTTTGCTTCCCAATTGCGCTGACTTGTACGACATAGGGAATTGTATAAATTACAAGCATTTTCGTTTATTTGAAAACCTTTGTAGAATAATTATATTAAAAAAATGAACTACATAATACTAGCAGAACAAAAAGTATACAAATGTACTTCTATTAAATACGATATGTAAGCACGTTTTTCTAGTTAAAAAAAATTTCATGGCATTGTTTAAAAGAGCTTAGCGGTTTAATCGTATTACTACAATTTAGCTCTCCGTAACAGTGAAATAAAGTAAAATGAATAAAAAAATATATGAAAGTGGACAGATTAAATTTCAACGGAATAACTTTTTGACAAAAATTTATTTTTGTCCAAAACCATATTTTTTAGCCAACAAATGAAAATTGCAAAGTTATTATTTAGGATTCTCATTTTGTTTCAACTAAGAGAATCTTTGAAATACGTAGTTTTTAAACTGTAAGCATTTTTAACTAAAATGTTGTTAGAAGTATCAATTTTTATTTCTGCAATTAAAAATAGCTGTGTTATTCTATTCAAGGAGATGTTATGTTCAACAAATAATTTCATGAAAATGAATTTCACAGAGAATGAAATTTCTTAAGTAAAGGTACATAAAAATGATGTCACTTTTGTTTGTCACCTGATGGTTTATTTTAAATTCTTAATTAAAGACGAATGAAAGTAGTAAATGGTTGTAAACCTGAAACAAAAGGTAGAATTGTAATAATCACTTATTTTGCATTATTTGAGCAATTCTTCATCATTTTGTAAATCGGTAAGACGCCAAGCGTCGAACTTGGGCTAGAAAAGGAAAAGATAAGTTTCTATTTTACAAAAATAAAATTAGTATCAATGCAAATAATTTTAATTCATTTAATATGATATTATTTCTAAGTAAAGGAAAATTGAGCTTCAAATATTGTTAAATCTCATTCAAAAAATCACATATGTAGTATAGGTTGCACGATATAGGTAGATAGGTAATTTACATTATAAATTAGTAGATATAGTTATAAATAAATCTAGTAAAAAAAGCAAAAGACAGATTTAAGTGTAATAGTAATAATACTACATTTGGAAAAGCAATTCAATGATAATTAGAATATCAAACTGATGAAATAATACAGTACTGTAAGGCAAGGAATGCATTGTTGACAACTATCACATAGAATGACAATTATTTTTGACAGATTGTACCGCTTGCATATTTATAAGAAGAAATTAAGAAGAAAGATTTGTAAGTTTCTTAAAAATTTGAAAGTGCTTTATAAGGTTGAAAGCAATTTTTTGCAAGAAAGTATCGTAGAGGATACGTGCGACAATTTTGAAAATTTGTTACGATTTAAATATCGACATACTATGTTTATTAAAAAAACTTGCAAGTCATGGTTAACTTTTGGAAAAAAAATTTAAAGAAGTAAAATAATTCGATGTAATCATCAATGTGGATGTCAACGGAATTAGAATGAACATATTAACAAAAACCAAATCAACACATACAGAAAAGAAATTGAATGTCAACATGATTTATTATTTTCCTGTTTTATGTATAACTACCTGTTTATCACCATTTTAGACATCTTTTCAGATTTCATTAATAAATTTTTAAAAACTAAAAAATATTATTTTTATATTAACATGAGATCTTATTGAATATTTAAGATTATCTTACAGCTCTGTTTCCAGGATAGTCAAAGCAGATCAATTTAGTCGTCCGTATAGCTAATGTCAGATTTAAAATTTTTCAATTCAACATGCAATAAATATTCCAGTCGGTATATCAATTATAGTTATATAAAAGCTTGTATAATTTTATAATTAATTCAAGTTTCTTAAATTTATTAATCTTTATTCCAAATTTATAAACTTTACTGTTAATTTTTACTTTAATAGAGCGCTAAATAATTCTTAATTTTCAAACAATGTATTCAGTAATTCGTTTCAGGTTTCAGCTTACATAAGTATTAATTAGTTTTTTATTATATTGCTTAGCTTCTAATTTCTTTTCAGCTTTCATTATAAATTTTAACTGTTTACTTCGGATGATCTAAGTTTAATTTCTTTCTATTATGAATTAAAGCAAATCAAACAACCACCATTCATTAAATAATAAATTAATGCACTTTTTAACGCAATTTATTACAGCAATTTTAGAACATGACTTGCTAGTTCTAACACTCTAGGCTAATCTCACGCTTTGTGCAGCTCTATAAATTTTCAAAAACCTTTTGTTGCAATAAATTTCAATATCTTTGTTTTCTTAGAAAAATCTGATAATACTATTGTTAATAATTAATTATTAATTCAAAGAATAATAAAGAAATTCGGATATCTTATATTACAAGAATTTATGAATAAAAAAAATTTTATTATTGATTAAGTATTTTTATACAAACTGCTTACTTGAAATTTGACGAACATTAAAAGATTTTATTTTCATTCTTATTCAGAATGAAACATAAATATTTTCCAGTGCAAGAAATTACAAGGTTTTATATTACGTAATTGTACCATAGTTTTTAAATGTTTATTTTTCTAATTGAATCTCAAATGAATTTCATTAATCATGTTTGTTTTGTTTGACTGTTTCGAGTCCTGGAAAGAAAAATACAAAGTTATTTCCAAATCTCTTGTGTAGTTAATTTACTCATTCATCATAATACCTGTACTATTTGCTTAGGTTCAAAGCGTTTCTGGTATATTAACTTTGACCAACTAATAGTCAACTAATTTGCAAGTTGTACGGTGAAATACAATGCGGTTAAAATTTTTTAATTATAACTTTAAAAGTTACATTTTAAATAATTTTGCTTGCGAAGAGTATTCGCATGGGCATTCTTGCAAGTAACAGTCATTTTAAATTTTCAATGACTCATTAAGAATAAAAAGAATTTGAAGAGTATTGTTATTTTCCTTCGGGATGAGAGAAAACCCAGGAGACAACATGCGGTAACTTTAAAATCAATGGCAAATGTATAATGTCAGTTACAGAATGCGTGGTAAACTCGACATAGAAGCTGTAAGTCGCAATGTAGCATTTTGCCAAGTGCTCGAATCCATTCAATGTAATTGTTATAACATCTGCCGTGAACTGTGTTGACAATATTCTCCATAATGGTATTCTATAATAACAAACTGCTTCTTTGAAATTATTACATAATTTTACACATACGACTGTTGCTCATTATTACCGAAATACAAGATAATTAAACTTTCGACCCAAATTCAAAACAAAACATACAACATAATAATATGTACTTTACTTGTTTTGTATAGAACAGGAATTCCAATAATAATAAAGAAAATAATATTATATGAAAAATAACTTACATCATCATGATTTAGTTTCCCAAATCAAGAAATTTAATAATAGCAAAACAGTATGAAAATGTTACTATAATCAAATTCTTCCATTAGTAAGAAATGCCTAACAAAGGAGTACATCATACGAGCTTTCATCTGAAAATGTTGGCCTAATGTATTTTATCATTTTTTATTTAATGACTATTGTGACAGAATATTATTTGAGATATGCCCATGTAATTTATTAGTTTGGGGTTTTACATTATGCTTTAATTTTGTTCAAAACAATATTTTCATGCATAATTAGTAATACCTAATCGATTACCTATTGAAGTAACAGAAGGTGCTTGACATTTTCTCCTATATTAAGCATAAATTTCAGTTTACAAACGCACGGTAATGAAAATTTTATCGTATTTATCAAAAGTTTCATTATTAATATACTCTAAAAGCATAATTTTAATTTTTTTGAATAATAGTAGGTACCTACCTACCTACTCTTATACAATAACGTTATTAACTTCTTTTACCTTTCTTAAATTTTAAAGCAACACTAACTTAATTAAATTAAAAATCAATACGGAAGTTTAATTACGAAAATTATAACAAGGGGGTTAAATATAAACCATCAACTTACTTAACATGTAACCGAGTCGTTTAAAAATATATTATTAAAAGTTGCTATTATTTTTATTCATTGCTCTGACAAATATGACTCGCAGAGGTGAGAACAAAATAAAGTTTAATAAGTAACTTTGAATAGTTACAGAAATTTCTTTGTATAATAATATACTTTAAATTAGGAATTAGTTGCATGATCCGATATACCTTATATTTGCGTGTTGCGTGCAAATCATGTAACATTTGGACATCTGTTATATTTTGTATCTTATCACCTTACTTAACCAAAAATGATGAATGCCTCACAAATATAGTTTGGAAAATGATGATAATATGGTAATTTATTTATCATTTCATGACCATATTTTGGTATCAGGACTGCGAAATATAAAAGTTGTAACGTATTCACTTTTTTTAACTGAATTAACTGAAGAACAATCCGTGGTAATAACCTAGATGTTGCACGTAAAACTTAAATTAAAAAGAAATGTTTGAAAGTAGATCTTTATAATAATTTTGGTTAAATGCTTTTAAATGGAATTTTATAGTTTGCAATTTTGTTTTTATTGATGTAATAAGTTGTGAACTTTAATAATTAACGCCACTTGATTGCAAAACTGAGGGCAGGCACTTTTATGTACTAAGAATCTATAAAACGTGAATGTGCTTACCTCAAGTTTTGCACTGCATTACTGGTGTTATATTGTTAACTTGTAGTAAATGCATTTTGTCGTAATAGTTTAATTAGATAGTATCCCTAGTGTACACTGTACCTGTTTAACTTTTAAAACTATTTAAAACCTGCAAACCATGACTTGCTTCAAAGTAGTCTCCTGTTAAACCATAAGGTACTCCTTGCAAATTACGGCTTCCACTTGTGTGACCTGTTTGTAATTTAATCAATTTCAATTATAACAAAACAAAAACTTAAACCAGTTTCACCAAAATTACAAGCTTAATTTATTAAATCGAATATTAAATTATTGTAATGACATTAGAATTTTTAATTAAAATATTAATACTAACGCTATTTGCATTTTAAATATTTAAAAATATTTTCAAATAATTTATTTCCAGCGTATTTAATATTTAACCTAAATTTTTAAATCTTATTTGAACTAAAAAGCTCGAGCTAAATCTACTTCAGTTTGTACTGCTTTTTGCTTTTAACTTTTAAAATTATATTTTCTTCAAACATTACGCTTATTTTCTATACATAAGTTAAGCGTTTTAACCCAGAAAAATTAATTTTTTTATAGAAAATATCTTACAAAATGAGATTTCGGTAGTTAAATTTTTAATTTAACAATTATTTAAAATTACAATACTTTAGTATATATTAGAGGTAAATTGGTTCGGTAATTTTGAAAACCAGCAACTAATAACAAATTAATAATGCTTAATCAAGAGCGGTAGATATTTATACGAAAAGAAAATAATATTATTAGGTATTGTATTTATTCGCATGTCGAATTTTAGCTCTTTAATATAGGCAGTCGAACAATGTTCGAGCATTTATTGTACTGTCATACTAGACATGTTACTAATTAAATAGGAGATGTTGGAAACACCTTATCGATACTTCGGCACAAATTAAATTCACATGCAATTTATATCCAAATTTTCGTTTTGCTGTTTTAGTGCAAGTATGGAATATTGTTTTTCTTTTTAATTCCAATTTTTGAACCTGATCACTTTATTCTAATATTATGTAAAAGAAAAATTTAATTTGAATATACATTTTGAATATCAACTAATGTTGATTACCTGTGACACTGAATATTTCTTTTTATCAACTTACGTTAAAAGCAGCAAGCTGTAGCACCAGCTAAGAATATGTTATAATCACAAAGTATCTTTTGGATATTTTGAAACAAAATAAACAGATCTATTTGTAACATATTTGTTCATAAAACTAAAATTAATTTACAAGGAGAAATTTTCTTCTTGCTGATAAATATATTTACCTTGTAATTTATGTAATTAATGTAATAAACTATAAATTAATTTTCGTTACAATGTAATTTATATTTTGAACAACTAACTATTTAATAATATTTAATACATTTCTAATATAGTTTATTACGTTCATATTCGAGACATTGTAAAATGAAGTTTTCGGTTTCCTATTGTCTTTTCTACAGCTCACAGATCCGTTTTTAACTTTATATTACAGCGTCATATAAGTATGACGAGGCTAGAAATGAAATAATAGTTTTTGGTTCCCTTTAGTGTGTCTGTGTATACTATATAGTATCATGCTAGTGCAATTGAACTCGTTTTTTTTTAGAAACCTCGCACCACGAAATTAGATTGCATATACCTCATCTATTTTCAAACAGAAAAATATTATAACTGCACCTATCATAAATGTATGAATTCAGCATATTTCTCTAATTACACCTAAAAATAAAAAACAAAAACATGATATATGACATGTAAGTTTAAAGACTTATTATACACTTTCTTATTCCCCCCCCCCCACTCCCAATGTACACCAATTTTACCATCCCAAATTGCATGCTAACTCATATGGTTGTTAAATTAAAGCCTGTAGAAAACATCATCATTCAACTTCATGAAATTGAACTATCCGAATTTTTAAATACGTATACATCAATCACATTACTTGCACCGTAGTGTCTATATCAAATTTGTCTATATCAAATGTTGAATCAAATTCAACATAAATTTTTTTAAATTTAAAAATTATTACACTAAAGATTGTTAATAAATCTGCAGTGTAAAATTTTATCAAGAAATCAAATGGGTATTACTTTTTACACCGTATATGGAACACAAAATACCAGTCGCAGGGTAAAACGTTGCTGCAGCGACTATTGTTAAATTATGCAAAACAAATGTATAATTTAAAATTACGATGATATATTGAAAGTATGCTAAAGCGAAGTAGAATAGAAGATAATAGAAGATACTAGAAGAATTTCCCTTGTAATATTGTAAGAAATAAAATATTTATTTCTCGACAGAAAAAATTATAATTAATACATATTAGGTAGTATAATATTAATAAATTGTATTAATATAATTGGTTATATATAATAATATATAAATATAAATATGTATAATTAACCAATTATATTAATAATTATATAACATAAATATAATAAATTGAAAATAGCCTTCCAAAATTCTTAGCTGTTTTTGTGTTTACGGTTGCCTTCCTTGTTTCCTTCTTTTAGCTAGCGTGCTTTAAAAGGAAGGAAGACAAATCAATTATTTAACTTTAAAGAACCTAGTGTACATTTTATATACGTTGTAATAATTATTTATTTTTTACTACCATACTTTAAATTTTATCAATCATGTATTCGTAAATCACACCTTTGTAAAATTAATCATGGATAATTCAAGTGAATTATCTCAACAACCGTACTTTTAATATAATTAGTTAGTATTTTAACGTTTGGTCGGTTTGGTGATGAATTATTAAACTTTTAATAATTCGTAACATAACTCTCAACCCGGAAATATGTTCAAAAGGAAGTTTTTTAAAAACATGTTGATTCTAATTTATTTATTAAATAAAAAAAGTATTTAAAGTGGATTTTTAGTCATGATGATATACATATGTCATAAACGATTGATTACTACTGTTACAATATATTTTCCAATGGGCAACGCAAGGCTACTGCAGAAGCAGCACACCAAGCCAAAAACATGCAGATGATGTAGCAATCCATGGACCGCAAGGTTTTATGGCACTACCGACGCTTTCGAGATTATTCCGAAGAGAATTATCTTTATCAGATATCTTTCTATTTTTTTTTCTTCAGCTATGCGTCATATTGAATGAACTTCCACTAATCGGCAACACAATATTGTTTTTAAAGAAAAATTTAGCACTGAAGTACTTTAAAGGTCAGGCACTAAAATAGAATCAATGATAATTAATTTTAATAGTAATAATAGAAAATTTACCTAAAAAATATAATGTTAAAATAAACAAACACATAATATTTAAAATAACGAATTTTAACTGTTAAGTAAAGAATACATTCTTACATAGGAACATAATATTTGAAAAACAATAAACACGACAATAATTTACATTTAACAAGTTTGGACTTAGAATATTTGAATAAACAACCAAAATAAATAAAAATACAAATTGACAAAAAATCTTAAAATAGTGATTATGAATTTCTAAAAAAAATTACGTTATAAAAATTTAAAATAAAAGCTTTGCAATAGCTTGTAATTGAAATGAGCAAGAATAATCGTGAAATATGGATCTTTATATCTTATTACAAAGTTTTTATTTTAAAGTTTTTTCAAAATTGTCGTTTTTATTGTTTTTTAAATATTATTTTTCTATGTAAGTATGTATTCTTTACTGAACAGTTAAAATTCAGGCATTTATTAGTTTTACATGACGCTTAGTTTGTTTATTTTAATAGTAATATTTTTATGTTTTCATAGAATAAAAAACACATTTGTATATCAAATTGACTACCTGTATAATCAAAACTTTAAGTGGACTGGGTTTTGATTTGATGCTTTTATAAAAAAAAGCAAATTTATTATCTCATTTTCTACATAATATAAATTTTTTAGAATAATATAATTTGAGAATTTCAATCAATTTCAATTGACCTGTAGACATCAAAATTTTTGTAAAAAGATGTCGGTGACGTTGTTAGACAAAAACAGTGATTGTGACAAATTAAATTCAATAATTATATTATACCTCATGTATAACAAAAACTTGTTGCACCTCAATTTGTTAAGTTGATCAATAAAAATTTAATTATTTTGTCAGATAAACGTAAAAATCAAAGACCTCTGATAGTTGATAATTATTTATTGGTATTACAAAAGAAAATTCATTAATATTTAGTGCTACCATAATTTTGGTCGATCAATTCTTTTTATTCAGTTCGGAAATTTTCCATGAATTTTTTTACAGAAGTGTTGTCTAAATTGTATACTATAGATTTTAGAAGAGTTTATACCGTTCAGATTAGATTTAGTCCTGAGAAATTCCTATCAATTGAATAACGTAATACTTTTATAATATTAATATATTTTAATTACTTTGGCAGTATGGAATGGTGCATAAACTTGCAAAATACAATAAGTACCATCGGGAATATTGAAGTAACAATGTGTAGTAGCCGTACTGTGCATAAGATTTTCTATATTCCTCGTAGGGTATAATATTGTCTACAAAATAGATTAAACCAGTACTTTATCCATCCATAACAGAACAAACAATAAAAAAATTTTTTGATATGTTTGACTGTTTTCATTTGAACGCCTACGGGAAACATTGATCGACTGGATCAAGCACCAAAGCATTTTGAATTGGTACTAAAGAAAACAAAAAAATTCATTGAATCAAATTAATTGTATACTTACTAGCGAATTAATAACGATATTTATCCATTATAAAAGATAATTAACGTGAGACTTAATAACTTTACACATACACATAGACTTATGAGTTGTTCATATCACTGTTGAATATATGAGGTTTTTATTTTATTATATAGAAATATTACGCAATCAATTTTTTAATAGTTTTAACGCGTAATTCTTTGACATACAAGGTTTTCACTTGACACTGACGTATGTATTGAGCAATTGTAATATACTGTCGTTTAACAACATGAAATTTCACAAATTTGTTTGCTTTGGTTCACCTACATATTATGTAATCAACTGCAGCAGATCGCAAAGTAAAGACGCTACCCAAATAACCTTAATAAAGCCTCAGAAATCCTTAGGGGTGGATAAACTAAAAATAGACGGACTATACTAAAACAATTACGGACGCAATCCACAGAAGTCTTCCGGAGATACAAGAGAGGAAGTTGACGCTTAGAGTTGAAGACAGATGAAAGGAGATCTTCGCTACAATCAGCTAGGAGTAAGCCTGATAAACATTTGCAAAATTAAACTTTGCGCGGGTGTCAAATTACCATTATCAAAAAGACATTCAAAATAATTTTTAAAATTTGTAAATTGTACACATAACACACCATCACATAATACACAACACCTGGCAGAAATTTTGTTGAGTATTTTGTTGATTATTACCTTTTTTTTGGCAACATTTAGTTTTAAAATTAAACTTAACATTTAGTTTGAATTTTTGATTATTTTACCTGCATAAAATAAAATCAGAATCCACTCTCCTGACGAGATCACCTTCCGATTGATAAGGTTAGCCGAGGTTTAAAATGAAAATTTTGTAAATTTATAAAATTTGATTACAATTCATATTTCGGTCTTTTGTATTGAATAAAAATATTATATCATATCTATTGTCATCTAAAATTTCAAGTAATGTTTATTTAAACGGGGAGGGGGGGGGGGACAAATTGGAATTACAAATGATAAGTTCTGGAAACATGATACGCTTTATGGTAATTTCATCGTATATCAATAATTTTGAGAGCCAGTGTATAATAGCAGTATAATAGTATCATTTTTAATTATAAAATTATAAAATTATAAAATTATAAATTAATAACATTAATTTTATATTACTTGAATCTATAGTTGCGAATTGGAGTTCCCTTCAACAAAGCCGAAGAATTTACTCCGAGAGTAGTAATTCTTGAATTAAACCAAAAGACGAACAATTATATCATGTACTATGGTGACAGTCATTTAAAATACACAAAACCATAGTTACCATTTCCTAGATGCCTAAATACCTCTTATGCCAATTAGTATAATATAATTAGTATTATGTATTATGCTCATGCGATAAAACATATAGTTAGTATATAGTAGATCAGAGATAGTTTCTTATATTCTTATGTTTGGCTGTAGGATATTGTAGTTTTACTCAACGGTGTTTCATTGGTTCGTTCATTACCTACCTAAACGTATTACGTAGTGGTAACAATCCCTATGCTGTGGAACTGAAGACGTTCAACTACTATATCAATCGCAGATTAGGTCAGTTGCTTTTCGTGTCCCTTTTCCACAAATAAAAAAAAGTAAATATCAAATTATCTCTAATTACATTATTCGTATTAACAATTGCTGTATTTTTGTTTTGTTATATTCAACAATTAAACAGGTATTCATCGATTAATTAAATAGGTATTGTATATGTTATTTTTTGCGAAATGCAAAATTGGCAACTTTGACCGCAAAATTACATCCACAAAATAACAAAACTTTCAGTGAATGGCATTTTCAATTTATTAATTGTGAATTTCATTTATTTGTAAATGAAATAAAAGTGATTGGTATCCTATTCCATTATTATTGTAAAAGGAAGGCGACTATCAGTATGAACATGTACGGGTTTACTCTCAAATGAGGTACATTTATTTTGTTTGTGGTAATATTTTGCCTTAAATTAGAGCAACCTTAAAAATTGCAAAATGTTCGTCGTCCCACAGCACATTTCATTTATTATTTTATATTGTATTTTTTGACAGCAAACGCAATTAAAACAAAAAATACTTTTCACGTAGGTAAAATGTAAGCGAGGTTAACGTTGTTGTGACAATCATAATCATACTCGGAACGCCGAGTCGACAATGTGTTGCGTTCTCGCATTTCAATTATACTTTATGTTTCATCTTCCGCATGGGTACAGACCATTGTACTTAGTTGTTTGCGTTCCCCCATCTGCGACGTCTACTATTCCCATCACAACGCTTCATATAATATATTCTAGGATATTTAAAATATCTCTTTGTTTACGTCTGCTAACTGCAAACTGTGATGTTGTTTTTTATTGTAACCATTCCGCAACCTCAATTAATAATATTGTCAGTACCGTCACGCAGAGTGCGCATAAATAAACTGTCAAGACAAATTTTCACAATACATCACTGAAAAATGTTGGATTCCTTCAAAAAATTCACTCGCTTACAGCAGTTGAATAAGAAAAATCTAAATTATTTCCTGTCAGCATTTCTGACTTTTCTATATCGAAAAGTCCAGTCACTGTAAGGTATGAACTATAAATCAAATGCAGGATTCGTGTGGATAATCTACAATCGTATGTGCCAGTTGAACATAATTCTATAGACAGTTCAAAAGCCGAAAAAAATAATAACAATAAGGCACGAATTTATGCTTCAAACAAAAAATGTGGATATTTAAAAAACGTTTTTAAACTTTGCAAACACCAGAGAGATGTAAGGTTTAATCGCTTTTCTCTAATTAATGTTATAAATTAAATCAAAAAAAAAGTAAAAAAATATGTTAAAAATAAATTTCAGTCACATTAAATTGTATACTTTTGTATCCTTTTAAATCCGACCAGATTTATTCTGATAGCGTTTAATCCATAACAATACCTTCGTCTGAAACCACCTACTGTGTGCTTTTATATAATGTAAATTTAGGACTTTGATGTCTTAATCACAACGTGACACATCCCTACTTTTATTCAATGTAATGGTTACAATACAATGAATGCATTAACACGTCGGGGGTACCTTCTACTTCGCATTATGTCAGAAATGTAAATGCTACCTTAGGGTACCATATAAGTAGAGAAATTACATTCATATATCCACAAGGGTATGCATCCCTATTTTTCTCAATGTAATTTATTTTACTAACATTAATGAAGTTTGTTAAATACAATAAAAAGTGCTTTATATTCTAGGGTTACATGTGGTTAACTATAACGAGAGTTATTGTTAATAGCGTAAATATAATTATACGCGAGTGACACATTTAGTTTTAAAACAGAGTGCGCATTTTATGGATATTATAATATATCCAAGGATTCGGTAATATAATACAGAAAATACTTATAAGCACCAAGTGGGAAATGATTACCACAAAATTAAATTATTTACATGAAATAATATTATATTATTATTTGGAACATATTCCGAAATAAATTAGTAACTTCTGAGCTCAAAAGGCTTTGTGTATAAGAGCAATACAATTTAAGATAAAAGAACAAATGTCCTCCTTTAATTTCGTTTGTCTTTTTCGTTCAATGGCTGTACTAATGAAAATGCGTGTCGCTGTCACATTGCGAAAACCAGGATTAAATTGTTTAAAGGTCGTTTGAACCTCATGATTTTGTGGCCAACATTTAACTGTGAACTTATCGAACAGCTTTGAACCACAATAACCTACGGTAATGGAGAATCATAGCTTGCAGCTGAACATTGAAAACAATGATGTTATTGTATATGGAACTTAAATTGCATTGTTTCATAATACTCCCTGTTTTATAGTAGTATTAACCTGGTAAATTCATTATGCATCCGTAGGTTTAATAACAATCACAATGTAATTAAATTGCAGTGATTAAACCTTTAAGTGGCTGTATTCGCGGTAATTGTATTTTATTTAATCAAATCCTTTATAAATTCACGTCAAAGCACGAAAACCTATAACGGCCAAACAAAACCTTTACGCAAACTACCATAATAGATTTCTTATATTAAATTTATCACTATAGTGATTATCTATAGAAATTAAAAGTGCATAATAATTTTTTTAAACCATTTACTTTTAGAAATAAATATTTCATTGTTTCACTAATTATAACTGTTAAGTTGAAAACTTATCGATTGTATAAAGTGAAGCGTGACGGACGTCAGTTTTTGAAAAGCAATTCTGAATATTTCGGCTTACAAGTCTAATCTCTGTTAAATGTCAGATTAAAATTTAACTTTTTATGAAAGATTCAAACAATTAAAGCTCCTTTTAACACAGTTGAATTTTATTAACGTTATTTTAAAATATCTGAAACCTTCGCCTGGATTTTAAAAGCCCACGTATACCATTGAAATAACCTTTAAACAATAATTTCATAAAATCAATACAAATAAATTATTTTTTAATATTAATTTACAAACATTTCGTCAATTAAATGCTTACGCTAAGAAAATATGCTTTTAAGTTTCAAAAAGTAAATTTTCCATTTGCTTGAAATAATTAGAACATTCTGATCGAACATCTTGATCGAACATTTATTTACTAAACATTAAAAATGTATATGTATAAAAAATTGTATAGTATCGGTTCCAACGTAACAACATAATACCTACATTATTATATCTGTGCTTAAATTTTATTAATCCGCTTGATTTACACCAAGACAAAAATTTTTTCAATCAAAGTGAAATAATATGTTTATCAAGTTAGAAATAACTAATACAGTCGGCATATGACCGCCTTTACCCATATATTCTAACTATACAGGAACTTCGTCTGACTTAGATATATCCAAACAACTTCTTTTATTTTATACCAACTACTCGTAATACCAAGCCCTTTCATTTCTGTTGGTGAATTACATGAATTACTTTTTTATTTAAAGTTAGTATAAATACAAAAAAATTGTTGTAGAACATCACATTAAGTTAAATGTGAAACGATTTGCCAAAAATGAGATACAAAATTTAAAAGATGAGGATATAAAGCACACCATAATAGCTTTATTAATACCAACTCAGCCAGTTTTGCGATAACACCAGAACAACAGTAGTTTCAAGAGAAAATGTTATAATATTAGCCGGATAAGAGTAAAATTTATTGTAAAATATCTCAACATATGAAACTAAATAAATTGATAACTGAAATAAACGGGCAGTTAATTCTCTTATGCATTTAATGATTGATGCCACTGTTAAGCTTATAAATTGCCGTATATTTTGAATAAAACTAGTTTTCATATAACATAATTATAATACATACATAAGTGATCCTACAGGTAGAGGAAAATAGTGTAAATCTTAGAAACTGCTTTTGAGAGTTAAGGGGCACAACATCTCGAGCCTCAATAATCTAAAAAAATCCGGTTTTGAGAACTCAATTGCTCTTTTATAGAATATTGGACTATGGGTACTTGAAATAACTGAAATGTTGTATATTACTATGTTGGGTAAGTTGAAATGTACTAAATACTTTTAGAAGCTAATGGTAAATTCCATCACAGACAAAATTAATAAATGAAAAATAAAAACAAAGAATTTGTATTTTACTGGACGCATTAAAAATTTTAAACTTTTAAGTTTTAAACTTGAAAATATAAAATAAGTTTTAGAAGAGGAAAAAGCATTAAATTCCCTGCATGCTTTTGCTGTTTTTGAACCTATGTGGATATAGCTTCTTAACTGCTTAATTTTAAGAGGAAGCACGAAATTAGAACGTTTAAGCTCATTGTTTTACTCAATGTAAGGCTTTCCTATATAGAATTCTCTATAGAAATAATACATTAATCAATTTAATAATTTTTATCAATATTTTTGATTTAATTTAGTCTCTTTGTGATGTGAAACTTTGTTATTGCTTTTCCGGAATTTTGCTGCTTTTATAGGCCTGAATCAACTACATAGCATTCGCTACGTCCGCCTCCGTTGGTAAAATGCCTATTTTCGTTTAGTGTTAGCGGTGTTGTAGAATGTAAATTAGTAATTAATGAAATAATAAATTAATAATCTGCTTGATTGTAGCAATGTATTACACATTTAAACTATTTTACCGCTATCTTGATCATTCTATAGTGATACAGTCGTAATATATCCTTTTCTTCTGATTGAAACAATATAGAGCAATATCGCCTTAGTTACAATATGTCATAACACACTAATATTTCCCAAGGGAAATATGAAACGTCATATCATATTTTCCCTAGGGAAATATGAAACGTCATTTTAAAGTATACTTTGCGCACGGTGATTGGACAATCAAACATACAAAACAAAATACTAAAGCCATCCCTGTTAAAAAGTGACATTTAAGTGACGTTTAAAATAAAAAATGTGCCTACTTATTTTTATATTTTAAAAACCAACCTAACTTTTTCTGAATTATTTTGCGCGCATTCTGCGCGTTATTGATCTAGAATTTTGCATAAGGCTTCCTTCGACAAATTGCTAGGGGGGGGTTGAGAACGAGCAAAGGGGGGTAAATTTTTTGCTCAGTTTTTCGATATCTAGCGCCGTTTTCGAGTTATTGCAAATTCAAAATCTCAAATTTAATTATTGATGTAATATTGATATATTTAATAATATATTTTTCAATCAGAAGAAAACTATTGATTACAACACGGGAAATATGAATACATTTCCCTTGGTTGTCTATACATCTCTCGGGCTTTGCCCTCAAGATGTAACTAGTCAACCTCGGGAAATATACTATTCATATTACCCTAGTTGTAATAATAGCTATAAGTTTGAAAGCTGTAAAATAAAATAAAATCAAATAATAATTTTATTTTGTTTCACGAAACTGCAAACAATTGTATAGATCTTCCTGCTGTGCTATGTTTAAATGCTGGAACTTTAGTATATTTAAATTATTTTAACTAATATGACTGTATAAGAATTACAAAATAATATAATAGACACAGGGCCCCTTGAAAGTAAAGTGCATTAAAGCAAAATTCTAAGGCAAAAATTCCAAAAAGCTGTATTGTTTTATTTCCATTACCCTACCAAAGTACCTATGCAACTTTGTAAATTATGTTCTAATTTGCTAAGCAAACAAGCGTATGAGTATTATGAATAATTCCATTATTAAAGAAAATGAGACCTTTGTGTTAAATTTAAAATCAGCTGCTATTTGCTCTATAGGATATTTTATTCTGGCTTTAGATCTCTTCCATCTAAACATTTTTCTTCTTCTTTTTCAGCCGTTATTTGTCCACTCCTGAACATAGGCCTCTCCTTTTCTCCCTTCAATTAAGGGTTTTTAAAGAAGGTTTTGGCAGTTAAAACGCTGCGCTTACCGAGCGTGTTGGCGAGTTTATAGCCCATAGATCGAACTTAGACTTTAGATCACAACAGTGCAGTCGGCGCGATCAAGCGGCGAACCGCGGTCTCGTAGCATCTCGACTTAAGCCTTATACCACACTGTTGGTTTTTCTCAGTTTTAGTTGACTTAATCTGTTTTTTTCTTAAACATTATATAAACATTTTATAGAAGTACAGGAAAAATAGACCAAAATAGTCACTTTTTTCAAAATGATGATTTTGATGTCAAAAATGTCTTCTTGACCTACTGTAGCTCTTAAGTCGTCGATTCAAGGAAAAACTAGGTTATTCGAGAACAATGGCTGTCAGAAGTTCTGGTGTAGTGAAATAAAAAAACAGATAAGTCAACTAAAACTGGGAAAGAACTAGGCAATACGTATCATGCCGTAGGTGTCATGGGGTCTTCTTTTTTGAACCATGATCAACGACTTTTTATGAAATTAGAATTGAAGGACATGTGACGATCGACATTTTGAAGGATGCGTTTCCGGCCACCTAACATCTTGTTTTGATGATCTGATCGCTCCTAAATTCTTTATTTGGCGTTTTATGAAGTCACGGAATTACGTGAACAAGCCAAAAACTCTAAAAGTCTTCAAAAATAATATTCGACAAGAGTGCGAGAACTTATCGCCCGAAGTTCTCGCCAGAACGATTTCAAATGCGGTAAAAAAATAGTCATAGTCCCAAATAGTCATCAACAACGACGGCGCCTACCTGACCAATATCATCTTCAGAAAGTACAGGACAAAAATTTAAAGGTCCAAATAAATATTTAAAAAAAAATATGAAATGATATCTTTTCATTTTAAAGACACAGCAAAGCCACATCGAATAAGTGATTTTAGGTCGCTTTGTATTTTCAAGAATAAGCACCAGAATATAATGAGTTTGATGAAATTTTGTGGTCCGGAAGCTGTGGCATTTTTTAAAAATTAAAACACGATTGATAGTAAGTATAATAATTAAGCATTCTGAGTTTTTTAAGATATATTTTTTAAAAATCAGTATAAATTTTCAAGAAGCTTAAATGCCTGATTTTTTCTTGTTTCAGATGACTTAATTAGTTCTTTTACTGAAAATGTAGAAGTAAAGACGACTTTTCTATTATATTTCAGTATTACATTGTTTACTGTATAGGTATTAAACTTCAACATTTGAGCATATCAAATGTTTTGAATAAACCAAAAAATGCAAAAAGTGTTTGTGCATTTTTTGGTTTATTCTAAAAATTTGATATGATTAATATCGAGTTACACTACCTAAACCACCATCTATTGATTATTTCAACATTTAAGCTTATTTGGACTTTTTATTTTGATAAAAAGAATTTGCGACGTTTTGAAATTAAAAACACGATTTTCTCAGGTTATAAATATATGACTATTCTGGTTTTTTTCTGTACTTTTCTATCAAACTTTTCGACAATTGAGTCCAACTACTCCTGGACACCAATGAGGTATTCCGAGTTCGGAGCACGGTTGGATAGCTTTCCAAAGCAATAACTTTTGAAAAGGATTTGTTATAAAATTTAAGCTTAAAATAGACTGCAATCTTTTAATAAAAATTATACCAAATGTCAGAACATTATTATAAAAACAATTTGTAACGGAATACTTAGCTGTTATACTTATTACATTAATAACAAAAAAATTTATTTACAGTTGAAGTTTTAAATTACAATGTACTTAATTCAATTTATTTATATTATCGGAATAATCAAATTTTATAAATAATCTCTAGGATTTACTTAGTTTTAAAAATTGTGAAAATGTATTTTTGTATTTTGAAGTAGGTACATAATGTAGAAATGTGACCATGACCGCTTGATTACTCCAATTAATAATAATTACATTTTAACTAATCTAAGTATGTAAATGTAATTTATCAAAAATTTAAAATTTATTATATTCTGTGATCATAAATAGAACAAATAGTAAACAACTTTCAACCAAGCATTTCATGTCACGCTGTTCCTGTAACTAGACCCTACAGGAAGGAAATAACTTGAACATTTCTGCACCCTTCAAGAAAATATTTTAAATTACACGTTGAAAGTTGTAACAGAAAAATTACAAAAATTTAACAATATTGCGTACTACAGACTACGGTCATTTCGTTTAATAATAAAATTTAAGAATTAAATTATGTTTACATTTAAATGCAAAATTTGTTAAATAAGGCCATCTTGCAACACTTTTAATAAAATAAGACTCCGAGCCGTTACTTTAACACCGTTTTTCCTTTGAAGGCGTCTTTCTGACAATTATTATGATTTTAAACTATCATTAAACCCCAAAGGTAATTTTTGTTCTTAATTTACAAACATACAATTATTAAAGCTTTATTTAAATATACCTACTACTAATAATAATAAATTTTGTAGTTCTTGTATTTTCATAAAAGTTCTCCTTTAACGTTTTGAAATAAAAGCTAATATTTTCTGTTTGCATAGTTATGACTAACTAGCAGTACAATTACCGGGATACGCTTTATCCATAAAAATTAAATAATATGCTACTACCCACCCACTTACTAACTTTGCTTTTAAAAATCCAGAAACACAAAATGTAACCATATATTAGGCAATTAAAATTTATTTTACTCTTATTGTATAGTTATATTTTGCATCGTAGAGCTTTCCAATTGTTTTCCTCTCGATAGAAGCTTGATAGCCAGTCTCTCCTATGTCGCTGATGTGCTGATAATAAATTGTACACAGAAGACCAACAGTTTAACGCCAGGTTCAAAGAACCAGAAGCGTAATAGATAATATTACACATAAATCATATGTGTAGTACATACAGACCACCAAAAGATCAATATTTTGTGTCGATTGATTATATTTTGTATGTTTGTCAAAACTTTTTGAACAAAGTTTACAATTTGAACGCAAAATTTCTACAGTGTAATTTAACCAGCGATCATATCAAACCAAGTTTTGTAGATTTACGATATAATAATATCAATTATGTAAAGTAAAGAATTTGTTGAGGTTTTCTTTTTAATTTAATAATTTATTTTTCTAGATTTCATAGCTAATCAATAGTTTAAAAGTTTTCTTTTGAACTAAAAAGTAAATTTTACATGTTATTTAAACATATGTAATACATTATTGTACGATTTTTATGTTTTTTTGTGAGATCAAGAGTTTTTGATTTTATCACGCAATCAATCATTTTATTGTTGCATATCTTACATTGGTATGATGGATTAGGATGACTTTTATATGTACCTATCAGTTTTTTAATGCAAAATAAAAATATAAAATTGTTGAAATGGTTCAGTAAAATAATAATAAAACGGCATATTTAAATTTTAGTGTTGGGAAAACAATGCTACCAGCACCGGTCTATTATGCAAATTTGTATGCTTTAGTTCTTTACTTCTTTTTTATAAAGTAATAAAAATTGTTATTATGTAGTACATGTACACTTTTGCGACTATTTGGAAACATATAGAAAGAAAATATGTACTAATAACTCGAAATATGTTTATTTTAAGGGATGAAATTAGCATAAGTTTACAGTGCTTTCATTTTCATGCAAATGGAAATAAATAAAATTTTGCTTGTGTTCCACGTCATTTTAGGGAAGCTGAAGATGAATGACTTCTTAAAAAGTTAGCTTAGCGAGGCTTATGTCATACGTTACGCGACTTTTAAAAGACGAAGTCTGTACAAAAACGCTAATGGGGTTCTACATTGCCACAGCTCTTACAGCAAAAATGTTTAACTCATAAAATTAATAATTTGGTAAGTGTAAGCACTTAAACGTTGCAGGCCTTTAAGAACCCATACTTAGAATCCTTATGATACTACGAGTATATAATGAACGAAAAAGTTGTTCTTATCTACTAATTAAAATAAGAGAAACACAACAAACAATTTTGATTAATTTTCATAATATATTAAATTTATTTAATATGCCTTGAGTTTTACTTTACCTTTCATTGCGGTAATGAAAGCTGTAAGTCTTTTTTAATATTATAAGGACGCAAATTAATGTAAATAAACACGATCACTTATTCAACTTACAATCAACAAAACACGGAAATTGCAACCACTGTATTTGTTTAAATGCCGAATTTTATATTTTTACTAAGACCAAGGCCACGCTTGCGACACAAATGCCGCGTCTAAGTCGCAATGATATGTTGCGTGCGTTCAAATAACTAAAGGTGGCTACACTTACAACACGCGATAATGGCCGATTTTCATTGTTATTTTTGTCTCGGCGCGGCGGCGGCGTTTATGTCGCAAGCGTAGCGGTAACTTAAATGTGATGTATTATTAGCTGTTTGAACTTTAATGGTTGCAATTTATGGGCGTTTCTTCGTTGTTTGTAAGCTGACGTGTAACGAGTAATCTTGTTTTTACAAAATTTTATGCTTTTAAATTATAACTTGCAATGGGAAAAACCTAAAACCATTAGTTTAATCGAGGTTTGAAACATTGATTTAATTCCCGAAAACGAAATTGGTATTTTTGGTTTTTATAAATGAAAATAAAACAATTATGTGAGTATATGGTGGAATTTTACTTTCAGGCAAAAACAGTTACAATTTTTAGAAACAATAAAACATTTACAGAATAATTAAAATTTTTTTAATTTTAAATAATTTGATAATTAAAGTACTTATTTCGAATTAAAGAATTTTATTTTCAATTTAAATAAAATTCTTACTAAACATTACAAAATTGAATAATTTTAATTGTTAATCTAGTTTGATTTATTTGAGTGAGTGCCACTGTTTTGTCATCTTGGCAGATTTTAATTTGACATGTATTAAATTTTAGATTATAACCAACTGATTGGTTGAATAACTGTACAAACTTACTAATTCTATACCATGTCACCCGATACACCGTAATAAAATATAAAGCATTGGTCTTTACTCTCATTTGTCCCATGCTACGTCACACGATGCGATCCTACGTGATTGTCACCCGTGAATCGCATGAAAGCCACGATTCTTCTTTATTAAGATTACTTAAATATATTGCCATCATTGCATACTTTACATACTTTAATTTATCTAAATTAAAGAGCCATAAGTTTGTTTGGAATTGGCCATTTCTCAAAAATTACTAGATCAATTTTATTGAATCTTTCTTAAAATCTAAAATTAACATTAGATACTTTTTCTAAATATTTTTTGTATTACCAAAGAAATGGAATAATTGATTAATCATTATAAATTAAGTAATTAATAACAATTAATCAACAAATTGATTAATCGATTCACCTGAAAAAAAGATAGATTATTTTAGTTTACAAAATAACTGAAACACAGGCTGCGGAAGGAATCGTAGAACCCATTGGATTCAAAGCGACGATTCAACGCATGGAGTGGGCGCTGCATGGGATATCCTGCGACAAGTAAAAGTTTTGATGCATTGAAACTTATCTAAATTTATGACTTAATAATGCTTGACGTTTTATCACATCGTGTTGAGTGGGATTGTATGGGATAATTAAGTTCGCACCTTAACATATCATCATAGAGGTTTTTTTTTAATTTGACTAATAGAACCAGCAAAATAATTTTCAACACCAGTACATTATTTTCAACATTAATTTTCATAAGTAGTGAACTATTTTGCTATCTAAATAAATGTCAAAAGCACACTCGGAGCAGGAGGTACTAGGTAAATCATAATATTATGAAGATTTTAAAGACTCCTCTATGTTATGTATTAACGTAAAAACTAAATGGTTGTTTCAAGCACGTGAATAACTGTAATCTGGAGACATATTTTGAGAGATAATGTTTCATAACATAAAATAGAAATAATAGAATAAATATTTAAAAATGTCTATATAATGATAATTATTCTAATTCCTATATGTTTTAGGTAATATTCAAATAATACAATTTAATTTAAAGTGGGTACCTGCTACGTTAATTGTAATTTATCTGAAAATCTTTTATGAATATCTTTTTTTAATTGAAATTATACTATTTTATAATAAATAGAGAAATTTTGTAAAGGTTGAGACGAATTCCGTTTTTGATCTGTGATTTTAAAACGGATGGGAATAATGTTAACTTAGATAAACCAATAAAAGCATATGATCATTGGCTACAAGTTTTCTGTAGAAAGTTATTTGATATCGCGATCAAGTCAAAAATAATAATCATTTTAATTAAGACACCTTTTTTGGTCGAAAAAAATTTACCGTATAAGTTGGGACACTTTCAAAAATCTAAAAAATAAGCCAATAAATGAAATAAAACTGCATGATATTATTATGATTAGAATATTTGTTGAATCGTCATGTTTCAAAGAAACAATTTAAGTAATAAAAATTATTCTATTTAATCTGATTTGCAGTTTGTATGGCCTTTTATTTTGCAGTCATTCGTTTATTTTGCTTATCGACTTTCGTCTACGATTCGAGTTTTTGGCTAGTGTTGATGCCTGCAAAGGTCCGATCAAAGACAAAATCGATGATAAGCAAAATTCGGCTACTGTCAGACAACCCTCATCACGAATTTCAAAATTTCAACTACACTATAGGAAAGAGGACAATTTTCTGTGTATAATGCAACAAAAATATCTGCGAACCATGCATTAGTTTTCGAAAAAACGGCATTTTAAAGTTATTAGAAGTAGGTAGTTGTAACCCGATACACCCCGTTGCAACGTGTCGAGCCACGGTCAACTGGCACGTTCCGTTCCTATTCTTCATTTTGTTGACGGTACGAGTGCTTTAATACACTCTTAATGTTTGATTTCAGTCGCGGTCGACACCCGAACGAGTTCTATGGCTTCGAGTTCCACCCTTGGCGAGTTCTGTCATTTTTCAGGGATATTTTTAATTTTTTTGCCTTACACAAATTCGGCTAATCATGCAGCCGTGTTAAAAGGTGTATTTAAAATACATGTAAATTTAACTTTTTCAAATTCGATTTTTTCGAGAACTAATGCATGGTTCGCAGAAATTTTTGTTGCATTATACACAGAAAATTGCCCTCTTTCCTATAGTGTAGTTGAAATTTTGAAATTCGTGATGAGGGTTGTCTGACAGTAACCCAAAATTCGTATGGCAATGTTGATGATGTTTTGGATGTACTGGCCTTTTTGGAATTCTATAAGCTTTTGCGGTAGATCAAATGCTTTTATTAGCTAATTTGATTTCCTCGATTGCTGCTACCAATGCATTGAAATCGGTAATTCCCTGATTGGTTTGTCGTACGTAGCGTGGCATTGCAAAATTCTAGTCAGATAAAGAAATGCTTTTTAGTTATTATATTTACAAAATTGCATTCATCAAATATTATAAAAATATCATTTAAATGGCATCGGAGTGTCTTGGATTAAAAAAAGTGCTGTCCCAACTTATACAACATGAGTGTCCCAACCTTTACACAACAGCCATTTTGTAAAAAGTTAAAAAATTACTTTGAACAACACAAAATTTTAATATTACCTTTTCACACAATGAAAATGCACTCAATACAAGACATATTGAACTTATTTATTTGAAACAATGGATTTAAATTTGATAAATTATGAGCACGCAAAAACTATGGTAAAGATCTTTTTTATACGACAATTTACGTCTTGTTTCGCATAGATATAATGAACCCGATTTCTAATCCACATGAAAAGTTAGCTTATAAATAGACTTTACTCCGACAGTCATAACATAGGTGTCATCAATACCGACAATTCAGATATACAGCTGTCTCAACTTATACGGCGTCCCAACCTATACAACTCCCCTACTAGTACCAGTAATATCGTAAAAGTTGATTTGATTGTCTGTATTGTATCATACAGATAACCTTCAAAAAACATCACTAAGCCCATCAGGAAGCTTTCGTAGAGGTTGACGAGCATTGGTCGTGTTTTGTGAAAGATGTGCATACTTAAATATCTATTGTCGTGTTTCGAAATGCTATAAATCATTAATTCATTTATTTCGTAAATTATTTTAAAATTTGAATTTGTTTTAGTATTTATTTGTGTATAATATTGTATATAAAAATGTTAGTTAAATATTTGCTATGTAAATAAGGTGGGGAGAACGAAAAATAAAGTGAAGAGAGTGAGGCTTGAATAGACAGACTTGGGCTGACGTCTTCACGTCAAGTAGATTAGCGGACGAACATCATTTCCGCAATAAAAATTTAAATTGTTAATTATTTTTTTTTTGAAAATTAATAAAATAAGTTAAGTTGAGTTAATGTTTTTGTTTAATTTAATTGTGGTGAAGTGGGTGTTTAGAACATAAAAATTGGAAAAAATTGTGATAATATTTGGTTATTTGTGGAAATACGTCGCAGCAAAATTTGTTAAACCAGCTACAATACTACATATGGAGCGCGTACGTGAAAGTTATAAGTAAAATACCACATGAAAGGTAACAAATTTCAGCATTTTAATTTACAATTTTAACTTCAACTAAAGAGCTCATAGCTATAAAAAATGGATGTACACCGAGCGAAGAAGATTAATTTTGAAAATAAGAAAATTTTCTAAATCAGAATATAGCTCGGGTCATCTCACTATATTATGTATGATAGATCACAAGATCGATATAAATTTTCTTGTGTGATTATGAAATACGGTTATTTAAATATCTTATATTTCCACGAGACATTCCAGAACATTTACACCAAAGAATAGGAATTATTCTTTTTAAGAACATATCATAAATTATAAAGAATCTATCAAAAACATAAAATTAAATTAAACATTACATAAACACAATTTTAACTACGTTTTAATGTTGATGGACGTACATATAAAGTTGTAAACGTGATATTCTTTCTTTCTTAAATAATAACCGATGGATACATTGTTTATTATTAACCACATACATAAATATTTTAGAAAAATATACAAAAATACTAATAAAATAAAAATATTGACTCATTGCCGGAAACGTTATCGTGAAAACATATTATACTTACTGTATATTTAATTTGTATTAACTTAAAAACATTTTAGTTCTGAAAAGTGCGCATTTTTTGGGTCTTCTGAAATATTGATATTAAATAATAGTTGAAATAGGTACTTACATTGAAAACTTATACTTTTAATAAACATTTCAGGTGAGCTAGTTATAAAGAAAACTTGTAAGTAGTATTATCGTCAGTTAAAAATTATTGGCAATATTTTAAATAAAGTATAATATAAAAATATGTATATATGTGCCGGTAGATGCATATAACTTCTAAAAGCAGTATAATCTTGTTTATATAATATTTTTATACTAAAACAATTAAAGTACATGTTGTAATGTTTTGAATAACACGTACATATAATAAAAATCTCTTATTTTTCTGCATACATTTTTATAATGTTAACATGATGAGCATTATCTTATTAGGTTTTTATCTTGGACTTGACGTATTTCAGAAAGATAATAAAATTTGTATGCATACATATATTTTATTTAACTCTATTTTTGCATTTTAAACTTTCATACATATCCACCATCGTGAACTCGAAATTGTAAAATTAACATTAATAGTTTAATGGTTTTTTTTATATAATATCAGAAAGCTCTAATAAAGTTAACATATCAAATTGGCATAAAAAGTTTCTTAATCTAATTAAAAGTAATTTACAAAATCAAAGTATACTAACAAAACATTAAAAGAAAATAGTCCGCTTAAAGTTTTTCTAAGCAACTTTGCTACTTATATAATTAGATATACTATAATAAAAGTGAACATAATAATAAAAAAACCATTAATCCATTAACCTACAGACAAATCTAACCTGTCTTTAATAGATGTTGACCCTATCAGAATATAATTCGAACAACGTTTACCTATGTTTACAAGTAAACCTAACAAATAGGTTTTTATAACGTTCAACATTAAAACGTTTTTCATTTTTGCGTTTCAATAAAAATGCAAAACTAAATTACTATTTTTGCATTGTTTAATTGCATTTGCGAAATTAATTAAAGTAAGGTTGAAAAGCTATAAAAATGTAAAGTATTCTACTTCGAATACTAAATATACTTTAGTGCTTTTACCTTGTTATTTAAACAATTTAGAACTTAATAGTTGTATGCATAAAACATGAAACTTGCAATTTACTACTATGCTACATCTTTAATATGCCAGTGTTTGCATTTTGAAATAAATACCTGAAACATAGTAATTATGTGGGGCACAGTTGAAATAGTTCTATAGAATCATCAGTATAGTATAGTTGCAGTATTTGTATAATATTAGAGGATTCAAAATTTAGCAACCTCAGTATTTCAACATACTTGGTAACATTTAAACTATTTTTCGTTAGATATACTTTTAGTTTAAAAAAAAAAACAAAATCACGATATTATAGTTATCAATTTTATAACGTTGTTTTATTAGTATACCACTTACGATTTATTAATATTATCAAATTAAATTAAAATAAAATCTTTTCAAAAGGTCAATTCCATATTTATTTAAAAGTAAGTATTTCGATTTAACATAACTATTTTAAAAAATTCACGATACGTAAAGAATTTATATTTTTAAAACTAAATAATATTTGAATTAGTAATATTTTTAATAAGCACAGCTGGAATTTATACATATCCCGAGATCCAGTGAGGATTATAGAAGAGCAAGGTGGCTGATACCAGATTGATTGCATTTGCCTTGTAAGTCATTTTATCTTTGCCTAACTTAATTGCTAATAATAAGAATAATCAACAAAATACTTGGTTATATTCTAATTGCAAATAATTAATATATTTTGCTAAATCGAAATGAGTGCGCATGCGCTTGATTAAATTGGCCGCATATCCTTTTGCGGAAATATTCCACTAAGGCTACCGAATGTGCTGTATGAAGAGATTTATTTTTATAAAAGCTTTATTATATTAATTAACTACTATATTATAATATAAACATGCTATTTGCGTGAACTGTTTGTATTATAATGAGCACCTCCCTATTCAAAAGATAAACTTTTTATTGCAAAATCACGCAACACAATTAAATCAAAGCTTTACAAAGTTATTATGATTAAATTTAACGTAATCAGTGATATTTTGAATAATCTGTTTACTAATAGCTGAGAGCGATTTTTCTTATAAATAAAATACTTATAGAAATTATAAGAAAATGTAATATTAAATAATATTTTTTTGCAAATCTTGAAACAATTGAATATTAAAATAACATCTAATCTCTTATATCAATATTTTTATTTTTGTATAGCGAAAATAAATTCTTATTTAGAACAGTAAGCTAGCCTAATATTTAAAAAAAATTTAATAAAACGAATTACGACTCATTGTACTTCTTATACTTCATAATATACATATACTTCATAAGGTATGTACATATGTATATTGTACAAAAAGTAAACAAAATACATTTATTAGAATATCGAAACGTAATTTTTTCAGGAAATATTGTCCAATCAATGTAATTTTAATTAAATGTAAAACACAAAATCTGCATGTATTTTCAGATATGAGGTATGTAGTAGGTGCTACTTGCTAACGGATTTAAAACAAACGGTAAACAATAATTAATTGATTTTACTATTATTATGATACAATAATATTTATAATATTATTATACTACATAATTATTATGTATATATTGTAGCATTTTCTCTTATTTCGACTAGAAACTAAAATTTTAATTTTAATTATGTAAAATTGGCTTCTACTATGCAAGAATAGAAAAGCGAATACGGTTAAATTGTTTTCTACCGTTTCTTCTCTTAAATCATTTTATCGTAATTTTTTATAAACAGAAACCAAGCACAATAGATTATACTAGAAAAAATATGAAGTTCAATTAAATAAAATGATTTAAAACTTTTACTGTTACCTGAATTTTGATATCTGATACTATTTTGTTTTAATAAAGAAGTTGTAACTTTAATTAAAACTAAATAACTTAAATGTTTGCTTGAAAGAAACTGTAGATTAGGAAAAGTTCCTAATTGAATAGTTTCCGATTTAAGAAGGTCCCTGGTAAAAATAATTGTCCGCTTAAATAAAGTTCTTGGATAAAGCAAAAAACATTCTAAATAAAAACGAACTCATCGTTGGATATTTTAAAAAGGCCGTTCTCAAATTTTACTGCATATTTTATAGCAGAACTTAAGTTTTAAATTTAAATTCATAATAGTTATTGTTAAAAACAAAATATAAAATTTGTATCAAAAACTACTATTTTAGTTTTGAATATTACAAATCCTTATCACATTTAGGCAATGCTGTGGTGCAATCGTAAAAAAGGATTTACATCGGTTTTCATTTGGAAATTAGTAAGAGCATTACAATTCTGTGGTTAAAACGAATATGCTATATTCATATTTTACGTAAACAGCAGGAAGCTTGCGGGCGCTATTTCTGAAATTGATCGTTTTCATTTTTCAAAGGGCAGATTTTGGTAAACATTGTACGAAATGTTTAAATATAGAATCCTTGGCTATCTGATCAAGTTCAACCAAATAGAGACAAACCTCTCTTTAATTTTGAAAAATTTACAGCACCATATCAAAATTTTAAAACTTTATATTTATAAAAATGATAAATTATGTACTGCTTCAAAAGCTTTCCTGTATCAAATTCTTTCTGAAATTTTTGAAATATATAATTTCTGGAAAATGTAAAACATGTTTGGGTATATTTCATAATATTATTGCTTTGGATTTCAATATTCAAATTTATAAAATGTGCTACTAGCGTTATAAAAGAAGCTTTTCATTAGTGTTGCGTGATACTTTCGCGTGTTTTAACGAAAAATAAATTGCGCAAGCGCCAGCAGCAATTATTATGCAATAACTCAATATTTATTAACTATTAAGACTTTCCGTATGAAAATAACGGTTGCAAATTTTGTTAATCGAATTTCTTTCATATTTTTAATTTTATGTTAAACATTATGGTTATTTGAAGATTGAAGTGTTCTTATCTCAGTAAAAGTTTCTGAAGAGGATAAAGTCCTAAATAGTATTTGTATTTTTATTCTATAATGAAAAGTTACGATCACTATAAATTGCTTTTTAGACACCTTATAGAACTTTCAGTAAGAATATACTATTTCTTTATATTTTGAGAAAGTATTGTATATTATACCTAGTAGCATATTCTATAGTAACGGCTACAGATAGCAATAAATTTTAAAGATTTTTCAAGTTAAGTAAAACGAACTGAGTTAAAGTTTTAAATACAAAACAACAATATGATCTACTTTTTAAGAATATAGATTTAAATTGTCAATCACTGCTTATAAAGATTTTTGTTTCAGGAAAATTCGGTGATCACTATGGCAACCAAATTGGAGAATATAAGCCAAGCCGTAAGTTAATTGTTTTTCTTAAAAGCAAGCAAATATACTGCTTATATCAGCTTGTAGCAATACTCTATTTTGTATCGACTATTATATGATATATGAAACGCTCTATATTGATTTAGCTTAAAGCTAATAAATCACAACTGCCAATAACTTTATTATTTTAGCAACAGGGTATATAAAAGGTTGCCGAAAATGAATAAGTTTTATTTTGTGTTCAAATTCTAAATTTACTTTTATAAAAGGATGAAATATTTGTGATTAGCATATTCAGAGATATCGAATTCACAAAACATTATTTACAATGCACATCACATTTTCTGAAAAACCGATATTCTCCATTGTGTTTCCACTTTATCTTAAACGTTAAAGTTTTCTTGTCCCTACTCAATGTTTAAGCAAATACTTTTTTGTAAACTAAAACTTTAGGTTAAAGTAAATATTTATATTCTACAAAGTTATACTAAATTGAAGAAAATAAAATGATCTACTGTGTTTAGTTGTTCTTTATGTGTAAAATCAATTTATGCGGGAAGCTGTAATTTTTAAATTTTTTGCAAACATATTCAGATTCTATAATAATCGTGGATTAGAATTATTATCAATTTATAAGTTTTCAAATAAAATTGAAAATTAAATTAAAAGTTCTGATTTTATAGCATTAAAACTTGAATGATATCGATTCACATTATTCAAATTAATGAAACAACATTTTAAAGTACACGTTACCCGTAAGACTTACTATATTTACAACCACGAAATAATATGATTTCTACATTTATAGAATTACTTTTGGAATAGTAGTTTTTACGCCATGATTTATTATTTTTGTATTGATTTATTCAATAACATTTGTACTAATAAAAGTATGTTCAATAATATTACATGTCTTTCAGTAAATAATGTAATACATTACAATAGGTTTAAAAAAAAAGCTTACCTTTTTCAAGATTTTTTATATCAACCGGTCAAATTATTTCTGTAGCTATTAGGCATAAAAGTTCTGAAGAAATATTTGTAACACCTTCCTGATTGATGACTTAATCTTGAAGTTTGGAGGGTTAATAAATTGACTAGTTTAAGTGTTTCGTTAACACGTTGAATTTGCAATAATATTCTCGATATAAAATAAATCAGCAATATCTTCCAACGCAATTCTTTTTTAGTTAAAAGTAAATGTTTGAAATGCAAAACCATAATAATTATAAAAACTTCGTATTTTTTTAATTTGCTGAAAAACATTTTACTTAACAGCACGGAACATTACAACCAAGTAAATAAAACAATTATTAGACTTGGGTAAATTGAAAAACTCACGAATTTGTAAAAAAGCATAGAACGACTTAGAGCTGAGAATCTTACCTAATTAACTTTTTATCTAAAGAAGTTTTGCTTTTCATGAAGTGTTTATTTTTTAAATTTTGTGTAGAAGCTTTTGGTTACTTTTTACTTTATTTTCAAACAAAGCGTAGAAACATTTAAGCAGTTTTTAATTAAATGACATTCAATTAATTTAGCTTGCATATTTTATTTATTTCAAGAAGTACAATTATGTAACTCAAATATATAAAAAATTAATACAATCCGCAATGAGGACTAAACTATAGCAAATTTAAAACCTGGAGGTTTTAAGGCACACATTTTCACTTGGTTTGTATAGTTTGCTTTGTCTGAAAATCAAAACCGAGATAAAACTCTATTTCTGTTTACTTTTTAATTTCATCGAATTTATGTTGTTATTTCAGAAGCAACCTATATAATTATAAGAATGCAATAACATAGCGTAAAAGTTTTTCTTTTCATATAAGTTTTATTACATATCCTTTATTGTTCCTATTTCGTTTTATTTCTTACAAAATCCGATCTTAGCTTTTATATTTAAAATTTCGTGTAATCTTAAAGTATATTATATTAATTTGATGATTGTCTTTTTTTCTGAGCTCTAATATTTTTATAAATTAATATTTATAAAACCGTAACGAAAACCGATAACGGTATAATTTAAAATTATTAAATGTAGGTTTTTTTAAAAAAAAGGTAGGTCATAAAAGAAATTTTTTTATAACATAAGTTTTTATATTAAAAACATAATTTTTTTTTTATATTTACAAACAAGGATGGACAAATACAAAGAAATTAAGATTTCATTTGATGTGATCTAAAGTATGTAGTATATGATAATAAATTCTTCAACTTGAGCCTCAATGAAGCATGAAGTTGTAAACTAGTGATAGCGAGTTAAGGAACCATCTAATTTGAGTTTCTATCAAATTAGGAGAAACTTAACTCTAATACCTTTATATGAAATTAAGTAAGTGACTATAGATATTACTTAGACTGTGGATGTCGGTTTTTCTGTTTGTGGAATTTTTTTCTTGAATTTTTATTGATTTATAATTTCTACATAATATGTATCTTTCATCGAAGATATGCATAGAAATAGTTCACACATTCAGTTGGGTAGTAATTGGTTGGTTTGGCTAATATACATAAGGTCACAATTTGGTGTACATAATCTAATGTTGTTTAATAATTTTAAAGTCGCGTTTATTTTGCATGGTTTAAAAATATTCTTGATACACCATCTTTTCTAATTGTCTTATCATTTTCAATGATTTCTTGATTTATTATTTAATGATTTAACGTTTAAACATTAAACCACACGTTAAGTTAAAAAAGTTAAAAACGTGTCTTTAACAATTTTAAGCGTTTTCTTTCTGTATTTCATCATTTAATCGGCATATTTAAAATAATCAAGACATTCCAGGTTAATAATTTATATATTTTAATTAATTTAAAAATACCTACATGCATATTTTTAAGCTTTTTTTATACTGCATAAAAATTGTTATTTTTTTTGAATACTGCAAGGTATTAGCATTTCTAGCATTAATATTAATTATTATACAGTGCATATAAAATGTAACTCTTCAAATATTAGTTTTCATAAAATCTCTCGACCTCGTCGATTTTTAAAACCTTTTTGTTAAATTTTACCTAGATGCTTGCACAATAATCAATTTTTTAATCACTTCCAGTTGAGCAATTACTCCAAAATACAAATACAGTAATTTTGTGCTCATTTGTAATTTAAATTGTTAAAAGTAACATAAAATTTATAACAGAAAAATATAGCACGGACCTTACACTCGAAATTTGGCAAAAACATAAAGAGTTTAAGAAAATTATAATAATTATAGATACATTTGTAGGGAAACGAGTCTTTACATAACAAAGAATTTATTTAGCAAATATACTCCAGAAACGCTGCAAAATAGATAAATAATATGAAAAATTATAAATATTTAGGCTTAGTTTTCTTTTGTAAAAAACTCAATTCATTACACTTCTACAAAATAGTAAATGTATTTTTTCGGTGTTTGCATAGTTAAGTTTTCAGTTTTTATATTAATTACAAAAGATCAAACAAGAGATCATCTATGTACATACTCACAGTATTATTAATATTTTAGTTTGAGTTTGAGATCTCTTCGGCATGTATTGTATTGAATGAAAGATTCTGACGTATTATATGTACATTTGGGCAAAAATAGTTTTTATAAAATACGGATTTGTGAAAGGTATTTCAAATAAATTAAACCTTTTTTGATATAAATAAATAAAAATATAACACTCTATACTAATATTTCATTTTTTTAATTTTTGCAAAAATTAAAAAATTTAAACTGACATATTATTATGCGCAAACATAACCATGTGCTTATTTGGGTAAAATTACATCAATTTAGGCAACTTCGCAACTAGACAATTTGAAATTATTGTTATAAACGAATTTAATACTGCCGTTGTTTTTTTGTTAACATTTATGATTATTTCAAAAGCTTTTTGACACTGTCGTGTTTCACTACTGCAGTTAATACAGTATTGCAATACGGCAGTTAATCGCTCTACCATTGGACTACTTTCACACCTTCAAAAAATATCTCTTGATATTCCTTAAAATCATACTTTTCAATTAATTTCTTATTATAAACACTGTGACTCATATAATATTTTTTGGATGCCAAATTGAAAAAATGTAATAATTGCTGTCAAACAACCGAATTCACATTTTGTAAATATGTATTTTAGATAAAATACCTAAATAAATCTAAAAAAAAACTAAAATGAATGTAATTAGTTATTTAAATAGTGGGGTCAACAACGACTTTGTTTTGGTATTTCAAGTTCAAAACTTATTGCAGTACGGAGGTAAAGTGAAATAAATGTTATTTCTAAGTTTTTTCTATTCTCTTCAGAACTAAGATGTTGTAGATGATACCTTCAATAATATATTATGTTTTTCTAAACATGATATTGTTTAAAACTTTGCAGCTTCATAATTATCATAATATGATACCTATTCCGACATTCATAAAAATATCTGCATCAACTTAGTGCAGTAAACTTTTCAATATTTTGGAATATTTTAGCAATATTTCCAATATTTTGTAAACATTTTGTTGTAATGCATGTAATTGTTTTTGTTGCTCTGCGGAGAAACTAAATGATTTCTTCAAAATTGTTAACATTTTATTTACCTTTAACGAACAAAATATTTTTGAAAAATTTACTATTTGTGATGATATATCCATTATTTTCTGATTATTTTGATTTGAACTACAAGATTCAGAAAAAAATTTATTAATTATTTTAGCTAAACAGATCTGCTTATCGCGACGGACGTGATGATTAGACGAATTTTTGTTAAGACTTTAAAGTAGAAAACACTAAAATATATTTAAAAGAATTTGCAAGATGAAATAAACACAAAAATCATGGGGTGCTGATTTCGGTAGATTTGTTTATTACACACCTGAATGGCTAATTGCAGAAAGGGGACATGTCACATTTCCAAAAATGTTCAGGAAATAAAAAAAACTGTGTGATTACTTAAAAGTCAATCTTTTTTACTCAAATTTTTGGCAAGACATGCCTTAGAAGATCTACTTCGAATTAGGATATAATGCATTTAATTTTTGTTTCCTCAATTAGATCAACTGCCAAATTAGAGATATGGACATGTGTCTTTTCTGCAGTAAAAGACAAAAAAATTATTTTTTTTAAAGTATTTTATTAAAAAATACTAAAAATACAGTATTATTCATCGTCGTCTTCATTGTCCTTAATTGACTACGCCGTAATTTCTTTCCAAAATCCTTCATAAGCATCTGGGATGAATTTGATCGTATTTTTTATATCAGCCATCTTATTTTTATTAATTAATCGAATTCAGATGAATTTGCGTTTTTAATGACACCAATGTACTTATTTAATATTATGAACAATAGGTTAGGATAACATGTACTATGTTTAACCGACAGATTAGCAGCTTGCTATCATTTTATTGCAAAAAAAAATTATATGTCCTGGACAAGTCCCGTTTATGTAGTAACTGAATTCTTTAACAGCTCACAGTATCAAGGGGAATAATATAAGATGTTACATTTTTGCAGTACATTGTGCGTCTAGGCATCTAGATCAACAAAATATCAAAATTTCAATTTCATACAAAATGTGACATGTCCCCTTTCTGCAATTAGCAATTCACCTATAGATAAGAGTATAATTGTTTAATAGGAATAACAGCTTCTTGAAAAATCTTAATTAATAATTATCGTGTGGCGCTGCTTGTGGCATGAAATTCATAATATTCTGATTTTTATCAATTGGATAATTTTCCATAGCTGTTTTCAATTAGGTTTGGCAATTTTTTGACTGAAAGCTATAATTATAAATTTAACAAAAGCTTTTCTGCAATTAAAATTTGAATTTAATCAAAGAACTTTTAATACAAGTAAAGTGAAGTTGGGGATATTTAAATTTAATTTGGAATTTGGAACAACTTCAATTGCGACATTATTTAATAATTTTTTATATATAGTTTAATTTATTATAAACTGCAAAATTCTTGTTTAATCTAGGAATTTTTTACTGTAAGACAATACTAGTTATATTTTTGAAAATAAATATCAATATTTATAATATCAAGAGCGAAAGTATTTTTTTTCCAATCGGGAAATGATTTTGTAACAAAGCCAGCTTTTATAAATAGTAAACTAAAAGTTTTGTACGAAATAACCTCACTTTAATAAGAAAATTAATGTTATATCCACACGTGATTTGACGAATGTTGGCCATTTGGCTCATTTTATGGAATCCTTCACGAGTCACGAGTAAAAATTAGTGTCTGTCATCAAATATCAAGCATTAGTAGTTGACCGTTTATCATAAATTATTAACATAATGTGTTTTTTTCTGATAGTTGTTAAATTTTGATAATAAATTTTATATTAGGATTGACCTATTGCTTCCTGCTCTGAATCTTCTTATTTAAAAAAAAATTATATTTTCGAATATAACCGAGCCTTCACAAAGCGAATATACAGGATTTGGGACACATTCGTTCTTTCCCATCAGGTTTTGATTTTTTAGATACACAAAGATTGATTTTAATTATTTATAATGTATTTCCATCGTAATTCTAGAATTTGTGACGTTTTTGTAATTTTAATAGTTTGATAATTACAAAATAATTTTCTATTAATACATTGTGCGAATAATTAGTAGTAAGAAAATTATTTTCTTGTTTTATTTACTTTAACAAACTGAAAATTAAAATAATTGTTTTAAATATTTTTAAGTAGGCAATACCTAATTATTAATATGTTGCTAATTTTTAATGTTTTGTAGCGTAAATTGTAACAAAAAACTTATTTGTATTTTAATTTACGCTGTGTTTAAACAATTAATATTTTAACAATATTAATAATAAGTAAACATAATTTGCAATTTAAGGAATTCAACTTCATTTAATTCAAATTTGTTTTTGTTTAATTTAACGTTTTCCTTTCGTATGAAAAGTGCCCAAGCTATAATAATTAAAGTCACATTAATTACGATGTTCTTATCTAAATTCCTTGATATAAATTGAATATTCAAAAACATAGCAACTTTCATTTGAAAATCTATTCAAAAGCAGTGAACTTTGTGTGTGAGAGATGTCGAATGATTAGCAAAACCGCATCAAATAATGTATCCACATACGAAGGATCGTTGCAGACACGCATTGTATCTGATGAGACAATATTCGCCGAACATTTAACTAACTTGGCTAACGCTAACATTTTTACAGAAGGCTACGTTCTTTTTAAGCCAATGGTATTCAAATAATCTAAGGAAAATTTAAAGAATATTATATTCTTTTATTTCAACTAATACTAGGAACGCTACACTAAAAAAAAAAGCTGCAAGAAGTTAAAATTTGTATTATTACTATTAGTATTATATTATCGAACCATGCTAGTTGAATACTAGGTACCTTTATGTGATAATAATAATAAAACATAAAATCAATATTATATAATCCACAGTATAAAACATTTCTTGAATAGTATATTACACTATTTCGATCACATTCTCTATTTGTTTTAATTTTCATAAAATTGAACTGATGGTTGGTAATAATCATAGACTATTTTATTATTTTAGAAACCTACAAAACTCACAATTTTTTAAACTTTCTTTTTCTATTTTACTTTTGGTCAGTACAACCTGGCATTACTATGCAGTCCTGTCAGATAGTACTAAAAAATGTTTTCAAGTTTCCTTTAACTAAAATTGTATATGTATCTACCTACATTTAGAGCTAAAATTTAAATATTTTAATGTTTTAATTAAATTTACTATTAACTAGATACTAATTACCAACCTACATATTAATGTGTTGAAAGTTTTTATTCAGCTATCAGCATGTTGAAATATTATTATTTATTTTCTAGCTTCTAGCTAAAAGCTTCTATAGCTTGGTCGCGAATTTGCTTATTTTATTTTAATAAAAATTATATATAGTATCGAATGTTTCTGCAGTTAAAAATATTTAAAATTTTAATGAATATTAGCACTTTACAAGGAAAATAGTCTATCGTAGGATTTTGAATTTGTTTTATGAGTTATTAACAAATCGAAATTTTTTATTATTTAATATTGGGGTATTTAGTATTATAGCAATTTTATGGCTTTTAAATTTCTTTCTTTACAATAACATTAAAATTAGAAGTACTTTGAAGTTTGTACTTTGAAGAAGTACTTTCGTAGTATGTAAATTGCAGTTTCTTAATTTTTAGTAACTATTGCTGGAAAAGTGCAAATTTTATTCTTGTAAAATGAATCCCTAGTTTTTAAATTTTCAGTTAGAAAAAGGTTTTAATTAATTGTTCTTAGTTTCTATCGTCATAATCTAAAATTTGCAGCTACAATTAATAATTTTAGAATTTCAATACAAATAATTTGTAATTTGCGTAAATAAGTAATTTAATTTTCAATTATATTTTGAACTTGTTTATTTTTATTTACATAGAACTAACTTTCTGAATTTAGATTTGTTAAACGTGCTAGTAAATTTCCACTTCAAGTGCTTAAAACTTGAAGTTAAAATTTTACATAAGAAGGTACGAAAATTAAAATTACGAAGTAAACTTTTTTGTTCACATAATAAATTTTAAGTTTGCGTTGCCCATCTTCGGTTTTTACTGTGTTAAAATGAATAAGTTATATTGTAACAATTACACCGTTTTTACTACCCCATGAAACATTTCTTTATAAAATTAAAAAATTTTAAAATATTTTTACAAGCAATAAAATCTATTTGGAGGTATCTCATAAAAGTATTTTTTATTTCGTAGGATATTGAATTTCTTAATTTATTGTCTTCTCAAAAAAGTTCAGTATTTATTAGATAAAATTCTGCAGAAGTTACCACATAGTTAAATTCACAAAACTTTTGCATTTTTCTATCACGATTTAAATCAAGATTAGCAATTATAAACGAAAATTTATGCGCAACATCCTAAATCTAAACCGTCAAAATGAAATTGAATCCGATATTAAAATTTACCCTATCTATAATGAAATCTTGATTGAGGAAAGTACATCGCGAGTGTAATAAAAATCTGACTTAGCAAAAACTGGCAATATGAAATTATGAGTTGATCGTGATAGACGACATCTTACTCGATGAGCATATAACGAAAGTTGCGAGGTCGTCCCAGACATCCAAAATGTAGGAAGGTAAAAATAAAGTTTCATTCGATTTTGTAATATCTAGAGGTCATATTGGTCCGCCAATCTAATATGAGATCGCATCAAGGCTCCCTTCGTCATAACGTCCGTTCGCCTGTATCCCATCCAATTTCTCCCTAGATTCCGATTTGACACAGGCAACATCCGTTTTATCCTTTATGGAGTAACGCATGGTTGAAACCGGTCAAATTATTACCTCGAATAAGTCGAATTAGTCTCTAGTAATGAATTACGTGACATCGTTTAGTACCGATGTGTTATATTTTCCTAATTTATTGTGAGCTTGCATTACAATTACGAACCTCTGTTGAGCTATTAATTTATAAACTTAAAATTACCGCATTCAATCGGACGAGATAAAGTAATAACCTATATAATTCTTCAAATTCGTAAAGCAAGACTAACATGCTACACAACACATAACTAAATTATTCACACACGTTTACAGTTTTAGTTATTGCGTGTGGACTCTAATAACTGCCACGTATTGACCCGTTTACATTAAAACAGCAACTATGTGACTGTATTAATCATTTAGTATACGCAAACAATAATAAAATTCGAAACATAATTATTTTATTCACTTACAAAATTGAAATTTTATGGCTTATTGTTCTATTTTACACAATTGTAGAAAATTTCTATTTTAATACGCTTTAGAATTCACACCCGGTATACCTAGTCGATCGTAAACAATATAGTACCTATTAACTTAACGTAAGAATTGTTCGACAATTATGTATGTTTGTTCAATTCCAATTGCATTTAATATTGAAATTATATAAGTTTTGCAAGAACTTAACTTAACTGAAGTTACAATGTATTATAGCAAAAACTGTGAAGTCGCTTTTAGATTTATTCGAAAGGGTATAAAAACGAAATAACTAAATATTCCTGCTTTTTGTAATAAAATAGTGATTAGTAGTTTTTCAATTGGTAAATATGTATAAAATGTGAAATAAAAACAATTCTCAAGTTAAATAAGTCCTACTATGAATTATAAATTGTAATCAAGGATAAAACTAATACCTTATGTAAATTTCGGCTCAACTTGCGTTATACATTATGCATAAAATCAGGTTACTAACTTTAATTCTAATGTTACATATTCTAAATAATACTAAATTTGTGCATATAAGAAAATTGAATAGATGTTTGTATATTAAAAGAAGGTTCTCCAACTCCACATCGTCAATAATTTTTAATTCTACATACCTTAGCAAAGTCTGGGTAGTTAGTTGTTCAGCAAAATAAATAAGCAAGATTGAATATAAATTTTATAATGGTAAAAACAATAAAAATCACATTACGATTTAATTATGACGAACATATAAATTTATGGTATAAAATGATTATATGATCTAGGTTTATATTTATTTAGAACGGTCGATCATTTTCAAGTTATTAAATAACCGATAATGAGACTATACCTTTTGCCAAACTTTGCCAAAATAATTATTATTAAAAAATTTAAGTAAATTGAAATTAAAATTTTAAGTAATCCATTTGTTGATTGTAAAATACGGTTGGAGATTTTGGAGATTTAATATACACTTATTACTTAAAATGAGCTTATTAAGAGAGAAGCTTATTTTGCTCTCATCGTAAATCATTTAAATTTGAAATACAGCAAGATTAAAAGCAAAACTTATAAAATGTAATTTTGTTTCTGTGGTCATTGTAAAAGTAGAAGGAAAATATATTTTTGAATGCGTTCATTATAAAGTAATCAAACCGTTGGTTTTTAATTTACTTTGCTTCTTAGTATTTGGTTTACCATTAACCAAACGTAGATATATTAAATATATTATTTTTAGAGTTTTCATTAGCTCAAACTCCACTTTTATTAAAAAACTATATCGGATTAATTTAAACGAAACTTTAATGTTTATTTGGTTACTTTTAGTTTATATGATAATTTTCTAAATTACAGTCTTTACACAGTATTGCTCAAATTGTTTTTTTTTGTTCCAACATATTTACATGAACCGCGGTATGTACTATTATTTAATAATTTTTTATAGCAGTAAAAATCAGAAATATGGATTGATAATATGCATAAAATATCAGCACAAATATTGTGAATTCTGCACATTTCCTTAAATCTCTAGTTTTCAGAGAATTGCAGAAATAACGAGATGTAAATTGATTCCGGTGGCTGCAGGGGCTGAAATTGCTGAACTTTAGATAAGATGAATCGTCCAAATTGGGGTTTATCCATTTTTTTTCAAATTTATAAAAACTGTTTGCGACGTTTTAATCTAATTTGAACTGTTTTTTGATACAAATAAAAATTTGAAATGAAATTTAGTTGAACTAAATATTTAATTGGATGAATTTAGAGTGTATGTCTATAAAAATGAGTTGAATGTTGGCATTAAATAGAAAATTCGGTAAAACTTTAAATATTTATACCAAATTACAGGTATATTACTCAGAATTGCCGCCATGCGAATAATTGCTCAAAAACTTTGCAACGAGGTTTTCATTTCCCCACTTCATTAATTTTAAATTTTAAAACAATATTATGTTCTAAATATCCAGTTAGTCTTCCTAAAGAATTACTTTACCAAGTTATAATATAAAATAAAGTAGCTGAAAACTAAACAAGTTATATTTACTTTTTCACGGTCTCGCAAAATGCACATTAAAAGTTTTAAATAGGACTACCATATACACATCACGAACGTCCCTTGTTGAACACTCGCTTTCATTTGCATATTAAAATGATTTCGCCTCAAAAGTTCGACGTAAAATTTTGCTTCTGCTTATTTTTTACATGCACTCTAATGAATTTTTATTTACTGTAATTATTTGTCTATTATGTCAACGCCCTTATAAATTTAATAATATTATTATTTGCTTTTATAAAATAAAATTAGATCAATAGACTTTGAAGTTTTAATTAAATCAAGAACATAACAAATTGTGTATTTCGGTGAACAAAATCGAAATGTTTATTAATCTGCATTCATTAATATTTCTAAAACCCAATTTTCGATATCATCAATTAGTTAATTAGCTAACAAAACTCGGAAACACAACAAATACTGCCCACACAATATTTATTTATCAAATATTATGTAATAAATATATTGTATAATGAGCAATACAAATTAAAACACGAAAAGGCCAAAAAAATTGGTTGCAAAATAATTAAGCGAAAGATTCGTAATATTTCAAATAAGTATTCCGAAGTGATGTATTTTAAATTTTGTACCTTTATTGGTTTGTTATTATACTAATTTGTAATTTATTAATTAAATAAAAAATAAAAATCCGGAATATCCCATTCAGGAATAAAATAGGCAACAATCAATATAACACTAATTACTATTAATGGAATGTTTTTTATTATAAATTAGTAACAAGTGTTTAACTTTTATAACAGGTGTTTGTTTGTGACTTGTCTTGTTGGTTTGTCACAGTCTCAACAAAGAACATTAAAATAATTTATTGCCGACTTTTAACCTCTCTTAATTTTAATCCAACTGTTTCAACCACGGATCGTGACTAGTGGTCGTCTATTAATGTAGGTGTGGAAACTAGTTTAGTCAGTTTTCTAAAAATATATTACTTACAAATCAATTATTATTACAAAATTATGGAAAAATTTATATTGATTTATTAATGGTAAACGTATCAAATATTTTTAACACTTAAAGTTGTTAAAAGCACCTATTCAGTAGTCCCACTTTTCAAGTATTACTTATTAAGTATAATAGAGTGAAAGACTTTTATATTAATTTACTAGTTTATGACAATATAGTAGACAATGGAGTCATATTTAATTTGCTTAATTTCTTGAACACCTTTTTGTCTTATTCTTATTTCTCTATTATTTTCAATTTTTCTTACTCGACGATATCTCAACGGATAAAATAGTTTAATAATATTATTAGAAAATTTTAATGTAGTATTTGAAAATGAAAAGAGTAGTTAGAAATAAGTATAGTGAAGCAGAACTTCACCAAAGAACTTGAAACGAAATAACTTATGTTTGTAAATCGAATTTTAATGACAGGTAATTTTGATGGTGCTTCCTAAAATGGTTTTTAAACGGGAAAAGAAAGGATCAAGAAGAAACAGATTGTATTGCAGAAACCCACAAACGCATATACACAACATAATGCTAAACAATCGAATGAGCATGCGCTCAGCATACAATGAATCTTCTTCTAATTCCTACAATAATTACTATAAACTTTACTCTAAGAGCCCTCGCAGACTGCAGACTTTCTATCGGCCGATAATTTTGACGGATAGTTTGCCGATAGTTCAGTTTGAAGGCAATCGTATAGCCAGGGCCGCGCAACCCATATGTGCAAAGTGTGCGGCGCACACAGGCGCCAAGACAATAGGGGCGCCGAATGAAATGCCAGAGCCAATCATTGATATTATTTTTACACTATTTGAATTCACGCAATGTTTACGTTTCGGGTTTTAGTTTACATTAATTACGAGCTCATAGGTTTTGCACACAGGCGCTGCCGGTGGTCGGCGCGGCTATGCGTATAGCCCATCAAACTTTTTTATCGGCCGATATCAAATCGTTATAATTTGCGCACTGGCATATATCTTCATACTGATTAAGAAATCGACCAAACTATCGGCCGATAGAAAGTCTGCAGTCTGCGAGGGCTCTAAGTGTATATAATTATGTATTGTTTTGTAAATTCTTTTGTAAAGTCTCTATCAATTTATTGAATTTTTTTATTTACTAATTCTATTTTCTTTGCTTCCGTTACTATATTTAAATTATCTACAAATTTATTAAGTTGTACGAACTACCGAAAGCACAGTCGACTTCTAAAATTTGCAATATGAATGTTATATTCTATAACCTATAGTATACATAGGCTTTCGAGCTTGTTTAGAAACCTTTTCTGACAAAGTTTCAAGCATTCATTTAATCTGACTTTGAAATTAATCAGGCTAATTATTTTTAAGACTTTTCAAAGGATTGTAAAATATACGTAGAATAAAATATACCAATACAAATAAAAGTAGTAGCATCAGGGGGTTTTTGTTCATTTTGATACATTTTATCAGTGAAAACTAAATTTAAAACGTTCAGTTGTAAGAAAATTTTGTCTTACTGTGGAAAAACAAATTTTTCTTACACCAAAGAAGTCTTGGTAAATTTGGTTTACGAGCCTAAGATGGAATTCACTCACTATTTTCATATTTCACTATGAATTTTCACTATATATAATAATTTTCACTATATATAATAATAATTTTCACTATATATTATTAGTAGCTAGTAAAAAAACGCCCAATACAAATTTGGACGTACAAATGTAATGCTCGAAAACGATTTCTAACATGGCCGTTCGCCGATACAAAAAATCTTGCGGTATTTCGAAATCATCTAGATAATAACCAACTCCGCAATTGAATAAACGATGACTAACACAATTCGGTGATCAACAGCTTATGGTTACTAAATATTGCTCTATTTTTAAAGAAATAAATAAAAAATCGAAATTATCGAAGTCGTCCACCGAGCAATTACCAGAATCGTATTTCTTTAAAGAATTTCAGACGTTGCGTACGTTTATAAAATTAAATGCTGAAGGCAATTACGGAATTCTAGAAGATCACAAAAAGAACATCATATTTAACACATTTATGGTACACAGTTTATCAACGCTAAATTGGTGAATTATTTTTGGATTCATTGCAACTCAATGAATTGCAAATGTGCAATAGATTATAATATAAGCAATAACTGTAAAAGTGATGATATTAATAATTAGGAAACGTACAACTGAAAATATTAATATTTAATATTTTTACAGTTCTATGAATAATGAGACTTAAATGATAAAATGATCACTGTCTCTGTTCGTACAGATAAAATACCACCATATGAAATGCATCGACTGAGTTTAATTCTTAACCTTTTTAGAAACTAATAAAGCGTTTTCTAACTAGTAGTACAGCTATTACGTTTTCCTTTACTACTTTAATTGATTTTTATAATTGGTACAAGTATTTATTCGGAAGAATGAATATTAGATAGATTGCAACTTGGTGTAATCAATATTTGGTCAAATCAAAATCTAAATTATAAAATCGTGGGCGTATGTCAGTTGTTTTAAAATTATGTGAATCGATTTATCCTCAAAATCGTCCTGAAATGCTTTCGGTTTACCTGAAAGGGTGGCTGCATTGGAAAATCAGGTCACCTTAAATGTGCGGTATAGGATATAAATTATACCATTTATATTATTTATGCTTGTTTAAATTTTAAAATAAGTTTGTTTTGAGATCTATAAACAATTGATGCTACTTTGAAATTGTAAATTCATACCTATCTTGAGATCGAAACTAAAAAAGTTAATATTTTGTTTATGTCGTTTAAATAGTGCTTCATTTTTACGATCCACGTCCAGGGTGCTTTTAATCAAATCTCGAAGAAAATTATAAAGTTTTTAATGTCTTAACATAATATAAAATAAAAATATTTACACCAGTTTTGACATTTACGTGTAATTTTGTGTTTTTCATATTCGCCGTTGTGTAATAAAAGTTTATATATCATAAATTTATATGCTTTGCTAATATTTTAACGAATTTATTTTTTACTGCAAAAACTTTACTACGAGTGTAAAGTTGTTACACATTTCTGATTGCTGCATTAATATTATTCAATAATTTGGAGTAGGTAATTATTTTTTTAGTATTACGCCAAGTATTAGTTCAGGTTGTACATAAATCTTTGTATTGTAAAAGTTGAGCGAAGTAAAAATCTTTTTAGTATTTAATTTTCGAGTCACGTTTTTCGTCACTTTACATTATTATACAGGAATTAAGTTTAATTTTATTTTCCAAGTATCATTTAAGAGGGGATATATTCGCGAGGGAGTTTACTGGGTTATTTGAATAAACGTTTTGCAAATTTGGCGGATTTTCGAGAGCCCGGTGTGTTATTATGCAAAGTAGTCCGGCTGCGTGTCCCTACCTTGCGTGATACACATACAAAAGATTTTAAAAAATTATGTAAAGACGAATGCAATATCTCTTTTTATTGTCATCTAAAAAATAGAGTCTGAAATTAATGGAAACTGCAGAAAATTTTATTATACTTATTTCATTTATTCATTCAACCATTCTTTTTATACGTCTAAGATAATTTGTTTCTGAATTTTGAATAATGTGAATTTTAAGCAGTGATAAATCTCTAACAGCTAAGTTTTAAAAATTAATTTTGTTATTATTGTAAAGAAGACGCGTTAACATTTTATAGGTAGGCACACATAATTTATTTTATAGTTTGTTAAACAGGCTATTACTATATCTAAGAAAATAATATGTAAACATCTAAACCTGTATTTGCTTCTGCCATAATTGGAGTTTGAGTACACAGATTAGTTTAGGATAGTATAAAATGAGTCCCACATATTATATTTTAAGATCGGATTATTGTAAGTTGATATAAATAGATTTTGTGGTTTACTTTTCATTAAAACTTTTAGTGTTAGTATTCTATACCCAAAATGTGACCAACTTTTATTATGTCATTACCGTGTAGCTTTAACAACTTATTTCGTTTGAGCATATAGACCTGGACATTAATTTTCTAAAACAGTATACACAAAAGCAACTTTCCTATTAAATATTTCATTAGCCAACTAATTAAATAATTTTAAATAATAAGCATTAGGCTTTACAACATAAAGAGAAAATGCACCTGTTTGTTTGTTTTCTAAGTAGATATATACATATGGTATATATGTATGTTCACTAATTACAACCCCTAATAACTAGATTATCATCAAAATATCTGAATAATCCATGCACATAGAGACTAAAACATGGTATATATAATATTAAATTATACTTTGTAATCTTTACTTCTAAACTAATTAAATCAACCAGGAACTAAATTTGGAGAACCATTGTTAGAAATCTAAAATGCGGTATTAAAAATTTTGAATTCATTGTTGTAGAGCATAATTTATTATTTTCGATAAAATATCATTTAATTACCTTTATAAAAATGGTTAATGGGCATTTCTACTATATTTTTAAATTAACATTCAAAATGTAATACAGTGACTACACCGATCGATGATAATTACTTTGTAAGTATTTTCAAAAGATCAATTTTAATAAAGCATTTGAAAAATTGAACATAACATATCAACTTATCGTATACACATATCCATCAATTAGGAGCACTTTGTGAATAAATATTTAATGCAGTCTATTATTTTAATGAAATCGAAAATGTTGCAATATTTAAAAGTTATTAAGTACCTACCTAATTTAATATTTTAATATAAATGGTTATTATTGGTTTCCAAATTTCTGAAATGTTATAAAACTAGTATTTCAACATATATTTGAAATTAATGATATTATTTTGTAGTAGGTAATATTTTTGAACTTCAACGTCGATGCAATTTGAAAATTTATTTTTGATTTTAATTAAAAATTTTAAAATTATTCCATTAATAAAATTTCGTCATTGTTTCGAGCCTAATGAATTGAATCTTACTACTCAAAATGCAACTTCCAATAATCCAACAAATTGTAGACTGAAATTGCTTTTATTATAAAGTTAAATTATTAATTTGTACCTAAATTAAATTATAAGTTTCCTTTAATGTAAAATATTAACTTTTCGTATTTAGTTTAATCCTGAAAGTAAAATTGAGCGGTAACTAACTTGCATAATTGGTCTAAATTTATATAGTGTAAATGATTTAATAGGTCTCCTTAAAAAGCTTTATTCAGTCTGGTCTCATATCATTGGAAATTACAATTTCATATAACTTATCGCTTTTATGGGATTAAACAAGTTAATGCTCTTCTTATAGTAACCACTCACTAAAACAGTAAATAATTTATTCATTATAATGTTGGTATACGTATAGGAATGTCCAGTATTAGGTACAATCTAATAGAATTCGCTCATTAATAAAATTCTTTTACATGCTACCATCCTTGCACATCAGCATAGAATTTAAATTAATATTTATTTCTTTAAACTCGATGAATTTAAACTAAATGAATTTAGGAAGTAATCTATTTTATTTAATTAATTAAATGTGTTTTAAGATATTATATATTATTTTTGAATAATAATATATCAAATTTTAGATCAGGATAAAATTAGTTTCACAATGAACAAATCATTTGTTTTTGTTTCAATAATGTTTGTTTGTAATAGAAATTTGTAACATTTTGACAATTCATAATTTGATCATGTAATAAGTTGGTTCTTCAATTTGAATTACCGCCTTTTCAAATCAAAGTTACAAACCAAACCAAAGCTGTGATCGTCAAACAAACCTCGCACGATGTAATGCCTCTCGTAGTAACACTTACAAGTCTTTTTAAATCTGCGGATGGCTCTTTGAATGCTAACGTCGTTACCTCGTTTACTAACCTCAAACTTAAACTTATCTGTCCAGTGGCGTAACCACTATTAGGACATCTGAAGGAATAATTAGTACACACAAATTAAATAAAACACAGGATTCGGTTTAACGATGAATATATGTATATTTAACCGAAAAGAAAAAAGGTAGTCCAACAACCACTTTACCAGCAAAGTTAATCTCCTTGATATCATTTAATTCAGAATACTTTAGTTTGAAATTTGATTTAATAACTGTTCGATAGTTAATCCCTCTGATCGTAATGTTTTCTAATTGATTATTCATATTTAATGACCAACCACAATCTTTATAGTACTTTGTAAAGAAGCGCATATATGTGTTTCGATGTTCAACTCAATTGTTTTTATTTTATGTAAGATCTTTAAATAATAAACCCATATATTATGCTAAATTATCCGCTCTTATATAACTATTACCTCGTCAACTTAAAACTAAGATTATCACCTTATTAATATGTCGTCACCTTAATTAATATGTCGTCACTTAAATTTCTAATTGGTCATTTCCTTAAATCTAAATAAATCGTCCCCATACTTAAACTAGCAAATAATCATAGCCGCAAATAATCATGAAGAACAGTTAAAAAAGTTAAAACAGTTCTTTAATATCGTAATTCAATTGGTATTATCTTATATATATATAGCATTAGATAACTTAATTTAGATGAATTGCGCAGCAAAGAGAGGTGGACGCTTAAAATCATAAGATGCCGTGGCAATATATCGCAGTAATGGCTTATCATTGAAAAGGATAATCTAAATATAGAACCGGAAATGACAGCAAATTCTGTGAACATGTTTCTCATTTTTCTTTTTTCAAATATCTCTCGATGAGATAATACAAATTCTGATATTTCAGGACAGTTATTAATAAATATTAACAAAGTTTCTTATGATTATTTGCGACCACGTTATATATATATTTCCCACTTCAAACAACCGCCTTCAGTTTAAATTATCTTAAACAACTATTCTTACTTCTTATTTAGAACTAATCACCGCTCGTTTGTACTATAAAGATATTCCATAGGTCACATATATCAATAATCAATTTCTTTTCATTACATTATCCCACTCCCGTTTTAAATGTAATAAGGTAAAAAAATCATAATCTCAAACCGTAATTAAATCTTATAACTGAAGATGGAGTAATAAAAAATTAGATTCAAACTCGTCTTTAAAATTATCCAACCACGTGGATGAGGAATTATTATTACATAACTTTCTAATGTAATCCTGTATTAAATTCTTTTAGAAAAATAAATCAAATATTTAAACTTACGTATTCTAATTTTGTTGATAACTAAAATATATTTTAAATTCAATTATTTAATAACCTTTTCTTAAAACCTCCGACGCACAAAACTACAACCTTTTCGTTCGACGTTCAAAAATGTAAGGGCCTTTTGTTCGATCTCTAACGGTAAAATTCTAACGGAAACCCGACTTCCTATGTTTCTTTAAACACTCCTGTTGCCAAATCGTTGTATTTTAAAGTAACCAGAAATGAACTAAATTTAAAATTTTTGCGCCTATTATATTCAAATTGAAATTTACAATTTACAATCATAAAGTTTGTTCGATCAGAACTATATAGCAATTTCAAATCTACTTATTTTAACTATGAAAAACTTTTTGTCAAATGGACATCATTCTCAAGTAATTATTTTCTGTTGAATACGTGGTTTTGTTTCAAAGTAAACACTTAATAATATTATTTTTAAACGTTTTACTGTATGAATCATTGACGATATAAAATTTTTAATTTGCTTTTCTCCGATTTTATAGAATGTGGAAGTCAAAATGTGTAGTTAGTTATTTTATTTATGTTATATATTTGTAAGTTTTCTCGAAATATAGTATTTTCCGGTATTTCATCTTTTAAAATTAATTAATATCTTACTAATAAGTGTACAGCTTTTTTAGAGACAATATCTCTTTCATTGTCTTGTTTTCTTCTACTTAAATTGAAATGAAGACTAACTACTACCTACCGTGCTCATATTATTCATTATTATTTAACTCGTAAAGTCGGCTCTTGCTTTGAATGTGATCCATTAAATAATGAAATCCTTTTAATTTCCGGTTCGGATAATTTTTTTCGATATGAGAATTGAAACTGTTTATAATTGAAGCAACTTTGTATCACATTGGTTTTATTCTTTTACCTGAAAATATTAAAAAAATTTTCTCATTTGAATTATTGAAAAACCGATGTTAATATGTTGAAAAATACGAAAAAAGAACTTAAATAATTTGTGTTTTAATTAAGAAGAAGTTAACTTTGAATGCAGATCTGCTAGACATTAAACTTAATGGTTCTTAGATGTATAAAGTGATGTCGACGATCGGTAATAAAAAACCAAAAGCATAAAATCCAAAGAGCTAATTTGAAGGTATCTAGAACTCAGATTCGCGAAGAGGTTCAATTAAGCCGAGAAGAAAAAACTTAAAGATATAAAACAGTAATAAACCAGTATTTTTTATATTTATATAAAAAAAAATTACATTAATTTGTGTCAATAAACTACATCAAGCTATTTTTCGAGAAACTCTTCTAATATAAAAAATAACCCATCTCTTTTCCAATCTTCAAGCTACTACTGTATCAAATATTTTAGTAGAGTGGAATTATTTATACTTACATAATTTTTCTTAAAGGTTGATTATAACTGTGATAGTGTTTTTTTTATAATTTAAGCTAAAAATTACACTAATCAATTTATTTTTATATAGAAGCCAGTAAATTTGAATTTTTAATAAATAAATTAATACGGAAAAAATATGGAAATAAAGGTCCGTGAATTATAGAAATGTGAATGCAAATTTACACAAAAATTTGATTAAAGTTCCTAGTATGAAAAACTGTTTTTTAAATAATTTAACTTGCGGTTATGCAGCATGTAGTTTTTTTATCGTAAATTTTGTTTATTGATTTTAAACGTTTGATGGACTTAATAACTTTTATATAAATATTAATTTTATATTTTATTTATTATTATGCAATTTATTCGTTGATTTACACTTCTGAAGGGCTTAATGGCTTTTAAACAAATATTAATTTTAAATTGTTTATAAAATATTTGAACTATAGCTTGATTTACATACTATAAATGATAAAATCAATTTAATAAAAATAACAGCGTCTATGCGCAGTACCACGATATGAAAATATTGATATGATATCTTACTAAATTAAAACAAATATAATTTGAAAACAGCAGAGTACTTTACATTAATGTAGATATATAAATATTATCATTCTATTCAATTTTGTGTAGTTTATTTTAGATATAAAAATGTAAGTCTGAGGTAGGTATGTCGTTATCATTTATAAAAACTTTCTAACTTGGTTCAGTTTACCATCATATACGAACCCATTAGTTTGCCAAGAAGTTGAAGATAGCATACTAAATATAATTAAAAGACTGAAAGTTACAGTAAACCATATCATACGTGTAAGTTTGTAATCATTTAGGGAAAATTATACGTTTTAAATGTCTCTGTTAATGTATTTTACTGCCGCTTTAATGATTCCTTGCTACAAAATTTATTAAAAGCGACAAGTTCCTTGGTAGAAACTTTTTGGTTTTACCGCAACTGTATTATTAAATAAGGTAGGTAGTCAAAGTATTACTCTTATCTTTAAGTTCCGTGCACAATTTAATATTAATGATTAAATTTTACACATAGCAAACAATTTATCTGGATATTTGCTAATAAATTATCAAGTAAAGCGTAGCTAAATCTTTGTAACAATCAAATTGAAATTATAACCGAACGATATTTAATTTTATTACGTACAAATTTATATTACTTGATATAAAATGATTACTCTGCAAAAGTTGACGACAAACTCGGTTAGCTCGGTTATTTCGGCAATGGGCACCGTGAGCCATACATATTAATGTAAGCAGAGTGCTACAATTTAACGAGTTAAGAGTTTAAAATATAGAATAGTTATAAAAAGTGGCACTTTGCGTGTATACCGTCTCTTAGGAACGCTAACTCATCTGCAGACTAATCCGGGAACATTAATATTCATGCGCGTGGATGGAGTCTTCTAAACAAGTCTGTTACTGGAGATGTTTACTTCGGGCCACTAAATAACACCCTCGATCTACTTCAAGCTCATTTCTTCCGGAAAACTGCAGAATAGCTTGTAAAGCCGATAAAACTTTTATTCTTAGTTTTGCAAACACCCATACTAATTTAATTATTTTTCTACTTTCAACGCCACTACCGTTTTATCTACCACAAAAAAATTTAATCAATACAGAAAAATGTAAACTGGGCACAGGCATTTAAATTATATGAAAGAGATAATAGCAATTTAAGCAAAATTAAATTTTCTTTTATTACAAAAATATCAAATCTAGAATGTGTGGGGTGGAATGAAGAATAATACTGACTTTCTGAGCTGTTATAAGCATCAAGAAGAATTAAATCAGTTAAAAAGTAATATCATCACAAAATTGGATTTAGATTAAGCTGTTGAATTTTTTTATTATTAAGGTAAGGAGAAATATTTAAAGGGATATTTTGTATTTCATAAACTTTAAGTAACACTTGAAATTTCGTTATAATAATATTATAATCAATATTATTCAGCAATTTATTTTGTAAATTGCACTGAAAGACATTTCATAATTAAAATTTTGCTACTCTAAGATTTCTGTACCGGCATATGTAATTAATTAACTCCGGTTAAATGTTATGCTTTTGAATACAAAGAAAACCGCGTAGAACTTATTTAACACTTTAATTTGACTAGACACCGAAAATTTTTAACGACTCATATTTGTTTTCCAAACTTAATCATAAAATGTTATAAAATTCTTAGATGATCTATGATCCCGGTTTTTCAACTGCCAATTCCCGTTAGTAAATCTATTTTGTTATAAAATGCATTTTTTGCCCGGGTAACATATTTTATGTATAAGTTTAGCTCTTCGAACAAATATTTAATCATTTCTAGCCACCGTTTATTTTAAAATTGTTACCAGTAGTAACTTTACACAAAGGTTACCTACCACTTAGGTACTCACTAAAAGCATTAATTTTGCGCATTTTTCAACAGCTCATGTGTGATTGATGATGCTTTTTTGCACAATTCCATAGTAGTAATAATTATTATAATTTGTCTTTAATTAATGGAATTCGTTCTTTCATTTTGCATTTCCTGGCATTAATTGATTGCACACGTATTCTTATATAGTAGATGAGAAATGGATCGGAAATTATTTGAATCGTGGTTAGGATTCCACGTTAAACTATCCAATTAAAGCATTAAGTCAGAGAAGCTGACGATTCGATCTTGCAGCTTTATCCTGCATTGTGTCTTGATAATGTAATCATGCTAAATACGTCGTTAGGGACGTTTGTGAAGGCATGTGAATTACGTCACATATGAGTAAGGTTGTACAGATTACATCACGAATAGAAGCAATGCTATACAATAAACATTGTAAATTTATTTCTAATTAAATTTTATCAAAGGTTTATTTGTTAATAAATAAAATAAAATGAATAAGCTGTTGATTTATTAATTTAGTTTATTAATCACAAAAAAATTGGAAGGGATTTATTTTAAATTAAATAAAAACAACACACAAACACAAATCATTCAAAGTATAGCCAAATAAAATTAGGTAAAAGCTACTTTGAAGATATACTTAAATGAATAACAAAATTGATATATTATAATAACAATTAGATTACTCTGCGGAAGTACACTCACTTAAAAGAAATGTAAGGAAATGAACAACAAAAGTAATCGCAGAATTCCTTTCAAATGTTAATATTTTTATTAAAAAGTAATAAATAATTTTTTACGAATGTAAAAAATAGACAATCTCAACTCTTGACAACTGCAGCTATAGAGGTCCCGTCATATTGCTTAACATTCTTCGATTTTCTGGCCAAACTGGGAGTAGTAAAATAATGCTACAACTTGAAACAATTATTAGATTAAATATGGAATAAAAATGTTAACGTTTTTAGAACTATTCAAAATATCATTTAAATTATTACAGAACAGGGAATAGTATTTTCAAAATTATAAATATTAGAAAGCTTAATGTGAGCCATAAGGACGTACTACATGCGATAGATTAAAATTAATTTTGTGTAATCTACAGCGAAAAATTTTTATTGTTTTGTTAAAAAAATTTTTGATTTTAACTTTTTAGATGTTATTTTTAATTTTTAAACGACGCTTTTTACAGATTTTATTTATTTGTTAAAAAATATTCATTACTTTTTAAAATAAATTGGTAGTTTACGATATTCATGTTCAGGGAAACAGCCGAATTATTGTGCAATCATGTCGTTCGATAATCATGAAAATGTCGACAATATTTTTCAAAATCAAAATTTTTTATTTGAATGAATTTTGTTTGAATTAAAGAGTAACCGAAAGTTTGTTTTATTATCAATTCATTTTTAATGAATATTAATTTTTAATCGATAATGCGACAATAAATCGATATTATTGGTTAAATAGTAAACGAGGGAAGATTGTTAACTCCATTTTATCTAAAACTATTTCTTCTTTATTGTTGGTACGAAAAGTCCAGATCACGATTTATATAGTATTTAAAATATATTATCATATTATCATAAGTATAATATTATCTAATATTATATACTTTTTTAAATCAGGTTATTCACAAATTTTTGATTTGTTATTGTGAAAATGCTCGTATTGTAAAATTTTACTGTTATAATCTTAGTAATGTCGATAATTTAGCATAGTAAACTGTTAAATGCACTATTGAATATCAATATCTGCATCAGCATCATTTCATTAAAAAATCAAACAAATTGAGTGTGAATTTTGATGACAAATTTTTCCTTATTTATTATAATTTCATTAGTCTTCCATTTTATTCTTGTAATAAGTTTTTAATTTTTTATTTTATCTCCCTCTCGTCATAATTTAATATTTTATATGCTGCTGTAAAATCTGCAGCACTATTTATTATAAATTAACTTATTTAAAGTTTTTTCTAAATTCCATTTGGCAGATTAACTTATTATCACCGTTTGTGTATTTTTAACATTTTCTACTAATTGTACGTGAACTTTCTTTTAATTTAAGGTTGCCTAATTTATTTCTGTTTATAAATTTGATTTTTTCTAAGCGTTTTGAACCTAGTTCCGTATTTTATCGTTTGTTAGAAATACAACCACCATTATAATTATCTTAATTAAATTGAAATTTAAACAAAAAGGTATCGCTTTTCAAGTTGTCATATCAGTTTAAACATCAACAATTCCGCCGATTTTTACTTCTAGAAAGTATTTGTATTAATACAAATTAAGTGACAAAAAACATACTAACCTCGCATCATTTGATATTTTGAGCCATCCTTGTAAAGCGTCAAGTTTTTTCTTAGTACAGTACTACTAATGTATGATTTGTTGGTACAATTTGGATTATAATAATATTATACTTCTATTATACTGCTAACGAGAACATTTTTGCATTTGAAAATTAACCTCTAGTGATTACCAAATTTTTACAGCAATGAAGCAATTTAAATGATTTCCTTGCATTTTAATCACAGTTCAAAATAATTAAGACGTATTTATTGCAATTTGTCAACTAGTGCAGTTGTTCACGCCTCCAAGGTTGATTACTCAATACTATAGGATAATAAATTATTGCTCAATACCATGATTAATGACCATCATTACTTTACAAAAACGCATGTGTAATAAACCATATTAGGTACTCACTAATAGCAGAAAATAATAATTCATTCAAAATATAAAATATAGCACATAAAGTACACTAAAAGTATTCGTTAGTTGTTAATTGTATGTAAAGTAGAATAAAGTAAAAAATAAAATAATTTAAAACACTTTTACATCTTCACGATATTGTGTAAACAAAAATTATTAAAAATGTTCTTTTGGGGGAGAATTCAAATATTAGAGCTTTGGTGTTTTCAACAAATACAAGGAAGTAATTCTAGGCAATAAAGATCCCACAAAACAAATTTAAAATAATGGGGGGACAAAAATGAAGATTGAGTAAATCTCTCGCTCTAAGAAATTTAGAACGAAATTTATGGTAGTCTATTTTTTTAGTTCCTAGAATGATATTAGGGTGAATAGAAAATTTAGAAAATCTCAGAACAAAAGCTAGAAAATTGATAATATTATAAACAGAATCTTGATTATTATTCTTAAATGTTAAAGGTGAAACCTGTTACAATAAATTGTTATTGATCGATTAATTTTTTGCGTTTTGATTATTTTTTTGATAATTATTAATTTTGGTATTTTTGCAGTTTCAATTGATTAATGAATTTTGAAAAAAGAACTAGAGAGAAAACATATTTTACGATTAATCACAATTCTCTGGTTAAATTTTAAACAGCGAACCATATACAAGTAAGCTAATTTGGTAGCAAAAAAGGGGACTTTTCAATAAAGTGATAAACCATTTAGAATTCGACCACGAACGGATATTGAATATCCGGCTTCGACCGAATGTAATATTGAAGAGAACGATAAAAAGTGTGAACAGTTCAAGTATAAAAATTTCTTTAACTGCATATGTTGTTTGATTTCAATTTGATAAAATGGTTTTACAGTCATTGATTGCATTAGACCTCAGCTTTTCGGCGAAAGCTTATATCATTTTATTATTTTGAATTGAACCATGGGAATCTGAATTAAATTTAAAACTTATGTATTTGATAGAATTATTGTGCATTTATCTAGGAACGCTTTTAACTTTATTATACGGTAAGAATTTGAATTACAAACTTTGTACTTGATGGTGAGGTTGAGTTTGTGTGTGCAGTGTTCAGTGGTGCGTACTCTCGTATACGACTGACTTGTTTGCACGTAATTATGGTAACACATTCAGCCGAACTTCATTAAGTCTGGGGACGTGAGGGAAGAGAGTTTAATTACACTGCAATTTACAAGTCCACATTTTCGATTTGTTATTATAAAATTACTATTGGAACGTGTTCAATAATGGTACGGAATGTGTAATGGTCTTTGATTGAATTTTGAATTACTTCGAAAAACATTCGTGCTAACCTTTTTTTATAATAAATCAACTGTTATTACAGATATTTATAGTTTCTAATAGTCTTCTGCATGCATTGATCAATAAATTACATGCTAATATTATGTTTCAGTAAACAACTTTTATTGTATAAATTTTATAGGTGTAATTGCTGTATCGTTGCTGAAAACTGCTTTTATTTATTCTTGGAGAATTTAACCAACGGTGAAAAATTTATTCGTACTTTCCACAGAACTGTTCCCAAAATGTAAAACTTAGTACCTCACTCAACCCTACTGCGACAACTTCTTCATCCCTTTTAAACTCTCGAGAGCTACTTTCTTAATGTATAAGTAAATAAGCCTTCTAGTGACAATTTTCAATTTAAGTTTTAAAATAGGGGTAATTATTTTATTTAATACATCCTATATAAGCAACTGCGGACGTTACGACATGAAAACCCTATAAAAACATAATTAAATTTTGCATTATATTATTTAATATCAATATATTCCGTTCCATTAACAAATAATAATAATACTTACAGCAAACTCGTAAAGTTCGGAACTAATTCAATAAAAAATTCTAGAAAGGTATTTTGAGAAAACTCTCGAACACATCATTAAATTTTCACTTTTTTCCGCCATTAACATATTTTTATTATATTTCGTTTTAGACTTTTGACGTCATTGATAATATTGTTTTAAATGGCAACCTTTAGTTTTCTTGACGCTTAAATATGTAATTTTCGATGCCGCACAGTTCAAAAACAAAATACGATAAAAAATTGTCAATGGCAGCAAAAAGTGACGTCTAAAAATAAGGTATTGATGTGTCCCTCAATTTTCTAAGAAAATTTCTTTAAAAAATTTTATCGAATTTGTTCCAAACTTTACGAGCTTACTGTATGAAAACGATGTAACACGAAAGTTCAGTTTGGAAAACAATGAAACTCGTTTGCAAAATTGGATCTGACACGAAAGTCTACCTACTTAAACAAATTTGTTGGCACGTGCTCATGGAAACGTGAAATTTAATAATTATGTTTTTGTTTGTCTGTAATTATTTAGAAAACAAAATCTAACAACTAAACATAATAAGTACAAGACGAATTGTCATTATTTTCAAGTTGCTTTAACAATAGGTTCCAATTTTCCGACTGTTTATATTAATACCGTTTATTTTATAAACGATCTTTTGTATTAAGCACACAATAAGGAATCCATAGGTAGACAAGTAGTATGCAAATGAGTTTAATATAAATTGAGATTAGAGAACATTACATACAAAAACCACGTATTTCTCTACAAGAAATTTACTTGCTTTTCTCCTAGATTGGCATTAATGTAAGGAATTTGCTTTAGCTGGCTATAACGTTGTGTATATGTGTGTATGTAATATATTCACTTTAGGGGAGATTGAAAGTTGAAAATCTAATTAATTTTGAAATGTAATTACCCTTATAGAAAGTCAAACTAGTTTACTCCCACCAAATGTTTTATAATTTTATGTAATTATTAACCAAAAACATTATTTTTAATTCTCATAAAAGAAAATAATATACTGGGTGGTATTAACCAAACACACACATGTAAAATGCATAGCACCGAAAACTGGCTGACAATTCTTCCCAATAATCAAGAGTTTTGCGTTCAAATGGTATAAATAAGCATGAGAGAATAATCACAGAACACTAAGGTCGTTAGCTATAATGACAAACCCTATTGTAACTGAATAGTGATGATTTAGCTAGATGATTTTTTATACTTCTTGTTTCATTATTTCTTATAAAATATGATCGTAAACTTATAATTTATATAATTTAAAACATTAATAAACTTTTTCTAAGTTTTTTTACATTTTCTAACATTACATTGAGCTTTAAAGGTGATTCTTTTCAGGCAATGTTTACACATTAAATTTATAGCTTGATTTGGTAATATTTTATTGTTTTTCGGTATCCACTACGTGCATGACCTGCTTACTATTTTCATGATTATAATTCTACACTTACAAAACGTTAAATATTATTAGATTTATTTATATTTGTCACGTTATTGATAACTTAAACAAAATTTACATAAATTATGTTACTTACTTGAATATTACTCACTTATTAAGAAAAGAAAGCAAGTCCTCGATAAAATTTCTAGAAAAAACTAAATTATAATTATACACGTACGTACGTGGGTTTGCGTAGTAATCAAAAATAAACTCGATTCTTTTCTCGGCTAATTACGGCTTGAGCAATATCACAAAATATAATCAAATTTTATAAGAAAACATTAAATTCATTTAAAAGTTAGTTTTATCATGAACTACTCACTTAGTCATTGGGAACAACTGTGGGCTAGAACATGGCAATAAGTGCTCACGAAGTGAATTTTTGGATTTAAGTAGAACAATGATTGGGTAATCAAATAAAAGATATTTTGCATATCTCATTCTGTGAGTTCCTAAAAATGAATGTTATGACCAAAATTTTTATTGGTGTTAATATAATATCTGCAAATAAGCAAAATACAAAATAATGACCTAGGAAACACACAGCTAAATAATCTAAGAAAATGGCCCGCACAATTTTTTTGGTATGAAGCTAATTTTGCAATATAATATCTACAATACATATAAAAATATACTAAATAAATATTGCAAAATTAGTGATTACAGAAATATCTAGTTTTTTCAATCTTATACGCACTTTTACCATAGTCGCAAGCGGGGTATCTATGCAAACTTATTTTTATTTGATTGCACTTTTCTTTTCTTATTTAAATCAAAAAATTTACTTGAGACAGGGGAAGAAATGAATATAGCAAATTTATTAAACAAACTCTATTTGGCTTAGTTTTTGAAAAAAAGATTTTGTTTAATCTATCAAATTTTGGTAGATTAATTTAGGTAATCCCAGAATAGACCAAATTTAATCATTCTTACCACATATATTTTATACCAAAGTGATACATGCGTCACGGATTTATGATTCAATACCGTTATACGCGGGGGTATACGTAATACAATAATCAGCGCGTCGTATATTATTATTAAACAGGGTAGGAACATATTATGTACGCCGGTATTGAATCATAAATCCGTGAAGTATTAATTTATTTGGTTTGTACTATCTACCTTAATATATTATATGGTTGATGATGATAAATGATATCTATGAAAAATATCATACGTCAGCTAAAATATTAATGTGATTGTCATATTTTATATATTTTAAAAGTGGTATTCGATGGACTACTCAAACAACCAAAACAATTTTTCAAATTATTTTAGGCGTGAACTCAAATTTGAAATGATGCAATTTTTGTATGTATAGTAACAATACAACTTTGTTATTATAAAATTCTAATAATTGCAAAATGCCTATTTCTATTACAATTCAATGTTTTCTAATAAAAACAAAATTTGTTTAAAATATTCACTTAAATATTTGTACCAGAAGCTCAATGTTTTTTCAGAAAAATTTCATTTGTTAAAAATATTCATTTGAATAAATACATACCTTCCAGGAGAATATTGTAACTATTCAATTTAATTTTTTTAGTTTGATTTGAAATAACCAACATATTCATTTTTGTTAGTTTAGCTTTGCCAAAAGACTCATGAATTGAATAATGACAAAATATATATTGAGTGAAAATATAATTATAAAAAACGAATATAATAAAATTTATTAGTTCTTGTAACGAAAATTAATTTAAGATACAGATTCGATATAGTATTATCGTAACAAACAGGTATTGTACGTATTATCATACAATTAAAAATAAAAATACTGAAAACGTATACGCCTGTAAATATTTAAATAATTATGTATTGATTAAGCATTACCAGATAGAACAACTCAGAATATAGAATGCAAAATCAATTTATCAATCAATTAATAATAGTTTTACAGTATTCATTCACCTTCATGTGAAGTACCAGAAAAATACTAAGACTGCATCGAAGCAACTCATAAAATTACACAATTCTGTAAGATTCCAAAGTAATTTACTACGTACGGTCTTGTAACTCAAGTCAAAACGACGCAAATCGCAAATGTATTAAAAAAAGATATTTTTTTATAAAATATTATTAATTTCATAGTTAAAATTTAACATATTTTCAATAATATGTATGAAAATGCAATTTTGCTTTTCTTTTTTTCAAGTTACCCCAACAATTTCTTTCAGAAAGTTCTAGTTCCAGTCAGCAGTCAGCAGTCGAAGAGAACGAACGTGTTTGAGGTTATGTCTCATATTTCGTAAGTAATCAAATTTATATATATAAACATGGCAAATTGCTTGACTTTGGTCGAAAGCGATCGTATTAAACTCACAAATGAACTAAAAAAACTGAAAAAGGACGAACTAATAGAAGTAATCGTGACGGGTAAGTTACCTACACATTTGAATGACATTAAATTCGACGAGGTAAACTTCACAATCAACGTAAATGATGAAAAAAATGACAATTTCAAGTTCATGGACATGTCCAGAGATCTGATAACTAGTCTGAAACAGCAAATTTGTACACTAAAAGAATCTATCGATGATAAAAATACGATCATTGAACTTCTAAGACCGAAAATTACAGTACCGAAACAACACGTGGTAGGAACAAATATTCGCAAAGGTGTAGCGCAAGCCTTACAATCAAATGAACTAATCAACACATCAAGTAGTTTAAATGATTTTACCAACATTAGGATTAAAACCACAAAACCGATTTTAAATACCGAAGTACATCAGTTATCAACTGCGCCAAAGGAAGGTAATATTTTAAATATTAACTTAAATAATGGCAGTGATCTTAACGATCTTAACGATGAAGAGAAAACCTTTACCGAGGTGATCAACAAAAAGAAAAAGAAAAAGAAAAGTAGTCAACCAAGGGCAAGTATAAATAACGTTTCAAATAATTTCAAAACCTCAAATGTGGATAGTAGATTTAGGAAAACGGTTTTAGGCTCGTCAGAAGGTACCTCGGAATTCCAAGGAATCACAAAAAAATGCTGGTTCTACGTTAGTCGTGTTGCTTCTAGTGTATCGGAAGAAACTATTATATCGCACATGAAGTCAAAACATCCGTCACACAACTTCTCATGTTCTCAGCTAAGTTCATATGACAACAGTGCCTCTTTTAAAATTGGGCCGACTTTACATTACATGACTCGTTAATTGCCTCTGAATTTTGGCCCAGAGGCGTGAAGGTTCGACGTTTTGATTTTTTTCGAGGCCCAAAAAAAGTTGGCCTACAACCTACTCAATGAGTCAAAAGTTTTGTGAACACAACATATAAAAATAACAACTCAAATCAAAGTATAAATTATATAAGAAAAACAAAAAACGTGGAATGGAATATACTACATCAAAATATATGCTCTATTGGAAATAAGGTGGGAGAAATCGAGGTTTTCCTGAAATGTAAAAATACCCCAAAATATAATGTACTGTGTTTCACCGAACACTTTTTAATCAACGATGAAGCTTCTTTATTAAGAATTGAAGAATACAATGTTGCTTCCCATTTCTCACGAAAGACAAGGAAACATGGCGGTGCTATAATCTTATGCAAAAACAATATCGCATATAAGAGACTTGAAAATTTAATGGCGTTCTCGCACGAAATGCATCTTGAAATAGCTGCAATTGAAGTGGTGGATATTAAAATGATTGTGGTGACTATTTACAGACCACCAGCAGGTGACTTTAATTTATTTTTGAATTATTTTAGTAAACTGCTCGATGCTCTGGCTGTAAAACAAAAGTACACCACTATAATTGGTGACTTTAACATCCATTTCGATCAAGAGTGCACTCAAAGAAATGAATTTTTGGATATCTCGAGATCCTATGGTTTTACCCAGGAAGTTCAAAACAGTACTAGGGAAAATTCATGCCTAGATAATATTTTTGTGAATTTTAATGGCCAAATGAGTTTTTCCACAAACGTACGAGACCTAAAACTGAGTGATCACAGTGCCGTCGAATTAAACTTTAAAGTCAACAAGAAAAATTATACAAAGAAGGAAACAATGCAGCGACCTATAACACAAAAAGGTCTAAATACTATGTACAACTTACTAGACGAACAAGATTGGAGCTTTATTAACCCAACATCAAACGCAGAAAATAACTTTAAACAATTTCATGACATATTAGTGCACACATTTGAATCAGCATTCCCGTTGGTAATAATGAAAAGAAACAAACAAAAAAATATCCCCTGGTTCACAGAAGACTTGCAGAAAATGCGGAAGGAATACATGCATTTGTCAAACAAAAAAGGTGTGGATAGATCGCCAAATCAAGAAGAAAATCTAAAACGATACAGACAAAAATTTAGGTTTGAAATCAAAAATGCAAAAATGAAGGCAAACACGAAACATATAATGAAGGCTGATAACAAAATCAAAGCATCTTGGGAAATCATAAACGACTACAGAAAAAAGAAAACGGAGCCTGGTGAAAAAACTACCATGAAAACTGATGATCTCAATAACCATTTTGTAAATATAGCAAATGATATTATCGCATCTATGGACAAGCCCTGCATAGTGAGCGCAAATATTAATAGCACAAAAACATCGTTCAATTTTAAAGAAGTATCACAAAACGAAGTAAGGGATGCAGTAAATAAACTAAAAAGCAAAAACAGTAAAGACATATTATACGGTATAAACGGTACTCATAAAAAACTTTGTGAACCAATTAGTAAATCCGCTTACAAAACTGTATAATGCCTGTATTAGAGAACAGATCTATCCTACATGTTTAAAAATAACAAAGGTAATACCACTTTTTAAAAAAGGTGATAGGTCAGATCCAAACAACTACAGACCGATCTCGCTGATTCCGATAATATCGAAGATTTTCGAATATCTTCTTGAGAATCAATTAAGGAAATATTTAGAAAACAATAATATACTAAACGAGTGCCAGTTTGGGTTCAGAAAAAATAAATCCACGACCGATGCGATAAATGCTCTAATGGAATACGTGATCAGAGGATTTGAAGACGGAGAATATGTTGGAGCCACTTTTTGTGACCTTTCAAAAGCTTTTGATTGTATACTACATGAACTGCTATATCACAAATTAGGACGTTGTGGTCTAAATGAAGAAACGACAAACCTACTAAGAAGTTACCTAACGGATAGATTTCAAAGAACCTCATACGAAGGTAAACTCTCCGAGCAAAAACCAATAACAAACGGAGTACCGCAAGGTTCTATATTAGGTCCTTTGCTATTTTTAATATATATAAATGACATAAACAAAGATGTTACCCTGGATATAAATGACGACAAAATAATTTTATTTGCTGACGATACAACCAAACTGACCAAGGATAAAATTTTCCATACATTAATAGAAAAAACAGAAATAAACATAAATACTCTTAGTAAGTGGTTCGAATCAAATCAACTATTACTAAACAGAGAAAAGACCCAAACCATGATTTTTTCATTAAGCAAACACAACCCTTATTCCAATCCAAACAGTGTAAATTTTCTAGGTGTAGCTTTGGACCCCACCTTAAATTTTAATCCGCATGTTGAAAATATGAGTCGTAAAATATGCCAAAATATGTATGTACTTAGGAATCTGATAAATCGAGTTGAGAAAACAATATGTCTGACAGCTTTTCATGCGTTGATACAATCCATCGCAAACTATGCTTTATTAGTATGGGGTCATTCCAGTCATATGAAAAGAATTTTCAAATTACAGCGTCGAGCCATAAGAATATTGGAAAATATGGGCTACCGTGAGGATGTTCGGGACAAATATAGACAACTAAACATTCTAACTATTCCAGCATGCTATATATTGGAATGTTTAATGTATGCAAAGAAAAACATACACAGATATAACCTCATAAACACAACACATGCACACAATACAAGAAATAACAGGAACATTCAAAACGCATACCTAAGACTATCAAAGTCAAGAAATTCGACACTGCACTATGCTCCGAAACTATTTAATAAATTACCACTAACTGTTCGATCTCTGGATGAAAATACATTCAAAAAGCTAGTGCGAAGATACCTAATAAACGAGGTATTTGACAAGGTAGAAGACTTCCTAGAAATTCCTACAACAAGCGATGACTGGATTTCGCACATAAGGTTGAGATGAAAAACAGCGTAAATACTGATCTCCGCCATTTTCACAAATCAACATGTTTTTCCAAATTTTCTGTACTTTGTAATAATGTTTTTTTGTTAAATAAAGCTTATTCTATTCTATTCTATTCTATTCTACAAAATAATTAAAATATAAAGCAAATATTATGTGGGTTTCAGAGATCCAAGATCTAAAAGATCTATTTTTTTTGATTTCGTAATTTAACCTTGTTTGTGTATTTTTTGTTAATTATTGTATAATATAAAGTAGAATTTTGCTTATCCGTAACATTATTTGCAAGTTCTGTCGTTATAATTGAGAGTTACATAAAATAGAAATATTAATTTTATTTCATTTAAGTTTTTAAAATATCAAAACCCAAGTCTTATTGCCAATTTTGCAATGAATATTCTCCATTAGAGCCTTTGCAGTGTATATTTGGTCGTAATTTCAGATAAGTATACATTTTTTCTTAAATTTTTGCATGACCTCTTATCTTTACAAAATTTGGTAGCAATATTTAAACTTTTTTAGATCGAACTGGTGTCATCATTATTCCCTGAATTAACTATATATGGAAGCAGTAATAATGGTGAATTATTATCAATTATTTGATAATTGTAATTGTCAATCATCAGCAGAAGTTAATTAAAAACATAATTATAAAATAATAATATTCGATGTTAAAAATTGAAAATATTTATTAAATATTACATTGTTTCAGTGTACATTGAACTAAACAAAAAGAAACTAATGAAATATAATAATTGAATTTATGAAAGTTATATAAATAAGTTGATCAGTTAATTATTTTCTTTTGGTCTAAGATTGAAAACGTAAATGAAAATTTAACTCCATTAATATTACATAAAAAGTTACTTTTTTTACGTAAAACAAAATTTATATTTTAATTATCTATCAGCTGACTACGTTACATGTGAGTAATTAAAAAAGGAATAAGTCGCTTTTTCCTGACAATAACACTCGGTTAAATTCAAAATTTTAATATTTAAGTTGATGTCTAAGTTATCAATTAGGAAAATACAAATGTTCAAGTGTGTGTGTGTGTGCTATACATTATTGTGTACTATGAAAGTTAGCATTAGTTTTTTTTTTTTTGACGCACCTTGTACATATTTCATGCAGTATAAAGATGATTTAAAATAGCTACTTAATTTTTGAAGCATCCCGCATTATCGTTAACACTTGAATTATATTTTCAGCACCATAACATGTTGAGATTAACTAGATCAGAGGCGTGAAGTTGGCGGTAGGCTCATTTCTGTTAGATCGCTTTAAAATCAAGAATGCATGACTGCAATTTCTGCATATATTTTTAATTGGGAGATTTACGAGGCGATACTACACTTTGCACTTATAATTCTATAAATTAACAAAGAGTTCATTCTTAAAACGCAAATTCTGTACATAATTATATAATTTCTAACATTTGAATCAATTTTTTTAATTTTATGCCTTAAGAGTAATTTTTTGGTTTAAAAAAATAATATTATATTTATATTTAAAGACTGAGCTCTTGCGAGTGGAGTTGAAATTTCGTATTATATTAACCACAGTAGTCGATTGGTGTGATCACTGTAATTACAGTACATAAGTTCAGAGTTCGAATCTTGTTTTTGACAGAATTTCTTAGGTTAGGCTTTTGATGTATCAAGAACTTGTAGCTTTACGAATTTAATTTATATTTACATGGTTTGTTTGGTCAATTGACAAAAGGTAAAGGTCAAAAATGAAATCTTAATAAAACAGTTGAGTTTATGAGCTTTCTTTAATAACCAAGATATGAACGAATGTTCACAACAAATTTGAGAAGTTTTAACGACAAAGAGAATGTATTAAAGACCGCAATATTATTTAATAGCACATGTTTTTGATTTTCACCCATTTGTCGGAGCCGCTAGGAGAATCCCAATCAAAATCGTATTCAGTCGTCGGTTGTAATTATATCCACCACCGCACCGTTTATATACATGTAATATAGTAAAATGTAGTTACAGTTACTGAACAATATTCGGAAGCTTATTATATATTAACAATGTAAATTGTTCCTTTTGAAGAATTTTTTTGTCATGTAAAATCGTTTTTACAGCAATTCTTATTAGACATTTTTGGTTTTAAAGTTCATTATTCTCATTTTCGTACATACATTATATAGTTTTTCTATTTGTTTCGGGGATACCAAATACAATATAATACCATACAATAAAAATTACGATAAAATAGAAAAATATATTATATACAATGACGAAGAGAATGAAATTTACTACAAAAAATGTCGGTACATTTTTCTATTTTGTCGTACTGTTTCTGAGATACAGTTGACTATTTACATGTAATGAATCGGGTCAAGATTTTTTTAAGCCACTCTATCTCTGTAACGGTACGACGAAATAAAAAAAATGTATATAAACATAAATAAGTATAAATAAGTCTTATAAGTATTAACGATTTTTAAATGATAAAAACAGACTTCAAAAGGAGCAATTTGCATCGTTAACATAGGAGCGTCCGAATATTTTTGTTAGTAACTGTACGATCTGGACGCTGCGTCTGTGTGTAGAAAAACAAATTTTAATAGTATGTTTTTAAATCTTGTTTTATTGTTAGGTATATGTATTTGTATTTGTTGATTGAAATTGATCCTACTGTCCTAATATTATAAATAGCTATTTAATGTTACATTTCGACTGTACTTTGATAAAAAAGATATTCTTGTTTTTATTGTTATTCTGTATCACTATATACCACCTAACTTTCGAGCTAGTTAGCCTAGTTAAATAAATAATATAATAATAATAAAAAGAGATATAATATCCCTCGGCTTATTAGTTTATTTTTTTGGCAGAATAAATCTCTAATAAAGTAGTTTTTAATAGTTAATTTATTCACGAAATGGATTATTACATTCTATTTTTATATTTAAAAAGCCCTTTGTTACAAATAGAATTTATTTATTAGTAAAGCTCTAATGATATTTGCATCATGATTTTACTTGCGTGTAAATTGTTTGTCAACTTTGTTCTCAATTTAAAATTTGCCTGGCTAATCAAGTACCTACTAAATACTTGGAGCAGTAATTATTTAAATGTATTTTATGTTTAAGGTAAATTTGCATACGATTGACTGACTAATCAATTAGTCTGTTGGAGAAACAGTAGGTAATTTTGAGAAAATTAAATGCGGTGGTTGGTACAATTTCTATGTTTTATTAAAATTACTATTTATTAATTTATTTTATTTGTTGTCATATTAGGAAACCTATTTTCTATGACCATTAAATTTTAATATTCATTTTTTGTTGAGTTTCGTTACTCAGCACGGAACATATTATCAATAATTAATAAGCTTGACAGTCGCCAGTAGAAATAATTAATTGATTCAATATTTATTTTATTCTCATTACTTAAATACAACAAAGATATTGTTTGTTTTACTTAAATAACAAAGTTTACAATAAAAATTTAATTAAAAGGTACGTACAACGTAATTCAGCATTAATATTTGATCAAGTTGAAATTTGTATTAACCTAGAGTTGTGATTGTTACACAATCAATTGTGCCATATTAAAGAGAAATTACTTAATGAATTCTAAGGGAGTTAAGTGAACTGAGAAATTTTGATATTATATTGGTGGTAATCAATTATAAAGTTTATAAACCATATTATATTAAGGGGTTCGTGTAAGTAAGCATACCTATTTGGTAGGAATTTCAAAAAAAATTTACTGAAACAAAATAATAGGTAGATACCTACGTATCTATTGTTTATAAAATTAATAAATTATACGTTGAATATCAAGTTTAGATTTTTACGTTAGCTATCGGATTTTCAAGAGCAGCTATGTGCGCGTAACATTTTAATTAAAGAACTTCTACTTAAATATTAAAAAATTCATATTTCCGAAGTGCACAGTAAACAAGAACTTTTTATTCTTGTCGACTATTTCTTGTAAAAAACAATCGACTGAGCCAGTATTAAAAATGCATTTAAAATCTAAATACCCGCTTCGGCGAAGTAGTGAATTTTCAGTATGCTGTTTACAAAGGAATTTATTAAATTTCTACGTTTGTTCTCCGCGTTTGTTCTATACTACTTTGCGGCCACTGTTTATCTTTCCGGTCGGGTTACCTGTTTAACAGCAACTTTAGGATTAAACAAACTTTACCTGCTCCTATATTGCCGTTTAATATTTTTTATTCCTAAACTTTTAAGTTAAAAAAATAATTTTTTTAAACTTTACAAAATTAACCACATTAAATGTTCATACATGTATGTTAGTTCTATTGGGAAATTTCGCAACGATAAATTTTTAACTTTTATTTGCTACCAATTAGTAGTGGGTATATTTTTTACTACAAAAATAATTTAATTTTTTTTTAATTAGCAAATATGCAGGAGCGGAGTGAACATATTTTAATTAAATTTATTGATTGAGTAATCAAACCTACAAGTAACACCAACAGTTTGATACAGAAATGTTTATAAATGTTTTAATAGGCTATAAATGGCGATTCTTTTACTATTTTATTATTGCGCAATAGAATAGCCGATATCTACAAATTTACGTCGAAAATGATAGGACACTTGGGAGTAATCGCCATTATCCACAGTTACTCACCTCGTTATGTTTGGTTATCGGCTATTTCTTCGGACATCTCAAGATGAGGGAATTTAATTAAACTTCCGCATTGAATACTAATTAATTTGAAAATTGTTGCTATTTATAAAATGTCTCAAATTAAATTTAGTAAGTAGTACTTACCGAAACTTTTTTCCAAATTTAAGTTTAACATCTTAAATCTGTTACTAAGCAGAAAAATAAAACAGGTGGGCAATTTATATTAGTTCGAGAATTATAAATTGGGAAGTTTTTTGGTTTGGAGAAGTTTACAAGTTTAGTAAAAGTTTAGTTAGGCGAAGAGGCGATCTTGAAGTAAAAAATACGTTGTGTCGAGTTGCAAAGTCTTGTTGGCAAAGTTTATAAATTTATTCATATGGTTGCTTTTAATTTTACGTATTATTAGCATAATTTTGGTAACGAGTTTAAAATTTCTGCAGACTACGTTATACTGTATGTAAATTATAATTGCTAAATCATGTTATATACATGATTACTTTTAAATTACATTATTAAAAATTATGTTTTGATAGTATAAATTCAAAATAACGTAATAAAACTCTAAACAAAGTTTTATTAGCCCATGTTTAGATTATATAATATATTACAACTCGAATCACTGTATGTTCATCATTTTCATTTAACTTACTTTAGATTCTGTACCGATGAAACAAAATGTGCCTAAGGAGTGTTCAATTTACTAATATTTGTTCTTCTTGTACAATAAAGTTTTAATTTCGAGAACATATAGGTACGATATTAAATAATATATTACGAGAAGGTTATTCAAAAATAAACTTTCGATCTTTACCATAAGGTTTTATATAAAGTTCAATGTTTGCAAAAGTTTTGGAGTTAATAAATAAAATATTGCAAATATCTCAAAAGTTATATCAATAATAAATTGATGTATTTGAGGGAATGATCCTTTTTCAACATTTTTATATTAGAACTATTTGATTTAATTTAACCGACAGTAATTCATTTGTTGGAACTACAACATTTTTTGTATCCGTTATATCGCAAAGAGAAACTGTAACAGCACTAACTTTTTCGTAATCTATGCAAGTATCACATAAATTTTAATAGGTGATGACCAATTTCACCTGATGATGAAAAGATCGTTTCTTAAATGTAGAAACGAATGTGACAGTTAATCAAGTCATATATGTGACCTAATATTAAAGTTAGTGTTCATTGGAGATTACTTGCTTTGTCAGTTTACTTGTTCGGTGCAACCTTCCACAGATTAAAACTACAGATATAAAATAAATTTCAAACAATAGTTTTCTTGTATCGACTCGACCGGCTCAAAGTGTCAAAAGTGAAAAGATATATCTCATTGTTAATGGTCGTTCGAAAGTTTTTGTATCAATGTTGTATCGTAAAATTATAAATAAATTACAATGTTTTTAATAACATTCAAAAAGCTCTTTACTACTGTTTCCTTCAAAGTACAATACTTTATAGAGCTTAGAATTTTTTACAAAAATTTTACTGAAATATGCGCTTCTAGAGTCGATATTTTAACTGTTGTTATTCTAGAGAAATATATATGCAAAAAATAATTGAGTTTGCTTTTCTGAACATAAGGATTCCCTGTTATATAATTTATTGTAAAGCAACAATATATTAAAGAGCAGATTCTTCAATTCTGTGTCTTCGCAATTGTTCAATAGCACATTATTAAAAATTGTAGACTTTCAATTTAAAAAGAATTATTAGATACTGCTGTTTAGATACAAAAAATACAAAGAAAGGTGTTCTCGGATAGCATTCCTAACTTTAATCGACTTTAATTCTTTAACTAGTTAGAATTTCATAACATATTTCTGTATGAAAATAAGCTGTAATGGGCTGTTTTAATGACAGAAAGTTACAACACCTATTATTTTTATTGTAAGGTGTTAAATATATGATTATACAATATTAATTATACTATTAGGTGAGATTATATTTAACTTTTTTAAACAACTTGCGTGTTACATGATCTACAAACACAGAAGACCTATGTGTACAGTTTAATGCAGGTTCTAAATCACGATAAGCGTACATACTTTAACTACAGAGATTATTGGCATTATAATACCTAAAACATAGATATTGCCATAAGGTGTGAGGATTGTTTGGTAGAGGATCGAACCCAAGACTGCAGTATAGCAAGCAAATGCTCTAATTGCAAGTTTACCAAAATCATAGGTTCAAAAGTTTTAAGTTAGTTTTAAAATCTTTATTTATACAAAACATGTAAATTATTATAAATAGATTTAAGATAATATTTTCATATCTCCGAATGCAAATCATTATTTTAGTCGGAGAGCTTTCAGCTATTTTATTTGCAAATTATAATAATATGTTCTCGGAATTGATACTGCTAAATATTTGTGTGTTCAAGACACACAGGTCAATTATATAATAACTTTAGTTCTATAAATAGAATAATATTATAAATAGAATAAATAAATATAATAAATGCGGCGAGCATTTTAGGAACGTTTGGTAATCCGGCCGAATTCGACGAAATTTTTTATTTGTAGTAAATAATTTGTATGGGTATTATTAATATTATTGTTGTTGTTTTATAAAAAAAACATAAATTTTAAAATAAAAATTAGTTAAAAAATAAAAAAATAAAAAAAAATAAATAAATCAGAATTAAATTTTTACCGTACCGGGGAAACAAATAGATCGTAAGATTCAATTGTATCTTCATATTGGAGCAAAACCGTCAATGCTTTCAACATTTTCTATATTTTTATTTTTATTTTTTTTTTCTATGATTGGAAATATTTAGAATTTCTATCTAAAACTTAGATATCTGCATATTATGGAAAGTGTAATCTACTTCATTTTGAAAGGGATTACTAGGCAGATTAAACCTCTGTGGTTTTGCTATTGCTTCCAAATACCAAACCGAGCATTCTTAATTAACACAAAAAAAACTTAAATAAATTTTTATTTTATAGTTTAATTTCTTTCTGTTGGTCAGAAAGTTGTTAAATCTACAACAAAATAGATAAATTAAGCTCATATAAACGGATTATCGAGAAAATTTTTGAACACCAAATTTTAAAAACTATATCAATCAAAAACTTGATAAAACTTTTACATGATAACGCACCTTTTAAAACTAAACACAAACTGTTGTTTTAATTTACCAATATTTAGACAAATATTGAAGGTAGACAACCACTACAATAATACCTGAACTTCTTCTCTTCTGAACAATTCTAACTTTAAAAACAATTATTCAAGCAAGTTCTTAAATTTTTTAAAATGGTTTACTACATTTTACGCCAATTTGGTTTAAAAGTTTAAAAATTGTTGTACAAGATTATTTCGTGATACAGCTAAGGCGGAGGCAATGGTAGTTGTTTGTAGGTAAAATTTAAGAAAAGCACAAAAAAGAAGTAATTAACACAAAAATTATAAACAATAGAATAGCTGTACAATTTTAAATTTTATTTTATAAAATAAGTAGAAAATAAACATATAGGTGTGTACTAAAAATCTGCACTTGAAAGCAAAACAAAAACAATTTCCTTTACAACGATTGCTTTTCTACAGTATATAATAAAAAAATTGTTTTCTAAACATTGAATTTAAAGCAAAATAATTTAATACAATTCTTTATCGTTTGAAACACTTTGTAGATTTCCCTTTGAGAACATTAAGAGTACAAAATTGATTTTTTGCTATGATACGTTTGAGATAAGTAGGTCGACCTTCATTGGAGTTGGTAATATTGCGTGTAGGACTTGCGTGTCATGAGCAATTGTAAACTGCTTCGTAGAAAAAAATTTAAGGTACATACCACGGTCACCCTCTCCCTTAATGAACATTATATCATAATAATTTTGCTAAAATGAAATTTAATAAACTTAAAAGGTCTTTTAGTATTTTTCCTTTTAATGCTTTTCAAATATGCAATTTTATCATCTCACGTAAGTATAGGAATATTTATTTGACGATATACTATGAGTAGAGCTTGTGTGAAATGTTTTAAGCTAAAGAAATATGAAGTATTTGCGCTTTACATTTTAAAGCGAGTAAAGATTTTTAAAATGCACTTTTCTAATATTTCACTTATTCGTGTATTCGCAACATACCTTAAGACTGTGGAATATGCTTTTCTACTTTATAATGGTGTGCATATCAAGCAAACGGCTGTCACTTGTGACACATTACAAATTAAACTTTGACTGACAATTTAATAAACTTGACCCATTTACCATTTGACTTATCCATTACCAGTTGATGCAGTTAGTTACTCGTATGCGATGTCAGACAGTCGCTTAACCTCCAAAAATGTAATTCAAAATTTTGATATTTACTTTGAGGATAAATTTAATACAAAATTTTATAGTCCGGAATGTGTTGAAGTAGCTTTGAGTTACAGCAATCAAATTTGAATCAGCACAAAAAGCGTTTTGGCATCAAGTATAAAAACGCTTCAAACTTTGTTCTGTGTAATATATTCCAGGATAATAACCAAGAGTTAACTTGTAAATTTTACTTTGATATTGTATCAACTTTTAGTTAGTTTTTAATTTTGGTAAAAAAGTTTTCTACATTGTGAAATCCATTTTAACGAAACAGAAAAGTTTTTACTCAAATTTTAACTTTCGTAGGAAAGGTATCTTGCTAAATAATTTACCGCGTTTAATTTACTAGAAAATTTAATTTTTGAAAATAAATAAAGGGTGTCATTATTTTAACTTTTCAATTTATAAGTATTAAAAGAAATACAAATGTTATTACAACAAAATTTACTCTTCTATTAAAATTTTAGTTCTATTCGCTAATTTAAATGTAGCGATAATTTTTCATAAAATTACTTGAAATGTTACAAGTTGGAAATTTGAGTGTAGAAAAATATTGCCATAATAATTTATCAACTTAAATTTACAAGTTTCTTGTTGAGTTTAGTTCAACAAACGCTTACTGTTGGTTCTGCACCAAGAAAAATTGTATTTTAAGCCTAACTCGAGAATTAAAAAAGTGTGAAAAAAGTTTTCAAACAACACACCATTAGCTTTTTATGATCGTCTTACCCTATACAGTAAAAAGTTTCGTTTTTATGGAACGCTACATTACCTTTATTGAAGGATGTTAAAATATTATCGTATTGCACCTTTAAACGTACACCTTAATGTTTTCTTATGAAATGACTCTTTCCAACTGGGATTTCCACCAATATATTATTTAACTTAAAAATGCTTTCCCAAACTTTTAAAACAAGTTTTGATGAAACACTTGCAAAATTTAAACATTACTGGGGGGTATGAGTGAAACACGTAAGCCAGCTAATAAAGATGCAGGTTTAATTAAGATTTTAAGCAAATTAAATAGCCTTGTTGCTGATTGCTTTCAAATAATAAATGATGTTCAATTACGAACCACTTGGAATTTGGAAACCGAATTAGTGCATATAATAGAACTTATTTATTACATTTATTAGTAGATTTTGAATTGACCTGTCAATGTGTTAAAATGGTTTTGAACTTATGTGTAATTTATGGCCGTAATTAACCCGAAAGAAAATATCAAAGTTGACATAATATCGACCTATTTTAGTAAACCAAATTAACAAGATTTGCATGTCGAAAATTGGTACTTATTAAACTATCGAAGAAATAAAACAAACTACACATTAAGTTTTTATGTTTCAAGTATTTTGAGTATAATAATATTATATTTACATTAATAGTAGCAATATAGCCAATCAATCTTAAAATGTAATTAACATACCCAAATATTTATTCATACTCATCTAAGATTTTAATAGATTTTTTTAGGTATGTTTTGACTCATGTTTTCACTATTTTATTGCGGTTGCTTGAAATTCTTATACAAATTATTGTTTATAATAATTACATTATTAACAATATATTCAAAATCGTGAGAAAAAAGTTTATACAAAACTGCTTTGAATAAAGGTTCGAATTGATTGTGAGCAACTTTGAACTATTTCTATGTATTTGTGCTATTTGACGATACTTATCAGATACCAATATACAAACCATTGTTTGCCCTATAAGAAGCATTATAATAGCTTATTTTTATTAATTTGATTGCTATGTCGTCCGTTTCTCAATCAATTAACATTATCCCTATTTTAATAGTATGATTTGTATAGATGTTGAATAGCCTTTGCCTATAAAAAATTCCAAAAGTTATATATCAATAATAAACTTTTTTTAAATATGTTGAGGTTTTTATGCTATAATGACCATATTAAGCTATTGTGTTGCTTCTATAAGATAATAATATATATTTGTCATGTGTAGCATTAAAAGCTATGTTTGTTTATTTTTTATTTATGTTATTTATGATCTATTATATATTTATTAGATCTTAATGTATTGTGACTTCTTAAAATTCTATTATTACTAACTAACTATTCTAGATTATACATAATCACTAAAATTATTATTTTATTAAATTCGTATATTAGCAAATTTCTGAAGGAAGCTTTATGGAAAATTCTAGATCAATAGCGCACGTTTTGCGCACAAAATAATTCAGAAAAAGTGACATTTGATGTAAAAAAAAATACTTGGTAGGTTGTGCTATTACGTTGCTATGATATGGTGACTTTTTTTAATTTTTGCTTGTTACGCGTGGTTCAGTATCCCAAATTATTAATTTAATAATATTACTAAAGAATATGGTCAATAGATAAGTGGTTTAAGTAGTGTAACTCGATATTAATCATATCAAATTTTTAGCATAAACCAAAAAATGCACAAAACACTTTTTCGAAAACTAAAATGTTTAAGTTATCACAATATATTACATAATGCATTTTTTGGTTTATGCTAAAAATTTGATATGATTAAAAAATATGGGGTAAAGTTAAGAATTTGGTGTGCTCAACGATGTCAAAAAGCTGCTGATGCCGCTACATTTCATTTATTGCCAGAAAAGTCAAAAGGAAGGTACATGACAGGAAAGAAAAAATTTCGCGAATGGATGAAAGCGGAAAAGATTGAAGTGATAACTGAAACTGTTGTTGTAGCCTATGTATTTTAACAGCCTAATTGAAAAGTATACATCTTCTTCGTTATGGTCCTCTTATACAATGTTAAGATCAACTTTATTCGTTTTTGAAAAACTAGACATTAGCAAGTAAATTTAGTGCTGTTTTTAAAATTATGGAATGTAATCGATTGATATATCTGTAGGTTTAAAACTTTGTTTGCAGTTTTAAAGAGCAAATCAAAAGGTTGCCTACCTAAAATGGCAAAAACGTTTGAACAAAATGAAATCGAAAAATTCATAAATGAAGCTTCCAATGAGAGATTTTTTACTGATGAAGGTGGCATTAGTAATGGGGGTATGGGTGGTTGCCGATGCGATGGGCTTGTAAGTCTGTAACAGAAAGTACTGCAGGAACGGAAATTGCAGATTGTAGCACATCAATTTTCAACTTCTGGCATTTTTAATGGAAGCAACTCAGTATTTAATAATTGTGTGGTTAATTTCTATGTAAATAATTAAATAGTAAGGGTTCAAATAAAGTTAAATGTTAATGTTAATATATGTAATTGTGCGTAATGAACGGCCGAATTTTTTACCCACCAGTGGGTGAAAATTTCTTTTCGCCCACTCGTAACCATAGAAATAATTTGAGTGAGTAAAACAAAAGGTTTCAAGTAAGAAACTGCATGTTTCAATAGCAGGATTGAACAAAATAATTTTTTTTAAAAGATGTGGTACAAGGCTTTATAGTTAGATAAAATATTTGAAATAATAATAATATAGAAAAAGTTAATTCGGAAGCTTTTAAAGAGAAGCAAGACTTAGTACATTTAGCTAAAAAACGTAAACCAACTTAATATGTTTTCTGTGTAATTTTATAGTACAGACTCTAGATGCTTTGTTTCGTTTTTCTATTGCTAAAAATTCTATAAAATGTGTAAATTTGAATGGAATTTGGTATTGCGAATGATCGTAATTAAATATGAGTAAAAAACCTAAATCGGCGACTTTTTAAAATAATACGAATTGTTTGAATACATTACTGAGTATTTTTCTTTGTATTTGAATATTCATTTTTAAGATCTGAAATAAAAAACAACCTTTAATATAATTTTTCATTAAATTTGAATCATCTTTTTGTTTTTGTAGTGCTATAATACTAATCAATTTTCTATTTTATTATTTTCTTTAAATATTCTACATTGAAGCGAAGTTGGAGCTTTCCAATTTGTATACGTATGTATATATTATTATGTTGATAAATTTTTGCTCGAGGATAATAATTTTGCATATTTTCCTGAAATTGAATGAAAATTGACAAATTAAATATTTGTAGCTAAGAGTAGCAACATTTAATTTTAATAAATGCAATTTAATATTTGTATTGAGTTACATGAAACTTGAAGTAGTAAGTCACGACAGGGAAAAAGTAAATTTATCTACAGTGTTGACACATTTTTTTAACATACACGCAGAGGGCTACAAACTAACACACGCTACACTAATATTTGTTTAGCTTTAAATGTGTCAATATATTTTAAAAATGTTAAAAACTAAAATCTGTATTTTCCTACATTCGAGTAGCTTTTTGTTTATTACATTTAACTAAAAGCTGGAAAATTTTTATTATATAGACAACAATGGGTTCGATAAGGTAGGTACTTCGTTTTTTTGTAAATAAATGCTCCCTCGATTTCTGTAACAAAGAATATTTGCTTCTAATAAATGATGTAGATTGATGATTTATTAAGTAGCTAATAATTTTAATATAAGATTAAAAGTTATGAAGCAAATAATGTCATTAAATAAGGTCCCCATGAATCCTACCCCGACTACTGGCACGCACAAAGCATTTATTTGCGGTAGACCGATAAATTAAGCTAATAAATGAGGTGTAAAATGTGGGGAGTAGTAGTAATTTGGAATAAAGTAAACCACTTCTTCAATGAAATTTTTATTTTTCTTTTTATCTAAAGAGCATGTTTAACGCTTCCAAGTCATACATTAACACCTAACGTAAAAAGATAATAAAATGTGAAAGGTTAATAAAATTTCTTTCAATAAATTATTTTGTTGACGTAAGCCAATTTGTATGTAATATGTTCTTCTCCGGAATATATTAAATTTAAGTGTGTTATCCAGTATCCTGTCCAGCAGCAGATTTATTGTGCATACCAGTGGAATACTAATAGCTTTAAGGTTGCTGCCTAGTTGTGGGTAATTTACAGTGGGTACCATATTTATCGTTTAATATTTTTGGTTCAATATTGACAATGCTACTGCAAGATGATAAATTAAATATTAATCTTTCTGTCTGCATTAAGCACAACAGTTTTTCACTTGGTAGAATTTAAGTCCTTGTTGATCTCTTCTAGCTACTATAAAAATATATTGCAACACATAAATTTTGCAAACCAATAAATGTTAAGCAGATTTACTTTTTTGTTAAAGCAACAAATTTGTATGTAAACGTTACAAATAATGGATAGAGACGTTGCAAGAATAAATACAACGCTTTATTTTCAACATATCGGTTCGAAATTTGTTTAAAGATGTATAGTATACGTAGGATTTAAATTGATCAAGAATACATGCGAAAGTATAATAAGGCTAAACTAGGAAGAGAACTCGAAAAGTAGTAGGTAATACAAGCTCTTATAATAAAAAGGCATTATATTCAGATAAGCCTCGGAGATATGTAAATATATAAGAAAAGTACAATGACACAATCATATTTTTCAGTTATGTTATATAAACCAAAAACGGCAAGATTAAAAATATTTCATTTTATATAGGAAGCCTTCATGTTCGTTATATTGAATGACATTTGGAAATACATGCATGTCCAACATTATGAGATTTTATTTCGAAATTTTCTTAAAAACCATTTGTAAACATTTTTTTTTCGCGGAAGAAATTTAAAATGTTTACTGAACTGCATTATAATAAAACAAAATTTATATAAAAAAATAAAACAACGTAATATTATATAATAATTACATAATATATTATACTTTTGTAAGGTGCAGTATTTTGAAAAAATATAATTAGATGGTTCTGGCACACATTTAACAATAGCCATACATTTGCTTTATAATCAAATTAAAGAAGTCAACGAATTCAGATAATAAAGCACTCTAACCAGATCAGAAGTTTGCGTTGGTACAGATTCGAATAAATGAACAAAAGATTGTTAGATCAAATAACAAATTTAACCACGAACTTAATAATAGAATTTACGCTAAGGTACACCAGAGAACTAAATACACTAAAAAAATATATTTTTTAAATCTAGTAATTATTTCATAACTTAAATTTTAAACGAAACAATGTAATTATATATAGTTATAAATAATTTATTAACGACAATAATACTTATAGAGCAAATTAAACCAAATCGATTACCTACTTATTAATTCAATCTATTTGCGATTGTAGTTTTAAAGCCCCATCTATTTGTTTTCAATTAACACGATTAAATCATGATAATAATAAAGTTTTTTTTATCAATAATAAATTAATGATTTACATTTTAATATCTATATAATAAATTTAATTAACGATGTCTGTTATTATTCATTTTTAAAAATGATTTTCGTTTACCTACAATGTTGTCGTGTTTCGATAAATCAAACCTTTAATTGAGATGTTAAAAACTACTCCTACTATATAATTTTTACAATACTATTCAATAACTCAATAATACTTTTATGTTAATTACAGAATGCATATTTAAATTAGTAGCTGACATCAATAAATAATAGTAATTTTATCTCCGCCATATCAAGTAATTTAGTTGTACTTTGCCGGCGATATCTACCTGCTGTATAATTTATTAGTGTAATTAGTAATTGATTTGATTTTCTCTTTTTTAATTAAAGTCAAATAGTTTCAGTCGCTTCGTATATTTTTTGCTTTATCTCCCTTTTTATTTACCCTGCAAACCCTTGCATGTCGCCCACCTTGTATTTTCACACATGGGAACCTACTGCTGGACGCCGGACGCGGAATTATATGTCACTTCGAGAAAGTGCTTGCGAATATTTTGGTTTAATATTAAATAGAATAAAATAGTTAACTCCTTGATTATGATTATGACCATTGCGAGTGTAACATAGAACAGATTATTAAAAATTAAGGAAACTATTTATACAAGATATTTTATGGTTTACGACTTCTAAACTAAAAAGTGCATGAAAGTGTAAGATGGGGGGATCGTCGACTAACACTTTCAGAAAATCCGTCGATCCTACAAATCCGAGACACCAATTTCGTTGCAAACATCACATGTCGCTAGAAAGATATATGTTCTAGTTTCAAGACTACGAGAGCAAGGTTATAAAATTTCAGCTACGACGCAGAGATTCAAGAAAGCTTGGAAATGTCGCCCGAAGAGGACATATAGCGCCTGGAATGCGACATATATGGTTATACAACGCGCCTCCCTCGAATTTGCAAAACTGTTTAATTTTAAATTTGTTTTATGTTGTCACAGTTGACAAGAATTAAATAAAAAACATATTTTATTTTTGTAATTTAAATGCAGTAAATGCAATTTATCCAAAGTGCACCTACTGAACAAATTACATATTATTATTACCAATTAGTTCTTTAATTTTAATCAAATTCGTTAAAAACTTTTAGCTGCTAATAAATTTATATAACAAATTGTTACCTTTAATTAAGATTTATTCGCTTCACGTTTAATATGATTTTAATTGTGAGATGTTATTAATTGTTGTATAACGGATTTAAATAAATAATTGTACAAGATTTATTGACTAATTTTGCGTAGCAAAATTTTTAACACCATAAAATCTATTCACCGGTTGTCTAATTTAATTTTTATGTAAATTAATTTAAATAAATTAAAGGTAAATGTTAATGTGTACAATTTACTCACCGTTTAAATGATTGTAGAAAAACACATTCTAATTTAGATTTATTATTTCTACAGCTACTTTTTTTTATAAATTAATAATTATGAATACATTTATGAGCAAATTTTTAAAATATCTGTAGTTTTTTTTAACGCTTAACGAAATAAATATATTAACATGAGAATTTTACTGATTATTGATTGGATTTTATATTACAAAAAATGATTTTACGTTGATATTGAGGAATAGTTTAAAAGCGACATTATAAAACATAATTAATTATACATTATAGTCAATAAAATAATATACACATCATGTGTATGTTACAATAACACATAATTTTTGAGTATGAGAGAAGATTTTATATAATGAGTTCTTAATGGATTTGGCTTTTGACAAGTTTTAAATGGAGATTTGCAAACATGGATTTGCTTTCCGCAATGATTACCATAGACCGCTCTACATACTCATTCTGATAAAACTCGATATAGCTTGTTTTTGAATAATTATTTATTCAATACTGAATGCTGAAGAAGATGAAAAATATTAAATATAGCAAGATTTCGAAGTAATAGTCACAAACATTTTATTTGTTATGTTGCTTGTTATTTAAATCACATGGTGTCTACACCACGTCTCTTTTTCCGCAGTTTTATTCTAATTACAAAATTTATAAAAGTTATTTTAGCTATCTTGTTGAATCATATACATAAATTCAAATTTAAGTTAAGATAGTGAAAAATCTTTTTTTTTATTTTCATCCTTACCTGCCCAAGATATGTATTCACTATCCTATGGAACATTATGCAATTCCAACTAAATAATTTCTGAAAGTGGATGGTTACTTCCAAAAAAGAAATTTTAGAACTTATTAATATCTCATAGCTAGGTTTAATAATAAATATGGATATGATATGAATTGTAAAGTAAAAAGGAGAGAAAAGTTGTAGGTTAATCTTACAAATAGATGTAATATTATTTATATTATGTTATCCTCCATATGAAATTTACACCCAGATAGAAATATGATCAAATACATAGCTTTCAACAAATTTAAAGGTAATATAAAACTTGTGTTTATACTATTTTGTAACTTAACTTGAATATTTTACTTAAGTATATTTAACTATTATATTGATAAATTAATCAAACCTAGTTAAACACAAACCTTAAGGTGTCATTTAGTAATAAATTCTCAAAAAGCGAATACATCGATGGTAATGGCTAACCACTATTATAAAATATAAAATTTTGTATTACAAGTAATATTTTATTATATTAGAGTTCATTTAAAATTTAAAAGTAAATCAATCACCATTACTTTATAAATTTTTTATACTAATTATGATGCTGCTCACAACAAAATTAAAAAATGTGGTTACAAGTATCTACATGCTTAAATTTCAAACCTTGTAATTTGTGACACCAATATTTTTGCAAACATGGTTAATTTAAAAAAAACTGCCAAAAAGTTTCGTGTTTAAAATTGCAGCACGTTGTTAATAACATAAATATATTTTATAAATTAATTAATATTCTTGGTTTTAAGGTATGGTTATGTTAACAATTTTAAGATAAATTTAATAATAATAATTCAACTAAATTTCAAACGCAGGTATAATTTTATATTTAGTTTTCTGCTGTTTCCTTGCTAAGAACTTTTCATTTGTAAACTGATACTATTTTACATTCTCAAAAATGAAATAAAATTCTACACAATTCTATAAAAATTTAGAGGAAAATAATGATGTAATTTGAGAAGAATATCGATGATTTTAAAATTCGTATTTAAAAAATTCATTTTAGTCAAAACTTATATAATATAGAAGGTTGGTTAGATATAATATTTTCAAAAAAGGTGGGACTGTACATAAGCTGTGGTCCATTTTGTGAAACAGTCTGTATAATTAGGAAGTCTAATTTGCATGCGTGAGATGTTCTATCTTTATGGTGCAAATTTTAAAGCATTTTGTCGTCATTTTAAACATAACCTACTATTTTATTTTTCTATGAACTAAATTACGTTATAAACAATTCAAATTGTATTTTCTACTAATATACGTCATAATATAAAACTTCTGTTTAATTTTATGTAAATTTTTATTTCTACTTTGTGCAGTGCAAATGAACAACTGTCGTTATCGTGACACGTTTGATGCTATACCTATTGTAACTATAAATATTATAATATGTACATACATAATATATAAATAAATATTTAAAATTTAAAATATTTAATGTTTGATTTTATTTCTATTACTAGTATTTCACACTTTGCCTTCTTCTAAGCTTCTGTTCAACCTACAATCTCTTATCAAACTTCTTATCTTATTAAACTTATTTTTACTTACTTTTTTAAATTAAATACATTGTCTTTGCCAGTATCAGAATTTATTCAATTATTAAAATTTCTATTTCTATTTTTCGATTATTTTTATAATAGGAAGGCGAAGTCTCCTTTTAACATTTAAAATTCTGTTATCTCCACATCATTAATTAAATTTCCTTGGTCTGCTTACTTATTTAGTTAACCTCTGTCTGACTTGATTTTTTGTATTTTGTAGTTTTAAATTACTAATCAATATAATAATGTTGTGTTTATAATATAGAATAATATACTAATCTTATTATATGGATTTATCAAATTTTTAAAGTATTGATTGGTTATCAAATGAACCCCCCGACTGATTTACGTGTCAACAATATGTGATGGAATCTACTTAAGTAATTAATCAAGATCTGCCTCGGTAAACGTTACAGGTTTCTAAATTTGTGGACAATTTTTAGTCAACACTTGGTCTTGATTTTTGGTAAATAAGTCGATCTTCTTATATTAACCTGTCACAGGATTAAGCCATCAAACTTCAAAAATGAGCAAGGTTTGATCCATTTGCGTTAAAACATAAGTTTTCAGATCTGAAATGAATATGTCCTTAAACGTTAACTATCATAATATTTGTATAATATCTAATGAAAAAATTTATAAATTTATAATATAATAATAAAAACAAAATCTATTTAACTTTTAATAACGACTAACCATATATTCTAGCAAAATTCAAGTTACCTATTTAAGTTTTCTAAGCAAAATACAAATATGAAATTTTTTTCTTAAAATGAATGTTTTCATTACAAAGTAAACGAAAAAGAGTTTTTCTGAAAAAAGCAATATTGAAAACAAAAAAGTAGTTTGCATGGCTAAAAAATTTTATCAAAAGTTAATGAAATTAATAAATGGGTATATTTATGTAAAATACATTTAAAAATACTTACATCTTTTAGGATCTTCAGTATAATAATTATTATTATTGTACATATTATTAAAAACATAGGAATAAAATTACCTAATCCCAGTGCTTTGTTTGATTTTTCAGTTACGTAGACCAGTTCACAATGAAAACTTTTCTTTACCATAGAAAATGCACTTTTCATTGAACGTAAACAATAAAAACGAGAAGTGAGGGGGGATTGCTGGAGAATTCTGGTCTATAAATAAAGAAAAATTTAATGATATTTTATGCAATTCGGGGAAAATCTATGAAACCTCGAAAACCTCGAAAAATTTCAGGAAACCTTAGGACATATTAGAAGAATATAATATCTTTAGATTAGTATTACTACAGATAAGCTATTTTATTCGTTGTACGTTTTCAATAGAAAACCTTTAGGCAATCTAAGAAGAAATTTGAGAAAATTTTTCGAAAATCTCGTAAAAGAAAATGTAGGGTACAAAAAGTTGCCTTGTGATTCGCCCCTACGGCAAGAAGCATTTCTGCAAATTATATTAAGTAGATGAAAATAAGAAAATAGAAATTTGAAATACAAAAAGTATTTTATAGTGCACTTAAATTGCTTTTAAATAAATCATTTTAAATTTCATAAAAATGAAAGAGTTTATGGATTAATTTTTATTATTAATATAGCGAGTAGTAAAAGAGTAATAATTTTGTTATAATCACAAAAATTTACGAAAATTTGTTTCAATTTGTAGATCCATTAAAATTTTGATGTCTAATTAGAAAGGTAATTGCCAATATTAAAATTTTTATATGTTGCGGCGTACCTGCATCAAAAGTTCATCACGTTACATCATTAGATTATTTTAATAAAGGCGAACAAAGCAGTGGGTACTTTATATTTCCACAACTTTTTTACGTACCTTGAAAACTTCATTATTTCTGTTCATAGACTGTACAATAAAGCGATTATTATCACCTAGTACGGTTTTTAACAATATTCGTCTTTATATTAAACCATTAACAGGTATAAATTATGTGGGGTTAATGTTGTCGACAATTACAAACTTGAGTAATTAAGTCAATCGTTGGTCGTTTTCGATAATTACTTCTTAATGTGTGTTTAATTAATGGATATTCTTGTCGTTGTTCATTATTTTTAACGAAACAACATTAAATAGTGGTTTTACATGACAAGATACCTTGTTTATCACAGAAAACTACAACACTACTTTAAGCCGACTCAACCTAGTATTAGCCTGATAACCTGAATAATATTATAGAATTAGCATCTCTTCCATGTTGTTATTAAATGATTTATGACATCTTAAGTACTTCCGAATTAGTGATGGCAACTGTATAAATTGTAACTTGTTATTTTAAGCCAACTTGATGTATATTAAACATCACATTCATGTTCGTGCATGTATCATTTTATACAAGTTTAAGTTGTAAACTACTTTAAGCCGTAATTATCAACATTCGAGTTATAACTTTGCTATACAGCTTAATCAATGACCTTTAAATTGCGGTAACGATAGGCCCTCTATTTAATTATTATTAAACTATTAGCCAAATAAAATGAATTGTTTCAGATATTTACTTTTACGGCAATGTAATTTTTTTAAACACGAATTTATATGGAAGCTTATTTAGGTAAACAGTAAAATATTTCTTCGCGGTACTTTGAATGTATTTTGCGAAATGCTAATACTAATTCCTCGTCAAATACTGCAGAGGGTGTAATCAATTAAAGAGTCTATGCAAACTCTAAACTTTTAATTAAAGAATGTTAAATAACGGTAGGGAAGTAAAGCATTTGACATTTGTTAAAAGCTTATTAAGGTCGTTTCAAAATTTTTAAGATCTCACATAATATAATATTGCAGTACACGAATTTGCTTCTAGAATGTGATAATTTTTCAATGCACGTACCTGTACCGACTGAAAATGGTATGAAACAAAATATAAAATAGGTCATAGTTTACGACACTCGCTTTGGTTTATTTCGTGAATTCCGAATCTGGGAAATAAGGGGTGGTTCAACACGTCGTAAAATGGGCGAGAGCGTAACGACATCTTCTATCTCAGCTGACCGCACCGAGATTGAACTTTTAGTTGTATCAGAACGCAATCAATGTGTGGTATTTTGGGAGCCTTGTCGCTAACTCCGAACGATATTAACTTTAAATTAAATTTCACACTTAATCTTTTTGCATAATACATGTTGCAGAAAGTGGAATTTCGGATACTTAATCAAACGTTTACCTCTTTTCTAACGAGAAATGCAAAATCGTTTAATAATAATTTGACTAGAAGTGAAGAATATCTTATCGTAAAGAACCTGTTCGAAAGACGTATATGCGTCGTTCAGTTTTAAATGTCTACTTGAAAATATTAGTCGTATATTTAGGATATTAATAAATGGAAATTCTTCTAGTTACAGAGTAAAAAATTCGATTAACACACCAGAAAGCGCATCAAGAACTCTGCACTTAATTAAATAACTTTTTTATAATAAAATATTAATTTAGCTAAAGGGCAACTTTTTTGTTCCTTCGCGCTTTAAAAATTTTGTATAAACTTTGGTAAAGAGTTTAGGCTAATTATAAAAAAGTTGTTCTTTAGCCAGTTATGATGATTATAAGTACATTAATTAATTAATTTGCTGATTACAGATTAAAACAATAATAAAAGTCTCATTTTACTCAAAATTTTAATTATAACTTAATTTATTTCAAACCTCATGCAACATTAATATAAATAGATAATGAATGCTGAATTATTTACCGAAACAAAACATACCTAGGTATTTCTGCCGTAAATCTTACAAGTAAATCAGTTACAACAAAACTAACGCTAAAATCAGAAACACAAAAGCAGGAAAACATGTCCTCGTTTTCAAGCTTTACTGTGATTTACTTCATTTTACGGAAAAAGTTTCTGAAACAAAATTAAATATGTTTATGGCTTTACATGAAAGTTTTATAAATTTAAAATTTAAAATTTTATCTTTACAATTTAAAATGCTCAAAACAATATTTTTTTTAAATATTTTCGACTTTAAATTAGTTGAATTTGTACGGACATATAAAAGTAGGATTTAAATTATGACATTCAATAATATTTATAAATTCCTGATTTTGTTCTTTAGAAGTTAAGGCGGTATGTAATATTTTCACATTATTAATTTGACGTTAATTTCAATGGATTAATTTGTAGATTATTAATTGCAATCATAAATTACTAATTAGTTATCGCATTACGAATATATGAGCAAATGATTGCAATTTAGCTTAAAACATCTGCATTAGATTTAATCTTACACCTTTATCTAATTTATGATTTTAATTATTCTGTGTTAATCGCAACGCCTATCTAGGTCAATCTTGCATAAAAACTTGTGAGCAACTTGAAATTAATGTTCTCATAATTTGGATACACTCCGAAAGAAGTTTTTAATTAATGCTATTATTAACCTTGATTCTCATAAACTTATTCGTAACTTGGCTAAATATTTATGTTGACGGAAAATTGCAAATGATAGAAAATTCACCCTAACAAAACAATTGTAAAACTCCTTGCAAATTTAATTCTATGTGGTTATACGGAATGTTCACTCCAGAACAATGGAAGTAACCCTTAAGTTATCTCCGTAGTATTAAGACAGCTTCTAATAGGAAAATTATATTTACTAGCTCTAAGGAAGGTTATGAAACTTCCTTTAAGACACTGGAAAAATAATCTTTCTATCAAACGTTCATCGCGGTAAAATAATTATTATTTTACTTTTAACGTATTATTATATGAAAATACATCAGTACATTTAATTTAATAAATATCTCGGGGTGACCTTTAACAAACAAGGAAGCAGCGGAGAAGAAATAATAAACAGAATAAATAAAGGCAGAAATGCTATAAGAGCGCTAAACTCCGTACTATGGGACAAAACTATAAAAAAGGAAACAAAAAAGAGATTATATAGTAGTATTATCGAAAGCATAACCTTGTATGGAGCCGAAGTCTGGGATGTGAGTAGCGCTAATAAGAAGAAACTGCTAGCCACGGAGATGGATTTTTTGAGAAGAAGCTGCAGAAGATCGCGTTTGGAGAGAATAAGAAATGAGGTAATTAGAGATATGATGGAGGTGGAAAAAAATATAGCACACGAAATCGAGAGGAGACAACTAGTGTGGTTTGGACACACAAAAAGAATGGACGAAGATAGATGGCCCAGACAAATTTTAGAGTGGATTCCGCCGGAGAAAAGAAAGAGAGGACGACCTAGAAGGAGTTGGAGAGATGACGTGAACGAGGGGATGAAAGCTAGAAATCTCCAAGAAGAAGCATGCTATGATAGAGAGAAATGGAAACTGGGGACGGAGAAGCGGTACTAAACTGTAAACAATCCGTTATATATATATATATATTATATGAAAATAACAAAAATATTGTCACCGTATCAGAATATTAAAGTTTAGTTTACCAGCTTGTGCTTTATTATAAAGACACTTATTTGATGTTTAATTGTTGATAACCGTTTATGCTGCACTTGATTCATATGTACATTATTTCAACCTTTATTACATATTTGATATTTAATAAAACTAAACAGAACTTTAAAACATTATAATTTTAACCGTATAGTAAAGAAATACATACGTAAAATAATATTATTAAAAAAAATAAATAAACGTTCTGATTTTACGTGAAAATTACGTTCTGTTTAGTTTTATTAAGTATTATATTTTACAAACGCACACTAAATTATTATTTTATTACAGACTCTCCGTTTGTGATTTAAAAGAATACATAAATAAGATAATTCCAATTTAATTTACATGTATTTGGGTTTCTTGTTCGACACTTTATTTAGAAAAGTTAGTGAGGATGTTTAATTATTATCGATATTCTAGATTTTTGTTATTCACAAAATTATGTAATTGATCGGTCAATGCATAAAGCGAATATATTCATAGTATTAGTTTCGAGTAAATCACAAAAAATTATTTATATGTTTTAATATGAGAAAAGTATATTTCAATTAATTTTTTGTCAGTTAAATAAATAATTTTAAACTCAATAACAATTCATACTTAAAAAATTTGTTGTATGTTGAAAAATCAAATGCACTTTATCAGATGACACATCCAGTTTCTGCTCAAAATGTGATCAGTAGCCATGATAGTATAATCTTCATGTATGCTCGTATTTTTGCAGAAACATTTAATCAGTACATGGCATATTTAGTTTTTTAAATACTAAATTCACCAATAAACAGAGCTACCTCGAATTAATGCAATGATATCTAAATCTCAAAATGGAAAAAAGTGGACATATTCACTTTCTGCACCGACTGATTTAATCGTAAATGTTGGTACCGCGTGATGTGAGTTTTATTTTTAGGATTTATGTTATTTACTCTAATGACGGTAAACTATCTGTCTTTTGATGAAGTTTCTTCGGATGTGGGGGCTTTATTAAAGCATCAAGTACAATTTTCGTACGACATTCTTTACTTGATTGGCGCCCTTATTAATTTTTTTAATTTAATAAATCTAAGTGGCAATTTAATTTTATTATATATTAATAATGATACATTATATATAATTATTAACTTAAAAGTATATTGAGATGACCCGAGCTATGCAAATGTATCAAAATTTGCTCAATCTCAAAATTACTCTTAGCTGGGCATCCATTATTTGTAGCTATGAGCTCTTCAATGTTTAAAAATGGTCAACTTAAATTTAAAATGCTCAAACTTTGTTACCTTTGCAATGTGGTATTGCAAGCGCACAATCCCAGCTGGCGTCTGGTCAAACAAATTTTCTGCGACGTATTTTTGCACATTGACCAAAATTTCACAACTTCTTCACCTTTTCCAATTTCTCATCACCCACTTCACGACAATTAAAATAAAAGTACCAACTTAATTTAAGTTATTTTATTAATTTTTCAAATAATTAACAATTTAAATTTTTATTGCGGGAATGATGTTCGTCCGCTCTACTCGACGTCAAGGCCTCAGTCGAAGTGTTCTACAACCTTCAAGCCCCACTCTTTCTACGCTCCCCACATTCTTTATATAGCAAATTTAACAATTTTATACAATATGACAAATAAATAAACAATAAAACAAATTTAAACTTTAAAATTATTTACAAAATAAATGAAATTGTGATTTTTAGTGTTTCGAAACACGACATTTTATTATAGTGCTTTGTGTCTGATATGATTGTTTTTGGCAATTGTTGAAGGGGCATACTAACAAGACAAAGTAGTAAAGGCGGACAAAATATCTACAAAGTAGAAAAGCAAAATACATATTTTTAAATATTATTTCAATTATAATATTATTATATTAATTATAATAAATTATAATTAAATTATGTTTAATTAAATGTTTAAATAAATAATTTTTATGTGATTAGCAAATAAAATAAACTTAAAATAAGTGCAAATTCTTCGACATTCCTGTGTGGTGATTGCATGGCTTGTTTTGAAGGACTTCAATTTTTTAGTTCAGAATGTTGAAAATTTGACTACAGTAAGAAACATTTCTGACTAGATTTTGCTTATAAATGGATTAGAAAATAGACACATTTTGTTGAAAAGAAAACATGTGTAATAGTGCAATGGGAAAATCAGCTTTTTTCCAAAGAATAAAATGCATCAAAAATGAATCACGCTGTGCATAGATACCTTTGTAGAGGATTAGAATTCTTTTATAAGGAAAGCGCAATATGGGGTTTATCTTTAATAAGTTATATTACGAGAAACGAATATTACGACTAAATATTATTCAATTTTATAAACTATCATTTTATTAAATGTAATATTATCGCAAAAATTGTAAACAAAAGTGTTTAGTTCCATATAGATCTTTCTATTGCACATTTGAGGTGTTCTTTGGCGGTTTACTATGGCCATATTTAGATTACTGTAGTTTATACAAGTATTTTCAGCTAACTATTTGGTATTCGTAATTCTTCATTTATCAAGTTGCATAATGTTTTATCAAAACGGTTATGACCTGACACCAAGCGCGTCGACAGTTAAACAGACATACATAGCTTGATCTGAACTGAGAAAGAACTTTATGTTGATCATCTTCCGTAGGATGATAATGGCTAACTATCGAGGTTTTTTGTAACGAGAACATTAGGTCATAATACTTCTGGAAAGAGGAAAATTATCAAAAGAAAAGAGAAAGCGAGAGAGTACTCCAATCAGTAGCATAAATAGTACCTGACTATGAAGATGAACGTATCATGATCGATTGCTAATAAAACAGCAAAATTAGAAATTGCCAAGGAGATTTAAAAAACAAAAAAAATTAAAACCTGTATAATTAATTTAACATTCGGCACCGTTTAAATTAATAATGATTTTGCGTGCTTAACAAAGAAATGATCAACTAATATATTCTTAATCGCACACACAAGAACTACTTGTAAAAAAATTAAAAAAAGCTTTGGAAAGAGCATAATTAAGCTTCCTGGGATGGTTTTGTCAAAGAATAAATTTAGTCGATTTGTTTAGTTTGCAAAATGGTGTTCTTAGAGAAGTTATTTCTCAAAAGTAAATTTCTCATTGTTGGTCATTTGAAATTACTATTTTATATGTTTTGAATAAATGTTAATATTTAAATCAAGGCAATCAATCTTGGAAAAATCTTGTAACTTCAAAAAGATTCTCAGTCAACAGATGGGTACCAATTAGGAATATATTATAAAATGAAGACTTTGCTGCAAGAAGAATGCAGTTCCACTTTTATTAGTTTTGAGTACCTAATAAAATCTTTTAAAAAACATATATTTGCATTTTTTTTATTCAATTGTATAACTAACTTAAAAGCGTATTATATTAATATATTTTTTACCGTTTTTATTAAGTAAATATATCTTTTTTTAATAACGTTATGAATTTTTTAAGTTTGGAGTTACATCTCTCTTACACTAAAGTGACCAAAAATGTACACGCTGAAAAGTAAATAATAAAAATTTAATATAAAAAATTAAAAAGACTGTATTTTTGACTTCAAAAACGTTAGTAAATATTTATCTACAAATTTTAAAAAATTGAATCAGTAAAATATGCATTATTATTACAAAAAAATGATTAAAAAATAACTGCTTGATTGTCGTTGCCTGTAAAGGAAGCTAAGGACTCGTCAGTATTTTTAATTGCTTCACATTTTAGTCTTTTATAAAATTCTATTTCACTGGCAGAAACAAAATTTTTAAGCAAATGCATATTATGTAATGTAATTATATTTAACCTTTTTTACCGGTAATGGTGAGGTGAACACTGTCGATGAATTAAAAGCAAGTTCTGCACTTAAATTTTTTCTCTCATTAACAAAATTTTCAAAGAATAATTTTATTGATTTAATGATTTTTTTAAAATATTGTTCACAATGTTTCTTAAATTTTAAAATGAAGGGTTGGTTCACGTGAATTGGCAGAAAATGCTTTGATGCTTGATGAACGTTTTCTACCTATTAGTATGGAGAAAATACATTTCTTTTTTCTTATACTATTTTTGATTAGCCCAAAAGAACTAACATTAATCATAGAGCTTTATCATAATAACATGCATATTTCTTTGGTGCAAGAAAGTGGCAGATCTGGAGTTGCATCTATCTTGCACAAAATGCTACTGAGAGGTATAACTCTTAAAATCATTATAATTTGGAATTTATTTATTGGATTTAAATTTTTTAGTATCAGTCAAACCGGCATTTTTTCTTACATTTTTAAGTGTTAATCACTAATTTTTTTCCAAATGTAGAGCTGCATCTTTGCAGCAAAGTTTTCAATTATTCTATTCAAATTTTTTATTTGAAAATTTAATCTACCTAGAAATCAACAAATTAATGCTCAAAATGTGTTAATCGTGCATGTAAATTTAATCAAATAAATAACGTTAGTTTCAGATAAAACCAAATTTTGTAAACAAAGAAGGTAAACAGTTTAAAAAAATTGTCATAAACCTGACAAAATTAAGAAATAATAAAAAATTACATTTTTAAACCATCGACGAAGAAACGGGGTTTGTATTTTACTATAGACGGATACGTGTACGACACATAAAATTTTTCGTGTGACTAGCTAGGCTTACATTTCTTATCATAACGGAATTTCCTTTCTATAATATTAATTTGCCAAATTTTAGTACCTACGTTTTTTTAAAAAGTTAATTTTACAGTTTAAATTTAAAACAGAAATATAGTGGAATAAGTTCTGTATATTTGGCTTTTTTATGTTAATCATGGTGGAATTTATGTTTATCAATTGGGCATAATTTTCTAGTTTTTTTCTGTTTTAAAAAACTTTTGTAAGATTATGATGATACACCACATTAAATCTTTCTTGAACCTTAGAAAATCATAAAAGTAGAAAGTAATATGAGCTTGTATAGCTATTCCATGCGTAACAAATGTACGAAGCGAACCCTTAGATTGTTCAGTATGGTATTAATATTATCCTTTACTTATCCCTATTTAACTTGTTTGTAAAGAGAGAAATATACGTTTAATAAGATAGTATTATTACACGAATATATAAGCTTCTAAAGATTATAAAATGTGGTTAAAATTACATTATGGCTACAAGTAACATTAGTATGTACACAGCGGTTATTATCTGTTAAATATGGGGTTAATAAAATATAAATTAATTTTTGCCAAGTAACCAATCTTTCAAGATTACTGTAGCTAAAAATTAACTGAAAACAATTTTGAATCTTAAATGAAATGAAAACAAGAGTATTTAATTAACTTGTAATTTTGAAATTTGTGATTGCTAATTGCTGTAGAAATATGTATTTGATTCGTCTCTACCTATTAATTAAAAGTAGATTCTCATTTGCTAGTAGACTAGTAACTTGTAGACTTCACCTATAAATCTAATTTTTACTAGAAGAGGTGAAAATATACAAATAATTAGGAGATCTTAAATCGCCAAGTTTATAACTCAATTTACAATATTCTGTATTACAATTCTTTTAAAAATAATTCTACTTTGCAAAAAGTTCTCGAAGATCAACTTTGCTTACAAATACGGTTCTTGCGTACTTCAATTGTTGTTATAGATTAACTTTTGTCTCGAGTACTCAGTTTTTATGGAATTCTCATTTGGAAGATAGGAAAGCAATTACTTGCAGATACCAACATCAAGCTTGGTCTATCTGAGGTACTTATTCGACCTTTAGATGATGCAATAGCCATCTGAATCATTTAAGTGCTTTATTCCTAAAAATGTAGCTTCTGAACATCACTTGGTATATGGGTTTATCGTTCAGTTTTGATTTTCTAAATCCCGTACAAACATCAATAATAGATAAAAATAAATTTCATTCCGCTTCTGCAAAACTTGAAAAAATACGACCTATTGTTGGTGAAAATCTTTTTACGTAATGAAAAAGAAAAACGTCGGTTGGGTGCATGAAGAATGTTATAACGGCAAAAGTTTTAAACTGCAATATAAATGGAGTATACTTCACAGCATCATAGCAAATATTGAACATAAAATCTTAATCAAATGGGAAAACTTCTAATAATGAGCAACCAGAGAGGATTTTCTTTCATATAAAGTGAAAATTTTGTTTGAATTGTTATAAATATCGTGAAACTACAAATGTGAAATTTTCAGAATAAAAATCTAGTTTTGTATATCAAATTATCTATTTTTACAATTTTTTAATATTATAGTTTTACTACGACTATAATCTCAACTCTATTTGTTCATAAAAGAAGTCAATTGCCTTATAAAATTATCTAACTTTATTGTATTGCTTTTATAAAAAGTTAAATAGTTGGCAAAGTTTTCATACCAAAATTGGTTTTTAATTTCCACAACTGAAAGTTTCGAAATTAATTATTACAGTTCATTGTATGCTAATTAAAATTACTTTAATATGTAATTTGTGTGTATTTTAATAGATAGATTATCTAATTGAATTAAAATTTTTTAAGGATTAAAATGCAATTTTTTTCTGATTATGTATAATCAATAGAATTATATTAGCACATTTGCTGTTGAAGTTTGCGAAAACCTTTGTGACTTTAGTAAGTTATATAATAATTTGTTTGCACTTGGTGTGGCCTGAACATTCGACCTTAAGACTGCTAAAGAAAATCACAACAAATAGATTTCTTGGAGTAGGAAACGTTCATATATGGTTGATGTATTTGTTGAAAGCATCTTTATATTCTAAAGCTCAACTTTAATTTGAAGTAGGAATTTTATGTTCAGTACGTTTTGCAATCTAGCAAATGCATTTAATTACCTGCATATCATTGTTTGTTGAGTCCTTGAGAAATAGTTATTTACGATGTTCGTATAATGTACATACAGTTAAATAAATGACAAAATGCTGAGGTATACGTAAAAATCGGAGAATGCATCTTGTTAATATTTGATATTTAGAACTATGTTATTTAAAAACTCGCTTAAAGAAAAATGGGGATTACCTTCAAAGGCGTTCTAATAAATTGGTAAGTAGAGAGTAAAATCTTGTAGTCTAATGCACTATTATACCCACAATTACAATTTGAATAGAATTTCTATTACACAAAAGTTTTTACTGAAATTCAGAATGAAATGAAATTTATTACATAATGGAAACGTTTAGTAGAAAATTTGATATGATGTTAGCGTTTTCAATGTAGATATCATGAAAAGGACCTTTTGGAAATAAATTGAAAATTAACTTAATATACTATGTACTTCATTTAAATTATGATATATGTAATATGGTTTGGTGGTAAAATTACAATGAGGTCAACTGAATTGGAACGTTTCGATTTTATCACAAAAAAATGAAAAAATAATGTATTATTTTTTTTGACATGCAAACGGAACACATAATACCCGACAATTCAAACAATATTAATCGTAAAGACTTTATTGTGATTTAAAATAGTAGAATTTATTCGAAATTAATGAACGTGGTAGTTACGACGTTAAGAGACTTCACGTCAACATCGTTTTCATACCACCAACATAATCCACTGAGAAGGGATTTTGTCTTGTAACGTTGTAATCCTCAGAAGCGCGTTGCTTTCAGAAATATCTTTGCAAAAACTTCTAAATTATTCACTGATGCCAGAGGCCAGAAACATTGTTTAATATAAATAATTTATTATATCTAAAGGCGTGAGATAAAATGACAAATCACTTAGGGACAGTTAAATTTATAGTACCAGTAGTGTTTTATACATGCGAATATTATTTTAAATCTTTTCTTCATTTGTTAGCTTTGTATATGGCATAACTTACGGTGTTTAGCAAAGACTTTATAAACGTAACAGTTTTTTGTTGAAAAATGTACTTTTGTGTATTATTTGGTGCGATTTTTGTATAAAATTTACTGTAACATAATATTATTAAAAATTTCTAATAATTAAATTAATACAACTTTATTTGCTAATAATGGATCGAATTTTCTAATAAATTCGTGTTTTGGTTCATTGCAAAAACATCTGACGGACGAATTGACCTCAAACATGTTTATGCAAAATTGTATCGTGGCTAATGTTTGAATAATTAATAGTAAATATGAAATATTTTTATATAATATAAATAATATTACAATTTTTAAAAGTTTTAATAACCAATAGATATATTATATAATATATTTTACAAAGTATTTAAAATATAACTAGTTTAAGTTCTCTGCAAAGTCTTCGCGATCTATTTTTCAAGGTGCATCTTTGTCTTTTCTCTTTTCGTTTAATTATTACATCTTTAAAACACTTTTAAGTTCACGATTAGAACCCATAATTTCCGCTCTATAGCTCAACCAGTGATCACACCAATTCACTACCGTGGTTCATTAGATCCGGTATTAATTTATTTTATCAAAAATTGTATAAATATGTCTAACATGAACAGAAAATTATTTGCAAGAATGTTTTCCAGTCAGAAATTTAAAGAAATTGTCGAAATATGCTTGTTAATATTATATTCACGCAAAATTGACATTACTAAAACCACACTTATTAGAAAACTCTTTGAATAAGTTTCTATATCATAGTTCTCATTTTTTATAATAAAGAAAAATAAACCTGCACGATATCTCTACAGAAACAAAAAACATTAAAATGAAGCTCAAATGTCTATGTAGATCTTAATTTTTTGACGTCAGATTTTTGCACCGAGACATGCGAATGTAATAATAATAAACTGATAAATAAAAAACAAATATAAATAAACAAATGAAATAAAAAACACTACCAATAGTTGATATTAAATTAATTTTAAGGTATAGAATTAGTAATTATATTATACTGTAATAATTATTATTATTGTCATATTATTTTATATTAACTAAACCATAGCTTTACAAATTTTGTATAAAAAATTTGTTTAGCTTCGAAATCTATTTAATATTTTGAAATGTTTACAAATTATAATAGAGTGAAAATTGTATCTATTACAGTAAAAAATCTAATAATAATTGATAAATTCATTATTTTAATATTTCGTTCAGTTTATTTATTTTAACATTACATACTACTATTTTTTATAACAACCACACTATACACTTAAATAATTAATATTTTAGGTTTTTTGTCTATTAAACTGTATTAGTTAGATAAATTTAAACAAAATTGATCCTAAAATAATAAAAATAATAATATATAAACAGCAGTTTCGAATTTAGTTATCACAAAAAAATAGCAATCAAATTTGAAATTTTAAAATTTAATGAACCGGCGTTGCTTGATTTAAACTGGTTTAAAGTCTACCTGAAAACATTAGATCAACCCATTGATTGTAATACAAAATTTGAATTTCTGAAAAATTAGAACTATATTTATACTTGCAGATTTACGTTTTGTTTACAGAATTTAGTACTAACCCACAAGTTACAGCAGGTTACTTGGCTACTGTCAGACAACCCTCATGACGAATTTCAAAATTTCAACTACACTATAGGAAAGAGGACAATTTTCTGTGTATAATGCAACAAAAATATCTGCGGTCCATGCATTCGTTTTCGAAAAAAAGGCATTTTAAAGTTATTAAAAGCAAGGTAGTGGTAACCCGATACACCCCGTTGCAACGAGTCGAGCCACGGTAATCTTGCACGTTCCGTTCCTGCTCTTCATTTTGTTGACGGTACGAGTGCTTTGATATACTCTTAATGTTTGATTTCAGTCGCGGTCGACACCCAAACGAGTTCTATGGCTTCGAGTTCTACCCTTGGCGAGTTCTGTCATTTTTCAGGGATATTTTAAAATTTTTTCGCCTTACACAAAATCGGCTAATCATGCAGTCGTGTTAAAAGGTGTATCTAAAATACATGTAAGTTTAAATTTTTCAAATTCGATTTTTTCGAGAACTAATGCAAGGACTGCAAAAATTTTTGTTCTAATATGCTTAGAAAAGTGTTCTCTTTCCTATAGTGCAGTTGAAATTTTGAAATTCGTGATGAGGGTTGTCTGACAGTAACCGGTTACTTTTTTCCGAATAAGATATTCTATTACCTATGTATTTCGTCAAACCTTACACAATATACTATTTATTATATTCAAAGAATATTCGTTTTAATTAGGATTTGAAATTTTTTTGACTTTTTTTTCTTAAATATGCACGATAAAAATAAATAACAATTAATATTAAAATTTATTGATATACTATAATATTGTGTTGAATTTTACCAGCAATCTTATTTAAATTTTAATAAAACAGTTTCTACAATAATAAGTCTGCTCTATATTCAACCCGCGATAACATCGAGCCACTGCTTTAGTTTACCGCACTATCATCTCTATATTTACTTTAAACATTTTTAGTTTTGCTTATTTCATTTTTTTTTCAGACATTTTTTATCTGTAAAGAACGAAGAAATAATATGGTTTATTGAAAGTTATAATGAAAGTGATGTTTGCTCTAAACAACTCTTAAAGTTAGGGACCTCGTTATTTGCAGACATTAACTTAATTAATGAGTTTTCAACTCATTACAGTATAATGCGGGGTACTTATAACTATAAGAAAGTCTGAAGATGTTATATTTATTTACAATTACAAATAGATTAACCACGAAACAACGTTAAAGTAAAAAATTAAATTTTTATATTAAATAAAATTGCTTCCCAAGTTGATTTAACAAAATGATAAATGATCAATTTAGCTTTACGTTGTTTTATTTTTACTTTATATTACACGTAATTATTTAAAACAAAATTCGCAAGATTCTAAACTAAAAATAATTTGCTATAAGCTTATGAAGATGTAATGATAAGCACGTTAATAATAAATTTATGAAATTTTGTATTCAGGTTTTGCAGTCAGACATACAACAGTTCAAATTTCTTTTCATTGTAACAAACAACTCTTAATTTAAAATTTTAAGTCATAATACAACTTCAAAGATGTAAGCTCCATAGAGTCGTTATAAAATTTCAAGTTTTATACTTATAAATATAGTGAATAGAAGAAGAAATTTAAAAATTGAAGACATAAAAGTAGAACATTAGCTAGGAAAGCACGATAAGATAATTTATTAAAATGGGATCCCGGAACGGCGTGCTTATTTAAAATGAAATTACGGTGTTGTTACCGCACCGTATAAACGTTTATTGTAAAACGATACTGAAATATACTCAAATTCTAGGCAATAAAATAAAAATTTACTGATTTATACCTACTGTTAATTTTTAATACACTAGTATAATATAATAAATGTATTATTATTTTTGTGTTTGTTTAATTATTATTAAATATATAATTACAATGTTGGAGTAGTCGGTGTAGTGCACCGAGAGTTGAACTTTGAACTTCAGAATCGTAGTTTTGAATTATAGTTGCTGCAATATTTAGGTTTCGTGGTTATGCTTCCACGTTAAATTCTACTGACTTATAATACGGTTTAGTAGGTTTATTCATACCAGAATAATTATTATTTATGTCGTATTATTATTCAACATGCAATAAATGAGATCGCTAATAATTTAAAAAGTAAATTATATCTGTACCTAGAAAAAACTTAAAATATTGAAGATTGAGTAACTTATTATGTATACCTAAATTAGAAGAGATTAGTATTCAGTCTTATGAAGACGAAATTTGCAATATACAACAGGACTAGTATGCTACTTCAAAGGAAAGGACCACATTACTAAACGAGAGCATGTGCATTAGGCAATGTTTTATTGATTATAATAATATTATGGTCAATGCAATTTTAAGCAAATTTAATTTTTTAACTACTATATCCAAACATTCCTATTCACTCAGTAGAGACTACCGTGATTAGATGAAGCTTGTACATAGTTTATTCTATACGTGGTGGTCTTAATCCAAACCATTAAGAAAAAATATATCCTAAAAACTACTAAATTAACTACTAACAAGAAGAAATAAAATACTTAAATAGGTAACTAATAAATCTTTGGTATTTCTAAATAAAATTTATTATACATAATTATTTTTAATTTATTATCTAAGGGTTTAGGTAATTTAAAATAAACGGAAAATTTAAATTAAGCGTTTTGTTCGTTCTTGAAGTTGAACATAAATAAAAGCAAAACTATGTTGTGCAATACGACATGGATCTCAAATATTTAAGAGTAGGTACTACCTGCATAGTTTGGTACATACTTACTTTTAAATAAGGCTTTCCCGATTTTACAAGCCCACTTCTTGTAAGCTTCTTTTATTCTTTTGAAACAGAAAGATTTAGCATTTCTTGTATTGAATATTAATATCATATATTATATTTACCAAATTTTAAACAAAATAGCATTTTAGATATCAAAGGTGTACCGAAGGTTATTCATCGCGAATATGGATATTGTCACGCGATGTTAAATAAAATGACTTATCATATATTAATTACATCATATCCGTTAATATTTTCTTCAGTTGCGTAAAAGACTTAAACTAATTTGCTAGCATTGTAGCTTGTCCTAAGCTTGACTAGTATCTAGTATAATTATATATTTGCTAGTACCTCCGGGGGTGTTACTTCATTAATGCTTTTCTCATAAACTAAGAAAAGACATTTTATTATATTATTGTACTGCATTCACCATTATTACAATATTTTTAAACTACACACAAATAATAATTCGAGAGTAGCTGCTATTCTAATTCACGAACATTGGTCTACAGATTTTCTCTATCGTCCTACCTGTACATAACATATACATCCTTGGGGAATATTTTGTGTTGGTATTTTCTGGTGTTCTATAGTTACATTTAGACATTTGAGAATAAACTCTATTTCGATATATTTTGTGAAATTAATTATGTTGAAAAATTTCACACGCGATATCATCTACATCCCAAATTTATAATCAATGATTGAAGTGTCAGCCTGAATGAAGTAAAATTGGGTGGTAGCTAGAAGTAATGGGAATTTGTCTTTTCATTAAAACAAATTGAAACATAATAGTAACGTTCACTTGTTACTTCAAAGTTCTGGCAACTAAAGCAAAAAAGGATTTGCAATTTTAAAGAAGCGGTTCTTCAATTAAACCGATAGGAAACCTTTATAGTTAAATTATTTTACATTGAAGAAATGACCATGAATGTTAAATTTAGAGCATAATGGAGTTATGTCTTATGAATTAAACAATGCAATTAATTATGCAGCTTAAAGTATGATTACAAAAAATTAAAAATCAGATTGTAAAGTTATTACTAGAATTGTTGTGATATTGCAGGATTTAAAATATAAATTGTCACGAGTAAGTTATAATGGGTGCGAAACACGAAACAAACTTGAAAGAATTAATTTATAAAACGTTTGTTTCCGGAACAACAAGTAATCTCTTAGAATGAGACGGTAAGAGGAAATACATTTTCATGTTGTGTTGCATTATGAAGTATGAATTTTAAACACAGATTTGTTTAAAAATTATTTCATATTTTGCTTTATTAAAAATTCTAACAATGTAAATAAAATTTTTTTAAATGAGCGTGATAAATATATTTCGCATTTTTAAAATTCTTATGTGAAAATTTTAAATAGTGAATATTATGTGCAACAGTACAGAATTTCCTTAGAACATTTTTTTATTTTATTAATACCTACGTGTCTCTTCTTATCAATTCCAACCACTGCTTCCGTATTTCTTCCATCTTTTTATAGCTTTCTCACAGTTTGTACGTATAGGCTCGATGTAACTAATGTATTGATCTTTTGATTTATTTTTTAGTTTCTTTATATTCTTATCAAACCCACTTGAAAACGAGTTGTTACCATATTTTTAATGGGTTATTCCTGCAATTTTAGGTAAGCACAAAACCGTAAAATATTACAAACGCTTAAACTAAAATTTAAAAAAAATAATAAAAACCCTAATCAATTTACTATTCAGATTTTAAATTGAAAAAAAAGCGTGTTCATTGTTTTTGAACAAAAATACAAATTATTAAGTCGGCGTACAACACTGTACTGAGATACACACTTTGAAAGTCTGAAGAAATGTGCGTTGAGGGTATCTACCTATATTAAAAATCTCCTATTTCAGTGAAAATCTCCCACTTTGCAAGTTTAATAAATATCAACCCCTGACGAAATAAGAAATGCTGCCACAATCAATGGTCAATGGGGCTGCATATAATACAAATACATAATATAAATTATTTATTTTAATTTTAATTTTGAAAATAAAAGGAAGAAGCAAAAGAAATAATGACATTCACACGTATAAATTACCCAAAAGAGTGCATAAACATTCTACTCTAAAACTTCTGCTATGCAAAATACCCCATTTATAGCAATTATGCAGTTTATAAGTATTTGTATCTTTTAAACTTGTCTTATGCTTTAATGCACTTTCCGCTGTTTGGAAAATGGAGTTTTTTAAATGTTTCATATGTTACTTGAAATATGTAATTGCAAATGTATTTCATAAAAGGAATGAAACTATAAATACAAAATAAGATAAAAGCTTCTTATTTATTAATTTTCTAGACGTTTATGAGAAGCTTTCTGATGTGCTATAAAACGTTACGTTTTTTGCGTAGTACACTCCCGATAAATAAGAATATTTTGCCATATTACATTATTTACCAAAAAAAAAAAATGTAGATACTACTCAGAATTAAACACCTTAAAGAAAACTTAAATATAAAAAGAGCATTTGTATAAAATGCTTCTATTCAAAATTCCCCGAACAAAAGTATGTCTACAACCATTTGTATTTTGTATAGAGGGACTTGCGGTCTTCACATTTCCGAACGAAGGGTTTTACATAAATACTTACATTCTGCATGCGAGATTCTTTTTTTTATTCTTTATACGTGAATTGAAAGTAAATTGGAAAAGAAATTCTGTTAGACTTTATTTACTGATATTTCAAATTTAAGAAGTCGCATGGTGAGCCATATAGTATTTTCTGTTTATAATATTTGCATTTTTAAAATTATTTCATAGCACAAACTTTATTTTTATTATTTCATAATTTTTATTCTGTGTTTTATGAAGAAAACTAATAAATAGCTTACGTGAAAAAGAAATGGGATCTGGCAGAATCCAATAATTAAAATAAACCAAATTTTTTCAATTATTGTCAAAGGTTCCTTAGTCGATAGATATTATAATAATTATAAATTTATGTTATAAGGTATAACTAAATAAGTTAAACAGTATTGATAGAAAGATTGCAATGCAACTAACAGGAAAGCTGACATTGGTGGTTTAAATAACATTTCTACAACATTTCAGTAATTTAAAAACAAAACATTTTACAAATAATTTTTGTTGTTTGTGAATTATGGAGAGGTAAAAAACTTGCTCCGATATCATGAAGTGGTACCGTGAGATTTTTACTCACTAAAAAACTCCTCCCTAGGTGATTTTCCACCCCGGTTCACGATTGCACTCGGAATAGCTTAGGCATTTTTTCGTAATTCACTCGGAATTGCTGCGAAGTTTCGGTTCTCTATCATAAACGCATCTTCTTCTTTTTGGCTTCCTTTGCTTGATGAGTTTATTGGTTGAGTTCTATTTTAGTTCTGAAATGAGCATAGTTGACACATTTTAAGGTGCTAATATTACTTTCGTTTTTTCTGCGTTGTCTCGTTTTATCAATCAATTTTTTGCAACACAAAACTGAATTTTTGCTTGGATGATGTGGTAAATAAATTCTCAGTGGTAAAAAATTAGCCTTATGTTGTACTCTTAAACAATAAACTCTAAAACTTTACTCTACGAATAAGATAATTTCGTAGGTACTAATTAATACCAATAGAAATAATAAGAATAGGTAAAAACAAATACGTAAATTCACTAGTAGAGATATAAGCATTAAGCGCTAGCATAGCATTCCAGTTATGCTAGCACAGCTAATTAGCTAATTAGCATATGATATTTCAACATTTGGTAAATATCAATGCTACAAATTACCACCAGGATATATTATTGCATTCAAATAATGAATCGCCAGAATTTAATCAACACTACTGCTCTTGTGATTCCACACCAGCTTATCCTTATTCAGGTTCTTCTATTCAATAGCTTAAATTCCTCATTTGAACCAGCTAAGAAACTTTGGATAAAACTCTAGAACAAAAGAAAACAGAAAGTACAAATAAGTATAACCTGCGGTGCTCATCAAATGATTTTCTTTCTTAACACCCTATAGAAATATTTCAGCTGTACGCAGAAACTTGAGCCACCATACAGGACTGTTTATATAATAAACTACACACCTTTTAATTACTAGTGTTGTAACATTAGAAGTTGAATTTATTCTGTTTTTTTCTATAAATTCAAATTACACTAGAGCGTAGCAAAATGAATTGTGCATCGTTATATTTTTTGGACACAATTTTTTATTGCTAAATTTGGATGATTTACTATTTAATGTCGATTTTGAATGAATAAATATTGCAAAAGAAATATATGATTAAAACTCCACGGCTACTTATACAGGATTAGCGGATTGTATGTTGTTCACATAAAAGCAAAATCGAACATAGTGTGTACTTATATAATATTATTTTACAAATTTATATTTAGAACATTTCAAACAACAATGCGGTATAAATCTACGTATATAAGGTATTTATAAATTAAAAACATCTGACGAAGACAATAAACCATTGCTAAAAGCTTATGAAAGTTTAGCTTTTTAATTTTAAACTTTAATTTAATATTCAAGTATATTTAATATAAATATTTAAACCAACCATCTAGACTGCTTAACTTGGAAACTTCTACAAAAAGAAAATTGTGTTAGTTGCAACAAAGTGAATATTTAAATTGACAACAAATGATTTATAGTTTTTAATTTTTATGGAAAAGTTTCGCACTTTAGTAATAAAATAGTAATTACTACTATTATAAAAAGTTATTTGTAATTCTCTTGGTAAATACTATTTAAGTTACTTTTCAGTTCGACACAAAAGACTGTATCTCGAAGCTTAACTTTTTTGCTATATTATTAATGACGAAACCTATTTGATCTTTAAACATGACAGAGTTTCAATTATATTCCCATTCATAAGCTAATTTGAGAGTTTCGTGTTTTGTATAGATTAATGATATATCTTGAAGTTTATTAATTAATTAATTTAACGAAAGACCAAGGTTATATGTATTTTCAGTATTCAAAAGCCAAGTAAATATGGTTTACCCAGATGACTGGAAAATACATTAAGCATATTAGTATATTTTTGAAATAGTTCATTTAAGAATATTTTTTTAACAAGATTAGTATTGTAATATGGAATATTCAAGTTAGTTGTAGTAGACTGTAATGGTTTAAAAAAGTTGTTTAATTGATTTTTAGTTAACGAAAAGTAGAAATCTTAAGTTGAACATAAAAATCAGAACACTATTATATTGTATGTACCTATATATATTACGCACATGTCGTGAACTAGTTAAATAGAGAAACAAATTTGCGAATGAAATTTTATGATTGCAATACTAATTAGTTTTAATTTTATATTAATTTATTATCAACAAGGGTAAAATTTAATTTTAGATTAATAATGCCGCCTATGTATACCACATCAAATTGTTACCCAGCAGTTAATTAATTTAATTTGATATAAATTGTTAAATCATTTGCTAAATCCGTTAAAATATTAATTTTCACAGGAATTTTAGTTATTAATTAGGGGAATGCTTAATAAACAATAGGTTAATAAAAATGTGTTTAGAAATTTTAAGAGCAGTAGTTAATACAATACAAAAATATTAAGTTGAGTTATGACATTTGGTATACAATTTTTATGGTTGTAACAGATGTACAACATTATTTTTTTATTGTTGATAACTTTTCTTTTTTATCTTACTAGTATAATACCAAAAGAGTGCTTTAGTTGCGCACAATTGTAAGATTAGATTACAACTAAAAGGATAACACGCGGCGCAACCAACTAATTCGCCAATAGAGTGTCCTATATAAACCTTTAATTTTAATTGAGGAAAGCTGAAGTACTTTTTTACTGCGGTAAAAAATATTATTGTTTAATTAAGAGAAAATGAACTTCAATATTTTCGATGAGTTATATTTTCTTACTTTTATGGTTTGAAAAACAAGGCTGCTCATAAGATTTTTAGTTTTATTTGCATGTACAAATGTAATATTTACTTTTGTTGTTAATTAGATGTTTATCTGCCTAATGTACCGTACGTGGTGTAACCGATTACCGAAACTAAAGTACGTGGTATACCAAATATAAAAAAACATTGCTTTATTTGCTGAAATGTCAAATAAAACTGTTGTAAAGTTGTAATAAAACTTTTTACCCTTTTGTTTATTGCATATAATCATTCTAAATAATTTAAAATTTATTTTGTAAATAATTTTATTGCAAGATCTTGCTTATTTATGTTTAAGGATAAACCAACGTTAAATATATTTTTGGAGAAAGACAAAAAAGATTTCTTCTAATATCTTTGTGGATTTCGTGTGCTGTGACATGTAAAATTTTATCAGTCATCTGTAAAAAATTTGCCTTTATACCCACTTTGTTATACTTCACTCAAAATGTTCTAGCTTTAGTATGTAGATACATTTAACAATTTTTCTTGATGTGGGTATGTACATAATATCTTCTGATTTCATTGCTTGGTAAGTCAATAATGTTATCAAAATTCAATTGGAGTATTCAACTACTAATATGCATTGGTGTTCGTCAAAGACGGATGATCTAATGAAACTAATTATCATCGTTTCTACCCCCGTTTAAGACTGAATACAATAATAAATTTATTATTTCGTTTTGATACCAAGGTCTGACAGTTAATGACGAGCACTCAAGTTCGGTGCTTTGTACTACACATTCATTATTCATATAAAATCATTTACTATTTTTATAGTTTGTTATTCAATTGAATTACTAGAGTTCGTCAAATCAAAAACTTGGTTAGCGCTAGTCTTTGTTAAGTAACTATTTGTCAGAAAATCAATTACCGCCCCTTAATTTTCAGCCCTTCAGAACAGTGGAATCATATAATAAGAAATTGTGAAACTTAACGCCATGCAGTTTTTTGCATTTTGTGCAGTTGAAATGTCTGACGTTATCAAATAGCAACGTTTGCTCTAATAATGCAATTGTTCTAAAATGAGATTTTTTTTTTCAATATTATTCAATTTAAAAACTACCAACATCTCCAATTTACACTCGGATTTCATAGACGTTAAAAGTGATGCTTCATAATTTGCAGTAGTCGCCATAAAAAATTGCATTATTATTCTGAAATGTTTTGATGAAAGCTTTTTTAATATCAGAAAATTAACCTAAAAAATGAATTTTTTAAGTTAATTTTCTATTATATAGTAAACGTGCCTTTAGGTGCAAAAACTTGGTAAAATTTGAAAATTTTTTTTCAAATTTAGTTTGTAGAAGTCTATTTCAAATCCGGTTGTACCATGATATAAGAATTATTTTATTTATTTAAACTTAAAAATTTCATTGAGACACGTGACATTGTTTGATCTATAGTTTGGTAAGTCACATTCATCTTAAGTAATTTTTTTAATTTCTTGGTTTCTCATGTTAAATACGACTGATGATCAATAATAATTGTGAAATAAGGACCTTTATATCGTATTACAAAGTTTTTATTTTATATTTTAAATTTTATAACGTAATTTTTTCAAAATTCATTTCTTGTTTGTTCAAATATTTATAGTCCAAACCTGTTAAATGTTCACACAACCAAATCTTACATTGTACATTTCCCTAAAAATATTGATATGATATTTTCTTGTAGAGAATTTATAATTAGTTGTATTGCCTTGGGTATTAGCCCTGGATTGCGGACACTTTGGATAATTTCAGAGCGAAGGGTTCTCTAGGGTCCTCAAAGTAAAAAATAAAATATAAAAATTTCTAATCCAAAAAAATTAAATAAACCGTATTTCCAAAAATTATTAGTAATCCAAATTCAACGTAAAATTTTAACATTTTTCAAGAGAACGAAGTTTCGATTTTATGCTTATCCAAATCGGCGTGTTATCAATTGCACATTCTTTCCTACGAATATCATTTTTAATATCCAAATCGATAATTTATAACTTTAAATACTCGTTCTCCAAATCAATCAACCAGATCAGTTCACTACCGCTCAGCAGCCACTCATAAAAATATATCAAAAATTATTTTAATTCCAATTCAAAAATAATACTACCAAAATAACGCAATATAATGCATTCCCATAAAATCTACTTTATTTAATCAAAAATATCTACTCACAAACTTTCAAATCAAAAGAAAAATCAAAATATTTCACCAAACCAAAACTATCGACCGGCACGGGCGGCAATATTTGGCAAAAAGCCTTCTATTTCCTTCGATTCGCCTCCATCTGGCTAATTTCACAATCTTACAATTCAAACTTATAAAAATAAAATTTCATCATAAACGTACAGGGCGGGTGCGAATCTCTTTGAACACCGCAATACATATAACATTTTTATTTTAACCGTACAATGTATAAAATATAATTTGACCGATATGTACTTATTCGAAGAAAAATATTGCAGTTTACTTGAAAGTTTACTACTTTTTTTCTTTTTTCATAAATTCCAATGACAATCAAAGAAAAAAATTTTATTTCAATTTTACAAATAATTTCTTTTGTAAATTACACCGACATAAATTGCATTTGAACTACATCTTTGTTATGAAAAGATTGCTTCGAGCAAACCATCTTTCAGTGCATTCAAATTATCCTTTTTAACAAGCATTTTTGGTCAATTTCTATCATTCACGAGATAAAAACAAAACTTTTATATTAAGTTGTACAATTGCATCAATTTATTGTTTCAGTATTGTGAGCAAAGTTTCAATTCAACTTTACATTAATAATAAAACCTCAGTTTCAGATAAAACTTGTTTAGATTTTAAATTTTGAATTTGCAAACTTTTAATAAGATACAAAATTAAATTGTCAGATTCAGTTAAAACTATTATACCTAGCATATACAATTCGTTTTTTAGTATTAAAGGTTTATTTGTGTAAAATAGCAAAAGTTTAATAATTTATCTATTTAATTTTATTTTAAAGCTTCTGCAAAGTTTTCTAATTTCATTTTAATTCAACTAAATGAAAATTTTCTTTTGCTTTATGAAAAAATTTCGTATAAAAATGTGTATTAATGCGGCATTATAAGCAGAAAATGAAACTAAGATTACTTTTTTAATTAATTTAAGCTGGCGGAAGGGACAAGGGAGTAATAGTTTTACAAGGAAGCAGTGCGCAGCGTCCAACATGTGGTTAAATTGACCATTAGGTTGTCTAGATTCCCTTATTGCAATTATGTTATGTAGTTCTGAATTACCTGATATAATCATCGTGGTTTCTAAATTATACGTAATAAAATATAATTAAGACATTAAAGCAAGTAGCTATTAAATAATATAATGAGACTGAAAACTATCGATTCACGGCAGATTCGAAGAAATGTGTGTAAAGGATAGAAAAAACGAAAAAGTTTCTATTTTCACTACTCCAATTTGCATTGTTAATTCTTAAACTTTAAAATGTGAGGTAATATTTCAGAAGTTTCTCTTAGGGAATTTAGAAACTTGCACGTGACTACACTGTGCTCAGTGAATCAATAATATCTTTGAAGCGAAGTTATTGGCCCTTGCTCCTTTGAGAATTACTTGAGAAAATGTTGCTTGTTAACCATTCCTTTTCAATGCATTTGACAGACAAACGTCACTCACATGCACATCTACAAAATTTCTTCTTGAAATTTAAATTTACTTTTGATTAGCACCTAAATTAGCAAACATCATAAAAAGATGACACAAAGTTAAAACAGATTTCAGCTTATGAAATTCTTTGAGATCTTCAACGTTTCCAGTCAATTATTATTACAAAGAAGAAAAATTGACTAGAAAAATAGGTTTTCAACTTACTTTGTTTTTTAGTATTATACTGTATAAATGCTTGATTTGAAGTCGGAAGGTCACGAAAAGTATCCGCTTTGAAATATTGTGTGGGCCAGTTGCTGAAACGAGCTCAATTTATATAGCGTATACATAATGGAAAAGTTCGTAGATTTCAGCCAGATTCCATATAATCTAGAATACTGAAACTTTTAGGGCCTTTGAATTTTAGTATTTTAGATACCTCCACTAAGATACCATTTAAATGAGGATTACAAAAATAATATTACCTTGTTTTTATTGCGTTTTATTTCTATTTTGAAACAATCCAAGCTTTAATAATTCTGCACAAGTTCAAAATCGTTATGTACGTGTTTTGAAACAAAATCAAAAGATGGAAAGCAATCAACTTCGAAAGTTTCGTGTGACACAATATGTTACAAAGAAAATTCATTTTGTACATCAATGTTTGATGTTTGGATCAAAACGATAAAGTACTGAAACCGCTTCACTAATTTTTTATGCGATATCGACTTTTGCGTCGGGAAGGTCAAGTAAAATCCTTAACACGTAGATAAGTTTACTACTTAGAAAAGGAACCAAGTGCCATTAATCTTTGACATCATACATTTAAAGAGCTACTTATTTGATACCGATTCTAAATTTATTCGGTTTCTTTGCCAGCGTTTTGTTTAACTATTTATTTAGAAAGTTTGTGCCGTAAATTAACACTTTATTGGATTCTTAATAAGCAACCGTCTTAATTGTGTTGTAAATTATACTTCAACACTTGATTGACTATTAAAATTTAATTAACACTTCTAGTAACTATCATCATTCACATAAGCTGAGCGGTATCAATAAGCAATAAACATAATGAAAAATTTTTATTAACTAATAAAGTTTAATAACATTATTAACAACGCGATGGCGTAGTTAAATAAAGCTAAATAAACTTCAATTTGCACAAATATCAATTAAATTTTATTTGACTATCCTACTATAACATTTTGTAATTACCAACTACCTAACAATTTATCATTAGTGAGAAAAATGAATATACTATGTTAATTTCTCTCCAAGTATCGGTTTCGGAGTCCCATCATCAGTCAAACACTGTAAGGAAGTTTTTAAGACTACAAGGAAACGCCTTTGTAGAATCTTATATCGCCAGTATGTGGGACATTAACAATCTGACTATAAAAATAAACGGGACATGAAAACTATCCAGGACTTAACATTGACTCGATAACGCCTTTTGCAATTGAAGAGAAAACCATAGCTTAAATAAAACCTTGGCTATGGGAATTATCGTTATAACAAAAAGAAAATTTCACAAAACTAATGTGATGTTGTATTTGTGACGATAAAGAAAATGCTTCTAAATCTCTGACTTTAAAATAATTTATTTTACTAATCGGTTTTACAGATATTTTATAAGTAATATTATAAATAAAACTAAAATTGTAAAAAAACATTAATAATTAATTGTCTTATTGACCACCACTATCTACACCTACTAAACATAATATAGTTTTTTTAAAACTAAATAGGAGAAGGTTGTAGTTTTCGAACCAAATCTTAAGGTTGCTTCTTTATTCCAAATTTGACGATCAACTTATGTCGCTGATATTGACTTGTTTGCTTAGTTGATATAGTTTTAAGTTTAAGTTTAAATAATTATATTGAAATTCAACTTAATAGTTATACTTTACTTGAATTAACAAGAATTTTGGGGTTTAATCCATGGTTTAATATTTATAAACGAAAAAAGTTATGCATAACTTAATTTATCTGAGAAGTTTTTAAATTTTTGTATTGATTTTTAATCGTGTTTTTAATCAGTTTAATTATTTCTTCTTCTAAAACTTCTAAAACGACTAATCAAGTGCAGTATTTTATGCTACGGTGATAATTACTATGGTATTATGGTTTCCGATTAAAATGTGTTGGTATCCAAAAGTGGTTAACAAGATAGTTTGAGAATTTCCAATCTTCAACTTCCAAAATTCGGCTTTTTATGCGAATAGATCTTTCAAAAATAAGTTTCTAGGTTTTCCAAACCATGACTTCACGTCATATTCACATTAGTACTTGGTTTTATCTTAAATTCTAATAGTACAGCTCGTAGATGTTATTATATAGGGTAAAATTGATGTAAGCATACGCCTTGCATAAAACACGCAATATATCACTAGTATGAGAGGACAATAAAACTTATTTGAGTGAATAATATTTGTACTTATTTAATTTTATAATAAGATATAAATTTTTGAGTGAACTAACTAAGTTAGTAACTAAGTGAACTAACTAAGCTAACCATAATAGTTATTTATTATTACTTTTAAGCTCCGTTTTTCAATTTACAGTTACGCCTAACCAAAGGTTTACTTTCAAGGATAAAATTTTTGCAACAATTGTTCCTATAGGAATAAGCATATGATTAAAGATGAAACTTTTTTTATCGATTCTACTAGTTAAATATGAATGTATGTAGTACTATCGGAACAGATGTAGTAAGGAAGCGAACTAATTTAGATGTCGATCGACGTATGTATCTGGTAGTCTGCTTGTTAGTTTTGACAAATACGATGTTGTTTGTAGTTGAGATATTCTGATCTAAAGTAGTAAATTATATTAGATGACAACTAGAAAACGATAGAAGCAATGATTGAAAAGGATTACAAATGGTGTTATTAGGTTATATTTTGAAAAGAAAAAATGATTACCTGTATATTAAAAGTCAAAACTAGAAACAAACAATAAGAAGGTTATTATGTATATCAAATTAAATTGTTTATTATAAAATATGAAGCCAGCACGCAGCCATTGATACAGAAATCTATTACCTATTTCTAAAAATATTTATTTTCTTCTTTATTTATTTATCCCCTAAGTAGATTTTTTGAAGTTTGAGCTTTGTTTAAGTCTCGAGGAGCTTCATGGGTAATTTTTTAAGCTTTAATCGTCGCAGAACTATTTGCAAAACTTTTAGAAAAGCGTTGATTGCATATTTATACATAGCATGCGTCGTAGTTTAAGCGTTTGAATATATTTTAGTAGAGTGCTAACCTTGCCAGATGCACAGCCTCTAGGTGAACTTAGGCTTTAGATGACAGCGAAATTTAGCATTAAACCTCAGTCTTCCCATTTGTAGCATGTCGATTTTAGCTTTAATCTATACTGTGGTATGAAACTGAATAAATTATTTAATAAATAGTAACTTTTGCTTTTAGTTTTTTTAGTACCAACCAATGAAACACGATAGATTTTCCAACCAATATATTTAAATTTAAACTTTTGATTTTTTTTTGTTTAATGTATTTATTAGTTGATTACTTAAAATTCAATATAAAACACTTATATTGAAGGTATAAAATTGAAGTATTAATTCTATTTTACTAGTAACCTCAGATATTTTCTATTAAAATTTATTATCTGTGCCATGGTGAAACCGTTCAAAATATTTTATGAACAATAAAGATTTAAGTAGCATTCAAATAGTGATTAGTTATATTGTTGATTAAGAACCAATCAACTTTAAGTATAAAGAGAGAGAGGGAGAGAGAGAAAGATTCTTGGAAGCAGAATTCAATATTGTATTATTTATTCTAACCGAATAATATACATATACCTACATGTATTGTGCTAGTATAAATAAAAATAAGTATTTTTTAACCATCCAGAAATTTACAGCAGAAATCAATAACCATAAATTTCTTTACAATTTTTTATTACCTACATTATCTTATTATTTATAAATTTCAACCATTAGGAACATAACATCAAAAATAAACTGTTAGCCACCATGCTAAAATTTATTTTCAAAGATATTGTTCTAATTAGTTAAATTATAACATAAATTTAACTAAACATCTAATTTAATTTTAATACGATAATTTATGTTATGCCTTAATTAACAACAGTCTTTTTCATGTAAGAAGAGTATTTGCAAACAAAAAGAAAAAAATTTTTAATTTTGACTCTTATTCGTTATGGAAGAATCTGTGTAGTCGTATTATAGGGTATAATTTAACTTTTAGCTTATAACTTTTTTTATAGACTACTGTAGTAAAAATATTTTATATTTTAGGTGGAATAATGGCTCACGTTCAAGCTATTGTCAAAGGAAAGGCACTACTACCATGCGATCTTTCTCCATCGGCGCCCAATGATAGCGTAATCCTTGTTGTTTGGTATAAAGATGAACACTCGCCAATTTACAGGTACGACATTATTATTTTTTAGATTTTAAATTTGTACGTTTTATTAGCAATACGTCAATGTTTATAATAAGAAATCGTATCTTGTTAACATATTAGCTAAATTCAACTAACTCAGATTTCCCAAAGGAAGAATTTCTATTAGTGCTTTAGCTTTTTTCTGTCTACGCAATTTCTCGTATTCATCTTGGAGAGGCGATCTAACCGCAAAGTGGATTACACCGCCCCTAGAAAAACTTGACGTTTCTAAACTCGTTCAAACTTGGATTTCCGAAGTCTAGGAAGAAAATATGAAACAGAGATTGTTATCCTAACTCGCCCAATGTCCGTCGTTTGACATCTTATCCTACATTTATCTGCTAGGATAACAGCAAGATGCGTACGTGACTTGCAGTACAATGTACATAAAAACTTTTTTTTAAATAAATATTTTACTAAATCGTTTTTCCAATAATAACTTTCGAAGAATTTGAATTTAACAATATTTAATCTATTATTCAATTTGTATACGTGGTTATCTAAGGTTGTCAATTAATTTTGATGTTTTTTGTTAAATTTTTTTATACCTTTAATCGGAATTGAAAACGTCGTAAAAGTGAAATTATTACATTTCCTCTTTGCCACCTATACACATTTCCGGTCGCACCTACTATTGATATACTACAACCGGTTAAGCTAAACGCTCAACCAAAATGGATAGCATTTCATTTATCAAAGATTTCTTCCAAATGAAATGCACCCCTATGAAAAATAAGATTGGTAGTTAATAGTCCCGTTCTTTATGTAAGCTGCGTGCGTAGCAAAGCTTTAAAAACGTTATGGTTCTGTCTGTCAAAAACGGAATCGTATTTAGTTTATAGCGGCGGTTACGAGCCAAGATTATGTGTAATATGTGAGCAGAACTTAAAAATCTAAAATAATTTCAAAATTTTATTGCATTTCATAAAATTTAGTGCTCATCTTATTAACATTATTTATAGTACAGTATTTGACTTCATAACTTATTTATACCAACAAATACCTAGTAGGTTTCGATATATTACAGTAAGTACTTCAGGGGAAGTACAAGAGCATAATCTATAAATTTGTCAATATTGACCACCAATACTGATCCATAAAAATGTATTACTTAGAATTAAATGTTTCTGTAATAATAATTACTTTTTTATCTATTATTACTATTGATAAGCAAAAATTATTCTATTGCAATGCTTTACTATCGATTTTCATTCTCAAAAGTTTATATAAAAAAAATTGTTACAACTAATTAAAATTTTTTTAATTTTAAGTAAAATTTATTACTTATTCAGATTCTGTTTGGGGTTGTAATATATTTGCGATGATAATAGAGTTAGCTCGCGTGTTATACTGAACAGTAAACTAGAAAATATAAAAGGAAATTTGTTATGCATGAAGTTGTAATTTATATAAAAGTTATTTTGAAAGTTAATCAACACAAATAATAAATAGAAAAATTTTAAATAAAAACAAAATTTGGAAGTTTAAACTAATGAAAGCGTTATCTTACTGCTACTATGTATATTGTGATCAATAAATCGATTTATAAATCTAATTAAAATTTATAAATGGAAATATTTAAAATTGCTGTTGGAATATTAATGTAAAATAAACTATGACAATAAAAGTTGAAGCTTTAAGAAAAAAGAAAACTGAAATGAATTTATGTGGCAAAGCTTTGTGATAAATCTTTATTCGTTTTCTAAAGGTCTTTTTGTTGGTTTAAAATAAAAACGTAATTCTTCTGCTATAAATTACCAGATCATACTTTACTTAAATTTTCTTTAAATTGTGTACACACATAAAAATAAAACAAAAAATAATCATCTACTTATGGAATTTATATTAAAAATATTGCAATGCTTTCTTTCCACTAAAAAGTTAGATATTTCTCGACGTCAGTTACAGCAAAACATTAAATCTTATAAAGATTTTGATGTAGATTTTCTTTGTAGCTGGAAATCCTCTACTGTTCTTTTCTTATAGTGCAGGATTTACCGTCTCAATTTTATACATTTTGAAAATAGTTGTTTAAAATAAACTGAAATTTGTATTAGAATTTATGTGTTCATTTTCTTACATGGATGATGCAAAATTGCCAAGTTTGAAATGATGCTACTTGTCAACTTCGAGTTTTTGAGTGGATGTCGAGTCATCATAAAATTCCGGCAATTCTAGCAACAAAGTTCTTCCGATCAAAACAAACTTTGTGAGTAAGTTACAGACTTCCTGTACGGTTGGTCGATCGAGCGATAACCTTAAAAATTTTCTCACCTAAAGTTTTTTAACGAAAATCGTCAAAAACTATAAGCAATTGGGCTTTAATTTAATTTTTTTTAATATTAATGCAGGAAATTAGTACTCAAAATGTCAGCGTATCGTGTTAAAGTAATATTAAAAACGCTAATGAAAATTCAGTGCTTAGTTAGCTATAAAATTACTTGCAGATAAGCAATGCAACTTCAATGTAGTAAGTAATAGTAAATTTACATAATAAATTCTGTTGTGTAATTGAAGTGAAAAACGGATAACGTTACGGCTAAGCTGATGTATTTGCATTTGAAATAGAATTTTTGATTTTTATTTGATATTATGAATTTATTTTCTTAAGCATTGGTTGTTTTAAAAATGCATTACGTTATACCTTCTTTTTTGTTCCATATTTTAGTGTCAGAATTTTTATTTTTATATATTCTCATCTTCGGGCAGAGTTTATCAGATAAGTTAGAAAAACCACTGTCAAGTTACACTCTAGAAACGTCATTTTCAAAATGAATGATAAAAAAACAATTTATTTTGCCTTTCCACTTTTTTAAAGTAGGCACGTAAGTAACTAAACTACTTTAATTTTTTCAATTTGATTTTTTATTTTTAGCGATAGCGAACCGCTATCCAATAACAAAGTGACTTTTTTTTTCTAGAAAACTCATAACCACAAGAGAAAATTACAAAGAACACACGTTACTTATTTTTAAATTTTCTATTACCTTTATTCTAATATATAAAGTCTAGTAATATAATCATTTATAACTTATTATTAGCTATTTCAATAATAGCGAGAATATCTTGCTATCGTAGCAAAGTATGGCTCAAAGTTTTCAAACATTGTGTGTTTGTGTCTACTTGGTTTTTTGTATACTATATTTATCATTTGTAATATTTAATACATACCATTTAGCTTTTGCTGCAATTAAATTAAAATATTATTTGTCCATCTACCTGAACTTATTTATTCAGCTTGATCACTGCAGCCTTACACAATGGTAACGCAATCGATGAGCTACAAAGCAAAAAACCATAGTTCACGTTAGAACAAGGTTAGCACCTTACTAGAATATTATTCAAGTGTTTTTATAACTGTGAGTGCTTTACTTAGATTTACTTCTGTCTGTCTTTTATTCGTACTTAATTTCACTTCTGACTAATTGATTGGTTGAATTTTAATCAATCCTGATTTTTTTATATAAAATTACAAACAACTCGAAATTTTTATTATTACATTAGTATGGTTGTCTAGGCCAGCTTGCCGTACTCTAAAATTAACACGAAACATATTGTTCCAAGAAACAAATTTCCTGAAAACCTGTGAAAGTAATGTTTATTGTCTTTAAACAATTAATTATTTAATTGTTACATATTTTCAAACAATGAATTTATAATTAGAATAAATTTAAATATGGAACGGTTACTTTCGGTTAACCGAAAGCTTTCTTTTCATGTTTTTACCTTTAAATTAATTTTTTTTTATTACATTACTTTATTTTTAATATTTTATGAGTGGAAACATTTAAATGTGTACATTATGACTTCTAAGTTGTTATTCGTGCCTTGCAATGACTCTTACACCTAAATAATTGTAAAATATATGCTGTCAAACACTTTTATCGTATCAAATACATAGTTAACTTTTAAGAATTTATTTATCTAGAATTTTATATTGTTTCTGTTAAATTTTTAACATAATTATTACTCATATCAAATATTTTAGGAAAACTAAAAAATGCAGAAACACTTTTTAGAACTAAAATGTTTAAAGTTAACACAATATAAATACACCGTATGTATATTATCGCAAACGTTTTCACCATGCTATCGCATCATCAGGCGATGAACTCCTAGTGGAGTTCACTATGACCTGTGAATTTTGTTGCATTTTGCAGTTTGTGCATTTTTTGGTTTTTCTAAAAAGTTTGATATGATTAATATCGAGTTACACTACCTAAACCACTAATCTATTGATTATCATAATTATTACGTTTTTACGTTTTGTCGCTCTTCGTTGAAAATGCTATAAGAGATGTTATTGTTGTATAGTGTGTTCTTCCTACGAATTTGGCTACATGAAACTCAGAATCTTTCTGTGGTTAAAAACTTCGTTAGTCTTAATTGTTACCTATGTTTTGAATTAAACGCTCATGCTATGATAAAGTTAGTTCGACTGTACAGAGAAAGTTCCCATGTTTACACCATGGCTTTTCAGTTCTCAGCTTTGTGAACAAATTTTTCGGACAACTCGATTCTTAACATCCACTTTCTCTACGGTTGAAAATTTTAGCGTACAAAATATTCTTAAAATACTTGATAAACTTTAACACATAAATAAGATTATATCTGATTTGTTGGACAAGATAATTTTTCCTAGGAAAGTAAAAAATGCAAAAATTGGTAAAAATAACTTTGAAACATAAGTTGATTTTGATTTTATGGCCGATCAGGAGATTGAAAAATGCGTTATGAATGCACTATGTGATGCCAAAAAAGACTGCGAACAACTTAAAATTAGACCTTCTAATGATGAATCGTGGCAAAAAGTGAAAGTTTTTAACACTAATCGCGACACTAATATTGAAGAATATGACTCATTGAAGGATGAAAACCATGAAAATGAAGTCGATCTCTATATTCATAGTAATAGCAATGAAGCTGATATTGTGAGGGAGGATGGACTGAACGATTTGCTATATTCGGTTGATGAGACAACCATCAGTGGTCCGCTCTCAGATATTGCCGATATTATCAAATTAGGTGATATGTATGGCAAATTTTTAAATACTATGCCTGATCTAGGTAATAAACATAAATCGAAACGTCCGTTTTTCAGAAAAATAAAAGTTGGTGATAACATCAGAACGATCCAAAAATCTTCATTGTGTTGACTTTTTAATGAGCAATCTATCAAATCAAGTGCTAATCGACTCATGAGAGTGCACGGGAGTCCGAATATTGTGTGTAATTCTCGAAAAATGCTAATGCATCTAAGAATATACCAACTACTATTTCGATTGCCGTAAGTAAGAAAGAAAAATTCAGAAGAAGTCATACTTGAAGAAAGACGAAAAACAATACTCTGCAACTTATGTTCTAGATTATCATATGTTAATTTTTATTCTGTACCAAGTGTACTATGCACATGTCTATATATGTATAAATGGGTTCATATATTTATTTTACTAATAAATATAATATATTACATCTATATAATTATATAAAATTTTATAAAAACTATCGTTCATATCTAGACATCTGCAATTTACGCAGAATTTTCTTATTCGGAGAGATGTGTGGGAGATGTGAGGATATTCGAAGAGATTTGAGGAGATGCGAAGAGATATGAAAGAGTTGCGGAGAGATATGGGGGAAATGCGAGGAGAGATATAAGGGAAATGCGAGGAGATATAAGGGAAATGCGAAGAGGTGTAAAGGAAATGTGGGGATATATAGGAAATGTAGGGAGATGTGAGGAAATGTTAGGAAGTTTTGAGGAAAAGGAGATGTGGTGTACGTATTTTGGTCAGAAGATTTACCCCCCGACCGGTTTGTACTATTAGAGACAAGCTACGTGGAAATTTTCTTGTTTGAACCTAGTCTTATAGAATAAAATTTATTTATTCAATTAATAGAAAATGAACCTAAAAAATGAATTTTTGATGTAGATATTGTGGTAGTTATTGGTATGTAATGTTAAAATAAACAAAATACCTTTAATACTTAATTATATTAATAATTTAATTTAGAAAAAGAATTTTTGTAAAAGACCCTTTGAGAGTATAAGCTTTTAAAGAAAATTTTTCCGATACACCTCTACTTCCCAAACCAGTGCTTCAAAGTGAGGAAAGTGCCTCAATTATAATTATATTATGGGAGAAATTTTAAGAATTTTTGAATATTATTGTTTCTAAAAATAAATGTTTAATTAATTGGACAACAATTAACAATTAAGTACTATCAAAGTTAACTTTTCGTACGTTCCATAATCCATCAAAAATTTGGAAAAATTGTATTTGCTTTTAGCGGAATCGGTAACAATTATAACTAATTTAGGGAAAGAAAACTTGGTAGATGCAAGGGAGTGTGGGAATAATTGCCAATAATAAATTAAAAGACATCTTCGACAGAAATCGATAATTTCATACACTTGAGAAATTTTCTGGGGTACTACATACTATAGGTAATATAAAAAGTTGATACGAATGTACCAATCCATATACTATGTATGTACAAATTTGCACCCATTACGTCGGTTGATGTTGAGCGAAGTTTTTCGATTTATAAGCAGGTGTTAAACGACAGACACAAATCTTTCATAATGGAAAATTTGGAAAATATATGATAATTATTTTTTTAATAATATTAATATTTAATAATAAAATAATTTCACTGGTAGGCACCGATATATTTTGCCGAACACGACCAATAAAACACTGAAATAACATGATAGTAAAGAAAACCATTATAAATACCAATTTGCGTGACCAACTTTAAAAATAATTAAAATTTATACTTACTGGTCTGTAATTATGGTAAATAAAGTATAATGGATAGTTTGAAAGTCGCATCACATTTTGATTTTATTTGTATACTAAGTTCTTTTCTAAATAAATCAAACAAGCTTTGACAAAGCTTTATTTCAATATTTTAAGAACTGTAGATCTTTCTTGCTTAGCTATATTTTACGAAACCTTACTTTTTATAAATAAAACACAAATATAGAAATTAATTATGTCGGTTCGTTTAAAAGCTTTATATATTAAATTATTGCAAAATTTACATTTCAAAATGTATTTGACTAAATTTAAGAGCATTATATCTTGTTTAGTCGGTTTTATAATAAAATTTACAATTGATAAAAAATTTCGATTTCAAATAATTTAAAATCCTGAAATGCCAACAAGCTTTGTAGCTTTGAAAGTATAAACTAAAATGCCTAGATAGTGAAATAAACTCGTGAACGTAAATTTTATGTCCCAACTGATTGACAGTTAAACCAGTCAAAGGAAGTATGTAACGGAACAACCATAAGGTAAAACTACTGAGAGTTGAGAATTAACGTTGTGGAAAAAAGTGTAACAGCGCCTACAAACATTCGACTTTTTGTTGCCAGGTTTTTAAAGAAACCGCACAGTAACTTTTGGATGCTGAGATTTATTTTGAATCCTTTTGATCTGCTTCAATTTTAACTAACAAAAAATATAAATTAAGACTCTTATCGATTTTGGAAAATAAAAAGTCTCATATGGAATTAAAGAATTCTTTTAAATAAATCATTAGTCATCTATTATATTGCACTGCTATTACTACAGTGTCGGATTAGATCACGAATTGACGTACAGCAAGCACAACGACAGCTAATCCCAAGAGGGCACATCTTCGGTTTCATTATGGCTCTGATCGTGTCGCTCATATAATACAATTACTATTACCGCTATAATGGTATATGTAGTGTAACTATTGTTTTAGTTAATTATTTTATTATTGATTACATAAACTTATCTTTGTGGCAGTATTGCTTTACTAATTAATGATTTAATTCGATTTGCTTTATCAAAAACTGCAAGCTAAAAGAGAAGGCAATGATTAGATAATCAGTGAGCACGTGAACAAGAAAGATGAAAGTCTTAAAACAATAGCGTGACAAGATGTATTATTCATGTTCCAAAATAAATATAAAGGGGAATAGAGATCATCGTTTAGCTGCTGCTTGAAGATAGTCAGCCTGTGGCAATTTGGGTGTAGTTTGTTTGAATTGTATATCGTGTTGCTACAATATTGTTGAGGTGTTATAATTGTTGAATGTAAATGTTGAATATGTAATATCTTGCAATATGTAGATTGACATTTGCAGTTCACATTAGTCATAAATCAATAATAATTAGAATGCTACACTGCCGTGTTAGTGCTATTGTTATTATATTATAATATATATTATCATAATAAGGGTTATACTTATAACACACGACTTGATATTGTGCCCATAGTTCACTACCAGTTTAATTCTGGCAGTTGTTTTGAGTTCAAACTTTGAAGAACAAGACATTTCCGATGAACCTCTAAAATCTCAAACGAATTTTTGGCAGACCGATGATGAAACAACAAATAGTTTCGAAATCGATTTCTAATAAACAAAGCATCTGAAGGTCATATATATTTTAATAATTCATCACTTCTCATTAGTAATTTTCAAAGGTACAAAACAACAAAATATTTAAATTATTAATTATTATACTAGTGTTTTCACAAATAGCAAAAAATCATTTTGATAATTCTTCGCATTGTCGGAATATTCTGGGTTAGCCACTTAAAGTGCGGTTAAACATCATATAATTTAACAGCACGAGAATAGTTTTGTGATTGGATTAAGAATTCTTTTCATCAACTAACTTCCAAATATCACGCAAAATCCCAAACGCTCTGTTAAATTTGCAGTTTCTGTTATTTTAACATTTTATCTAGAACAATTTTAATCGCCATCAAATTTCAACTTAACTGCCTGTTTTCAATTGAGCATTTTTTTTAAAATTTTAATTGTTTTTATCAAGTTTTGTTGTCATTAAGCTAATCAATCATTACCATTCATACGTTTTCAAAAATTCTTAATGAGATTTTTGTGTAGAAATTGTTATTGTTTAAGTAGACAATATTAAAAAATATCGATATCAAATTTTAGTTATATTATGCAATTTAATTATAATTTGTTACTACATAATACAATTTGTAACAAAAAAATGGATTGCTCGACGCTTCCAATATGAGATAATATTCCGAAAGCCATTTGAATGATTTTAAGGAAAACTTGGCATGTACATAGCAATAATTAATATTTTAAAATTTTTGAATAAATAAACAGCATGTTTCAGGTTATTAATTAAAATTCTAAAATTATTAAAATACATAAACTGGTGCCGCGGGTATTCAACATAGCTGATTTACAATATATTACACTTTTGTGTCAATAAAAACACGCTAATTATTTCAATTTCATTATCTAGTAAATCCGTTATCATGAACAAGAAAAGGGCTGCTTGAAATTACAAATTTGAGTTGAAACTGAACAAAATCCTATTATATTGTATATCGTAACAAAGACCTTTCGCGTGAACCCTTTAGTATCCACACACTTCTGAATGCAAACAATTCTAAACAGTGCGAAACAAATGGAAATGGTACTTGTCATATATTGATTATCGTAGCTGCCTGGCAGTTAGGCTTTAGTCCACAGTCACGCAGTAACGCTAGTTTCCCCTAGGGGGTAATTATCGGAAGCTCTGTTCGGTCCAGTGCGACTACACCACCAACGGTGATGTTCGCGTCGTTGCACTTTACAGGCAACGTAACATTACTAAATCAAACGATCACTTGCATTGATGATAATTTGATTATTTAACAGATTGATTTTTAACGATTTACATGTGACCTACCTATTAAAATTTTATTTTAAATTTTTTACATCAGGTATTTAATTTATGAAGTAGTACAAGAAAATATTCAAATTTGTTGTTTTCTTATTTTCAACAAAAAAACCTTCATACTAAGAACAAACTGAAATCTGGAGTCATTTGATTTCATCTATTTTAAATATTCCAATAGCTGACAAGTTAATTCTCTTCACCAAGAAGAAAAAATTCACCGGTTTAATAGGTAGTAGTTATATAAATGTCTAATTTTATATAATCTCATTCCTGTTGATTTTCACGGCGTGATCTTTTCTCCCCCGAGACTACCTCGATGGTTTGCCAATGTCTTGCGAATGTTCAAAATGAACATTTTTAATTTTTGTTTTACAATTTTTTACTAAGTAATTAATTACTTTATGCGTTGATTTGTTGTTCAGCGGACATATTTTGGATAAAACAAAAATATATTTTATGTATTATAACTACTATAATATTAAGGAAGCCATCAGGGCGTCAAAACTTCATATAAGATATAGGATAATTTAAATTTAAAATTCAACGTCATGACGCCGCCCGCCGCATAGTGGAACGAAATGCCAAGAAAGTGGAAATTGTTATTCAAATTAATTTATCTCTGCATGGATTTTTCTCAAGCTCTGGAAAAATTCAACTTGTGAAATTTATTATGGGTGTTTTGCAATTATTTACTAATCCATGCTGTGTTAAAATTTCTGACGAAAATCTGTTCTGTATTACAATATACATATTTAAAAAATAATATCAAAAATAACACCAATGTGTTATATTTTAATGTACCTACCTTGTTAATCTCAATCGCATACTGAAAGGGATGGTAACAGAGCTAAACTTAAAATCGCTACCGGCAAAGTGCATGCAGGTATTTTAATATTTTAACAAAGAAATTTTAAATTTTATCGTGTGCATATATGCGCAATATTTAATTCATACTATAAACTGCAAAAGGTTTAAAACAAATAACTTGACCTAAAATCGTTCCCGTTTGATAATTGTTATGGTAAAAAATAAAAATAAAAAATAGTTAGTTATTGGAATTAATACGTAAATTTTCAACACAATACTTTATTGTTAAGCACTAAACTTTGAATTATATTTTCATGATATATTTGAGCATATCTGCCATAATAATTCTATATTATGAAAATGTCTATATTTTCCTTCATTCTTACTCAAAAAAGTTCTTTACTCAGTTCTTCTCTCTCATACCTTCTACATTTTTTGTAATTACATAACATAAGGCTGATGTCGTAGATTAACTCTGATTATCTGTAGGTGATATGGACTTTTCAGATTGAATTATAAAAGCTAGGAATATTTACTACTTATTTTTAATGGTTTGTATGTCTATTTTCTTAGTTGTTTTGGAATAGTTTGAAATTGTTTTAGGTAACAAAAAATGTAATGCACTACCCTTGTTTCACTATTTTTATGTTACGACGGCATTTTGTATTTCAAGTTTACCAATATCAAAAGGGGCTTCAAAATGTTAATTTGTCAAACAATAAACTTCAATTATTGTGAACATGTGACAAGGGTATGTAAAAAGAAGTTATGTAGAAATAATGCATTTCCATTTTTGTAGTGGTAGTTTACGACAAACAAATTTTTTCATATCGGTTTAAAACAGAAGAACAAAGTAATATAATTTTAATTGTAGAGAAATTCTATATCGATCATTGTTCAATAATCCTACATAGTCGTATAATAGCTTGTATGAAAATAGCTTTTTCGCTAGGTTTCAATAAATTTTTCAGTTGTAAAATATTTGCTTCCACAGCGGTTGCATAAAACTATGCATACAGAAATGTACATCTACTTCAAAGATAATTTTTTCTTTATTTAGGATTTGAAAATTTATTTTCTTTTAATTTGTTTGGAATCATTATAAATTATTCCTTTTAATCCTATCAATTAACATAATACAAGGCCGTATTTAGATTAAATTTCCGGGGGTGGGGGGTAAAAAAATTACAAAATAAATAGCTAATTTATTAAAATACAAAGAAAATTTTTTTAAATTTAAATTTTGTTATATTAATTTTTGAATTGTAATGTTTGGAGAAAAATGAGTAGAGGAAGATTTTTTTGTCAAGTGACAGAAACGACGAAGGCTTCGATTTTGCTCCGCTGATTTTTTTAGTATAATTTTGTGCAAGTATTTTTGCAATTAAGATTTTATTTTTGAGTATTGTTATTGGAAAATTTTGTTTGAAAGTATTTTGGTCGAAAGTTACCGTAAAAAAATTGAAATTTTGTGAAAAGATTGTATTTATTTAATTAAAATGATTATTTTTTTGAGCGATTTTTCTTTATTTGAATTCGATATTCAGAGAAATTTTTGATTTTTGTGAACTTTATTTAATGATTGAAAATAATTTGTAGAGGAAGTGACAAATTTTGATTACAGGTTGACTTCTGGGGAGCGTTATCGCGAATAAAATTTTGTTTGTACCATTTTAAAAGTTTTGTTTACTACGATATTTTTAATAAGTTTAAACTTATTCATATTTTAATTTTAAATTCTTTTGTAAAAAACCGTTTTTAAATAAAATTTTTTAATTTTAAAATTTGAATAAAAATCACAAACAAAATTCTTATTTTACCGATGATAGTAAAATAATGTTGTCAAAACGAAGAATTAAATTAGATTGAAAGAAAATTTCACAAATCTTAAGCAAATGGCACTTATGTACAAATGTACAAAATATAAAACAATTTATGGGTTTACAATGCCCACTCTAATTTATTGCGGAAGTGTTATTTTAAGCTATGCTGCCCATGATGGTCATAAAATTTATGTTCCCTTTACAATTTTTGGTTCAAACAATTTATAGCAATTTAAAATTTTTACCATAATAGTAAAAATTAAGATAAAATACCTATTTCATTTATTTCAATATAATTATTTCTCAAAAAATCGAAAATTAATTAATAGGAGTAATATCTTCATCTTCAGTTTTTATATTTTTGCAATTTAGTAGTAAGTGTATTCAATCCAGTGTCGCCAATCGCCGGATTATAATACGAATTTCCGATTTTTTAATTAGGGATTTAATTTATTAGAAATATCTTTTTTGTTTTAATTTTTATTTAAACACTTCAAGATTAATGTTTTTGTTATAGTTGTAAAAATTATTTTTTTACGATTGCAGTCGAACTTCCAGTACTTTATTAATTAATAAATAATTTCGGGGGGGGGGGGGTTGTAACCTCTAAAATCCACCCCTTAAATACGGTCTTGACGTATTGTATATATTTATCTTTCGATCTTTAATAGGAACCAAAAAATATTTTTTAATTATTATTTTTATTTTAATTAAATTTTAAATTATTATTATTATTATTAAATTAAATTATTTAATTATTATTTAATTTTTAATAAAAAAATGCATTCTTTTGCCATTCAACTGTTATATTTTAACAATGAGAGAGTTTACCCACTAACACAATAATTTGTTAATTTTCATATCAAAAGTTGATGTGTTGTGTTTAAATTCTGGTATGTGAGACGACACAATCATTAAAAATTTCACAAGTAACCAACATATAATGGAGCTTTTTATCTTTCCATTGAAAATGAAAAAGGAACTCATTCTAAAAAGACAACGCCAGGACTCTCTAAAGGAGAAATGCATCTAAATAAACTTACAATAAACAGTTCAACACTACTTAGAACTGCTATCAAATTTACAACTCATGGTTCACTTCACCAAAACTCAAATATCTTTCTAATTTTGTTATGTTCATGATTACACATGGGTAACACTAAAAAATCAGAACAGTCAGCTTTGAACACATAAATCTAATGTGTTACTTCCGATATCACTTCAATTGCACTCACTCTGTTTGTACATTATAATTTTTCAAAATAATCAACATTGAGATAGTTATTAACGTCGCAAAAATTTGCATTGTAATCTAGTTAATTATAACACCTAATACCTGACGAATAATACTAAATAAGAGTTTTTAGTATAAGAAGTATATATAAGAAAACTCAAATTTTTCACAGCTCGTGCTTAAATCTGTTTATTTGTGCAGTAATCTACAATTTTTCTAACTTGTATAAGAAAATGATTGACTATTTTGGCGTGTTTTTTTAAAAATCTATAATATTTAATATAGATATATATTTAAATTATATGTACTATATACTATAGAAAATTATATTACAATGTTTTAATTTAAGTTTTGTTGATGTAATTATTATTCCTTAAAAATTTTCCACTTTATACGAGAAATTAAAGTGAACAATAATAACTCAAACTCTATAAAATTGCATGGAATTCCAATAATTTACATTATTCTTTATTAATTTAAAATTTTAAAATAAATAAATTACATACAACGGACGAGTTTCACTAGTCACAGATTTTTAAAATAATATTTGAACATAAAACTTTAATCAAAATGCTATTTATCTGTATAATTGGTTGGTCTTAAAACTCAACCTAAGGTTTAAAAAAAATTTTAGAAATTTGGAAAAGTATTTAAACTAAGCGCCACGATTGACCAATAAAAATTAACCATGATTATCCGCTGTTGTTGAAACTAAAGATCAGCTGTTTGAATATCAAAACAAGATGAACTACTAGATATCACGTGTTACAAGTGAGATTGGTATCTACCTTAACAACTTTCAACAGTTTTGACTTGGCAGCTGAGCTGTTTTTATTGGCTTCTAAAGCCGTGCTATATTTTGAAATAGCCGGCCCGTGACGTCAGTGGTCGGTCCTGAAACAATTATTTTCTTACCTTAGACGCACTCAAAAAATTTTTCAAATAAAGAAAAAATAGTGAAACTCGTCCATTTAAAGCTTTCTAGAGCCTTGTTTCCTTTGAGAAACACTTTTCCCGGTAAGGCACTTGTGTAGGTGGTTGTCAATATTTATGCTATTCAAAGATAGGACTTTACGAATTATCTATGCGATGTTATCATATTTTTAAAAACCAGAAATTACAAGGCAAATAAATTAATATTTAATGCCACTTCAGGCAAGCTACAAGTAATATCTACAAAGGGATAAACAATTATTCTAATAATAAACTAGCAAGCGATTACAACTGGATGAATATTTCAATAAAACACCCATTTCATAATGGACAGAAAGCGTCAACAAAAAAAAACAACAAATTTTCTAAGTAGTATCTGCACATGTATTAAAGTACATTGATTTTTGATCTGTAACAGCTAAAACATTGACAGTGAACGCGAGTCGTGGCTCTACACTGGATGCCACGCAAGAATTATTCAAAAACTAATTAGAAATATCATAATTAGTTCTCCTTATGATATTAGTAACAATGAAATAATAACAAATTGAAAACTCGAATAGCTGAAGTCAATAATCCGGTTTAGCCATAGTAAAAAACGGTTGCTCATTGCGCTATAAAAATACAGGAATTCGCTCATGTGAGTGCTCTTTCAACCTATCAAAACTTGTCCCGATGGCAGAGTTACAATTGGAAGTTTTTTTCATATTTAAAATAAAAAATTTCTACTTAAATTGATTACTGGATTTAGTAAATTACTTTGAAACTGACAGCTTCTCATTTCACGAAAATGATCATAAATCGAACAATCACAAAATAAGTACTTTCGATCTATTCATGTAATATGACACTAACGATAAATCCCGAATTAGTTTCCCACTTAAATTTTTTTTTTAATTAATTAGTAACAAGATTGTGAACAAAAATGCATTGTGTTTTAAGACCCGTTGTATAAAGCTCGGGAAGAGTTTAACTTTGACCTTAGCAATCCACAAAAGCTTCAGACAAGTGCTCTCGCTGATAAGCTATGAAACATATTTTGAATAAAAGCTAAAATTACGATTAGGAAAGCGTAAGGTTACGCTGTATTTACTAAGATAATTTCGTAAAATAATTATTTTATGGTATATTCGAGTTTCAGATTAACCTGACACTGACACACACGTCAGTTTCAAGTACACATCGCTATGTAATAAACAGGAAGCGTAATTCTTATCACAGTTGGAAAACTTTTTTTATATTGTTATAGGAAATTATCTCACGAAAAAAATAATACTTTTTGCTAAATAATTTTAATTATTTTTATATGACTAAATTCTAAATTGTTAAAATATTACAAGTAGAAACAGTAAGGACATTTTCTAAAATCTTTTTGTTCTGAGTAATCTAGCTAGAAAGATATTAATACTTCTTCAAAATAGTATATAATAAATTATAATACGTTACGAGGTTAAAATTAATATTATTCTGAACACAAATACCATATCTACTGAAATTTTAATTATCATTTAAAATTGAAAGTGGTATTTAACTTTCCCAAAGTTAAATTATTATTTTAACTTAAGTAAATATTTATAATATACTAAATAACGAAAATAACCGGTCTAAAATGTTGAAAACTTGTTACAATTTGAAAATAACCAATTTTACCTTAATATTCATAAGATGGAAGCTACCAAAATTACTTGATTAAATACTTTATGAATAAATTTTAGCCTTAAAATAATGTATTGTTAAAAAACCGTTCTAAATTATCAATAAAATAGAAAATTATGTTTAATTTTAAACTATTGACCGGTGAAAGCACGCATTAACCAATTTCAGCAAATATTTTTTGTGTATCTAAGTACTTTGAATAATCATCATCATTATAGGATGTAAATGCATTTTAATTAACATGATCGTAAACAGTACTTAAAGCAAATTATTAGTTCGCGTGTTTAGGCTTTAATTTGAATGTATTACTTTTCTTTAATTTGAGAATTAACCATGTTGTGTAATTTTTAAGCTAAGTTTAGAATCTACCTGCATTGAGAACGAATCAAAATATACCGTAAAAATGTCTACCATAAATATAAAGGCTCGATTATGGCACTCTTTGAAGAGCTGAATTATTGTTTTGGAATAGCATAAACGTTGCTTAATTAAAAATGTGTACATTTATCTTCTAAACCAGTACTAATTAGTTTACTGAAAATGTATGGAAAGTCATGTCGCTGCTATATGTAGAATAATCGAGGTTTTGCCAACCGTATTTACTTTACAGATAAAAAAGGACACGCAACATTCCAACAAATTTCGTATTTACTTTGTTTACCCTCGTTAACTTTTGTGTGTCGTACTTTATCCATATTTTACGTCCATTTTTATACTAACGTCATAAATATTAATATAAATTTTTTGAAAGTTGGAGTTTGCTCGTATTAGAATTCATAGGTTTCGGATTCATTGTTATACACCATATATATTAGCACCACGTACTTACAAAACGTTTTCAACTCTATAAAAGTGATGTGTGAAGTGAACGAGGTGTTCGATAAGAACCACTAAAAATATATGAAACTCGCCTATTCGCAATATCAAAGCATTGTAGGTGTTCTAATTGAAAATGTACAACGTCAATAGCTTTTTATTACGTTTATGAAAGTGTTGCAGTCTATATTAAAGAGTTCTATGCAAATTACGTTTCTTTTTGCAGCAACTGTTTATTCATCCTGAATAATATATTTAACAAATTGTTTCGTATTAAAACTGAAAACAGGTTTTTGAAATTAAAATCAAGAAAACGTTTGAAAACCTTATTTCAAATAACCAATTAGATTATATATTTTTAGCATCAGCATCAGGCCATCAGGATATAATTTAAAAAAATGATCGTTTTAGATATCTAAAAATATGCTTTTTATCTTAAAATTATTTTTATAAGAAATATAGTTCTTTATGTCGTGCAACAAACATTGCTAAAATTTTCTAACATTTTGCCATTTTAATCGTAAATATAATTACCGCGTTTTATAAAACGTTGTTGTGTAAAACATAGTTCTTGAGAGCGTGGGATTATAAAACTTTATGTATTCTTAGTATTGAGGTTCTAATAACACTCGGATCTCATTTCAGTTAAATAAAAAAATTACAAAGTGAACGCCAGTCAATACAAGCAAAATGAATAAAAAATTAAAATTTAACTTACAGTTACAATTGGGGTTGATCATGTTTAATTAATTTACTAGTCATGATTTTATAGAATTCATACATTTTACACAATTCACATGTCAGGAGAACTGACATCTGTTTGAGTGGTAGATTTAGTTGTATTTTAAAATGTACTGTTGAGTATCCTTGAAGAAGTATCCTTGATAATTTGTAAATTGATTGTAAATATTTGTATAAAAGTTTTTCTTAAACTAATAAAAAATAAAATAAAAAAAAAAAAAAAGATAACCCAACGTTCAAAGGTTACTATCGAATCTGCAATTTGGTCATTGTTCGGCACAGGTAAAACTAATTTTAACTCTTAGTGCAAAATTAATTTTTTTACCCTTATGGCTGCTTATATCTTTTAAGGACCACATTTATCATTACGTTTAAAGGTAAATTTGAGTTTTACCATTATTCTTTGTTTAAAGGCAGTAATTTTACTTTCGTTATTTTGGCCGGGTGCTTTTATTCAAAGATATAGAAATAATCGATAATCAATTACCTCAAATCCTAAAATCCTAAAATCTAAATTTTAATATTTTTACAATACATCAAATGCTTATGATATTATAAAAAGCAAAAATTGTATTAATTGCTAATTTTCTAATCTAAATAAATATCTTCTGAATCATCAGGAATGTGAGGTTAACCAGAGCATCTTTCGCATTTTCTGAGCACGGCAAAGTTGCATAAAATTCGTGGTACACCTGTAGAAATTGTAAATCATAACAAAGTTTCTTGAGATCCTTGCGTCTAGCATCAGAAATACAGAATCATTTGTACAAGGTCTTTGATAGACGACTCTTCCAAAGTTTTAAAAGAAATGTTTGGAAATTGGCATCTTCATAAGCTGTCTTTATTGGAAACACATCTGGTTTATTCTTTGTGTATAGAAACCACACTATTTTTCTGAAAGGCAACAAATTTTTACCTTTAACAGCTACAAAGTTGTACTTGTTTAGGTTACAATCAAGAATGCTGTCGTGAACGAATGAAAAACATTATAAGGTGCTGGTTTTTTGTCTGCATTTCTAATTTGCTGTACACACACTTCAGGAGTGTATCTTGGAAGTTTCTTTGCAACTGTAAATATGTTTTGGTAAATATAGTCACGTTCTATTAAAGTGTGCTTTAATTCAAAAAATTGTGGTTGATGTTTTTAATGTTTTGATGGTTTCTAGACGCATATTTGCGAAATTAAATATTTTTGTGTTCTACAATCAAGTGACATCATTAGAATCTCAACATTACAATAATTCATGAGATAAACGTAGATATTGGTTGAAATTTCCACGTTACCTCTTTTTACTTCAGTCTCACCCCAAAGAAAGCATTTCCATCCAAGCATCACTCAAATTATAGACAGTTAAATTATATACTACTATGCTTCCTTGCATAATACAATTGGGCATTTAGCTCCTTATGGGGTACTTAAAACTGCTGGTTAGTTAAAATTAAATAGTAGCAGTATCTTGTCACATTGTATCTATGTTTTGCTGACGTTTTTCAAGTTTTTGGCAGTTTCTTTCTTTTCGAAATGATAATTATGCTTTTCGATTTTATTTTCGGTTAAGTATCTATTTTTTTCTTTTCCTCAAATTTAAAACATGTTTTACAATGATCTTTGTAAAACAAACGACTTTCGATATTCAGGAAATGCCTTTCAGTACTTTTTTAATCTGGCACATTTTCTTTATAGCTTCTTGCGTCGGTTTGATCCACTTCATACATTTTGGAAATATTTAGACTTAAGCCGAGATACTTGTATTTGCTTTTCTTTTGGTAGTAGGGCGATGCTATGCTAGAGAAACGCAAAATGTAAACAAAATTAAAGACAATTGATTTTTGTTTTCAACACTAAGTTTGTTTGTTGATACATTCTTTTTCATTTTTCATGAAGCAAAATTCTTTATTAATTTAATTTGTTTGGTGCTTCTCTTAATCCTTAGGAAATCCAGGAAAAACGTACGATAAACAGTAACTTTTTCAATATTCTTAGAAAAAGTATAGGTTTTTTAGTTAATCGATGCCGCGAATCTCTCTCGGTAATTTTTTTGTTGTTGTAGTGCAGTAATGTTCTCTCTTGAGTTACATCGTGAATTATAAATTGACGTTGTTCAGAAACTGAAAACAAATTATGAAACTCTATGTAGATATTCTCTTCTTCAGAAAATTTTCTTAAGTATTATAAGATTGATTAATAACAAAACTCATTAGCATGCGTTTTTAGAAATTATTTAAAAATATTGATATAGTTTTTAGTATTCATACTAGACTATTTTCTTGTGAATATGCTTTATAATAGAAATGTACTTAAAAAGAAATTAAAGAATATTTTAAGAAAATTATAAAATTTAATAAAACTAAAAAGAACGTTAAAGTATTAGAATTTTTATTATGAAGTTAAGGATACATAAGCAGAAAATAATAGTTTAGAAAGCACTAAAAAGACATTAGTTTGCCACTTTTGACAGGTGAGGACTAAGATTACCTTTTTTATTATTTATAAGTAAGTAGTTTACAGATGAGTCAAAATACATTTAATTTTCTCTTGTTATAACTACCATCTTTTTGTTTCATTCTATTTTTGGCCGTAATGACCGAACAAAATTTGTATACTTTTATAAATTTTACTGAAAATCAAGTCAAAATCAGAATCAATCTTTAGAATTATACAATTCTACTTGAAATTCTACTACTTGCACTCAAGTAACTTTATCATCAGATCATAAAACTGTGCACTAAGCTTTAAGAACCAGCATATTGTACAAAACATTTACAAATTAAATATAAAATATCATAAGTATACTTAAAGGTTTTTACCATGCTATGGTTTCATCGGGTCATGAATTAGAATGAAAATGCAACAACAATATTCGCGATGTGATCTAAAATTTTAACTACGTCACAGCATATAACTTACTAATTTGAATGCAAAGTAACAACCAAGTATGTAATACATATACTGTATTATACTTATACATATTATGTACATACGGATAGGACTAATTTATTGCCTATTCCCAAAAACCGCCAACTTTATGAAGTCATCCATTTTTTAGAGATACAGGCGACAGGTATTCAGATGGGATGTAAGGCATCCGCATTCATACATACATACATAGTTTGCTCTTGTAGCAAATCCAACTATAGTAGGTCAGCCCTCGTTCTACGGACACCGCACTAAAGTTTGTTTAGTAATTTTCAGGTAGTAGCGCCTATCGCACAGAATAATTACGTTATTATAAAATTACTTATAAATTGTAATTCAAAAAAAGAAATTAATTTACTTGCCGTACCATTAAAAGTTTTTTTTACTCTAAGATTAGTATACAATATGCGAACTAGAGAACAAATAATGAAAAGAGAATGAGCGAATATTCGTTATGGACGATAATCAACAGTTTAGTTTGTTTTTGGGATAGTGAACATTAAACTTCCGTCTATTCCAATTAGTAAAAATAACACTATGTACTACCAAGTTTCTAGAACACTGAAGAAAAACTAAAATTGTTTGCAGTTTGAAATTCGTCGTTTGTCTAATATGTATCTACCCTAATTTGGTGTGTACCGGTTAAAAATTATAAAAAAATATAAAACGTTATAAGACAAAATATTGTTGGGGTTAAATAATTTTATTCTTAATTGATCTGTACCAAACATGCGATACTCCGATGTACCTAACAAATTTTACTATTGTTTCATTTGTTTTAGTAACTGGAACAAAATAATATATAAAAAGTATTAATAAATGCGAATTGTTCAAAACTCGTGCTGGATCGCTTTGCTAACTTTTGTAATGTGGCACTAATCCAAAGTATAAAAGTGAACAGCAGAGCGATCTGAAGAAAGTAATAATCCACAGCGGTTGCAGTCGTTATAGCCAGATATATGAAACTTGGATCTAAATATAAAGAGACTCGCATCTGAATAAGAGTTGTAAATAAGTAAATAAAATGTCATTAGTCATACCAACGTACTTACCAACTAGCATCCATAATGGCGAGGGCGGATATTAATGGTCGATTTATACTGCGTCAACAGACACCCGCAAGAACAAGTCCGACAATCATATAAACTGCATTGTAATCAACATTATGCAAATTATAATAATTTGCATAGTTTAGGAACAATTTAAGGAACCTAATTTTAGAAATGGAAATAGGGTACGCGAGACGAACTGGAAGATAGAGTGGACTCTGCAAGTGACGCAGTATTATATGTTATATAGTAGAGAAATCTCTCGAGATCCGCATTGCGATGACAATTATCCTTCTCTAAGACGTTCGAATAAACTCCTTGCAAATGACGTTTTGATATGGGTACATTTACAGGTTGGCTTACGTATCCCAATTTTTCTCAAGTTTACACCTACATATTTATTGATTTTTTATTATATTTTATTCGGCTCAAATTGTGAATGATCGTAATGAGAAATAAAACAAAGTAAAGATTTTTATACTTTTAGCTGCAGTGACAGTTATTATCAGTAGATACGAATGAACAAATATAATAAATTATAACGGAACCAACAAAATCTTAAAATCCTATACAAACAAAAAAAGTAATAAATTTCGAAATACAAATTATTTAGGTATATTGTTGGAAACATAATGCTTCAAGTAGCAATAACGTTAAATTGTCTGCGCTGCGATGGCGATGCTACAAAATATTATCTTGTGTTTGGTTCTTTGTTTACATAGGTAGTGCAATGAATTTTACAAACAAGAGTGCATCGAATGACACTTTCTCAATGTAATTAATAGTTCAAGTTATAATTGCAGTTAAAAATTAATTAAGTTATTAAATTGTAAATCAATTTAACTGTTATTAAATGATACAGCATAAATGGATAAATCTATAAATTTATATCTCTATATCCGCGTTCTGTTTATAAAAGGTACATTATAACTTTAGTTTTATAAACAAAACACGCTGTATTACTTCACAGATTTACAACAATTTCTTGCGTTTTATTCTTTTATTTATTTAATTTTTATAATACTATATAGTATTTTTAATGCGTATCTAATATATCTCAGGTAGAGATTTCTTTTTAAACACCCAGAATTATGTAAAAGTGTAATAAAAACTAAATAGATTTTGTCAGATTTTAATTTGACAACAACTACGTTTTGTAGGTTACAATGCAATTCTGATTGATGACTATAAATAATCAGATCAATAATGGTTCGTTAATAAGTAGGTACCGGAAATAGAAAAATTTAAATTGTATTAATTAAAATCTTGTCATTTACCAACAGATCTAACAATATGCATTGATATTTTGTTGTACTTTAATACAGTATTATATTTATTATTTTAATATAATTTAAGTAATATTTAATTATCAATAAAATAGGTATTAATTTACTAATAAATGTTGATATGCAAAATCCATACCTATGTTTTACGTAATGTTATTATTATTATCTCTTTTTTCAATCACAGTTTTATTAAAGCATTTTGTTGGATACGAAAATTTTATGATATTGCATCTACCTTTCTAGAAATCCTAGAAAATAAATTAAATTTTTGCCTTTTTATTCAATTCTGAAGTATGTAATATAAATGTCAAAAGAAAAGAGTTATTGAAATATTGTTATGAGTTTTTACATCATAGACCATCTTAAAAAGAAATAGACACTACTAGAATTACTAAAGCGTATATTTTACCATACTTAATACAATAAATTAGTAGCTTTAATGATTTTGACTACCTTTCTAATTATGTAAGAAAGTTAGGAAAATTATTATCAATAATTACATATTTGTCATAAATTCAAAAAGAATAAATAATGTGAGATTGGCTTACAAAAAACTTCCAAATCCCAAGTACCCTGTAAAAATACAGCATTTCGTAAATTGGCACGTACTTTTACATTTTTTATAACGTTTAACAACATTTTAGTAGATAATTGATGAAATTGTGCTATGAAATCTATAATTATGATGTACATTCATAAATTCTGTTGAACAAATTTGGAATGAAAGTTTTCTAGATTTCTTAATTATTATAGATCTTTATTTATGACTCATTAACTGATTTTCTCAAAATGAAGGAACACGTTTTATCTGTTATTAAATATATTATTTAACTTTATACATTAATAAAACTATGCTATTCATCAAAGATGGGCAAAAATACGTTAAAATTTTATTGGTTTATAAGAAACTTTGCGATTACCCCAAACCGGCTGTGCGCTTGATGCAACTTCAAACATTAAGTAATTTTGCTTGTAATTTATTGACACAGTTTTACACAAAGTGACGCCTGAAACAAATAAACTAACAAAAGATTTAATATAAGTGTAGTAATGAAAGATGTAATGAATGACATTTTCGAAATATTTTGGATGTGCTTTGCAAAATTAGTCACATTAAACTTTATGGTGATTGTCGACAAAATTAAATCTGGAAAATCTTGCACTAAAAAATGAAAAATATCTACAATCTCTTTACCAAATCATTTTATTGATAAAAGTGTAAACAAGGTTTTTCTAAGGAAATTAACGTTATATTAAAGTTAATAACACAAAATATTGTAAGAATATTACAGGTACAGTACAGGTCTGCATATGTATCTAAAACTTTTCAATAATTGCATACTGCGATTGTTACTTATTATGAATGTTATTAATACAATTTAGTATTAGTGTATCTATTTATTTATAAAAACTATATGGAGGCGAAGAGAAAGATACAAACAGACAATAGTAAAAAAGTCTTTGTTGTGTTAAAATTAAACTAAGTTAGTCAAATAAATTGAGAGGTCCTATTGATGAAGAAAGTAGAAAATTCGAAAAGAAAAAGCTAAAATTTAACTTGAAATGCTCGAGTGCTTTTCTATAATGGACTTATAATAAATTTAATAAATAGAAACCGTGCAGTCTTAAATTATACTATTTCCGAAAAGAGTATCCTATAACACTTCACGAACACGGTATTAGATGTAGTAACATTGTTATTCTCAATTCTTGTATTCTCAACAACCCCTACCATTATTTAAGAAACTATATATCTGAACTTTTATTTTTAATGCAGTTAAAAATTATATTGCACTTTTAAGAAAGTTAACAAATTAATTTCTTATTTGGCTTTATGTACAAATTTACTTTTATTCCTAAAATGTACTGTTTTATTTTTCATAGATTAACTATTTTTTAATTAACATTTTTGTTAGTTTTTTTATGATCTTGTAATCAAATTTTACTATTTTTCATATCAAACTATTTTTGAGAAACCAAAAAATATGCAAACACTTTCTAGAACTAAAACGTTTTAACATGCATACATACACAGTATATATATATTGTCATGAATTTTTTATTTAACAATTTATAAAATTATTTTATTTTAAAACAAAAAGTCTTCAGTGTACAAAATTACTCTTGCAGGGATGAGAATCCAGAGTTTTAGTTAAAATAACTGATATGTAGATTTGATAATTGGTTTTGAAACAAAAACAGATTTTAGTTACAAAAATTATTTCAAAATAAAAAATTTACTTACCTGGAGACATCGACTACATTTGGATATATTAAATCTTGAATTGTAATAAGGTTTTATTTTGAAATTTAATAATTGTGTTTTAAATATTAAAAATTGGATTGACACATATTATTAGATTTTATTGAAATTAAGGTAAGTAAATCAAAAGAGTCTCATCCACTCAAATAATTTGTGCACTCCAACTAAATTAATAGGAAGGTGGAAATTTCATATTTTTATAAGGTTGGGGGCTTGGCAATATATTATCGCAAACGTTTTCACCATACTACAGAATCATCAGGCGATGAACTAGAGAGAAAGTACTCTAAAAGTTTTTTTAAAAGAGAGATTTTCTAAAAAAATTTTGATTAATATCAAGTTACACTACCTTAACCACTTATCCATTGATTAATTTACTACTTCTATAAATTTTTAGCTCTTATCTTTATTTATTTAAATTTTGCAATGTAATTTAATTTTATAAATAGAAATATTAATTTTGACTCTCCGATTTCAACAATTTTAATTACTTTATTGCTTTATCTTCTTCTTACTAACATAGCTTACCCTGTTTCACTCTTTTAATTTTTTTTCTATTGCTAAAAAAACTATTTTCGTGTGTTATGCAGAGTATTCGTTGATTGTTGCTTTGCTTTTACATGCGTAATAATTATTGATTTAATTCTTTTAAAAGATGTCTGTTTAGACATATGGGAAATTTTATCTGATTCTTAATTTCAATATTTTATTATTTTCTAAACCGATAATCCGCATATTTACGTAATGATAGAAATTTTTAGTAATATATAGTTTATTTTTACCCGAAAACCCAAAACATACACATATTATTTCCAAAACAGATAGCATTAATTGTTGTAAATTGTTCCAATTAATGCATGGCGTGGGAAAGCAAGGTTTTATTATAAAGAGATAACAAAGCCTCCACACTAGATATAGGCTAGATATCATGGGAATATATTGCAGCACTGTAACGATTAATTGAAATTTAATTGATTGCAGCAATAATATTATTACAGCAGAGAATAAAACCTAACGTCTATATTAATTATTATTACCTACTAATTAATAGTAATTCAATAAATTCTATATTATTAAACTAGAATTGGCTATTATTTTGATAATAATATGCTAAACTAATAATAACTTAAAATTAACAACCATCGCATTCAGCATAATGTTGAGCATTTATTTAAACAATTAAAAAATTGGTCGATCTGATGAAACCTGGCACATATAAATTGTAGTGCATAAAATTGAAATAATGTATTTAGGATTTGAGAAAATTAATTTAATCGTGATAACAAAGTATCACTTTATTGTGATATTTTACGTTAGACACCGTTAAACATTATGTAGCCTGTTCTGCAATATATTTTGTTATGTATAAGTAGTCACGTAATGAAATTACATTACTGAAATTGTGATGTAAAAAGATTTCAACTACAGCTGGTTTTATTACAATTATTATTAATTATAATAAAATCAAGTTTTTGATATAAAATTCAAGATCTACTAAATCTAAATTTACCACGTTAATAATATTGTAAATTACATTAATATTTAGTACTGAAGTTACTATTCGGCTCTCGATTTGACACTACCATCTTAGCCTCCAATGATTGCTATACTTTTATCTATTGCATTACATTTTTTCATAATTATACTTTTAGTTTAACTGATTAGATCATTGCTGAAATCATTTATTTAAATTTTGGTATTTAAACCTAATATTTCCTACCGGTATTTCAACAAGCGATCACACTAAATTACAACTGCTGCACTTAATATTATTAATCATATTTAAACAAGTGTGGTTTCAGAATTTTATTAAAAAATAGGAGTAACATTTTTTATTAGAAATTGATACTTTTTAATAGTTAGTCGAAAACTATACGTAAATAATAACCATTTGATTATAATAGTGAAATTTTTATCATCTCTGTAATTTATCACTTGCTATCGTATTGTGTTAATATAGAACATTAAGAATATAAATAATAAAGCAAAAAAATATATAATGATACTAACTATGTATAATCCGAGAATGATGAGAATAAAATCGTTTAATTAACTTAAACGTAAACAATATGCAATATAAAGTAGGAATTACCCATACGTAACAAATAATAAAAAAAATTAAGTATTACAAATTTAATATACCGGCATTAGTAATAGTAATCTACGCGATAAGTGTATAAAGTGTTAAATAATAAAGTTAAATTTTCTGTAGTTTAGAAGACTTAAACTTCTGTTTTCGTAAGACTGCTGGCAAAGTCTTAAAACTAAATAACTAATGAAATGTATATACTAACAGGTTAATAAAAATCAGCTTTTAATCTTAACAGTTTGTTAAAAGTTTTAAAGATTATGCTAAATTGTTCAACGATGACAAATCTGCTAAATTTACGATTTACACAAGTATCTTTAGTTTTTCTGTCCGCTGAATGTGTCCTCATTTTGCAAAGTATGTTTAACATTATTACTAATACGTAAATCTTCTATATGAACTAACAATTTCTTAAGGAGATGAAATAATTGATATATTTAAATACAAAAAAAAATGATTTGAAAATATATTCAGAAAAAACGCATTTTCGCCTGAAAACACATGAGATTAATTATATAACTATTGCGGCTGTTAGATAGTAGAAACTATTTTGTTTATATAATACTTATATTTTTATATTTAAGTAGATTACGTGCAAAGATTAAAATATAACATAAAATATTTGATTAATTATTATATGAACTTCTAATTATGTACACAGGTATGTGAAATATAGTTATAATTAAATTACTCAAATCTATTTTTATAATTATAATAATGATAAAAATTAATGAGCTATTTATTATTGTACCGGCTTTTAAAAGTAAATTAAAATTTTTGTCATACGGTTTCAAAAATAAACAAATATTTAAACCTTTTTACTAGTTTTTAGATCTATGGCCAACATAAAACATATAATCGCCAAACGAAGAGTCTTATTTTTAAAAGGTTTTCATGAACGATTGGTGTTTTCTTATGCTATCTAACCTACTATTTTCGGGTTATCGTTTTTCTCATCGTACCATTCAGAAGTCCGCCTGAGCCACTCTTTTACCAGTCCCACATTACCTCTTTCATAGCATTCAATTCACTTGCTAAACCCAACCCGATCTCTCCAATCTCAAATCCTATTATTAAAGGATAGACATTCAACGACAAAGGTTTTCTTAGATTGAGTATCTTACACTTCGCATGATAATGATACTCATTATTTAAAATTAATTTTAAAAGCATATTATATTTTTCGAAATTTGTTGCAATGGTCTTTTAATTGTTAAATTAGAAATCTTATGCGCCACAAAAAATATTTAATCACTTAATACACAAAAAGTTAATGAAGTTAAATTGTTGTTCTAATAGGTTTTAGTTGAAAATTAAATTGGATAGTTTTTATTGCAACCGGTTGCCTTAGACTAAAATTGCTATTTTAATACGAATTTTCTTTTTGTCTTATATTATTTAGAAGTATTGATTACTCTAGAAATTTAGTATAATTTAGATATCTAGTAGAATTATTATTAATAAAATTATTATTAAGATTCTCAAGTAGACCACTATATTGATGTAAGAATTATTTCTGACTTAAAATAATGTTATCGGTTGCGCAACACGAATACAACTGAAAACCACAAAACTTTCATTTTATAAGATCAATATATTTTACAATAAAGAAAAAAAAATGTCTTTGCCGTTCTATACCAAGCTTATGAATTTTAATTCGACTAAATAATATATTATGGTGTTTGTAAACTTTCTTTGTAGATTGGCAAACAAATTAACCAATCGTATGCTATACAGAGAGAGATAGAATAATTTTATTCTATGTGCTGTATTCATTTGTTAATTCAGGCCAAAAATCTTTCTTAGGCATATCTATAGAAATTATTTGCAGCCCTCATGAAATTAGGGAAATAGTTCGCGGATCTAATAAGTAAATTGTTTATAAAAAGACAACAACTAAATTTTACTAAAAATCTGATTAGTTTTTGTGTTAACTATAAATAGAACTAATTTTATAACCACACAGTATAGTAGATTACCACAAGAATACCAAGCTTAGAAATTTTCCGAAATTCAGTTTTTGAACCCGAAACTGCATCCTTAAAGGACAACAAAATAATAATTAAAACTACGTTTAACCCGAAATTTATCATTTGCATTAGGAAAAATTTCTGTAAGTAAATTAATCGCATAAAATAGATTAATAAATTTTCAGGGGAAGATTTACCACGTTTTGTTATCAAAAGCAATTACTGTGTTGATATTTAAGTGTAATAATTAATTTTATGTTGTACTGGCTCTTGCTTTGATATTATTAAGTGAAAGCTCATTATTACGATACTAAATCTAAAACGAACAAAAAGCACCAGCTCAACAAGCGATAGCCAACAACCAAGCAGGACACACCAACGGAGTAGGAAATATGTATCAAATTAAGTGATTTTACAGTTCGGTGAATTCAGAATTCCAGATTATTAATTTCATTTTGTTCTCAATTTTGCAGTTTATTATTCTTGGGTTTAGTAAAAGTTTCAGAGAAAGGAAGTATTCATTTATTGAATTTAATTTTCATGAAAGTTAAAATTATGTATTTACCACACCATGAATTTAGAAAAGTTTTCAATTGACTGCGAATTATCGATTACTAAATTTACACACAATATACATGTAAATTTAATTAATATGTTTGTACTATATAGTGTAGGTACCATATAAAAAATATAATGCAGCAACAGCATTCCTAAGATTCTAGGTTTACTACAGAATGTAACCAAAATACTTCTATTTATACACGATCTACTCAAAGAAATTTCTATCTTTTTGTAACAAAATTCAGCGGTATACTGTACAAATTATAAGTTAACTTAACTTCAACAGAATCACAATTAAATAACAAAAGCAATTGCTGTCCTTAATAGTTTAGATTTTGTATAACGAACAATATTTCACCACAAGTTGCGCTAGAACTTAAGCTTTATATTGCAAACGTCAACAAATAAATTTATTAATAAATTAAATTATACTATAGTTTCTTTCCATAACAACTAACTTTTCTTTATTTGGTTTTACACATCGAAAATAATAATTACATTCTTACGAATTTTCTGTGTAAGGACAATTATAAAAGTAATGGTGATGCTAATGATGTGCTAACTGTTGGCCGAAGTTAGCTAGTGATAAGAAAGAAAAGACTAAACTGAGCCGGCTCTTAGTTGGTTTTTTACAATTTTTACCTCGGACTAATTGCTGCTCACTGAAATGACTCCGATAAAACTTTGAAAACGAATTGTCGAATTTCTTTTGGTCGAGCACTTCGCACGTACTAATTAATAATTTATTAATTTCTTTATTATTAAGCTTTCAGAGTTTAAAATTATAATACATATTAGCTTAAATTTCTTAATATCACAAATAGATTTTCGTGGCACGTTATGATTAAGTATTTCTGGGTTATATTTTGTTTTATCAATTATTTACAATATTCCCATAAGAATTCCAGACACGGAATGTAACAATTTCATGGATGGATCAGTTACGGGTAATTAGTTTATTACAAAATTAGACATAAAAATGAGTTTCAATAACAAAACAATCTTGCATATTTTGTAATTTGTTAAAAATAATAAAGGTTTCATATATTTAATTAAAAGTAAAACTTTAAAAATAAATATTATGTCAGTTGTAGGAATATAGATCCATTAACTTTACCATCTCGTTTAAGTAAGGGCCTGAATATGTAATACACGTTCGTGCTAGGAAAATGTAGTAAATGTACTGTACGTGAAATAAACTTCGTTTTAAGCTTTTTTTTTCATTCTTTTCTTAGAGCTCTTGAAAATATATTTCAAATTTATCTTAAATTAAATTCTCTTATTTACATTTACTTATAAAAATTTTATTGAAATTGATATTAACTATAGGTATACGATTTAAGAATAGTTTTGGAGCTATACTTCATAGGTGCATTTAAATGCTTAAACTATTTGAATCAATGCTCCCCTACTATTATTTGGGTTTCTGTTACTTTTATCCTGGATTATAAAAGGAGTTTTGGAATTATTGTGTTTTCCTACCAAAATATTTTAGTCAAGATAAAATTTGATTTTAATTTAAGAAGATAAATAAATACACTCTGAATCTACAACGAAAAGCTCAGCTCATTTATTTATTATTTTAATTAAATTATTATTATATTAGACAATTTATTATAAAGAAGAAGGGGTTGTTAAATTTACTCATTTGGAGGAAATAAGCACATTTAAAATTGAAAAGAAAAATTTCTATCAAGCAAAATATGCCTACACATAAATAGACAAAATTGGTTGGATTGTTAATAAAAACAACTTTGTTGTAATAACCAAAAGAAATATATATCAAATAATAATAAGAAATGTAATTTTAGACTTTCTTCTAACTTATTTTTTATAGTATTAAAACATACTTTATTAAATTATTTCATATTTTGTTTTTATTAACCAATTAACTCGAATTGCTTTATCAAACATTAATTTTTATGCATAGGCTTTTAAAATTTGTTTTTTTTTAATTAATAATCCCTTAATTTCGTAAATTTTAATTACTTACCTACTGTGCTTACATATCCTAAATTTCTTGTCAAGTACTTCGAATAAAAGTAAATTTTCGCTTTATTTTTAATACAACTATCAACTCTTTGATTAATTTTTAGTTTTGTTAACTATTTTCCGCATAATTAATTAAAATAAGACTGGTATCCTTATTTTAGCACAGTATCTGTTGACTGTCTTCATCGGCTATCTGATTATCTGATATAAATCTGATGTCTAGATATTTTTCATTTACTATATAAGAATAATATTATAGCACAGTATAATCTAAGTTCAGGGTAATTGTTGTGTTACGTAGACCATAGTTTCACTCGTAATTAAAATATTTCCTCAATTAATATTATTTACATTAGAATTTGCTCTTTCTAGAATGAATGAGGTATTTTGGTGTACAAGCTGAGTAATATTGGGTAATGGATAATAGCACAAAATAATTTTATATTAATGATATATTCACTTGGTTTTGCGTTTTTGCTTCCTGGAGGTTTGTTTCGGGTAAAATTATAACACTAACACCATACGTTGGGCGTGGGCGCCAGCCAAAAAATTTGCAAGATGCAAATAATGCCATTTGGGTACAATAGTATCAACGTAATATTTTAGTAATGTATTTAATTATATAAATTTTTATTTAAAAAGCGTTATCTTATTATATAAATTATTTTACGTAAAATACAATTGTGTCGGTAATACGTTGAGCTGAAAAGCATTATCTTAAAAATGAATTATTAAAACTAAAAATTAAAAGTATTAAAATTTGGTTAATTTATTAATTAAAAAATATCAAGACAGAAGCCCAGTAACCGATCGATGGAAGTCCCGGATTTGATATCATAAGGGATTTTTTTTAACTCGTACTGAAAGTAGTTTTCAAATTAAATATATAGGTATGCAAAAATCAAAATAGTAATGAGGATAATATTTAATATCATAAAATGTTATCGCATTTTTGTTAATTGGTATGTATTAATTTCAAAACCTTTAGGATAATTTTGGGACAAACTATTTTGGGTCATCCTATGTACCGTATACATAGTTAGATAACTCTTAATTATGAAATATTGCTTTTAACCGCTGTGTCTTTATGACTATGTCTACTATTCATTAATGATTATGCAAAAGTTTTCGATAAAATTTAGTGTTATTGAGATTATCATAAAAAGCTTGTTTACATAACTGGAAGACAATTTTTGTAAAGGTAGTTTATCCAAAAAACTCAAGAAAATTAGAGCAAAGATCAAATTTTCTAATATCTTTCTATAATAATGATAATAATATATCCTAGAATATTACTGAAAAACTGACAGAATAACATACTTGACTTATTATAATATAATGATACTGTTATTATATTATAACTATTATTCCGAGTGTACATTTGAAAACAATTCCCCTTAAATTTCTTTTAATGTACACAAAATATTGAAATAATGTAAAAGAAGATTTACTATATAGAAAAGGGGAAACCAGATTGCGTGCTTTGCGTTGCGCTCTGACTAACTTCTTTAACCCCATCTATTTAAAGCTTATTTAAAATGCTAACTGTTTACGTAAAGAAAGTTAAAAATCTATCAGTATTAATTTTCAATATATTAATTTTTTGCATTACAAAATAAGTTTATCAATTATTGTATTTTATATTGAAAATTTGACCTATTTAGATGCTTGAATTATATTGTCCATTTTAGTTTATTGAAATTATTTTCAGTTATGGCTAAATGTATGATTGAAATCTTATAAGGTATATCTTTCTTATAAAATCAGCCTTAAATGTTTTCTCTGGTTCTTCCAATATTTTATGTTGTAAGAAATAAATTAGACAACGTTTTAAAGTATATACCTTTATTCAGAGAGCAGTTAGGCTCAATATAGGCATTTTACTAGGCATATTAAATATTGCTGGTTAGCCGTTGACTTCCAAAGAGAGACTGTCGAAATGCAATTCTTATTTCGCCCGGAGTTGAATCGGGTGCTGGAAAATAGCAGTCGACATACTTAACTGTTTAAGCTATGACCGTCTCTTTGACTTCTCACCGTGACTTCTACTGAAGTTTAAAAGTATTTTTTCTAAGTTATTTCAAGTTTTACCGGGACAGAAAATTGACAAATTGAATTTAGGTAACTTGACATAAAAATAACGTTTGAAAATAAATCGGAAATCTTTAGGTGAATCTCGGTATTGAAAATATTTTCAAGATGTTCTACGAGTCACGAAATACGATTTAAAAATTATATCATTGGAAGGAAAATAATAATTGAACGAATTTACTTTTGCAAACATATCCATGTAATAAAATTTTAAAAATAAACTTTACGTTGCTCGACCTCTTCGTTATTTAATATTAGACGGCGTAATCGTGCTTGAGTGGCTTTTTTAAAATATGTAAATTTCGTCTTGATTCAAATAACAAAACAATAAGATTGGTAGAAATGAATGGCTAAACGTCAAAAATTTTGATATTCAGATAAGTTGAAGCAATAAGCGGAAAGCTTGATATTGCTTTTGTGATGAAAAATAAATCAAATGTTTGACGAAAGCAGTTTTACACAAAATAGCTTTGTTGGTATCATGTTTAGTTAGTTCTTTTTGTTAACAATATAAGCTACATCACATAAACCACAAAAACATGCATTGCAGGCAATTTTGCTGTGGCGCACCAAGAAACCGCACTATCCACAAGTTCTACAATACAATACCGTTTTAGCTTTTAAGTTTCAGCCAATTTGAAAATGGTTTGTGTATTCTGAGAAACTGTAACCAAATCTATATTGTAACTAAAATACCTTTTCGCCAATAAAATGGGGCGTTTTTACAAATTGAAACGTTAACGACCAAGAAAAGTAATAGAGATTGATATGTTTTACCCTTATTTTATATTTGAAAGGATATTATTTGATAAACGTTTGTAAGTAAGTGTTTTTCTACGCGGAAGAAAAATAATAATCTAATAGCTATGTTGACGCTGTTATGTTTACCTTTTACAAAATTGAATTTTGTAATTTATATGATTTTCGTTTTTAAAAATGTAATACTTTTTATGAAACAACAACAAGAAAAACAAAACGTTATCACAATATTTGTGTTTCATTGAGCCAACTTAATAAGGAATTTAATTAATAATTTTATTTTCAGTTACGACACTAGAGGATCTCACAGTACTCATGCAAAGCATTGGAAAGATGGAAGTATAGAGGAAAGAGCGTTTTTCAATACCATAAGAGAACCCTCTGCTTTAAGTATTGATAATATAAGTGAAAAGGATGAGGGTGAATATCGTTGTAGAATTGATTATCAAAAATCACCCACAAAGAACTTAAGGGTTAGACTTTCAGTTATCGGTAAGTGATTTAAAATTTTATATGTTTTTAAAGTTTTTCGATGAGAGAATTATTTCATCTTAAATCACAATTAAAAGAACCAGTAATAATTCAATTCATGGCTACATACCATTTTCCCACTTATTCGTTATCAACAAGTTATACTTGGCTTTAATCCAAGTTATACTTTTTAATTTACTAGACACGTTTTTCTGACAAACTGCTTTAAAATTATTAACCACTACGCTGCAATTGCAAAATTATGAAGGGCTATTCTAGATTTTTCATTTTATGACTACGCATACGTTTCATTATTCAACGTTATTTAAAAATCAACACATTTCGTACAAATTGATAAAGCGTGTTTTACAATCAGGAACGCAAAACAATTCATGAAAAACACATGTTTCTAAAAGGGTGAATTGTGCAAAATAAAGTATCGAATTTAACATCAAACGTTAATAAAATATTTTTAATTAGATTTTGCTTACAAAAATTCCGAAACACATTTTATATATTTTTCTTTGTGTTTAAAGCAGAATATTCTTGTTTTTCTAAAATATTTCTAAACCTTTAAAAATTTTCTCTCAAGTCACTTGACACTATTTCTTTTACTTTTATACACATTACTTCAAATAAAGATTTTTTTGATTGTTATATGTGGTACGTGTTGTATTTGGAATAAAAAATCCACTAAAATAAAAAATGACGCAAGTCAAATAAGTATCACGTATACTTTGTTGAAATAAAAAGAATTGCTATCGAAAAATGTTGTACTCACGAGGTTAATAATTTTATTTTATTATTTTAATATAAATTTCGTCGAAAATTGTAATGTAACCTTGTTTAGACTATGAATCAAATAAACCTTAATTGAATTATGTAGCAGATTTTATTAGATTTATTTTTATATTAAATTTCAACAAATAAAATGTGAATTTTAAAAATCTTCAAACGAGAGTTAAATCAACCCTATTTGACATTAATGTATTTGTGGTAGCTGTTAGAATAGAGGTGATTAAGTTGTTCAATTGGCAAAAATTTGAACCGCAGATAAAATCCTTGTGAGTTCGGATTCTTCCAGCAAAGTTTAGCAAATCACTTTTCTTATTCTCACTTATTGTTAACTGGCTCTTATAGAAATTTATCAGGATATTAGCTTTTATGCCTTCTCTTGGAACTTTACCTGTTACGTTTCTCTTTTTATTTCATTTTTTATAATTATAATTCAGCAAATTTTTAAATTTTAACAAAGAAATGTAAATTTTTTATTAAATAAAGTTCCGTCGTTAAAGTTCCGAATAAGTTACTTCAAAATGTTATTACATTTTAATTTAGTATAAAATATTAAAATTAATTATATGAGAGACAAAATTTATATAAGAAAAGTGTTTTATTTTCGCTTTTAGTGCTGCATACCTATACAGCAAAATAGTGTAAAAGAAAATTTGTGCAACTATTCAACGATAATAAATAATATTATTATAAAGGACTTTGTTTTTTAATTGGGAAAATTTTTGTTTTCTTGACAGTTTTGTCATTTGCTTTTTTCACATAATATGTTAAGTTAGTATTGTCTACTATTTATCTATATAATAGATATCTTCAGTTTCAAACAAAAATCTCATAAAAGTAATTAATTTAAACTGCGAAAATGATATATTTGTAAAAACTACGTATTGTAAAATTTTTAGTATTTTTGATCGATATAATCGTTCTTCTAAGACCATTGTTAAATTTGAATCTAACGTAGTACGTAGTGGTTCGGTAAATGACATACCAACAACAATACATGTTCGTTCGAGTCGTTCATCTAACAATATTATTGCTGTAAGTGCAAGTGTTGAGGAAGATTTAAATTTATCAATCCCACAACGACGTTCTCAGTAATTTGACCTATCCACGACCACCACTGACGAATTTTGTGTAAACATTTGGGTTGAAAACTTGAGAAGGTTCAGTTAATGCAAGAATTAAAGTCAGTCGATCTTGCTGTTTGTCGACTATACACTAATTTTGTCATTGAACAAGGTGTTGGGTTTTCTGAAAAAAATCAACTAAATTGTTAAGTAATAAGCAAAATTGTTGCATTTGGGATTCAGAATATTTAACAGTGTTTGTTGAGAAGCCTTTACATTCCGCTCGTGTTACTCTTTGATGCGCTTTTTGGTCTATAAGAGTGATTGAACCGTATTTTATTGAAAATAAGGCTGGAAACGCTGTTACTCTCAATGGATTGCGTTATCGGGACATATTCACACATTTTTTTTGCTTATTATTGATAATATGGATCTGAGTGATATGTGGATTTAGCAAGGATGGCGCTACATGCCACACAACTAACGTGTGATTAACGCCGTTAGATTATTTTTTATGAAATACAATATGTAAAAGATCAAGTATATGCTGATAATCCACAATCCATTGAAAATTAATATCTGATGCATAATAATTGGTGATACATATAAAGCCGCAATTGTGCAAAAATATAATAAGAAATTTTAAACAAAAAGATTGATGTTTATACTATGCGTGGTCCTGGTAGACATTTGTCCAATAATATTTTTTGCTCCTAAATGGTAGACTTTGTACAAACTAGATCAATAAAGACATACAGAACTTTTATAAAAAATGTGTGCTTTATTTAAAAATTTAAAAAAAAGTCTATGTTGAAAAACCCTGAATATATCTCGAATTTATTACTGTGGTTTATTCCCGATTATTAAAACTAAATCTTAGTAATATATTTGTGTCAATTATGTATAATAATTTATTTTCAATTTTCTAGTCAATATCAGGTTTTCAAATAACTATAAAATTGTATTGAAATTTTAAATATAATTTTATTGAGAAAGTATTAGTCAATCTAATATTTAGAGTGAACTGTCGTGTCGGGAGGTCTAATTTTTGCAGGTATAATGAAATCACTTAAATGGCTTAACAAATCAACAAAACAAATGCTTTATGAAATATGGAGGCTATCGAAAGATATTTTATTCCAGATGAATTATCAAGGTTGGAAACTGTAAATTAATAAATTGGGACATTTCGAGATCTTCAATATTGCAATCGAATATAATATGTATTGATTATCTTAAACATTGTGGCGTCCTGATCTATAAGGATCAGGACGGTTACGGTTTGATGCTTAAGTGCTTCGACTACCAAGCAGAGATCCTTGGTTCGAACCCGAGCAGAGCAAAAACTTTAATTTCTAGCTGTCCTCCCTCGGCAGGTAATGGCAAACCACCGAGGTAATCTGCCTTGAAAAACCCTTCATAAATTGAAGTGGTTAGTCAAAACTCACTGTGAGTTGTAGTGCTAGTTGTGTGTGTGTGTGTGTGTGTGTATTTGAAAATCTCTTAATTTAAGTTTTTTAAAACATGAGTATAAATATAATGTAATGGTACGTCGAGATAAAGCTGTATTATACTAATGTAAAATATTGTAATTACTTATATTTTGCACATGTTTATTTAATTTTTTAAAGGTTCCATATAAATTAATAGCTATTTTATAAATAATCTTATTTAGAAAAGGAAAATGATTTCGATACTGTTTTTATTTTGTCAAAATTTCTCTTTGTAATATTTTTATTGCGATTTAAATAATGTAGTATATAAAATACGTCCTATTGCGAAAGAGGTTATAAAATAATTCAAGGTAATAGTTTTTGACAATTGTCTTTTAGGTAAGGAAAGTTTAGGTAAGATCCTTTTTGAAATCATTTTTTAAACAATTGATCAAATATAATTATGAAATTAAATCATTATTTCTGTACATAATATTGTTAATTTCAATAAAATTTATATTTTTACGGCAATTTTATTGAATAAAATTATTAAGAAAATTAATTAGGTAATATTAATATGCTTCAGACTTATTTTTAACATAACCTATAATACTGAAGTCACCTTCACCAAAAATATGACGGACTGAAATGATTTTACACTGGTAAAAAGTGTTATAAATTTTTCATCGATGACCAAGTTTATCTTAATTATGATCAGATTTATAAATTAATTATTCAATAACATTTTTGAAATTAGTATTTAATTTTTCATTAATACAGTCAATTTTTTAATTAGTTAAAAACTTATCATTCATTTATATCAATATAGTAAATAATTATGTACGATTTTGTTTTAATAATAGTTAATAAGTATTGTTTTTTATTGATTAACGCTGACTATAGTTTCTTGTATAAGATATATTATCAAATTCTATTACAAAGAAGTAAAATTAACACATTAAAAAACTTAATACGACAATTAAAATGTTACCTGTAAATTGAAATAAAAATATTTGTTAAGTTTAGATTTCAAGAACTAATAAAAAATTTAAACATACAATAAATATCTTACTATAATTTGAACTTAAACATTAATAACCAATATTTACATTTTGACTTACAAGTCACATTTTACTTATCTGTTATTTATTACGTTAATTTTTATTGAATTGAAGCAGAACTTGATAATGTCTGTTATATTTATACGTACATGAAGGATTCCATTGTTAGTCAATAAAAAACAATACTTATTAACTAGTATTTAAATAAAGAAGTATATAAATTACGAAAGTTTACCGGGGGTGGGTGTATTTTATGTGTAAATTATTATAATAAATTTATTAGTATTTCTGTGAGTGAGACGATGACAGAAATACTGTACTATGCTGATTTGTTGATTATTTAATTCAAGATAAATTTTTATGTTGAATGAATTTTCAAAATTATCAATTTAACAAATACTTACATAACATATTTTGAATAAAGCTATCTACTTGCATTAAATAAAATTATTTTTTACCTATTGGTTTTAATTTTATTAAACCGGTCTCAGGACACAGTGTCAATTATAAATAAATAACAAAATTAGAAACATGTAACGCATAGTTGCTTAACTTTTTTGTATAATTTTTAAAACAGACAGTTTATGAAACTGTCAAAACTCAAATAAAACTGTTTTTATAATTTAAGGTAATGATACCAAAAGAACACTTTCATTGGTAGATATTATTATGAAAGGAATAATCATAATAATTATTATAAATAATTAATTTGAAGCAACTAAATTATGTTCTTTTTAAATTATGAAGATTTGTCTGCTCTCATCAGCTCTTTCGACATGATTATACCAAAGTAATGTTTTTTTGTCGCTTTATTTTACCATTGTCTTCTCTTTTCTATTAGCTGTTTTTCTAATTTTATCATTGGCTAGTTTATTCAATCTCATCAAACTAGGAAATCTTCTTTAAAATTTTATCCCTCTTGCTATTAAGTATTTTGATTATCCTATTTCTATTTGTTACCCAGCTTTGATTCACCAATATTCTTTGTTGTTATATTATTATTATTAACCTTCATCCGGGCGCGTGGGCGGTAATTTACCGTTTTATTTATAATAACGCGCGAACTTTTGCGTGCAGGTGTTAAGGAGGGTGGAAGTGCTTTGTATTCCTAATTGACTTAATATGACACTAGATAGAAGTGTCGTTGCTACCTACTTTTCATTTTTAATTGTCTCAGCCAACGCCAAACTTGTACAGTCGAATATCGGCGGTAGATTACCAGTTACGCTCCCATTAGTGATATATATTTTCTTCAGCCATTGCAAGGAAATGTAATTACTGATTTTATATTTTTCGTAGGTATTCACAATTCAAATTACTTTTTTCACAACTTAGTAAACTATACTCCAAATACGTCACTATCGTGACGTCACATATCAGATTTCACATTTTTACTAATGCATATTGCATGTCTTGGTCTCATGTCAGGGCATGAAAAATCCGGAAGACACATATACATCGACTTCTTGAGATGGATTCGAATGAAGAAGAGTAAATTGACGATCAAGACGATATTAATTTTGAACCTGAAGTCATTGAACAAGATAAACACAGCAGTGACTCGGAGAAAGATAAAACAAGGCTTAAATGTTACTTCCAAATCATTTTTTTGGAAATCATAATCAACATAATCAAGTACTACACTAATATTTACATTGCTCAAAAAAAGGCTGAAAATGATAAGTCGTCTGATACTCCTATTCGAGATAGGGATTACAAATTAATACCTATCCCTACTGTGTTAGCTTATTTTATTATTCAAATTTTAATAAAAATGAAATTTTAATAAAAATGTTTTATCGTTTAAAAAGTATTATGTTTTTCATCGTATTTATCCCGATTTTAAAGATTTTGAATGAATGACGAAAGAAAAACCGAAGACGGTAGATTACCGTTGCGCGCCCGCTAATGTTACGGAAAGGGGCGCGCCCGGATGAAGGTTAATACTAATATATCTTTATGCAGAGTTTATCAGCTTAAAGCTGCTTATAACTAGTGAATTATTAAAATGCGAGCAATTTCCAACACTTTTAAATTTAGCTATGTTTAAAAGTAATGTAATTTTTTAAATTGCACATTGGTAACTCACTAATAAAAGCGTGATGTGTCAAGTATCCAAGATAACTGATTTCTGCAATTTTCCTAAATGTGTCTCGATGTGTAATAATATTTATTATTAAACTGATTTTCTTTTTGTTTCGGTGCATGTTTAAGATTGATTATTGTAACATGAACGCATAATATTATATAGTATAAATAGAAAAATATAATGAAAATACAGTACATTACAATAATAAAATTACTATCGTTTTAGTCAATCTATCCGTTTAATGTTCTGTAGCAACAAAATTATGATCAGTGTGACAATCAACCTCGTAACAACCAATAAATGTAGTCATCTCTAATTTGTTTATTATTTGATACATGAACAAGTAAACACGATAAATTTTAGAAATGGCTGATACCAATGTGTATTTATTTCATATGGCCAAAATTTGTCAATTAAAAAAAGTATTTACTTTCCGATGAATGATTTCAATTATTTATTATTTAAACTGCTCAGATAATTTGTTGTGCAGAGTAGACTGGTTTATGCCCATATAGCATTATCTTTTGCCAGAAAAAAATTTTTTTTGCTATTCTATCATTTGGAATATTTTCTCGTATTCTACTTTAGACAATTCTGAAGTTATTACTTAAAGACATGGATTAAGAGGCATAATAAAAAGTTGATAACTATTTTATCCCCGGACAGTACTTAAATTAGTATAGGGTAAATTTGAAGTTAGCAAGTTAGCTAACATAGAGTTCACTGTATGATCACCTTGCCTTAACTAATTACATTAGCCATGTTTATTTTGAATATTATGATGTATGTATAATATGTGGTGGATATATTTAGAGGCTTAATTTCTGTAATGTAATATTTAACCAATAATACATACATACTTACTATAGTTGGGTATGGAAAGGTTAATATTTTTGTACATATATTGAATTGTTATCAAATACACTTAGCTATTGTTGTGGCTTAATATATCCAATTCTTTCAATGCAAATGTTTATTATAATAATTGTATATTACACGTCAACTCGATTAATAGGAAATTGGATAATCGCGTGCACAAACAGCTCAATGAAGTTTTGCGTGCATTACAACAGCCAATTAAAAAGTTTAAATGTTCACCTGTGCAAAAAGCTTTTACAATGTGCATTAAATAAATATGAACTTTGTGTAAAAGTCTATATTGGAAAACTTTAATTTCTGCTTTTAACATCGTCTCGTCTTAACGTCTCGTTTTCAAAATTTTATCAAGTTGCCTAAATTGCGATTTAAGTTTTAACTATATTAACGGCATTATCATAATTCACGTTTCGAGAATAATAATCTTGCAATTCAACAGAACTCTACTTGGCAGTACAATTCTAAATAATTGCATCGTTATTAATAATAGAATAAAATTTTATAAAAATTCGTGTTTTAGCGTTAGTCAAATAAATGTCATTATAATGCTTCTTGAATAATGCCAGGCAGCTTTCGTATTTTAGTTGCGGTATAAAGTTGAGAACTCCTATTCGAGCTATAAAAGAAGTTTGTTATTTGAATACGAACGAGAAATAATGAAAGTTCGGTAATAGACGAGATCTGTATGGGAAGTTGGTTTCTCGCGTATTTTCCACCTGCTGCCAGTTTATTGATTTTAGAAACCCTTCAACCAGCGTGCAGAAACTTTTCAACAGATTTTAAATTTTTTAATCGATCATATTTGCATTGAAATTTAATGCTTGGATGCTTATTGTAGGCTTAATAATAATTAATTTTTGTGATTTTTCTTTCCATTTCATAGTACTTTCTATTTCTATTCCATAAAATTTTATTTTGACTAAACAGATTTTATTTCGCACATTAATCACAATAGATATCTCTAAATGTTAAATACAATGAATAGACCAACATATCTATGTTTCCTAGTTGTACAAAGTTGTTGATGAAATATACTGGGTGTACCGCTAATCTTCCTGGCGGACTCATAAGTCTACATTTAAAGTTTACTAAATTTTCGCGTATGAATATTGCGGAGCAAAGGTCGAAACAGCGCAGGACTTTTCTAGCCTCAAGGTTCAAATAAATCTTCATTCATTCTACCGCAGGAAGGATAACATGTTCCGTTTCGTAAACACTACAGCAAACTGAACAGACGCATTTTTTATAATATGTGCGTACGTTCATGTGACAGGACCGTAAAAATGGCCAACCCCTCCTTCCATACCAAACGTCAGATTTATTTATAGTCTAAATATGACGTATGAACCCTAAAAATCTCCCTTATTGCTAATACTGGTATTTTATAGACAGTATAATTTATGGATTTTTTGCATAAATCTTCACTACAACAGTTTAATTTGATCTCCACCTTTGAACTTCTATTTAACTTATTGTGTTGTTAGTTATGAGAATTTCACGCAATTAATATCGAATTTTAATTAGTTGAGCTTTTATTACACTCTAAGTGCGGTAAATATATTATCTATCTGTTCTCGTTGCCCTAATGAGGATGTGGTGTATCAACATATAATATAAACTACCCGAGTTCTCAAGTCGAGTATCTAACCCCCATTACTAGAGTTTGTATAAAATATTATGTTACGTTATTTAAAGTACTTTGGTTATTATATACAGCTGCATTTGTGTTAAGTACTGTATAGCAATCTATATGTAGTGACAAAATGAAAACATTTCTATACCACATTATAATAATTCTTGCAAGTTTTATATTATTTTTTTTATTTTTATTTCTCATTAATTACTGAGTATCTAAATATAAACTAAAAGCAGATACAAGTTGAAAAGTTAATTTGTCTATTATGTAAATTGGGGTTATTACACTACCGTGTAATAGATTTATAAGAAAAAATAGATTAATAGTAATACGCTTTGCATGCAAATTTGTTTCAATAAACCTCAAGTTTAATTACGGTTTTTGTTTTTATTGAACAATTAACAAGACGGAACAAAAAGTATTAATAAAATATTTGAGGTAGAAAATTTCGATTTATAATGGAAGAAGTTTGATGTATTTTAATTTTCAATATTTGCTTTCGGTATTCTCCAACGAAATTAAATAAATATTTTCAGTTTTTGAATTATAAAATTTAAGAGTTCTTTCATTTATACGTCCTAACAAGTTAGGTATGTAGAATCAATATTATATTTTATCATACCAGGTATTATAATTTGAGTTTTGATTTATTTAATCCTACGCAAATCTTGTGCTATTATGTCGGCTACAAATTATTTGATACTACTACATTTCAACTTTGATTTTGCTGTCTATCAAATTTAATTAAAACGAGTTTTACAAATTTGGAAGTAACCAGTAATTTATTTGATCATTCGGTATGTAATGGTTAAATGTTACAATATCTATCGAGTTTTAGGTACTGAAAATAAGATCCTTGCTAATAGCATATTCTTTATGGAATTTTAGAGAACATATTGGTGACCCCACCATAGTTTGACTGGAAACTTTATTGCGTAATTTTTCTATTATATTCTCTCGCACTATAAATAATTAATAAGTATTACATTCAAAATCTATGTAGAACATTAATTAAATATAACTAAAAACGATCTAAGTTGCAACTTTAAATTGAAAGTTATGCAAGTCATTGTAATTTGAGTACAAAGTTTATGATTCGCAAACTCGTTAACAAGTTGTTGTGTGTTAAGTTGAGAATTAAGCTATCTACATTTAAACCCTTCTGTATTTGCCCTTTAGTAGTCATAAAACTTGTATGTCTTCCTAAAACGATTTAGTCATAATTTACAAAATTTAACATTAAAATAATTAAAAAGATGTTTCAAATTATTACTAATCACGAGTGGTTTTATTATGTGTACAAGACAAATCCATTATTTATGTTATGGGCTCTTAGAAGTATAATAAATAAAAAATTATAGATATAATAAACATCATAATTTGCCATATCTCTTATTTTAATATTCATCGTTTTGTTTATCATTTTTGCCAATCTAACATTGCAAACTTAATTAATCTATTATTATGGTTGTTATTGTAAAAAGTTAATGGAGATGACTTTAGTTGAATTTCCTACATATTCTCGCTGTGGTGTTGTAGTGATTTTCTTTTACAACTCGACATTCTGTTTTAGATTAGACGTTGTTACTGTGGTGCAATAAACTTTATGCAATGTCTCGTTTTACACTTTTTTATCGTATTTCACCAAGTCAACTAGGGTAAAATTTAAAGATATTGTGTTAGCGTTGCACAAAATTAGAGTTAGAAATATTCCACATTTATTCCATTTCTTTAGATGCAAACGACATGTCATATAATATGGTTTATGCACCTACTATATAACATAATAATATGTAGATGCTGCATAATATTAAAATCAATCATTCTCAAACTTTGTTGTCTTATAGAGTCCAATGTCAACTAATAAAATTTTTTTGTAAAAATAAGATTTACAAAATTTCACAAATAATAATACATTGTTTTATTTGCATTGACGGCGGATCTTCTATTAAGTGAAGACGTAGCGTAGCTTAGCGTAAATACGGTATCATATTTACATTGAGTAGCTCTTAAACTCTTCAGTGTATTAAATTTACTATTTCATACTTGCACAAAATTTCATAACTCTGCTCTGAGAGAACAGTATAACTTAGAAGGATCCAATTAAGTTATAAATTGAATAAGAATTACGTTAAATGTACCTACAAAGTTATCTAAAAATGACGACAATAATTATTGTACAACTTTTACAATTATTTAATCTTACAAAAAATTCATGTTAACTGCACAAAAAAGTAGATCAATAAATATAATTTTTTTGCTATTTGTACAAGAATGCAACGTACAAGAAATGGCAACGAAAAGAATAGTGAAACAGGAAAAAGTTGCAATTTAAATAAAATAATAAATGTAAATTTTACAAAACATTGTATGGTCTCAAAAAACCCAACTCACAGTAACAATTTTTTGAGACTGGGTATGGTTGTGTTTACTGTTTTAAAAATAAAAGTTGCATAAAAGTAACTATTTTGTTATTTATCGGAAGAACTTGGCTTGTCAATCTATATTTACAATGTGTGTTATTGGAGATTTATTTAAAACTTGCTAACTGCTAAAATATTAGGGGTATTATTTACCCTTCAAACCTCTGAGTGTGTACTGTCGCAACCTATACGTAAATTTATTATATTCTGAAAAAGTGAAAATTTGGTATAATATTAAAACCAATCACACAATTTGCCTACAAACTTTATGTCTCTGCAACCGTGAGGTCTAGGAGGGTATATTTCTCTTTGGCGGGGTTGTCACCAGTAATTGTGTTCAGAAAGAAAAACTTTTAGTCTCAGTTTATATTATTATATCAGAACTTAATTACATGAATTTTAAACTTCCGTTTTAAATCTTTTGCAACTGCTTAAAAGATATTTATATTGTTTATAATTGCCAAAGATATAACACGGTAGTTTAAACTTTATTTGACTTAATCTCGGGTTAGAGCAAGCAATCGTGATTTATTTGTCATTGCCTGCATTACCTTAATGTTTGGTTTTGGAAGAGCGACGCCCTAATACTTTCCACATACCAGTAGCTACTACATTTGGCCATAAAATACTCGTCAAGTGTATTTGTTATATAAATACCATCCATGGACAAACCATTGATTTGCCTAATGATTCGGCGATGTCTATCCAGCATAACAATTTTGTGGTAAAGAGTTAACATTGATTGCAGTTTTCGCCATTAAAAAATTAAAAAATTTCACTAATAACATACATTATGTACAATAGTAATTATAGTACCATACGTCAGTTTGTCAGAATTATTGGTAATACATTACGATTATTTATTTTGCAGTTTTTAAAATTAAGTTCTACGATTTTATTATATCAGCTTAATAAGGTCAAAATTGTAATGACCGACTTTTGTATTTATATTCTACTTTTATTGTAAAACGGCAATGATGCTTGTAGTATAATTTTTATGCTTCATCATAACTACTCGCAGAAAAGATAATCAAGCTTTTATCGGTCTGAAACTGTTAAATCGATTTTAAATGTAATTTGGTTCTAGAAAATTAACATTTTTTCGTGTGGTTGGGAAGGGACTAAGCTTCTCTTCCTTTTGCCATTTCCTTGTTTTAAATTTCCGTAACTTCCGAAGTTGAAAATTTTGTGATTTTTATGCTGTGAAAATTTGATGTTAATTATTAATAATAATTTTTTTATCTATTTTAGTTCTTCCGCAAAAGCCTACAATTATCGACGAAAAAGGGAAGGAAGCTCTTTCGGTTGTAGGCCCTTATGATGAAGGTGGAACAATGAAACTTACGTGTATCGTTACCGGAGGTAAGTTTTGACATATTTGCTATCGGTAATTTTCTTCGAGCTTTGGCATTATTAATGTTATTAAGAGCAATGTAATGTACGGAATTATTGCGTAAAAGTAATTTAGGTGATCATGAAATTAACCGTTTGTAAACTGAAAATTATTCCACAAGGCTTGCCTGACGAATTACTGTTATTTGAATGTACGCCCATAACAATTTTTACGGTCCGTGTACAAAATTTCCGTATTTCAATTGTAATTCGTGATCGACATTATTTAATTTCAATGAAATTGTTTGTTAATTACCAAAGTTATTTGACTACAGCCGGAATATTCAGTTATAGAGCAACTTTAGTTACATAGAGTGACGTAGCAATTATTAACGAAACTTCATACCACAGTGCTTATATAGCTGGGTGTTTCATTAAATACAATTCACAATTTCTAGCTCATATGCTTTTACACGAAAATGTAATTAAGCACTACAGTTGCGATTATAAATTGTTGACGAATTTGTTATACTTTACTCTCTTGGCAAACGCGATTGTTTAACATACACATATATATGTATATAAATACGAATATTAATTTAAATCGTAGGTAGGCGTACGAAATTATATGTTTATGCAGGTGAAACCAACAAGACTTAAAATTGATTTAGAAATTAAAGTTCATGTTTACTTTATAAACGTAGAATTCAGACTGTTCGTAATAATTATATTAATAAATTAGATTTATGGCATTGGCATACCTCAAAGTTATAAAACTGTAACTCATATTTCCTATTTGAAAATCCTTTTTTATATTGATTTGTAGTTTATAACTAATACAAATTGATGTATGTATTTATATAATACATTTAGGTGTCAAGCTACGGTTGAATAAAATTTTGCTGGTTCTGCTTTGACATATACCAAAAAATTCACCAAATTGGGTCGGCTAAATAAATATTAAAAATTTATGTTTTGTAGTTTGTACCTAGGTACAACACATTAAATTTAATTTTTGTTTTTGCTGTTGTAAATTTAATGTGGGTCTAATTTGGGTTAAATAAAATTTTTTACATTATTTTGGAGGTTTCTAAACAAAATTAAATTTTTCACATAAGTGGGTAAGCATTGTTGTCACGTATACAAGTCCACTTAGTTACTTACATAGCACATATGTTCCCTTGGTAGCACAACGAATGTACGTGTAGCAAGATACAACGTAATAACATCCCCGAAGTTGGCCAATACTCCACCATATAAGAGGTCAACTGTGAATACTAACCCATATCCACGAAGTTTCTAAAAATGTATATTTCTTTAAGTAGTTATTTTATACATAAATTTATTTCCAAAGCAAAAATTTGTCAACAATTTATAAAAACTTTTAATTATTTGGTTTATAGAATTCCTACTACTTTTACTTTATGTTTCATTACGTAAATATTGATTAAAGCAGGGGTGTAGCCTTTACAAACCACAAAGTAGTTAATCCTGTTAAGCTCTGATTGAAAATATTCGTTTGGTACTGAAACTGTTCGGTAATTAAGATTGAATAATAAATTAATAGTCGGTATTAATAAATCTACGTTATTAACATCATAAAAATGTAAATATATCCAATTATAAAAAATTTACTCTTTTTGGATTGTAATTAAATTAAAAAGTTGTTTACAGTTTTATATTTGTCTATTACGGTTTCAAACTTTTTCATCGCGACGGAAAGGTTTTTTCTAGATAATATGATAACTTTATTAGCACATTAAATTACTCCAAAAGTGAAATATTTTAATCACTCTAATTGTACATCAAAATCTACATAATATTATAACAAAATAATATTTATAAATAAAATTAATAACTACGGTACTACTAATTCAAATACACAATTGAAACAAAGATTTTTAAAGCTATATACAGTCATAATTATCCAAATATTGCTTTTTCCAATATATTGCTATGCCCCTAGCTGTCCAAATTGTAAAAATCTTACCTTTGGAGAAAAAAACACCTAGTTGGAGTGCCGAGTGCACACATTTTTTATAGAATGAGACTCTTCTCTTTTTAATTCTTAAATCTTAACTCTTCTCGTTTAAAACTTTTCTGTTGTAATTTAATTTCTAAATATTAAAATTAAATTTTTTGCATGAAATATTACCTTTATGGTGATGTAAATTTCTACCTATGCCGTTACGCAGGTGTACTGTACTGTACAACTTTTCAAATCTTCAAAATTTTATTTTGAATTTCACTTTTTATGAATAAAACAATTTTTTAACTTAAACAATCTCACTGTTAATAATAAAATCAATCAATTTATCAAATTAATTAAATTAATTAATTTGTTAAGTTAAAAATTTAACAAATTTTTATATACAAGACGTAATAAAATTAAAATAAACTTATAATTTATAGTTCCGCAAGGTTCACATTGCGGGCCCATCTTGTTTCTGCTGTTTATTAATGACATCGGTAGTTACATAAAGAATAGTTCATACCTGCTGTTTGCCGACGACTTGAAGATCTTCAAAACTATTGGATCCATAGAGGACTGTATACTGATGCAATCCGACCTGGATAATATACACCAGTGGTGTACCGATAACAATTTATGGCTTAATTTCAACAAATGCTCGCTCATCACCTATAAGAAGCACAACTGTGACTTGTTCCGGTACAAAATAAACAATGTTGAACTCAATCGTGTCACGGAAATTAACGATTTGGGTATTTGTCTCGACTCCGGATTGACTTTTAAAAGTCATATTGCTAACATATGCCATAGTGCCCTTCGCTCGTTGGGATTTATTCGCCGACATAGCAAGTTCTTCACGGCCAAAACGGTAAAATTGCTCTATGTCTCTCTTGTTAGATCGAAACTTGAATATGGGTCTTGCGTATGGTTCCCACACTATGATGTTCACGTCTCAAGGTTGAATAGGGTGGAACGTAAGTTCCTAAAATATTATCATTTTAAGCGTGGTTTGAGAAGTGACGACTTCTCCTGTGATGACAATTTGAGGCATTGCGGGTCGAAGTCATTGGTGCATAGAAGAGTGGTTGCGGACGTTTGTTTTGTTTACCGCCTATTAAATGGAATGATCAACTGTGATGCTCTACGTGATCGAATTAAGTTCCGAGTTGCCAGTCACAACACTAGGTGTAACGAATTGCTGCACATTGATCATCATAGGACGAATTATGGTCAGAACAGTCCATTAACAAGAATGTGCCGACATGTTAATAGCTTAAACAACTTTGACAGTTTTGACTTATGCCATTGCTCTTATAGAGTATTTAAAAATAATGTGATGTGGAATTTAAGCACTTCGGGATAACATGAACCCTCTTCACCATATAGGGTCTTTTGATTATTTGTAAATATATGTAAATTGGTCTAACCGTATGTATGAATAAATAAAATAAATAAATAAATAAGCAAAACATAATTTGTACGGTTTCAACATACGACAATATACAGGTAATACTGGCAAACGGATAGGTATTGAGTTTTATTTTTTTATTTATTTTATTATTAATATTTATTTTTTAATAAATCATTTAAAGATGCAGCTTATTTGCAATATTTTTTGCATAGTTCTATGTTAATAATTATTCTACAGTAACTGGAATATGGAAGTAGCTGCTTTGTGATATGGCTAGTTCTGAGTTTTCTAAAATTATATAATACTTATTATTACACTACATTATAATGTTACTAAAGAAATTTTTCAAAATGGGTTTGTAACAATTTACCTACCTTAAATAAACCCAAAACGAAAAGGAATTAGAGTTTAATTTGCATTTGCACTACATGCCAAACAACGAACAAATTGCTTTCTGTACTTGTAGTATTACATTGTTGAACAAGTTAATTACATTTTTATTTTAATAGTAATTATTGCATCAAAGAAATATAAATTAGTGCCATAATAGTAAAAAGGCTAACAAAATTTATCCTTATATTATATTATATTTATAAACGCTTCTACTGTTTCTTTGAAAATAAACCAACACAAACAATACAATAAATTCATTATATGATTATGTGTAAATTACTTTAAGAGTCCTACATTCAATTATACAAACAGTATTATAACCAAAAATTTAAAAAAACAACAATACCTTGAAAGTCATCCAAAATTATATAACTTGTAAGAAATAACTTCCAAATTAATACCGAAATATTTTATTAGTTAAAAATCGTATGAGACTTTATTCGTAAAATTAGGTGATTATCCCAACCACTTCAATTACATACACTACTCTTTTCAGCATATTAATTAAAGATTTTTATACATTTTTTGCAATTAAAATATGAATGTGCTGATGTCGATTTTTGTATACATCTTCAAAAATTTTAATTTATACCATTAATTTTTTTATAAAAATGCAGTTTTTTAAGTTTTGGAAAGGTTATTATTGATTATTATTATTAATGCTTATTATTAATGAACATGTAAATAATAACCATCGTATAGGGAATATTGGTATGAGCAAGATCTTTTTCTTCTGACCGTGACGTTTTGCTAACTTGCCAGAGATATTTAAATATAGAACCAATTCTTAAATCTACAACGTGCTGATCTACATCAGAAGACCTAGCCAAGAAATTCTTGCAAATCTGATCGAACCTAGAATTTCCGCTGTTTCTGAACATAATGCTTCATTTTGTTTTTTTTTATTCTAAAAGCGTGTTCAACCAACTTACCCAGGTAACCTTTTTGTAAGTTTTTAAATGAAATTGTACTAACATAAAATTTATAAAAAGTGTTTGGTTAAAGTCGCTCCTTGTTAAATTAATAAATCGTCATCATCATCCAGTTATTATACCATCCATCGTCGGATGTAGTCTCTTTCTCTATCGAGAAAGGTTTCAGCATTTAGACCCCACAGTTGTTTAAGGCTAGATTGGAGAATGCTTGTAACCCTGTTTTTAATAGTTGATAGAGGCAATCATCAACAGAAAGGGACCGCCGGCTGTACCTGAACCACGGAGACAATCATAAGAAAGTTTTGACACTCCCCGGATTCGAACCGGATACCTTAGCATCAGCAGTTATTCGACTAACATACTAGGCTAATAACCGTCTTAATATTGTATAAAAATTACTAAATTAGAAGGTGCCACGACCAATATAATATGCCGTTTAAGCAATTAGTGTATCAGTCTTTATCTTATTCAAAGAAATACTCTAAATAATTAATATCTAAATGATAAGTAATAGAAATATTATTATAATACAAAGAAATTATAATCATAATTGTAACGCAGTTACGAACGAATTCTCACACATTTTCCTTACATGAAGGTTTCAAGAATAGCACTTTCGGAACCATGTCCTAGATTGAACACAAGTCCACCACCTCAATGGTACCGTGCACTGAATAATAAAAATTTGTTGTTGTAAGATATGACCTTCTATGATATGATATAATAATATGATATTTACTAGGATAACTGAAAACCTATTAAATTAATTACGGCGGCCAATCCCTAAAAATGTCTTAAAATAAATTTGATTAATAGTTTCTCTTTGAAATAATTAACTATTGAAGCTTTAGTTTTGATTAAATTTTTTTATTGTTTACTATTTGGTTTCAAATTTTTTTAAATAACTAAGATCATATGCGTCTCATTGTAAACAATTTATAACCTAAATAGCCACTTACTATGTTTAGAAAATATGTAAATACCAACTTTTAAATTGATTAAATCCTTTGAAAAATACCGTGGAAGATACATACAAACAGACAGACTTTTGTCGTTTTCTTAATGTTTTTCCGGACCGTCTACCATACTTTTCAATCTTAATTAGAGAGGCAAAACAGCAATATAAAATACCTAATCCGATTCAATATATTATATTAATTTATTTTCAAATAGGCTTAAAGACTTTTGCTTTATCATCATAATTTAATGTAAACGGAATAGAATATTGTAATTACCATAGAATAATTTGGTTTTGTTGGAGTCCAACCTAAGTAATGTGGAAATAAACCTGTCATAACTCCTCATAATTGCAATGTGTAAAATATATCGACCACAATGTAACTTAGCAATAAACTGACATACCTACAGTAAATAGTAAATAAGCACTCGATAGAACAATATTAAGAAAAATGAAAATGTATTGTAGCATTGGAATGCGCAATTTAATTATTTACTTGAAAAAGATGATAATTTTTAAAAAAACGCGGTATAATCACATTATAAAATATCGTTTGAGTACAAATATAATTGTGTTAAAGTATGCGCTTATTAAAATGGACAGAACGCAGCGTACGAAGTGCCTTTAAAATAATATCCTACACCACCCGATTTGTTCATCTTATCGTTCTTAATTTTCGCGACCACAAGCCTGAACTTGCGATTTCATTGTCGATACAAAAATTATTTAATATCATACAAATATTTATTTAGGTTTAGTTTTGTAGAAATGCAAAAATCAAAGTTGCCTTTGTAAATGTAATCACGATATTATAATATTATAAATAATACGTAATTTGCAAAAATAGAAATAATATGTGGTTCATCCTTTTCTTCCGACTAGTCTAAAACTTACTGCGCACTACCTCAAATCGGATAGGATCGGATCACCAAAAATGAAAAAGCAATTGATTTATAGCTAAGTTGTATAAGCAGAAATATAAATTTCAAGAAGGAAGCTACATGCAAAGGATTCAAAATAAACAGGAGAACAAAATAAAAGTATTTTATGGCGTGAAAATATAAAAGACAAAATTAAAAGTTTATGGAAAACAGAAAGCTACTAGAACAAACAAATACTTAACCACCGAAAAGAGAAAATACAACGCTCTGCAATGAAAACACAACGTTAGGAAACAGTCAAAAATGAAATTAAAATTTTATAATGTATCAACATATGTTCTCGCCATATTTTTTATGGGTAGGTACTTATACATATGTATGTACACCAGACAACAGAATGATAAAATAGCCAAAAAGTTTTAAAAATATGTTCGGAAAAGTTTTTATTTTTAAATAATTTCTCTTCGGAAATTTGCAATAATTACCCTATGCAATCAAGGTGGTATAAACTAGCACATCACGTTTTCTCTTCTTACTACGGTTAGAACAATAATATTACTAGATATAGCTGATAAATTTAAACAATTGCTTTTATCCATCTAAATTAGTCAATAATTTTGCTGCTCTCTGCAACCCATTATCTTTTACCGTTACCCGTTACTTCTTTGTGGGATTTATACAATTATTTGAATGGATAAGGTTTCATTTTATTGTATCAAAAGTTCTTGACATTAATATGTTACACATTATAGTTCTGAAGAGGCTCACAATAAAGCTGAGCGAAACGTTGATCGTTTCAAGAACATTTTATTTAATATGCCTATTACCCAATTTTCCGCAAAAATAAAATCAATAAAAGCTGTTAAAGTGTTCTGCAAAAAATATAGGTCTGTACTTGTTTTATACATTCGACTATCAAAAAATTCTCGACTATTCTGAAACTTCTTAACCATTCCAGTTCGACGTAGTGCATGATTTTACATAAGGTACGTGTTTATTCGTTTATTCTAATTGTTCCATTCCGATCTAATAAATTTAATTGGTAAAAGTTGGTAAGCCGCTTCAAGCTGGACCAAGTAAGCCTGCTAAATGATATTATTAATCGACATAAAAATATTATTTTTTTTAAATTTATATTTACCACCAAATATTGCTCAACTCAATGATTTATATTATATTTGAATTGACAATATAGTTTTTAGTACCTTATTTTGCTTTCAATTCAATTCAATTTTACTTTTTTGTCAAAGCAATTGTTTTACAAAAGTATCCGAGTGCCACCCGTCCGCCGTGTTGCCAACAGTAAGAGCAATATTAATTAAATCTAAGTACTTATTATTTTTTGTTTAAAAGAAAACTTCAGGGCAAAACTGAGGTCCACCGAAGTCAATGCGACAGACGAAAAGTCATACTTTCTTTTTAATAATATAATACAACAATCTTTATAATACAATGTACAGAATAGATATATTATCTTAATTATATTAGACTACTCTCCTGTTTTCTAGTATTAAATATTATTCAAAAACACTTGAATACCGCAAAATTATTTAGAAGTAGACCATTGGCAATTGCTCCTCCCTTACAGCAACCTTAAAATGGGATGAATTTTAAACCAAAAATATTTAATTGTAATTGGTATATAAAGATAAACCTATTAGAAGTCCAATTAAATGTAAGTCTAATAAATAAATGTTAATTAGCTTATTTAATTAGCAACTTTAATCAGCAGTTAATCGTTGGAAATGATATCAATAACTTCTATGCAATAGCTATAATTTATTGTATTATACCAATAGAAGGAAGCCAGAAGGATAGGAATCAAATAAATGATAATTTTGAATACTTTATAAAGAATGCAACGATTACTAAAAAGTAAAACGTGATGATTATCGAGCTAGTCCCTTAACCCTTACTTGCTACACTGGGGTATAGAATACCCCAATTGCTTTTAATAAAAAAAAAATGTAATTTTTATTCGAAATTTCAATTTTTTAATAGTATTTAGTTTTATTTTCTTGGTATGAAACCCACATCACTACAAAAAATTAGCTCTTGAAAAATAATAAAAAAATTTGCAAGTTAAAATATTTAATAGATTATCTGAAATAACAAGTTTTATCGGTGGGGTGCGATGCACCCCAGTGTGTCAAATACGTCACTTCATAAAAGTGTGGCAAGTAAGGGTTAACTGAATGCAAATATCGGTAGGTAACCTGTTAAATCAATGTTGTATTTTTTATTCTTGAGCATGCTTATTCAACAATCGGATTTTAAATATTGAAACATCTTTGTAAATTGAATTTATTAGGTTTTTAGATGATGTTCCTTTAGGTATTTCTTGCCAAGTAAAAATTGATGTTGACATTTGTCATATTTTAAAGTTTTAGTAACGAAAGACGTTATACATATCTCCAAATATATAAGTTAAATTTTCCGATCGAAGTAGTTTTATGTAAGTCACCCTGTATATCCACACTTTTTATGTATATTTTAACAGCAGAATTGCGCTCATTAAATCAAAGATCCACTATACTCGTACTGGTACTACCATGTTAAATTAAAATTAAAAAATTAACAGGCTATATAAACGATGAAGATTGATACCTTTTTAATGAAATTTTAATCTTGTACTATTAATCTTGTGGGTTAATAATATATATTTTTAGTCAGTACATACAAATGAATAGATAAAATGGTTAAAGCATCGCAGAGGTAGAAGTTTATAACAATGAGAAAACAATTTGTAACCAATGCGAAATTGAATGGTAAATGCAGTTTGCAAAATTCATTGCGTTATCGAATTCGAAAGTCAACAAGTCAACAAGCAAACAGTAAATAACCTTAGATTTGTTGAATTTTTTACGTATTGTGTAGTATGTTTTTCTTTACATAAGAGAGTAAAAGTATATTATTTTGCTCTCTTGACTTTTGAAATCATATTTATAATCCTATTATCTTTTAATTAATAATTAGTGACTAAAAGGATTCCAGCCTAGAGTATAACACTTTTAAGTAGGTACATCTAATAAGCAAAAAAGTGTATTTTGTACTGCAAGTATTTCTTACGAAGAAAATTGTATTTTTGTTCCAAAATGTATGTTCATATTATGGCTGTATAGTTCAGTTTAAAAAATACAGAAGTTGTACATAAAATACTAAGGACTACAGAATAGCTCATATTTATAGGCCATTTCTAATTTATTTACAATATTTATATTCCGTACAATTGATATTTATACAGTAGGCCTTGCAACTATTGCAGTTTTAAATTAACTTGAATTACTGCAGTTAATTAGACTAACCACTAAACCACCATGCAATAAACTTTTAACTTATGAAAAAAGGAAAGCACGTGACATCAAGTTTGAAAAGCAGGAACTAAAAAGCACCGGAGCGGAACTATAACTACCTAAAGTAGTTCTAACCTTAAAATATTCACTATGCTTGCATTTCTAATCTGTTAGAGTTGGTGTCACCGTCACGTATAAAAGTTAAATATACAAATCAAGTATTTAATTATATTATATAATTCCAGCATTTTAATAAGATATTTCTGTTGGAATTGCTGAAGTAAAAAAGTGGGCAAAGTACAAAAAATATGTAAACCCTTGCAATGTTGCAAATTTTTGCAATTCCTTTGACGCAAATGCATTATTTATATCACAACTGCCGATTTATTTATCAAAGTTGTATATTTTTTCTTTTTACTGTGCCAGACTGACATTTGATACATATTATATCTAAGACCCATAAATAATGAACGACAAATTTATTCGGGACTTCTAAATGTTAGAAATCTGAAACCGAACATTCGCTTTTAATGAAAGGTTTGTTTTTTTCATACATTAATTTAGATATTTTTAACACTAAATGTTTCGCTTCTTTTGTTTACAGAATGTTTACAATATATTGTTTTGACAGGGTTACCTCCTATAATCAATAAATCAACTCGTATAAATGTTGACTAATTATTACTTTGCAGTTTTCACATAAAAGGATGCAGTAAAAATTCCGGAAAAAAATTGGCAATTAAAAAAAATTACATTGAAAAAATAATTTTACGTTAAATTAATTAAATTTTTGTTGTCTTATACAATATTTTGACGTTTTACTTTAGTTTTTATGGTTATTGCGATTCCACAGCACAGAAAGTGCTACACTTTAACTGGAAACTCGGTATAAGTGTTATTCTAAGATAATTGGAGCTAAATTGATAGTTAGTTAGCTGATACAATAACAGTCTGAAATGAATAGAACGAAGCATAACAAACAGAACGTAAGTTTGGCCGGTAAAAAAACTCTATTACCTGCCATCGTTTTTCCTCATTGAAATTGTAAGCCTATCGACTGACCGTTTTATTTTACAAAGGTTTACTCGTTGTACATTTAAGCGTATAAAACTCATCTGCCTAGTTATTCAAATTCGTGGCTATTGTTTTTAGTCGCTGTTTTTTGATGCTCTTCGAACATATTTAACATAGCTACCACTCATCCATTATTAAAAATATAACACTTACCAACATTTCAGTAAAAAATTATTTATCGGAGTTATTTAAAATAAGGTACTAAATACATTAATATTTTTTTGAAATATTAATTATTAACAATTGTATAAAATATAGAAGTCAACACGAAGGTCGTGTAAAAATGTAAAAAATTAAAAAAAAATGTCTTTATTGAAATTTCTGCACATGCTCAAAGAATACGTGAACTAGCACTGACAATTTTTTAGCGCTCCCATGATATGATCCCCAAGCAGGGAGTCCTATCCTTTTAACCACAAGTAAATATTTTTATAATATGGACTATGTATTAGTTCTGATGTCACAATATCCAAACATAGCATTAATTTCTCCAATCACATTGGTTATATTCATAATCTAAACAAAGTGTGTATCTAATGGCATTGGATATAAATAATGTTTGTATATACTGTGACGTCACACCAATAGCTTTCCTTATTAAGTATCTCTTAAAAACGCGATAATTTTAAAAGTATCGCTAAGTAACAATCAAGTATTGCAGATTAAACTATTATAATGAACTACAATCTTACAGGCTTTGCCACGCATACCATGACTTCTATAACTATAAAATATACCCCCATGTTATTAATTCTTTCTTTCGATAATTTATATAAAAAATGAGTTATCAAAGAAATATTATTGATTATCCTGTATTTAACAATCTCCAATATGAAGTCACAATCCGTAAACAGCTCATAATAATGATTTACTTTATCGATTCGTTAAAATGATTTGTCGTTGCAAATCTTGTCTTATAGCTTGTAATAAAATATCAAAATTATTTAAAAATATCGAAACGATTTTTATTTCAAAATTAATATCGCTTCTGATTATTCTATATTTATTATAGAAAACTATTATATTAGTGTAACTTCCCTACCGTTTAGAAAGTTTACTTTTTATATGAATCACGAAGGCTCAAAAGTTGGCTTACTTCATTGTCTCTAAAGACTCAGGTCTCTGGGGTTTACAGGATCGTTATTACGCCACCGCTATTTGTATATAGCAATTACCGATTGATTTTCAACGAACAGTTCACAGGGGATTATTTTTAATCTGGTAGGTATAAGTAACTGGGGATGGAAAATCTGTCATTTTAACGTTTAGATAAATTACATAATATTTATCGTTTTGCTTCAGCTAGAGATTGCTGACATGTTCATAAATAAATTGCTAGATTACTTAAATATTAAATCTATTAAATGAATATAATTAGTAAATATTATTTGTTTATTGCTATTAAGCAACATGCTTAAAATGTTAAAATAATGAAACCGAAATTCTAATTTAAGTTCTGAATCTCAACTTTTTCACAGGTTTAAAATAAATTTTATATTAAAAGTAAAGAATATAATAAGCGCAACATGGTATGTAAGGGTTATTAATCTCGTAACATATTTGTCTTCCCTACATCCTTAGCAACTTAAATAACTATTTTTAAATTTATTTAAATCGTCCAGTGAGAGCTAAACGTTTAGATTCAACGTAACACTCTTTTGTGACTATTAAATTTTGCAATTAGAAAAAGGTCTGCCATCTATAAGTAAGTAAAATTACTGCTATGGGAGTTTAGAATTTTCGTAATTTGTAGATATCCGAATTTTCAAGGAAATAAATTATAAAATATTAATTTTAATAGAACATATTGCAGCGGCTACGGGGTGACATATTGTTCAATAAATAAGGTACTAAAATATGAGCATTATAACATTATAAATCGTAAATAAACATGTTGGTAAACAATAATTCAATATTATGTTAATGAATGTACGTATGCACGATTTTTTTCGTTTGTATTGCGATGTCAAAATTTTATTTTCTATTCTAAGCCATCGTGCAAGTACCTACCTTGAAATTTGCGATCAGTCTTTTAAGTGTAGCAGCTCTTGTGCTTTGCTTTTAGCAAACCGGACGACACAGACTTGTAAAATATGGTTCACACCCCATTACACTTCTCTCCACAACTCTGCGTTGCTTTTTAATCCAAAAGTTCGTAAGATATAAAGTAATAAAGATGATACTCGTCTACAAAGATAATGAACGTCTTCTTGTTGACTGTTTTAACTAGGGGCTTTCTCATCCTAATTATATTATGTCGCTTCATTACTTATCATATTTATTTGGTAAATTTGTTACATTATAATGATAAAGTAATATTTTCCGGTACTTCTATAACTTATTATTAATTAGATACATTTTTTATTTCAGGAAAACCCGAGCCAATGATAAGATGGTGGCGTGGAGAAAAACTTATTGATTCCGTAGACACAAAAAGTGGTTTTGAAAGCGTGAGATCAAATCAACTTATAGTTAGAGGGCTCCAAAGGTCTGATCAACATGCTGTGTTCATCTGTCAAGCTTCCAATAATAATTTTAGTCAGCCTGTATCTGCATCTGTTACGGTTGAAATTTACTGTAAGTAAAGTATTAAAGTTTCTAAAACTTTTTCTCAGATGCCTTTTCTATTTTATATGTATCTACAGTTGCTTTTATGAATCATTAAGTTTAATTGAAAAATAATGATATAAATAGTATTTTAATTATTCACTTCAATATCAACTATTAAAAGTTTGTAAATTACTCTAAATAAATTGAATGTGAATGTTCAGCTATCTCTAAAGCTGTACTACTCAGAAACTGCAAACGGAAAAACTCTCTAACGTTTAATTTGGAATTTATTTCAATTATGAGATTTTCTTTAAAACGTTTTCTTAATTTTACCTCATTATTTTACGGACTTTTTTAAAATAAGCTTTCAAGTAAAACGTAAGTTTTAATGGACCATATAAATTTAATCTATGCTGAAAAGAAAGTAATTAACATAAATTTTTGTTAAAATCATCTTAAACGAAATAGATGGTGCAATTAAAAAAAACAAAATTTTGAAACGAAATTGATTTTTTTCTAATTTAAAAGGATATTTGCCGTTCTTTTTAATCTGGGGCCAGTTTTCAATAAATGAGTTTATGAAATTCATGGCCACAAAGATAATGTGATATAAAAACGTCAGCGGTTGGATTGAATGAATATTGGAATGATCAGTAAAATTGTGACCCTCGTCATGCCTATGTATGTACATATATTGGGAAAAGGTTAATAAGAATCTGGGAGGAAAAATAGAGAAATACAAACTTGTGTTATCTTAACAGCTATAATAATGAGAAAGAAAATATTTCCCTATGCAGAAACACTTTTTATATTAAAAATACTAAAAATATTTATAGTTATGCATGTGTTTATTTATCTATAAATAAGGAGAGGGTAAGTAATAAAATGAGTATCAACAAGTTAATTGTAAAGCATGTGCGTAGACACTATAATTTATATACACTTTCATTATCCTTATTTAATACTTATCATCAGACTTTCCATTGCACGTTGGAACTAATGACTGCGGTGTGGTTAATGCAAGCTACCGGCCTACGGTGCGAACAGTCTAGGGTTAGATCCCCAGAGCATACGTAATGCTTCTATAAAAATTTAGCGCCCGATTTCGATTTGTGAGCATATTTATGAGAAAAGCAACTTAGTAAACCCTTCTTGGGTTAGCCTAAAACGAGCGCCAACGTCCACCGAGAATAAAGCAAGTTAAAGAGAAGATGAAGAACAACTCAATGACTTGCATGCTAACGATAGGAAAAATTTTTAAATTATCAGTTTTAAGTGCTGTTTACTAAAACGCCCAAGAGTTAAATCCGTGACTACTTGATTTCTTTCCCTAAATGCATTAAAAAATTTGAAAATTGTAAGGCCTATAATATACAGTTTATCATTTAAATTCCTACTTCTGGTGTTTATTAAATAACTCCAAGTCAAACATTTTGCAGTTAAAGTCTTAAATGAAATATAAATAAAGTCTCTCAAGACTTTTTAATTATTCGCCATTATGAAGTTTTGTATTACAATTCTAAAGTGAAACCAAATATCCACATTCAATTTGTTGTGCACTAATTAACTCAAGAATTAAATCAGTCTTTGAAATTAAAATTTTTGCATATTTTTCGAATGAATGTTTCGAGATTTATTGGGAAATAGAAAAATACTATAATCAAGCATTCTGTTTAATAAATGGGGCATAAAATATTTAATCCTTTAGAGGCAGGTTCCAGAACAAATAATTCTCTTTGTGAAAATATTCTTAATTCTCTTCAAATCATAAACAAATAAAAGGATTTCACTAGAATTCATTACAAGAGAGGAACTTTTTTGTATAGTATTTAATTTTTTTTAATGACAAGACAAAGCTTGTTATTAATTATCGTCAGCACGACTAAAAACGAACACGTTCAAAAGAGGTGCCTTGTGATCAATAAAAGGATGCTACCGTTTTATAGGAATTCCTTTTATTTAGATCTCTTCCTTGGGAAATTAAGATCCGAGGATTGCTATTCAGAGTTTAAATGCTTTGTACGCAGTCTGACTTCATGTTTATTCTTGTATTTTCTAGGGGTTTACACGACCTTTTCAAAGAAATCAATCACTCCTTCTTTCAGTAAATGTCTTCATTCGGTAAAACAGACACGGTTAAGTGTTGTATTTCAAATGTTTAACCTCATTAACTTTACAATTGATTGCATTAAACACTTTTAATTAGAAAAATAATTAACTTTTACGTTCATTACATACAAATTAGTTGCAACAAATTAAGTTGTTTTGATAACCTTAGCGCCCCACAAACAAGCTGTATTTATACAATCAAAATTTATTTAATCTTAACGAGATTATGGTGTAAGTTATCTAAAGTTTCCTATTTTTGTTCTTAATGCAGTACTCTGTGAAATTCACTCGCGGCTGTTTGGTTAGTTCCTGAAAACGAACTTCCCAAACGTGGTATCTGTTTTCACGGGTAGAATATCAATGACACCACAAGCGTTTCTTCCACTGTTATGTTGAAAGATACATTCTGGTTAAAGTTTTCTCGAAGAATTGAATGTAAGTTTCTAAAAGGATATTGAAATTGAGAAATAAATCGACGTTGATAAATATGAAGTCAACAGGGTACGAAATTCACTTGAATGAAAATAAATTACATTATAACCAAAATGTAAGACTACATTAAAAAATGCTTTTTACGCAAAATGTAGTGGCCAAAGTGGTAGAATTATTTGCAAAAAGATAGCAAAACCTGCTCAATTGGAAAAATTTATAAAACTCTTTTAATTAAAAACTATTAATAATTAACCCTCTTATTTTAAAAATCAAAATTAAATAGCTTCAACATTATTATTGTTTCAGTAAGCTCATAATTTTCTTTCAAAATTTTAAAACAAAAATTTACTAATAAAAAATATGTATTGCTTTAATAAAATTATTTTAGTCAACAAGCTTATGTTTTTACTAACAAACTTTTCAACCTTTCAGTTTTAACAAAAAATTTAAGGCTTTATCGTTATTATTCTTTCAGCTCATAATTATAATACCTATTTTTAAATATATAACAATAATTTCAGAAATAAGTAATAATATGTTAAAAGAAAAATTCACTTTATGGAAATTGTATGATGAAATAAAAATTTTGCATTACTAAAATTATTAATACCATAGTAGTAAGCTTATCATTTTTAAAGTCTAAATTAAAAAGATTCTACGTTGATATTGTTTTCATTTCATTACCTTATTATCTTTTTTATACAAAAACAAGACAGTACTGCACGAGAAAAAGCTTCGAAAATTAATTTATTTTTCAGTGAACATAAAATAATGTAAATTTTGAAATAATAAGTAAATAATTATATACATCGGTATGGCAAAAACAAACTTTCTTTGTTACGTTAAGTTCACATTTGAATATAAAATAATTATTAATTTTTGATTTGCCTTTTTAAATTGTTTTGAATATTAACATATATTAACATGAATTAATAACAATTTTTAATAAGTTTTTACGACTTGTAAAACATCATTTTCAGGCCAATTAAATATAGACGGAAATTGAAATCAAAATGCAGTTTGAATCAACGTGGTTTTAACGTTAACAAAATAAACGTGTACAACATGGTTACAAAGCATGTTCTACTAGGACATTTTGCTGCTAGGATATTTAGCTACCACTTTAAGCATACATAATAACTAACAGCAAACAGAAAATTGTAGAAAATATATAATGGAAATTTTATGTAAATAATTTAAATATTTCAGAAGTTAACATAATTTTAGTAACAATTTAGGAGTGGTGGCAAAATGAGCGTTTAGCCTGCAACATATTGTATAAATATCCAAGTTCTACACGTACATACGTACATAATATTATATCTATAAGTGAATATTAAACTTCACGTTAATAGTACAACGTTGAAAACACGTTAATTTAACTGACACAACCTGAATACTACTATAACAATATCTATTTGATAATAATTATCCTACGCTAAACTTACAATCTATAATATTTTATTAATAAATCTTAATGAAAACATTTACTGCCAGCTGATAGCACTAATTATTTTGAGACTAATTACTTGTTAGTTGTAATTTATAAATTGTTTGTCTAATAATTATTGTGGAACGAGCCTCAGGTGGTTTTTTTATTTTTCTTACATCATCCAAAATTTTGCAAGAGTTTACATTTATTATTAATTTCTTAGCAAATTTATCTACTCGATCTAGAGAAATAAGTTTATTATTTATCAACCTTTTAATGTAAATTTTTTAGCTTCCAACATAACGAAACTCTGCTGAATTTAATTTATCTTCATTATTTATTTAACTTAAACCTTGATAAAATGTCAGAAAATTAAAAATAAATTGTTGAAAAGAGTCATTAAAAGGACAAAATAAAAACTGAAAAATTCAATACACTAATACAAAACTAAAACCCATAACAAAATTAATTTACTAGAGAAAGGTTATCGTTAAAAGCAACTTAATCTTTCTTCTAAAGGAATTCACAGACAATGATTTAAGCATGGTCGATAACAAACTACACCAGCGGAGTCAAGTAGCGCCGTAGGCGTACTCAAGTTCCAGACGTAATTTCAAACACGTTACTAGATCTTGCACTATATTCTTAGCCGTTTGTTCTAATTTCATGATTTTTATATTTTCCTTAGAGCATTAGTCGGATTGTAGAACATTTATCAAAATCAGTTATTCCATCTCTTTAAGTGTTAAAATATTGATTATGGTTAAAAATAGTAAAACCCGAACAACCTTAAATGACAGTTTGGTAGTACAGTGCAACTTCGATAATTTAAACTTAATTAATACAAAACTGGTTTTTAATTATTAAATTTTAATGAAAGGATAAATACCTACAAAATAATAATTGTATAATACCATAGTTTGCCATGTAGCATCCTATCTTGGTATGCCACATTGCGACAATGTTAAACCAACTTTGCACGATTGACGTAACATTGTCGAGTCTCAATTGATATTGGTACTACCTTATATTTTCAACAACAATTAGATTATTATAATCAATATAGATAAGTGGTTTAGGTAGTGTAACTCGATATTAATCATATTAAATTTTTTAGAAAAAGTTAACACAATATAAATACACCGTATGTATATTATCGCCAAATATACATAATATACATAAGCTGTGTTATAACTTAAAACACTTCAGTTCTAGAAAGTGTCTGTGCATTTTTTGGTTTTTCTAAAAAATTTGATATGATTTATTAGATTATTAATTTCTAGAAGTAGTACTACATATTGTACTGTAAAGCTGTATAATTCGGCACACTTGAAATAGTGCTACCAGGTAGCGCGGCGCCTTGCTAAATACTATAAATATAATGTATCGACAGGTTTCGAATCATTAATTTATAAGAAATACCGGTATAAAAGAAATATACTTCATATTTATTACATATAAATTATTTACATCTTACTTTTTAAAGAGTGAAGTTCTGATTATCTGGAGTCGTGCAACTTTATTTTAAGTGAATATATTGTTTTATTAAAAAATATAAGCTAACATACCAAAACATACATTGAAAATGTACATTCTTGAATAATCACAGTCAAAAGTACTTTACAGTTATCATAGTTTAGGATCTAAATCAATTAAATACAATTAAATAAAATCACTTTCCTATTTCATTAACGACATTAACTGTTTAATTTTAGTATACATACAGCGTCTATCGATATGTAAGAAAATCATACTATATTGCTATGTTATATAAAAACAATCTCAGGGCTCATCCAAAACCACAAAAACTGTTATGAAAATATTTAGCTTGCAAATATTAAATTTGCTATCCAAATTCTTTTCCATTAACTTATTTTCACTGCAATTCTTCTTAAACTTGATTTCTATTTACTAATATAATCAAACTAACTATAAAAAAATTCACTTTTATTTTTATTTAAATCATTATTTTTTCACATACATAGCTTATAAAATAACGGTCAATCGTCATTACTTCCTCAGATCGACTTCGGCGCATGATCTTGCGCATTCCACAAAAAATTCAAATTAATAAAACAAAAGTACGGTTTTACTCTCAAAATTTCGTATAGTACCGAAGTTGGAATAATATATATTGTAATGGTATTTTCCCAGAAAATTTACCACACACTTGTTTTTACTCGGGCAACCCTGGTGTGAGGAAGCAGTTGGGAATTTTCAAGGGTCGAGGGTTTAAGCGTTCGTAAAATAATTTAAAAAAAAAAACTTCTTGTCTTAAAAAGTTTTAAATTGTTAATCTCAAAATTAAATAAATTGTCTTCCAAAAATAATTATTCAAATTAATATTTCCAATCGCATATAATTTGAATTTAAAAATTAAATGCAAAAATTTATTAATTTTTTAAAGGATTGATTTCCTATCATGAAGCAAACGTGATATCGTCTAATGCACTCGCCTGTCTTTTAAATTTTAATTTTCATTCACTTTCCATATAATTAATTAGTAACTTTCAAAATCCAAAAATAATTCATAAAAAAGTACACAGCTCACAAAAAAATAACTCTTCTTTAATAGCCAAAATTAAAATATCCAATTAACTAATCAAAATTCAACTTTCGATAAAAATTTACTCTCAAATAATCTCTTCAACAATAATTCATAAAATATTACAGTTGCAAAACAGTCGCATCAAAATCGATCTCAAAATTATTAAAAACTCAAGAGCCAAAACACGCATAACCGGCTTGTACGGCAATTTTTGGCAAAGAGCCTCGTATTTCCTGTGATTCGCACCCACCTCTCAATTTTACAATGCTACAACTCAAATTTACAAAACGAAACTTTTGCAAAATGCACAGGGTGGGTGCGAATCGCTTTGAAACACGACAGTATTTATTAGCAAATACTGTAGATAATAAGTTAATACGTGCAGCTCGTGGCACTTTCCTTTGATCTGACTAACACCCCTATTCACTAAGCTAAGTTAACGATCGATCGAATGGAAAAGTTTTCGATCGATCGATAAGTGCCCAAATTCGTATTCAGTAAGGGCTTCGATCGAATTGAACGCTATCGATCGATCGAAAACTTTTCGTTAGCCTCTAAGGGCCCGAGAAGCGCTGCGATCGATCGAAAAGTCCATTACTCGTGCGCATTAGAATCATAACCATCATAACCTTCAAAACATACTTTAATATTGTATTATATTTCATGATTTCATTTAAGTGCAAATCGTTATTAGATTTATCGTTATAAGGTTATACTTAATAATAATATATACCGGGTGTTCATTTTAAAACTTCCAGCAATTAATATCTCAAAGACCAAAAGTCAGATGAAAAAATTATTCGGACAAAAGTTGTATGACAGCGAGGAGGAAAGAATATTGCATAATTGTTTTTTTAAATTTATTGACCTTTTCAAGGTCATTTGAAGGTCAACTTTGGTTTTTTAAATGGTACCTTATATATTTTTTCATATTTATATTTAGCATGAATAAATATACAACTTTTGTTTAAAAATTTTTTTTATTAGACATAGACTTTTCGAGTAAAATGCATTGAAACAAAATAAAAATTATAAATAAACTGCAGCTGATTATAATCGAAATTTAATTTTTTTTAAATTAGAAGGCTATTATTGCTTTTGTTATTATTCAACTTATTAATTTTAGGACGATCAAAACAAAACACCGTCACATAAACCAATTAAATTAAAAATAAAAACTCAGTGAGTTTTTATTTTCTCAGTTAACTTTAGATGTGACGATCAGTTATTGGTGACAACAATCTTCTTATATTATACAGGTTACATTTTCGGTAATTACAGTTACAGTAATAAAAATTTATCAACTGACGTTCAATTTTAAGGTTAGTTTACACATTAGTTCAGGTCAAGTGTATCGTGGTTTAGGTTAAACTGTACATCAGGATTGCCAACAGATGCTAATAGTAAAATAAGTTATCGATAACTGTTCTGGTTCTTTCGATATCGAAAAGTGGTAGTTACTGAATACCATTTTTACCGTGATCGAGGACACACCCTTTTCCATCACAGACTTCTCGATCATCGAAAACTTTTCGATCGGAGTTAGTGAATAGGCATGTAGATGCCGACACGGCAGCCATGTTTTGTCCATACCGTACATAAACACTCGTAAGTGAATAGTGTAGAAAGTTTATAAACTCAGTTGTGTTATTCTTATTTGTCCGATTTGTCCGACTGAAAATAATTGAAAAACTTACTCTTTAACAGTAAGAATAGATAAAATAGCATTTTAACAACAAATAAAGTACCATATTTTTACTCAAATTTATAGCAGCCGATGGAGATTCCAAAGTGTGTTTCTGCTATAGAAAAAAAAAGTAAATTTCCTACACGACGCTAAAATTTTTTTATCGACTCGCGAAAAATAAATTTTAAAATTTATTTGACAAAAATTGTTTTATTCGAAAATATAGTTTAAAACCTTAATTTCAAAGGATTACGCGTTAAAACCTTTAAAAAATTGATTGCGTAATATTTCTATATGATAAAATGAAAACCTCTTACATATATTTAACAGTGATATGACAAACTCGTAAGTCTAAGTTAGTGTAGTATGTGTAAAGCTGCAAGTCGCACGTTTTTCACTAGACACTGACGATAATACTGGCTCTGAGGTAAAGCTGGTTTCAACGCCATCTGTTGATGGGAGTTGTTGAGAATAAATTTGAAAAAAAAAAGGAAATGATGGCGAGATAGCTTATAATATAATGCAATAATGGAGCGTTGGTTGAAAACAGGATAATAATCCTAAAATGAAGAGAAGAAGAAGAAAAAGAAAAATTTAATTGTAAGAAATTTTTTTAACTTGATATTTTTCTCTTTTTTTCTTTTAACCAACTTTTCTTTATTGTCTTCGTTAATTTTGTTTACATAAATAAATTCGAAATTAAATTTATTGTATCATGCTTTGCCACCTTGTCACTGCCAATTGCTGTCAAGCAACAACTGCTCAACTCTACTCGTTAGGTGCCGCTAGTGCGTTGCTTTACCACTTTCGATCAAAGCTATACGTATTAACCTATCCATAGTATTTAGTATTAGCTACCCTGTCACAGTTATTAATATTAATTAAAAGATTATTGAGACAATCTACTGTGAAATCGGTGTTCAATAATGATTGTTGTCGTAATCCGATAATTGCCAATTTATTGCCTTGTCAACATACGTAAATATTATCATCTATGCAATATCGCATTTATGACTAATTTTGTCAGAAAACTTTCATATAGATGTAACGTTTTCGCTAAGCTCTTTAATATATTAAAAGAAAATCTTCAAAACCTTTCATCTTTATTATTTCAATGTAGAAAAATTAAAACAATTAACTAGTATAGCAGAGTGTAAACAAAACAGCATTCATAGTGTATTAATTAACTTTAGTGGCCGAGAAATTTACACACCCACTTTAACCCCTGCTCCTGAATATTGCTTATTTGTATAAATCGATATATTATTATAAATTGAATATAATTTTAATTAATAGTTAATTTTTTTGTAAATAATTTTTTAAATGATAATTTTTGTAAAATTTTGAATATAATTTGTGATTTATAAATGTCTGGCTAATATAATGTAGACTAATACTAGTATTGATTTTCTTTTTATATTGATTTTACTTTGTGTTTTACGTTTTGAAAATTTTTAAAATTCCGAATTTTTATTTAGAAGAATTTTAAAATGCACTTGGTATAACTGGAATTCAAAAAGCAACATAATAAATAAACGCCTTTAACGTAAACGTCGTTGTTACGTCATCTTTACTACAACATTTTAGCTGAAATTTTCAGAAAATTACTTAGTTATTGTACCTTATTTGTCATAAGCTGGAAGTATGTATGAAGCAACATTTTTCATTATAATTACACTGTAGTTTGTCATATTTCTGAAATTTCTATTATAAATAAATTTTACTCACGTTCCAGTTAAACGAAACAATTCTATTGTGCGGAGTCGCAGGTAACATTGTTGGAATTTGAAAAGCGCGGCATAATTTTCCATCCAGAGATTGCATTTTTTCAGGACGATTAAATGCAACTGTATTCCACACATTATGATTGACAGATTCATCTGATGTTTAACAAATTGTTATAATATGTGAATATATTTTAATTTTACGCTTAATTTGTAAATTTAATTACTTTGTAATAAAACTTATCAAAGCTAGAACTCAAATAATAGAACAAGTAACAGCAGATAAAGTAGTATTTTAACAGGTATGGCTGTTAAAGCTTGATAAACTACTTTATTTTTACTGAAATTACTATTAAAATTACAAAATATGTTTGATTTATCGTGAAATAAAAATTGTCAGATAATAATAATTTAATTTGTAATTGGGATATATATGGAAAAAAATTGAACTATGTACACGACGATTAAATTTAATTTTTAATTCGCGAAAAATAATTTACTTGCAACTTTTTACCGTCTTGCATAAAAATAACTATATTGTAGGTATATTCGTTTTGTTTTATAAAATTAAAAAGTTTGTATCATCACTCCGTAACATGGGTACTATTAAAAAGTTTAGTTTTTCACGTTATGCAAAAAGTCTTGCGTCCGATTTTATTTTTTTCAATTCAATTACTAAATTTTTATTGAACAACGCTGGGATTTAATTAACGCTCTCCAGTACATTCCATCAAAAAAATACAATTATTGTGTTCTTGTTTTTCTTAGTTATTAATGGAATTGTGTAGCACAAACGTGTTCCATAAAAATGTATTTAAATGTGCCTGTACTTGCTCTTTGTAATTTTATTTGGTTTAAAAATTGTCAACTATTATTCTGCAATTTAATAACTTTTTTTTTATAGATTGGTGTTTTTAAAACTAATTAAACCTAACGTTTCGTTTTATTTATGTATAAGTTTTCAAATTAAAAAAAAGCATTCATACATTTTTTAGAGATAATTACATGATCTACAATTTTTGTCTGAGATAATTTTATGATAAAACTTTTTCTTTGACCTTTGACCTCAAATAAATTTTTTTCCACATACCGGATCGATGAGGACTTTTTAAATTTCATTTATAATTATATTTTAAACAATTTTATCAATTTTCAACTTTTTGGGAATTATTGTACCTTCGAATGTCTAGATTGACCGGACTATATGTGTGGTGTTTAATATTCATACATTAACTTACAAGCTCTGTTGATCAGTATCACAAATATATTTCTTTTCTTTACTAAAGATTTATTATTTTATCAAAAATTATGCAGGTACTACTACTAATTTTTGATTATTTGTAACTTAAGGTTTAGTACATTTTAAAGCTTATCCCACTTCAACAGTTAACATAAAATAAAACGTTCATAAATAATATAAAATTTCATCGAGTGCAACTTACTCGTAGATATGTACATAATACTGTGATATCAAGTAAAAGTCCACAAATATAAATCTACAGAAATAATATTTAGATAAATAATTAATTTTATTTTAAAAAATATTTAATTATGTATCTCTTGTTACATATTAAGTTTTAGTTGATTTTAGAGTGGAAATAAAGTTTAATTTAGCAATGTTTTTCAAATTTAGGACAACCTGTTATAACCAGAGACATTGATATTAATAATAACATTCAACAATAAAAGTATTATTTTATCATTGTATTTAAATCATCTGGAATGGCTAATAAAATTAAATGGACTTGTAAAAACATTTCAGTGAAAGTTCTACTTATCAACGTCCCACATTCATCTTTCATTAGTTTTTGGAGGTCATCCTGATTACAAACAACTTAAAATTTGAAATCCTGAAATAGTTAATCAGATGTTAACAGTTAGAACAAAAATTAATAAAATACACAAACTTATCTTACAATTCAATTTGTAAAAAAAATTAAGTTCTATGAAAGAAATATGTTAACTGTAGTAGTAGTCTCGCCATAACTATGGAAAATAAATTCTCCAGGCGACGCTTCCCTCAAATAACACCTGCTGCATACTGTCGACTCTCTAACATTATCCGGATCAAACAAAGTTGTAGGACTTCAAAAAATCAAAGGCGAGGAAAATCATCTTAAATCTTTACAAAAGTGAGGTCGATACATCGAAAAATATCCCGTTTGCAATTGTTATATTATATTCAGAAATAAAAGCGATTTGTTTTATGCGACGTGAAGATTATCCATCAATGTGTGGATATTTATACTTTTGACGTGTTTAATTCCAAAAATGTCAACTTTTAATTTAAATTACATTAAAGTCAATTAAATCAGACACAATTACTTAAATTTTTGCCGCCATTTTAAATTTTAAGAGCCTCTGGTTACATGCTTTAGTAACCCATTAGCTTAAAATGATCAGTAATGTATTCCCATCAAATTTCATGTTTCTATACAAAATTTAACAATTTAAAATTAAAAATGTGTCTTTAAATAGATATTACTGGATTAAAATTTGATCAAATTAAAAAGGGTCGAATCATAAACTGTTCGAATTAATATCGAATTCTCTGCCCATGTAATACTGTGCAGTAAAATTTAGATTTAAAAAAACAGTGTAATTTGCAAATATAATATTATTTTAATTAAATGTATACAAGGAAAGAAATTTTAATAAATTATTAAAAGTAAATAGAAAATTAAATAACAGAGAGATGAGTAGGAAGAGTTCAATTAATTCAATACGAACCAGACAAAAAATATAGTATTTTTTTTTTAATTAATGTTAAAATAGTGGTTATACTTCATAATTATTATTTTTATTAATAACATGAACTATAGTGAATAATATTTTTTTGTCGGAGATGAGCCTAAGAATTAAACGTGAGGTTGACCCGGCAGTAAAGTAATTGACTTACATAAAATAAAGTTTTGTTGACGTTGAAGTAAAAAAATTTAATGAAATACTTGAAGAGATGTGTTCACAGAGTTACAACCAGATAAAATAAACTTTTCTTTGACCATGGTAATGCAAAGCTGCATTACATAGTAGACAAGCCGCTCAATTAGTCAACTGGAGTAAATGCAATAGCAATTCTGAAATTTGAGACCTACGGATCTGACTGGCAAAATATTGGATCGATGGAAAAACAAAAAGTTTATTTAGAGATGTAGTGGAATATTATAAGTTGAAAGTTTAAAAAAGTAGAAAACTAAATTGTTAATTTATTTTAAGTAAGATATATTACTTACATATGGTAATGTAAAATTAGTTAAATAATAATTTATCTATATGATTCAACTTCATCACAATTCGATAAATTTTAATTTATTTTGAATATAATATAAAATTTGGTAATGTTTGTCTCTCGACAAACCCTTCAAATCTTCAAAATTTTACCTCTAATTGCACTTTTCAATAATAAAATAACTTTTAACTCAAATTAATAATCTCACTTTTAATACAAAATCAATCTCAAATTTCTAAATATAACTGGAACAAACACAATCTAGGTCCGTTCCATGGGCAATTTTGATCAAAGGCATTCTTTTTTATTGTTACCAACATCGTAACCGAAATAATCAATATAAAAATTTCAAATGTACAAAATGTTACAAAATTTTAAACCTAAACAAAACAAATTTTAAAATAAATTACAAACAGTTTTTTATAAAGATCTTAAAATACGACAATATACTAATTTATTACTAGTAGCATTAATTTTATACGCTATTAGATGTACATACGTACAACGTAATGCTAAATTTGGCTATAACTTTCAAACCAGAATGCCATTTCTTCTAGTTAGAAAGTTAAAACTAATAATGTAAGTTAAAGTTAAATGTAAAAGTAATTGGACAATAAAGAGAGAAAAATAGCAGAAATCTTTGTCGGTTAATTTGTTGCTTAATTGGTTTATATTAGATACTATAAGTGCAAGTTATAAACTAAATTAACATTGTTTTGTATATCAATAACTGTATAATCAATGGCAGTAGTAACAAATCTATATCTTATCTCAAATCTAATTTATGTGCACCTTGACCTTAATTATATAATCTACCCTTATATTATAAACTTACTTACCGTTGACGCATATACATATAATAATAAAGTATTGGTAAGTTGGAGCAATTTCTACGTACATCGTTAATGCAACCAAATGCTTCAGAAAACCAAATGTTTGTCTTTGTTACTTTTAGCTGCATTTTACACATAACCGGTTCCGATTAAATTGCACCGGATATCCGGTTGTTGTCGAGTTTCAGCGTTTGCACTACTCCGGTATTGCACCCCATCTAGACAGCAAGAGTGTTTGACAGTAGCATTTCTGCCATATATAACTACTATATTAAAAATCTATACTTTTTTCTTTCGTAAATGTAAATATGTGATTCATATAAGCTGACAAGTGTGAACGCTTGTATACACTACTCATAATAATAAATAATTATTGGCTCACAACTATCAGAATTGTGCATCAACAACGGTTATTTAAATTGAAATATTACATTGAATTATGATAGAAAATCATAATTAATAATCCATATATTATGCTTATTTAATTCTTATAATTTGATGTAACAAATTCCTGATAAATTAACTATAATAGTACCCCATATGTTTCGTGATAATTTGACGAGAATTAAAATAACAGTTTTTCAAAATCTTATTCATTTACCTAGCCCAAACATTATTTTCAGCCATTAATTTTATTATTTTATTCAAATTTTATAAATTCGTTTACTAACAAATTTTAGCGATGTTAACTTAAAGTTTAATTTTGTCTCGAGTATTTAAAAATATGCGACAGAATATGATAAGAAGATAACACTAAACGGATTAAACTACAGATGAAGTTTTAATATCGATTCATAATTTAAAAAATAATCGATATTAAAGTCTTAATTTTTCAAGCAGGAAACACCTAATTGTTCTAAGTATGCGGGACTTAGATTCATTCGATTGAGAATGCGTGCAATTTACGCGCTATTGTAATCCCACAGTTTTAAACACAATCATTAGATGCTACAAGTAGAATAGTTAACATCTTAGGGTAATTTTCTTTAAGTAATAAATTATATAAATACGATTACAATAAAAAATGATAATTTTCTTAAATGTTTAGACATAACAACTACCGTACTAACGTACAAACTGTATAATATTTATATTATAAGGTATAGATATTATCAATAGGTGGAGCTAACTTTATAGAAACAATCAATATTATTATTTGTATTACAGTTTTAAGGTTTTAAGTTTTATTTATCACAAGTTATGAATGATCTATAAAATTTTATGGTTATATTTGTAATTTACGCCCCCAACAATCACAATTTTATTAGAACATTTTTAAATTCTGGTTCCGAGTTATCATACTCTCTCACTCAATTTCTGCACATGACGTTCATCTTTTGTTGAGCCTGTAATAACAAACTTAGCAGTGAGCTATATTTTCAGTTATAGGTATTGTTTGTTAAGCAAACAAAATCTATTTCGGGTAAATTAAACGGAAGCAGTGATCTGTGTATAGATGGAACACACGCAAACATTTTTTGATTGTTTATTAAAATATAAATTGAAATAGCTGACTTGATGGTAGAACAAAGTATGTTTTAGAATATTGCTCAGCAGATTATTTCAGGAATTGCTTATACTGTAGTTCATAACAAACATTATCATACATACAAAAAAAATGACCGTTTTAAAAATTATTAGTTATTTCATTTAAAACATCCTTCATTTTCAGCACTATTACTTTATCTATAAAGAACAGTTTTAAAACTCTCATTTATACAGGTAGTTATTCATTTCAGCAATTCAATTTTTACACAAAGAATTTATGACTTTAGCATTCGTACAATTACTGTCATGAATTTTAACATTTGCTTGATGTTACGGTTTTTATTTTAAAATATATTTTAAGAAAAATTTTTGATATGCAAGATTAAAAATTTTATTTATATATACCTGCATCCATGTTTCATAATTCAGGATCGTCTAGGTGTAGTAGATCATGCATACATATAAATAAATTATTTCAGTTTTTAGAAATGTTCGGTTGAATATTATAAATTTATATCGAAATATCAAAAATACGTTTGAGGATGCGATTATTCCTATCTACAACTTGATATGAATATTATTATTATAAAAAGTAAGAAACTGCAAAATAATAAATTTATAAAATTTGAAATTCTCAAAATTGCTGTTTCGACTTAATTCGCAATCACAAGTTTATTTCAGGCATATGAAATGCACCGATATTTTCTTTAAATTAAGTTTTTATATTGCTTGTTGGTATTGTTTCCTTAAAGTATATTTATTAATTCAGCTTTTTTTGACATCGATTTTCTTGTTATATGTATGGTCTACCTTTCCAATAATATTTTGTTATCTTTCTACCAAACTATAAAGTAAAATAATTTTTTATTTTCCAGTTCTTCATTAAATTTTTAATAAAGCTAAAACTGAAAATGAAGCACATAAACGCATAAAAAATTTGTTAAGTTTCAATTTTTATTTCAGTTCGACCTCTTGGTGTTGAAATACTTACCAGTAATCAACCTTTCTCAGCAGATCGAGAATACGAATTCCCTTGTCAAACATTCGGATCTCGACCTCCTGCAAGAATCTCGTGGTATATGGATAATAAAGAACTAAAGCCACATGTATACAATTACTCGCAAATAGTAAGTATATTATACAAAAAATATTTAAATTATATTTCTTTGACTTTATGTGGATATTATTAAAAGTTATTCTTTAAATATTATAGCACGTTATAATGCAAACTATTTAATCTTAAACAGCACTTTGCCTTTTAACCAATCGTAAAAAACTATTTTTTTAAATTGTTGATTATAAATACATGCAAATGCCAAATATAGTGAATTTGATAGTGATAGGCGATGAATGAAAACAGGCGCTACTCAAAGATATGTGATTTTCTAAAGTCTCGGCTCATTTCTCATAAATTTTTTACATTAACCAAGCCCGAGTGACGCTCGGACTAGTGCGTTAAGGCAAGAGAAGTAACTAATATTTTTAGTAATTTAAATATTTCACGTAAAACAGAAAACATTTACAATAAAAAATTATTCATAGTGTTTTAATAATATATTTTCAATAATAACTCGAAAATTTATTATAAATATTTTCTGAATCACGCGAGATATTAAAATAATTGAAAGAAAATTACAGATAAGTACATACTTTTTGTTAAACCTCGAGAACGAATTTTGATTTCAATTATATTGTTTACAAAGATAGAAGTTTTTATAAGTTTTGTTTGATATTATTAAAAACGATAGGGTACTATTTCAGCTTGTAAATGTTTGGTGGTATGAGGAGAAGCAATGAGATTTAAAAATACATATAAAATTATTAAAAAATATTTAATATTTTTAACATGATATTTTTGTTAGTTTATTTTATATCTTAACATAAATATTTCAACCTGCTGAAACTTATTGATTTATAGATTTTAATTAGTTTTTTATGTGTAAATATTTTATGGGGTAAGTAAATGTGGATTACTTTAAGATTAAAGTGAAATCATCACGTTTAACGATAATAAATTTGTAATATTTATGGGCCAACTTAAAACAGATTGCTTACTCAATCCCTGTAAACACAGGACTAAATTTATGACAACTCAGTTAAACGACAGGACCTTAGTATGCGTACCGCTATCGATCTTGACGCGATCTAACGAACTTGACAAAAGTTTCACTTTAGAAAATTAAATTTTATTGACCATTTTCTTTCAAACTTGTAGGTAATAAAATTAACCATAGTAATTATAATGCTAAAAATGAAACAAAATTACGAACGCTATTGATTTGTGTTTAATAATAAAATATTATAATAAATAAAGCAAGTGTAAATGTATTTTAAAATGAAAAACATGAAAAACACAAAATGAAAACCAAAAGTTGGTTAGAGGCATATATCACAATAACTAACTTCATGTATATTAATATAGAGGTTTGTAAAAGTGACAAGCGAACAATTTGTACTGTTTAATATTGTAACTTCGTCTAAGTCTATTTCTAAAAACAGTAGATCCTTTTCAGGATTTTTTAAATTGAATGGTTAAAATTCGATAACGAAATACATATACTTAAAATTTAAATTTAATATTTGTTGTTTAAATAATTGGAATAGAGAGCTAGTTCTATTTAATACGAATAATTTCAGTATAAGTATAACATTTTTAAAGATTATATTGATCTAAATATATAATTTTAGATCTAAAAATTATTGAGTTGAAAATTGCAAATATATGTGCCTACTAAATATACACGTGAAATTGAATTACCACTGCTCAACGCTAAAACCTGCTACGTTAAATAATGGAATATATTGAAACAAACATAGCGCATCACTGAGTCCGCCAAAACATTAGCCAATTAATGTTTGCCATTGACATAAGTATTAATTATTTTCGCTTAGCGCATTTTCAATAATTTTTACTGATTTACTTATAGTCAAAATAATGAAAAGAGCTTTGTCTACGCGATCTTTTCGGTTCTCATAAAAATAAATGAAAATTATTAAAACAAACTTGAAAATTAATACCTACCTACTTTTTGTCAAGTAGATTTTTAAAAATTATTTAGTAAATTAGATTCAAATGCAAATTAGTTTCACAACAATTAATTAAAATATATCAAAAGTTATGTTAGTAATTATTAACTTGAGAACACTTCTTGTATTTGATAAATTATAGAGAAAACAGTCCTTACAATTTATTTTGCAAATACTTCTTAAATTTTTATTAAAAAAAGTTTCGTGAAGTTTTTAATTTTATTACTCTTTCATGACTTCCTAAACTTTTTAATTAAAAAGGCAATTATGAAAAACATTAAACTTCTTATAAACAAATGTTAGTTATTGTGTTATTTAATTTTAAAATTAAAAATTTTTAAAGACTGCTTTTGAAAACAGGAAACTATTTTTTCACAAGTTTATAATTTTGATTCTACCGCAAACGCACACCAACTTTTTTATTTTATCTACATACCATACTTTTAATATTGAATAGAAATGTATTCATTTTTTCAGATAATTTTACATTTTATCGAGGATTTTACACTGAAATGTTGTTTAATTATTGCATTATTTTAAATAAATATTTCAAAAGCTAAGTTGAATAATCTATTGTTTTTATAAAATTAACTTTAATTAATTCTTAATTTTAAGTTTCTTTAATTAATTTTTAGTTAAAGATTACAATAAATTGCTATTTCAAATCTTTATATAGTATAGTATATTAAGGTATTTATTCAAAGTTATTATTTTTTATTTTTAATCTTTTATTTTTAAAGAAGAAGAAATAATGCAACAGAAAATCTACATTCTTCAGATTATTTAATTTTTTATTTAAACAAAAACCTCTTTTTATGTTTTTAAATCTATTTTATATACAAATACAATACAAATACAAAACTTTTCTTTGTTTTAGCTGTGTTACAAAATAATTTTTTTATGATAGATCTTCACGGCCAAAAACTACTTTTTACTTATTATTTGAATTATCAAATACGATTGTTTTGTTATGTTAAAGTTTGAAGAGTTCTAACTTTAACATTGTGTTTTCAAAATAACTTATAGCTTGAATTCTCTTTAATAAACAGAGCAACATCAAAAACTTAATTAAATTCCTATTTAGATGAGATTAAAATTACAAAATTATACACTGTCTCTTATATTATACTCTAATATTTTATTACCTACCTAATTATTCTGTTATATCTACCAAGTGTATTTTATGAATGAAGTAGAAAATTCCCGAACTGGAACTTAAAATAATGGTAATAGGTTATTGTTTGCTAGGGTAGTTAAAATATTGTTGAAATCATTGGATATTAATGTAACACAATAAAATTAACTAGACCGGTGGGCTTAGAAAAAGTGCTGATCACAAAGGCAAGCGACTTAAATAATATGAATAACTTCGTAAACGCTACAAGAACCGACAAAAATAAAAGCTTGTTCAATTTAGTGAAATGTGAAACAAAACTTAACATTTATACTAGATAAGTTGTTCAAATAAAATATTACATTTAAAATAGTAATAATTTCTAAAACAGTAATAATCGCATCGGTTGTGATTGCACACTCTTGCATATGTGAAAACGTAAGAGTCTTATGGGGAGTCTGTGTTACATTAATTAATATTGTAGAAAACATTAACTATTAATAAGTATTTTAATGATGAAGCGTATGAAAATGTATTTAATAATGAACATTTATGTTCTTTAAAATATTAACTTTCAGTTAGGTATAGAAAAACCCATTACAACTTTAAAGAAATATTAATTTCTTATTCAATCATGATTACAGGTATACTATTCAAAAGTAGTGGCAGTACTACTAATAATATTAAAAGCCGGTAGTCTCTTTCATTTGTCAATATAAGAAAGTGGAACTACCGATACCAGTATACATATTAGTGCACAAATTATAACTGGAACGTTACTAAAATGAATTGAAAAGTTTTTTGAGTAGGTTGATTTATAGTATAGGATCAATTAAAATTTCAATATCTTTTATATTACATACTCTATACTATCTCGAATATAGGAAAATAACCTGAAAAATAAAATTTTCAAAATTCCTGTTTCCCATTGTACCAGATTAAATTAAAACTAAAATCAGATGTAAAAGATTTATTTTCTCTTTTTGAAGATGTGATCTGCTTGATATCTGCTTTATAGTTTTTGTTAAAATATCAGATATGAATAAGTGCGTTGAAAATATTACTATTTTAACATGTATTTAATTTACTAAAAGGAATTAGAAAATAAATAGTAGATAACCTAATTAAAATTAAATTTCAATAAAATGAAAACTAAATATTACTTATAATGAAAACATAATTTATTGAAAGATGGAAAACCATTTTAAAAGTCTAGTATAAGAACCATTTTACCATTCAAGTGGTGATTTTTCAAAAACCGCCTTTGCACTAGGTGTATATTAACTCCATTAAACATTTTAGAGACTGTTTAGAGATTAGAAAACCGTAAATAAGTTTTTTGTGGGAAAAAACATGAACAAAAAATGTGTAAAGATTAAGTGACATCTTCAGGCTCGGAAAGGAAGCTCTCAATAGATACTGTCCTTAATCCAAAAGATTTGAACGTATTATTTCGATAAATCACCCTGTATAGTTTATATTTGTACACACTTGGATATAATTTCATATACAAGACGCTTGTTACCGTAATTTGAGCACAACTGAGTGTAGGTGTACATTTTCAATTACATTAATGTATGTAGTATAGTTTAGATACAAGAGTACATGAAATACAGAAACAGTTGTTGAACAATTTGATCGATTGTTTATTTTACATTTTAATTTGATTTAAGCTTTAAGTTTCTGGCAGTTAATTAAATGGTTTACTGTATTTAAATATATATTTTATAAATTATAATAATTGTAGGATTCGCCTGATGGTAATATGAGCATGTCGGTTCTCAAGTTCACCCCTTCAAGACTCGACAATGGAAAAGCAATTGCTTGTAAGGCAGTAAATCAGTTGGTTCAAGGAGGAGTGGAAGAATCTACAATTAAGCTGAACGTGTTTTGTAAGTCATAATAAAAATAATTATTTATTAATCAATTTTGAAAGAATGGCAATTCTAACCAATCATTATTTAAAATCGAGTGTTTGTTTCGGAATGCAATGATTTAAAAAATTGTTTTCTGACGTGCGATGGTTATTTATTGTATTTCATTTCTAATAAAATCCTTCACAGTATATCTTCGTGTTTGCATAAATGTAAAAGCAAACATGTTCCTCTGATTCAAAGAATATATGAATACCAGCGCTAGTGGTTTTGAATGGAAAGAAATCTTTTCTGCACATACGATCGCATCATTTGAGAAATAATACGACTGAAATCGTAATATAAAGTCTTTCCACGCATCACTTCTTTCGAAACCGACAGATTATCGCTTGCACGGAATTGAAAATTGTTGTGTTTCAGATGTACCTATCCTTCATCTAACTTTAGGATCGAATCTCAACCCCGACGACATTGAGGAGGGTGATGATGTTTACTTTGAGTGTAAAGTAAACGCCAACCCGTGGGCATACAAAGTGGTATGGAAACATAACGTAAGTTTATTTTACATATTTATGGCATATTTGATTACAACTCAATTTGTAAATAAAACATTTAATTCCTTTTCTCAAAACTTTTTAATAATTCGGTGTACATTTAATGAAATGAATTTTGTAATATGAAAGCAAGCATAAAATATCAGCAGAACGAGAACATCTCAACTATTTTATACTTTCGTATGCTACCAAATAAAATTGTACAAGTTTTATGTTTGTTGTTAAGCAAACTTTGTCTAACGAGTGTAAAACTTTTCTTTCTTAACTAGGGAAAAATTGCAAGGTATAAAACTTGGGCATATACCGTTATAATAAAGCGAAATTTAAAATATTTCAATTTAATTTTTTCTTGCACGGATTAAACAACTTTTTATTTTTTAAAAAACAACTTCCATTTGAACGAAAACTATCTGCAGATCTTTTTTGAGTAATCGTAGAAGTTACGTTATTAGTACAATAAACATACAGCTAAATGGCTGTAACAGATTATGTCGATGATTACCATCCCGAGGCAATAGATTTAAGTTTATTAAACTATGTTGAATCTTATGTACAGACCTTTCAAACAAATATCCCTATTCTCCTTTATTTCATCCCAATGTCACCACATACTCATCTGCAAGAAGAGAACTACAATTAATAAACGAAGTTTCGTCGTAGAGAACTTCGAGTAATTCTGCAGCGAGAGCAATCTGAAATATTGTGACAATTTAGTTTTGGACGTGTTATTGTCGTTCTTGTTTAGTTGAGTATTAAATCTGTGTAAGAAAGGAGATAGATGTTTTTCTCGAAAATGAGAGAAGAAGGATGCGACCCTCATAAGTTTCATGTCCGCACACACTGTTTTGCTGTTTATTATATCAGTAGGAAACGCGGAAACAGCATCCAGTAATTACAGTTGAAAGTCTGGACGTGTCTGAAGTTTCTGACATTCCAGAGCGTTTCGGAAAGAGGTGTAGCGGAACTCGTGCATTCCTAGTGTATATATTTCGACTTTGAGAAATGGATACATCTATTCAACGATATTAAAGCGATGGAGTAGGACATTAGGAATTTGCTTTTGTTATGCGCACTTGTATCACGTAATGTTCTTTCACCCCTCTGGTATAAAAATAAGAAAGCGTGAAATTTAAATTAATTAAACACATTCATACAAATTATAATAAACAATTTTCTATTACTTTGTTTCCAAATTTAACATCATAAAGGTGCTCTATAAAGTTACGATGCCGGTACAATTATCAACTTTTATTATCAACCATTTTCGTAAGTTTTAGTTTATTTAATTATCAAAGTTTGCCGCAATTTGTGTTTTTTTGTTCTTGCTTTTAGTAAGTTTGCTGCTTTTGTGGAAACAATCAGGCAGCTGTAATTTTTAGCATCAAATTACGAAACGACTATGAGAGGATTTAATTAATATACTAAAAGACTTTAATATGAATAACGTCACATGCAAGACCACTAATAATAATTACTCATTACTCTATGTAGGTACATAGGTATGTAGAAGCGAGAAGAAAAACTCGAATTTCATATTTATTTCACAGTTCCCTACTTAGCAGCTATGCTACCTAGAATGGTATTCGTAAAACTAGTTATCTTGAGAGGGCTTAGTTTTCCATTCACACTTCTAGTTATTTTAAGGCTTCATTTGGTATTACAGCCGTAGTTTTGTAAAGAATGTTTATCTTATCCAGAATAATGAGTCCTATGAAACCTGAGCTAATTTTGTAATACGGTTTGTATTATTTTTTAATTTATATTTTTCAAACACTGTTTTTACCACACTTACCTAGAAACTATATAAATAACACATTTATAAACATTTTTCGAACAATAGTACATATAAAACACATGTCATTTAAAATTATCAAGATTACGCAGATTTAAATGAAGCGAATTGACTTTTTCTATTTTCATAAAATTGTTTTTCTATTATATTATAATGTATTGTAATAAAACTCATTATTGGCATAATAATGTAAATGTTTAAAATATAAATTGTGTTATTTAAATTTAGAGTATCAATCAATTTTTATCACGAGCTTGTATGGTTGATTTTCTCTTAAGAATTACTGTAAGCCATTTCGTTAAAATGTGCCAAAATACCAGATTAGTCAAAATATTTCTACGTAAGCTTCTGAATTTAGTTTTCCAGTCATTTGCAAATGCTTGCTTTTCTTCTAGTTTTTTTTATAATAGAACAGTAAGATAAATATGCTTAGTACACCAACATTGCCCTACATAGTGAAAATTAAGGGAAAATTGTTCCTTGTAATCACTACAGACATTATTTGCAAGTCAAGTGTTTAAGCTTCACAACGTTTCTAAGAAAGCACCCCGTGGCGTGAGTATTACAATATTATTCAAACACAGACGTTAAAATAATAATAAAAAAATAAGAGTCATATTAAACTTTTTAGAAAAACCAAAAAATGCACAAAATATTTTTTAGAACTAAAATGTCTTAAGTTAACACAATATAAATACACCGTATGTATTGTGATGTAATATAAATTATATTTTAAATTATTTCCAATTCTCAAAATTTTAAGCAATCAAAAACATCACACTCTCTTCAAAATATTTATCTTTTACTAACTTTCAAATTTAAACAAACCACTATCAAAAACAAAATCAATTTATTATTCTTAAATTCAAAAACTTTCACAAAAGAAATCAGCGGAACTTTTCTACTGCCAACTTTAGTTTTCTAAGTTTTACCACCCAAAATTCAAATTCAAATATTTTATAAAATTAAAATCAAAATTCATAGCAAATTAACAGGGTAGGTAAAACTTTGGTTTGGAACATGACAGTATATTTAATATCTATATTATATTAAATATACCGTATTATCGCAAAAGTTTTCACCAAACTATGGCATCATCGGGCGATGAACTACTAGTTTAAACAAAAACGTTTGCGATAATATATACTGTCGTGTTTTAAAATCATAAACGCTTTGTTTAGTTATTTTGTAAAATTATTTTGAAGTTTTGTTTGAAAAATTGAGATTATTTATTTGTGAATGTACGGTGCATAGATTTACATTTTAGCTGTAAATAAGGTGGGAGAAAAATAAAGTGAGAGAGGAGCTTCAGGCTGAGATGGCTGAGAGGCTGAGATTTGATTTATTTGATTGCAATTAATAAAAGTGAATTTTAATTTTAATTAAAATTGATGATAAAAATTTGGAATTTGAAGATTTTGTGAGGATTTTGTCCGTGCATAAAGGTACGCATAAACGAATTTGTTAACCAGTTATGAACAACTGGCCGAGCGATATCACATACAAGACCATATGAGGTAAAAATTGAACAAATCAACCAATTTATTTATCAAAAATTAAAAACGATATAATTTATTAAAAATTTAACATCAAAAGGGGTCTCATGGTTTTTCAATTTAAATAATGAATGAATCCAAGCGAGATATTTATGGATTGAGCGAATTTTAATAAATTTGTACAGCTGGGGTCATCTTAATACATACGGTGTATTTTTATTGTGTTAACTTGAAACATTTTAGTTCTAAACAGTGTTCTGTGCATTTTTTGGTTTTTCTAAAAAATTTGATATGATTAATATCGTAACCACTTATCTATTGATTATAAAAAATAAGAGGGTCAGATCTTAGATCCTAATACGTTTGACTGCTAATGCAGAGGTACTTTCCGTTCAACCTCTGGGAAATTAAGAACTTCACTCAGGCCATCTTTCGAAATGCAAATGAAATCTATCGAGTTACAATATACTTACAAGTAAATAAATATAGTATATTGCACTTGTGGTTTACATCTTTCGTCAAAAACAATAGATCTTTTATTTATAAGACAACACTTCGAATACTGTCAAAGATATTTTTGTCTATCGGGGAGTACAATCAATGAGAAGATAACTGTTAATTTTGTTATATGGCTAAATTTTAATAGATACGGCAGATCAGAAATTAAATAGAAACTTATTTAATATTTTACAATTGGAGCACCAAATTGCACCAATTGAATTAAAAAAATTAAATTTTTATGAAAATTATTTCAATGTTTAAAAATAAGGAGTACTTATAATTCTGTGTCACGATACAAGCGTAGCCACAAGGGCTTACAAACAAAACCTATCTTTTGAATTAACCATAGCCAGCTCAAGAAGTGTTGCGGAGAGTGTACCTACCTGAAGGCACCGCAGAAATTTGAAAGACAGGGAGAAACCCTGTGTGGAATTTATTACAGTTAGTCGGTGGGAATAATGTAAATATAAGACAATCTAGATCCTTGTCGTTTGTTTGAGAAAACGTAACGGAACCTTTTCAATGTAGAATGTGCTGCGTGGTTGTAGAAAAAACATCTAATGCATGGCCAACATATATGAATGAAAGAATCGTAAAATAGTATTTATCTTTGAATCGAATAACAAACCAAAGGAGTTAGTAAAACAGTATAAAATCATATCTACGAAATATTACAATATGGCTTAATGGGCGAACTACTAAATACTGAATTTTTTGGTAAACACAGCGGTACTTAGTAGAAGTATAAAATAATGATCACGCAAACCACTGGGAAGTATTTTGGTGATATAAAGAAACTGTCAATTGTCAAAGAAAAAAATTTTGCGTATTCCTAAGATAAAAGATTATGTATTATGCTGTCGTTATGGTCAGAACGAATTTCCATTTGTTAAAAGAAGCAAATGTTTGGGTATTCTTTGCCTATTCATGGATAAAAATACAAACAAGCAATCATTATCATTCAATGATAATAAAATCCAAGCAAATATCGCAGATGTAAACATAAAAGCAATTATAAAATGGAATATGCAAGTCGATGACCTGAGCACCAGTGTTACAAATCCTTGTAACTTTTCCTTTGAATACTGAAAACCAAAGAGTCCCCAGTTCAATCACTGTTCTAACGATCTGTAAATTCGAATAGAATTACAACAGACAGCTCAACGTTGCACAGAACTAATAACAAAAGTTAACAATCATAGAATAAATCCTTCAATTTAAAAACATAAGCTCCGTAATAATGCAATAGTTACTTACCATTACACAATTCATTACACGCTTCGATGGTACACTAACTTTATAAAAATTCAAATCAAATCAAGTCGGTTAATCAAAAATCTAAATTGCAAACAAATGTAATTAAATCAAAATCATTACCTCGTCACTGTTTAATCGTATAGATTAGAACACACTCATTTTCATCTAAACGCTCAATATATTTTTGAAAGAATTTGAATTAATAGTTTTTAAACAGAATCACGGTATCCACACAGAATGAAACCATTCAACTTAAACTTAGAAAACTTAGACCCAATAGAAAACAATAAAAAATCGGAAGTGGTATATAAGATTTATTGCGGAGGTTGCAGAGGTACATACATTGGACAAACAAAGCAGATGATGGAAAATAGAATTAAGCAACACGAATACGATTGTAACAAGAGCGACAAAAAAGCAGGGAAACAAAAAACAACTGAGAAGTATAAGGAAGAAAAGGAGAATGGGTGGGGTACCACGGCATTGGTACAGCATCATGCAGAAACGGGTCATTCTTTCAAATTTGACAAATATGAAATCTTGAACAACGAACCCAATTTACTAAAAAGAAATATTAGTGAGATGTTTTTTATAAAGACGAACAAAAACAGTATTAATTACAGGGAAGATACACAGAAGCTGAGTATTTTTTATGATGATATTATCGACACCGAGTAGTTTTATGTAGATTGGGAACCTGCCGTTTTAGCAATGATATTTTTATTTGATTAATAACAAAATTGGTCTGGGCGATATTGTACTGAGAGATTGGATATCTGTTCGATTTCATTTATACTTTGTGTTAGAAATTGTTAAGTTTTAATAATTTTATGGTGTTGACAAATTTTAGATTTTATATTTATATTGTATGTTTTTTTGTAAGTTTAAAGTTTTTTTGTGATTTTGATAATGTTGAGATTCATGCGAGGAAATTGGTGATGACGTTTTCATTTGTTAATATGCCTTTTTCACTTGACATCCTTACTAACCTCATTTACTGAAGGTAGGGTGTGGTTTTGTTTTAATTAAAGCGGTGACATGTTTTCTTTTTTGTAGTCCTGAAGAAGAGTGAAATAAAACTCGAAACGTCGACTGATAGAAAAAGAAGTGGTTTTATTTACCAGTAGTCCAAATCCCGATAACCTTTACTGAACGTATTAGTCATGGACGATAAAGTAACAACTGATTAATGACTACCCTTAGATAACAATCATTGGCGTCCAATTTTATTTCACCTTCTGTGACCAGTTCACTCTAACTCAATACGAACTTATTTATATTCCCAACAAAAATTGAAATAAGTGTTGCTCTGAACTCCTACTATTAAACCGTCTGCACGTCTTACTCATAGAGAAAATCATTCATTTGACGCCAATATGCATCGGAAATCTTGGTATTCAGAAAAGAAGTACCTATAGTGTTTTTAGCTTTTATGTATAACCTCTTTTGTAAAATGAGTCGATTCGAGTTGTGCCATAGTTGATATTAACTTTTACGAGTAATTGAATCTACAAATTTGTTAACTTATTTTTAGTAACACCGTGTGTGACTGAATTAACAGTGGGGTCCTCTCTCAAAATTAAGCATAACTTAACTTCTTCAGTTAAAAGATTATTGTGAAGTCATCTAACGAAATCAGAACCTTTCAAGCGTACCAACTTCAATTTCAAATTCAATCATATACATTTGCCACAAGAAATACTGTACTTTTAAAATATTTATAATTTTTAACCAATTTAGCAACCTTACGATGAAATATGATATTAAAATACATATAATAATTATTATTACAGATTTAATTAATTTTTTATATATATATAAGACGGACATTCTACTAAACTAGACAAAATAGTATTTCTAAATATAATTTACCAAAAAATCTACTATGAATTGAAATCAAGGTTTGAAAATAGTTTGGTAGTTGAAGAGGTTTGAGACCAAACCTCTTCAACTACCTTTTATTAACTTTGCAAGAATTGAAATTTCAAACTATTTACATTCTGTACATGCTACAATCTTTCAGTAAAAATTCCTAACAGCTTTTATTGGTAAAACCTAACGTACCGCAAGTAAAAAGTTCAAAATTGTTTAACTTTTAAGGTTAGTGTAAACAGCATGGCGCATTTACGTACGTTCTGAATTTCTCATAAATAGCTATATATTATATAGGTATATTATGTATGACAAACATGAGAGTCTCATATATATACTCTTTTGGTGTGCATATCGAAGTTGAATCAATCTGAGTTTCTCCAACTCTGGCTTTTTAAGATTGTGTATTACTTAACGTCAGTTGTTCAGTTGCAGGTTAAACCAAAAAATTTAGATTAATCAATAATAATTCATAAAAACACATTTTTCATTGATTAACGCAAACTTTAACTAAAACCCCAAAATAACCTACAATAATTGAAATTAATTTATAATTAAATTTTTAAGAGCAATTAATGAATTTTTTATTAATCGATTCAGAAATTATATTGGAAAGACTAAAGTATCGACAAATTTTTCACAATAAATTAAATTATCATGTTTGTTTTTTAAGCCAATATTGGATCTACAATAAAGTTATAACATTCAACTCATTAATTTAGTCGGGGAGCTACATGATAAAATCCTTAGAGTTTTACTGAACAAAGTTGGAACATTATAACCATTACAACCGCAATCTGGAAGAAGGCCAATTAAACAAAACAAAAAAAAACAATTTTCTGTACAAGAACGAAGGAAGTTATTAACTGTACATACAGGAGGCTGCAGCTCGATGTACGAGATAACACGCAAGCAAACGTATAAATATCTGAACGCATAAATTTTTTATTTTTATTTTAACTTCTATTTTATTTTTAAGTCATAGCTTCAAAAGCACTCAAAGGTAAAGCAAGAGCAAAACAACAACTTAAATTCAAGAAACATTCAAAATCGTACTGAAAAATTTTCTTTTTCATTGGTGTTGAAATAATTTGTAAGATTTTGTAACTGAAAAGCTTATAACGCGTCTACAGTAGCTTAACGATCAATAGTCAAAGGATTTCACAGATAGTAAAACTTATATCCTTAGGAAACCCCTAAAAATTACGATTTTTAAAGTAATTAACTAGAAATGATGTATCTCTAGTTCTCGTTGATATAAATGCTGTTAATTGCAAAACTCATTTCAAAGCGTTACTTACTTTATTTGTTTTATTAAAATTGTTTACAACTTTATTTTTACGTTTTCTTAAAAGTATATCAATCGTTTATTTACAAAGTTATATTTATTTATAAAAAGTGGAGTCGTCATCTTGGTTTCTGTAATAATTCCTACTTTAATTTATTCTTTGTCGATCCTTTGTACTCTACTTTGTACGATCCTTTTTCTAAAATCTTGATTTATTTGTATTGACAAATTAATTCCTTACCTTTATTTATTTTTGGGAGGTTGTTAATATTGATTATACTTTAACCGTCCCCATCCTTCTACTTGATGTTGATCAACAAAAATTATAGATACATTTTATTTTATTTTAATTTAAAAAAAATATCTTATAATAAATTTATCACAAAGCAAAAAATTCATTTCATAACGAAAAATTTAGATTTAAGGGTTAAATATTTCAGTCGTATGTTTATTCTGGTTTAGATTTTATGTTTACATATATATTTGTGTTATATCTTAAATACTTGAAACTATTTGAAATTATTTTATTTATTAACATAAAATTGCTAAAAGTTTCTCTGTGGTTGACAAACGATCAATCGATAAAAAAATGTCAAGACAATGTCAACTAAAAATTTACTGTCTTTTTTCACTTTTACTTTCCTGCTCTCTGATGTTATGACATCAAGACAATTAGGTCGACATGCTACAATGAATAACTTATGTCCACGTAAACAATTTTACCATATTTGGAAAACTCAGTTAATATTTAGTGATATGAATTATTTATTAAAAAAAACCTTTAATGATAGGTCACATATATAGCTTTATAAAAATTTGAAGAAATCAAATTCTCTGAAAGTTCAAAACTGATCATCAATATGTTTCGGGAATAACAATTAAACAGAATTAGTGAAAACAAACTATTTTTAAAATTTTAAATTAATTAATTCATTTGTCGCAATCGTAAAATTTATATTTGTCGGAATTAAAGTGTAATGACCTCATTCGTCAACAACGTTTTGACGAGTCATTAGAGAAATAGCTGAAAAGAAAATGGTTTCAACACAATAAAAAGTCTGAGCGACGATGCATATAGGCTTTTTAATGATGGTTATATAAAAAATAAATTTACGAGTAATGCGATTTTTTTGACAGGGTAAACTTTTATTTTAAACATTTTAAGTAGTCATCATCGTCATTTGTTTATACTTACTTTCTGCTTGTGAAAATTTAAATTATAACAGGTATAAGTAAATATTTCATCAGCATAAGCGATTCCATAAGTGATTTGGCAAACGTAAAAAATTACTGTTCTGAAATATCGAATGAAATTGATATTAAAATAGAATCAATAGTTCGGGATAAAATTGTCTTAAGTGTAGTAAGGTGTTTCATTCTAGTTGCCTGAAACCTAAGGCTGCTTTAGATTATACGGGAAGCTAAATCCCGATACGGCCCAGATGGGCTTCATGCAGACTTTATCCAAAGAGTTTTGATACACGGTTGGCAACGTTCTTTACATTATTTTTTATAATTCTAGAAATTTAGAAATTTTACCTTCTATATAGAAGCTTTCCAGTATTATTCCAATACCAAAAAAAGAAAGTCTCAACACCTGTCTTGGGGAATTATTATGGAATCTCAATTTTATCTGCATTTTCTAAGCTCCTTGAGAACATTATTAAAATTCAAACTTTATTTTTCTCTTCTTTTTATTTAAAAATTATAGTTTGCTTTTTTTTTTCAGATGTTTACAATAAGCAACAATTTATAATATTTAAATCGGAAAACTCGACAAATTGACAAATTTTATATATATGAAATATATTTATATATTCCTCGATGGATATTCGATTTTTTTTTGATATTATCAAAGATGTAAATATAGAAATATATAATTATAAATCAATTCTTTTATGCAAAAAATTTATTCAAAATTTTAATAATCAGAGAAAAACAATTTTTGCCTGACCTGGTTTAAACTTCTTTTTTACTCTCTAGTTAAATAAATAACTATTAGTTTGCTCTCTGAAACAAATTAATAAAGTAAAATATTCCTTTATTACAAAATGAATTTAATTTTAACGCTAACTATATACTTAAAAATCAGAACATCAAGCTATATTTTTCGTTACATTTTCATGAAACATAATCCTGCTGCACCTAACTCCTGTTTCTGTAAAAATAAATTTAAAATGCAATATCTCTTCACCATCAAATAAGAATTTACATTAATAAAAAATTTGTGGTATTATTTATAGACTTAATTTACAACCTCTTACGGAATTATACTGCAGCAAACGTTTTCAATTATATATAACTTGAAATACAACCGGCAAATTTGAACTCGTTTCATATCTAATTCCGACCGTATCACTTTAATATTTAGTTAGGTTCCTGTTCTACACATTCAAAGAGGACTACTACAAACGTCACGCTATCTCGGTTCTGTTTTAATATTATTAGTAATTTTAAAATGTTTAATAATACTAATTTTACAAATGATTTAATTATTTTTACAGGGCCAAATTGTACAGCCAAATCAGAAAAAAGTAATAATGAGCAATAACGACCTTGCATTACAAGGAATTTCAAGGAGTCAAGCTGGAAATTATTCTTGTACAGCCTCTAATGTGGAAGGAGATGGCGATAGCAATATAGTTCAATTAAAAGTCATGTGTAAGTTACTTTATTTATTTATTTGTTGGCGATTCAAAATATTAAATTTTTCGTATTGTTAAAAAAGTAGGTCAAAAATTAAATTACTTATTACTAAAAAATAAAAAATTTCATTATGTCCATATTTTATATTAAATTAAGCGGTCTCACTACATTCGAGAGTTATAAATTAAGCAGAAATTAAATTTTTTCAGTAGCCCATCTGCTCTGTAGGAAAGATTTATATTTTTACATAATACTGTGTAATATACATAATTTCAAGTGCTTTTGCCCAAAGTTTAAAAAATCGTGGTTAGGGATCTACTGATCAGCGTTTTTCCGAAGTATATCAACTATTAATTATTGCCATAGATTTATATTGTAACTCTAAGAGCATTTGGCCAGCGTAAGGATTTTTTTGAATAATTTAAGGAGTTATTTAGATTTCTTGTGGTTTATTTTTAGAGTTTTGAAAAAATTATATTTTACTACTAATTTTTAAATCACAGCAGGACTTCAGGATCACAAAAATGCAATAAATATATTTTGGAACAAGAATGCATCAAGTTTTTAGCCCCAAAATAATGCATGGCAGTAGGTATAAATAATTAAGAAAAGATACATTTAAATGTCGTTTAATAAGAAGCACAGGGAATTAGTATATTGAAATGTATTTTTTAAATATATATAATAATAGTGTGGTAAAACTTTTCATTTTAGTTCTAAAAATTATACGCTGAGAAAGGGAAGTCAATCTTGTACCACTATTAAATAGTGGTAGCAAAGGAAATTAAAATTAACGAGTAAAAAAATTTTAAATTAGAAGTATCGATATTAAGCTTAAATTTAATATTTCCAACTTAAGCTTTTTAATAGTATTTTCCTATACATATCATTTTTATTATTTCTATTCAATTTAAATTTAGAAAAAAAATCTAAAAAATTAAATTTTTTAAGTGGATGAAGTAAAAACTCATAAAATTCGTAAAGTTAAAAAAATTATTAAAATACAGTGAAAATTTATTATTTTAATATTTTGTTTAGTTTGTTTATTTTTCAATTTAAATTTATTATACATATTAGGCGTCAAACTTATGGATCAGAACGTTTTACTGCGATTTTAGTAAAAGATATCGGGTATATTTGTCATTTCACGTTAAAATCGATTAGTTTGTTCTAAATTTTTATATCTCTTATCTTTCCTGAGTTGATACAAACAATGTTTAGTCATATTCAAGCTTTCACAGTTACGATTATGTAGGAGTAGCTACTTAAAGAAACAGCGAGGTTTAAACCGCAAAGAAATTTTTGTATACAACATATAGGTTTTGCAAAGGTTTTAAGTCTTAGTGAGACTTAGTAGACAATTATCCTCTATATACTAGGTACGGCTCTGGTAAGGCTGATTATAGTAGAGAACAAAAGGAATTTTGCAATATAGATTTTATAATGATATTGATTTACAAAATATTTTCTATCAATGCACGAGAAATGACTTTGGGTGGGTAGAAATTGATAAGATTGTTTTAAAGAATTTTTACTTTTTGAAATCCTATATTATATTGTTTTTCTAAAAGGGTCATTTAATTATTGTGAAATTTAAAGTAAATGTAAATGCTTAATTTTAGTGGCGGTAGGACTTAAATATTCCGTCGAAGATAAAGTACTACTCGATTGACGCTTATCGTCGGGAGTAAAAGTAATTTTAATTAAATTTAATAATTATTTTTTGCGTTTTATAAGTCGACGTGCTTTATTCATAGAAAATGAAATTTTTTAAACACCAGGATAGTAGTAAATAGAACATTTTTGAAAAAAGTGTAACACGTACCGGAAATATTTATTTGTTTACTGTTGTCAATGTTTTAATATTGCTATAATAATACTTACGTTTAGTAAATATTATATTCTTCTATAAATTTCCAAGCAATAAAGTTTAAATAAAACATGTTAATTTTAAATTTTATTTCTTGAAATATTAAAAATCGACATATTTTTGACGTTAATAGCAGAAATAATACCTTTTTAAAATAATAAAACCTAACAAAATGTTAAAATAATAAATTTTAACTGTTAAGTAAATAATTACATACTACAAAGAAACATAATATTTAAAGAAACCAAAATAACAAAAATTCACATTGAACAGGGTTGAACTTAGAAAAATTTGAATAAACAAGAAATTAAAATCTGAAAAAATTATGCTATAGAAAATGATAAAAATTACTAAAAATTAAAAAATCCTGTAACATAATATAAAAGCTTTTATTTCACGTTTATTTGCGATCATCAGTTATGTATAACAGTAAAAATAAAAAAAACTAAGAGCAAATATACCTAACAAAATTGAAAAAAATTTTAAAATTAATAAATTAAATCATGTGCTTACCAAGTTTTTAGTTAGGTTATTTGGTAAGCACGGTAAGCACGTAAGCACCAAGTTTTTAGTTAGGTTATTTGGTAAGCACATGATTTAATTTATTAATTTTAAAATTTTTTTCAATTTTGTTTGATATATTTGCTCTTAGTTCTTTTTATTTTTACTGTTATACATAACTGATGATCGCAAATAAACGTAAAATAAAAGCTTTTATATTATGTTACAGGATTTTTTAATTTTTAGTAATTTTTATCATTTTCTATAGTATAATTTTTTCAGATTTTAATTTCTTGTTTATTCAAATTTTTCTAAGTTCAACCCTGTTTAATGTGAATTTTTGTTATTTTGGTTTCTTTAAATATTATGTTTCCTTGTAGTGTGTAATTATTTACTTAACAGTTAAAATTTATTATTTTAACATTTTGTTAGGTTTTATTATTTTAACATCACATACTACTAAATACCACATAAATACTTAAAAAATTCTAAAAACTTTTTTAAGTTATTTTCTATTTAATACTTTTTTGTTATATACCAATATTTTTTTGAACTGAAGATGAACCAGCAGCGAATTTTTGAACAATTTCATTATTACATAATATAATCTTATCCGATATTACTTCTTTGCGAACTAACGAGCCTACAATGTATCCCTCAGCTACAGTGAAGAATTTCCAACACCCATTTATGTCCTAGCATATCAATTCCTGTATTTGCCAGTTATGTGGCTGAAGTCTTATGGCTAAATATTTCTATCTCAGAAGTGATTTTTGCAAAAGTATGTATGCTAACCACTTGATTAAAAATGTAGATCATTTTGATAGCTTACAGAAAATCTACCGCTTTCTTCGTCTTTTGGTCTACAACTGGCGTATTTTTTAAACAAATGAATGCAATTTTTGTTTTTGATTTTATTTTTAATAATAAAGCTTAGTTGAAGATGATTTTTGAGTCTGAAGTTTTAACTAGTAATTGTCTTTTTACATTATTCATTCTTCCGACATGCGTCTGATATTCCTACTGACATCACTTTTGAATTTTAATAATTCTATAAAAAACAATAAATAGACTTTGTTTCTAAATTACCGTTTTCATAAAATAAATATCATCAGCTGCATTATGTAGGCAAGAAATTTAGTAATTTATTTTCTGCTAAAAACTAAGGACTTCTTGGAGCGATAGAAAATACGCCAACATATCCTTTACAGTAGTATCTGAAAAGGTTTATTCAGTAGTAGTATCAGTAATTTGTTGATATCTTTTCGCAGGCGGTTGATAAAATAGCGTACGCTGCTCATTCTGTAAGCATTTTTGTAAGTATCAAACTGCAACTTCGCCCATAAAAATTGCACTTACGGTTATCGGTATGCAATCTACTATTTTTAGGTAATATCGATCAATACTTTAGTTACATTATTTAAAATAAATTGCGAGCTTTTGGCTTTAAATTACAAGTTTTATCATTAATATAATATTTAATAGCTAAAGCTTGCGTTTTAAAATAATGGTTTTTTTCTTACGGTTCCTTCATAGCTAATGATTAAAGTACGATTTAAGAAAACTAACGTATTAGAGTATAATGGTATAGCCAATTTATTACAGAAAGAAATTGTTTTTCTTTTCATATTTTTTTATATGAAACAACATTATTTATTATTGAAAAATTTGTTCGTAATATTTTTTCTTAATTTCAATAAACATTCACTTGCTATACTTTAAGATCAATCGGATTATTTTTGAGTTATTGTGTACTTCATGCACAACAATGTAGTTTTTTTATTACTTTCAATTATTGTGATTTTCAAAAAGTTTATTGTTTTGATATTAAAGCCTACTTCGAAAACAGTAGGCTTCCATCTATGTACAAAAACTTTAAATTTTTATCAGATTCATAGGAAGAATGGGTTACAATGCTTTAATCAAGATGAAAATATTTGGAGAGAAATTCCAATTTGTTTAAAAGCGCTTTAATTTTTCAATAGGCTATTTGTAATCAATTTTTTTTACTATAAACCTTGTTAACTCGTTCAAAAATGTCATAAAAAACTTCTTACAATTCATTTGGAGATCCGCCAACCGGGTACCTAGTAGATGGGCTGCGTTAGCTTAAGCTATTCCTTACAGTTCATACTTTAATAGTGTGCGAAAGCGGCGTTTGTCTTTAATTTTAAATTTTTCAATTTCTAACAAAATGCAATTATAAAAGATTGAATAATGAAATTATTTTTTTAAGATAAACCGGTTTGCCGACAAAATTTAAAGCAAGTTTATGGAGTGGCGCGTCATGAAAACGCTAAAGTATTATGTGAAGTTGAATCTTACCCTCCGCCAGACAATTTCAAGTGGTCTTTTAACAACACCGCCAACACTATAGAAGTTCCACAAACACGTTTCCAGTCTGGCGTGCATCGTTCTTCATCGACCCTAACATATACCCCAATAACCGAGCTAGATTATGGAACTGTAATGTGTTGGGCTAACAATCTGGCCGGACGTCAGCAGGAACCTTGCGTGTTTCATATTATGGCCGCTAGTAAACCAGATCCACCTTACAACTGTACAATTATAAACCAAACTTCCGACTCTTTAGATGTACAATGTGTAGAGGGATTTGATGGTGGGCAACCTCAATACTTTTTACTCGAAGTTTATGACCATCAAACGGGTGTACTTCAAGCTAATGTGTCTGCGAAGTTTGCGACTTTTAACGTAAGCGAACTGGACCCAGGAAGAAACCTTAGAATGATGGTTTACGCCGCTAATTCTAAAGGAAAGAGCGAAAGTGTTTTATTAGAGGGATTTACTTTGAAAGCGGCTGAAAAACAAACAGGTAAATACTACTTAGCACTTTATCTTAACATATCCTTTAGCAACTGTTTACAGTTTTATCTCTAGGAACTCAAGATCAAATAGAAATTGCACCGATGTTAGGTATTTTCGTGGGAATATTAACCGCTATTTTGTTAGTGTCGATAATCATAATAGCAGCTCTTAAATTTCGCTCCACACAACGAGAAGGATCGCATGCATCACGTCCCGGATTTTTACCGGTAAAAGAAAAAGTTACTTTACCTTTGCGATCCGAATCTGATGATTTATTTGAGAAGGACGATAAAAATCCCGATGTAGTTCCTGCAAACAAAGGTGGGTAATAAAATTTAATCAAAATCGTTCTTGTTATTCCGATCATTGAATAATGTATAACTATTTTTAGAGTATTCGCAATTTTTATGAATTTTTTTTTACTATTTTAAGATTCCGACTATCAGTTGGGGTCAGCCGCTCAAACACCCGGGTTAAATAATTCAGTGATATCCTCCGACTACAAAGCTCCAGGTCAACATATTACACCCTTGACTGAAGCTTACATAACAAGGGATCGGGCGTATGCTCCGCAACCAGTAAGTTAACATAATAATTGATTCTATCCCTGCATTTAATGTATTCCTGTAGTTTATTGTTGTGGAGTTGGTGGCTGGCTTATTTCATTAGATCACATCCCGATGTAAACTAATTTACATCTCTTAGTTTTATTTAATTATTTCCTCATATTTAAATAAAGTTGTTTCGAGTTTCGCTTTTTTGGGATTTCAACTCAACTTACCTACATAAAAGCGAGTAATAATAGAATAGCAATTAGTTGTAGTCTTTGATGAGCTGCTTTTAACGAAACATATTTTTCAAAAATAGGTTCATAATGAAGTAACGTATGCAGAGCTGTCAATCGCGAGACCAAATTCACTAGAGCCTATCAAAAATGGAGGAAATCAATACGGATCTTTGCATCGCCGAGACGAGCCAACCATATACGCACAAATTGATCATAGTAGGAGACCTCCTCCGGCCCCAGTTAAGACGTCAATCACTTCACCTATTATTTCACCGGTTTCGTCCCTCTTTCCAGCCGCCAAACCTGGTATTTATCATCGAGAAGTTGTGACAGTTAGAACGCCACTGATGGGTTGTCAACAAGAAAGTTGTGTTTAGACTGTAAGATTTCGATTATGTTAGTGACATTATATCATACATAAAGACTATTATTGATAATGTAATATTGTATACATAACGTTCTCATCATACGGACAATAACTTATAGATAACTAAATTAACTAGAAATATTAAGTAACACATATCTAACAAATTTCCGATTTTTTTATTGCTATCAAAGTTTAATAAATAAATTATTTACCTACTACATATCGTTTGCCTGTAAGGTTCAATAATTAATTTCCTGTAAACCTGAAAGTATTTTATCTAGTCCAATTTTAAGTAGGAATATTTATCATGTTAAGACAAATTTGTATATAATATTGAAGAAATTTTAAGAGAACCCTAAGAGAGACTGAGAGTGACGTGTGTTTTTTATATTTTTGATTGTTATGCGAGCGTTTTATCGTAGCACAATAATGTACAATTTGTATATACACAAATTTTAAATCGTTGAATTAAATTAATTAAATGTGATATGATATGCTTCAAAAATGAAGAATATAAAAATAATTATATAAATCATTTAATGTTTTGCGCTAATTAAGTCTAGGTTGTTTTATAACAATAGAGGTATTTCAATATGGAATATACGTAGAAATAATTAGCGCCCAAGCAATACTATGAATGTAACCTATCTAGTATAATAATCTTTGGAAACCATTTCTTGTTGTAACTTTATTGTGTCTTTTGAATATAATTTCCTAAAATATGATTTTGTTTTTTTTTTACTTCCTCACAACATAACATTAATATCAAAATAACTTTGCAGCGTAATAACCGCATATTACAATGTTGGAGGTACTATATCAGTTTTGCTTGTGAAACTAGTGCTTGGTATGTCCAACAAAACTTTTGGTAATTACAACTGGTAAGTTGTCAGTTTGGTGCATTCCACGTGTATATTGGAAGTTACATGGAAAATCACTTAAAATAAATCTAAATGGGTAATGTCATTTACCGATGATAATAAAACCCAATATGGTGCAATACAAAATTAATTTGTCGCGATCCCAATCTCTCATTGCATTTCAAAATTACAAATACGTTAATATAAAGAATTAAAAATTGTTGGATAAATAATGCAAGTAAGCCAATACCCCACAATATTTTTGATAATAAATTTTAATCGTGTAATTCCGTTATTCTAAAAAACTTTTTGGTGTTCAGTACGTTTAAATTGCAAAAGCCGATTTAAATTTAGATAATTTTTCTCCGTCACGCTTCATGACTTCCAATTCTAAATATTATGTATAGTTTCATTGTGTGGTACATTTTTGTCGGCTGTATCTTGATTATTCGCTATAGGGGAGTTTTCCGATATAAAAGAATATTATGACGTCGTATTAGAGCTACAAAATTTCTTATAATTTAGGTAATTTTGTTAGACACTGCAATATTGAACAAAAATGTAATTTTAGTAACGTCAAGCTAGTAACGCGAAGTAAATAGAATATGGCATTTTATAATTTAAATTTTAATATTATCTACTATTTTGAAAAATGTAAATTACAGGCGTGATATAATATCACGGCTATTTAAAACGCATCTACATATTTCGGAGTTAGCCATTGTGTTTTAAATTTAAATATGTTAAAGCAGTCACTTTAGAAAAACGCAATACATACAAATAACATGACAGTTTGATGTATACTTTATTCGAATATAAGTTGAATTAGATTCTTCTCTGCTATTAGAAAACCAGCTTTAGCGAGTTATTGACTGTCAGATAAAGAGTCGCGAAAAGTTATAAGATAGATAACAGTGTTCAACACTTCTCCATTTAAATACGTATTTCTGTTGGATGCTTAAAATTCGAGAACTTTTATTTATTGCTAAAAGGTTTACAACATTTCGCATTTTGAATTTAAAAAATTACGTAATTTATGCAAAAACCGTAATGCATTGCATACACTAGATAACGCTTAAAATATTTATAGGCTAATAATGTATTAATAATAAATATCTAATCAATCTAATGCAAGCCGATTATGTAGGGCAAACATAATACAAGAATTAACGTTAATTAGATGAAGCGATTAAAGGCGTATTTACTAATAATAATTATTTTGTTCATGTTTACGCACAAGGGGCACTAGAAATTACACGAAGCCATATAAATCATTACAAAAAATTATTTTTATTACCTGTGTACATACATTAGTGGGCTGTAAATATTTTATCAACGGGCTCACAGTTTTTGATTTGTGATGTTTAAATTTTGCGTAAAATTAACTTACTGCTATGCACAAAGAAACAAATACTAGTTAGTCTCCATTAACATACGTGGATGGAGATTGATTATATGCTTTCAGTTTTAATTTTCCTCTGTTTTACTAAAATATTAAGGCGGAAATTAAGTGTTTTAGAAAATCCTCTCCATTAAGATTTTTGGATATGGACTGGATTGCAGAATATGCAAACCTCAGACGTGGATTTTCTTGTTTCCTTTCTAGGGACAAGGCTATTGCTTTACCAGTCTATATTACAAAAAGTATGGAATTTATTTATTTATTGTATGCGTCTTTGTTAGTAACCTTTTTTGTCAAATGATTTTTCCTGATAGCTTTGATCATCATCTTATATTAAACGTATTTAATAAGAAATGAAAGCATCTCATTTGTTTGATTTTTAATCCAGTAATTGCTTTGATGTCGTGCAATGTACTAAAAATGTATTCGAAATTGTTTAAACTAATTCGCCAAAGAAAATTATAATAATTGCTGTCAAGATCTTTGTTATGAAGTAATTGAATTAATTGTTTACAGTAGCGAATTAAGCTATTGGTGACGTACAAGCGCAAGCCCTACTGAGGCCCCCTTAGAAAACCCTAAATATCCTAAATTGGACACTAATAGTACCTGTTATACTACTATAAGTTAAATAATCCTTGAGAACTATGTATTTTTTTTAGGATTAAGTTAATAATCGTTAAAAATTAATTTTTAATTCGTTTTTGCTTGTTATTATTCTGACGAAGATGACACAACTCATCGAAAGCTTATAAAATATAAATAAATAAAATTATATTTAACGTTTAATTAACTTGTTTACTTTTAAATTTACTTGATGTTAAAAATTATAGCGTGTAATTAATTACAAAATCGCAAATATCACAGAGTTGAGTGCACATGAGGGAGATCATCAAGATCGCCCTTCTTTGTAGCACATTTAGCTGAGTAGGACCGGTCTAGGAGGATATTTTTAATGAATACAAGCCAAACGGAAATTCTCGAATGCACACTAAAATGTAGTTATCTAATCGCGGTAAGGATTCCTACTTAAGCTTTTAAATTTATCTTCTTATATCATCCGCTTATGATTTAAAAAAATGTTCAAAATCATACATAACATGATTGTAAACGGTGCATCTAGAAATAATTTCCGGTATAAGTGCGTTGCAAATTACGTTAAATATGTTCATCACATTTATAAGAGGACGGCGTAGGAGAAGCTGGAGAGATGATATAGATGGGGCGATGATTTCCAGAAATATGGAAGAGGAGTTATGCCGGGATAGATAGAGATGGAAACTGGGAACGGAAAGGCGGCGCCAGCTGTAGAAATCCGTTATCTCTTACTCTTATCTCGTAAACTCTTATTTATGAAAATCTCACGGGTCTGCAGGTTCCTTGAATAAATGGTTACAATTAAGGCAATCAAACAATTGACGATATAAATATTAACATTTATTTGCAACCTGATAATTAACAATAATAATTCAAAAGCAGGACTCATACGATTTGTAGACCAGCTAATATCGTCGAACATAAACAATTCTTCTTCACAACTTAAATCTTCTTCTTCTTCTTTACTTAGCACCTACTTCAACTAGGAACTACTTTCAATTACTCGTACACCTCCTTCTTATTCTTTGTATCAAACACGATGCAGTCGAACTCTTATTCAGCCGCGTGCCGATATTAATTTCCACACACGGAAAAACTATGGCCTCAAGCCCCTTGGGTAACTTCCCAAACAAATTTATAAATCTTCACTAACTATCGACACGCTCTGAATTATTTTTAATTCACACGACCGCATTCGATTACTTTCGAATATTGACCGTCCATTAACCGTTGTTTATTTTTCTTCATCGCTAAGTTTTTCATTACTTGTAATGTTTTCATTGGTTCTTGATTTTTTTATTTTAATCAAGGTTCTTTCTGCTTTTAAATTTTTGATCAAATGTGACCTGCTGGTTTTAATTTGCGTATGTGTCCAAATTCAAATAAATAACCTAATACAAATACACAAAAACTTAAATTAATTACAAAAGATAACAATTAAACAAATTAAACTAACAAAAGCTGTATTCTTTTTACCTATTTTAAGTGAGATTGTACTGAGATACTCAGTTACTCAGTTGAAAGGGTGTCTTTTTTACCGTTTTGACATAAGTACTGTGCCGTGCCGAACTGAGTTTTACGTGACAAAATTATTCCCTTCCATACCCAAACTGATCTTGCTGTTTTGAAGTGTTACAACTGAGACAAATTGGGAAATTGCCCGGATTGGTTGATTTGAATTAAACTTGTCACTTATTGCAATCTTTTTAATATCTACTGCATCTTAAATTTTTAATTCGTCTTTTTGACGTTTATGTTGACATTATACAATAATAAAAAAAAAACAATTTGATTAGTACTACCAAACTTTAAAATAATTAAATTCAAAATTCACTTAGTAGTAAATTTTTGTTGTTCTTTTTACCTTATGTTTTTCTCACTTTGACTCAGTTAATCTCAGTTCGTCTCAGCTCACTTTATCGCAGTTGTGCAACTGAGATGGAAATAAAATAGGTAAAAAGAATACAGCTAAAATCTTAACATAACGAAACACAATATTAGTAGCGCGTCACCGGTTAACATACGAGGAATATAAATAAAAGAAATCCTGCTTTTATTTTTATCAGGTTGCATCGTCAATCTTTTAATTGCTCAAATGCGCAACCCACCTCTTTATGCCTTGATGTGGACACAACATTATATTGTCGTGTTTTGAAAACCAAAACAATATTAAATTAATTTATTTTGTAAAATAATTTTAAAGTTTGAATTTGTTTTAGTATTTATTTATTTATCATTGTACATAAAAATGATTGTTAAATTTTGCTATGTAAATAAAAGTGGGGAGGAAATAGAACTAGAAAGAGTGGGGCTTAAAAGCAGTACACTTGGGCTGACGCCTTCGCGTCGAATAGTCGACTCGCAATAATAATTCTCAATTTTGATTGTTAAAAAAATAAAAGTAAGTTTATTTAAAATAAAAATTGTTTTGTTTGTTTTAATTAATAAAGTGAAGTGCCAATATAGTGGAAAACTTAAAGAAAGCGGAAAATATTCGATGCATTAAAGTTACCATCGCAACAAATTTGTATGACCAGACGCCAGCTGGAATACCATGTGCGCTTGCAAGGCCACAAATGACAAAGAAAATTTGAGTAATTTTAATTAACAATTTTTAAACACTGAAGAACTCATGTTAAATAATGGATGCCCGACTAAGAGTAATTTTGAAATAAGTAAATTTTAAAGATTTGCATAGCTAGGGTCATTACAATATATTGAGATGAGCTTCGCTATGCAAATCTATAAAATTTGCTTATTTCAAAATTACTCTTAGTCGGGCATCCATTATTTAACATGAGTTCTTCAGTGTTTAAAAATTGTTAATTAAAATTACTCAAATTTTCTTTGTCATTTGTGGCCTTGCAAGCGCACATGGTATTCCAGCTGGCGTCTGGTCATACAAATTTGTTGCGATGGTAACTTTAATGCATCGAATATTTTCCGCTTTCTTCGGGTCATTACAATATATTGAGATGAGCTTCGCTATGCAAATCTATAAAATTTGCTTATTTCAAAATTACTCTTAGCTGGGCATCCATTATTTAACATGAAACTCCTCAGTGTTTAAAATTTTGTAAATTAAAATTAAAATGCTCAATCTTTTGTTTTACCTTGCAATCTGTGGTCTTGAATGTGGTATTGCAAGCGCACATGGTATTCCAGCTGGCGTCTGGTCCAACAAATTTGTTGCGACGCAACTTTAAATGCATCGATTAAATTATCACACTTTCTTCTAGTTTTCCAATTTTTTGGCACTTCACTTTATTAATTAAAACAAGGAAAACAATTTTTACTTTTATTTTTTTAACAATCAAAATTAAGAATTATTATTGCGGATCATCTATTCGACGCGAAGGCGTCAGCCCAAGTCTTATACAACGTACCACCTTCAAGCCCCACTCTCTTTTCATTTTCGTTCTTCCCACCCTTATTTACATAGCAAATTTAACAAACATTTTTATGTACAATGATAAATAAATAAATACTAAAACAAATTTAAACTTTAAAATTATTTTACAATATAAATGAATTAATGTTTTTATGTTTTTCGAAACACGACATTTTATATGTATGTTCATCATAAAAGATATTTTTCCTGTCAACAACCTGACTTCGTTGTAGGTAGTTTCATCTTCATCAAATTAACGCTTTCTGTTTTTTTTTATTCTTATCTACTTATAATTTGAATTGTCGGTTAATAATTTAGCTTCTTTTTCAACACGATCAAATGAATTTCGCATGTTTATTACAAATTCGGCTAAAGACCTTTTTAAATAAACTCTTTTGAATTGATCCTTGTTATAAATTGGAATCAACATTTTGTAATGGCTTATTGCTACTATTTATTCGCTTTTAACGATTAATTAGCAATTGAAGACCCTGATGCAAGAAGGGGATAAGTAATATTTTCTAAATTTTTTAAGAAAAGCAAAATATACATATTTCATTCTTGCACCTTTTTGTACGAGGGAATATGTGATTTTCACTTGTAGCTTTGATTTTATTTTCAGATAGTCAATTATTGTACAAAGCAAAAAATGTTCGTTTTAGAACCCAACTCTGCAAAAATCTCACTCCAAATTTTTGCACAGATCCCCTTCTTGCATCAAGGTCTTCAATTATAGAAAGATTGAAGTAATGCCAAATTAAACAATAACTCTTAGTCCAAAAATTATATGGAAGATTGGTGGAAATTTTTGGAAATCTCTGCTTAAATAGGCAGTTAGGCAAATTAAACTAGGGCTCAAAATGTTCAAAATCTCTTGAACGGCATTTCGATATAAATAATTTTGAATTGCCTAAGTAAATGACAAAAAGGCAAATTGCCTAGAATCCGTGCTCTAATCATAACCTTAAACATATAAGTAGACCTGCTTCAATCCCCGACCAAGTACTCATAGCTTTTTTGACCCTATCTTTTTCGCAAGGTGCTGGCAACATTTATTTACTGCCGAAATACTACTGTCTCTAAACCTACAATGCTTGCAGTGATGTTTATTATATTATAATATTAAGTCAGTGTGTTTGAATCATTTAAATTGACAGAAAATTAACTGATTGCATACTTATAATTTTATAAATTATATTTGTGTATAGTTGATATTATATCCTATCTTATAGTACAAATAATATATGAAAGAATTTTAATTCTTATCAAGTAAATGAATTGGTTTATTAAAAAACCCACCTACTTTTAAATTTTATCTAGTCAATTTAATAGTTTAACATGACATGATACACCTCAATGTAAATAAACAATTTTACATGGAAAACTGTATAGATTTTAGCGTAGTTTTAGATTCAAGCTTATTAATCGTGTATTGTTTCAATAACAAGCCTTCTCATTAGAGATTAATTATAATTAAAAATAGACAAATCGACACATTGGCGGTTAAAAATTGTTTTTAAGAATTTCGTATTCCTATACAGTTAGTAAATAATGTCTGTAAGCAGACAAGCTTCTGTAGCAAACTAGGCTATCTAAAATAAAGTTCAAGAAAACAAAATTATATTTGATAAGATGGACCTGTTATCAGAATAGCAAAGAAATTTCTGATACTGAAAATTATAATTTAAATTACTTCTATGTTGTGGAATCACTGTCAAGGATTAGTTTGCTGCACAAAAGGATTTACTAGCAGTTTATGTCAATTTTAAAACCAGAATGCAATAGACTACGAAAGAAATGTTTAATTCTCGACTAATCAGAAAAATCACATATAGACAATAAATAACTTTAATAATAATATTATTGCTTTCCTAGATAAATAAAACCAGTAATCACATTACTTGTTCATTTGATTGTTATTTTCTGGACAACAGTGGAAACTTAAGTTTGATAGAATAATTCAGTAGTTTGGTCTAGTAGTAGTTTGTCACGAGTGATAAACTGTAGGAATTGATAGAAAGTACTGAAGGAGAAATTTCAACATTAATATTTGTACATCAGTTATACATTTAAAAGATTTCTTTGGATTTCTTCAAATTTTGTTACATTCTTTTTACTAAAAATCTGACTGACTGTAATACATTTATAATTAAATAATCTTTGAATAAACAAGTTATTTAAACGTTTTGATAATAATGTTTTTATTGAGCTTTCGACGTTGGTATACGTCTTTGTCAGAATATTTTAATATAATGTTTACAAGTTTATATGGAAACGGAATGATAACGTATTGTCATTTGAACAATCTATGATCTAAAATATATGAGATTGTGTGATAAGAAACAACCTGCAGTGAGTTTCTTTCAAGGTAGGAAAAACTTAACATCAATACGTGATGGTAATTAGACGAGTAGATGGCTGTATATATTGCTCAGACCATCAATATCAGTTTTTCTGTTCATTGAATTCTTTTCTCTTTTGATGCTAATCATTTCGTGAAGAACTCTTTCTTTATAATTAGTAACAGATTTAATAATTTTTGCGTTTTTAAAATCTGCATCATGTCCATCATTCATGTTATCATTCGGTTTCCATATAAACTTGTAAACATTATATTAAAATATTCTGACAAAGACGTTTACCAACGTCGAAAGCTCAATAAAAACATTATTATCAAAACGTTTAATTAACTTGTTTATTCAAAGATTATTTAATTATATTTCACAAGTTAAAAAATTAGTTTATTTAATACATTTATAGCATCTCAAATGCCTACGATTTTCCCGGATTACTTCAGATTTCTCTTCACGTGTACATTGAAATTCGTCAGCGAATCCCGCGTGAAGTAAAATAATTAGTGCATTAGTTTAAAATAAAAATAATAGTAACTGCTATTGTTGTTGTTAACGTAATAGAAAATGTTTGAATTAAATTAAGATCTAACCGTAGCAAAGCCGAATATAAAAAACTACTAATTCAATAACTTTTCAAAAACTAGGAAAAAACCGATAAAATGCCCAAAATGCTTAAAATTTAAAATAACATATCTTGCTTTTTATTGTAAAATATTTAGTTATTCCTCTCCACCTATAAACTTTGGTTAGATCCAGCTGAATCCACTCGAAAATATGTATCTAGATTTCTATCTGTATTCCGAATGTCTTTCTAAAATCTTCGAAATTGTCACATATACTCGTAAATATAACATTATGATTTTTGGTACTTGGCATTTAATACTTCTTTCCTTCTAAAAATGTATTTCATTTCCTACCTAGAATATTACTATCCTTTGATAATAATATTTTTCGATTATTTTCAAATGTTTTTGGTACAACTTTTGGCTTTCGATATTCGAGATTTTAAGACAAATATTAACATTTTGCAAACCTTCGGGATGACGGATGTAAACGTATATTAAAAGAAAATTACCAAAACTATATTTTATATCGGCAATTTACATTATATTCGCCAATAAAGCAAGACACCAGCAAAACACTTCACACTTGGCTGAAGAAATCCTACACATAAAGCTATTTTCAGAAATCAAATACTAATATTTGGTCTTAGAATTATAATATTAAAAATATCAATTCATTTATAATAATAAGTAATTTAAATTTGAAAGTTTTAATTTCCAGGTTAGGTTTCAGAAGCAAAACATCTGGTTCTGATTCACTTAAACTCCACTAAATTGATAAAAACTATGTTAAATTTCTACGTGCAAGTTTGAAAACGGACTATCAGTATTTTATTATATTATGTACTTATACAACTTATATACTTATAAAACTTAACTCAACTTTAGATGGAGAATGTTTTACTTCTTATAATAGATATGCAAAAGAAATACGTGGTGCGGCATTCACAAGTTTGTAAGTTTCATTCAAGTTTCATTTCTAGCATTATTGAACAATGCTTCTTTGTAAATATTTAAAACTACCGATTAAATTTACAGAATCAATAGAAACTTAAAACTTGCATTTCTATAATTTTCATCATTTGAATCTAATTTTACAAGAAAACTTTTCTTAACTTTAGATTAGAATAACTTAATCTCGGTCTTTTACTTTCAGCAGTCTGCAAGGAGAATATTAAATAAGGAATTATTGGTATCTCATCAATCAGTAGTATCTTTTCGATTGCATGATAGGAATGTTTAATTTCAAGAACGACGCTAAGCGGGTGATCTTGTAGATTAGCGTCACCTAAAACAAAGAAAGGGTGGAACTAAAGTTGCATTTTCTAAAATTTGGAGACGCTTTGAACTTTAAGGATGCTCCATCTACTTGTACTTTTAACTCTTTATACAAAGACACATTCAAATTACATCTGTTAATTGTACTTGAAGAAAATCAATTACATTAGAAACATCTGAAATAAACTTTTGTAATTGATAAATACGAAACCTTTTATTATTTTCCATACAATATAACTAATTTTAATTGATTCATCATAGCAAAACGTTTTTTATTTAAATTAAATAAAATTAAAATTTACTTTGCTAAAAATAGAGAAGTTGATTAACAGGAGATTACTTAAAGCTTCTTTTGTGTGTCTAATTATAGTCAGGTCACGCTGCTTTTACATTTATTCACTTTTATGGTATTTAAGAACTTGACGTCAATTTATGGATTAGCAAACTTACTACCTATGTGATTATAAAAGATGATTCAAAAAGAAGTATCAGTTTGGTTTGTTAAAATACAACATAAGTATTAGAAAAGTTGCAATATTTTTATTTTAACATAAAGTTCAAACATTGCTATTTTCGTTGTAAACATCATTTAATGGTCCTTCGCGGTTCTGCTGGTATGAGATCATTATTTTGTCAAAATTTTGTATTCTTTTTTTCATGAATACGACTCAATGTTTGCAATTTCACTTTGAATATTATTGTTGAGGTCTGAAATAATTTGAGGTTTGTCGACAGAATTTTCCCTTCAACCCGCGACTCACCTCTGTAGTGATATTTATGGATGAACGATTTCCACAACGACGGACAAGTGTTCTTACATTACTTACTGAACTACTAAGAGTGTTATTCTTAAACCACACGTCTAATTGAACATTATTTGATGATATAGTCGGATTTTTTTTAACTCGCGTATGACTAATCTTCAAATGCAGTGAGATTTAACGTATAACATTTGGTTATCTTTGTCATATTTAGGAAAAAGTAACTATTAAAAAAGAGACAGAAACAAAAAATACGTCGCCGTAACATTGTAATGAAAATGAATTAAACGTACGTCGATTTTAACTATTTTAACTGTCATCTCGTGTGATTTTTGACATATAATCTCGTCAATGATTATGACATCTGACATCTCGTTTGATATAATAAAGAACCCTAAGACATATGTTTTATAAATTTTGATTCATACAATATTTTTGATAAGTCATACGCGAGTTAAAAAAAATTCGACTATAACTTAGAACTAAGCAAAAAATATTATATATTTTTGCAATGTTTAAACATAGTTTTGTGGATTTGTGCCTATAATTTAACATAAATATTAACAAGAGACGACACACGTTATTTTATTATGTTTTAACATAATTATTATTAGTAAACATGTTAATTTCGAGTGAATTTTTGTACCTATATTCTAAAATAAACTTGCAAAGAAAACTTTTTCATGCAATAATTGTGAACAGTATAATACAATATCTATAAGCGTTTTGTGTTATAGGTAATACTACATCCATATCTATATAAGCTCGAAATTTCAAAATAAATATTTCAGCAACTATGCGTTATATAGTATGCTCTCAAATTTTTGATTTCTTCATATTGGTGCTGTTCTATAAGAATGGTTTAATAAGCTTGAAACCCATAGGCAAAATGTAATTCTATTTAATGCCTTAATTTATTTAATTTATTTAATTTATTTAATACCTTTGTTCAAAATATAACTAGTGGTTAAGTTGATGATTTTAAATATTCAATAATATTATATTACTAAAAAAGAGCAATTCGCTAATTTGCGATATGAGCCTTTTCAACCAATTCAAAAGAACATTTGATATTGCATCACTTTTTACATATTGCATGTCGGGGTTTTATTGAAAATTACAGGTGTACCTCATTGATAAAACGCAGTAGGTACTTACAAAATTTGTATTTTTTTTTTTAAATTTAATGAAATTTAATTTAATTTATAACCTTTTGGATGGACCCGAAAACTTTATTAGCACAGATGCTTTAATATATAACAAAAAATGTAATTTATATTTACACTCGAGTCGCGAAATAGTGAATACCGTATATAGTCAACTACCAGAAATAATGAACACAAAAATTTTAACATTGAGTGTATATGGGACTTCTATATAACGAACAACGGTAACCCCGATACAGCGAACTGCTGAGAAATATGACAAAGATAACCAAATGTTATACGTTAAATGTCACTGCATTTGGAGATTAGTCATACGCGAGTTAAAAAAAATTCGACTATATTTAACAACTGTTTATTTATATTAACAGAGTTTTTCTTTATGATTATTTGCGATTACATAATAATTTAGGATGATGACGCTAGGTTTAAGTATGGACGATTTATTCAGATTAAAGTATTGACGAGCTAGATTTAAGTATTGACTAGTTAGAAATTAAGTGGTGACAATCTTAGATTTAAGTACTGACGACATAATAATTAAGTAGTGACAACCTTAGATTTAAGTTTGACACGTACGTTAATTGTCCGTTAAGCGCAGACAATTTAGCATTTAAGGGTTTATTATTTAAAAAAGAGGACATAATAATTGAAGATGATTTTGAAAGATCTTACATAATATAAAATAATTTAATTGATCATTAAAATACTTATAGGCGCTTCTTTACAAATTATTATAAAGATTGTGGTTGGTCATTACATATGAATAAACAATTACAAATGTTACAATCAGTGGGATTAATTATCGATTACAGCTTTGGTTTGATTTGGAACTTTGATTTGAGAAGGCGATAATTCAAATTGAGGAACCAAATATTACAATAATAATTATATATATTAACTTATTATTTTCTTGTATTGTCCACTGATGGTTGGTTGAAGTTGAAAAACGTTACAATAGGTACAATTTTACGAGATGGACGCAATTTAATTTGTAAAAATTAGAACAGATACAATTTTGTCAACAGCAAAACTTTATTTTCATACCCCTCTAACTTGAGACAATTCACTATTTTACTTTCAGTTTTATCAAGTTTATATTATTTAATAAACGCAGTAGCTTTTCTTATCTACTATATAATAGAAAAGAACCCAAAAAATTAATTTTTTAAGTGGATAGTGTGGTAGTTAGTAGTATGTAATGTTAAAATGACAATAAACTTGAAAGTATTAATAAAACAAGTTTAATAGAGAAATTGTAAATATTTTTCTAATTAACTTTAAGTCGTTGGGGCGTAACCACATTTTGATACAAACATTCACCTTCCGCTGTTTGAATTGCTGGGACTCATTTTTAGTAAAAATCAGAAAACAATCTTTATTATAATTTTATTTTCAATTTAAGACATTCATAGATCTAAACTTCTTACCAACTTTAAAAAATATTCTTGCAAGAAGACACTTTTCTTACTAACTTTCCCAGAAAGGAATTACATCATTTCTGCTAGAAGCTTTGGTGACGAGGCGTCAGTAATATCTTATTAATCAAAGAAGTTCTACCTACGTCTACGTGACTTTAGGTAAAATTGTTTCGAGTAATCATAAGTAATAATTATTCACTATCAAGAATTGCACAAGAGATAACATAAATTAAGAAATATCTTCTTAATAATATTGATTAATATTAAAATTAAGAATATGTTGCTTATAAATGACATCAGCAGTACCTACCAACATTATAAATAAAAATTGATATTATAATGGATCAATGAACTAATCAAGTTATAATGTAACAGCCATTACCAGCTCGAATTATTTCGATTTTTCTAATGTGCACCATGTTGGTTTAATATTACTATAATTTTTAGAATGATTGAATTTTTACGATAAACTAAACATTAATGTTGATCAAGATATTTTTGGTTAGTCTACAATATTGATATGCAGTCAAAGTTAAATCAAAATCCAAAAAAGAATTCGTGTTAGTGTTAATTTAACCTGTTTATTCTTAACATTATTAAATTATGTAGTAGTAATTAATAGTAGTGGTAAACATTATCGGTTTCAAGTGTAATATATTTTATCTTTCAAATTATAAGATTTTTTACTATTAGTAAATATTATATTCTTATTTGAAATTCCTACTGCCATCAAGCGTACGGTAGATGAACCGTCAGCTTTTAAGTTACTATCCATTGCTGTGCTTTCCTTCTTCACCCGAATTACAGATTTATGTTTATAATATTTAATAATCAAGTATATAATAGACAGTGATAAACTTATTATAAATAGAAAACTACAGAGGCCGCTAATTGTATGTAAAGTAATAATTATTTTTTAAGTATGCTTGAACGTTAATAAATATCTGCTACCAAACTCAGTATGTATGTAGATTTTAGTTTATGTTTTGTTTTAATTGCTCTTGGTAATTGAAAACCATTCTTAAAAGCTTCCATAAGAAAATCAGTTTATATAAAATTTTTGAAGAACATAAAATTATTCCACATAAAAAGGAATTATACTACTTTTACTGATTTCATTCTTTTTAAGCTTTGCAATATCACTATTCTCCACTTCTCTTTAGTTTGAAAGTAATTTCTTAACATCGTCCGTCATTGTCGGTATTTTAAATTTCTTATACATACCTTTGTTGTTTTGTTACAAAGTGGATCTCGTCTTTTACTTCTCCTCTTTATTGTTACTTCTTGATATTTCTTAACGCCTAAAATATCGTGCAAACCGTTTGTCTTGATCTGTAAATTTTGCATTAGATTGTTGGCCCTTTTTCCGTAACTCACATATTTATCTTTAATTTAAGTTAAATTTCCTGTAATTTGGAAGATCTCTACCTATTCTTTTCTACTCTGCTATAATCACAATGTCATCTGTAAATGCACTTTGCTAATATTTTTATTACAGCTTCCGTATTTGCCATTGCTATATTTATAAAATCTATTAATTTCAGTAGAAAGAAAATGAAATACATATTATGCAAGCTTATGTCATACGTATTTGCATCAGTTTCCGCTAACTTATTTCATAAATTGTGTGCGTATGCATACACCTGTTTATCTACTAACATTTAATATTGTTAAACTTTATAACATTTTTAGGAAAGACATAATAACTTATTTTATCATACTAAAGCGAAAATAATTTCCTATGCAAGGAAATTAAAAAAAATTATGGTACACATAATGGAATCAAATTAGCATTCTAACTTAATTTACCAATTTTATAATATGGTACTATATTTCCATACTTTTATTATAGTAGATACATGTCTATTATATTAGATTTGTCAATTTAGTAAAAAGTTACTATTCTAAATTGTGATGGTAGGGTGTTTCGAGAAGTCAATAATATATAATATTATATAAATTAATAAATATGAAACTCTTCTCGTGTTGTTATTATTTGGTAATGAATTTTGGTTTCATAACACTTTCTTATAGATAAAACAAAATTATACATAAACCCAACACTATACATAATATAATTTACTTACGTATATTGTACATGTCAATATCTATGCAATCAAAAAATTACAAATCAGCAGGTATCATTATTCGAACAACTATTACAGTATAACTTTCAAAATACATTTTAAAACCATTTCTAGTATTATATTGATATTCGTAGAATTATACTATTACCGACCATTACAAAGAACTTAATATAATGTAATGTCATCCAATAATAAACAAACTTACTAGAAAACTGCAGAACATTCATATTACCATAAGTTAACCTAATTATGCCTGAAAACCTCACAATACCTTACATTCGTGTCAATTTTTATTAAATTATTATGTCAATTATTATTAAAAGTGGCTTTTTATAAAATGCAAAATAAAATTGAATGATATTACCAATATTACCTTTGTATTAGAGCTATAAATATTTTATCTTGTCACTTCTAAGTAAACTAATATTATTAATTATTATATTGCCAAGCTTTAACGGGGTGTATGAGGTTACACGGTAGAGGTAGTACCTTTTACCGGGAACGACCACATCGCAAATGTCATAGACATTTGTTCTCAGAGGGTAGTCAACTCGCACTTATGGCTCCACGTGACACACCCTCGAAGTTGCATTGGTCTGCAGACGAAACTAAGTGAGGGTAACCAGATGTTAGTGAAAACAAAGACCTAGACAGTAATATTGGGAGAAAAAGAAACTTTCGGAACGGTAGACTTGGTGGACGACGCATTTCAGTTAGGAGAAAATCTAATTCTATTTCAAAGTACCGAGTAAAGTTTGCAACGGTCAGAAGAGCGTAGGAGGCAACCCTCTCACTGGGAGATTAATACAATTTGAGGCTAGACATTAAGCCTTAAGATAGCAACCCCATCATAGGTTTTACCCTGCAAAATGCTAGTAACATATCCAGAGGACATCTAATCTACTAAAATTTCTCATATGATTAAAGAAAGATGGACTGATCAAAAGTTGAAGACCAATGTTATGAAATGGAACAGTAGAGTGGGAATTGGAAAAAAATTAAGATATGAGTATGGAATGTTAGATCATTAAAAGAAAACGACACAGAACTGGGAAAAGAACTCAAAGATATGAAGGTGGAAATAGCAATTATACCTGATACCAAGAAAAAATTAAAGTGATCTTCCGAATTAAACGAACTATATACTATTGTATAGTGGCGTTCCAAATGAGAAACAAGCAGAAACGTGAATAACCATACTAATAAAAAAAAATTGGAAAGATAGAATTCACAGCTACCAGTTTATAAATGAAAGGATAGATAGAGAATATATGACGGTGGTAGAAGTGTATAGTCTAGAAGAAGGAAGAATTGCAGAAACTCAAGAATTTTATGAAACTCTACAAGAGGTTTTATCAGGAACAAATTCAAATAACTACACCATCTAAACGGTCGTGTCGGAAATATACCAATCGATAACATAATGGGCAAACATGGAGAAATAACAGTAAATAGAAATGGAAAATTACTTATTGACTTTGCTGTATATAACAACTTAAAAATAACGAATATATTATTCCCACACAAAAAAATTCAAAAATTTACATCGAGTGAAAGAGGACACAGGCCAATAATTAACTATAGGTCAATGTTGACCTATAGTTAACGAAATAGACCTATAGAACAAAAAAACGGACAAACTTCGTTCAAGACACAAGAGTATACCGAGACAGAGATGTCGGCTTCGATCATCTTTCATTAATATCAAAAATTGCCATACCCATCAGTTGGAAAAGCCTCGAACAGAAAAACATCTTCAGAAGAAAACTTTCAAAGTACACCTACTAAAAGATGAAAGTATTAGATTGCTTTACTAACATATAATGCATCAGTATATAAAATCAAAACAAATTAGTAGAAATATCAATCAAGAATGGAGAGAAATGAAAGAGATCATAATTCAAGCAGCAAACGATACAATAGAAACTGGACAAAAACGATGAACGACGAAATTGCGACACTTATGATAACAAAAAAAGAGCTTATTTACGATACATAAAACTGACGAGATCAGCACAGAATACAGATACAGAAGTGCAAAGGTGCGACAAGAGGTTAAAAGAATCAAAAATGTAAGTTAGAACAAATATATATGTGACAAGTGGAAACGACGTCCATGGAAGACAGGAAAAAGCGTACAAAATTTGAAAGCATCTAATCAAAAGCGAGAGAGATACGTTACAATTAAACCAACCCCATTAAGAACGATGAATGGCTTGCATATTATAAAAGTCTATGGTTTCATGAAGACGAACAAGAAACATTGGTTCTAATGGATATTGACAAATATGTCGATTTAATAACAATGGACGAGTTCTTAATAGCACTTCAGCACGGAAAAAACAAGAAGTCGGCCGGAGAAGACGATATCAATATAAAACTTATAAAATATGCTTCGGCTTTGCTACATACACGCCTTGTGGATCTCATAAATGTGTGTTGGAAGTTTGGACATATCCTTGAAGAATGGAGAACGGCTAAAATAGTGCCCATCTATAAAAAAGGTGGTTGTAACGACTGCAGTAACTACCGAGAAATCGGTCTGTTAAACACCATCTATAAGATCTATACTACCATCTTGACTCGTCGGCTAAATGTAATATCAGAAAATATACTATCGGAAAATCAGTGTAGTTTTAGAAAAAGAAAATCTTGCTCGGAATGTATATTCACTATGACTCAAATCATCAAAAAATGAAGAAAATTTCAACTTCCCACGTAGTACTTGGCTTTCATTGACTATAAAAAAGTCTTTGATAGAGTACACAGAGGAAAGCTATGGGAAATTATGCCAAGGAAAGATATCCTACAACAACTTATTGGAGCTACACAAAGCTTTTACGTCAATAACAAAATTACAGTTGAAACCAAGGTGGCACTGGATGTAAGAAACGCCTTTAACACGGTGAGATGGGGAAACATCACCAGAGAGTTGTCACGTAGAGGTATGAGTCCCTACATTAGGAAAGTTATTGACAGCTACTTTAAAGACAGGTGGATAACTGCTTAGGAGGCAGGAAAGACCATGAGATTTAAGATGACTGGAGGAGTCCCGCAGGGCTCGGTACTTGGGCCGACCTTGTGGAACCTAACCTATGACGGTGTCTTGCGTCTACATATGCCAGAGGGAGTAGAACTAGTGGGTTTTGCGGATGACCTCACATTAGTAGTGGTCGCAAAGACCGAAGAAGAGATTCAGTGGAAAACAGAAGCTGCGGTACGGGCCATCTGCAATTGGTTGCGGGACAATGGCTTAGCAATTGTCCCACAGAAAACAGAAATGCTTCTTGCAAGCAGGAAGAGACAACACTCTCCAATAAAAATTAAAGTAGAGGGCAGCATGGTTAGACCCACCGATAACAAATCAATTAGAATCTTGGGGATACGAGTTGATAAATATATCAACTTCGGTGACCACATAACCCAATCGGCGGATAGAGCAACCAAGGCGGCAACTATGATCTCCAGATTGCTTTCAAACATTGGAAGCAATCCATCTGAGCCGAAAAGAAGACTTCTGGCCTCAGTGGCACATTCAGTTATGTTGTACGGGGCCCCAATTTGGGCAGACAGCTTGCAGAAATACGTAAGCTATGCCATGCGATACGCAAAAGTGCAGCGAAAGATGGCTTTGAGGGTGGCTAGGGCCTATAGAACAACGTCAACCGATGCTCTGCTAGTCTTGGCGTCTATGGTTCCAATCGATCTCCTAGCAGTAGAAAGGAGCTCAAAATACAAAAAAGTGCTTATGTCGTACAACGAGTTGCGCAAGTGCTCTTGGGACAGCTGGCAGAAAAGATGGGACGACAGCGAGAAGGGCAGGTGGACTCACCGGCTAATTCCCAGCATTGAGACGTGGTGCAATAGAGCGCACGGCACGCTGTCGTATGAATTAACACAGCTGCTAGGAGGACACGGGTGTTTCCAGGAATATCTCTACCGGTTCCAGAGGGTTGACAACCACTATTGCCCATACTGTGGGAAGGTTGATACAGTACTCCACACTTTTTTTGAGTGCGAAAAATGGCAAACCCAGCGTGGCGAACTCCTGGAAATAGCTGTGAAGAACTTGACACCGGACAACCTGGTGGAATTTATGATGAAAAAAAAAAGCAAACTGGACACCCGTAGCAGCATTTGCAGTAGAAGTCATTTCCACTAAAGAATCTGATCAACGCGAAGCTATGCTCCAATAGACAACCATAAAGCAAGAAAGATAAAATAAATCAACAACGAAGAAGCATAAAGACCCGAAAGGGTGAAGCAAGCAATTATGACTTGAAGCGAGCCGTTCGGAAGTAATGCGGAAGCGAATCCCGGCGTCTCTACGGAGTGGGGTTTTAGTCAGTAAGAATCTGACACTCCCTCCCTCACATTGGGGGGGCTTATGCAAGGTTTCCCCACTCCCAACGAACACAAAAAAAAAAAAGTTGAAACCAAGAGTAAACAATGTAACGTTATTCTCCTATTAGCCACAAAAACCCTTTTTGGCTCTACTGATGACGGTAGTAGATAGGCTAGCTCTTGGGTTTTTACCCATTGTCGAAGAAGCTGGGTAGCTTTACAGCTTCGTGAGTCCTTTAAAAAGATGGTGTCTATGTAAAATAAAAGGAGAATGTTTTTAGGCGCCAGCCAAGGAATGAAACGACTTTACAAAATTCTTGTTGCTCCGCTATCTCAACAAAAAAATAATAAATGACAAATAAAATGGAATTCGCACAAAACTTGATTTCCAAAATGTAAAATAATTATCACTCAAAAAAAAGATTCAAAAGGAAGACTGGTCGGTTCACAAAAGAAAAATTTCTCCTCAGTCCTGATCTGCATACAAAGCAAGCGGATGACTTAAATTACCTTAGTATTTTCCTAAGGAAAAACATAGAAAGTTAATCAAGTCAAATCCAAGTGACTTTGACCACTTGCAAAAATAGTTATAAAAGAAACTGAATCTTCTGTTATCAGAAAATACCACGAATATTCGTTCAACGTATCTGGTGAACTTAATTTATATCGCACAAAAATTGTGTGCCAGATGTGTAATAACAATCGACATTTGCAAATTTCAACATTAACCAAAATCAAATATTTCTCATTTGAGAATTCAAAAATTAAATCAATGGTAGGATCAATAAAAATGTTACTCACCCAATTCACAAATTATTCACTAAAAATTACTTCAAAAATATATTGTGTTTTCAAATCGCCGATTACTGTTTTAGTGGTTTTTCTCGTCTGACTCTCTTGAACGATCGTCATCGACGACCTTCCCCACCAACCACACAAAACCGTTGCATTTTTAAAATTAAAAAGTTACCTCGGCAACGCCATCTAACTTCTTTTAAATTAAAATAAAACAATATTTACAGAAATCTAAATAATTACCAAACCAAAATTAAACAAATTCAAAAAAAAACCTAAAATGTAACAATTGATTTTTATAACAAATAGAAATGAAAACCGAAACCATAAATTGTCAAGTGAGATAAGGGTGCTCATTATTTCCGCTGCTTTTTAATCATTGTATTGACGACGCTATAAAAAAAAGGCAACTAAATCTAAAACATCATTCCACAATTAACAACTTTAAAGCCGACACGTTATTATCTACAAACCGATTACAAATGTAGTCGGTTATTACAAATTCTGAAGATAATCTCCAGGAGGCAGCACACAAATTATACCTAATACATAAGGTATATTTACAACCTCAAAATTTCAGTAGAAAAAATTAAGGTAATGGCTTTCAAAGAAATCGATTCTATAATAGCCAAAATAGTCATCAATAATAGAACTATTGAACAAGTTAACCACTTTATGTATTTGAGCTATGATATTTTCTACGACAAACAAAATGACTTCGTGATTAAATTGGAAAGATTTAATCATATGTGTGGGACAATAAAAAGATACAAGTAAGGAAACAAAAATAAAATTTTATAAAGTGAAGGCTGTACCGATCCTACTCTATGGAAGCAAAGTTTGAGTTGTTGCAAAAGAAGACACCAGAAGAATCAAAACGGCAGAAATGAAATTTCTGAGACATGTATCGGGCTACTCTCTTCTAGACCAAAAGAGAATCAAAGATATACGACATGAACTGGGAATCTTTTCAATTATTGAAAAAATAGCAACATTCAGGTGTAATAGGAAGCAACATCTCATAAGAATGAACAACAGCCGTATACCCAAGCAAGTGATGCAATACAGACCGACAGGAAAAAAAACAGTGGCACGACCGCGAATCAGTTCTGAAATGGAGGCAAAACGGAATATCATAAGAGAATCAGAACAGACCAATTGGTTTAATCCATGATAGTTGATGATGATGATGATGATGAAGCTTTAACGCACAGTAAAAAGAAGGTTTCTGTTTTTATAGTTATAAATACACAATTTTTTGTGAATTAAAAAAAAAGTTAAAAAGTTTTAAATTAAAAAAATAAAAATAGATATCAGCAATCCTTTGTTTGGATTACATTTTATCGATATTTGACATACATTTTAAAATTGAATTAATAAATAAAATTAATAAATTATAAAAAAAATAAATGAAACAAAAACTAATTATTGCTAGTTATAAAAATTTATAAACAAAATTAAATTAGGTGGAAGGTAAAATTGTAGACTTGTTGATATAGTATCTATGTTTTTAGATTTGGTAGCTTGATCAAAGAAAAAACAGACTGTACAGCTCGAGTGAAATGGTATTACGGTACTTTGACAAATGAGGTACTCTGTCTACGGCATGATTTCTTAACCTTAACCCATGGTCCTTGTATAACATACTGTTACGAAAGAACGTTTAAATATATTTGATGACTAATGTATGACGTCATGTATGATGAGTCAAACATGATAGCACCATTAGTCATTCAAGTATTGCTTAGAATTGCAGTTTGGAAACTCATAGAATGTACAGGACTTCTATTGAAATTTCGGGAAGGTAACATTTATGTATAAATACAGATGCTTTCCTGTGACAAATCAATTCTAGTTGGAACGTACAAGAGTTATCATAAATAAAATAGTGAAGTGATAAACGATATACCGAGTGTTTAAATAAATCCGGACTTAGTATTAAATAAATTTTAGTGTAATTTAATTTAGTGTTAATCTTAGTGTTTGAATTGTTTTATTGTTATAAATCGTATCTGTAAATATTTGTATTAGCCCTTTAGAAATAAATACACGTTTTAATTTTTGTTACAATACTATAAAATATCCTCGGTGGATTTTTAAAGAAATTTGAATATTAAATAAGTTAGATTAATACTTACATAGAAAATTTATTCAAATGCTTCAGCATATACACTTAAAAAACAATTATTATTTGCTTTGACGTCTATAACAAGATAAGGTAGATGAAGCAACGAATCCCTTGTTGTAGAGTTGGAAAATGGAGCTCCGAATTTCTCACGGAGCAGTTTTTGGCAATTTTGAATTATAGAATAAAAACGTAATTTTAATTTAGCTATAGTACAATCGATTTTTTGATGTATTCAGGATTAATTTGGCAATTTAGTTTTGCATTAACCTAATTTAAATTGCAAGTGATGTACTGTGATAATCTGACTATATTGCGTTTACCTTCGTTGACAAATTCATTATTTTCCCGTACACTAAACATTATGTTTTGATATGAATAATTTTTCAGAAGATGGTTTTGATGTTTAATATAATATGTATTGATTTACAAAAAATATTTACTTTTTTTAGTACATATTTAGAATTAATTTCGGATTACCCCCTTTCTAGTAAGATTATTATTAAAATAAATAATCTTGTTTGGAGTATATAATGATTGAACGATTCTAATATATAAATTGTAGTAATGGTATCAGTTCACCGTATTTATATGAAAATCTTATCTAATCTGAAAATCTAATAATGTGAAATTACATTTATTACAATGTTTACCTCCAGTAAAAATTATTCATTTCATTTATAGGGAGGTAAATTTTTACTAAGGTAAATAAATATTCCTGGTATCAGAAATATTATCTTGAAAATACTAAATGCATTTCTTTGCTATTGTCTGTAGGGTCTGTAAGAAAAGAAAAGAATAGGTTCAACCGTCATGTTCGATTGTAATTTAAGTATCAAAGATGGTCTCTGTAATGGCACACGTTTGCCAATTGTTAAATTATGTAAAAATTTTATTACTGGTAGAATTATGACTAGTAATCATGCTGGTAAAGAAATATTTTTAGCCAGAAGATTGTATTACATACTGCATTTAGCATTTACTAAATAACTTGCATTGTTGGAAAACACCTTAATAGACAAATTAAGAGAGTATTTTGTCAAGTTACTTTGTTTTATTGATCGGATCATATTTAAATGATGACATAATAAGAGTTTTATTAAAAGGAAAAAACACTAATTTGTATACCTACAAGTAAAAATAAATAAGATTAATCATCTGTAAAAAATATTTACAGTGTGGTCTTCATTATATAAAGACTTTATCGAATATTAAAAACCATACTGTATTAAAAAAATAATAAAAATATTTGAAGGCACTTAATTCTGTTGTACTGATTGTAACTCTTAATTTAAGCGGAGATTGAAAAACTAAACCAAATCTCAATAATAATTTTTTAAATCAGAATATTTAGTTTTTAGCGGGAAATTTAAATATGCATTTATGAACTTAGCGTGGTATGTAAATTGAAAAATTTGCGTGTCGAAAATCGTTTTAAAATATTATGAAAATTTAATCGGTACTAAATCATGCTGGTATATTACACGCAATAAATCAACCAGTTAAATTGAAAGTACTACTACGTAATAAATACATTGCTACCATGTTAAATCAAATATGTTATAGGCATTTAAAAAATTAAAATAAGAAATAGTTTGGTTTATCAAGCATTTCTTACTAAAGTAATTTCAGGTTAAGATAAAGGGTGAATTAGACTTCACCTATTTTGTGTTGCTTTTATAATAATTAGTAATGCTAGTATAGTGATATTGGTTTCGATGTGGGTATCTGTCGAAACAGTAATTTAGTCATTAAAAAAGTTTTTATGGGATGACATAAAAATGTCAGCTTCGAGGCATGTAAGTAGTAATGGTATATTTTAAATAATTGAGACACTATTTGTTCATTATTTAGATAGGTAATAAGAGAAAATTAGATACAAATTGTTATTTATGAAAATTCTCGAGCGTTATAATGTTATTAAGTAATTTGTAAGCGCTTTATTATTTACGTTACATCTTTCTACATAAATTTAATGAAAAGTTTAATTTTCTCTTTGTTCATCTAAAATTTAATTTAAAAAATTTTATTTAGATTTATAGCTCTTACCAAAAACCATACATTTTAGTATAACAGTTACCAATAAGTTTTACATTACTACCGTGACTTAGCGCTGTCGTGCTGTAAGACGGATAGGACATAATGTAGCCCCAGATAGAAAAATTTTATTCTTGGATATTCTAAAAATATCTTCTCGAAATGCTTACTAATGTACAAGTATAAAAAAATCAATCCTATTTTTTAAATACATTAATATATTATCAAGTCATACCCTACATAATATACCTCCCTAGATCACAAGAACATATTCAGACTGTTTGAATGAAATACAAATTTAAATAATAATTTCAGAATAAATTATAATTATTATTCTATAGTTTGCTAATTATGATATTACCATAATCCAAAATTCTAAAAAAATCCATCGTAATTCTTGAACGATCAGACGAAACTTTTGGTTGCCTCATGTAAAACCGATAGTTTTAGTTTATTTTACTAAAAATTATTTTTATTTTTTTAATATCCGTAATATTCTATACAAATATTACATCACAATTTTTTAGATAGAATGTCAACTTTATTTAACTATCCTGATTTTTGCTCAATTATTGATAAAATTTGGATTTTTAACAAATTCAAATTTCTTAAGTTTTAAGTTAAGTTAAAGTTTTTAGTCACAATTTAACGGAATAAAAGCTGAAAAATTGTTTTAAATTCTCTTTATTTCTGTTTGCTAATTACTTTAGTATTTTATTTGAAAAATTTTGTGTTAACTAAATAATTACTCCTATAAAATTCTAAACTCTCCAAATAGAATTTATTACTTTTAATTGAACTCATGCACTTTTAGTTACTTTTACGATCACTCTAAATTTCTTTTTTCATTTTTATAACTATGAACTATAAACTATATTGTAAATATTTATAATTACGATATCGTGCTGTATTTTATTGCTTCTATACGACTACAAAACTTCTTTATAATATACAAAATAAAATATTATTATGTTATTTGTACTAGCTAAATAATAAATTCATAACATAGAAAACATTTACCTACTGCTTTGAAAGTTAATAAATATTTAGTAAGAATTATTTCATTATATATTTTAAAACGTCGATTTATAAGATGTTTTATAACGAACATTGAAAAATGTTTTTTTATAAAATACTTAACCGCTTTTAAATTAATATATTCATATAGAATTTGATAGTTACAGTAATCAAAAATGATTTAGCTTCTTCGGGAGAAATTTAACAAATTATAAAGCGTTAAAAAATCTTATTCAATATAAAATTGTATGAAAAATGTCTAACAATTAATAATTATTTATTTTATTTTTGAGACACCCTATAATTTCTGTCTCAGCTTGATCAAAACAATAAACCTGGGGCTATAATGCATAATGAGGAATCAGCTGCTGGTGTAAGCGTTGACGGAAGGTGATAATTATGGTGGTATTCATTCTGCCGTAGGATTTATGTTATGAGGATCCAATTTTAATATCACACTTTTACCTGTAACACGTCAATTTGGCAATTTCATAACCCTAGTGGTTTATATTTTGCTCGCTGTATTCCGTTTATTTGTTTTGAACTTATTTTAGCTCGTCGATAAAAATCTTAATATCGACTTGCGCTTATTAATTAAAGCGTTAAAGAATAATTTGATTAAATAAGTTGTTAGTGGTTAAATATTTAATTTTTGATCTTATCTTCAAAATAATTCAAAATAAACTCTTCTTGACAATTTAACAAGAGTACCGATTGTTATTTAAATTTTACGCGTTAGTAAGCATAAAATTATTCAGTTGACAGATTCATTTTGTTCATTAAAGAGATATCTACAACATTGGTATAGTATTTTATAAACTAAACCTTTATATTCTCTTAGATATAAAATATTTTCAATTAAAATTAATACATTATACTAAGGATATTGTATGGAAAAAAATTAAACTTCAGATTTGGTATATTTTGTATTTTTAATTTGCGAAATGAAAAATTCAATTAAGTTTTAAATACTAATAAGTAAATTACACTACCATAATTATTAAATTTATTCTTATTCTTCTAATTGTTAACATTTTATTTTGTACGTTTAATAAATAAATAAGATCAAAATATTCAACGATAACAATAGCACATTGATAAAAATTGATGATATTAAAAAAAAAAAATAATGCAGCTGAATTATAATTACAAAATCTCATGAGAATAATTTAATTTTTATTGTTTAACTAACTAGTAGTTCATTTTTAAGTCTTAATTTAAAGTATATCCATCGATGTAAATTTAAATTTAGGCATTTTAATAAAACTCGGACAAATAAAAACCATAAAATTTTGATACCGGTGTTAGTTGAACGCGATTTTTACCAAAAAATTTAAGATTAAACTGTTTATCTGCTGATAAAAGTTATCTAAACGACAAATACATATTTACCGCGCTACGATAAACAAACCCAGAGATTTTTACGGCATTATAATAATAGTACTTCGTGAGTTATAATGTCTAAATCTCCACTACCTCAATATCATTCAGGAGTGGCACCTCCACCAGGATTTCAAACTCAAGAATTAGGTGGATCACCAGGTTAGAATAATTTATTAAAACATTTGAATACTATTAACAAAAATAATTAAATATTATTCGGTAGATAATATATTATAACATTAAATTTTTTAAAGCATATTATATTCCTGTGCTGGGTCCACATTCACAAACTCTTCGGTGCCCGTCATGTCGTGCAACAGTAGTTACGCGATTGGAAGCCGAAACGTCAAACAAAACACATCTTATTGCAGCCTTACTTTGTTTATCTGGGTAAGTAAATTTTATTGCGATATCAAAAATAATTATGATTTGATGATACTTATTTAATTTTAATTTCAGATGTTGCTGTATACCTTATTGTTTTGATTCTTGCAAGGACCGAAATCATTATTGTCCACAGTGCCATGCATATATTGGAACACACAAATAAATTTGAGTTTTGCTTTTTAAAATTTAATTAAAGGCATTTAATTAATAAATTATCATAATTATTTAAAGAACAATGAAGGTATATAAAATTAAATTTATCAGTTTAAAATAGTATAGGCCAAGGTTGTGAAGACTGTCATTATTGACCTAGCGCCAAGATTATATTTCAAGGTGCGTAGTTGAAACAACAGTTCAACAATGTCTGTTGAAACATGTCATAAAGGGGATTTGTGTACGACCAGCCATTTAAACCTCAAAAAGTGTACACGCCTAAGTCGAGCAAACATTAAGAATATATCAAAGCACACGTACCGTCAACAGAAATGAGAGCGAAGAGCTCAATGTGAGAGTTATCGTCGCGCAAATCTTTGCATGGGGGTGTATTGTATTACAACTACCTGCTTTTAATAAATTTAAAACTTCGTTTTTTCGAAAACGAATGCGTAATCCGCAAAAATTATTGTTGCATTATACTCAGAAAATTGTTCTTTTTCTTATAGTATAGTTGAAATTTTTTAATTCATGATGAGGGTTAACTGACAGTACCCCATAACTTTTACAAACAAAAAACTATTAAAAGAAGTCGCTCAATTTTATTATGGTGAAAAATATATCTAGTCCCAAGAATAAAAAAATGAACAAAAATTTTACCGTTTACAAAACGGTAAGTAAATTACTTACTGTCTTCTTAGCCGTAGCAACCAGTAATAGTATAGTAATAGTATACGTGTCAAGGTGGAAAATGCTTCATTACAGCCGGGCGCTAAGTTAGTTGACTGAGGCGCGAAGCGCTAAAGTCAACGGTATGCGCGATGCTGGAATGGCGCTTGACACCGAGGTATGTATACTATTTTTATTCACAATCACTTTGTAAATAATTAAATATCATCAAATTTAATTTTATTAATTCACATTTTTTGTTAGTTTCATTTCTTACCTACCGACATTACGACATTGCAGGTCGGGAAGTGATCACTTTCCACCCTAAGGTTGAAAAGTAAAACAAAATAGCTTTCTGATTATAATCAATAGATAAGTGGTTTAGGTACTGTATCTCCATATTAGTGTAACTCGATAGGTTCATCGCCTGATGATGCTATAGTATGATAAAAACGTTTGCAATAATATACATACGGTGTATTTATATTGTGTTAACTTAAACATTTTAGTTTTAAAAAGTGTTTGTGCATTTTTTGGTTTATTCTAAAAATTTGATATGAGCTTTCTGATCGGTTGTCAAGTGAAAGTAAATAATAAACTGCTTCCCAACCTTTTAAAAGTCAGGGATGTGTCGATTACTAACTGATTGTGAGTAAAAAATATTTCTCACGATACCAAAATTTTGTATGAAAAATAACAACTCAGCGGAATACTAAATTTCACACTCGCTGTCGGCCGTGGTTGGCCCAGAAACCCTCCACTTTCTTTATTAATTACCAACCTTTTTTTATAAAATTTTCATACTACAAATCTAAATTCAAAAAATTAATACCGCAAATTCTTAATCACTAGTAAATTTTTAAAATAACTACAGATGCTGTTAAATTCATTTCGTAACACGACAATATATAGGTATATAATATTTATATATCTACCAATATTGCTTAATTTCACACTCTCAAATGGTCACCTTTGCAAACACGAATTAATAACTATTGACCATTGATAAAAGTAACATATCTTCATAAGTACAACAGGTATCAAACAAAAGGTTTTTTTATTATATCTACTTAATATAGTCGTAATTTGTTTAGAATATCAAAGTCACACTTTGTAGGATTATTCAGGATAACTTTTCTAATTTGTTTTATACTTAGTTCAACAAGCGTTGATGGACAGTTTGATTTAAATTAAGATATAAGAGGCTATAGATAATCATACAATTACGGGTAATAAACTTGAATTAATTACTTTTTATTTCTGCTTTGATGTTTTAGTTATTGTTGATCAAAGCCTTATTATGAAGCATGATGATAAAAATAGATTATTTGAATTCCTATGGAGTCTATTATCAGATCGTGCTATGGAAGGTGTCAGGGTAACTACACAGAGTTTATCGTTGCAGAGTTGTTTTGAAGGGCGGGATTTATACCATGCTGACTATCTTATTGTACTTTTTATAATTTCTTAAAAAATATATTTTTTTTTATTTGTATTGTGTTAAACATTTTAATTCTATAAATGGTTTGTGCATTTTTTGGTTGTCTAAAAAATTTTTGATATAATTAATATCGAGTTACATTACCTTAACCACTTATTCATTGATTAACATTTTGGTTCTGCGAGGAGTTACTTTTCCGTTAATAATGAACATTCAAATCTATTATGTATTAAAAACTTTATTATAAAGATGACCTCTACACGATAAAATAAAGGTTTTCGTCAAAACGGTATTACTATCTTTCTCCGACACATGTAAGGTACAATAAATTTTTCTCGCTTTAGACGTAACCAAACTTATTACTGTTTTATTTTTAATTTATTGTTATTTTAATATTTTAATATAAAAGTTGACCACTATTTTTAAAGATTGTGATACATAATAGACCTGATTGCATAAATTTGAAGTTTATATTTTGTCTTGAAGTTTTAGGTTCTATGTTTGTCTTGTCTCATATCTGGAATTTAGATATGACTCGCGTACGTATCTTTTTGTAGTATCTCATATAATTTTTGTGTTTTTATTGCCTTGGTTTAAATAAGATTTCTGATTGAACCACAATTAACGAATATCGTCGAAACCTTAGCTAACTATTAGCTAACTATTGAATAGCATGGGATTTATGAATGTAATACTAGAGAAAATGAGATTTCAAGATTCGTTTTAAGTTTCAAAAACCTTTGTTAAATTTATATTTGCACTATATTTTATTTGTGAACTTTGTGTATTTAATTCTTAAAAATTTGAAATGCAGTTTTTAGCATTTAAGGTTTTTAAAATGCTGAATTTGAAGCTTCAACTAATTAAATGTCAATTGTTCTGAGTATAAAGAGTTCTCAGGGTTCAGTAAATTCAACTTGTCGTTAAGTAAATAAAAACTGTGAGTACATTTGTGTATAATTAGATAAATTAAAATTCCAAAACAGTAATTTAATTGAAAATCAACCAAACTTCAATTACAAATTCGATAAAAGTGGTCTAGAACCGTCTAATACTTTTAAGTTATTTTTAGTAATTTGTCAACAATTAGAAATTTTCAAGTTGTATAATCACATTTTATTATCTTTTTGATAATAAAATAATTTAATTTATATCATCAACAAAGTTTGTTGATTTTTATAATCAACACAATATTTAATTAATAAATTTTACATTAATATTGAAGGTGCGATTATAAAACAGAACTTTAGGCCAACCGCATTGTTAAAATAATTTTACAAATTTTATTACTAAAAATGGAAAATGTTGTATTGCAATGTCGTTGTATATTGTATACCAGTGCCAGCTACATTGCTGTAATTTAATATTTAAGTTTAATAAATTTATTATTAACTTTTATTTTCCAACCGCTCGGAAAGTTTTTTGCTTTACTTTCCCACCTACCGGTCTATATTATATTTTATATTTTAATATAATTTGTGTTATAAATAATTAAAGGTATAACAGTTAAAATACATATTATAACAAAAAGTTTTCTATTGCAAATTTTCTTTTTTTTTATTTCAAAAACAATTTTAATATACAATAATACAAAAATTATCAAAAATTTATAATATGTACTCGTATTCGAAAGCTAGCCGAAATAATATCTCTTTGTAATATCGTTTATTGTATTAATTATTGTAATATGTTTTTATACGATAATAAATAAAAAAGTTATAGCGATTTTTGTCCGCCAATCTACTTAAATTTTATCACCCACTTCTGGTACCTGCTTCATGAAGGCTGTAAGGCGCTTACCTTATATTGCATTTCACTCAAGAACTATGCGCATTATTTTGTTAGAAATCTTGTTTTTTAGAATTTCATGCTCTAAAATTTTGTTCTGAAAGTAATTTCTTGTATTTACGGATATATTTGTAGCACCACATTTTTTTGATTGTTAATCCCATGTTTTTTGAATTCGTAGGAGGGTTATCACCGAAGTTTGTTTTATTTGATTTCAAAATCCAATCCAAAAATTTACCTTTGCTATTCTTCTTTTAAAGTAGGAATAAATCTAACTTGTGATTACTAAATAATTTTCCTAAAGTTCCATAAAAAGTAAATAAATTAAATAAATTAGAAAAAACTAGCGTCTGTTTGAAATATTTTATATTTTACAAATCATCATTTTGTTTCTTATCCTTGTACTTACTAAAAGTTGTATTCAAGTTTTTTTTAAAGCAATAAGTAATGATATTGTCAATCTATTTAATGTTTTCCAATAAACGAGCTGCAATTTGGGCAATAATGGTTTCTATCTTTGCACGAATCAATTAAATATGGAAGACAGCAGCAGCTATAAACATTATTATAAAATAAGTATAATCGATTATAGAATTAAAATTAGAAAATAATACTACATTATTTAATATTATGTGATTAAAATAATGTAGTCAATCATAAATAACACACACATAATATTATATACAAATTTTAGTGTCATATTTAATAACAAATTTTGTAACTATAATATTTAGTTTATTTGTATATAATTATGAATAATTTCTACTATATTAAGGCTACATAATCAGAATACGTAAATAATAAATAGCACTTTAAAAGTTATTTTAACACCATATTTTTAATCTATTCTATCAGGGTAACATTTTGGAAAGTATTTTATTATTATACTATATTAAACTTACCTTACAAAGCACAATAGTGCTGCTACAACATGTGTCTTAGTCGATGATTCTGCTTTGACTTGTGTTGTAACCATAGCATAACATGATGGACATTGCAAAACTTGATTATGAGGCCCCAAAACTGGAATATGTGCTAGTAAAATTAACAAATGTTATAATCAAATATACAAAATTAAATTAGCTTAGCTGACCTTGAGGACATGAATTTGTCACAGTGACATGTTGACCTAGGATAGCTGGTGGTGGTGCGATAACTGGTGGCAAATACTGAGGTGTTCCTGATGGTGGAGAGTATGGTGGTGGCTCTGATTTGGGCATCTTGATATTGTTTTTTTTTATGAATATAAATATAATTTAGTAGTATCATTCAGTTTATCTAAAAATCTTATCAGTAATATTACTTGATATTCGGTTATCTTTATGTTACATGAAGCGATTTTCCATTAAAGGGGACTAACTATTAAAGGAAAATAATATGCTATAATTGTAAAATTATTATCTTATGCAACCTTACTCTCTTGTACATTAATGTAAAATGTATTGCCTTCCATATAAAGGAAGGTATTCTATCAATAAAAAAGTTTACAATTTATTAGAGTATTAATTATCAGTTTATCAATGAATAATCACTTCAAGTAAAATTAGATTTTGTGTATATTTTTTACTTTTGTATACTATGTTTTAAATTTTGATATTTAAAGTAAATATGTGCACTTTGGTGCACTTTTTATTAGATCACTATCTACTATTATCTTACTTGTTATAGTATAGCCCAGTCAAAATAGCATTTCAGCTTGCATAAATTACGATACAGCTGAAAATTAGTGGAGGTTTTCATTTCATTATTACAAATGAAATGTCGAAAGTCCCCGTCGATCCCACATCTGCTAAAAAAGTTATTCAAGGTCAAAGGTCAAAAATTTCGGTTTTTCGTCTTTTTCTCGCAAATGTCGCGAGTGTTATAGTAAAAATAGTTTATACAAAAGTTGTAGATTATTAAATTATCTATAAAAATTGTGTCTATGCTTTGTTTCTACAAATTATCATTTCAGAGATATCGCAATTCAAGTATCGAAAATACTCGTATTTACTCTTATGCGGCTTGTAATGCTTCATCGGCTGTTCTTTTAGTCTTGCATGCAATAATTTCATGCGACACAACTTCAGCGATATTCAAAAGGGGTAAAACTTTGTTTACAGGTGTGTACTAACTGTAGGCCAACCTTGCTCTAATGTATCAAATACAGCAGACGAAGATTCTTATGATATTAATGAAGAAACTCGTGAGTCTCTTCTCTTAGAAGAATCTATACAGATACAGGAAGAAAAAAAAGGAAGCGACGAAGACATTATAGTAGAAGTAGCACTTGAAGATTATCAATCAGATTGAAATTTCCATAAATATACAATTATTAATTTCATTATAATCATTCGCAATAGTTCAATTTTTTCAATTCAATGCAATAGTTTCAATTTTCAATTAATATTTGCACTGTCTAATTAAAATTTTATCAAGATTGACGATATTTGAAATTGCGATATCTCTGAAATGATAATTTGTAGAAACAAAGCATTTTTATAGATAATTTAATAATCTACAACTTTTGTATGAGCTATTTTTACTATAACACTTGCCGTTTGCGCGAAAAAGGCGAAAAACCGAAATTTTCGACTTTTGACTTTAATAACTTTTATAGCAGATGTGGGATCGATGGGGACTTCTAAAATTTCATTTGTAATAATAAAATGAAGACTTCCACCAATCTTCAGCTGTATCGTAATTTATCCAAGCTTACCCTATTTTTATGTCTATTTTAACTGGGCTAATAGTTGTTCAAAAAAAAGCTCTGGCCTACATGTTCATAGATTCTTAAAATTAAATAATTTCATCTATTCTGCGCTTTCAATATTTACAATTAATTATGTACTAATTAAAATTACTGTAAATAGTGTGTATGATACGATACCTAACCATATTTAATTCTGAAATTTTTGTTTAAGCTTAATTTTTTAAATTATTCACTAATTTACTTTATCCCGATCCATGTACTATAAAATTTGTGCTTCAAAAGTTTTGCTTTCCTGTAAATTTTTATGGTTGGCGTTAGGGATTCTTTAAAACTAAATAAAGCCTATAAAGGTATTTTTTTTAAACTGATAGAGCAAAGAAGTCACATTGATGTGTAAAGGTTAAGTTTAATTTTATAATAATTATTAGATAGTATAGAAAAAGTCATAAAATAGAAAAAGTAGAATAAATAGAATAAAAACAATTTGTTTTGATTGCAACGTTAATATAATTTAAAGAGAAAATTTGGAAAATTTAGAAAAAACTAAGTAAGAAATAAAAGATGCTAATAATAGTCTGTAAATAAGGAGTGTTTTATTATATAAATAATGATAAATCTCTTTAAAGTTATAAAATACATTACAAGATACTAAATTTTAATTTAGATTTAACCAAATAAGATTTGTAATTTAGCAATTAAACTTAGTAAAGTTTTCGTATTGTAACAAATCAACCTTTGCACGACAGTGCATTGCAAGTTACGAGATTGTATCAGCTTTTCACTAGTGTTTTGTTATCCAAATTATAGAAAAGATATAAGTAAATTAAAGTTTAGAAGATTTACCAAAATGCTAAGTAGAAACACTGTGTATGTTTAAAGTTCAAATAGAATACATTAAATGTAATATTCAAGGATGGTAAAACCATCAATTTATTATGAATAAATTTGATTAGCGATATTTTGTTAAGTAATAATTTGGTTTCTTAATAAAAATATTCTTGGTGGTAAATTCTTTGATATAGCAAATTCCAAAATTTACGTGCACTGATGCATTTAACAGGTTATTAAAAGACTATTAATATCATTACATGCCGATTTAGCAAATAAGCTATCACGGAATACTACATAAACACCAACTTAAAAATAATGAAGAAGTTACTATTATGAACCAAACTTTGAACATACGTTTTAATAACTTGGCATTGAAAGTTGAGTAGTTCGAAAAAATTTTTTAAAATTAAGCACTCTCTAATGAACTAAACGAAAGAAAAAAATTAATGGCAAATAACGATTGTCCAGTTACTAAATAATTTATTGTTTTAATATTTAATAAAATACAAATGTTCATGTAAAACAAATCCCACAAATCAAAAGTATTTAGGTACTTAGTTTTCATACAAATAAAATCAAATTTTGTCTTATGTTAAATAAACAAAACCAGAATAGTAATATTGTAATTTTATGTAATTAGATAGAAATATATAAATATATCTGTTATATATAATTATGCATAATGCTGTATGTAACGATTTTCCTGTTAACATATTAAAAGCACTTAATATAGTTAATTTATAATTACATAATTTCAATAGTAAAATATCTTACGAATATTAACGCGTTTTCGGTATAGCTAATAGCATAGTAGTAATTAATTATTTAGGTATTATTATTGATCCAATGTACTATATTAATTTATTATGACTCTTTTAAGCAAGTCAGTAGCATTTCAATCGTAGGTTTAATGTTATGACCACGGAATAAATTATTTTATCCAAACATACATATTTACCTACTAATATATAAGTGTTTGATGTACATAAATTTATTAATGTTACCTTTAAATTAGTTACCGACACACATTGATTTACACTTAGCATTGATTATTTATTTAACAGATCACGTAGGTAACTAAATAAACTCTTTGGATAATATTGGAATTATTCTGAGGTGAGTAGATAATAATATTATAAATAAAACAATTGATTTTCATTACACTAAACTTGCCTTAAAGAAAATTTTTGTAAAATTATTTGTGGTAATTTCATCAAGTTATTAATAATATCAATTGAATTTTACTTTTAATATTTAATATACTACTAAAGTATATAGTGCTATGTTTATTCTTTCCCATGACACTAAAATCTTGAATTATCCATAGTTCGGGTAAAATTCATGTACAACGACTTTGGTCGAAACCATTGGGTTAAATAGGGAAATCATCTTAGAATTATTTTTAGCAAATTTCTTTCCAATTCTTCATTGAGGGAGATTCAACTGAAAATAAAATGTTTATTATCGATAACAAATATTTGTTATCGGAGAACCTTCAGCTACGTTTGGTCTGGCATTGCAAGTTTTGTTATGGTTAAAGTCAATCTGGACATTCCAATATTGCAAAGTTGGATTGTTTCCACCATAAAAAAAAAATCGTTGTGCTGAAAATTGAAAATATTAAACATGCTGGAGTGAAAATTGTATAAAATTTGTGTATTATTGTTAGGTTAAGAATAGATTTAAGTGGTTACATTTTGGGATGATTATATTGACCAAAATATTATAAAGGTGCGACGAAAGACGATTAGGTTTGCGAGTGTTCACGGGTTTGTGAAAAATTAGGATTTTTGTGGTGCAAATGCGTGTAAGAAAAACGGTTGCATCGGAATTTAACAAAAAGTCGTTTGGACTTACGAAAGAAGAGTCAAATGAGAAATGGAAAACATCATCGGAAAGAGCAGGAAATTCTCTTTAATTTAGGACAATTTGAAGATCCGACGATGAAAATTAAGAGTATAAGAAGAGATTCCATCCGAGAATGTGGACGGATCTGGACAATTTGAACTTTTGAATTAAAGCTGGAGTCCGACCGAAAACATTTAGGATAGGAAAATTTATACCAAAAGATGCAGGATTAAAAGTTAATGACTTTAGATAACTTTTAATCTCAAGAAAATTGTGTTGATGGATACACCAAGTAAAATTAAGTACTTTAGTTAGTACAGAAACGCAAAATTTTGGCATCCTATGGAACCACGAATTATCATTGGCGGACGCGAAGATCATCCACCACCCTAAATTTTAATATGTGATTTAGTGGATTTTTATTGGTAAATGATATTATCGATGGACATTGGTCAATCAGCCATAAAACGAATAATTTGGCCCGGATTCCGTATAAGAAGAGGTGCGTTTGTAAAAATAAGGAGTTCGTTTCCAATTTTTGGACTGATTGCTGGGGGAGCTTCTTCCCGACAAATCAGCAAATTTAAATAAAGTACTTTTCGGTGATAGAAAAATTTGATGAAATTTTTTTTTGATAATTAAAAATTAATTTAATTATTCATGTAGTGAAATTATAATTGTAGAGCAATGGCAATTTAAATAAAATAATTACAAAAATTATTTACTACGAAAATTTACTTTCAATAACCAACAATTCTTCAAAGAAGAAGACGTTAGTGGAGAACATATAGTCAACCATAATTTCAAAAGGATTACGTGCAAATTTACCTGTTGGTTATGTGATAGTGCCGTCCTGAAATTTAAGTGATTAGGTTGTGTTGAAAGAATTACATAAGAAGAATATAAAAGGTAGATAAAACAATTTTGATTGTAAAAATGTTGTGTTTTTTTAGGTAAAAACGTTTGTTTAGTTTAAGTTTTAAAAATATGTGGGGTTAGGTTTATGTTTTTGTTTAATTGTAAAAAAAATTGTACTTGTGTGTGTTATGCAATTAAACCAGATGACAGAAATTTATAGTATTTCAATTCACTTCACAGCACAACGTTTATAATTTGTTTTCAGAAAAGTTTTTAAGACTGTCACGAAATTTTGCACAGGTACATTTGGCGAGATGATAACGAGTATCGGTGGTTGCTAACTTACTTTCTTAATCATAGTAATGGTATGTTCAGTGGCGTGTACATGATAAGTAAGATAGGTAGGTCTGCTATAGTTTAGTTTTTTTATTATTGTTATCAATAAATGATAACTGGCGCCGGGCAATTTTAGGAGACCATCGTAGCTTATTTGTAGCGTATTACAGCAATAGGTACCTAAATTGATAATTCGATAAATAGCAGAAATTAACCAGAAATTTGGTAACAAAAATTCTTAAAAGTTTTAGCAAAACTATACTTACCATTAAAATTTTAGAATTATAACCAAAAGTATACAACATATTATATCGTACGTAAAAAAATTATTATTTAAAAATCGCAATGGAAAGACATTCATTTGCGACTAGGAATATTTGAGTAAGAAGAAAAACTGATATTGCATTGTGAAAATAGATAAAATTCAAAAAAAAAAATTTAATAATTTCATAACATAATATTAGTTTTTCTTCTTATTCAAATATTCTTAGTCCTAACTTGTCAAATATAGTATATAAATTAATTTTGCATTGTCTTTTAAATAATAATTTTCTACGTTTGCATACTTGCATATCTTTAAAATACAACCATTTTAAGGTTCTGTTTAGTTTTTGTCAAAATTTTATAATTTAAAATACTTGCTGCATACCATTCTTGACCATATGTTCCGCTTTCAAGGTGTGTATTTTGCTGTCTCCAGAATAGGTAAAAACGCCCCGCTTTGGAAAATAATGTGAAATAATGTCCCGCTTTGACAAAACAAAAGCGTAGCAGTAAAGTTATAATCAATGAATTAAAAGATAAAGTTAAACAATAGTATATTATAGGCCAAGGTTGTGAAGACTGTCATTATAGCCATAGCGCCAAGATTATATTCCGAGGTGCGAAGCACCGAGGAATATAAGGCGCGTAGGCTATAATGGTCTTCACAACCGTGGTTTATATACGATTTTTTCCACTACTCGGTTTATTGGCATCATTTTAAATGCTTGTGAATAAAAAAATTTTCAAATTTAAAATATTTATTTCAAATGACAGTTTTGTTTATTTGACTTATTTCTTGAATTCGTAATAACTCAAGAACAGTGCTAGATATCAAAAAACTGAGCAAAAAATTCCCCCCCCCCCCCACCAAGCCGCCTTACTGAATTATCACTAGGAATACATAAGCAAAAATTCAAATCGATCGCGCGCAAAAAAATTTACTCATAAAAATGAAATTCGTATTTTATACTTAAATTTTGTTTTGTTTTGTTTATTTGACAGTAGTTGTTGTCAAATTTAGTTTTTGAAAATTATCGCTGAGTTTTTTCTGCTTTAAAAAATGGATAGTGAAAATTTAAGTTGTACGCCGCCCGAAATTCGAAATATGGCTAAACAAGTAGCAGAAAATCTACTACCTGAGAAATCAAAAGATCTTTATATGAAAGTGTATATTTCATTCAAAAGTTGGTGCAAGGATAAAAACGTCACTGGCATTTCTGAAAATGTACTTCTGGCATATTTCCAAGACTACGGAAAAGATAAAAAGGCTTCCACTTTATGGTCACACTATTCAATGTTAAAATCAACTCTTTCGTTAAAAGAAAATATAGATATAGCAAAATTTTTTAAATTAATAGCATTTTTAAAATGTCAAAATAAACATTATCAAGCCAAGAAATCATTAGTTTTTACCCACGAAGAAATAACAAAATTTCTCACAGAGGCACCTGATGAATGTTATATTGCAACTAAGGTAGGTTTTTCTTATTAATTGTTTAAAAAATGTTGTTAAAAAAATTTTATTTAATGTTTAAAAAACTAACAATAAATTATCATTGTAGGCAGTCCTTGTAATTGGTGTCGCAGGAGCATGCAGAAGTGATGAACTCTGTAATTTTTTATTGTCGGATGTAGTCATAAAAGATGATATGATAGTTATAACTATTCAAAACAGTAAAAATGGATCATCTAGAAAATTTGTAGTGATGGAGGCACTCTGGGTGCAAACAATTTTAAAATATTTAAAAATCTGTTCTGCCATAGATATGAAAAAATTGTTTATTTCTATAAGAAATGGCAAAGCAACAAGACAACATATTGGGCATAATACAATAGGGCAAATGCCAAAAAGAATTGCAATGTATTTAAAATTGGAAAATGTTCAATTGTACACGGGTCACAGCTTTCGCAGAACGTCAGCCACTATATTGGCATCCAACGGTGGTAATACACTCCAGCTCAAACAGCACGGAGGCTGGAAATCATCTACTGTCGCCGAAGGTTACATAGAAGATTCGTTGGCAGTTAAAAAAAGTATCGCACTTATGGTGCAAAAACCGTCAGCAACTACATCCCATGTTCCCAACGATGTTGAAATACCTTCAACATCTGCATCGTATGGTCCTACAATTGAAGAAACAAATACTTTCACCAACACTGAAATTAATATACCCACCACAAGTTCTTCGACCACCTCTACATTGTTAAATTTGGCTTCGTCAGGTATAACTATGAATTGTAATAATTGTGTAATTAACTACAATTTTTATAAATAAATTGTCAATTATTCATGAATTCAAAAATTTATAATTTCCGTTAATTTCAAACAAAATTAGTTCGTTGTTATTTTTGTAACCTAAAAAATAGAATTTATAAATAAATATTATTTTAAGAGATTCTTTGTTTGAATACATCACCAAAATTATACAAAAGCATTGTTTTAAGCACTTCTTCGTCTTAAAATACTGAAATTTTTCAATAAACTTGTGAATTTTCGCGTTTAATGAATTTGTAATGATTCTATAATAATTTGTATAAATAGTGGTTTCTTAAATTAATAAGAGGCGGCGCTTTCGCTTGCTGTCATAATTATTTCGAGTTTTTAAAAATATTTAAAATGAAATTAATCTATTAAAAAAGCGTTTTGAATAGTTTAAATGCAATTAAATAGAATCTCCCGGTTATACAAAATCGTTTTTTAACAAAATTTTCCTTATAAATAATTGCCAAACTATAGAAAAATATCAATATGTTCATTATTAACCACTAGTGAATAATGAAAAAATTATTAACCACTAGTCGAAAATGAGTCATTTCACAAGCGATTAGCTTACGTTATAATGGTAGCCTATAAGACTAGTAGTGGAAAAAATTATTTAAGGGCGTCCCTCTTTAAGGGAAAAAAGAAATGGTCAGAATTTATTCATAAAATTTATTTTGAAGTTTATTTCTAAAATTTATTTTATTAAATACTTTTCGTAGAAACTAACACACTTCCGGTCTTATCAGAGTAAATCGATGTGACGTTTTGAATCGAAAAAATTTTGAAGCAAGTTCAATTTTCAGTATTTTTTGATAGAAGTTTTCAATATTTAACAATGGTGAGTTTTTAATATTTTAGAATGAACTGTACCTATATAATAATCGCGTGCACTTATATACTCTATATATCTTTCAGTAACATTATTACATATTATGAAATAATATGAAATAATATTATTTCATAATATGTAATAAATGCATGTTTTTAATCAGGCGTGAGAAGGTCTATCATTTATATAATATGTAGTTATAAATAAATGTGGTGAGTACTGAACTTTACTTTAACGCCTAATAACCTTATATAGCATTACAAGTAAACTTAGTTTACTACCGAGAAAAATTTACAATTATTTAACAGTGACGTAACAAGCAGTTGAGGGACCCGTGTACAAAGTTGGGGACGGGACCCTGTTTTTGTAACAAGATAAAAACAAACAAAAATAAAATACGTATAATATTAAATTTTTTTAAAGATTGAGTAGTCATAGCAGAACCGAAGGCTCTCTTGACCGAGGGCCTGCATGCGTGGCACCCACACCGCACCTCGGTAGTTCCGCCCCTGATAGAGATTATGTACTTAATATGATGTAACTAATTAAATTCTGATTATAAATTAGTTTCTTTCAAGGGTAATTTGTATAAAAAAGTGGTATTTGTAAAAATATAATTTAGCTGCAATGAATGTATTTTTTTATACGCCACTAACGTGTCACACGTATTGACGTTTATAGTAACTACACAATAATTTTTAAACAGCTAGGAAAGATCTGATAGATATGCTTTAATCAATGATAACATAAGTAGACGATATTAATTATAATTAATTTTTGTTTTATAATAAACAAATTATATAAGTAAAAATTATTGCTATACGTATAATCTGCATTTTCACTTTGTGCATTAAAGAATTTAATTTTTTTATTTTACTACGATTGACTTAATATTAGATGAGCTAATTCTAGATGCAAAAAATTTAAATTTGAACAAGATTCTTTGGTTTTCAAAATATTTGTTCTTGTTTGGTATGAAGTTAAAGCAACCTATGAAGCCAATAGAAAAATATCTTTAACTATGGTATTGTAACGTCAATATAATTTAACCAAAAATTGTATTAAAACTAGTAGGTTATGGTTAAATTTTTATAATATAAGCAGCAGCATACATAAATATTATAATGATTATTCGATTACTCTTTAATAAATAATAATTATATTGTAGTATTTTTCAATCTAAATATAATTATTGACATACTTAGAAGTACTTATCAGATTTACTGACTTATAATTGTAGAAACTGTCATCATAATTCATCAATTCACCGTTAAGCATTTATTTAGTAGTTCCAAAATTGCAGAATATATAATTTACTCGATAACAAGTAATAGGAACTATTTCAGAACTAAAGACGGTCGGCGATAGCATATATGCTCAAAAAATAGTGAATTTGGTTAACACAGCAACGGTTTAAGATCAAACAATTGAAATTCGTGCTCAAACTTTTAACTTCAGTTTCACTTAAAAACATGCTTTGGCGGGTTAACCAACGTCTACAGCTGATCTTTAAAAATTTCTCTTCAATCTTTAGTAAACGACTCGAATTGTAGTTGAATATTATGCTAGCTATTGTTAGCACTATCTGGTATTAACAAACTTTAATATTCTCTTTGAACGCAATTAGCAAACTATAAAAACCATCTTGTAAGTCTGATTTTATATAATCCGTAAATTGCTTGCTGTAAAGAATTTGTTGTTTGTCCTTTGCTAAAAATTCACCCGCCGTAGCATCTCAATTGAATAATAAACTGGATAACACCTTATAATACATTATTTTAAAAAGTTACAAAAGTCTATGTTAGTATGTATTCTTTACTGAACACTTAAAATTCATTATTTTAACATTTGTTTAGTTTGATTATTTAAAAATCACCGATTTCGCTAATTTTAAATCCGTTTAAACTGTATACCGAGATGATATTAAATCCCTTAAAAAATGTATTTTAAAATAAGTTAATAATTAATTTATACATACAAATATTAATAATAAAAAAATAAGATAAAATATAATTGTAACCCACAGAAAAAATAAAACCAGGTATTAGATTGAAACCATAGGTAAAACAGGATTTTATTGTGTGTGAGAATTAAATGCCTTCAAACATTGATTATTAATATGTAAATTACTGCTTTTAAATGAATATTTACAATCTTTATTTTTTTTTTTTTTTTATTTAGGTTTGATGAAGGTGCATCAACTGCCGTGGTTATTAGCACCTGTATATGTACATTTTTATATTTACATTAAATTTCTATTTTTATTTCTTGTAAGAATTTGATTGTGTGTTGGATGGTGTTTCTTTCAGGATTTAGTGCTTCTTCCAATGTTTTTGGTAATTTGGTTTTGTTTCTTTGAATTGTGAATAGTGGACAATCAATTAGTATGTGCTGTACTGATAATGTTTGGTTGCAGGTAGTGCATGTTGGTGGTGGTTCTCTATCAAGTAAAAATGAGTGGGTTGTTTTTGTGTGGCCCAATCTCATTCTGGTCAGGATCGTTTCTGTGGTTCTATTTTGTTTTATTAGTAGTTTCCAAGGATTGATAAATTTTTTTACTTTTCCCAATTTTTGGTTAGTGGTAGTCCATTGTTCTTGCCATAGCTTGTAGGAGTATTTTTTTATGAAATTTAGTGCATCGGAGTGTAGGATCTTCGTTTTTATTTTTGCGTTCTTGTTAGTAGTAGCTTCCTTTGCGAGTTTATCTACTGTCTCATTTCCTGGTATTCCCATATGTGATGGTACCCACAGAAACGACACTTCTATGTTTTTTCTTTTTAATTGAAGATGAATGTGTTTAATTTTATTTACGATAGGATTGTTGCGATTTTCGTTCCTGAGAGATTCTAGTGAAGCGATTGAGTCGGTGATGATTAGATAAAGCTTCTTGTGGTCGTCTTGTATTTGAATGAATTTTATTGATTGTTTTATAGCTAAAATTTCGCCTGTAGGCACTGATGTTCCTTTTGGTAACCTGTATTGTCTGGATATGTCTCCTTGTAAGAATGCACATCCCACCGTTTCGCCTATTTCAGAGGCATCTGTATAGATTTTTTCGTGGTTGTTGTATTTTTCCAGGATGGTTTTAAATTCGGTGAGATATGTACTTTGTGCTGTGTCTTGTTTCTTGTGTTTAGTTAAGTCTAGGTTAATAGTTATTTCATGTGTGTTCCAGGGTTCTATATTAGTTTCTTTGAACAGTATAATATTTGGTAGTTGGTAGTTTATGGAGTTTAAGATGTTTTGGAGTCTTATGTGAAAAGGTTTGGGGTATTGGGGGTTTATACTGTATCTGAGGACGTTTCTTCGTGATAGCACGTTGCTGAATGATGTGTGTTTTGGATTTGTGATTATTTTCATAGCGTACCTTGTTGTTAAAATCTCTCTGCGTATTTTTAGCGATGGCGTTGCTGCTTCGCAGCGTAGGCTTTCTACTGGTGTTGTTCGGAATGCACCTAATATCATTCGTAGTGATGCGTTTTGGATTGGTTCTAATTTATTTAGTAGATGTTTTTTGGCTGAAGAGTATATAATGCATCCATAGTCTAGTTTAGAACGAATCATTGACTGGTAGATCTTGAGTAGTGTGTCCCGGTTAGCTCCCCATTTGTTGTTTGAGATTGTTTTTAGGATGTTAAGTGTTTGGATTGTTTTTGCTTTTATGTGATTTATGTGATCTTTCCAAGTTAATTTGTTGTCTAAGAGAACTCCGAGGTATTTAATGACCCTAGTGTATTTGACGTTGTTACCGTCTATTTCAATTTTAGGTAGTTCGGTGTCATACTTTTTGAGACGTGTAAAATGTACGGCTTTTGTTTTTTCTACAGATATGTTATATCCTGTTGTTTTGGACCAATTTTTTAATGAGGAAATGGTTTGTTGCAGATTTCTTTTTATAACTTGGAGATCTTTGTTTCTAGAATATATTGTTATGTCGTCAGCAAATATGGAGAGTTTGACTGGATGATTAATGTGGTTTTCTATGTTGTTTATAGCTATTAAGAACAATGTCACACTAATGGGCGAACCTTGAGGAATACCATTTTCCATGCTTGCTATATTCGAGTACACGTTGTTAACCCTAACTCTAAACGTTCTGTTTTTGAGAATATTTTGAATGAATGTTAGTATATTACCGTATAATTTCCAGTTTGTCATTTGTTGTATTATAAGGTGTCTCCAGGTTTTGTCAAACGCTTTTTCTAGATCGAGAAATATTGCTATTAGGTGTTCTTTGTTAATATAGGCTTCGTGGATTTCAGATTCGATGTTGAGAATTTGATCTGTTGTAGAATGTAACTTTCTAAAGCCTGATTGATTTTTTGTTATTAGGTTGTTTTTTTCTAATGTCCATATTAGTCTATTATTAATTATTTTTTCCAATAGTTTGGCTAGACATGATGATAATGCTATCGGTCTGTAGCTAAGCGGATTGGTTGGGTCTTTATTTGGTTTAAGGATTGGTATTATTGTAACCTCTTTCCATGATTCTGGATACACGTTTTCTTTCCAAATATAATTATAAATATTTAAAAGCGATTGTTTAGCTGACGTAGATAGGTTTTTAATAAATGCGTATGGAATATTATCTGGACCTGGACTGGTGTTTTTGGTTTTGTTTATGTTTTGTTCGAGTTCTTTTAAGGTAATTGCATGATTTATTACGTCTTCCTGAGCTTTGCCATGATTAATTACAAATGATTCTTCGGTTCTTTTTTTATGTTCTAAAAAGTGGTTGTTATATGATTCGTTTGCATATGTATTTTCTAGATTTTTTGCTATGATGTTTGTAATATCTTGTTTGTTAGTTATAATTTCGTTGTTTTCTTTTATGGCAGATATTGTGAAATTGTTATTTGTACCTTTGATTGCTTTTATCTTGTTCCACATTTGTTGACTCGTTGTATCTGTACCTATTGATTGTACGAAGTGTTGCCATGATTCTGATTTGCTTGTTTTTATTGTTTTTCTGGCTATTGCTCTCCTCTTTTTAAATTCTATTAGGTCATTATTTGAATTTGATTTTTTATATCTGTTGAATGCTTGATGGCATAGTTTTAGTGTTTCTTTGCATTTTTCGTTCCACCAGGGGACAGTTTTCCTTCTTTTGCAATGTTTGAATTTTTCTATTGATTCGCTGGCTGCATGATTTATAATTGAAGTAAGTTTTTTGATTGAGTTATTGATGTTTTGTTCTTCGTAAGGGTCAATAGGTAGCTGTAGTACTGCAAGTTCTGTATATTTATTCCAGTTTGCTGTTTTGATTTTCCAATTTGTCGGTGTTGTTGTGAGATCGTTTTCTGTTTTGTGTAAGATATCGATTTTTATTGGAAAGTGATCGCTGTCATAAAGCTGGTCCATCGGTTGCCATGTGATGTTTGGGACTAATTGTGTTGATGCAAATGTAAGGTCGATGTTACTGAACGTGTTGTTTGAAGAATTAAAGTGCGTAGGGGTGTTTCTATTCATTATTACTAATGAGTTGTTTTGTAGTAATAGATTTTCTATAATATTTCCTCGTTGATTTATGTATCTTGATCCCCAGATCACGTTGTGGGCATTAAAGTCTCCAATTAACAAGTAAGGCTTTGGTAATTGGTTTATCAAATTTTGCATGTCGGTTAATTTTATTGAGTAGTTTGGGGGTATGTATATGTTACATATGTGTATTTTTGTTGGTAGATAAGTTGTAACGGCAATAGCTTCCAATTCTGTATCAAGTTCTATTATTTCTGAGTGTAAGTTGTTAGATGTGAATATTGCGACTCCCCCGCTAGCGTGTTGTCGATTAGTTCTGTGTTTGAAAAATTGGTTGTATCCCTTTATTTTGAATTTCTGTTTTTCTTTAATATGAGTTTCTTGAAGACAGAGTATTTGTGGATTTATGTTGTTTAGTAGAATTTGTAGTTGGGTTAGTCTAGTATAGAATCCATTCAAGTTCCATTGTATTATTGTCGTTTTAGTCGTTTTAGTGTGATTAATTGTTGTGTTTTTGATGTTTTGTGTTTGAAGTTTATTTTTGTGTTTAGTGGGATTTTTATTCATGAGATTCTTGACTTGATGTTGAGAAATAAGCTTCTGAGCTCTTACTCTGTGCTTTAGTGATATTGGAAATTATGCGTGTGAATCTATACTTCATTTTGTTGTTTTGAAGCAGTACTCTTAAATCTTTTAGGGTAGTTATTGTGTTTTCGATGTTTTGGTTAAATTTTTGTGCAGTTTCGAGCGGATTTCTTGCTTTGTAAATTTCTTTGTAAAAGTTTTCAAATTTTTCGTATGTGAAGTCATAGTGTGCGGGATTTTTTGTTATTTCTTCTTTGATTGGATTTAACAGCTCGTCTAAGGTGAGGTTTATTTCTTCTATGTCATTTTTAACTTTTTTTGTAGTTATTTTGTTGTATTTTTCATTTTTCTGTGTGTTTGGGGTTAAATTTTTTGGTGGTGAGTTTTGTTGGATTTGAGGGCGTTTAAATGGGTTGTCCTGAGTGTTTTGTGTAATTTCTGGTGTGGTGTCCTCGTGACTTGATGTCAAGGGTCGTTTATTGTTTGAAGATTCAATGTCTAGTGTTTTTTCTTTATTTTGGGTTGATCCTATTTCAATGTCTAATTCTTGTTGTGTATTTGGAATTATTTTTACTGAAGACGCTTCCAATGTTGTAGTTTTCTCTGTTAAAGGTGTGTTACAGTAGGCTGTTGTGTGACCAGTTTGGTTGCACCTAGGGCATTTTTGTTCTTCGTGAAACATGTAGATTCGATGGTTTTCACTTTCATATTTGATTATGATTGATGTTGGTATGTTTGTTTCTTCCTCTTTATTTTCGACGTATACGTATCTTTTGAAACTTATTATGTGAGCGTATTCTGGATCAGCTAAATATCTGATGTATTGGATAGGTGATGCTTGTTTTAACTTTAGTTCATTTTTTATGTATTCTTCCAGTATTATATTTGGTATGGTAGGTGAGACATTTGATAGAATAATTTTATGTGTTTGTGAGATAAGCCGTCTTATTTCTATTTTTTGGTCGTCGATGATTATGTGTTTTATTTGCAAAAGTTGATTCACATGTTCCTTGGATTTTAGGTAAATACATATGCGTTCGTTTGATATCCGCGAAGCCGCGATAACGTTTGATGGTTTGGCAAGTTTGCCTATAGCAAATACATAATCTTTGATTTTTATTCCCTCGATTGCATTTAATGTTATTGCTTGATCTTTTTTGGGATATGTGAATGTAGTTTGATTTGTTTTTAGGATGTTTGAGTATGTGGATATACTATTGTTTTGTGTTGGATTCATGTTTGGTTATGTTTGTTTGTTAATCTTTTATTATGTTTTACCCCTGTGGCTGGGGGTATGCTGATTGCTGAATAGTTGTGTATAAACTCTCTTTGCAGAGCAGTCTTCTATTTAGTCTTCCTTATGTATAATTACAATGTTTAGTGTTTTGTACTGACCTTGTTACAATGCGTTTCAATAAACTCGTCTGTTCACTTGCACATTTGTACGCGGACGAATCTTTATTTATATTCCATTATTAAAAATTAGACCAATGGCAAACTTATTCGTCTGAACATATAACGATTAGTCTAATCGAGTTGCGGAGATTACCAATACAGGAGTAAATTACTAGCACTGACGTAGAATCATGTATTACGATAAAATTGGGCATTATATCCGTGTGATAGAAAATTAACTTAAAAGTACAATTTTAAGTCTATAGTGTGGTAGTTAGTAGTATATAATGTTAAAATAAACAAACTAAATCATAATTATTAAAATAATGAATTTTAATAATTGTATTCCTTACTTAACAGTTAAAATTCATTATTTTAATAATATGTTTTAGTTTATTTATTATATCTACGGTTGACACTTAAAAGCATATAAATACTTCTAGCATTTGCATCTACAAAATTGCTTAACATACTATATTTAACGGTAATTAGATTCTGCAGAATTGAGTAAGTACTATAAGTATACATCAAGTGGAGTCGAGAGATTTAACGATGACAAACTCGGTTTTACTTTTTTTGATGTGATAACGTCTTATAAATTGATACACCGGCTGCACGCACGAAAAATTGTCACGTTCCGCAAGCGAGAGCGCGGAACTAGCGAGAGAGAGCCACGATCGGCTTTGCATCATACATAGACATCATTTGAATTAAAAATGCCATTAAAAAAAACTTGTCCGTCATGAGGTTCAATCTCGCGATCACCAAATCATGCAATTATGTTTCATACACATAACGCGTTAGTCTATTGAGGGTTAATGTAATAACATAGTTTTAATTTGTGTTATCTGCTACATAAACATAATTCAATTCAATTTTTAAATTAACACTAGGTTTACGGATGATAATTTTATGTGATTTTACATCATAAGAAAACATAATTCAATTCAATTCATAAAAGTATGCAATTTTTAGTCAGATAACTATCATCGCGAATTTCAAAATTTCAACTACACTATAGGAAAGAGGACAATTTTCTAAGCAGTTTAGAACAAAAAAATCCTTGGATCATCCATAAGTTTTCGAAAAATTCGAATTTAAAGATGTAAAATTTACATGTATTTTAGATACACCTTTTAACACGGCTGCATGATTAGCCGATTTTGTGTAAGACAAAAAAATAAAACAGACCCTCCGGACGCCTTCGGCGTCCTCCAGGCCTGTTTTATTTTTTCACCTTACGCAAAAAATTTTAAAAATATCCCTAAAAAATGACATAACTCGCCAAGGGTGTAACTCGAAGCTATAGAACTCGTCCAGGTGTCGACCGCGACTGAAATCAAACATTAAGAGTATATCAAAGCACTCGTACCGTCAACAAAATGAAACCGTCACCGACGAGAGACCGACCGTCACACATCGGGTGTATCATGTTACATTCACCTGCTTTTCCAAATTTTAAAATGCCGTTTTCTCGAAAACTAATGGACGGTCCAAGAATTTTTTTTTTTAAATGCTCAGAAAATTGTCCTGTTTCCTATAGTACAGTTGAAATTTTGAAAATCGGGGTGATAGTTATCTGACAGTAACTAAAATATTAAAGCAAAACAAGCAGAAAATTTTCTCTAGTAAAAATAGACAAATATTGCAACATTAAATGACCTTAATACTGATGGGTATGACATAGAAACTCATTGAGTTTCAAACAAAATTCAAAAATAATCAAAATACATAATCAATTTTCAGCCTATATTGGTACAAGGCTGAGATCATTTACATAGATACCAAGTGCCTTATTCCAATGCATTAAAGCTAGTGAAGCAAAATAGTTACAACGTAATTATTTGTAGCTATCTTTGTTTAACACTATAATTGGTCATTTTGTATCTCTCTCAGAATTCAGAATCAAACTGCGTAGGTATATTTTTAAATTTGACAGTTGGTGTTATGTCGTGTGTGTTTTGATCACGTATTGCTCACATCATAATTATAGTAGTTCCACGTTGCAGTAGGTGTAAACATAACAAAATAATTAATTAATTTAATATAAAAATTCTCAAGTCTGCTGCTTTCACTATAATATAATATAATATCTGTTTTTAAATACACAAATGAGGTTATATTTACATCTGTATTTACTATTACTATACCGCTAGTAGTAATTTGTAAAATAAAATAATTTGAATTTCATTTCAATTTTTCTTTTTGGGATGAACCGATGCATAGTATTTTTAATATACTGACGAATTACTGCAAGTATCATCTTTCTTATTTATAGTTTTTCTTTAAACTGAAGATATTTTAACATACTGATATTTGTTGATTTATCATCTCAACTACCCATTTCTCTATAAGAGCAATGTATTTTATGTCGATTTTCAAAAATTTTTTTCTTTAAAATATGAACGGCTACTTATGCTGAAATTTTTACAGTAAATTCATTGAGTAAAAATCTATATGTAAAAAAATTTTAAGGTCTTAAATTGAAAATTGTTGTCATGCTCATACATCCTTAATATTTAAGGAGCACTCGTGCAAAAGCCGATAAATCTATTTTTTCTGAAAATGAGTTTTATATTATTTTTGACTAATTCAATGCTCCTTGGCTCATTTAAAAAGTCAAAGTTGAGCTAAAATTAATTTTTATCATTTAAAATCCCGTGCGAACTTAAGCATTTATGGAAAACCAGGTAAATCTAGTATTCTAGCAAAAATTGTTTGCAATTTTTATTGCAAAAATTACCGCCAAAATAAACTGCAGTTATTGGTATTGAATTCAAAGAGAGATGTAAAAACAGGTTATGTATGTGTATGATAGAGACGCAGTTAAAATAGTTCGTCTTTGATATTTTGCTTCACGGTATTTTAGGGTACTTGGTATCTATGTAAATATTTGTAATGATATTTTTGTAGAAAACTACCACACTTTTATATTTGCTCAGGTAACTCAGGATTGCGGGAGTAATTGGTAATTTTCAAGGGTCAAGGGTTCTTGCGTTTTTAAAATTCCATTAAAAAAAACTTTTCCATAAATAAAATAATTAAATACTCCAAATTAAATCTTCTTCAAAAATAACCTGCGCCGTGGTGCCAAATAAGCTGTAATCAAATTGGTAAAATCTAGATGGTACAAATTTTTCAATGATCAAAATCAAGCTTCGAGTTGGTTCAAGCTATCAAATTCTGCCTCACTGTCTGGGCGCAAAAAAATAACTTTCAAAATAAAATAAAACTTCTTTTAATCCTAACAAATTATTTCTTCAAAAATCAAAAATCCAATTCAGAATAATACTGGCCAATCTAATAAATTTAATAAATTCTCCAAATTAATCTTTTTCAAAAATAAATTAATAATTAATCAACAATTAATTATAATCCAAATCCAAATCAATTAAAACCAATCAATTTTCTTCAAAAACCAATTTTTTGTATCGTAAATAAATCGTAAATTTAATTTAAATTTAATTTAATGTAAAAATTTACTGGGCTTGTACTTTTAACTTTAATGCGTATCCAAATCGCCTTGTTATCACCATCTGGCCTTCGCTCGTACAAATGCAACTTTTAATTCTTCAAATTTTAAACCAATTTCAATTTTAAATAACTTCAAATTTTATAATCTTAATCTTTACTTCCAAAGCAATCAAAACCATCAAATCTCTCCGAACTACCGCTCGGTAGCAACTTATCAAAAAATATCCAATTCCAATTATCAAAAATTATCCAAAAATCACGCAATAATGCATTCGCATCAAAATCATTTATTCAAATCAAAACAAATACTCACAATCTCAAAAATAAAACAAATCTCAAAAATAACTCACTCGAGTTAAAAATCAACGAGCCAAAAGTCGGCCCGCTGTCTCTCGCGGCGACTCCTTGGCAAAAGCCAATCTCCTCGTCGGTTCGTCCCCACCTGTCCAATTCTCCAGTCTTACAACTTAAAATCATTTAAAACAAAACCTTCATTAAAAATGTACAGGGTAGGTGCGAATCCACTTTTTCACCACATCTAATACCCCCGTTGCTAATGGCAGTTTTGAGCGCAGCTGAAAACAAAATTAGCAAAACCTCAAAAAATTAAATCTAAAAAAATGTTTACATGACATTACAATATTTATAATTAAAATAATCTTAAATTCAAAATATTCAAATCAAATAAAATAAAAAAGCTTATCTATTTCCAAAATCTTTATTCGTAATCTATTCTTTTCGGTTTCCATTACTTCTCTCTTCGGACCTTCCACAAATTGATCTTTGCTTGCGGTGTCCACTTTACTGGGATCTGGTTTCTCGTTTTCCACCCCCGACTCATCCAAAACTTCCAAATTTTCTTCTTCTTCTTCATGGTTTTCTGTTTTGCGTTATCTAGTTCTAATTTTAAAATTTTTTTCTCCTGTGTTGCTATTGTTACTCGTTTTTCAATTTCTACTCCTTTAGCCTCTTGTTTTTCAAATTTTAGTCTATCAGCTTCTAATTTTTCAATTTCCAGTTTTTCAAATTCTAATCGGCTAGCTTCTTGTTTTCCTGCTTCTAATCTTATAACTTCCTGCTTTATAACTTCTAATTTTTCAGATTCCAATTTTATAATTTTCAACTTTCCAGATTCCATCCTTACAGCTTCTTGTTTTTCTGATTCTAACCTTTGTCTATTTAGCGAAGTTTGCAAATCATCCTTATTTATTGAATTTTTTTCTACTGCGATTATTTTTGTTTCTAATTCATCTACCCTTGATTCTGTTTTAAGTAGTTTCTTGTCTAAATTTTCAAAATCTCTTCTTATCTCCCTAAATTCATTCTTAATTTCATTGTGATTTGCCATATTTGATTGTTTCATGTCTTCCCACATTAACTTCATAAGTTTTATTAAATCTGCCATTTTGTTTGAAATTTTCTTCAAAAATAGTTTCAAATTGAATCGAATGTCCCTGCGGCGTGGCGTCAATATAAGCTGTAATTAATCTGAAATTAGTAAAATCGAGATGGTTCAAGTCCCACGTATGGACGACAATTTTAAATGTAATGATCTAAACAATTATTATTTTGCTCTACGTTCTGAGCGCCAAAAATGTCCTTCAAAATAAAATAAAAGTAAGTAGTAAATAATAAATTCTTCAAAAACCAATTTCCAATTTAATCCAAACTGCTGACTAATCCAAAAATATTATATAAATTCTCCAAAAATAACTCACTCGAGTCAAAAATCAACGAGCCAAAAATCGGCAAAATCCTCGGCAAATCCTCGGCAAAAGCCAATCTCCTCGTCGGTTCGTCCCCACCTGTCCAATTCTCCAGTCTTACAACTTAAAATCATTTGAAACAAAACCTTCATTAAAAATGTACAGGGTAGGTGCGAATCCACTTTTTCACCACAATATATATGATGTAAGGTACAAGGTGATTTTAGCATTGGAGTTCTATATTGATTATTCTACATTATGTTCTACCTATAACTATTAATTCAATAGGTACTAATTATGCATATTGGAGCAATATAATATAACTTCGATTTTGGTACAAAAAAGTGTTAATATGTATTTGACTATTTTTAACTTCATAGAATAAAAAAAAGTGAAACAATATTAGGTAATTATATAATTATTTTTACTAAAAGTAACAATACCTGAATTGGTTTGGTACAATTGCTTTAGTGTTCATCGTTAATGTTCTTAATAAAATATAATTTATTCATTTAATACAAGAACATTGTCTGTTTTTTTTTGTTTATATTTGCATTAATATTAATTATTGGAATTTGGTGAATTTTGTTATTTAGTAATTTAATTTGTGGGTTTACAGTTGAAGATAATAGTCAGAATATACAATATCCTAAGTGCATTTAAAGTTGTCGACAATTTTCTACGCTGACAAATGCGTTTGCTACCATCACTACTTTCCCTTGTCTTCAACTCGAGAAAATTGCCATAGAAAAACAAATGAGTAAAAAGTAAAATAAATATTCCTATCAATTTTGAATACACGAGAGAATATTTTTCATTGCGATTATTTCACATAGTAAGTAATAATTCTGTAGGTTAAATAGTAATTATTTATGATAATTTTTATATTAAATTAAATATTAAAATTAATGAGTATGTTTGTTTTATGTACATATCTTGAAATATATTAAAACATAATATATTATTATTATTTGATTATAATTTATTATATATTATTATATATTAAATATAATAATTAAAGAAATCGTTGTCTTTTGCGGTTTTTGTTTTCTGTACAAACAGAGAAATAACGCAGTTCTAGCAATATTTTCTAGGTACATACTATGTATATGGAGCTTATGGTGGCAAAAGAATTTAAATATTTTGGATTGCTTCATTATTATTTAAAACGACGAGTTAATTTTGACCTGTGATTTAGTTACCTACTTACTACTAAAATATTAAACGCTTAGTGCATAAAACAGATTTAAACTACTGCAGTTTAGTGTTTAGTTTTAGTAAAATTATTTCACTAGCTGTCATTAGACTAATGAACTTACTCAAGCAACTTACAATCAAACTGCAGGAACTATTTGCACATGTACTACTTGATAGAAATACAAACAAATATTTTTTTATTTATTTTATATCAAATATCAAACAGTGTTTATAATATTATATTAAATTTTTAACATTTCAGAATGCTCTACAAATTAAATGCTATGCACAAAACAAAGCAGTTTAATAATTTTTATATTAAATTAACTAAAATATAATAAAATGATTGGAATTTATGGTAGTAGGAGTTTTTCTGTTGACGGCCTTCGCCCGCTCACATACATCAAGGGATATAAAAATATTAAATAATAGTAAAACCATACAGCAAAAGTTTAAAAAAATAAATCAATTTATTAAATTGATGTATTATACCAAACCAAATTAACAAAGCATATGTAATGTGATACGTTTTAATTTGTTTATTTAAAAACCTTACCATGTACCAATGTTTAAAAAGTCAGAATTGTTTTTAAAATGTGTTTTTGTTTTGCACATATTATTTGATTATTCGATTAAATAAACTTCGAATTGTATTTTAAAAGTAAATTAAAGTTGTTTTTAAGGATACCAGAATATGTACATAAAGCTTCCAGTCTCCGTTTTGGACAGCGCAGCTCTACAATCAGGTATAATCAGTATAATGCTGATTCTTATTTGAGTGTTCACTGTGCAGTGCGTCGACGATCAACTTGGCAGAAGCCAAAGTGACATACCAGGGAATTACTAATGGGTGGTTTTCCGTTGCTTTCTCTATTGCCTACAGATCTATATTGGGCTTTAGATCACAATAGTGTAGTCAGCGCAATCAAGCATTGAACCACAGTCTTCTGCGTCTCAGCATGTCGATGTAAGCTTTATATCACACTGTTTTAAATAATGCTGATTAGTGGTATTTTTTATATTTACGAGCTAAAAATGTACATTTTCATAATAGCAACCTTATTTAAAAATAATATAATCTATTATCAAGTTTCGAATTTTTAAATAAACAATTTTCATAACGATATCTACTTTTAATTTACCCACATGATAAAAGATTTTCCATAAGAATTTTCAGGGGTAGATATTCTGACGTATATCCAGTATAAATTAAACAAATACAAAGTAAAACCATTAATATTTCTATTATATGGCCGTAATCCGTCGAATTCACATTATATTGTACTTTTTTAGTAATATATTAGTTTTAATATATTTTCTTTCATTATCATGCACTTGTAAATTTATAAATTTTACTTACGTGAGTGTTAACAAGCGGACTGAAACAATCGTACCCTGACCATTCTTGAAGTGTTCAGTTTTTAATACGTAGAAGAATATGCACCGCCGTATAATTATTAAAATAAATCAATATTTTGTTTGTCGAGGGGAAAAATATTTTTAAGATACAGGGAAAATATTCTTGTTAGAAAGCTTTTTTTTAATATACGTAGCTACTATTGATATTATAGTTTTTCCTGAGAAAGGCAAAGTATTTATTTAATTTAGTTATGGCCAAATCAGCTCCTCTCTTTGTAGGACAGCCCTAATTATAAAAAAATAAAACATTTTCTATTTACTCAACTAAATCGCTTTACTAATCTGTTTTAGAAAAATTCTTATCTACTAGCTTAAATTTTATTGATCACATATCGGTAAGTTTAATTACTTTCCACAATCATTCACCGTGTGTGCTACATACTAAATCGTTTTACCAAACTACCATATTAAATATTTAACTACTCTACTAAATTTTTACTATTCGTACACGGGTATGTGTGTTAATCAACTAAATTATACTCTTAAATCAACTAAATTTTACATTATTTATGTTATTTTATTGGTAGGAAAGAACATTAACACATTGTCCAGAATTTTTTTTCTCCAAAACTTGACAAGAATTGAAACATGGCAAGAAGAAAAGAAGAATACAATAATTGTCTAAAATATGCTCAGAATTTGTATATGCACAAATTCGTTCTTCAGGCAATTGTTAACAACTTAGTTCTGCTAACAATTTAGTTAAGTTGTGCCCCCCCCCCTCGTCACTTTAGATTCCGCTAATTTGTTACGGTCTTGGAGCCCCCTAATTATTATATTAAAATTTATATAGTTTGAGTATATAAATTACTACATAGTATATAAATCTATATTTAATTTATTGTGGTTATTATTATTGAAATACAATTGAAAATTGTATACAATTGTGTTATAATTCACAATTTTGTAAATGTCATTTTAAAACTGATAAAAAAGATAGAATAATTAAATATTCTGTTAAATATTTCACATTATCGTATTAGTACAAAGTATAAAACTCTATGTAATTTATTATTTAATTTGAAGGAGTATACGACTTAGACGAAACCAATAAAAATTTAAAAAATTAGGCTTCGTGTTTAAGCTAGATACCGTGTCATTATACTATTTTTTATCGATGGATACAAGTCAAATAATGGAGAGTAACCAGTAAAATAGAAGTTTTTCAAACGCATTAACAATAATACTATTGTTGTATATGACCCAATATCATTACGAATCAATGTAGTTGATGTATCCGAAGTAGTTTAGATATTATTTAAGTAGAGATTTTGTTTTGCAAGTCAATAGTAAATTTAGTTTCGCAAATCCACACAGTGGGTAATCATGCGAACCGATCAATGAATGACATTTCAATTCCTTATCATTTTTTTTCTAAAATCTTTAAATTTCTTTATCAATTTTATAGAAATAAAAATTACGAATCCATTGAACATAGCAAATATTTTCGATGTATTTTATGTTCCTACTAAATTTTATTCATATTAATTAATTGCAAAACGTATTTAATTTAGTTTATTGACAAATAGAAATGTATAATTTAAGAAATACTTTGCGTATAACGTATATCGTTTTAATAATACTGGGTATTATTAGTGGTTACTAGGCAATGAATATTTTAAAATATTAGTAAAACACATCATGAAACTGCTAATTTTCAGTTTCTTTCATACATGGGTCATGGACATATTTTATAAATAATATATTGTTTTGAATAAAGCTTGAAAAATTATAAAGAATATTATAGTTAAAGGTTATTGTAGTCATTAAGCAAAGCTATTATTGCCATTCCAAGGATATTATAAAAATTCTAATAAGGAATTCATATTTATGCTATTTTGTGCATTGTAAAGGGGAGAGTTGCCACTATGCCTTCATAACCATCACAATTATACTAATGGAGATTACTCACAATAATTGAAAAGTCCAATTTATTAAGATTACCAATTACATTTTCTCATATCTAATATGTATACGATGTAATAGTGGTAGAAAGCTTATCAAACTATCTAGTGCAAAATTTTAAATTAAATAAATAATTATCTTTTACGAAGTCTGCGGCTTAAGCATCCAATTTTCGTTGAATATAAAAAATATAAAGCTGCGTAGTAGGTATTGTGTTTGTGCTACTGCAGATGGAATTTTTTATTGCTTTGTACTTATGTAAATAATGTTGATAAATTGCTTTGGCTTATTTTCTTATATTTTCAAATATAATATATTAGCTTTTAACTGTTACTCCGACTGTTACAAGATTGATACCATCTAGGTTTCAATATAATTGCATACCATAACTTTTTAATTTATTAAAAAACAATTTGATTGATTGTTTTCATCAAAATTACTTCAACTCTTGTTACTTAAATAACCAAAAAGTTTAATTATAATAGGCATGTACTACGTTTACGTTCAAAATTCAAAACAGAATATTTACTCATCGTTACCCTACCATCAATATGGCTTATAATTTGATATAATAGCTTTATTAAAAATGTAACTAAAAATCTCTTTCTGATAGAAATTTTATGCAACTGAATTTAAAGTTAGGTGATAAAATATTACTCATTGTTATTAGATTTTTTGCCCCTGATTTTTACATATTGTAAAATAATATAAGGTATAAAAAGAAATTTTAATGTTACCTTATATAAAGTTAAGAAAAACATTGCTCCAAGAACAACTCGTAATTTTAAATTTTTAAGTATTATTAAAAGTTGTAGCCAAAGTGACCATAGTAAGAATAACACGACGATTTCGTTTTAAATATTTACTTATAATATTTAAAAGGTTAATAGAATTTTATAATTATAGAATAGTTATAGTTAATAGTTCTATAGTTAATAGAAATTTTTTTTTTTAGAGACGGTCATTAGCCTAGTTTGTTAGCTGAATAACTGCTGACATTAAGGTACCCGGTTCGAATCCGGGAAGTGTCTAAACTTTCTTATGATCGTCTTCGTGCTTCGGAGGGCACGTAAAGCCGGCGGTCCCCCTGAGTTGATAATTGCCACCGTCAACTATTAAAAAAACAGGGTTACTGGCATTCTCCAATCCGGCCTAAGCAACCGTAGGGTCTAAATGCTGAAACCCTTTCTCGATAGAGAAAGAGGCTAGTCCAGCAGTGGACTGAAGAGGCTGATAATGAATGATGATGAATAGAATTTTATTGTCACCTGTTTTGTCAAAAAATACTAAACTCAAATTAATTCGTAAATGTGCAAACAAGAAAATGGACTGCATTTTTATTGATTAATTGGGTTTTTACACCATAAAGATTTCACACTAAATTGTCGAAACATTTGCGTAAGCAGCTTTATCACACAAAATGGTCAACAATTTTTAAGACTTTTTGACAATATTTAAATTGTTTAGATTTTAGTTTAGATTTATAACTTGGTTATAACTTAGTATGATAACTTGCTGCGTGGTATAAAGATTTGTTTTAGTTTCTTAGATTATATGTTTCTAGTCTACATACATTTCGGGTGCATAACGATGTACAAAAAAGCTATAATAGGACTATAACTGATTTGGTCATTAATATTTAGTCAAGCGGAGACTATAGAAAAATAGCACACAAAAATGACACAAACAAGTAATTTTAGACTGGAAAACGGTTTTGAATTTGAACGGTTTTAAACAGGAAGTAATTTCATAATTGGCTAGCAAGAAAGAGAATTACAAAAATGATATCAGAAAATAACAAGTTTATGATATCATTGGAAAATTTTATAGATCATTTTAATGCAGAGATTGCATTTCATTGATTAACACTGTTGTACCAAATGCAGGCAACCAAATAATATATAAAAGTCATCAAATGTCTATGAGCATGTCTAATTATTAATAATATGCTATCTTGATGACGTCAGAATTGACGTAAGTCCTACAACAGTTACGTCAGTAACTGTCTGCTACTGTTATTTTTATTTAACGTTTCATCTACATTCATAAAACGTTAACAGTTGGTTTCATTTGGGTGATAAAATTGCCATTTTGAATATTAAATGAATAGATAGTTAATTCTAACAGTCATTTGATCGAAACACTTAAAAATAAAAAATTATTCATCAACTGGATATGAACGAATTTTTATTTAATTTATGCTTCGTATCAAACAAGCGTCTGTGAGGTTTATCTTAATATAATTAATATACTATATGTACATACACTGTGGTTCCGCTTAACTGGTAACTAAACTATATTAGTCAATAATCAGCGATTCTCAATAAATATTTGACTTTTATATCTTACTCCGTTAACATGTATTTAAATTTAATTATTTTGATTATCCAGCTGGCATTTATGATGGTTTAAAAAAATCAAAAGTGAAGAACACTAGAAACTGTTCTATAAATAGAAAGTTTTTATATTTACTTTGATAACTATAATATACTATAAAACAATTTTGTTTTTTAATTTTTATTATACTATAGTAAGAAGCTCGTTTACTACTATCGATCAGCTAATCTCAAACTATGGTACGCGTACTACTAGTGATACAATGTGATGTAAGTGGTACGCTCAGCTGAACCGCAATAGCAAGGAAAAGTGTTGATTCGTTTGTTTGAATTACTTCAGAAGTGCAATTGATTTTAGCACAGCATAAATTTCACCTTCTGCACTGTTTTACTAAAGAACTATGGTGATCACGATTGGCATATTTAGCAGATATATTTGGACGATTAAATGATTTGAATTTAAGTCGACAAGATACAAATGTAAATGCTTTTACCGTAACTGACAAAATTATTGCAGTAGTGCTTAAATTGCAATGCACTGCTAACAATATAAAGGAGAAAAAAGTTCCATCTTTGCTAATTTTGGATGAATTTTTAAAGGAAAATTGAAGTAGTATTACAAAAAGAGCTCATCGAAAGCATTGAAAACCATTGTAAAGGACTGGTCAACAGTTTTCGCTCTTATTTTCCAGAAAATTTGGAAAACGAAAGTTGGATTCGTGATCTATTTTCTATTTCTGATAAAAATTTGAATACGTTTTCAGTGGTAGAAAGATATCAGTTAATAGACATTTCTTGCGATGGTGATTTAAAACTTGAATTTAAATAGCAAAATTTAAGTGATTTTTGGTTCCAGCGACGATCTGGGGTTCGTTACTTCCCCCCCCCCCCCATTTAATAATTTTATCTCAAAACCTAACACTGGTATCCCCAGTTTGCCCTCCCCCTCCGGTTTCAAAATCAATTTGTAAAAAAACTGTAAAAAAACTGCATTTGTTTCATCATATTTAATGAGATGACCCGAGCTATGCAAAACTTTTATATTTGCTTAATCTCAAAAATTACTCCTAGCTAGGCATTCATTTTTTGTATCTATGAGCTCTTCAATGTTTAAAAAATTTTGTAAATTCAAAATTGCTCAAATTTTGTCACCTTTTCAATGTAGTGTTGAAGCGCACATGTACTCAGCAGCTTGCCTGACAAATTTGTTGGACTGCCCCTTTTGCACATCGACTAAAATTATCACAATATTCTTTATCTTTTCCAAGTTATTTAGCACTTCACTTTGTCAATTAAATAAAAAAACAACAAATCAAATCAACTTAATTTATTAACTTTTAAAAACAATTAACAATTTTAATATTTGCGGAATGGTGTTTCATCCGCTTGACCATTCGACGTCAAGGCCGTAGCCACAGTGTCCTTGCATCAACCTACTCCCCACTTTCAAGTCCCACTCTTATTTACAGCTAACATTTTTGTGTACAATTTGATAAATAAATAAATAATAAAATTGAATTTTTAAATTATTTACAAAACAAACGAAACAATGGTTTTTTGCATTTCAAAACACGACAATAGCTGTATTCTTTTTACCTATTTTATTTCCATCTCAGTTGCACAACTGAGATGAAGTAAGCTGAGATTAACTGAGTCAAAGTGAGAAAAAGATAAGGTAAAAAGAACAACAAAAATTTACTACTAAGTAATTTTTGAATTTAATTATTTTGAAGTTTGGTAATGCTAACCAAATTGTTTTTTGTATTATTGTATGTCAACATAAACTTTAAAAAGACAAATTAAAAATTTAAGGTGCAGTAGATATTAAAATGATTGCAATAAGTGACAAGTTTAATTCAAATCAACCAATCCGAGCCATTTCCCAATTTGTCTCAGTTGTAACACTTCAAAACGGCAAGATCAGTTTGGGTATGGAAGGGGATAATTTTGTCACGTAAAACTCAGTTCGGCACGACACAGTACTTATGTCAAAACGGTAAAAAAAACAACTTTTCAACTGAGTAACTGAGTACCTCAGTACAATCTCACTTAAAATAGGTAAAAAGAATACAGCTAATATGTAAAGTAGGATATTAGGCTATGTTGACATTAAAAATAAATACAGAACGCGTTTAAATCTTGACTAAGGTGGGTGCGACAAATAAGGCCGACATGTAATAAGGCCCATATGTAAATTTGAGGACACCCGTTATTTTGAGAATCTCAAATGCTATTATAACATTGCGGATTAGTACAGGCTATCAACTCATAGGTAGCGCTGACAGGAATTATTTCATTTGTAAACACAAAATATTATTGAAATCATCAACGGATTTTCGAGGAGTGTTTTATAAAATTACATCGGAAATGTTTGTTTGTTTGAAATAGTTAAAAATATTTTTCAAAACTGAATTTAATGTAAATTGTAAGTTCAGTGTTTATGTATTATTGTGCAGAGAAATTGTCATCTAATTAGAGATATAACCTAAATTGCCGCATGTAAGAAATAAGGCTTTTACTTGTTGATACTCGGGCCTTATTTCTGACTATAGATAACAAGAATTTTTTTTTTCCATTATGGGTAAAATTTGCCGCAATATTTGTGCCAAGGGGGATGAACAAGCATTGAGTAACGCTGTGAAAGCTGTAGAGCGTCGGTTATCACAACAAGAAGCTGCGAGTAGATATGGAATACCCAGACGTACTATCAGAAATCACCTCAAAAGTGAAAATACTACAAGAAAATTGGGAAAGGCATCAATTTTGACTCGTGAACAAGAAAAAGTTCTTGTAGGCAGAATTACAAGGCTAGCCGACGTTGGATATCCCATTACTCCACAAATAATGCGACATCAAGTCTTTAAATTTGTGCAGTTGAATGATATAAAACACAACTTTAATTGTGATTGGGAACTTGCTGGGCGTGGATGGTACAAATTATTTATGAAAAAGAATCGAGCATTAGCAAAACGTAAAGCCCAAAATATGAACCCGGCTCGCGCACAAAAATTGAATAAATTTATCGTTGGAAACTATTTCAAAAATTAGAAGGAAATGATACTCTTTAAGGGTAACCGATTAAAGCCAGAATATGAAGACAATTTACCGGCTGGTACATTAGTCAAAATGGCTCATAAGGGAAGCATGACGACTATGCTATTTGTGCAATTTATTCAACATTTCTTAAAATTTAAAATTTCTGGACCAATTCCTCGGGTATTTGATGGTGCTGCTTCGCATCTTGACTATAAAATTGTGGAAGAAGCGGACTGGCATAACATAACACCGCTATGTCTTCCAAGTAACACCACAACCCACGAGTTACAGCCCTTGGATAAATCGGTTTAGAGGTCTTTTGAGGTTCATTGGAACCAAGAAGTTTTGAGATTTTGGGGAAGCCACCCTGATAGAAGAATAGCCAAATGAAGGTTTAATTTAATCTTTTCCAAAGTATGGTCTCGATGTATGACAAACGAAAACATTGTGAACGGGTTTCGCGCAACTGATTGATACCCGTATGATGAAGCTGAAATTCCTATCGAAGCATTTGCACCCAGTATGCCGACTGAACGTCCTGATATTCAATCGAAGCCAAAAACACCAAGATGTATACGGCCAGTGAATATTCCAGCGACGACGAAATTCCATTAATTAATTTACAGAAGAGGTTAAAAGCACACGATTCTGAAATAAAAGACATGTCTTTTCAGGTTATAATAGAATCGCCAAATCTGAAACGATCGAAGAAGAAAAAAGCACGCAGAAAGGCCATTAACTACAAAACTGAAATAGTAAAAAAGACTCTATTTGATGAATACGCAAAAAAAAACTGTCAAAAAATCGAAAAATACTGCTTCCGCAATCAAACATAAAACTTCAACGCCATTGTCTTCGAAGGCATCGACATCAAAGTAGCCGCACCTTAAAATAACCAAGGGTAGAAATAAGACCCATATACAATAATTTAGAAAAATTGTGTTTTTAATGTTCATTTTTATTTTTTTTTGTGTAACCTTTTTTGTATTGTTAGCCAAGACTCTAATATACCTTATACCTTACTATATTAATATTTTGTTTCTTTGCTATGCTTGCATAAAAATAAAAATTTTTTTCTTTTAACCGGGTCTTATTTGTCGCTACAGTATATGTTTAAAATTAACTAAAATAGAACCTAATATTACATATTTAATGGTCAACAAACAACTTCATTCTTCACATTAACTACTATGTCCCTACTGTATTTTTTTGATATTTTTTCTTCATATTATGTATATTATGCATATTTTAAATAAAAGTAATATTAAAAAATTATTAAAATTTTATACGATGGTCTTCTGTTTCTTCTTCTTCATCAGCCTGTATTAGTCCACTCCTGAACATAGGCTTCTCCCATTTCATCCCAAACCTCTCTATTTCGCGCCTTCATCAGCCACTCCCAACCTGCCACCTTCTTTATATCGTCTTTTGGTCTTTCTTGGCTTCCAGTTCACTATCCTTGGTGTCCATTTGTTGCAGTCTTGCCTTCCCACGTGCCCGGTTCCATCTCATCCGTCACCCTCGTCCTTCTTCTTATTTCTTCATTATAGATGTGATCCCGCGGTGGTAGATATATTCAAAGAAAGTGTATTGGTGGTACAATAAAGAAAAAGTTTGGGAACCGCTGCTATAGATGATAATCTAAGAGGTTAAATCAATTAACACAATGCTATTGTTATTATTTAAAAAATAAATAATTAGGAAATTTGGGAAGACAGTCGTAAGCTTTTGATTGATCTTAGAGTACTGCTCCTGCGTATTTTTGTTCTTCTCTTCCCATGATTATATATTCCCATTGAAGAATGTATTGTTTCCATGGTTGGTTCATTTTTTTCTGAAGCCATAATATATTGGTTTTACCAATTACCTTTTTTCTCTAAAAGAAAGGTTTCGGTATTTAGACTACACCGTTGCTTAACCCTGTCTAATATTTGATAATGATAAACATCAGCTCCGAGAGATCAAAGTATTCTCAAAAATTTTTAAACATACAGAGCCGTTTGATGTATCGGTTTATATATTAAAAAAGATATATTATTTACAGCTTTTAATAAAAATAATAAATATTAATTGCAATATATATAATTGATATAATATTAGCATTTTATTTCGGTAGTACCAAGAGTACCTATACTACATAATATCAAATTATAAAGTTAAGCTAAATTGTGATTAAAAAGAATTTTCACTTTTCTGTAGTCGGTATAATAAATTTACATTAAAAAACTTAAGGGCATAAGCTTTTTAAAACATTTACTTAAGCGTTAAATGTGTAGTAAATAGCCAATGTTGACACTTAAAATGGTTTCACACGCACCCGACAATTGCGGTTGCGGAAAATGAGGCAATCAATCATAAGCCTGAATCATTATAATACCACAACCACTGTTACGCAATATTTCTAGGGTGGCATTATTTTCTAACTGCAAATTTTATTTCAACAGTTACTTTCATAAGAAATTATACAATAAACTTCCATCATTCATAAAAATTTCATCTCATTCTAAATATCCAGTATTCATCACCCGCGTATATTTATTGTTCATGATGTTAGCGTTATGAAAGTGGAAAAAAATTATTGTACCGTTTGTTCAAATGCTTTAAAAAAACAATTTTAAACAGTAGATCCAATTTATCGTGGTTTTGTTACGAGTTCCCTAATTTGGCCACATCGAGTTAAATATAATTCAAATCAATAATTGCGATTACAGAATGTCCTAATATTTACGAGAGAACTGACGTCAATGCAGTATTTTATAAAACTTTTGGTAAAAAATCGTAAACCAATAATGCTATATAAGATACTTTTAAAGTAAATAGTCATAATTGTTACAATATTATATACAATACATTTTGATTTAATCGAATCATGTATATTTTGCACACTACCGCATTCATATCTCTAAAGTTGTGCAATTTATGTAGATTTTATTTCTAATTGTATTTTCCGTGCATTTCCTACCTCTGAAATACAATTAAAGCAAAAACCAAAAAGGTTCATATTAAATTTTAATGGTGAAAATCCGCGTTAAATTGATTTATCGCATTTAATGTAATTTATTTGAGGAGCTTTTCAAAAGCTAATTTATAATAAATAGATTAAAAATCACTCTAAAATAGTGACATGAAAATTCATTATTTTATGATACGAGATTTTGAAACGATCTGCTTACAAAGATTTTTTGTAGTTAGTATTTTTGGCTTGAACATGTTTTGATTTATGTCTTGTATTTCTTTTATAGAAAAAAATAATTTTTGTGTAGCCTGTAATCCATATTTCAACACACGCATGTTACTTATAATTTATTCCTTATATTAGTACAAAATACACACATAAATAAAAGTCGATCTGACTAATGAAACTTTGATCTAGTTGACAATTTAATCTAGCTTAGAAGATTACCGGTTTTTTTCTTTCATGCCTCAGATAATATTCTGTCAGATATACCTGCTTATCTTCTTTAATATAAATGAAGTTTCATCCCGATAATTAAAAGTAACTTACAAAAATAAATAAGAAAAAATAAAAGCTGTTTGTAGTCGTAGTATTATAAACTTATCTAATTAGTTCAAGGACTTAACTTGAAAAACCAGACAACTAATGAAAGACATAATTCTGTTTCAAACTAATTATAATGTTTAATAAGAAAACACTTCACTTTAAATTTTGAAAGGTGTACATTGTAAATTATTAAAAAAGTTATGCTATTGTACCAACCTTATTGCTTGTCTATCAATTTAAATATTAAATTGTACTAATAGATAGCAGATATCAGAGAGATTTTACAAAATTATTATCGGTTCTTTTTATTGTTTTAATAATTTTAAAATAAAACTTATCTAGAACAGCATCTGGGTTGAGACCCTACTAAAATATTATTCAAGTGCCTACAGAACCATGAGTGCTAAGTGTAAAACTTGATTAACAGATCCCATAGAAGTTAAAGTAGAAGATTTAGAAAAGCTATTTTCTACAATATTAAAATGTTATTTTAAATGTAGATTCGTGCCCCTTAGTATAATTATTGTCCATCACGAAATCCAGTTTGCAAACTAAGACAAGATAGCTAGCGTAATTTTAGAATTTTTTACTTTTTTGTCTAGTTTATCAAATAAACAATGCAAATCTATCACTTCATTGTTTACCTAGTTGGATTATTTATTTCTAGAAACCTGTACACACAGTAATACTTAATATTTATTATATCTAATATTTTTAGTCACTATTTTCCTTAATCATTTTATTGAGAATTCCATTAACTTTAGGTTTACTAAATGTTGATATAAACAGTCGTAAGACCTAAATACCGAAAACTTTTTTGACGCTTTCTTTAGACCCTTAGATAAACTTGGAAAATGTCTTGTTCTAGCAAGTTTTGCTTTGATTGGTTTCCATAAACAAAGATCTTTGTTTTGTTGCTTCGATAATATGTTCAAATCTGTATATTATACGTTAAGATACTTAAATAATTTGAGTAAATTATTCAAATATACCAATAAATTACAAATACAATTGAAACTTTTTTGTGATAAGTACTTTTTTATTCTCGACTGTCATTATTGATCTAAAACAACGGTTACAAAAATGTTTAAACACATTTTGACATTTTTTGTTTAACCATTATATAAAAACAAGCGGCGAACAAAAATAAAAAGTGCTTATAATAAAAAGGCTGTCAAATATCATTTTACATCTAAAGGTACTTCTAGATGTAAAAGTATTACATTTACTTTAGAGCCAATACGCTAAATTACTTTAATGCCACCGACCATCATCTTACTGTAACTTTGGCAATAATTAATTGTCATTAAATAAACTTATTAGTTGGTTTTCTTAAAAAAGGCATCGTAATTTAACAGTTTTTATTTAATGTTTTATTGAATTTGCATGAAATAACAAAACTAAATTTTATCTAGTTTATTGGTACATGATCAACGATTTGATTAATTTTAAAATACATGAGTAGATCCAAATATTTACTAACCTATTATTTATAATAAGTCGGAATAAACTAAGTTTCAAAAAATTGGATTTTAAGAACTATAAATCTAACCAAATTGTTCAAATAAAATAAGCCATAAAAATATAAGCTAAAGTTTTCAGAAAAGCGAAAACCTACGAAATTATTATAAATTGTAACGAATTTGAGGATGATAAATTAAACTTAAATTTCAAGCACTAAATTTTCTAAAAAAAATTAATTAGCTACATTAATTTCTTCCGCATTAAGTGTATATTTTATTTTTAGAAAACGCTAAATTTTTTAACACACAATGATGGTGTTGTTATCGGAAGACTTTATTGTGGTTCGTTCGTATTAGTGGCTATCTAAGATGAAACCAAAAAAATGAAACCGACAGGATTTGCTCAAGATGGTTCCATCCTGATTGAATTTTTTAATGTTGGTCAGACAGATCTAGATGAACGGAATTACAACATATGAAATCAATACAGACAATTTTAAGATTTCTTACTTAGCTTGTTAGTAAATAGATATATTATAATATTACTAATATTATATTCAACCTTTTGTTATATTATATCTGTAACTTTTACTAACAGGAAAATACATTTTTTTGGGTTTAGCATTAGCACTGTTTTTCTGGGTTGACTAAATTAATATCTTTTGTAAAGGATTATAGAAAGTCAGTTGAGAACTTTTATAGATTACAACATGTTTCACCTAGCGTTCAGTAGCGATTCCGAATTTCTGCTTGGTTGCGCAACGGCTTTGCTAAGTGAAGAATTTGAAAAAAGTGCTGAATTTGCTCAAACTTTCCAACACGCAGAAAAAAATAGTAGTTAATTTTGATACTTTTTGTGGTTGTTTGTGTCGCTTGGTGTTCCACAAGAGCCAGTTTTAGGATTTTTATTATTATTATCTAAGCATCTATCTCATCTTAAAGGTGCAATTTTATATTCTTATCGTGTATAAATATGCATAATCATATACACATATTTCTAGTAGGTATAATTAAATAATAAATAAATAAATCATAATCTTTTACATTTGTTTCGTAATTGGCTATGAAAAGGTATACTAATGCATTACTCTGTATATTTAACGTAAATATTATATACAAAGCACGATTTTGTTGCGTGTCCAAATATTTGAAAATTCTGAAGGACAATATTATTTAAATAATAAAATTTTTTTATTAGTTACAATATAATAATAAAAAAAAAATGCTTTGTATTGGCTCTCCAAAAGTATCACTTTTGGTCTAGCAGCCAATAGTTGACTTGATGACCGCGAAAACCAACAATAATTTAAATTTTATTGTGTTAGGTTGTTAAATTTAAAATTGCTAAGTAAATATTATATAAAATTTTAATTTGCTTCCTTTTATATTGTTTTTGCTTACTTTTTAATTTCAGCAAATTTAACCACGAACGCCGCAGCTAGCTTGTTTATTTTTAATTGGAAGAGAAATAAGAAAAATAATGGTAAACACACAAATATTTTGAAATTATATACCTTAATATCGATTCCACTTATATGAAAGGTTTGTTAACATGAATATAGGATATCTGTAGTTGTTTTTAATCAATTTCTATTAGATCGTGACACAAACAAATTAGCAATTTGTTTTCTAGTCAAAAACAAAGTCTAAAAGAATTACAATAAAGCTGTGCGGCAAAAATATAAATTGGATCTTTAAAACTACACTTTTTTAACAAGTAATTTTGGTTCGAGCAGATTGCTTAATTACTGATAAATAATTACAGTAATTTCTCAAAAATTAAACTTCTTTGCTAATAACTTTTGTTTTAGTTTTCAGGGCTACTAATTTTGTAAAACCAACACACAAATTATTTTTTAATTTCCATAAATTAATTTTAAACGTTTCGTATATCATCGTAATGCGTCGCTGTAAGTTGCAGTTGGAACACAACCCTGTATTCGATTTACTGCATCACGAAAGCGGCTTCGTAACCACTAGCAGTGCTTAATCGTCTTTGAAAACGTGAGCTACTACGTAAAGTTGGTCTTACTAACAAAATACGCAAGTTTGTTTACACTTTTTTTTTTAATATTGACTATTGATGACTTGTAATTTTTAATTAATTTATAAAATGCAGTGTTTTCTCGTGTTAGTTTTATGCTTTTCTCTCACCAGTTCGACTTATTTGGATATTGCAACTGGTAAGCATATAATTTTTAAATAATTAATGTAATAATTACATATTTATAGTATGGTACTTATTCATGGTATTTATATTTTATATCAATATGAGCTTTTTAGAATTGGGAAAAGTCTATTAGGACTACTATAATATTTAAGTGTGCTTTTTTATTATTTACCTAATCGTCATTGTGTATATCTATTTTGTAAAATAAATATTGATTTAAAATATAATACTTAGGTAATTTGTAATATGTACAAGTAGATTATTATAAATTAAATAATCAAATCAACAGCAAAATAAAACACATCATAATAAATTAATAGGTGGATAATTCCTGCAGATTACTGTGGTTCGTTTATTGCAAAATAAAGCTAAAACAACTTTTAATACACAAATTAAAAGTTTCATATTTAATATTAATAAGTTCAGCATTGATTTACCCGAAATTTTTTATATTTACAATAGTGCTATGTAAGCGCTTTTTTAATAGAGCTTTCTTTTATATTATGGCAAGTTTTCTACTACATTTACAAGAATTCTTATGGAAGGTAAAAATTATTTTATGAGCGTACATTTGTCTCCTGTCGTCTTTATTAAATTCATAGCTATTTCATAAAATTACTACTACTTGAGAAAAAATTTATTTTGGCTTAATTAATAAGAATAAGTGGGAATAATTTTAGCATTCTTTCGGATTTATGGAGTGTGAAGAAGAGTATAAAAATGTAAACTACTAAAAGACCTTACAACTGCTTTTACAACTTATCCTTGTAACTTTTATACCAGCAATTACTTGCTGCGTATGATAATCACTTTACACCCATGTTTTGGGTGCCTTGTAAATAATAGAAGCGACATCGGTACATACACGAAAAATTTAATGAAAATAAGTTAAAACATGAAGTTTCTCATCCATATTAGGTATATTGTTTAAATGGAAAATGAAATAGCTTTCGAGCTTCCGTTGATCCTTTTACTTATTAATTTGTCAAACGCTTTAGTTTTATGACTTTTTAAGTGAGTTTAGTCGAGTTCAACAAAAATTAATTACAAAGGTATAACTTATTCACAGAATACTCAACACAATCCTTTCTCGTGGTTTTATTTAAAATTACTTTTAAATTTCTAAATCACTCTTGCTTTATAAATATTTGACATTGCGAAACAAACAAAATTGAAAATAATGAAAGAGACTTAATGTTAAGTCTTCGTTTACCATACAAGTATTGTGTTTGATTTATATGAAATTTATTTATATGGTGCTCTTGCGGAATCCATCTACCGTGTAAATCAAGGATAGGTGTATTATAAAAACCTAAGCGTAAGAAAGGAATATATAGCTGTAACAATAAAAATGATATATTTTTCTTTTTCAATTTTTCACAATAACAGAATCATTGTTTAAAAGCTCATTATTACTTTAATATGATGATAAATGCTGCACCAATTTGATATAAGTTATAAACAATTTTATAAATTAAGCTTGGCATTTTTTGCTAGAAAATCCATTCTCATTTAATTTAATTTATTTTATATAGAAAAGTCCAGCAATAGCGATTAATTTATTTTATCGCTTTGCCGGATAGAGGAAAAGAATTCTCTAAAATGTTCTTTCTTATATTTTTGTTTTTAAAAGTGTTTTCTGTTTGTATAAAATTCCCTTGTGTATCATCAACAATACATCAAAACTTAGTAAGTTTGGCAACTTTAAAATTAAAAACCAAATATTAATCTAAGAAATCTGTGAGCTGTTTTCTTCGTTTACACAGTTACATTCGCGAATTTATTAAATCGATTACTCAAAAACATCTCTCGCTGTTATTTTGATAAGAAAAATATTATTAAAAAAACTGCCCAATTATTCTAACTATGTAATTATACATACATAAATATTATAAATATACTACAGAAGTAAGTTTGTTTGTAATGTAATGTAATTTTTTGCCCATCAGTAAAGAAAAATTAAATAAGTATTTAATATTTATCCTCGTTTCTAGTTTTGATATATTTATAATACTTATAGTGCTATATTATTTTGTTATATTAGTCATACGACTGTATTATAGTCGAATGAAATACCACTCCAGAAATTCAAATTATTCAAATACTGTTACCTCCATAGGCTCCACGTTTACTTACAAAACACAATTCGGAAAAAGGATATTTGAATTTTTTCGATGGTTTTGTGGTATCTATTATTTATGAGTATACACTGATAACAAATAAATAATTGAACAGCACTCTTTAACCTTTTCTGTAATTTTGCTATGATCTAATATTTATGTATAAGTGTTTGAAGGAAACTTGATCTTTGATTTTAATAAATAAATATTAACAGAACAAAAATATCTGTTTACAATTTTTTTAATGTAATTAAAAGGCTTTTTAAATGCCAAATATGGCGAGCATGTGGTCTAAGTTCTTTTACTCTTGTTGTATAATAATATGGTCAATACTCCCGATAAAAAATATGAGATATCAATTTTGAAATGTAGAAATTAGTTGCGGTTTGCATATTGCTAAAGAAAATAAAAATAAAATACGTTTGAGCCCTATGGATTCTACAAATCCATCAACCATCGCGTCGTTTCGCATACCAGAAACTATGAAAGAACACAAATGCATTTTATATAAACACAAAATGATTTTATAATGTACAAAGAGACGTAAAAATACGTAATTACATAAAATTAAGTAAAAACATAAAATGTAAAAAGCGACCATTTTTAGGTTAATTGTTACCGATGAACATTTACTTAAAACATGGCAGACGTTGCGGGTTCGTAGCCGAGACTTACTAGAAGAAAATGCCGCACTCCGCTTGGGTTTTTCTGCCATTATGTTTTATTATACTTTACTTTATGTTATGGTTTTAAGCAAAATTGTACCTAACATGAATTGTAGCAATAAGCTTGTATGAGGTAATTAAATTTTCTATTTTTGTCTTTCGAGTACAAAATTTGTACAAATTCAAATTAACGTGATTTATTATACGTTCTCTCACATACAGTTGTGTTTTTGCAAAAACGCTACGAGCAATATTTTTTTTAAATTAATTAATTTTTCATTATAATTAAATTTAATTTAAAGTAGGTAATAAGACTTAATGAATTTTTCAGTTTTTGTTAACTAACACGGAACTGTAAAGCTAAATTTTCTTTAAGATTAATGACAAAATTTAAAGCACAGCCTCAGAGAGTCTTTTTAAATTTAATAATTATGATAGGCTTATTAACCTAGCGGAAATTAAATGGAATAAATTGTGCCAAGACGTTGGTAGTTTATATTTTCGCTAACAAGCCCGACGAAAAAAAGTTTCAAACTTATTGAGTAAAATTCATCTCTACTTTTAATAAAATTTACTTAAGGAATATGCGTTGCATTAAAACACAGGATTATCTATTCACTGCGATGCAATAGCAAACAATTTCGTCTTGAAACATAGAGATTAAGCCTACTAAAGATAGAGTTTTTATAGCGTTTTTCCAATTTATTTTATAACTCTTAAATTATTTTTTTTACTCTTTTCACAGTTAACTCAAAACTTAATGTATTTAATTTCATAATTATAATAATTAATTACGTATGTTTATATGTATAAACAGAATTTATAATTAATAGTTTTGTTGAATATTTTATTTAATATTCAATTTTTTTCAATTTCATTCTTCAATATTTTAATATTATGTAAGTTATGATTTTTCGTAGTCGTAGAACAAACCTGCCTGTTGAGATTTATAAATAGGTACACATTTTCCACGCAAAATGTCAATAAATATTTTTCACAATATAATAATACATAAAATGTCACTCTTAAGTTTCTAATAGTATGCCTAATTTCTTTTTTACTATACATCTGCTACAGTCAAGCACGCAAAGCTATACAAAGTTTATATCATCATTTTATACTATAACAAAATTATTTAAAAGTATATTAGGGTAGCTAATTTTATATAATTTTTTATATTATAATCATGATCAACTTTTTTAACCCCACGCATTACTACTTGCTGTTAACAAATCGCAAAAATGCACATAAAGTAGTTCTTTTGCTTGGAGGCAATATCGTTAAAATTTACCATAAGCTAATTCGTAAAAATTAATTTTGTAAAAATCTCGTTGTTTGAAATTTACTACAAAGATTTCCAAAATTCTGCTAAATTATGCAGAGAAGACTGAAAACTGTTTGAAATAGATCAAAATCAGAAATCAGATAGCAATTTGCAATACCTTATAATTATATTCCTACAACAGTAATAACAAAAAAGATAAAATGAAGGCAAATATACAAATAGCTACTGGAATTCATTGCACTATCACAGAGGTATTAAAATACAAATAAACAAACAAAAGTATGAAACTAAATATTTATTATGTTCATATATAACCTTGTAAAGAACAATTCTTAATTACCTACGCATCAGAGATCATGTGAATTACAAAAATAAGTAGATTTATGTATTGTTAAACTTAAGACCACTTGTACAGTGTGAGTTTAATTTCGAGTTTTGTAAAACTTGGTTTAATTTATAAACGACGTTTAAAAGCGTAAGCGTTGTATAAATGAAGTTTAAAAAGGGTTTAAATAATCTAGAGTTTAGCAGTAAAAAAATTTCTAGGGATTTTGTTTTATATTTAACTAATTTGGTATTATTATTTACATTTTTGGTATTATTCACATATTTTGACATTTGTAAATTGTACGAAGCGTCTGTCTTATTTTGATTTTTTAAATTGTTTAAATGTTGTTTAACAACATTGTTAAACAATAAACTACAATAGTTTAATACTCGTAATATAGTGTAATTTGAAAATTTAGTACAAATTTAAATTTTACCAAGTTTCTTATAAATACTATTATCAAAATAGAAGTAAAATTATTTTTTTGCAGATCCTATATTAGAAACTCGAAATCAAATTACGTTTAATTATTAATATAAGTAAAATTAAAATTATGTAGTTTTTTTACAATAATTAATACTTATTATTAAACTCGCAAATTACAAGATATAGTAGTAGCCCACCTGGTACAACTGTTCTACACCTACTATTAAACTACCACCCATCAAGCCATTTTAAAATTTAGCCCTAATTCAAGAGTTATTGAAAATAGTAGAATCATGACTTGAACCTGGCCATCTACAAACTAGATTTCTAATTTTTAATTTGGCATCGCATATAGCTTAGCATATAGCTAGCCCAAAAAGTCCATTTTAAAAATACAATATAATGCTTGTGAATATCTAGGTTATGTTTCAACTATAAGCCTGCTCTTAAACTATCAACTTCGATGGTTTAACTTAAACTTGGTTCAAACCTAGTTTAATCCTTAAACTATGACCGAACAAGAGGAAAAAATAGTTAAACCTGGTTTTAAGTTAAATTTGGTTTAAACGGCTGTTAAACTAGCACTGTATAAGTGGTCCTTAATATTGAATATTATAAAGCTTCATGAAAATCAGTTAGATGAAACGTTAGAATTATTGAGAATCTTTATTGAGAAAGAAAAAAAAGTTTATTCTATCACACCAAAAGTAGCTAATTTCTTGATTTTATTTGGATGTAGTCCTTGATCTTCGAATAAGCTAGGTCTAGTTTGTTACGGAAGCAAGGGTGTAAGTCATGCTTCCAATAAAATAGAATACTTTCTCATTAAGCATCAAACTAATTAACGACAGTTAATATTTATATTAATAAGATTAAGTAAATTACTTAAAACAAGGTATGGTCAAATATTGATTCACTAATTATCCGAAACCCTAAAATCCACATTAACAAAAATATTACAAACTCTACCGTTGATCAAGGCAACAAAGTTATAGCTAAATCAAACACAAATCTGACGACCCCGACGGTTGAACGCACTGATATTGAAATTTAGTCTCTTATCTAGCGAATGAGCACTTACCCTGGATATTATAATTTCTGAGATTTTAATAGAAATAAAGCTTGTTATGAAATGGTTTCATTAATGATATTATATTGAAGACAAATTAATGCTTCTTGTTATTTGAAATTGGTTATAATTATAATATGGAAATAGTTGTCGCTTAGGATACTCGATTTTTTACGCAAATTTGAATTCCAACAATTTTACAACAAACCGACTTCTTATAGCCAAAAAATTTTGACAGCATTGTTTGTGGCGTTTAGCGTGTGACAGAAGCGTTTCTATTAAGGTAACTTAATTTATTTAAGGAAATTCTTAATAAAATAACTTGAACAAAATTGAAAATTTTAAGAATCTCTAAAAACTACATTGAACGAGGTAAAGCATTAAGGAAGTTACCAAAGTAGAAATAACAACAGAAAAACCATAGCAAATGCTTTTCCAATCTTTCTTGAGTCTGACTTAAGTACTAAATTGACCAATCAAAATCAACAATTTCGCACTTATAACGTGCTTAAGTTTTGCTCAAGTCAAGTATTGATAATTGGTGAGGTTATAAGGGTACCGAATAACCGATCCAAAAAGGCAGCTAGTAAATTTTGACATAAATTTCATGATATTGTGTAGACGTTTAGTATTAAATTATATTATCTTTATAATTGCTAAATTATTGTTTAACAAACTATAATAAAGTACTACTGTCGTCAAATGAAGGAAATATTTTTTATTTATTTTTCCGGAATTATTTTACTTACATTCGTTTTCAGCTATTTTAGCTTTAGTTTAATCAGATGAGGTTGTTCGATATGGTTATTTGTTTCAAACTAACTGACATGTTGAAAATTGCCTTGCTATTGGTTACGTATACGTGTATAAAATAAATACCGTAGTATATATTATATATATATTATAAAAGTTTTAACATTGTTTAACTGTGGATGTGTTTATCATCGATGGACGTCTACGAATATCATATTTAATAAACAACAACGTGCAAATCAGTAGCGTAACAAGACAGCTACGGGCCTGTGTTTTCGACTGTCGGGCTCTAAAATCGGGCCCCTAATTAATGGATGTTAAATTAACGTGGAATTTTTTTTAAATAATTTTAAAGCCTGTTTACATTATAAAATTTTGCTTAAAATTTTTATAAGACAAAAATTTCATTGTTTATACCTTAAAATTTTCGTTAAAATAAATTTTAACAAATTGTAATGAATAGATCAGCAACTATTTTCTTAAAATTATACGTAAAATATAGTGAATTTTAAGATGTATTTGGTGATAAAGGTATAAACACAAATTTGCAAAATCTACAAATTTTAAGGAATTTTATAGAAATTTTAACGAAAATTTTAAGCGAAATTTTATAATGTAAACAGGCTTTTATAAGCAGAATGATAGTTTTAAATTAATTTTTATGAAAAAAAAATGTAATAAATATTATTAATTAATTTTATTTAAATTACTCTAGAGATTAAAAAAAGCTACTAGTTAAAAAACAGTTAACAGAAAATCTAAAAAATACCTAACGGTTTTAATGAATTATACTCCAAAATAAACAATTGAACTTAAACTTCACTATTTAAAACTTGAAATAATTTATAAAAACAAAACAACTGGTTCTTATCATAAATACTGTAACAAACAGCAATGTGATATAAATAAAAATCAAAATATGCTTTAACTGTTAAAGGATATTTTTGGAATCTGCTAAGGGCTAAGGTTACGAGGTCCGTTTTATCATTCTCAGCTTCTAGTTCAATTTAACAAAAACCGAAACAGACAGTAAATATACCTTATAATAAATTATTTTAAATAGGTTTACATGAGAAATGTGGCAGACACCTTATTTTGAAAATGTGCCGTATATTTTCTGATTTTAGCGATTTTTTCACTGTTTAGTGATAAAAATCACATAAATTTGAATTCTGATCGTGGCAGAGCCGGGTCTTTTTAATGCCGGGCCCTTGTTCGATCGAACACATCGAACACTGATAGTTACGGCACTGGTGCAAATTCATCTTACAAAATGATTAAAGTTTCACCTTTTCTACTCCGCTCTAAAAAGTAAAGTTGACGGGTTCTGTTTTGCCTGTGATAGCGGCAGATACAGTAACGTTTATCGAATTTTGAAATTTGAACACAAATTATTGATCATCGCGATTCGGAAGTATTTTAAAAAATAAACATATTCTATATTATGGCACCCATTTAGTCACTATGGTCATCATTTAGTCATCATGGCATGTGCCTTTTGAGATATATGATAATGTCGGTTTCAACATCAACCACTAAAATTGGAAGTACTAAATTATGTTGATCTTATTGTCTATGTATATTCTTTTTTTGTAGATGCAGATGTAACCTTGAATTTTTTAACAACATTAACATTTGGTATGAAGATAAATAAAAACTAAAGTGTGAACAATATGTCCAACTATTCTTATAAAATAGGCTAAGAACAAAAGTTAGAAAATGCTAGAGATTTTTATCGAATTTGATGGGTTCGTTGGTAAATGTTTTACTATATCATTCAAATGCTATTTACAAATTATGTTAGGAATAAAAAACTTAGCTTTAACTAAATTAAGATTTTAATAGTGTTATTGCAACTGTAAGTTTTTTTGCTTTTCTTAATTTAATAATCAAAATCTGCTCTTGGAGATGATATTATGTTACTGTAACAAGTTCAAGGATAAATTGAAATTTTTTATGCCTCTTAATAGACAACTTGATTAACATTTACAAGACGTCAATTTGTTATTCTATGTAAGTGAAAATATATGATGGAAGAGCTACCATAATGTGTAATAATTCTTCAATATCTTGATTTTATATTCTTCTTGTCTTTCTTACTTGCTAAGTTTCGTTAATTCTAATTGACATTAAATTTTTTCTCATGCATTGAACGAATAAGTAATGTATTACTTGCCTACTATAACTTCTCATGTGCCTTGCATACGAATTATACATTTTAGAGAACTCCTTTGCATCGGACTTACTGATCTCCAACTACATTAAGGAGTCCTTTTAACAAAATGATGATATTTTTCTATTTATTGTTCATCTAAAGAAATTTTCATATCTTTAGTTGTTTTATATTTTGTAAGTCATATAGTTGAATATGTAATACGATTTTTAGAAGAAAAGTAAATTTCTTGACTGCTTTGTTGACATTAATGCAATAGTTGTGAAGATTTTGCATTGCATTTCTACGTGTTTAAATTTTATTATCAGTATTACTGTATCTCGGTAAAACTTTTATATTGTACTTCATTCACACTGTTTCTTTTGCGAACTAAAAATTGTTTCCGCTCTTGTGTATTTTAAACTTGCAAAAAACTTGAAATTATGTTTGGAGTTTGCATTTCTACACTGTATTTAATTCAGTTTATATTAATTAAGAAAAATGTCATGATTCAGACCGTATATTTAGGTTTTTCGCAGAAAAAAAGAGTAACAGTAAGAATTTCCATTAATTTTAATTGTTTTAATTTTTAAATTAGAATGCCAGTTTAACTCGTATTTTAGAAATAAAGCGATAATTGTATCCAATAAAAAATAGATTTAAAAGCTTTAGCGTCATTTAACTGGATACATCGAAGTTTTTCGACTATACCTAATTATAGTTATGGGTACATCCGTACATCCATATAAATTTTAGGGCTTAATTAGAAGATGTATTAACAATTAAGTAGTAAACGGATCTTTAGGATCTTAATTCTAAGTTATTGTGATTTATTGGTAGCAATAATTAAATGTTATAATGTAATCATTATATCAATTAGGGAAATGCAAGTCACGTTTTTCCGACATTCATTCCTTGCGCTTCAACAATTTTAATTTTTTTCCATATAAAAATGTTGTCACTAAGCAAATCAAAATTTTACATTTCAGTCTAAATTCACAACTTTGTTAAATAATTTTATAGTCCAAATCGATATACGTAATATAGGGCGTTCTTGAATATTTTAGGCAGGTTTGCCCGTATTTGGTAGTAATTGATACTAGCGAGAAAATTAGATTGATGCTTGATTAGAGACACCAATTTATGTCACAATTTGTAATAAAATTGGATTTGATGAAAGTTAAATAAAATTTTTTTACGATTAGTAAGTCACTCACTTTTGCTTCTATTAATCATTATTTGAATGAATGTGCTTTTCCCGCGATAAATATTCTTGTCTTCTAACTATCGCTAAGTTGCTTGTTTACTTCAACCCTTTTGCGCAATAGTTGCTTGGTTTTACACGTATCTATTTGCATGACAATTAAACCAAAATTAACATGTTTTGTTCTGTGGTAGCATTCTCTTTGGTCAAAAGGCTCAATTAACGTGGGTATATTTAGCTTCTAGTTTTTATTTAACCTGTCATTGCACCGATCAAAGAGAAATATATTTAGTAATAGGTAGTCAGGTAAATTATTAACTTGTGGGATTTCATTAAATTAAAATTTAAATTATAGCAGGCTAAATAAAATTATAATATTTTCATTAATTTAATAATATTAATAACGGATTGTGCTATATTCAGAGCAAGTAAAATTTATTTCACGTGAGACAAATCACAAATCAAGACCATCTCTTATGTGGTTATATTTGTAACTACTCAAAGAATCGTACAAGAAAAAAAACTTAGATCATCTTTTTCTCATAATAATAGAATACACGCAGAATTGTCTTAATATGGCACGGCGGATAGTTCATCGAGCTTCAGACCAGAAAAGAAATGTAAACGAACGAAAATGTGATGTGCAGCCAAACTTGCATTATGATTATTATTTTCACGTAATATAATGTAGTAAATACTTTAAAAATGTTACTTTAAAGAAAAAATTATAATACACATGTACTACATATATGTTGAAAGTCAAGTTGAAAAATACAGTTTATGAACTGTGACAGTGAAAAAATTGAAAACCAAATTGTAAGTTTTACAGAAGTATCATGCACTTAGCAAAGATTCCTAAAAAGTTACTGAATTGACAAATAATGTAAATGTCTCTCAAAGAACATTACATATAATTCTAAATGACACTTCCTACCAAACTTCCTTTACATTGTGATTCGAAACTCACGTCACATTGTAGTAATAACGAACTGTTAAATTGAAATTTCGTGTTTTCGTGCTTTCGTAGTTTTTAATAGTCCGGTTTTAATAAACCTCCTGAAATCTGGAAGTCTGGTAAAAAACTTAAAGTTACTTAAAAATAAAAAAGTATTCTCTAAATTTACTAATTAAATAATCGAATTTCAATTATTATATCATTTAAAAACTGTTCAGGTAACATTTTAGATATTATGTAGTTTAAAAAATTATATAATAATTACCATATTGCCATTTATAAATTTATGAATATTCAAAACTATTTTGTTGTAAATAAATTTTTTTTTTAATAATGGCGTTTTAAATGTAATATACTTCATTTAAAAATTGATTTTTAACCGAAATTAAACCGATAACAACATAAGTAACTAAATAGCCCTCAATAGCTTTACGGCGCAAAGTACATAATTTTAAGTTAATCTTGATTTTCTAAAATCCTAATGTTTGGTGTCATAAAACTTTTAACAAACCATTAAATTTAAGTAACCAATGAAAATGATCTCTTAGTACTAACAAGCCAATAGAAATCATCTGTTAACTTTAACGGCTTGTTAAAAGTTTTATGAAACATTTATCCAAACATTTTTGGAAGTTCTTGGAGGTTATGTAACTCCAAATATTTGGTAAAATACTGCAGTGGTTTTCTCCTGATTCTCAATGAAGAGGCAGAATTCTTTACTGTCTTAATTTTACCTCATTACAGCCTGAGACTTGCAGGAGTGGGTTCCTATGACAAACCCTATTGTCGATGGAGAAAAAAATGCTCTTTTTAAGGCAACTGAAATTAATTTTATTTTGAAAAACGGAGCCGGTTGGTAACAATTTTATCTTTCGCAGATTTAAAAATTGGGTGTATCATGAAGGTTCGTAAAACCAGATGCACATTTAATGTTAAAATTGTTCGCACTAGCATCTAGTTTTATTAACTTTTTAAGTGTAATGTGTAAATAAATTTTATACAAATAATATTCAGGTTTAAAAAATAAAAAGTTCAAAAAATAACCTACGCTTCTAAATTGTTCATTCAAGTGATGACGCAAATGATTTCTCTCATTTATTCGGCTTTATAAAAATCTAAAAATTCCGTCCGCATCTGCTTGTCAATACAAAATGTGCGTTAAACACCTTCAATTCCTTGAATAATTAATAATCAACTGTAGGAACCAATCTAACGCCGCAAAAATTGTCTTCTTTGAAAATTGACGAAGAAAAACTCAGTTTCAAAATAAATTCGCTTTTCACAAAAACTTGTGAAAAATTCACTCGCAAAAAAAAACTCTTTGTCGCTCAAGACAAAACGCAAACTCGACCAATTTGTACGGCCTTCGCGTCTGAAGTTCTCGCATTTCCGTCCGCTACGCCAATTTCCAAATTTCTTGCGTTCAATCTGAAGGAACCAAAAACTCTACCCGAAATTTGAACGTTATACCGTCACGAACCTTTTTATCATTATCACTTTTGATTTCACAGCACCTTATACAAATTTTGTGTTGAAAGTTTATGTAATTGTGTTCAACATAAATTTTTATATTGCATGTTTCGTCTTTTAAAATTGTTGCTTTCTTCAATATGAAGCGATTGCTGACTGTGAAAATTCGACAATCGAGCTTGACACAAAATTACACCACAATACATATTATAGATATTCTAAATGTTGATCGTATATTATAACATAACTCGATTAAGTATCTTGCTAGTGTTATTACAACTAATTAAATAGTGTGTGATTAGTAAAATTTTTAAAAATAAAGTGTTATGTTAAAACTATCTAGCAGATTGTATATAATATAATTTTCTGATAAAAATAATAAAATGGTGTTAATAGTAAAACCGGTTTTATATCTATTAAGATATCTAAAATCTATATGATTTGAGTGGTATTACGTTTTGCGAAATACTCCACCATAGAAGAGGCAGAAAGGCAAAGAATTGGAGATGATCGAATAAGCAAGAAACAAAGTTAAAAGGCTGGAATGGTTTAACTAAAGACAAAGCAATTAATGATTAAGCCAAGGGAATTAGAAGACCTCAAGTTTTATTGTAAGATTCATTAAAACTCAATGATAATCTAGATCTAAATTTCTTTAAGATTTATATGATTTTAAGAAATTTTAACATTTTAAATTATTTTACTTACTTAACAAACAAAAAGACTGCGAGATGTGTCGATTAAATTTGATGGGACACCGTAATTATACATACTTCATTACAATATAATACGGACCTGTACCAAATTAAAGTGTTACATAATTAAAGATTTACTAGAATTATATACTTTTTTTAATTTTCCAGCTTTACTGTATTACCTTGTACAAATAAAGGAAAGATTTGCATTGTTTACTTATTGCTTTAGTAATTATCAAATTCATTCTTTAACAACAGCCCATTAAGTAAAATTTATGTTTTAGTATTCAACATGTATTATCAAAACAAACTATAGATACATACATATTAGGTATTTTTATATCCTTTCATGTCATAACTATATAGTTTGTACATACATACATCAATGTGAATTCAACTAAAATATATAATATGTAATTATCGATATAATTTAATCAATTTATTTAATAATTTTAAATTAAACAAAATGTGAATCACGATTTCCATATAATAATTTGTTCTTCAGCTCCAGGAGCAGTTATTTAAATTTAAACGTTTAATGAGATAAATAATTATCATCAGAAGCTTTTAGTTTCTGTTGCATAATTTCTATATTAAAATTATTTGCAATATCCTTCACTCAATTTGTTGAAACAACGTCAAAATTTATAAGAATGTCACTCTCTATTTTAACTGAAAATCGTGCTCTTTCATACTAAATAGCAAAGCTACAAATTAGATGATGCCGCGATTAATCATCCCACAGTGTCGCTATGAATAATTGTAGTTTCATGATTTAGTTTACTCGGGAAAACTGATAAAGTATTTTAGAATCTTACTCTGACTTACCTAATTCACAGACATCGGATTTAATTTTCTAACAAATTATTCTTAGACATTTGTAAAGAAAATGCACCACTCAATTTGCTTTAAAATACAGTTTTTAAAGTGCTTTATTTTTCTTTAGTTAAAACGATATATCCAATTGAAGCAGTACAAGGCGGATTGGCGAACCTTCCATGCGATATAACACCACCGGAAGCAGGGGACAAAATGCAAATTCTCATTTGGTATAAAGGAAAAATTCCAATTTATACGTAAGTCAATTTAAATAAAGCTTATATTTTGTGCTTGATTTAATTTTATGTAATTTTTACACTTTCAGTTGCTATTGTGTTTTACAATATTTTTATTTCATTTTTTATTCGAACAGCAGTTTTAAAATATTTCAAACAATTAAAATGTTCGCTGATTCAAATTTGTTGGTGAGACATTTAAGTACTAATTTCTGGATTAAGCAAAAATTTGCATATCGAAAATTTTATAATTGAATTAGTTCTTCGTTATATAGGAGTTCTAGCTTTTAGTACTCCGCCAACCAAATTTCTTTTATTTGGTATTGTTCAACAACATTCCGAGCTTTTTCGTTCTTTAGTAAACAGCAGCAAATTTTATTGCGGCAAGTCTTCCTTCACGGATATTTCACTGGCGAATTCTTACCTTTCATATTAAACTACTCGTGGCATTATTTGGTACAATAGAACTTGTAGAAAATTTAGTAGATCACGTGCTCGACTGGATTTATTTTTAAACGTGAATTCTACTTTGTCTGAAACCAATGCACAAAAACAATAATCACTTCAACTGAATTTAAAGGAAATCATACACTCACGCGGGCAGCATGCAAACCATACATAGCAAAATTTTGTAAAATTAAAATATCAAATTCGAGTTTGCCATTTGAAATTCAAAACCTATCGAAGCGGCGTGCAAAATAAAAAAATTATTGCAGGCAACTGATGCGAAAGAGTTTTTTTTGTTGGTTCATAGATGAATATTAAACTAACTTTCAAGTTATTGCATTTTTCATGCAAAATAATTCATTTCGTTACCAAATTTGCTTAATAAATTACATAAAATTATATATTGCAATGTTGAAATTTACTCGATTGAACTTATCCCTCATAATAATACATGAAACTACTATAAATTTAGTGGATATTACTTTTTATCAGTTACTAGCGTATAAAGGGGATATTCAGTCAGCATTTAATGATTCGGCTCGGATTCCTAGCACGTTTTCAATTGGTCACAAGTAGTTGGTGTTACGGGGTTTCAACCTTAACTCAACCTATATCAAGAAATCGAAATCTACCTAACTGAGATTTATTATTGTTGTTAGTGGTTTTGATTTTAATTATACGAATACTACCCGTTGTTGTTTTTGTATTGCATTTTTGAAATTTAATTTACTTGCACACAATATCCTTTTATGTATCACGTAGCCGACAGGTTCGACATTCCGATAAGAAGAAAATTAATTGTTATTAAACATACAAAGTTTTAATCAAATTTTTGTAAATTTTTGAAGGGTTTTCTATTATCTACATAGTTAATTTTGGTTTACATTATGATTCTTATTATAAAAGTAAATTTTAGACGTGTAATATTTATAACGTAAAGATCAAACGATTCTAAAATTTTAATCGCTTTTTTGGTAGTATTAAACTTTTAATAGACACTTTTAATAAATATTCAGAAATTAACTCTTTTTGTAAACATATTTTTCAAGCGGGTTAATATAATGCCATGAATTTTTTATAATTTGTCGACTACCTGAGAAAACTCAAACATTTTAAATTAGGTAGTATAAAAGACAACATTTTTATGTATCAAGTTATTATTTACGTGATTAATGCAGATGCTGTTTAATTATTTATTATTTTTTATTTTGTACCTAACTAAAGTTGACCATCAAATCTGACTCAGAATATTTAAGTTGGGCTGATTATAGAAATTATCTAGCTGACTAAGCAACATTAAGTTTCAAATTTAGCTTGATATAGTAAAATATAATGTATTTTTTTATATATTTTACTTTACTATTATTTTATTTAAATAAAAATATTTCTAAAAGCGAGAATTAAAATCTGTCGGAAGCCTACATCATTATTAAGTTAAATTTGACTTTCATTGTTGTTAATTTAGCTTAACAACTTTTAAAATATATGTTTTTTTACTACTACCAAAATAAATAATCAAAATCTCACGCTCTACAATGTGTAAAGTTACTGTTTTAAGTTATTTGTACATAACATGTATGGCATGTAGTTTTTTGTAAATTCTCTCACAATCATATTATTTTAGTCTTAGTAATATTATTAATGAAAAAATATTTATTTTTTGCTTTTTTTTGTTTGTGCTTATGTCAGCATAAAAAAATAAGTTAAAGAAAAGGCATGAGTTTATTTTTAATTTTACTATGATTATATTGTAGTTTTAATAATATTATTAAGGAAAAGCTATTTTTTTTCTTGATGTTACATAATATGATAAGTAATAAAATTATATTAGCCAATAATAGTATGTTTTAGTATAAAATCTCGACATTAACAGCTTTAATAATACTTGATTACAAAATACTCGTTTTTTTTATTAAAATATTGTTTAGTTAACTTGTTCAATCAAAGATTATTGAATTTAATTAATATATTAAATGTTTTTATTATTAAGCTAAAATTTTAAATAACTTTAAATAATCTCCTTGCTGTACTATAATACTAAATTATTGAGTGATACCTTTCAGAGTATAAATTTAAACCTACTTACCGTATTTACACTGACTATTTGACCAAAAGAGCCCGAGGTTATAGCTTAATAAATTTTGAATATACTACTACGTAATAAACCTGATATATTTTTAAATCGGATACAAGCATGATTATTATCTACCTATTATTAATTTTTAATAAAAGAAATGGGGAAGTACATTTTACGGTAAACATCCCTCAATATTTACGTTTTAATGCTATGTATAATATCGATTTCAACAGATTGTTATTCACTTTCTATTAATTTCAGAAAGTAAGTACGTGTGACAAATGTATTAGATTTTTAGATTTAAATAATGAAAATTTTCTATTGTCTTCAAAATTACTAATAATAATATTATTTTATTGTATATACGCAAATCAATTCAATTATGGATATCTGTTACATAATATTTTAAGCTTCCTTATAATTTATTTAGTTTTTAATTCAATTTAAAATATTATATACTTCAGTTGTACGTACACAATCCAATTTTACTTACTCTAGATTATAAAGAATTTTTATATATTTTCCTGTATTTTACTACAATTAAATATTTGTTATGTAATAGTTAATATTTACTTGATGATTTCTGTTTGATTTTAATTGAAAGAAAATGAAAAGATTTTGTTTCAAAAATTAAGAACCAAGATACCGAGTAGAGAGGATGTTTGATTTTTGATTTTGTTAGTTTAAGCCATATTTTAATAAGTTGTTTTTTTAAAAGTGTAAAATAATTCGGTTGTTTAATTGAGCAGTGAGCGATTAATTTGCAAGAACTTTATGGCTATAAGAAAGCGGTAAGATAGATTAAAAAGTCTCATGTTATTGTAAGTAAAGGGTTAGGGTAGTTACAATTTATTTGAGAAGAAAATAAAAAAATTTTATGAGAAGACACCCTATACATTACAATATATTTTGTAATAAACTTTTTTTTTTAGTTTTAACTAATTCTATTACTTACACGATTTTATGGCATACGTTGATTTATATGTGATATTTTGTTAGGAAACGAAAACTAACATTCATAATACATAGTACATCAAATAACTACTACCATAAACTTATTTTATAGCAACCAACATTCTGTTGAAAATTATGCCAGCATCTTTTGCTACTTTGTTTGCTAGCAAGAGTATTGTCAGTTGTGTCTATCAGCGATTGAACCGATAATATTTTTGCATGTTAGGACGCAACGCATACGCATTTGTCCAGAATTGAGCTTCTAAAGATAACTTTATGATTTAAAATATTTAAACTATGAAGTACATATGTAATTCAGTGTTGTAACCTGCACTGGACGATTTTTTAATTATTTTCTTTATTTTTCACTAGCATTGACATGAAGGAGTACACTTAATTTTATCTTCAATAATTATTAGTACAGTTTAATTTTTATATTTTGTTTCGTAAAAGTTCACGCGTTTACATTAACGCATTCATTTTAATATCTTCTGCATACGTAAAGAATGTGCGACAAGCACCACGTTTCTGGCTTATTAGCCGTCCTCGGGCTGTGTATACACGGTATACGTCTATCGTGTCTATAACTTAATTCTTAATTATACAAAAGTTATTTATATATTGTTGACTATAGTCGATTTAAGATATGAATAATATAATTGGCGCGTCGTTTGCAAAGTCTAATTTACATCGGGAAACTCCAGATAATTTAAATAGTACTTAATCTTGTAATAATATTAAACATTCGCCACAAAAAAGTGAAATGTTATAACCAAATAACTACGTCTATTCGATATTACATTTAACTCTGTTCAAATCTATCGTATTTATGACTTTACCCGGTTCAGTTTAGGCAACACGCTTAGCACTTTAATCGCAAAAATGTCGTTATTGTAATAGCGTCTAACTTCAAAGCAATTTCATTAATTTACATTTCAAGGTTGTTGCTTTAGTACAAATTCCAATATTTTTCTTAAAAAAAACAGACTATACCATTAAAATTAAATGGTTTTTATTATTTGTAATTTGTAATTATTTGTCTTTGCTTTAAAGTTCAAATAAAAATTCTTTACACCTTTAGTCCTCTCTCGTACCTGCAACAACTTTAGCTAAATTCATAATTTTACAACAAACAATAATTAACTTTTTCAGTCTTAAAAATTACGTGGAAACTTTATCCCTATATTTATCTTTGTGTTTATAACCATGCCACGCTCTGATTCGTCAACTCATTTACCAAAAAAAAATTTACACGAATTGAGTTGCACACAAATCGAGTTTCACAACTCAACAAGAGGTCAAAGCAACTTATATTTATTATTTCTTTGTTATTAGATATGAAATGTGTAAAACTAACTCTTTTGACTTGTTTTACCCCCTAAATAAGACGTACTAATATTTAGAACTTGAATTGCCAAAATGGTATTTAAAGCTTACTATAAATAATCATCCCTACCATGACAAAGCTATAAATTTAACATATACACTATCGCTGTATTTTTAATAATTTATAGGCTCGTCGTGTCAGGCATGGTCAACTATACCGACTTTAAGGCATGATAATGCTTTTAAAGTAATGGTTGGCTTTTTCGTTAGGTTTTAGCATGTTTGCAAACCTGTCGAAGAAGTCAATACTAAAAATATGGATTTTATTAAAATATTTTAATAACAGTACTATAGTACAAAGATTTGGATTTATAAATAGATTAAAAGATAATGATTTTGTAAACCGAGGATTCTTTTGTGAAATAGTCTGTATGTTGTATATGGTCAGTAAATAAAATAGATGCTTGTAAATCGGTTTATAGCCCGCGAATTGTACATAATATACTCGGTGGTACATTTTAAAGGTGTTTTATAGCCATTGTAGTATGAGAATTAATTTAGCACTTATTACGGTTTGTATTCTATTTTTCAACACTAAATGTATAGTAGCTGCGAATGCCATAATATAGAAGTAGTATATTCTTTAATATACTGTTATAAAAATATTGGAACATTGGATTTAATGTTGGAACATATACTACCTGCCGTAGTTGTAGTTATGTGGTCTCATTTAAAAACGTATATGCAATAAAACAATCCAATATCCTACACTTGAATCTCGACTGTGGCAGATTTTAATACAAATAATTTGTTGTAGTTGTGAAAGCTTTTGATTTTTTATTTAAAGGTTTCTGTGTTAAAATACTATTAGTTATTCAAAATATTTGTATTTGCTATGGTTTGGATTTCGTGTTAAACTGTAAATCTTAAGTATTATTGCATTTTCACACATTCCGTGGTTGCGAATGCAATTTGAAGGATGTTCATGTCCTTCAATTTAGTTTTTAACTACTTTGAAAACAATTGAAGTAGCGCTGTTCATGCGCTTATTACATACGTTAAAATTTAAAATCTTGAAAAACATAATCACTTAATATATTTTGAGTGGAAAAGTACATTAGTGTACGTAGAATTTACAAATATGCTATTTAATAGTAAGTTGTACTATTGTAGCATCTAGATTCGCGATACCAAAAAGCCGAGAAATTGCTATGTAAATAACTATTATATAATATTAACCGATTTAAAATTAAAATCCATCACCGCCATTTACTGTTATCCTCATAACACAGTTTTATTTGAATATCTTACAATATTAATTATTATAAACAATAAAAATTTTTGACAAATCCGCATTAGATTTTTTCACACTTCAGTGGCTTATTAATAATGAAATTGGTAATTTAATCATTTATGAAGGTTGTAATATTTAATTATAACCATATACAGCAAATTTGCACTAAAATAAACGCAGACTGAACCATAAATACGCGGTTAGACTAACGAAGTGAAGAAAAACTTGTCGCTTGACATCCGTTTCTTCTTCTTTTCTTGTTTTGTAAGAATTTCTCGATATTGCTTAAGTAAACATTCTACACTAACTTTATATTTAAATCCCTTATTATAAAGAGTATAATAGAAGATCTTATTAAATTTTTGTTTACTTTTATTATTCGTCGATTTATTGATTATTATTATTGATGTCTCACAACCTCGTACAAATAAAACCACGATAACGAAGAATTGCTGTTGAATTTAATGGCTTGTGCTTTTAATGTCCCTACTAGGCAGATATTTAATCTCAATATTTGTTAATCTTAGGAAGTTTAGCCGGTATTTAGCGAATTAATTTAAGATTCGCTTCCATTGTAATCGCACTTTGAGTTTTTGTATCTAATTTTAATGAGTTGCTTGCTCAATTGTTGTTGCCTGTTAAAAACGCGTAGCTCACATAAAGAACCTATATTTTAACGTGATATCCAAACCATATCAGTAAATGATTTTTACATATATAGAGTTACCTGTAAGTAGCAGGTATTTATTTGGTAAGCAATAAGTGTTTATGGGGTCTTAAACTCGTGAATCTTGGCAGAAGAAGCTATCGTTATATTTAATATTGCTGAAATAGATTTTTTTATACAAAAATTGCTTCAGTATTTCAAGGATTTAAATTACAAAGATATCTTTTGCTCTACAGTGGAGCTTTTTAAAGCACTATTTGTATATAAATTAAGATTTAAAACAAAGTTAAATTGGGCAATAAGTATTCATTAAAAAGTTAATAATCCGTATCTAATTTTAATAAATCCAAAAACAAATTTGTTTTTTATGCCATCCTTAAACATTTAAACTGAACTCACATCTACATATTTCATTAACAGAGCGATAACTGGAAATAAAATTTAATTATATAAAGATTATCTACATTCTTCATTGACATTACAAACATTATCGGCGTACGATCAAGAGAACTCGTAATTTTTCATACTTGATTACCACTTTAAGAATTTGTCTCGTTGCCAACATCGGTTTAAACATCAGAATTGGGTAAAATATATTAATGGAAAAAAGAATTTAATAAACTGTAGCAGTAAACGGTCGAACAAATACGCACCGAGCTCTATTGACTTCTCTTTGCGTGTACAAATAAACGTTATAATCTTGGTGTAATAAAAAAGGTATTTAAATAAAAACGCGCTCTATAAATTTAAAAATGTTTAATTTTGTAACCGTTTGCGGTAATATAAAATAATCAAAAATTTATTTTTAATTAAAATTTTAAAATACATTAATAATAGATATTTTTTCTCTTGTGTACAATTGATTTTTCTTTTGTGTAGCTTCGATTGTCGAGGCAAAACAATCGACACGGGAAAACACTGGTCTGATGAATTGGGATTTGGGAATCGAGGTTTCTTCCGGTATCAAGACGACCCAGCTAAACTTATGATAGAAAGTGTCAAGGAAAGCGATGGAGGAGTTTATCAATGTAGGGTCGACTTTAGACGAAGTCCCACAAGGAACGTTGTTGTTAACTTAACAGTAATTAGTAAGTTGCATTCCAAACTCTCTCAACAAACACACAATAGTAAATTTGAATAATATACCAAACTGTTGTAATTAACTTTATTAATTAGTTAATTTTATAAGTTCAGAATAAGTTTCGGTGTTTTAACTACTATTGTTTGTACTTGTGCAGATCTTAATTGTTGGTAAATAATTTATAGTTCCACCAAATGAAATACAAATTTTTAATGGCGATGGATCGGAAATTTCTCACTACGTAATTGGACCGTATAACGAAGGATCGTCAATTAATATTTCTTGTATTTCCTCGGGAGGTAAAACTTGTTTTAGACGTGTAAACGTTTTAATTATATTTTATTAATCGACAGGCCGTCCTCTTCCGAAAGTTACTTGGTGGCAAGAGAATGCTTTGCTGGACGATACATACGAATATTTACAAGGAAATAAGGTTAAAAATGTTTTACGCTTAGATCGATTGAGCAGAAAATATTTGCATACCGTTTTCACATGTCAATCGTCTAATAACAATTTAATAGCTCCTATTTCCAACTCGGTTACGTTAGATATGAATTGTAAGTATATCGTATTATAAATACTTAAACCTGAAAGTAAATTTAAATTAGGGGTTAGAATACCCAACAATGGTTAAGCGTGTGGTTTAACTATCCTCTTAAATAAACACATTTGCATGCAAATGCCATGCAACATTTGTTATCTATGTTCACTGTTATCTAACAATTTAATTTTCTCGAAATTTTTAATAATACCGAATATCACACAGATGGAAAGAAAACGAAATTGACTTATTATTCTATTGAAATTTAAAGTAATGTGACGTCGATATAAATTGGATACAATATTATTTGTTGGAAGTTTTTCAAGCGTTCAAACTGTTTGGGAAGTTTGGTAGTTCTATAAATGTTACGGTCAGTTTCCAAAGTAAGGAAGCCTAAAAAGTAGGGAGTGTGTTTTATGACATTGTAGACGACCAACTTCCGAAGTTTTCATATTTTCTCTAAAAAATATCTGTAGATCTTGGTGATGATTTGTGTTTGTTTCGATAAAAAGATGATAACAAACTTTGAACGATTTGTTAGAAACTCTTTTTGTATTGATATCATGAATTTGTAAATATTTGATATTTGTATGTTTAATGGGGTTATTTGTTTTAGTAAGACCACTGTCGGTAAAAATTGACGGCACTAGTGAACCTCTATCGGCAGGGAGATATTGCGAAGTGCGCTGTATAGTCGTGGGTTCTAGACCCTTGCCAAGAATTACGTGGTGGAAAAGAGGTGTTCAGTTAACGAACACGAGAGAAACAGTAAGTACTAAAGAATTTAAAAGCATTTTTTTTACTTAAAAATTTACCGTAGACAAGTCCAGATTTTAATGTTACCACGAGTACTTTAACTTTCGTGCCCGAGGCAGACGATGGGGGTAAAATTGTTTCTTGTAAAGTACATCAACCTCTCATATTGCAGAGTATGCTGGAAGATACTTGGAAATTAAATGTTTACTGTAAGATTTAAATTTAATCTAAATTAATTAAACACAAACAAGGCAACATTTACTTTTAGATAAACCTTCAGCTAGCCTCAAATTGGGAAATAGTTTAAATGCGGATTTATTAAAAGAAGGTGACGATGTTTATTTTGAATGTAACATAAAATCCAATCCATGGGTTTATAAAGTCAGTTGGAGGCATAATGTGAGTGTTATTCTGTTAATTAAGTTAAAAAGCTGTGATAGCTTAAGGCGATACATACTTTTATTGCAAAATTACAGGGTAACATGCTCTACAGCAACATATCTGCAGGAGTAATCATAAGTAATCAAACTTTAGTGCTTCAAAACTTGAATAGAAGAAAGAGTGGTAGCTACACTTGTGTAGGAAGTAATGAGGAGGGTGAAGGAGCAAGTAACGCTATACAACTTGATGTGAAATGTGAGTAAGTAGCACTTCAATTAATTTTAAACATAAAGAAAAATGTTCACAAAGCACAATCCATTAATTATGTTTGCGTGAACGAAATTGTTTTGTTCTTGGATGAAGTTAAATCGGTATGTAAATCGAACCAGCAAGCTATATACAATGTAGCTCTACACGAAACTGTTCAAGTCTCCTGCGAGGTGGAAGCCAATCCGGAAGATGTTAAATATTTTTGGAAGTTCAATAATACAGATAATAGTGCATTAATACTTGACATACCTCAAAATCTTGCGATTACAAATAAAACAAAGAGCGTATTGTTGTATACTCCCATGACCGAACACGACTACGGTACACTGCTTTGTAAAGGAGAAAATATAATTGGTCAACAACGAGAACCGTGCTTGTTTCATATAAATCCAGCTGGTTTGTTAAACAAAAATAGGTGGCAAACAAAGATTCTAATCTATTAATTTTTGTAGGCAAGCCAGATCCTTTAACAAATTGCTCCGTAGTAAATCAAAGTATAAACTCTATAGAAGTTGAATGCATAAAAGGTTTTGATGGGGGTCTAGCTCAAATATTTGTTCTGGAAGCGTACGATTTGAAATCCAGAAAACTTATTAATAACGTTACCTCGAAGTATTCAAATATAATCGTCGACAGTTTAAAACCTAACCAAACTTTAGATCTAATTTTATATGCAAGTAACAGAATAGGCAGAAGTAGAATAACAAGACTGCAGAGCAGCACGCTTTATCCAATTGAAGCACGGTTTGGTAAGTATTTACCATGCACTTGTAAACATAAAAAGTAACTTGTGAAATTTTATTATAGCTTCTGCATCCACGTTTCTTCAATTAACTCCAGTATTAGGAGCTCTAATTGGTGTGGTGGCCGCGTTTATTTTAGTGGCCATTATAATTGTGGTGGTAATTAGAATTCGCGGAGATGATAATAATTCTAATAAAAATTACGATAGTGCTTCCGTATCTGGTAGCGCATATGCTTCTGTCGATAGTAAAAATACAAGTACGGAACCACTAAGAACGGAGTTAAATAACAGCGTTAATAGCTTAGAAGAGAAAGATCCCGACATAATCCCGCACAATAATGGAGAAGAAATTCATCGCGACGAAGAAAAAGCTTTCGATAGATTAAATAATACACTACCTATGTCCTACCTCAGATTGCAATCTTTAAACCGGTTCGACATTGATGGTGATAGAAATTTTGAAAGTTTACCTCCCAAAATAAATGTAAGAATTTAAAATATCCTATAAAATGTAACGTTAAAAAGAATTCCTTTTTTTAATTAGAAGGTTACAAGTTTATTCTACGGTCAGCCACCAGCATCATGTTTACAATCTTTAAATTCGCCTCATTTATCAACTCCCTATAGAATGCACAACCCTAGTTTTATCCCAGGATATATTTCACATAGCAAAGAAAATCAGTGTGTAAGTGATGGGTCTATCACATCCACCACACCACTAATATCACGAGAAAGCTCAGTAAGTTATCAACAATTTGTGAACTATAAATATTGAGTAGACACTTAATTTTCAGGTGCAGCAGCCGTTACTGAGACCGCAACGAATACCCATAATATTACCTTCCACGCAATCACAAATCGTTACAAGATTTTAGTTTTAATTTTATTTATATAGGACGTAATCGTAAAAGAAACTGTGATATTTAATTAAATATATATAAAGGTACAACTTATGTTCTGCTCTATTCATTGAACCAAGTGTTGTTTTTATATAACATAATAAACATATTTTAAGAGAATTAAGTAGTATACGTTTCAATCTGTTTGTAAAACTTAATAAAAATGTAAATTAAATTAGATAGCGTTGTTGCTCCCAAATGGTAGAAGATAAAAACGTCTAAAAACATTAACTCCAGTTGTAGATGACTAAGTTATGACGTTAAAAAATTTGAATTAATGCAATACACAACGTCAAGTAATTATTATTCAACAAAAACTTTTGTACATAATTTATAATTTTTGTCGCTATTTTTGAAGTTTTTTTAAAAGTAATATTTACGTCTCAAGTGACCTTAATATCCCAATTTAATGTACTGTAATTAATTATAGATTAATATATTTCAAAAAAATGTTAAAATGTTTTTTTACTGATTGAGTGGTAGTTTTGAGTAAAATTAGTAATCTCCGACTTGAGTCAAATTTTGGAAAATTCCGCAAATAAAGCAATTTTACAATGTACAGACAAGTAAAGCGTTGTTAAAGAAGTTTATTACGCTAATTAATAAGATTGATGGGTAAGTAAAAGAATGCGATTTTATAATTCAAGGATTTTCATTCAAGTCACTGTTGTTTTTTACATCTTACATGACAGATAAATTTTTTGGACCACGTTTTTTTATTGTATATTTCTACATTTAATTGCATATTTCCGACCCTAATTAAAACTGGTTTTGCTTATATTTGATAGCCGACGTTTTGGTTAAAAGCTCTTTAAGTACATCAAGACGTTACATTAATTGATCGATTTTGGATTTGTAAAACCGCAATACGCATTTTGTACACACACACTTTTTTGCTCGTTAAACATCTTAAATCTTATCCTGTAAGCAGATATAAAATTTCTAAACAACATGTACCAATGTCAACGAACTTCTATTTTAAAAGGATGTGAAACTAGAAATATGCAATTTACATAGACAATGGTTAGGAAAAATTTATAATTAATTTTAACTTTAGCTCTTTTTTATTAAACGGAAACACCACCACTATTATTATGCAGTTTTACTATTTTCGTTATTTTTAAAATGATAAAAATAGCGTTTCATTAAAGATAATGTTGCAATAGCTTTACATCCTCAAAAATAAGAACAAAGGTAATAAAAATGAAAAATAAACAATAATTTTACCGTCAATTTTTTATAAACTTAAAAATTTTTTCCTATTGCCACAAGATGTATATTATTATAGAGCATGGTTGCAGGTGTCAAAAAAATATATAGAATTTGTCACAGACCTCCTTAATTTTGATGTTCTGAATGATTTTTGCACATATGGATGCAAATAACTTCACTAGTATGACATATCTGCTTCATTTTTATTATCAAATTGACAAGTATTGAAAAATGTATCTAGCAAAATTTCATCTTATTCTGGTGTAGTACATCCTTCTTATTAATACACAAACCATCATGACTTGCACGCTGTGTCAGCTGCGCCATTAATTTTAACTCTAAATTGATGTCGACTGATGTAAACTGATTTAGCTAAGGGGCAAAATATAACGTAATTTTAGAATATTTAAATCTCACTCCCAAACCACCTATTACATCCGACTGTGAAGTCTTATATAGCACCCTACCCTTTCCAATATGTCAAACAAAAGCTATAAAAAAATGTTATCCATAACGTAAAAAATCGGCTGAAATTTTACAGAAAACACTTTAAATAAAAATTAAAGAACTAGTGTACCTACATAATTTTATATTTAATTTTCTAGGTTGCAAAACCTATAATTTGTTATCAGTAAAATACAAAATAACGAGAATCCGGTATATTCGTCAATTTATTCAAATTCAACGTCAAGAGTATTTATTACAATATATTTCATATTTGAACTTTAAAATCGAAACTTCTAAATTTTATTTATCACCCGAAGAATCTCGAAAATGATCTTTATCTTTGTAACTTCATTTTTGGTAACTGTACTTTTGGTATTATAATATATACACCTTTTAAAATTTAACGTGAAATTCTAACCACGACACAAACAAGTTAGCATTTTTAATTGCTACTTATAATTATAATCATTTCCTAGTGAGTTGCAAACTTTCCAATTATTGTTACTTGTATCTTGATCTTTCATATTAATAATTCTTTATCGTTACGTGGTCCATTAGTAGCACTGCACTTTAATACATATAACTATATGCAGGTTCCGTAAGGCCATTTAAAAATTATATACCTTAATATTTCAAAGTAGAGTTCTAGTTTCAAAGTGGCAATAAAACTACCTAATTTTCATGATTTTATACATTTGACTTACTCACCTTCAGGCAAATAACACTATATAATTTTAAATAACGCCTTACTTTTACCTAAGGTATTTATTCATTTCTTAAAGATGTTCTTATAAAGTAGTACAAACTAAAAACATTTAATTTGCCAGTAAGATAAACCGTATTGTTCAATTAAAACTATTTTACATGAACAGGAGTATATTACTTAAATTTGTTACTATTGGTTCTCGAATAAAACTCGATTATAAGAGTGTTTTTAATTTCTTATAAATATATAATACTGTTTTAAAAATTAAAATATGGAAAAACCTTTCACCTTTGTTATTGAAAGCCATAGAAAATCGTTTAAAATTGCATTATGGGCGTGCCGGGAATAATGGGGTAAGAATTTCATAATAATAAGCCCCACTAGCTTGATGCCTTAATACTCCTTTTATTTAATATTTCTTTTGGATTTTAAAAGATTGTAGGGGAATACATTAAATAAAACACGCTGTGTTTCACCAAGGCATATTGCTCCTAATTTAATTTTATTTACTCGAAAGAATAGTATTTTTAAGTGGCTTAAATTAAGTAACTTTAAAGTGTAGGGTGCCGGTAATATTATAAAGTTCGTCTGGTTGGGGAGAGACAAAAATTTATTCTGTAGTTTAATTTAATCGAATAAAACATTTTTGAATGTTAGTTAAGATTCATCTGGCATTGCATTCAATAAAAAAATACATACTATCTTGGAAATTAATTCTAACACTATGTGTAGGTATGTGTTGAACGAATAATAGCAATGATTTTCAAAATTTGTTTACAAGTAGATACATTAAAATGTGCAAAATATTTTAATAGATACCTACCCGAAACTTGACGCGATTAATTACGCATGCATTAGAGAACCTGTAATATTCAATTTTATTATGTGTATTCTCATAATAATATGTCAAAATTAAAAGTTTTAATTTTAATAATATCAATAAATTAGATGTTGACTTCCAATTTAAAACTGCAAAAAATATCATTAAACATTTATTTGTTGTTGATTAATAAGTATTTAGATTTAGCAGGAAAACATATTGAACTTTTGAATAACAAAGATTGTCAATAATATACAATTTCTTAAACAATATATTTGAAATTGAAATTATTAATAATAATAATAAAGTTAAATTAACTTAAAAATTATTTTCAACTTAGGTTTTATAAAAAATTTAAGAAAATACTTAAAAGAAATTACCTACAGCGGCATTGATAAAAAACGACTCTTTATTTCTATCAAAATAAAGAGGTGCTAATCCCGCTTTTAATGTGTACAGAGTAAAATTAGAGTCACTATAATTAAAAATAAAACTCTTTAAGAAAACACTGATGCTGGGAGAATAATCTGCCAAGTCTGGTTGCTTAGTGTTTAAGTTTAATATTGTTAAATTTTGTAATGTAAAAATTGTTTTAAAAAATATATTTATATGTAATTAATTTAGAGTAAAAAAGTGAGTACCTACTAATTATTTATAGTGATCTAATATAGGGATCAAATTATATAGCATTTAAAAAAAACTACACATCTTGAGTCTTTTTTCGAACAAAACTATTTACTTTAAGCTTTAAGCATACGCACATTAAAGTTCTCATTTAAAATCAATATCTTTTATTTACTAATTAAAAACTTGAGTTTCTGTAAGATGTTATCTAAAATAGTTGTACTTTCCATCTAGATAGTAATAAATTTAAGAAAGAACTTCTGTTCCTCTTTAGTATACAGCTATAAACTATGCGCCCCTACCATTATAATTTATATCTACCTGCAACCCCGAAAGAATTTAACTTCAAAAACCAATTTCGGCGTAATTTAATAATGCCCTTGTGTTGCGTATAAAGGTGTAGGTTTATAAGATCGTTCTGCTTATGTAGGTAGGTATTTTATCGAATATAACGCGCTTTAGGTTTCTTTTTTATGTTTAAAAATGTTGTCTTCATATTTTACAGCTTCTACATTTCAAAAAATATCGAACAGAATCTATTGTATGATATGTACGTATGTTGTGTAGGTAGACATTTGATGATATAAGAAATTAATAATGATGCATATTAAATAATAGTTAAACTAATAGTAAGTATTTTCCGAATGACGAATGATCTTCGCTCTGTAATAAATAACTTAATCACACTCTTATAAAAATAATAATCTCAAGTATTTTATTTGATTCTCGCCGAGAGAACAAGGAAAAAAGATGAGCAATCGACCGTCATTCTTCCAGTGACAGGTCTAGGAGTCCCGCAGGGTCCAAAATCATAAAGGGTCCGCACAAAGAGAATACCGCTCTAGAGACCTATCCCATTATATCACTTCGATAAGTATCTATTCTCACTTGAGTTATCGTATTCTCGTGAAAACTCGCCAACAGTTACAAAATCAGGAAAATTACATTAAGTGTAATTATTTTTTATGGTTAACATAATTGTCGAAAGTATAAATTAGATGTTATTAAAATATTTGTTTTACTAATTACCAATTTGACTACTTAAAAGTATTTAATCGATTTGTAATATCTAATGAGTAATTAAAATTGCCGCAGTCATTAACATAAATTTCAATGTTAAATAATTTTTATGGTGCCGATTATCAATTGATTTCTTATATTTCGTGCAAGTCACGTTAATCTGCATTTGTATAATATGTTTGAGGCGAAAAAAAAATTTGGATTTGATAGTATCAGTATGAGGATAGAAATTATTGATGCCTATTAGAAAGGCCTTTTATAATCATAGCTGTTTTTCTAGGTCTTTTCTAAAAATTCGAAAAAGAGTGAGGTTTTATACTTCTTATTTCTAGCAGCCTGTATAATTTGCAAACCGGCAAACAGAATTATTATTAATTAAATTTTTCAGTAAATGCATAATGCATTCAATTTATAAGAATATAAAACATTTTACTGGTAGATACTTCATTTTTATGCGTTTCACTTCTAGAGAGCGCTATACCTGCTGAATGGTTCAAATAATAAATATTTTATGTAATTACTAAATATGAGAAACTTGTTTAATAAACTGTACAAAAAATTATTATTTGAAATTTTAATTATATAGTAAATCTTTTGTTGCTTCTAAAATTTAATATAAATACATAATGAAAAAATCAGTTTCTATGATATGCATATTTTAAAAACAGTCTTTAGTGTGTTATATATTGAATAATAAATATTGGCATTTTATGCTATATATTTAAATTTCGAGTATACACAATGCAAATTATATGAACTTCTACTCATTTAAACGTAAAAAGACAAAATCTGATTTAATTATAGTAACTTCGTGTAGAAATTGATTCAAAATTCTGAAAATTATATAGCGTAGACTACGAATTACACAATAAAACGTTAAAAATAAAGATATAATAAAAAATTACTATGGATTTTGTACAGTTTAATTTTATTCCGTTTAGAAATTTTGGAAACATTACTAAAACATTAATGCTGTTACTGGTTTTTGCCTCTGCCACAATTTTGTCTTATTGTCTCTCCAATTTATTACTCCCATTCTTATAAGATCTTATAACGCCTCATCAAACCGACCTGTTCTTCTTCTCATTCTTCCTCTCACCTCGCTTGGTTTTCCATCATTTCCTAAAGAGTTTATTCATTTACATATAATTTATATTCATATCAACATACAAACAAACATGCTTTCTAAATTCTAATTTGTGTCTGCACAGATATGCTTTTGGATTTCAGAATTTTGTTTTTAACTAGGAAGGTTTCCATTCCGTTTGGATCATCTCTTTTGCTTCTTTGAAGATATATTCGTTTAATCTCAAGTCACTTTCTTAATTTCTTACTTTTTTTTCAATTTTATATACTTTTCCTTAGTATCATTAGTTTTTTTGCTTCACTTTTGCTGCGAGTTTTTCACTCTTTCTGAATATCTATGCATTACTAGCGCATAAGCATATACCAGTATCTGTTCTTTTATTATTATTCTGCTTCTAAAGGGTATCCTAACAAGAGTAAAAATTAAAATTTAGTGCCATTTCTTTTGTTATGCTTTAGCAGTCAAGCTATTATAATGGCCCGATGGTAGATAGTCCACCATTATTAAGAATGCCCATCATTGGACTTTTTCTAATACGTTTATTAATTTATCTTTTTCCTACTTTCTTGATATCCACCCATTTTTCTGCACACTTTCCGACAGTTTTACTTTTTTCCATTCTTCATTTTTCGTGTCATAAATGGGTTACTGTTAGAATTTCCTTATCGCGAATTTCAAAATTTCAACTGTACTATAGGAAAGGGGACAATTTCCTGAGCGTTTTAAAAAAGAAAAATTCCTGGACCGTCCATTACATTTCGAGAAAACGGAATTTTAAAATTACGAAAAGCACGGAGATGTAATATGATATACCCCGATGCGTGACGATCGGTCTCACGTCAATTTCCCTGCTCTTCATTTTGTTGACGGTACGTGTGCTTTGATATACTCTTAATGTTGTTGTCAGTCGCGGTCGACACCCGGACGAGTTCTATGGTTTTGAGTTCCACCCTTGGCAAGTTCTGTAATTTTTCAGGGATATCTCTAAATTATATTACGTAAGGTGAAAAAATAAAACAGACCCGGAGGGCGCCGATGGCGTCCGGATGGTCTGTTTTATTATTTTGCCTTACACAAAATTGGCTAATCATGCAACCGTGTTAAAAGATGTATCTAAAATACATGTAAATTTTATATTTTTAGAATCGATTTTTTTCGAAAACTTTTGCATAATCCTTGAAAATTTTTGTTCTAATATGCTTAGAAAAGTGTCCTCTTTCCTATAGCGCAGTTAAAATTTTAAAATTCGTGATGAGAAAATTCTAACAGTTCCCCATAAATGTTTTTGATAAATTCTTTATTGCATTTTCTTTAGTCATTGAATCATTGAATTTTTCTATTTGTAGCTTTGTAACAAAATTTTGAATTTTGTTATATTTCTTTTTGCTACACCTCGTATTTGTATTTCTGATGATACGAGAATATTTTGGACGCAAGACGATTTAGGCGCATGACGGGAGATAGGAAGATTTGGTGGGTGAAAAAATTGGCTTTTACCTTTGATTTAGGGGAGTGATCGGTGATTTTTTGGTGTCGTGAGAATTACTGGAGTTACCAATTTGTGCCAATTTCAAAGAAATTGTGTTCTTTCGATTTTTTTTTCGCCATTGGATTTCTGAACACCCAAAAGATCGAGCAATAGCGACCACTCAACAGCAGCAATAAGTTAAGTTTTTACCTTATTACTTTCTTTTCGTTTCTTTCATATGCAAGGTTGTACAACGCCGATAATATTATTGATAATCGTCAGCTGCGTTCGTCGATGTAGCCGACGTTCGCTTCGAATTTTTTTTGTTTTGTTACGAGAGAGAGTGTAAACTTGTTGTAGTTACGCCAGATTCATCCCTGGCTTCCGCAAAGAAAAGAGCTAGTTTTTTCTACTTTTGGCATTCTCACGAAATAAAAGGTTGGGAATTTCGGTTTTCAACGGTGTGAGAAGGAAGAAATTGCTGGGCCTTTCCTAAAGAGTCCCAGCCATTCATTTTTTTTTCATAGCTTCTTATTTAAATTGTTTCTTTTTTGACCTATCATTTTGTTCTCTTTTGTATCTACTACTACTAAGCAGTGGTCCGAGTCAAGCGATTGAACCTCGACATGTTACTTCTTTTGGTATTGTATCTTGGTAATATCCACGTTACTTTTTACTCTGATCTATCTGAGTCTGGTCTAGTCTACTAAAAAGTAGGTGCTACATAAATGTATTATGTATTCCCAAATTTTGGGATGCCTTTTGGTTACACAGGTTTTGCTCATTATCATTCGTGATGTTATGAATCATAATAATATTATTTTTAAATAATATATTTCATAATTATTTTTGTAGGAACAGGATACATATACAATATAAAAAATTATTATTCTTCTTCACTTCAATTTTTATTTATGTTATTCTGCAATTTCTTAAGCACAAGTACAATTTCTTCACCTGAGTACATAAACCTATAATTCTTCATAATTCCCTATTCTGTTTTATGAACTATAACCATATCAATTTTATATCTTTGCAACTTTTTTCTATCTCAAATTAATAGTTCTCTTGCTAGCAACTTTTTTATTCAATTCTTTCTTTTTCTATTGACCCATCAGGAGTCATTATAAAATCATAACTTTTATGTCATGATTTCCGAACACCTTAAGGCGAAAGACAGCAGTCACCGACAGCTAAAGAGTGAATTAAGTCATAAGTAAGGTTTTATTTTATACAATTAAAATCATTTATAATGATAATCATAATTATAATAGAAGATTTTTACTGTCGGAAGCATTTATGCGGTAACACCTTTTTAGGAACCTATAATACGTATGCAGAATAAATTTATTATTACTTGAATTCTTCTTTCTTTCTATTACACTCTTTAATTACATAACATAATTATAAACATTTTCATAAAATTTTAACCAAAATATGGGTTGTAAGCCAAGAGGGTGCTAGAAGTTGAAAACAAATACTAAAAATTAATCGAACGAAAAATATGAAATATATAAAAAATTTAAAATTTCTTAATGAAATGTCTTCATATAATCGACTATCATTCGTTTTGTGTCAAAGTTGAAAATAACTTTGATTAATACCTATACTTGAATATTTCCAAATTATTCATCTTAAAGAAAAGCATCATCTTAAAAATTTTACAAAAGTATAAAATTTAACAAAGATTAAGATTTTTATCTCACAACAGCAGGAACCCGGTTTATGCAAAATATAATGTCTCTTTCCTACAAATTATTTAACGGTCTCGGTACATAATAACCAAAAATATTCTAAATTTCTAAATTAAAAATTTTATGGTTATTAATTAAAATTTCTAAACTTAGGTTACAATGAACTCGGCTGTTGTGTTACGAATAGTTGCGTTTATTTTGAAATTGTTTATGATGCTTAGTTAAATTTATAATTTGACGTAATAAGTGGGTGAATATTTTTTGAAAATTGTTTGGATTTTATTGTTACTATAAAAATATTCTTTTGATATTGCGTGAATAATTTTCAAGTAGGTAATAAAATTTGCCGCGTCTCGTATAACGAACGAGGGAGAGTACAACAATAATCTGGTAAGCTATAAAAAATGAAAATGGAAACGAATTTAATTCTTTATTATCATTTTATTCTGCTTCAACTGAACTTGTATCGTTTTTCTTAAAAATACATTTATTGCCTTAAAAAATTATTGCTAGAATTTTCAAATAACGTTGATTTCTTACAGTCCCGCTTTTAGATTCTATTAAATATTTTAACGAATCAACGTGCGGGTTTTCTGGTTCATCTGATTTATGATAAATTATTCGCTTACAGCAATACTTCATTGAACTTTATAACCGGCGCCATTAGATAAAAGATAAAGAATTACTTAAGAAATCCTAGGCAAAGATTTGTGCAATTGCAAGATTCTTTATCTTGATTGATCAGTCTTTAAGTATTATTATCCATCCCTGTTATAAATTTGTTACAAAGCTTGTTTTACGTCAATTTATGCGAATATTTTAAACTTAATTGGTTTCTGCAAGAATATACCTTCCGTAGTTGCTACTGAAGTTGGAAAAGAGCTGACAGGTATGTGTTGTGGGTCCCTCAAGATTACTTCGAGTTCGGTAGGTTTCTTCAGAAAATCAGATATTTTCAACTAAACTTTGACTTCCACCGTGCACAGGAAACTTGAAAGGTATCATTTTCCGTTGCATATTAAATGGCATTATGCACCTGCTAAACGCTAAGTATACATTACCTATAACGAAACTTATTTAGCAATTACGCCAAAGTTTTCCGGATACATTTACATTTTGGTGAATCACTAAATAGTTCGTATGTGCAAGGAACACCCAAAATGTTCGATCTATAGTACAGAAACAACCATAACGTAGATTTGTATTAAGTTATAAATTATAACACATCTTCTTTTTAACAGTCCAGCCGTATTCTTTATAAAGATTTTAGATATCTGTGTTGTTAAACAAGAAATATTATATCTAGAGACTACAAGGCATATATTTTGACTTATGCATTTTAGATTTGAATACAATAGGTTGCAGTGTATCGTATTAAAATAAAGATGAATCATTAATCACCTTTTTTCCTTGTACCTGTTTTAATTAAATGTTTGTAGAGGGTGCGATGATATACCATATGTAGGCGTAATTATTAAGATTTATTTTTCATTATAAAATTAATTGTTTTATACCGAGACTAATGATATCTATTTTTATGATTAAGGGTACTTTTTTATCATTTAAATAATTGAAATTGTTTGTTTTGATTGTATCACACGTTGTGTTCATTTCGGTGTGTTGTTCAAGGTGCTTATCGCGATCATCTACATATAAAAAATAAATTTCTTGTAGGTATTACAAGAAATCTTGCATTACTAGGACTAATATGTGGGCACTATGAAACCGCGTTATTTACTGTTATTATGATAGAACATGCAATGAACAGATGCTATGTTTACAAGACTATTATTTTGCAAAATATGAAATAAATAAATGGTTACTTGTGACAGAATTTAATATTTTGCTGAATTTTCAATCATCGATGATTGAAATTTTTTAAATTTTTATTATAGTTATCTCTTTAGGCTTGCTTTTATATTACAGTGACCCGAAGCATATAATAAAGTCATGATTAATTTGCATAAATAAAATATAAATAGTTGGTATGAATAATTCCAAATTACCTACTATTTGTATTACCGTCCAACTCTACTATTTTGTAAACTATAATTTATAATTTAAAAATGTAAATCTAAACGCGTAAAAACTACTTTTTCTATAACTTAATTATAATAAATTGTTTAAATCTTGTTAAAAAATTGTCAACTTTTATGGTGACATAACTAAGATTGATGACCATTCGTATATAAGGTTAGGGTATATAAAAATCGTTTTAGTACTGCAAACCACCTTTTTACAGTTCCTTGTTACAACACTTTAAAACTTTTAACTTTTAAACAGATATTATAGTTTCCAAAGAAAAACGCCCTTTTCAGCTATGGGGCTCGGTTTCTCTAGCAGCACGAACTTCAGGAGTGCAATATTTTGCACCTTTAGCAATCTGAATAAAATCAAATATGTATAGGTAACATAGTCGTGCGTATCTAATACAACTCCATAATTTATGAAATTAAGTAAATGTTCTGCATAAAACGGAAATATTAATGCCATGTTAAATGACCAAAGCTATAATATGATCGTGATACTAAAATTAAAATACCGCTAAAAGCTTCGTCACTAAAAACAATTAATTAAATGACAAAAAAACTCCGTACTTCACAGTTGTAATCTAATTTAATGAATTTACGTGTTTTCACTAAAATGTAACAGTAAATTACAGAGCGATCTAAATTTTGAACAGCAAACTTTAGAACTATGTTGTGCATTTAAAAAGAAAAATCCTCAAATTTTTAGGGTTTTAAATTTAGAGTGTTTTGTTTTAAAGAGTCCAACATGGAACTTCTCTAATTTAACAAATAAATATTCGATTACATATATGGTTGAATTATTTGCAATGAAGCGATAAGTAAGGTAAGCAAATAAATTAAAAATTTTTATATTTGTTGATTTTTTGATCCTATCAAAATATTGTTATTGATCCTTTTCAAGAACCTCTTAAATTTTTTTGTTAGTTCTGATTAACTTCGTATTCGATGTTTTTGCTGATGAGCATCATACGTTTTTTTCTATTGAAGTAAATTATTAAATAACAATTTTTTAACATATTTTATACAATACATTTTATAATAAAGTTTGTCGTAATTGAAAAAATTTATTACATAAATTGAAAATTCAAATTTCTGAAAAACAGTTAAAAATTTATTTTAATAATAGTGAACTGCTGTGAATAGTAATCAAAACATTAAAACATTGTTTAAAAAAAGATCATTTATACCTGACAGAAATGGTAATCTTAGAAAAAGTAATAGTCACAATTGGAAAATTAAAGTTTGTCAAATTTAAATGCTTTATTGTAATAATAAAGAACAAAATTAGCGCTTTTTAAAAGTATAGATAAGCATAGTTATTTAAGAAATAAAGAATGACAGTAGTCCCTAATCTCAGAATAGACTCAAGATAACATATTTTTTACTTTAAACGGTTTATACAATGGATATACAATAGGTTATGTTTCCTACAATAAGTCAGTAAACTACACTAATGATATAAAAAAAATGCATTTAACTTTTCAAAATAAGATCACGGTAATAATCTGACCAATAATCTGAGCAATAATTCTGAAGAACTGATTTTATTTTCTTATTTCATACATTAAATAAACAACTTTTATATTTGATCCATGATCCATTTGATCCACACTTTCGCATTATTTCGTGTGGGATGAACATTTTTTTTCAACATTATTCCTTTAAAAAGATATTGGAAGTTATTATTTAAAGAGATAAATTGTAATTACCTACAGAAAGGTAATTTATAAATCAGCTAAAAAAGTAATAAAACAATAATATATTACAAGGAATAACTCAATAAGGTTCTCAACAATACCTCTTTAAATCTCATTCAAAAATAATAACGTTCAAAATAATATTATAATAGTATTATATTTGTTATAATAATTATGATTAATGAACTAATGTTATTGAAAATATTGATTTTCTTTAGATAAGTTATCGGTACAAAAATGTGCAATACGTATTTGTTTGAAAATTCTGCTACAAGAATCACGTGTTGGCAACTAGTTTTCTGTAATCCACGACTTTGATATTACATCATTAAAGCGCCCTAATAAAAGAGAAATGTTCAGTTAAATGTCTAAACCTGCAGTAATGATAAAAATTAGGCAATTTAACTGTTTTTACGGAAAAGGCTTATTCCTGCGTAAAATAAAGCTCGAAAAAACAAATCCTAGACAGAAAAACCCCAAATCGACTACTACAGTCAGAAAATTGATTTTTATAGTATTTTGTAATAAAATAATACCTTTTAAAATTTTTACTACAGGAAAAACCTTTTAATATCCAAATTTAACTACGCGAATCTATTGATTAGATACTGTTTACACAGCCTACTTCATTTAAAACTTTCTTTAATTTTAGTACTTGTAACAACAAACCAGGTATATCAAGACCAATGCTAAAAGTTAAGTTGCTATAAAACTGGCCCATATCGAAATAAACGTAGGTATAAATTCGGGATTTGGAACTTTAAAATACCTTCTTGTGCATATTTTGCTCTGTATTCTTAGATGGGCCTTGTCTGAAGTACTGTTAGTTGATAAATTGAATAAAATACTGTGGTAATTTGGATTTGCTCTATTATACTTATTTGTGATGTCTAGATGTAATCTTACTAAACGCATACGTATACCCACACTCACACTACCCTTACGAACTAACCCATTACTATAATTTATCCCTACCTCTTTACACTATTATTATTCCGCTACTTTATCGGCACTACTCTTATTTATGTGAAGTCTTAATTTTTGGTCAGCATTCTTTTTTATTTCTAGTACTTACATATGTTGCAAATACCAACCATTATTATACTTTTATAGGTATACTGGAAGAATTCCTTATTCACACTATATTCGGTACGACTTTTTCACATCTTTTTACCAACTTTAATTTTAATGCTGTATTATACTTCCAGCCGAACTCGAACCAACAATTTATTATTATCTCTTACATTGGATATTTTTTCAAAAATTAATAACTTAATAATTCAGTTTCAATTTTAATATTAATATCACTGATTATTACAAATAGGTACTTATTTTATGTAATAATTATTTATACAGCACAATTTATTGTTAAAATTTTAAACATCCAGGTTTTATTTTAAGATTTACATTTTATGTTTTACCGTTAAAAGGTAGAATAAAATGTTTAAAAATATTGTTGAGATGAAAATCCCTATTTGTACTTTTATGTATTGCAATTTATAAAACTAATAAATTAATTTTATATATTTTTTTTAAATTATCCTAATAATCATAAAATTTTTATTTATTTTTATTATTATTTTTATTAACAAGCATCATTTTATTTTTTATTTCCATAAATCAGTCTAAAATGTAATTAATTTTTTATATTATCATTAAATTATCATCACCTGCACTTAAATGTGTGAATGATGATGATGTAATTATTTTAACATTAAGAAACGTCATGAAACTGTCACTTATTCGATTAGATAACATAAATTATCAATTTATTGCATTTTAATATTTAAATATTGATGTATGTACAGTAAATTAAATTCTAAAAAATTTTTGAAATGAAACCTAATAAAAATGATATAAATATTTAAAGAGATCTGAAAATCTAAAGATTTAAATAATTTGTACTAAAAATCTACATTTTTTGATTATTAATATAAATATTTAACTTTTACTTATTTTGACATAAAATTAAATAGATCAATGGCAAAATATTCCATCCACAATGACGTTTCAAGGTCGGTCCACAAAATCATTATTGCATTATATCAGATCTGATTTTAATCGACTTATTTTTATCGATTCTTTGCGAGCTTTATATTATATAAATTACAGCAATATATAAATGTACAAAGCGGTCTGACTGTAACGCTTATTTTATTTTACCTAATAAAAGTTGTGCAGTGTAGCATTGGCGATTTAGATTTATTTCTATAGTTATTATATTAAGCAATTTTTAATAAATCACAGATAAAACTATTTATTTGAATATTATAGACAAAGATAACAATTTTATTATAAAATTAAATGCAACATGCAATCCATACATTCATACTATTGTTCTTGTATGTAGCATTAGGCCATTACTACAATTATTATTGTTCCAAACATTGCAAATAAGTAAAATGTAACAAACAGAACAATATGTTCTTAAATACATCATACTATAATATATTATATTATATGGTTCATTTCTAAAGAAAAACCTTATAATAATAATTAATATTTCGATCATTTATAGGAAAATTTTAAATTTGTAAAACTACATTCCATGCCAGTAAAATTGTTACGGTATTTACACATTTCCACATAAGTACCTATAATTAGAGATATAATAAACCACAATAATTATAAAATTATCGAATGCTTTAGTTACATATAGCAAAGTAGATTTAAAAATTAATCCAACAAAATATGTATTATAAGATAAAAATACATATATAAATGAAAAGAGTTTAAACATTTTTAAATAATTTACATGACTTGAAAAATGAGACAAGTCAATACTTGCCAGAATGCCAATAAAAAAATAATAAGTTGATCATTATTGGGCAACTTCATGTTTTCGATTTAATATTTTTTATCTTTTAACTATTTAAATATAGCACAGCGATCAATCAACTGATAATGAAAAATGTATATTGGAACAATAAATAAAGATGAAAAACGTGCTGGTTAATTTTTATATACGAGTATTTCATTTATATAATATTTCAAAGTTGTGTTTTAAATTAATAAATATTAAATATTTTATAAATACAAGAAATTACTATTTAATTATATTATAGAACAACTATTAACCGACAAAAACAAACTGATGAGCAAATTAAAATTTTCATAAATATTGGCAGGATTAAGTAATTATAATATTAGACGATAGGTTTCGCTTAGTTTACACACCATCATCAGAATATAAATTTAAGTAAAATTAAATTGAAAACAGATTAACGTATATTATGCATGTTTTCGTCTACCCTTAACACATATAAATGAATAGCCGCCTTCGAACAAAGAAATCTTTTAGTAAAAAGGTACCGTGGAATTCAATATGTTCTTGTAAGCATTTGAGCTCTTGACATTACAAAGCCCTTTGTGTTAAGTTTTAAGACAACTGGTCTTTAACGCACTGGAAAGATCGTTTTCATAGTCTACACGTGCATTGCAATTATGTTAGATTTTTTTTTCAACCGTTTGCTTCAAGCTGAAAAGATGAAATCTACTTTTACCTTCTAATTTTACTCGTTTATTATTCATATAATAATAGTTTCTAGGCATTTAGGTGGAGAAACAAGCATTCAAGCAGTTTATCACTAATATTAAATAAGATTAATTCCACAGATTAAAGTTGCTTACATATTATTACTGCATGACATCAATTGCTGTGAGCTAAAATTGTTTCCTTCTATTTTGCACAAATTACACATTCATCCAGTATTAGTTATTAATTATCACTGATTACTAAATTAACAAAAATTAGTTAAAGTTAACCATTAATAATCTACAAAATAATTACAACAAAAGCTTGAGATTAACAACTATATCTTTACAGAATATTTTGAAATTTAAAAATATAAATTTTTTTTCCATGCTCAATATTTCAATATATGAAATTTTCAGTTTATCCATAAGTGGGTTGTATTAGCACTTGAAATACATTAAGGTTTTTTATGAATCAAATTCTAATGGAAATACACCGCGTTTCATACATCACTTAAAAACCGTTGCAATTCGTTTCAATTTATTGAAAAATTCAAAATTACGTATTACTAATGGTATTGAATTACGAATCGAAATAGATAAAAATTGGTAACCTGCGTAAAAACATCAGACTTTTTTGTTTAAAAATTAAACATACTATTTTTCTAGAGTTAAAAAAAATTATATAAATAAATGTATTTTGTAAAAATGCTTTCCTTTTAAGTCTTTATACATTATTTAAAAGCAATAAAACTAAAACAACCAAGTTATCGAAGCAAAAGTATATTACATAGAATTTCAATTACTGGTACATTATAGGTTATCTTATGATTTATATTTTTAGCTTTTCCATCTTCTGTATTTCGCTTGCTATTTATTTAAGAAAAACGTAAATAGTTAACTGGTGCGTAAATAAATTTAGAGAAACGTTTAGTGTAATAAAATTTTACTACATCCAAATTTATCACTGCTTGAGGGTGATCCAAACATTGATAAATCACGTTTTCGGTAGAAGTAAATATCATAGTTCAAATAACTTAAAAGAGTTTAAATTAAAGGTATTGAACCTTATGGCAATTTTAACAATACTGCTATGCGAATCACACTATTTAATTGAATATTTATTATATAGTACACACTTGTTTTTCGAACGGTTACCTTCTTGGTATACATTTTGATTATTATTATACTTTAGTAGTTACTTCAAGTAAAAGATTTTAAATCGTAAGAAAACATATTATTATTTGTTGAAAACTTTGATTTGGATGTAATTTTATGGTTTATAATAATTGTAAGAAATTTTAAGGAAACTAGGTGGTTTCCTAATTTTAAAACTCAACAGTGGTGATCTATATAAGCTGCAAATATGATCACGGAGCTATACTAACTATACTTTTAACTACGAAACATATTTTCGTTTTGCCAGAAAGATCAACTACTAATCTAGAAATTAGAAACTGATCGGTTTCTAGAAAATTGAATAGTGAAAATTTACAGATGGGGTGTAAGTCAATACCTACATAAATGTACAGATCTTTAATCAGCAAAGGATAGAAGATCTGGCAAGATCATTCCTTATCTCTTAAGGAATAGTACCCAGACAGCACATATACGTACAATGAACATCCATTAAACGTCCGTTACTGGACCAATAGAAAGTCCAATGGATGTCCACATTACGACGATGGGTAATTCAATGAACGTCCTATGGACGTCCAAATGGCACTAATCTGGACAGAAAACGGACGTCTATTGTGAACGTTCATTGAACGTCCATTATGGACATCCATTGAACGTCTATTATGGACGACCATTAAACGTCCATTATGGACGATCATTAAACGTCTATTCTGGATATCCATTTTAATTAAGAAATATTTTTAATTAAAATAAATATATAAAAAAAATTCAATAACAATTTAAAAAAATGTAATATCTGGAATTATTTAGACATTCGATGTTTAAATCGTAGACTTACGCCAATCGTCTTTTTTATATTTATTCAGATACCATTATAGACATTTATTTAAATTTGTACTACAAATTTTAATTATTTAATCATAATTTACGATGATGCTTCAGCTATTGAACTCTGTGGTTGATTGGTTTAACATCTGAAATTTAACATTAATCACCAAATAATATTTTACTTTTTTTCCGAACGGCGGCGTTAAGATTCGAACCCGTGCAGCATAAACCTTTCCATCTTAAAGTACACAACTTAACCGTCACACCTACCTAGAGTGTGCAGAAGATTTAAATTTGCTGATGGTCAATTTCTGTTTTTCAATAGTAACTATATTTTAATTCAGTTTAAAAATATCAAGCTTTAATTACTTTAATTAGAATTTTATTTAAAATAATTTAAAACCACGTGTAGTATTTTTTAAATTAAGACAAGTAAATAACTGTTTTTAATTTATTTAAAATAAATTTATATATATTTAACTAACAACAACTTTAGTAAATTAATTATTTTGTCAAACACGAAAACCAAAACAAAAACTTCAAACTTTTTTCAAAAACATACATAATTAATTACAACAAAATTGGACAAAGTTTGCACCATTGCAATATTAAACGTTTATGTGGATTTTGACTGGATATAAATTGAACGTCCAGCGGCTATTGATTTATTGACATACATAGAATGTCGAAAAATAGACCTTCATTGGACATTCGTACAAAGTCGATAAATTAATTTGTATAATTAAATTACAACAAAAGTTGTATGGATTTTTATTGGGCAAAATTTTCACCATTACAATATTAAATGTTTTTGGTGGATTTCAATTGGACATAAATTGAACGTTCAGCGGCTACTGATTTATAGACATACATAGAATGTCGAAAAATAGACCTTCATTGGACATTCGTACAAAGTCGATAAATTAATTTGCATAATTAAAATTACAACAAAAGTTATATGGATTTTTATTGGGCAAAATTTTCACCATTACAATATTAAATGTTTTTGGTGGATTTCAATTGGACATAAATTGAACGTTCAGCGGCTACTGATTTATAGACATACATAGAATGTCGAAAAATAGACCTTCATTGGACATTCGTACAAAGTCGATAAATTAATTTGCATAATTAAAATTACAACAAAAGTTATATGGATTTTCATTGGGAAAAAATTTGCACCATTACAATATTAAATGTTTATGTGGATTTTGACTGGACATAAATTGAACGTCCGGCGGATATTGATTTATGGACATACATAGAATGTCGAAAAATGAACGTTCATTGAATATTTGTACAAAGTCTATAAAATAATTTGCATAACTAAAATTACAAAATATGTATACAGATTTTCATTGTGCAAAATTTGCACCATTAAATTATTAAAAGTTCACTTAGATTTTGACTGGACATGAATTGAACTTCCAGCGGCTATTTATTTATGGACATACATAGAATGTCAAAAATTGGACGTTCATGGAATGTCTATGCAAAGTTCACGGACGTAAGGACATTTCGTGGACTTTACATGGACGTCCATTGTTCGCCATGTGCTGTCTGGGTAAAATTGGAAATATTGGAAATACGTTTATGAAATTTACTATTATTTAAAAAAAAATTAATAATTAATAATAAATTAGTCATCAATATTGAAAAGCTAAGTAAAATTTTAAGATTAAATCTTCTTAACCTTAGTGCGGTTATAGGCTAGCGGTTAGAATGCTAGATTGTCGCAGTCTTAGGATCGATCCTAAACTAGATTTTTCGCTCACAATGCTCTCTATATAATCTTAAAAAATCTAATAATCTTAAAATAAAGTGTAAAATTATCTAAAACTAGAAAATTTTATAAGGACGAAATTTTTGGTTAATAACGCATTTGATAATAATGAGGTAATAATTTTAAATTAATTTACTTTCAACTTCTTTGTTTTGTTTTTTCTAAACCTTAAATTTAAAATTATTTTCAGTCTTTGTGATGAGTTAAAGAGAGATCTCAGCGTTATATTAATAAAATAAACTTATTGTTGTCTTAATATGAATTGCTCTTTCTCTTTTAACAATTTATGACACCATTTCATTATTTGGTTATTGTTATAATTTTCAATAATAAATTTAACTTTAGATTATCATATTATTATTATTATATATTACATGTTGTATTGCTTTTAACTTATTTTTATAATTGTAATATAGTTTTAAAAATGTAATAAATATTAAACTATTTATAGATTTAAAACGGGTGCGTGTTTAAGCACTCTTAAAGACAAACCGCTCCTGATTAAGTCAATTTCCCAGACTGTACTACATAGTTTGTTTTACAACCTGGAAGTACTTAAAATGAATAATAAAACTACTTTACTTAACTTTAATACTACACTACATACATAATATAATTAGATTGTTAGCTACATAATAATACAAAATCTTTCTAAAAAATATAATAATTAATTAAATTTAAGTATATAATATTGACAATCATAATAACAGTGTAATAACAACCACTGGTAGTGAGGTGAACTTGCTAACGGTCTTATGTTGTTAGCTTATCGGGTGATGAGCTAATCTTTGTCCAAGGGTTGTTTGTGGTCCAGAAGTCTACAGAGGCCAACAGGATTGTACTCCGTTTAAATACGTGATGTATGAGGTCACAGTTGTTCGATTAAGATGTGATTAAAATAAATTGTAATAAAAAAATGATATTTTACAAAACCACTGTGATCACTGGTTGAATAACAATGTGGAAACTCCCAGTTTCAATAACGGATTCAGACAATTCCTTAGCTCACCCTTCCGATGGATATTATTATCTAACAAATATACTACTCTTACAAATTATAAAAACCACTTTAGATCTAATGAAACCCTTACCAATTATTATTATTCGTCGACTAAAAGCTAACAAAACCAGATGTTAAAAGTCCACAATATGATGTTATTAATTAATGCACTTCCTTTAGTTAATTTTTTGAAAACATAAATAATAATCCGTCTTTCCTACCCTTATCTGTTTACTTATACTTTTGCGAATTATTTCTATATTTTCTAGTTTCTCTTTGTAATCATTTTCACAGAATCCGACTTAAAGAACAAACAAAGTTTACAACAATTTTGTACTGTTTTGGTGAACTTATGGGCTCTTAAAATTCTGAAAACTCATTTGTGTTACGCAAAGATAGCATAAAAACAAATACACTAGACATTTACTCTACTAGTAAAATTCACATAAAAATGCCGACGACTCGCATGTGAATTCTTAGCCAAGTTTAAAAATTTTGCTTGTCAAGACGAGTGATCTATCATAAAAAAATTAGTATTTTATTAACTTTTTATTATTTGGGTGTGGTTTTAGTCTAAACTTTCCCAGATTTTCTCATAGAAATTAATCCGTTATTAGGGCAAATTAGACGGTTGGAAATCATTTCAGAAGTTGTCAAGAAATAAAACTTCAAATATCAATTTACCATAATCTACACTGCAGCAAGAAATACCAATTCAAAATTTGTTTAGTATTATTTATTCAGTTCTGTACAATTAACTGGAAACTATTTAGTCGCATTGTCGCAATAAATAAATAATAATAGTGTCATATTTGATTTCTAATGTTAAAATTTAAAAACTTTTAATTAATTTTTTACTTTTAATCTATGTTATGTTGATGAGGTTGTATTAAGTCGATAAGTTCGATCTGTTGTAGTTCGGTTGTTGTTGGGTGATGTTCATCGGTCAAGATTATACAAAATCTTTTTGAATATTATAATATTTTTAGATTTGATTTTCAGACATCACCCACATTGGAAATGTGTAAGTTTACTTACTACCAACTTGGAATTGTTTAGTTTATTTTGATTGTTACTTGTTGTGTTCAACTTTGCTAATAAATTTTTCAGACGGGTAACTTTTACGAAGTTTCATTTATAAGTTAGCATTATTAACAGTGATTATTATTATTAAGTGTTATCGTTATTGCATAAGGTTGATGTTGTGTTACAATTAATTTTCTCTGAATGAGCTACTTAGTTATGGCTCGTTACCTCTCCACAAATTATTTTAGGTAACTTTAAACTTTATTATGGTACACTAACACCCTCGTCTTGAAACTTACCACTGTTTACTATTAGTATTACGTTTAATACACGCGAAGTAACACCTTAATGTTACTGATATTAATATTAATATTATAATAATAAATAATTTTATGCGATAGGGCAACTGACATGCATCACTCTGGATGGAATAAAATAAATCTTGGAAAAAATAATCGAATATTGAATGGAGTAACAAATTTCAAAACTGTTATAAAGTTTTATGGGAAGTTAAGTAGCTTTGTGTATTATAAAATGCAAAATCAAGCATCTTACATTTTAGGGCGCTAACAAGAAGGAAGATTGAAAGGCGTATCTCTCAGCTGCAGCCCACATTCTAAGATTATAGCTAGATGCGCCAGTAAGTGTAAAACCACTTTTACACACAATTCTCACAAAACTGATATCAAAGATACTATTATAGTGTTAATTTCATTTGCGTGCCACAAGTGAACTCTAGCACGCACAAATTTATATAACACGCAGAGGTACTTAGATTCGGATAATAGCTGCTACCCGCATAGTTGATGCTGTTATTTTAAGATCCATCACATTTAGTACTCAAGTTTGTAGTATTAATAGAGGAAAATCCTCATTTTATAAGTATTACATATTATATTGTGTTATATTAAGTTTAAAGCAACATTGTGAAGCTCATTAGTAATCCTTTGAAATATAATACCGAGCACGTAATTGCAGAAAAAATACTTTAAAACCATCGAAAGTGTTACGCAATTACTTGGACAATCTACACAACTTTTAAAAATAGTCAAAACATATTAAAGCTGGAAAGCAATAAATGCACCAAAGAAACATTATTATATTTACTTTAGAAAACGTTTTAAGGCAATGTTTGTTTGAGAAGAATAGATAGCATCAAGTTTATTCTATACTTTTAGCTACTGTCCACTTGCAGTATGTTGACATTGTGGTAGTATTTGACAACTTTTAAGCTAAAATATATTTTTGTAGCATTTCACATCAACATTTATACGCAATCTCTTAAATCTCAAAGACCTATCGATAAATTTATAAGCGATAAGTAAATATTAAAGTATAAACACGAAACAACAAAACTGTTGAAAATATAAATAATGCAATAATAATATAAACCAAGTATATATTTAAAACAATTAAAACTATTTTATTACACTTAATTAACAAATTACTCTATTTTATAGGCTGTCTACGGGTACTTAATCTTACTTAGAGACTACTTAGCGTGTATAATTTTACATGGTAATTATACCAATTAATGCAAACGACTCTCTTTAATTTTGATTATCTTAAAACTATTATATCGAATTTTAGTTTCGGCATTAAATTTGGAAAATTAATTTGCTCCATTAAAATCAAATAAATCGTGCACTTGGATGATTAGATTGCACCATATGGGCTATAGCAAAAATGAAGCTTGTATGATAGGCATGATCTCTTTGGAAATGCTTTAAATGAAAAATATGCTTTCGAAAGTATTTGAGTAAAATATCTATGCGAACGAAGGAGCAAGGTAAAATTAATACCTATAAATTTAAATTATGTCAGTTTTACATTAACTGTTATATATGAGCAGAGCAAAAGCGAATTTACTTACGGTTTTAAAATAAAATATAGACACTTTTAGGAAATGAATATCAGTTAATCAGTTTAAAACAGGAAAAATTAAAAACTCTTTTCTGAATATATTAATTTAAATTTTATTTCACCCTGAGAGTTATTTTACGTTAAAACGTTTTCGATATCTTAATAACAGGCAAGTTATAAGAATTGTCCAAAACTGCATTATCCTAAATGACGCTCGGGTGCAATCGATTTAGAATTAACCCCAGGAGAATAAAGTTAACTCTCTTATCAGTGTTGTCGGGTCATTGATTGAGCTTAGCTAAGGTTATCAGCAAATGACAACCTGTTATTTATTACCGCTCATGCATTACTGCTTTACTGTACCTACTACATGGTTTCGCTAACTCGCCATTAACGTTTAAAAATCATATTAATTACTAATTATCTCTATTATTATTAGTAACCTTCTACTTACTTCAATTTCAATCTTACCAAAAAGAATCCGAAACCCTATCCAGTTAAGTTATGCGTTAAGTAAATGATTTAAATGATTTATGTTTAATTTGCCCCTCCGTTAAACTAGCACTAAATTATTGAGTATTTCGATTTGCCTGAAACGGATAGAGTAAATTTAAATTAAGAACTACCAAATGATTAGAAGCTTAATCAAAGGTAAAAATAATTTAAGTGCTTGAATCATGAACTTATAATTTATTAAATTTTATGCAGTTTTTAAAATAAAATCAAACTTTAAAGGAAGTTGAAGTCAAAGCTGTACCACCATTCAGTACGATTTCTATTTAGAAGTCTGTAATATTTTCTGAATGCTTTCGTTTGTATGCACATGTACTTGAATATATCACACTTCAAATCCATTACTATACAGTGACTGCTTCTTTTAACGTTCGAACATAAAGTTAACACACCCCTTCAATACTTTAAAGGTTTTTAAGGTTTATTTCACTTAGATTTATGACCCAGGTGACATATGCAAACATAAAATTTAAGATTTTTCACTATAAAGTTGAAGTCTAAATCTATATTAACGCAAGTTGATGGAAGCGTTCGATTGTTAGATTTAAACTCCAAAGTGAACTTTGATGAAAGCGCATTCCAATTAGTGGTACGAGTAATTAATTGTCATCCATGCTGTCAGGGTTTCGATAGATCGTGATTAAATGATCTAAACTACTAGAGCGTACTAATTTGTACGCTGTGCGTGTCTAGTCCACGAAGCCTCCTAAATTGTATTTCTCCCGTCTTGTTTTTAATAAGACTAATGTTTCTGCATAGTAACAAAATTTATAGAAGCTACATTTTACTAATTACAATAAAATTAATTAATACGCAAAACGTTTCTTAATATTATTGATTATCGGAGAATCTATACCTATAAAAAGCACACAAAGAACATCGAATACTTTCCTTGGAGAAAATTAAGAAATTATCATGGTGACGATGAACGAGGCGAGAGAGCAAGTTCTACAATAATCCTAAGAGATTAACAGATGGAAAGGTCACCTATTTAAATCTACTGCAAATGTCATTAATTTACGAGCAGACTTGAATGAAGTATTTTAAATTTATGTTGATTTAAACATATGTCAGATTTCCTGAATTAAAATAAAATTGCAATCTCAATTTACACCCCAAGGCTGACGAAACATACTGATTCTCTGTTGGTTATTTAGCAATTTGGCATATTTACTTTACTCTCATGAATATCAAACTAAGTGGGAAAGTCGTATCTTCCGCTAGTAATTTGTACTAAAACAGCATGTTTGTAAACATTAACAAATTGTAAACTTGTTCAAAATAACAATAACGCTCTAATAGGAATAATAATAAACAAACACGCAGCGAAATTTAAAGAATTATAATGCTAACGAGGGAAATCGTCGTTTTGGCGAAATGCAAAATAGAATTAAGATATGTACTTAAAAGACTTGAAATATTCTTCTATGTATAGTAAAAACTTTTCTTTGCAATTTTATTTTCATATTTTATCTTAATAATATCCAGCAGGTATAGGTACATACTTATAATTGATACATTATAATATATTGCGGTGGTATTTGATTGTTTTTTGTGACAATCAAACCCTTTACCATACCAAAAAAAATTATACCTCGACTAGCTCTTTCTTTGCGGTGGAGCAATGTGATCTCAGAAGTGAATTCCTGTGACGATTCTAAAATAATTCTTCTTCAAAATTAATTATCCAAAATTATAAATCCTTCAAAACCAAATTAAAAATCGTAAATTTAATTCTAATGTTAAATTTAAAAATGGGCTCGCTTATGTGAAACTTATGCGTATTCACAGCGTCGGCTTGTCTAGCATCTGGCCACCCGCTCGTACAAATGTAAACCTTAATTCTTCGAATTTTAGACTAATTTTAATTTTAAAATAATTTCAAATTTTATACTCAAATCGAAAATTGTAACTTCAATTGCTCTTCCAAATTTTGTCAAATCAACCAATCTCTCCAAACTTATCAAATCAATTAAACCAATTACCGCTCGGTAACAACGCATCAAAAACATCCAAATTAACTTCAAATCTCAAAATAACACTTCCAGAAAAGGCGCAATAATGCATTCGCATACAATCACTTTATTTAATCAATCAAAATCAAATATTACTCACAATTTCTCACAATAATATCAAAAAAATCAGCGGACATACAAAAATCCTATCCGCTCTCCGCCATTGTTGGCAGACCAAGCGTCTCTCTCTATCCTTTTCTCCCCACTCTGTACTTTTCCTTGTCAAACGTTTTAAACTTTAAATTAACAAATTTTTACTATTCAGCACAGGGTGGGTCGCAATCATTTTGAAACACCACAATATAGATATTTTAAAAATGTTAAATGTTTTAATTAAAATGTTTCTATAAGAAATAAAATTAAACTTCAAAGATAAACAGTACTACATGTTTTATTTTCTTGTATTAATCACAAAACTACTTGTACATTAAGAAAGTAATATTGTAATCGTACTGCTTTTATTATAAACCATTGCACCATTGGCAATGAACTTTTTCGGATTCCTTAATGGAATATAATCCGTGAAATATTGAAATCGTCTTATTAGTGTTATTATATAATGTTTACAATAGTAAAACATACAGTCGTATAATCTATATTACCGGATATCCTATGTACATATCGCACGTCGAATTTAACAGTGCTACAAGTGCAAAACAACTCAATAAGATTCAACTGCTACGTATTATACTGTCGTGTTTCGGAACTATAGAACCATTAATTCATTTATTTTGTAAATTATTTTAAAGTTTAAATTTGTGTTAGTATTTATTTGTATCATATTGTATATAAAAATGTTAGTTGAATGTTAGCTGTAGGTAAGGTGAGAAGAAGATAAAACTAGAGAAGAGAGTGGGACTTAAAAGTTAGAAGTGGAAGACTTGGGCTCAGGCCTTCACGTCGAATAGTCGAGCGGACGAACATCATTCCCGCAATAAAATTTTAAATTGTTCATTGTTTGCAAATCAATAAAATAACTTAAGTTGATTTGATGTTTTTATTTAAATTGATACAGTGCAGTACAAATTGTTAAATAAATTCGAAGAATTGAAGAATTTAGTGAAAATTTTATTCGATGCAGTAAAAATACGTTGCAACAAATTTGTTTAACCAGGCGTACTAAAGCCAGCTGGAATATCATATGGGAAGCAAGTGCGCAAGTGAAGCAAAAGTCCAATACCACTTGCAAGGTAAAAGATTAAGCATTTTAATTTACAAAATTTTAAACACTGAAGAGTCTCATGTTAAATACTAGATACCCAGCTAAGAGTAATTTTGGGATTAAGAAAATTTTATAGATTTGTATAGCTAGGGTCATCTCAATACATATAGCGTAGCAATAAGTAGTATATTTTATTATTCTTTCATCGTTATACAAATCTAACAGATTAGAAGATGTAGTATATAAACTTTGTAAATAAAATATAAATAGACGCAAACAAAACCTTACTGATTAATGTGGAGCTTTCATAGTGAAATCTAAACTTTAGTTTCCACGAATTCAAAATATAGGCTGACGTAGAATGACGATAATTATTAGAGCCTGTACTTACAATACTAATATAAAAAATACAACATAAGTTTCTTAATATAGTATTGTATAAAAAAATAAATGGATGGCCAAAAACAGCAAATTAAAAAAATTAATCGAAAAAGATGTATAGGAAACGACTAATAAAACACTAAAACTAAAGAAACACATACCAGGAGAAAAACCAACTAACAATGAAAAATCATCAATTGATTATTTTTTAATATGTAAATCAGTATGAAAATATATAAAAGATGTGAAGGTAGAAAGACGACCAGAAACTGCAAATGAGCACTACCTACTTTAGATAGAATTTATAAATAAAGTCAGCAAATAAGAAAAGAATCAACAAATATTAAAAGAAAAGCTAAAAAATATTGGATAAAATACAAGACTATTTTACTGGAAATTTTACTGAAACAACAAAAATTGAAAAGAAATTTAAACAATAGATTGACATGGTGGTCAGAAGTAATAAAAGAATTGCTAAAAATAGGGAACGAAAAATCTGGAATTAAAATCTGGAACCAAAAAACATTTTCTCTGAAAAATTCAGAGAAAATGGAAAAAAAATAATAGTAAAGAAGTATACCAAAAATAATCAAAAGCTATCCTACGGCATTTTAAAGCAAATGAAGCACAAGAAAAAAATGAGCTAGATTAATGTAAAAGATAAATATGGTACTATACTGAATAAAAAACAATATAATTATTGAAGTATGAAGAGAATAGTTAAAATAACTTTTAGAGGAAGAAATCATACAAAAACAAAAAAATCAAGAAAATACGTGAAGAAAATTTTAATATGGAGAAATGATTAAATTATGTATAGAAATACAATAAAAATTGCTACAAGATACCCGAAGATTGACATATGGTAAACGTAATCATATCATTAAACCATACTATGTTAGATACTAGAAATTGAATAGAGTGGAAGTCAGTGAACTATTTTATGGCGATGATATGGTAATATTTGGGCAATAAAAAAAGAATAAGAACGCCGAGAGAGACTTGAAATGATGAGATGAGGGTGGTATCAAAGCTACGAAGAATAGAATGGAAAAATATTGAAGAATTTACACCAGAGAGAAGAGCCTGAAAAAAGTTATACTAAAATTTAAAACTAACCCTATAATAGAAGTTCAAAATAGAAACAAATGCGGATATGAACAATCTAAGATCAAAGTGGAATCGGTGGCGCTAGATGCTCATAATTATAATTCGAACCAAAACGCTTCCAATCGTATATGTTTTTACACTAGCCCTTGAAGCTGACTATTGATTCAATACTTTTGTTTTCTACTTTTAATCTTCATTGTTCTAGCTTGTTCAAATATTCTAAGTCCAAACCTGTTAAATATAAAATTATTGTCGGTTTTATTGTTTTTTAAATATTATTTTTCTATGTAAGTATTGTGATGATACATGACTCTTATTTATGAAATCTCACGGATCTGCAGGTTCCTCGAATAAATGGTTACAATTAAGGCAATCAAATAATTGACGATATAAATATTAACGTTTATTTGCAACTTGATAATTAACAACAATAATACAAAAGCAGGACTCACACGATTTGTCAACCAGCTAATACCGTCAAACATAAACAATTCTTCTTCACAACTTAAATCTTCTTTTTCTTTACTTAGCACCTACTTGAACTAGGAACTATTTTCAATTGCTCGTACACCTCCATATTCTTTGTATCCAACACGATGCAGTCGAACTCTCATTCAGCCGCGTGCCGATATTAATTTCCACACACGGAAAAACTATGGCCTCAAGCCCCTTGAGTAAACTTTCCAAACAAATCTATCAATCTTTACTAACTATCGACACGCTCTGAATTATTTTTAATTCACACGACCGCTTTGGATTGCTCTCCAAATAAGACTGTCCGTTGACCGTTGTTTATTTTTCTTCATCACTAAGTTTTTCATTACTTGTAATGTTTTCATTGGTTCTTGCTTTTTTTGATTTTAATCAAGGTTCTTTCTGTTTTTAAAATTTAGATCAAATGTGACCTGCTGGTTTTAATTTGCGTGTGTGTCGAAATTCAAATAAATAACATAATAAAAATACACAAAAACTTAAATTAAATACAAAAGATAACAATTAAACAAATTAAACTAACAAAATCTTAACATAATGAAACACAATATTAGTAGCGCGTCACGGGTTAACATACGAGGAATAAATAAAAGAAATCCTGGTTTATTTATTTTTATCGGGTTGCATCGTCAATCCTTTAATCGCTCAAATGCGCAACCCACCTCTTATGCCTTGATGTGGAGACAACAGTATGTATTCTTTACTTAAGGATGTATGAGCGAGGGCGTGGGAGAATAGCGAATTTTGATGAGTGGGGATAGGCTAGTATCGTTGCGGGGTGAGGTGACAAAAATAACCACGTGACGTGTAATTTACATTTGGCAACACAGTTTTTTTGGTTAATTTCCTGTCGGTGACATCTGACATTTGAACGTTTTATGCATGCTATTTTTTTAATTTTCATTTATTGAAATGCTGTTTACTTAATATAAAAATTCTTAAGTCTGCTGCTTTCACTATAATATAATATAATATCTGTTTTTAAATACACAAATGAGGTTATATTTACATCTGTATTTACTATTACTACCGCTAGTTTGTTGTGGCGCTCGTGATAGCAGTAAACTACAGTGAAACGTTGCCAAGTGTCATATTACGGCGAGAAAAAATTTGTAAAATAAAATAATTTGTATTTCATTTCAATTTTTCTTTTTGGGATGAACCGATGCATAGTATTTTTAATATACTGACGAATTACTGCAAATATCATCTTTCTTATTTATAGTTTTTTTTTAAGCTGAAGATATTTTAACATACTGATATTTGTTGATTTATCATCACAACTACCCATTTCTCCATAAGAGCAATGTATTTTATGTCGATTTTCAAAATTTTTTTTCTTTAAAATATGAACGGTTACCTATGCTGAAATTTTTACAGTAAATTCATTGAGTAAAAATCTATATGTAAAAAAATTTTGAGGTCTTAAATTGAAAATTGTTGTCATGCTCATACATCCTTAACAGATAAAATTTATTACTTTAATATTATGTTTAGTTAGTTTATTTTATTGCCCTTGTTACTTCAAGATCAAATTTTAGTTGGTATTTCACGTTTTCATTTTGAATTTGAAAAATTTACAAAAAGTTTAGTGACCAATGAATCAATATTGTTTTTAAATATTTTTGATGTAAATACACAAATGATTGTTTAGTTTACAGCTTGACAAAGTAAATTGAATTTAAAACAAAAAATTTCTGTTAAAATATCGGAATCTGTATATATTTTAAAATAACGGGCAATTTACCGAATTAAATAGTATAATATTGGAGAAAAGATATTATAAGAAAAGAAAAATTCAAAGTTCGTTTTCAATTATTATAATCGATACCGCCAAAACCTGGAAACGCCAAATATAACTCGTTTTATTAAAAAATTATAAAGTATAATTCATAATTTCTAAAATAATTTATAATCTTTTGTTGAAAAAGTGTAATAAAACAAGTGGATAAAGCGTAAGTATAGATAGAAACTACGTTTTACGTTTAAATTGTTGGAAAATATATTGCTTTAACACATATCTTGCGACCCCACTCTTGTTTACCCTTTCACATCGTTTGTATTTTTGAGGTAGTAAAAATTTCAGGCAATTTATCTATTCAACGATTTTTCTACTCTTTTATGTGGGGTGGTAAGTATAAAAGATTGTATCATATTATCTCAAAGTATTATTAAAACTTTTTACAAGCGATATTTGCTAATCAACAAATTTATCAATTTATTGTGGTGTGGATTACCAAGTTAATAAATGTCATATATCATACCTTTCAATATTTTTGTTATACCGTTGAAATGTTGAAATATTATCCCGTGATAAAAATTTATTTTTTAATTTTAGTTCTCTGATCAGGTATCAACTCGAGCTACTATTTGGACTCTTTCTTCTTTAAAATGCTTTGTTGTGCATGCGAACTATTTTCAAACACAAAGGGAACCCCATTACATGTAAAAATTACATGTAAAATAATAATCTATTATTTTGAAATAATCAGTAGATTTTTGGTTTATTTTATAAAATTTGATAATAAACTAAAGAAATACTCTAATTCATCGCTCGATGACACCCTAGCATGGTAAAATCGTTTGTGAAATATATTTTATACTTAAAGTGCATTTTACTTGTGAAAACTTTGTACATGCAGTTATAAAAAGTTTACATTTTGTTGTGACTGTAGAAATTAATACCAATATGGCTCATTTTAAGGTTTTACTTAGCATTCTAATCATATTATACGCCGGCGATTCATTATTTTTCTAGCCAGTGATAAAGTGAATTTCTTGTGCTAGTCATGCATTTTTGTAAGTCAGGCAGACCGTGTAAGTCTTTTTTGCTTCCCAACCGCGCTTGTTAAATTACTATAACAAAGTCTAGTTATATTTCTTATAAAAACATAACGTTATTTATTATAATTATAGTATACATAGATATATGTAATTTATATCATATTATGATATTATAATGAATTCTAAATTAAATTATTACACCGTTTAATAAATTTAAATAACAAATTTTGTCCGACTGGCGATAAAATACTAGAATTCATTAACAGGTACATACCTACCTATTACAAATTTAATAAAATTTTGTCATTAAAATAATAATTGAATATTTTTGTAAAAATATTAATTTATGTGGGAAGATTTTTTTCAGATTTAAAACTACACATGTGGTTTCTTTGATAATAACAGATAACGTAATAAAAAGTTGGTTTAACAAATCAATATCACTTGTTAATGAGTTTGTGGTTTCATATAAATTATTTTTTCTTATCTTGTTGTTTATGAGTTTATGAACCAGTTTTTTCATCTTAACAAAACTACATCTATGTAAATGAGTTTGTTGAAAACATTGTGTATCGACCGTGAGAGTTTGCTAAAGGCATGGAACTGCTTTTACAATCTCAATCATATCAACAAATTAATATACAGAAAGTATTCGATGAATATTCTATCTTATTTTAGAACAATCTTTTCAGAAAAGTTGCAATATCATACATTTCATCTAATCCTGGGATTTCTTAACAAATTAGTTGATAAAATAAATTAATAAGAGTAATAGATATCTTAACCAAAGTTATTGATTTGGTATGTTTACAAATTTCACAGGGGTTAGTATTGACATCTCTCTTGACATCTTATGTAACCATTTTATCTATCAGTATGCTTACTTTTATCCTTAATAGTTGATGTTTGGAGAGCCAATTTAATAATTAATGATTTACTGGATCTTTGATTGTAATCATGCCCATTATCAAAAATTGGTGATTTAAATCAATCAGCTATTTTATTTCAATCACATCGATTTAGTGGTTAAGTAAAATAAATTCATTTTATTGTAAATTTATAATAAAATCTAGTCTGTCCGTATAATTTATTTAATTAAACAAAGTTTTGTTGATAAATGTTCAACTAAACAGGAAAACAGAGGTAAATTTATGAGCTACACAATGTACAATTGTCTAAGTAATATTAAAAAGAACAGATTAACTATAAATTAATTAATTACAAGCACCCGACAACAGCAACAACCTTGGCTGCGACTGTAGTGACATCTATGCTGCGTTAACGGACTGAGAAAAATTGAGTTTAATGACTGTGGTGAAAAAACCTTCCTGTCCTCGCTGGAAGTTTTATCACAATATTATGTCTTAACCATTACTACTATTGTTGTCAATAAAAAAAAAGTAATTTTGCAACACATTAAATTTACCTAATTAATTCAAGTTTAGCTCAAACTGGTTATGTTTTTGCCTGGTGAAATCAGCCTTTAATTATTATAATAAACTACTATATTAAATACTTAATTACTTGACTAAATTTGTACTGTTCACACAATGAGTAAATGCAGGACCGGCGCTAGGATATTTGACGCCCTAGGCAAAACTTTATCAGTGCGCCCCTCCCCCCCATTTATATAGCAGTACTGAGCTGAGGAGTGAAATCAAATAAGTATTTAAAAAATATATTTTATATTTAAAAAAATACTTACATTTACATATTTTTATTAAAAAAATTAATCAAATTTTAATTTAATTTTAACTTTTCTAGCTGTTTTTGCGGCATAAGTTGTTGAAAGTTCTTTCAAATTTAGTGTTGAGAATTCTTCATGGCTTATAAGAAATATGTTCTAAATTTTTTTCTATGTAACTAATATCTATGTATTGTCTAGAAACTAAACGATATTGACCCACCCTGTGCTTAATTGTTAATTTTGAAAATTTCAATTTTGAAAGTTGATTAATTTAAAAATTGCAAGGAGAGTAAAAAAAAAGATGATTGCTTTTTGCCAAAAATCGCCGCGCGAGCCGGTTGTGCCGGGTTTGGTTCTAATTTTCTGTAAAGTTTTCTGAGATATTTGACGAGTATTTTTCCAAATATTATATATTTGGAAAGAATTGTTGAAAGAGTATTTTGGAAGTATTTGAGTTTTGTGAGTTGTTTTTTTGATTTTTTTTTAAGAATTAAATTTGATAAATTTGGATGAGCGACTTTTATTTAATTGCAAAACAATTAATTTTAGAAGTTGACATTAATTGGGTAAATTATAATATTTAGAAGGAAATTTAAAATTTAAATTTGTAAGAGCGGAGTATGGTCGAGAAGATACCGCACTAGATTTGATAAGTTGAACTTATAAATTCTATCTCTTTTTTATAAAATTAATTTTTAGATGTTAGATGAAATTGAAATAAAATTTCAATAATAACCTTAACTATTTTATTTATTATCATATCCGTTATATTAACAATATAACAAATTAATACGTAGATCTGTCCTGTATATTTCACCAAGTTTGTATCCCATGAAATCTTGAAATTGAGGCAATCTACAACTATTGTAATTTTTAATTACAAATAACGTTTCAATATAGTTTTTTTTGGGTTTATTTGGTTGTCCGGTTTAGAATTTTTAAAATAAGTTTATTCATTCTGACTTCACGTAGGTATAATTTTGTTTTTACAAAAGTCAAATAAATATGGCTATTAAACAAGTTTGAATTTAATCGCATAACTTCTCAATCATTATAATAATTTTTCCAGGTTTGCTTGATGAGATTCCGAAAATCGAAACATAAAGTTATAACAGTATGTAGCAAGCTATATCATTTATTAAAATAGTCTTTGAACAATATTGTGTAAGTTATGAATTAAATTTTATTTCAATTTTATGTAACATGTAAAAATTAATTTTATAAAAAAATATTATCACATGTTAGTAACCTAAACTATTTTATTTATAAGTTCTATCATCAATGCAAATATAACTTTAAAATTAAATTATAAACTAATTGGATAGTGGTTATTTTGGAGAACGATTTTTTTAAATTCATAACGAAGACGAAATCGTCACTGGAATTCGCTCCTGAGGTCAGATTGTTTCACCGCATTAAGAGCTACCCGAGGTAACTAAGAAAGTTCAGTAAAGGGTTTGGTTAATTTATTATAAAAAGTAATCAAATACCATTACAGTATATAACGGTACTCGCGCGTCTGTCAGACGGAACGCGCCACTCCATTAAATATTGCGAATTACTTTAACAGCAGTGAGACACATACTTCCACTTTCATGTATTTAAAACATTGAAATCGCTTACAATGCCGAGAGTTATTTTTTCGCGAGGGACAAATTTATTAGCACATGTTCGAAGCAAAAAATGTTTGGTTTTTATTCTGTTTTGCTATTAGTATTTCATCTTACATTGCACACTGCAATTAATTTTTGCACCTCGATCTGGTTTGCAGTAGCTGCCCGTCGGGAGAGTCTTTGAAACTGCGTCTCCCCCAGAAAAAGTCAGACTCAAAAAGGAAAAAAATGTTTTATGAAAAATCATAATTTTTAATAAAATTTCCACAGACATACTATTTCTATTGAAAAAATGATGTGGTGTTTTAATTTTTTAATTATATTTTTACATAATTATTATCTAAAGCAAAAGTTTTGAAATCAACACCTGCAGTTAAAATTTAATAGTGATGCTGAATTGCTATAATAAGATAACGACTGTTGCCAGTAGCCCTACTTGTTGCGATAAGCGAAATAAAAAGTTTTGTTTTACTTGCGTAATTTTTGGCGGAGGCAAAAAATATTGATGAATTGTCGACAATAAAAAATTAAATAAGAAAAGCAGAAAACCATTCTATATAAAGACATTCAATAATAATATTTTCTTTGAGAAATCAAGAAAAATTTCATGTTTTGGGTAAATTCGAATTGAATATGTGATATCAGAATATCATATCATTTAAAACATAATGAAAAAGTCAGTATAAATAGACGTTTACTAGCACGTTAAATATCCATGTTGTTTGTTTTTTGAATAAGCAAGAAATTGCTTTTCGTAGACATCGAGAAAATAACAAATTTTTAAATAAAGAGAATTACCTATTTTGAATTATTAGAACTACTTGCACAAGAAGATTTGCACAGAAGAAGATTTGCACAAGAAGACATGCACAGTTGCTTAAAGAACACTTTTTGTTATCAATAATATTTAAAGGAATATCTAAGACGATACAAAATGATTAATGGTGTGTGTAACTTTAGTTTTAAACTTAAGAATTATTATGTACATTATTTACATACATTATGTATTTACATAGTTAATAAGTAAATACTGTTATTAATACTTTTTAATACTTTAGATTTCCAGTCTCCCCAAATTACTTACTCACGGACTGCCACTGCTGGTTTGCGCCTCTTTATCGTTTGCGCCATAAGCAGTCGCCTAGTTTGCCTAGTGCCTAGCGCCGGCCCTGGGTAAATGTGTCAATCGACTAAATTACTCGCTGTGTCTGAACGAGCTGCAATACCCGTATAGGTCCAGCTTAAGATCCTACAACTATCGACAAATTATTCTGATGTAAATTTTTTGAAATGGGGAGGTGCCTAAAGAATATCATGAGCTTCTTCACTATTCTTTATATTTATATTATAAGTTAACTGATACATTAACAATTATTGGGTAAATATTATCCGTTTGTTTGTGTCGCTGGAATGTTCTCTGGTGTGCCTTCATCTCTATAATCTTTGAAGTTCTTTTATGTGCAAAAATAATTTTCTTTAATATCTAATTTTATGTGTGAATTTCTTATAATAAATAATTTAAAAAATGTTTTTATTTAGTTCTTAAATTTAGTAAAAATTTACATTTTTTTCGGTTTCAATGCGTTATCCTACAAAACGAAAACTCCACTAATTCCATTTTTTTAATCTTCTTGTTTGTTTGATAATTCTATTATTTCTTCTGCACTGATTTTCGTTGCAAGAACACTTACGGCAAAAACATTTAAATTTGTAGGAAATCCATTAGTATAAGGAATAAGAATATATTGCTAATAGTTATCTTACATTTGCCGAGCTTTAAATAGTAACGTACATTTTGGCAAAAATATGAAGACTAAATTAAAATTAATTATAGGAAATAAAATAATGTATATAGTTCTATTCCTACCAATAATAAATTACTAATCTACCCATTACAATTTTTTGAACTCTGTTTATCAACTTTGTAATATAATATACCAGATATAATTACATAATATACGTATTACACGGCGATTTAATTAAGTTTTGTTGGGAACCTAATTAACGTAAAAGATATACAATTTATTGTAGGAAAGATATCATTTTTCAAATTTCTACTAAGAAGTGACTTGTTATTCTGAGCTTAGGAGAAGATAAAACTAATTGAGTTTCAGACATGATTAGTTATTTTTGTTTTATTAAGATTGTATTAATGTTCTATAAATTAGTTTCAGTAACTTTCGTTATAATAAATTGTTACTCAAATGATTATACTTCAGGTAAATTAAACGGAAGCTTTTTGTCTATAAGAGCAACAAGTTCATTTCATTGATACTAAATAACTTACTTTCTTCATAATGAAATATAAATTTCAGTACAATACATACCGTGCTAAATTTATGATTAAATTATACGATACCTGACATAAAATTGAGTTATTTTCTAAATTTACAACAAGCTTTATCAAAACTATGCATACAATTTTGGAGTCTTATAAAGTTTGTATGACATAACTATCAAGTTTTCCATTATCTGACTTTCCAACTTATACTGTTCGTAAAAGTTGATGTTAACGAAACAAAGGGTATATTCTAATTATTGCATTCTAATTTTAATTGCTTCATATAATACATAATATATTAAACTAAGATTGTTAGTTTAAAAAGTTATAAAATTTTTGAGTATAAATAATATTTCTTAGAATATAATCTATTTATACAATAAGGCTAATTTTTATAACGAACTCTTCGAATCCTGTGGGAGATCGCAAAGCCAAGTAATATTGTTCTCTTTTTAACACACGTGATGCCACATTGGAAAACCCTTGCCAAGAGGATTCAAAATATCCTTTATACTTAACTTCATTGACCTACATATGCTCCGCAAGAGGTTTAAAAAATTTTAATACGGGTTCAGCGCATAGATTTGTCTACATCCTTTCAACAAGGGCTTTCAAGTACCGTATCAATCCCACACAATTTACGTAAAAATGTTTTAATAAGTAAACGGACAATTAAAAATAAAAAATTGTCGAGGAAACTCGTCATGGTACTAATCATATTATAAATATGATATAAGAAATGATAAGAAATGAATTTCTTTATAGTTCTTAGCATTTTGATAAAAGTTTTAATAAATTTTATTTCGCTAATATATTTTCTTACGCTATTTTTATTCGATTCGGTATACTTTAAGCTTGTTGTTCTTTTTGGAGATTTATGCTTGCGAATCTTCATTAGCTGTATTGAACGAATGCCGCAGTAAATTTTCAAAACTTCTACTTCACAATAACTTAGGTTGAGCGGTCAATGAGATAAAATGCATTAGCTAAACCAGAAATGGAAAAGTTTAATTCTCACAATTTTTCTTCTAGGCTTTTCGAGAGCTAAAGAATTTCCTTTTTAAATTTTGGGTCGTATATCCTTTTTAACAATTTTATATTATAAAAATCTTCACTAAAAGTATTTTTATTATTATAATTTCTTTAATCCCAAGTTTGGGTTTCACGTTTATGTATTCTGAAAAATCTAAAGCACTTTTCTTTAGAAATATTTACACAAAATTTAAAATTGTTAATTTTTAACAAGAATAAAAACGCGTTTAATCTTAAAATTAAAGTTTGCAACGAAAAAACTAAATTGCAATTCTGATCAACACAAAAATTAAAGTTTAATGAAACGCCAGAAAGACCGGCTACTATGAACCTAACGCAACTCGTTTGATGTTAAGATGAACTTCTTTAAAGCCATAGAGCAAACACATAAATGCTTTGACAAGTCAATGCTCACTTCTGCGTAAACTGTAAGTAAATACTAAGTAACCTCCTCGAGCTAATTTTCTAGGAGAAGTACAGCGTAGTGGAAATCTTTTTTGTAAAATTTATAACCTAGAAAACAAACATTGTTGTAAATTTGCTTTGTTCTGCTAAACGAAAACATACAAAATTAAATTTGGGGTATTTAATTAGAGAAACAAGTTTAGTATAGGTGCAATTTAAAACATTAGGAAACGACATAACAGCTACTTTTTCTGAAGTATATAAGTTCTGTATTGTGTCTAACTATATTATGGGGAAAGCGACGGAAAACCACCGCATTATTTATCTTTTCAGTAGTCATCTTGGCTCTTTAGCTAGGCAGACTGCAAACATTTGTTAAACGAATATTATGGTTGAAGAGAGCAAATAATATCACTTTTTATTTTTTTAATTTGTCTAGAAACGTAATTTCGTATCTTTTAAAAATTTTGTAACATTCAATTTTCTATCTTTAAACAATTCGCAATACCCGCAATAATGGCAACATAGATTATGAAAATTGATTATTGAGGATTTTGATTTGATTTGAAGTTTCATAAAAAAACTTAGAGCAAAAGTTTTGTTAGAACGATACTCGTGTGTGATAAAAAGTCGTTTATGTTGACTGATCACGTTTTTCGCTTTTCATGCTGCAAAAGTTAAGTACGTTGACAGACAGGATAAACCGGTAGTCTCTTCCGGCTAGAAACGTGCTTGTTCCGGATCTTATAACACTCATCAAGAGTAAGGGTCAATATAAATATAGAAGCAATAATAGCAAAAGCCCTCCAACTTTATTATTTCTATAAAATTAATCGATAATAAATTTTAGTAATTAAAAGTATCTTAACGTTAAAAATAAATAACTAACTCATTTCACGACGACTAATTTAAGATCCTTTATCTTAAAAATTTAGAAATAATTATTTCGTTTGATGATATCAAGATAATTTTTCAAACAAAGAATTCAATTTTAAAATATTTGGTTACTTTTTATTTAAAAATATTTTAAATGTGTATCTGATGAAATTTCTGATTTAGAAATGTAAACATTTTGATGAAATGCTCATTTAAGTTATTTTAGGCTTCTTAAGAAGTATTTAAAACTATTTAGGTATTGAATAATTTACCTATCAATTAAAAATTATTTATAGCCCTAATTTTAAAACGGTTAGAAAGAAGACAGTTTTTGTTAATATAAAGCGATACAATGAAGAAAAACAATATCAAAAATATAATTTAAAACAATAAATCATAAAGGGGTAGGGTCGGACCACCACCGCACAGTAGTTTTTAGATAACCTTATATTTAATTTTCTTAAGTAAAGATAAATTTTATCGGACAAGTACAACTTCGTCTAGGTTATTAATTTTATTGTAAAATATTTAAACTATTTTGACTCTTTTTTTTTATAGAGAATCAAAAAAAGTGAATATTAAGAAATATATCATTCTTATGAGGTGTAGATTTAAAAAAGTAAACTTTAACTAATTAGTATAATATTAATTTTTATTTAACAGATTTATCGGCTAGATGTATTTCTTGAATCGATAAATCAAGTTTTAATTTATATGAATTCTTAAAAGTTAGTTTTTTGTTGGATAATTTAACATTTAAATTTTGGTATATTATTGGATTAATTCTGAATAGTTTATAAATTTAATAATAACTTTCAGATTATATATGATTAAAGTTATTTCATATATATTGGCCATAAAAGAGAAGACAATAAGAAAGATTATAATAGAAAGGCCGGTTTGAACAAAAAATAAAGCATACATTGTAAATAACAAGCCACAAATAATTTACAAGCATCCCATCTATTTCTAATTTAATAAGATTCAGAAAGTTACTTTTTAACAAAAACGAGGTTTGTACAACAAATTAATACGTAACAATAAATTATTTTATATTTCACGTTTTTATAATACGTATTATTTTTTTTGTTAAAGAAAGGAACATAATAAAAATTACATGCATCAAAGTTAATTTGTTATACACTTTTTTTTGTATTCCAGCATAATTAAGCGTTTTCTCTCAACCAGGAAACATTTTGCTTTTCTTTTTCGAATAATATTTAAACGAATTTACCTGTTTAGAAATATGAGATTTAAATTACAAATCAACTAATTATTGCCCTGTAACAACTAGATTACTTTACCTAATGCTATGTATTATAATATTATATTATAATTATAAAGAATAAATTTAAAGTAGATACTTGAACTTTGATGGAAAAGCTTTATCGATAGCTTTATCGATGACATTCGTTTAGCGATATGCATTTCATTAAACTTGTTAATAAAAATAGAGATGTTTTTTTATTTATGCCCAATTTCTTTGCATCTATGTACTTATTCTAGGTATAACTAAGAGATAAATAAATTATATCTTACCTCTAATATGAGTGTAAGAAATATCTTACCTTACACGTCATAAAGTAGCTTATATACTTACGTTGTGCTTGTGTGTGCTTCTTGATTTTCGTGTAAGCTAATTTGTAATATTGTTTCAGAAACTAAAATGCGAATCTTGCTTCTGATTAAAATAGATTAATTTTCTCAAAAAAATAAAACAAACAATGTTTACAAAAATTCACATTTAAAAAAACTTAGTTATTTTAAAAATATACTGCACGCACTAAAAATCTAACAATTCATTTTAAATTAAAAACAAATATAAAACATTAATTTATGCTATTAAACCCCACATGCAAACAAAAATGCATTCAAATTTATTTGATGTTATCTAATTACAGAAAAATTTTTACCTCAGTAATTTTTCTTAAGTTTCAAATTTAACCTTATACAAACTTTTTACATCAGACACGTCAACTGCATAAACTTTGAAATACAGTTAATTAATTTCTTCAAAAGCCAGGTCACTAATAAAGTTTCAATCTTAACTTTTTTTAGCATGGAGTGTATAAGCGTCAAATGTAGTTTGAATGACATTTTTACCTATTCTATATTAAATATTTTATGATTAATTATAAAGTTATAAATGATTCATCTTCCCACTCGGTTTATTTTAGTAATATAGTAAATGAAATTTCTTTGGTTCCTGGAGGCAAAATGTGAACTTTGTCTTCAATTATTTCACAAAAAACTGTTTTTAAAATAAATACGTGAAGTATAGAAAACCGTTCACAATTTTCTAGCATGGGCACTTATCTCTTAATTTGTATTATAAAAGTGTAATATTCTTTGTTTATTCCTGCAACTTTCAACTACAGCAGCTTCTTTCAATTTTGATTAATCTCTATGTGAATAAAATCTCTTTACTTCAGCTTTTCCATTATTTCAATTTAAATTTTTAAATAAATAGTGTCTCCAAGAGTATTTTGATTAAAAAATTTGTATAAATTTTAATTATGTTTAAAATAAACTTATTTTCATGTTATTACATAAATTTTAAGTTAGTTAAAATATGCATTTGTACAATAAAAATGCAAAGAAATTCTATTTATTATTGGATAATGTTTAAATTACTTTTCATAATATTTAGTACAAAATCCATTTTGCTAACTTTACTGCTGTCTAGAGATATCAAATAAGATTCAGTTACATTACAAGCTATTGCAAATTGTAAGAACTTCACAAAGCAGAACTATAAAAATTTAATAAAGCACAAGTCAACAATTTTATTATGTCTTTCCTTTTTCTATAAAAATTCTTGAATTTAAAACTTTTAATATTATATCATAAGGGTATCCTTACGTTTCAAAATTTACATAATATACATACATAAATACATAATCACGCCGTTTTTTTACCAAGAAAACACAAAAATGTATATTTATATTTAGTTAAGAAAATCTACTTAACTAATTCATTCTCACTAAAATAAAACTAAAAATTTTAATTGACATTTGTCATTTGACATTCTGTAACATTGTAAAATGGTTCTTTTCTAGTACATATTTTTAATTCAAATTGTTTAATCTGCTGCGTTTATCCCCATAAAGTTCAACTGAAACTTAAATACTTCTAAATAAACCTAACTTACAGGAAAACCTATTTATTGCATCTGACTAGTTTGGTCCGAGAGGATACCAGAGACCCAAGAAAGGAGACCATCAGTGTGGTGTAAAGCTTGAATCGACAAGGTGCAAAGCGAGAAACAGCGGTTTCCGCTGTTGTTTGCCCGAGTTTGATTTATCTAAGAGAGAGGGATTCCCACTATATTCATACATGTTCCAAGTGAACAGCATGATATGAGAACACTGTTCATTGAGAATGCTGCCCTGATGCTCGCACATGGGTGTACCGAACAAGAAGAACTTTGATGCACGATACGCATTTCAGCATCATACTTTAGTGTCTTAACCTTGATGTAACACTCAATCAAAATGAAAAGATGGTAAATAATAACTACCATAAAGCTCTCAATAAAAGGAAATCACCTTGGTGCCAAAATTGGCAAGATTTGAAAGCGAATATAATGCTGAAAAGCTACAGAAATGAGAATCTACTTACCTTTGTTATAATTTTATCAGTATTTCCTTACGTTGGTTATTTTAAATGATATTGTCAATAACCTATTATAAATCGAGTTTAAAGGAAAAATAAGGGACTTAATGATCGAAGAGGCCTTGTACAGTATTGAAGACTACCTTAAATAATTTAAGATATTTTCGCAGAGTTGAGATGAAAACCAGCATTGGCTGATCTCTACCTTTTGGATCGAGCAAGACTACTACCAAGTTTTTCTATTTAATTTTTGTATAGTTATTTTATTTTTTCTGTATGGTTGTCTTTATTATTAAAAATGTAATATTATTTTTATTATCATTACTATAACTGCTTTAATTGCTGCTTTTTATTCACTATTAAACTAACATTAATAATTCAAACCAACATTTGGAATTATTGCGTCTAGTACCTAGTTCAGTACATAGTTTACTTAAATTTGTCAACTTCTTTACATACCAATAATTAATTAATCTTTTTTCGGTTAACTGCTTTTTGCCATTTTGAAGTTCACTTGTTCTTAATTTAGATATATTTTGACTTTGTTTATGTTAAATAGGAATTCACTTTCTGGGATGCTAGCTTTCTACTTTATACCAACTTTACAAGTGGATTTGAAATAATTATATTTTTTGTTTCCAGTAATAACAAGAATGCTAACATTTCTCTGTTTCGGTTACCAACGATTGAGTAAATTTGTAAGTCTTATTAAAATACAGCGCTAATGTATTACTAACTGCAAATTATCATGTTACGCTTATTAACTGTCTTAAGCCTAGGAGATATCAGAAGGATTACACGTTCGGTATTAGGCGGAAATGCGAATAAATTGTAATCGCACCATTATTAAGGCACTATCCAAACCGACTTCATCAGAATAAAGACGTTACCAACCATGGACATATATTAACGTCAAGTTTTTCATGATTAAATATTATACAAGGAAAGAAATGCACATTTTGTAAAGCTGAGTCAACCCAAACCTGCAGAACTTTTAAAAATTTCTTGTATTTTGACTAATTTTGGTAATGCTGAGTGATTATATCTTTATGTTTTGATATAAGCCCTTGTCCTGAAAATGTACACAGTATATCAAACAAAACTTAGTAAGCCGTATTAGATGAAAGCAGTTTATTGTTTTTATTTAAGTTTCAATACCGAACAGATATCACCGCATATAGTCAAAACCCTTTGTCATTAAATCAGATTATAAATTAAAATAACCATCATTTGATACGATTTTAATTATTTCAATTAATTTTTAATTATTCCATTCAATACATAACCATCATTAATTTAGTTTTTAATTTAATTTACATACAAAGCCCTTTTAGAATATTATACATTGTAGATTATTTGTATTTTGTTACTAGCGATGGTAAAATACATCTCTTTATCCTGTTTAATATCCCTCGCCTTAAAGACTCACCATATCTGCAAAAACTTAAAATTGTTTTATATATTGAAAGCTAGATGTCTACAGAAATAAATAAGATAAGTTTGAATATGTTTATTTAACACGTGAATTCTTTTATTGTAGCATCTAACGCAACTTCTTTGTTTCTATACCAAGATATCTTTTAACTTATAAAACAATTTTGATAGATGCAGATGTGGCTGTTAGTTTAGTTGAACTTCAATGAAGTAATCCCACAGATTAAACGTATCAAGTTAAAATTTTATATTGGTGAAAAACCATTTACCACCTGGATGTGAGAAAACAAAATAAATTAAAAATTTAATTAAACTATCGAATAATGTAATCGTGCTTCTCAATTCTGAATGAGCCGAGTTTATTATAATTTTTTTTTACTTAATTTGCAATGCAAGAATAAGTATTCATTTTCACATCACGAGTAAAGCTTTAATTTTAACTAAACTAGCAGTTATAAATTTTTTAAAGCAAGCAACAAAAAATACTTGCATAGAAAATATTCAAGTATATGAAAATAATTCTTGAGATTATAAACACAATTTGTTTTATATTATTATAAAGATAATTAAATCATGTAAACAAATTGCAATAAAATTGAAGTTGTATACTAAATTATCTCAGTTGTGTGAATTGTTTTGCTCTTGTTACAGCTCTACTGCACTGCGGGGAATTATTTCATTTCGGCGTAAGTATCTGAGACGCGAATCTATGCAGCAGTGGGACTGGTTTGGTAGTTAGATTACACTAGTACACACTACAGCTCGATGTACAATTTACATTTGAATTGGTTATGATTACAATCGCTATACTGCACGGCAAATTATTATAATAATGTTCAATTAATTAATACATAACTAATTAGAATTATAGCAAAGCGCAAAACCTGTGTAAGTAGCAAATTAATGGAAGTTTCAGTACCATACAGCCACCGTTACGAATTTTATCATTTAAATAAATTACATGCTCAAGGCAGAGATTTTGCGTAAAATTCGCCTCTTTAACCAATGGGCAGTTAATGACGACTAGCCTTCAGTTAAATACTGACCGGTTTGCGCAGTCAGTAATTTATTTCTTACAAACCATTGATCTTTACACGTACCTACCGACTGAGTAAATTATCTGATTTTAGTCAACACCTGCTCTTTGTATGTGCAAATTGAAAGAAGTTTTAAAGTACCTACTGTGCTAAAATATTTATGAGATCTCCTTTTGCAATCTCTGCAGAATTCTTTTTGTAAGGATTATATTGTAAAAATTATGTATGCATCTGTTACTCACATATTTACAACATATTACAGAAACAGTATTGAAATTTGACAAAAATTTAAATTAACAATCTTTTCAAAATATAACTTTATTGCACATAACGGAATAAAAATTTAATATCTTTTAAGCGCGTTACAAAAAATGTTTAAAATATAATATAAGATCTTAAATATTGCATTATTCTACAACGGAGTGTTATAAAATAATTTTATTTATCACAGTCGAATTCCATTTAACAAACAAGTATTTTTCATTTTACAATAATTTCCTTATTTGGTTAAATTTACTTTATTACGTCATAATATCTGGACTATCTGTGTCAAAGCTATCATAACTGGTATTGGAACCTGTCTGTTTGTTAAATTTATCGTTTCCTACGGGCAAATAACAACCACTTGAACCCTCAAATCCGTTACTATTTGCTTCTTCAGTAAATTCTGGATTTCCGCGATAACGAACCACAATTACTATGAAAATTGCTATAAAAATCAAAGATCCCACAGTTCCTGTCAACACATAAGCCAGAGTGTATATTGAAATTAACATCGAATCGTCTAAAAATTAAAAATTAAATTAATGCGATGCCGAATATATCGATTAGATTGATACCTGAAAGTGTAGTGTGAGTTAGGGTAAAAGTTTGTAGGCGAGTAGCAAGGCTCCTTCGTTCCTTATTAACAACGTATAAATCAACATCAAATCCAATACCCGATTCCAATCCAGTGACGGTAAATGCCGGTTCTAAAGACGTAACATTTTGAACTAATTTGCCTGTCTGTGCATTGTACAGTTCCATAATAAATTCACCACGAATTCCTCGATTAAACTCGTCAATACATTCTATATTTAGAGAACTTTCAGTTTGTCTTGTCACTTTACAATTTGATAACGCATCTGGAGAGCCTAATTAGTACACTTAATATTAAATAGTACTGATCAATAATTTATGTTACCTGTTGAAATGAGATTAAATATGCATGGTTTTTCTTGAACTCCGACTTCGTTACTTCCAGCGCATATTAATGTAGGATAGTCGTCTTCAGAAGATGGCGAATATTGAACAACGCTGGTGGTATTTTTTGTTGTTATTAGGTGGTCCGAAATCTTGATACTTTTCCCGTCGGAATATTTAAATTTCCAAGTGAACTGAACGTCACTGGGATTAGCTTCTAAATCACAGGGAATTTCTAATTGTGTGTTAAGATCTACACGATAAATTTTAATTTGTCCCGGTCGACAAACTGGAGCATCTGTATTAAACATTTAATTAATTTTGTGGTTATTATTTTTTAATAATATTTTATTTCTCTCACTTAACATAATTAACATTTATAAAAAGTGTACGCACGATGCACGATTGATTTTCTGCATCGTACGGATAACTTTAAGCTCTTTGACATTTCTCATAATTTTATACGATTTTTAGCGCATAAACATGTTTACTGTATGCCGTTTGTCAAACTTTTTTATAAAAAATTAGTATTTCTACCAAATTTATTTTTATATTTCTTACTTTTTACCGAAGGGAAACATTTTATATTTTTCAATTAAATGTTATTTTTTCTTTTTACCATTTTATATAACATATTATAAGTATACGTGTAAGTCAATCAAATTAGAATTTTAATGGAACTAATCTCAAACTCAATCTAATCTGAACCATAGAATAAAAAACACGGTTTCAAACAAAGTAAACAAAATCTTAAATTAAAATCGGGTCTGACAATGTAGTAAACCGAAAACCAAACTACTGAAAAACTTACGTCGGGACCTTTAACTTCAAACGCTGCGACAAACATTACAAAAGCGAAATTTATCTCTAACTACTTAATTGCGAGAAGTATAATATAAACACACGAAAACATGAATTTGGATCGTGAAAATTCACAAACAATAAAAAGTTTCGCATAATCTTAAAAGAGTATAAAAGACTATGTAGAAATAAAGAAAGTAAGTGATAAATAATCTGAAGTTACTGAATATCTGACAATGATTTAAATAGATTTAAAAACAGAGAATAAAACTTTTAAACGCTCACCAGGACCTTACAACCAGGAACAGAGCGGAATCATGGAAAGACAGAACCTTTTATTCCTTAATTCATTTTTAAGAATGTGATGCAATAATTAATTGCAAAAATAAAAGTTTTACTATGGGTTTTTTCAAGTTAAATTTTTCTCCTACATAATAAGCTCTTAAATGATACATAGAACTTAAATTCTTTCTTGTTTAACTGTTGCATATAATTTTAAATTTGTACGGAGTAATAATATTATTTTCAGTTTCTCAGTGTATAAATGTAAAACTGTGGTGGCTATTCTTTGTACTACGCCTATGAGCGTCATTTGTTGGTGAATAGCCGACTTAAAGAGGCAAGTTTATTTCTAGTTTTAATAAGTTTTTCAGATTTTTAAAAAATTTTTGGTTTAAATTCAAGGTAAATTATTCTATCAATTTGAATTTGTGTTCAACCACTTGAACACAATTGCAAAGCATTTTGAAGATGCTAAATACTTTTTTATGATTGTAAGTTTTTATGCTTGATATTTTGAATTTAATTTGAATTTATATGTTTAAGGCACAAGATAACATATTTTGTCTATTCTGTATAAATAGTTATTTTAGTGAACGAGTACTTAGTTATTTTTTAATTATACTGGCCGGCCTATGATTTACGGTTATGAAATTTATAATTTGGGCTTTGTTGGTATCAGCACTGTATCATTTTGACTCAAACAGGTTTGGACGCTAACAGGATTAACCGTTAGACAATTGGATGTGGAGATGCTTGTACATAGAATTGTTTGGGCGCAAGAAACTTCCATTGTTTTGATAATTTTATACAAAACTAGAGAAAATTTATCTTTTATTCTAACCTGCAAAATTTAACTTAACGTGATTTTCCTCTCTTCTTCAATCTCTCTATGCTCTGAAGTATACGATCGTTTAACTTTCAACATAAAGCTCGTTGTAGTAGAGGGAGTTTACAGAATTCGGTTGCTTAAATCCGGTTAATAGCAAAAATAAGGCAATGAAACAGAAAGTAATGTTTAATTCAATAAACAAATTAAATATTAAGTATAAATCAAAATCACTAGACTAAAGTGTCATTCACATTCACGTAACGTATGTAGTGGACATACAAGATATAACGTGAGGAAAGTTGTAATGCATGGTTTTAAACGCCACCATTGACATTCGTACAAAACATAGCCGACATGACGTAACGTAACAAAGAGTTTGGTCAACTTTAACTTCTACGTTATGTGTTCTATGTTTGACCAATAAGATGCGTTCATTTTATAAGGCAACACCCCCGTTGGTTTTTTAATAAATTTTCAATTTTAAGGTTAAGTTTAAACTTGGGACACTTTGTTTTCCATTATTTAACTCGAATAATAAACGTGTAACAAACCCACAAATATGTTAAGCACTTTAAATCGTCAAATTACAAAAATTATAAAAAATTCACAATTCACTGATCGAGGGCAAATACGCGTGCGTGTGCTTTACGTTTCTATGTTTTCTATGTTATTGTGAATTGCAAAATATTTGCTGTTTTCTTCGTTATGTCTTGTATGTCCGCTACGTACGTTACGTGGATGTGAATGACGTTAACTACTAAGTTAGTTAATTATTAACACGATCAATTGCTTACTTCAGGTTAGATTCAGGTAAGGTTTGGTTCGTCTCGGTTCAGGTCACAGTTAAGTTAGGTTACCCTTTATTTGATTACTACAAAAATGGTATCACACCTACCTGTGGATACTTTTACGTACATACTTAGAATTCTAGCCTATATCAATGTCCTTTGATGATTAGAATTACTGCTTTTAAAAACTCTTTATTTACGGAATTATAAATAAAAACCGATATTTTAGTACGGCGCAATTCTATCAATTTTAAACCACTACAGTTTTGAAAGTGTTGTCTCTAAGTAATAAAGTTATTATCGACAAACAGTTTTCTTGTACCTTTGATCTGCTACCATAGCATAAGCGGTGTTCAGAGGAAACGGAAAAAGCAATCTAGCTGATTATACTCTAATGTACTCTTAAAAATTTAAAAAATAGCTTTCCTGCCGCCTGGCCTATTACTATTTACTATCTTATTTATTTGTATTACAGTCCGGGCCTGTTTTAATGTAACTTAACTATTGTTTAGTTCGGTTGAAACTATTTTTTTATTGGGTTAATAGAGTATTGAATATAAGTTACTATTTTGTAACTAAAAACTTATTTTCATATTGGTCGATCCAATCCAGAAGAATAATTGAAAAAAAATTAATGATAATCAATGTTGATGATTATAAAAGATCGCATTTAGAAAATAGAAATATATGAGAGTAATACAAAGTTCTACTGTATAAGGTAGAACATTTTGTACGAAATTGTAGGAATTGCCAATATAAATAAAGAACTTACATTTTACGTTTATGGTTAATACATTGCTTCTGCTCATTCCATCAAAATTGTGTGCGGTGCACGTATATTGTCCACTTTGAAACTTATCAATATTTTTAAGTAGCAAACTTTGATTATACATTATGATTCTAGACGATAGGTCGTTATATAAATCTTCACCCTAAAAGCATTTTCGTAATACGTAATTTTGGACAAATAATGACACTAACGTTATGTTGAAAATTTATTGTAGGAGCATTTAACAAATTCGACTGGACTTCACAATGTAATTCAACATCAGTTCCTTCTCTAATATCATTTTTATCTACACTGGAGTTAAACTTTAAAATGTTTGGTGGAATATCTAAAAATATGATCGTATGAATGCAGAACTCGAAGAGTTAGTTAATAAAATTACGATTTATATGTAAAAGCCATTTATCTTCCACTACAGAATCTGAAATGAATGGATGATATGCTTTACAATGGATGCGTTTTCGATGATCATTAAGTAATGGAGTAAAATTTACGAAGCTTATGGTGGTGTCATTATCTATATTTGCCTTTAAAATAAGAATAACTAAAATAAAAAATAATAATTACAGTATTATAACTTACTATTTCTCTGGTGTCGGTTAATTGTTGATTCTCTAACCACCACGTAATTATTGGTCGTGGACGTGAACCAACAACCGTACAGCTTAATTCATAAGTACTTTCGGCAGACAAAACCTTTAACTTTTCATTTAACTTTGCTTTGAGTGGTTTCACTGAAAAAAGTATACAAGTAAATACTGTATCCTAAAAATCCTGTTTGACATTATTTTATACAACAAATTGTGTAAGATATATAATTTGCAGGTAGTTTTAAGGTAAGTAATTTCAGTTGCAGTCACTACTTTAATCTCACAGAAAAGAGTATTTACTTGAAATTCTCAGCAAGCTATCTTCAAATATGATAGATATTTAAAATAATATCTATCAGGCACATATCTGTATTGCGCTGCTTAAAGACAATATTAAACAGAAAATAAAATACGACCTATCCTTTTTGCCCAAATCTACAAATAAGAAAAATTTTACACAATTTTCTGTTTAAAACTACACAATAAAAATTGTTTAAGAAATTTTGTAATGTAATTCAAGATTACATTCAACACGCGAAGTTAGTATAATAAATTCCTTTCAAAATCTTCAGTTATTACAATAATAAATTTGCAAGCCGAGGTACAGGGTGTTGAGAAAGACATTACCAAAGTTTAGAACTACATATTATTATAATGAATTTATCAGAATATTAATAAAAACAAAGCAAATCTGCATACCTACTTAGGAGTCATCACGAGTTTAGTTAAAATGTCACCTAAAAGGTTTTACAACTTAGAAATAAATAGTTGTTAGACCTATGTTTATGCAGAATTGTTTTATATATTTTAATGACTTTTATGTTGTCTTAAAAGCTTTGTATAATATGCAAAGCGCTTTATTTATTTGTGCCTTAATTAGAGAATCGGTGCCCGCTCACAATTTAATTACCTTTAAAACAAAGATTCGTCAAGTGTATTCTACAATAATTAAAATTTTTCTCTCACCTTATTTGGATATATTCACCGAACAATTTTAAAAATTTATTAAAATTTTAACTTTCCATAACCAATGTATTATTATTGTCATTATTAAAAAGTTTTCGTAAACTTTGTTAAAAAACTGCTAAATTAATCCATCAAAAATAATGATTTAATTATTAAAATTATTTTGTTAATTAAAAATATTAAAAAAAATTATAAAGGATATTATGCTCATCACATACTCATAATATAATTAAAACAAAATTGAATGCGGAAAACCTTTTAGATAAAGTTTGAGTAACTAAAATTTGTGCTTTTGACGTTTTCCTCTTTATTAAATCACTTTTATATTATTCCAGTAGTTCATACAAACTCTTTCAGTTATCTGCACTATCTGAAATCGTTTTCTTCTTATTGCTTATTCTGTCGGTTATTACAAATTCCAACCCTTCTGAGATCGGATTTATTGCAATAACGTTGTTCGCCTCGTAAAATTGTTCTGATTTGTTTCGTCTTGTCTAGTGGCAGCTGCAAAACTGATTTTATGTACCCTTATTTCCTCATTTTATATTCATAGCTTAAGATCGAATCATACAATATGCAAAATATTTTAGTTAATGCTTAAAATTGCCAAGAATTTTTTCCGGATACCGTATTTCAAAACCTTTATTTGACTCTTTTATACACAACCACGTAACATAATTTACGATACTTTAAAATAAAAGAATATTTATACATGTTTGGATTAATTTCTTGTTTGCTTTATCTTGTTCTTTTTAAAAGTTTCTCGGACAGGCTGGGATCGAGTAAATCCCCTAGTAGTCTACATTTTGTCATAATTTTAATTTATAATTACAACATATTTTATAATATATTAATTACATTAACATTTTATGTTTCGCCAAAAGTAGGTAACTGAAAAACGTATACAGGTTCTACGGAAGTTGGTAAGAATGCATTAAATAATAATTTAAAAGGCAGCGTTATACACTGACATTTTCCGATAATATAGTAATACATATACGTATAATATTATGTGAACAAGAGTATTTGTGATTTATTATAAACATAACCAATCAACCATAAAGTCAATATTATGATATTTTTAAATTCGCTTTTTTAAAAAAAAAACATTGCTTCCAATATGTACAGATCTTCTGAAATGTCGGCACAGGTGTACATTTACCGGAAAATCTGTACTTTTACCAGTATAAGTCGTTTTTCCGAAACATATACATTAAATTATTGTTTACAAAATTACTATTTATTGAAGCAGGAGCTGTTGATGACTGATATGTGAAGTAAAAATTATACTCTAAAAGCAGAGAAAATTTTGAGAAAGAATATGAAAGTATTAGCAAATTAGTAATTGATTAACAGAATAACATTAAAAGGCTTGATCGATTAACAGACGAAATATAATATTAAATGGTACTACTTATTGAGAAGAAGAAACTAAACTACAGTTAGTTATGAACAAGAATGATCGAAAGGTAAAGAAATAATTGTGCAAACAATATTGGAAATTAAGAAGATATGTAAATGGTAAACTTGTTATGTAAATTACTATTGCACACATGCAGGAATACATCACTACAAAGTAAACTAAACATTATTTTAACGTCATAAATAATGAAATAAGGTCATAGCCCACAGAGAGATGCATATTTAACGTTTATTATTTATTTAAAAAAGTTTATATGAAATATTACATACTTTTTCAACTGCACTTGTAGCAATTAAAACCAAATTTTGAAGAATATTCAGTGATTGCAAGAAAAATCTACACAATAAAAACCAAAAAGATTGTCAATGCACTCTGAAGGGTTTTCTTTCCATTTCCTCAAAATCTGTATATCAAAATTACCTGGTAAGGCAGCATTTCAAAATTTTATATGTTAGAGAAAGTTTTTTACCCGAATGGAAAAAATTAGAATTCTAACATTACTAATCAATACAAAGATTTCAAACCACGAGATCGATCTTAAATCATAATTTTTGTAACAGAAAGGCAAGAATTGCGGAAAAGAAATTATTTAAATTATTATATTGATAAACAGTACCTCAAAAAGTTTGAGCGAAAATATTATTATCATAATAATCATAATTTTAGGTTAAGTAAATGAATATGAATCCTTTTTCCTATACTACTCGCGATTACAGCTAAGTGAAGCGACGTCTAGCGGTAGAAATGTTAACTCGCTAAAACAGGCACTTGTCATAAGTTAACATGCATCTCATGCATGTTTACTATCTGCATTAACATTAAATATTGCTTCTAAGAATTAAATTTAAAAACAAGAATCAGACTCCTCCGCTGTTATGTCTTTTCAATGCTCCTCTATGGAGTAGAATCCTGGACAGTAACAGAGGCATCCAGTAAGAAATTGGAAGCATTTGAAATTTGGCTGTACAGGCGCATGTTAAGAATTCCGTCAACTGCATACATGACGAACAGTGAAATGCTGGAACGGGTGGATAAGAAAAAAGAAATAATGAACATCATCAAAATAAGAAAATTAGAGTATTTGGGTCATATCATGAGGAATGAAAAACGTTATGGTTTGTTACAGTTGATACTCCAAGGAAACGTGTACGGAAAGAGAGGGCTTGGGAGAAGAAGATTATCATGATTAAAAAACTTAAGAACGTGGTTTTCGACAACTACAACAGGACTCTTCGGGGCCACAGCAAACAAAATAATGATAGCCAGAATGATCGCCAACATCCGGTAACGGATAAGCACGTGAAGAAGAAGATTGCTTCTAAGTGCTTGTATTTGAAAATTTGTCTCGAAATTAATTTGTTATTGGGCAAACGACAAAATGAATACAGCTAAATCTAAATCAAGAGCATTTTGTTGTGTTCACGGATGCAATTCTAGCGCCAAAAAGAATTCTGACATTAATTTCCACAGGATTCTCAAGAAAGGGAAATTCAAAGTGAAATGGGCAAATCAGTTCGGTAAGGTGGAAGTAATTGTTAGCAGAAAAGCGTGAATAAAAAGCTTTAAAATAGGAAAGGAGCCTTCAAAATGCATGGTTGTGATATCTGATTATAAAACTAAGCTATAAAGATGATGGAATCCGTCATCACTAGGTGTTTTCCCACACAACACTATGTGCTTTGTGTTTGCCAAAGCTTCACTCTTACAAAAGTTTCTAACCTCAGAACTACAGAATTTCAAAATAAGGTTTATTTTTAATTGTTTATTCATATTTAGATATGATTTAAACACAAACGAATATAATAAACAAACTACAACGCGTTTCTGAACCCGTTAATGTGCATATAACCACCATATAATAACCTTCATTATGATGACAAAACATAGAACTGCTCGCTTTAAGCGGCCATTTTGAATATTTGGTCACATGATTTTCCTTAATCAAAATCGCGAATAGGAATTGAGAAGTAGAGACATACAATGTGCCATCTATCACTCATTTGAAAAAGTTTCAAATTTTACCACGTTAGTATGTAGTATTCTTTACTTAACAGTTAAAATTTTTTATTATTTTAACATTTGTTAGGTTTGATTATTTTAACATCACATACTACTAAATACCACAAAAATACTTAAAAAATTCTAAAACTTTTTTAAGTTATTTTTTTTTATTATTATCAGCCACTGTCGATATTGCTCAAATAATTATAAATGTGTATTAAGCATTTTTAGGTCAATCTTAGTTAAGAAAAATTGTACTGTACTGTACCTACGACTATAATATAATATTGAACAAATAACAAAAATAAAATACTAACTTCTAAAATACTTTATACGAGTACTATTCAAAAATTAATTTGCACAGGCTTCGCTTGAGTAAAATAATTTAATTCTTTTTATGCAGTTTGTTGAAACAACCTTGAATGGAATTGATATCAAAAACTTGTTATTATTATGTATTGAACGTACAATATTGTTTGTGAAATAAAAACAACTTAAAACTTAACAACGTAATCCTTGCTAAAGTTAATATTGCCTTACAGAAGTTTCAAGAAAAACATTAAATTTAATTGAATTTTTTTTTCAATTCAATATTTTGACTTTCTTTTGTAATTTTTACAATAATTTTTAACAATTTTATTTAATTTAAGGAAAGCATCAATAAAGCACAAATAATCTTCTTACTGATCACAGGGCAACAAAAAAAATAAAGTTGTTTGTTTCCTGTAATTTTTTTTTTTGATTATATCTCAAATTGATGCGTATTTTTTAAATTCCGCAACAATTTTGCTCTAACAGCTTTTGTTTTTGAGTTATAGCTAAATGTACGTTTTGCTAGAAGTAGTTGCAGCAGTGCAGTTACGGTTGGCGTCAGCCGCAAGTGCAATATCTAATGGGATTTTGCAACAGATGGGTTTAAAAAAGTACCAACCTAGTGATTGGCGTCTTTTCATAGACAGCAGCAAAAGAAGTTTAAAGTGTGTTTTGCTTCATAACGGTAACAAGTACGGATCCATACCTATTGCTCATTCGACGACTTTAAAAGAAGAATACGTAAATATTTCTAAGGTTATGGAGAAAATTAAATATCAAGACCACAACTGGGTCATTTGTGTTGATCTGAAAATGGTTAACTTTCTTTTAGGTCAACAAGGTAGGTACACAAAGTTCCCTTGTTTCATGTGTCTCTGGGACAGTCGTGACAAACAACATCATTGGTCACAAAAAGTTTGGCCAGTGCGGAAGGCGCTGAAAGTTGGAAATAAAAATGTTATAAACGTGCCTTTAGTTAGCCGAGACCGCATAATTCTTCCACCACTTCATATTAAACTCGGCATAATGAAACAGTATGTGATGAGCTTGACAAAAGTGGCGAATGTTTCAATTTTCTTTCACGCAAGTTTCCAGGATTAAGTACAGAAAAATTGAAAGCTGGTATTTTTGATGGGCCACAAATTAGGCAACTCGTGAAAGATCCTAATTTTGTGAAATCAATGACTAAAGTCGAATCCAAAGCGTGGAATTCATTTATTTTGGTTATGAGTAATTTCCTAGGCAACAAGAAATCTTACGACCATGTCGAGCTTGTTAAGTGCATGCTATCGAACTTTCAGGAGCTAGGGTGCAACATGAGCATAAAAATCCACTTCCTGCACTCGCATTTAGACCGATTTTTACAAAATTTTGACGATTTTAGTGAAGAGCAGGGTGAAAGATTTCATCAAGATCTTCGGACAATGGAAGAGCGTTATAGGCGAAGGTGGGACTCACATATGATAGCAGACTACTGCTGGAGTTTGCAATGAGATCTACCTAACCTCGTTCATTTAAGGAAATCTTATAAAAGATCATTTGATAGTGCACAATAGAAATTTTGTTAACATTTTCTTGCATTTTTAGGTCAAAATAATAAAATTGTATATTTCAAAAAGTAAAGCTGTTAGCAATCTCGCAGTATTTTTTTCATAGTCAGGGCCATAGGAACACCCCATAACAGAAAAAAAATTGAAGAAAACAAAACTTGTGTTGACCAGTGATTATATGAGAAGATACATCTTTAGAACTGGGCCTTGCATAAAAAATTGTAACATACTAAAATAGTTACTCTTAATAATCAACACGGTACTGTTATTCTGTTAATTCCCATCACGAATTTCAAAATTTCAGCTGCACTATAGGAAAGAGGACAATTTTCTGAGCGTTTTAAAAAAGAAAAATTCCTGGACCGTCCACTACATTTCGAGAAAACGGCATTTTAAAATTACGACAAGCACGGTGATGTAATATGATATACCCCGATGCGTGACGATCGGTCTCACGTTGATTTCCCTGCTCTTCATTTTGTTGACGGTATGTGTGCTTTAATATACTCTTAATGTTGTTGTCAGTCGCGGTCGACACCCGGACGAGTTCTATGGCTTCGAGTTCCACCCTTGGCGAGTTCTGTCATTCTTCAGGGATATTTTTAAATTGTTTTGCCTTACACAAAAATAGCTAATCATGCAGCCGTGTTAAAGGGTGTATCTAAAATACATGTAAATTTTACATCGTTAAATTCGAATTTTTGTTCTCTTTCCTATAGTGTAGTTAAAATTTTGAAATTCTTGATGAGGGTTTTCTGACAGTTTCCAAAATTAGTTTTACAACAATTTAACTGGCAATTTTGCCAGCTTTCGACAATTTATAACATCTAAAATTTTTAAATTCCATAAAATCATAAATGCGTCTCATATTATTTTATATTACAATAAATAAACTTACGGTTCATTTCTATCGTAACTGAAGTTGAAATTGGAACTGCATTATTACTGTTGGTAGCTTGACATGTTAAAATATTGTGAAGATCCTTCCTTTGTAAAGGCTGTAAATGCAGTATATTTTTGACTTTACGTTTATGAACCGAATCGATGGTATTATCTAATAGCGTCATTTCTTTCCACCATGTCACATTCGGTTGAGGATGACCTAAATTAAAAATAAAAATAAATTTTTTGTTTTCTATTTTTTGTTTTTAATTTCCTGTCTACGAAGTTATACTAGCACAAATCTCGATTGCAGATCATTAACTATGATATTACCTGTAGCCAGTACGTATACTACCTTATTTGGAAAGCAAAGAATTCTTCCGTAGATATTAGGCTAACTACTAAGCTTATTTGATCACTAACAATAATTTTTAAAACTGATTGAATAGTTTAGCATAATGAATTATTTGAGTAGTTTCAAAACGTTTATTTTATTATTTAGTTAAATTAATTCTTTTAAAAATAAATAGTAATATGAATTATTTTATTATGAATCTGAACAAAGTAGATTAATAGAATTAATAATAAATTATATTTGTTATATTATACAATTTTTAAAGTAATTTAAAAGCCCAGACCGGGATCACTATATTTTCTAATTAAATTAATCTGGTATATCTTAACTGCGTAGTAGCTTTTCTTCCATCAGATAAAAATCAATCGCTACTGTTCAAATTCGATTTAATATATTCATGGGCCTTTCTCTATCTTACGCATTTTAATTATAAAATAAAAAGATCATTGAATTTAACTTACCTCCAATTACAATACAAGTTATGTTCACTAAATCGCCCTCCATATAAGGTCCAATTATATAATGATTAATATGATTGCCTTTATCGTCAGCTATTAGTAACTTTTCTGGTGGGGCTGTTCGTAATAAAATATATATTAAGTACGTAAAAGAGTGAAGCAATTTAGTATACTTACTAATGACACTTAAGTTTACTTTGCTGTATTGCGTAGGTCCATTTTTAAAATCAACCCTACATTGATACACCCCACTGTCGTTTTCTTTCACGTCGATGATCACCAACTTAGGTGGTACATCTTGATAACGAAAATATCCGCGTCCTCCTAAAACAGCTTCATCTGACCAATGTATTCCTGCTTCTAAATTTTTATCACGAACATCGAATCTATAATAAACAATTTCATTAAGCAGTTATTTTAATTTTGGTATGCATTTTTAATTTTTACGTATAAATTGGTGTTTGGCTATGAATTACTTCTTCTCTGTACCAAATAACAGCTTGTACTTCATCACCTAAAGTATGCAGTGATATATTGCATGGTATGTTTGTCACACCACCTCTTACAACCTCAAGTATGTGAGCAATGTGTCCTATAAAGGAAAGTTTCAAGTTAGTGTTGTGAGAAATATAAATTTAACTTTAATAATTAACTACAAAAAAATAAACTTAGGAAAGTAAAAAAATTTCAAAAATGTACGTACAACTCAAATCCCGACAAAAAATCTAAAAACTAATTATTTTTATTTAATTATTTAGAATTATTTAGAACAAAAATGAATATTTATTATAAAATTATAAGCTTCTTTTTTTGTTAGGAATCTTTACCAAATAGAAGTTAAGTAATTTTACCTAATTTACTGTTTTCATAAAAAGAATAATTATATTGTTGAACTTTCCATAACTTTCAGTTTTTATATTAAAGTTTGCAAAGAAATCTAAACTTTTAACGACACTTTAGATAAAAACAAAAATTGTAGAAATTATCCTTTTTTGGCATTTATAACTTTATTGTTCAATATAAAATAAACAATAACATTAAATTTGGTTTACTAGTTTTTGTGCAAGTTGTAAAAATTTTATTTATAATATGAGGCTGAAATTTCTTACATACGTATACTTTCAATTTCTTTGGGAACAAATTGCTGCAAATCCGAAAGTGATCCATTAGGTAAGTTATGACAGAACAATAAATTTGTTATTATTATTATTATTATTATTATTATTGTGTAGAAAGAAATTAAGTGCTTATCAAAATGAATAAGAACAGATTCGTCACAAAACTACGCTATGTTTTTTGATTTGTAGAATTTAGTTACAGATATTCCAAAATATTGTGTAACGTTCCATGCGCATACAGGGTAAGATCGCGTTCCATTTATTGTCAATTTTTCCCGAGTCTTGTCAAGAAAATCCTGCCGATTCAGTCTTGTCACAAAAAATTATACAGAGTGCACTTTTTAAAATGCTTTTGAAATACGGTCGTTTAAAATGCTATCTAGTATCTATATATTGTGGTGTTTCAAAGGGATTCGCATCTACCCTGTACATTTTGATGAAAATTTTATTTTAATAATTTTTAGTTGTAAGATTGAAAAAAGAGAGAGGTGGGGGCAAATTGAAGGAAATACCAGGCTTCTTGCCACGGGTCGCTGCGAGAGTAAGCGGTGCGACTTTTGGCTCTCTAAAATTTATTTTTGAAATTTTGTAACTTGAGATTGTGAGTAAGATTTTGATTTGATTTAATAAAGTGACTTTTGTGCGTTCGCATGATGGCGTATTGTTTGGAATTTTGATATTTGGATTTTGATTATTTTGGATAAGTTGCTACCGAGCGGTAGTGTATCGATTTGGTTTGATTGATTTGGAAGAAAATTAATTGGAATAATTAATTTGATCTGGTTATAATATTTAAAATTAGAAAATTTAAATTGCATTCGTAGGAACGAATGGTGCTGTTGATAAGCGGGCGATTTGGATAAGGTTAAAATCAAAACTTCGATTCCTTTAATTTTATATTAGAATTAAATTACATGCGAGTTAATAATTATTATTGGAGAACTATTTATTTTTTTGGACATTTTTTACTATTATTTTGGATACGCTCGAACCCTCGCCCTAAAATAAACCCAACTACGCGCAATCCAGGGCTACCCGAAGCAAATAAAAGAAATTGATAATTTTCTACAAAAATTATCACTTCAATATATTATTTACTTAATAATAAAAATTAATATAATGTATCGATTTTAATTTGAGCTATCACAAAAGGCTTTCGAGTGTTGTAAAATTGAGAGCAAAATTAAATTCGCATTACAAATTCCCAATTCCCCAAATAATATATTTATCATAAAAAAAGTTAAAAAAAACTTCACCCAGTTGAAAATTTAAAATTTAAGCTTTAATTATTGGAATTATACATCACTGAAAATAAAATTCATTAGATTGTATTCGAATGAGACTTGAAAAATATTTGATTTAGATATTTAATTTAAATATTTGACACGCAAAGTTTATAAGTTGGATAATCAAATTTAAAATACCCGCTGTTATTCGTCATAATATTAACCACAAACAAGTTAAACTTTCCTCAATTTTGTTAGACTACTATGTTTTTGAAAATTAATGATAAATATCAATCGTGAATTGAAGAATCGTTCATTCAAATCTAACTAAAATAATTAGTAAACTTAAGGATACATAATAATTATTGTAATCCAAATACATACAAATAATTTGTAAATTTTTTCCAATATTATCTAACAGAAATTCGTTTGTACTACGTAACTTGTCTAGAATCAAGTACAAAGTTAATTATCTACTAGTGATTTCCTAAAAATATTTTTATCCCGCATTGTTTTAAAAAACTGAAACACTTAATCTATATAGGTGGATGTATGTATTTTATAGTTAACTGAGTATTGAAATACCATTGTAAGTGTATTAGCTATCTCCAAATAAAACAACAACAAACATTTCTTATACAGTTTTTTCAAAGTTCAGATAGTTTGTGATTGTTCTAATTAATTACTGAAATTACTATAGTTAGTTTCTCTCTTATTAGCTTTTTCGCTTTCCACTTATCGTAGTTTTGAAATTTTAGATTTACCGCTAAATAGCCAATAACCATTAGTTTCTGTATGCTTTAAAAGAAAACAGTTTGAATAAATATAATTACTGTGGCACTATGGTCAAACAAATTAAAAAGAAAGATAAAACAAGCAAATAAAAAATTAATTGCAAGATTAAGAGATTGCACAAGAGAGAAAAAGAAAGAGAGAGAGATGTTTTTAAAAAAAGAATTTTTTTGAGGGTGATTTACTGGGTTAGGGGCACATAAAATATTAATTAACAAATGAAAGTCCACGTCTCGTAGTGTTGTACCTGCATTTGTTTCTTAATATTCTTTGTACCCCTACAATCACCCCCCAAAAAATATCTTTTTCAAAAATATTCCTCTCTTTTCTCCACTCCCTTTCTTATATGCTTGTGAGACGATATAAAAACGGATTTTTTTTTGTAATTTAATTAAAGCTTTGAGACGGTCATTAGCCTAGTTTGTTAGCTGAATAACTGCTAACATTAAGGTACTCGGTTTGAATCCGGAGAGAGTCTAAAATTTCTTATGATCGTCTCCGTGCTTCGGAGGGCACGTAAAGCCGGCGGTCCCTCTGTGTTGATGACTTGCCTTCATCAACAACAAAAACCAGAGTTACTGACACATCTCAAATAAGCCTAGCAAGCTACCTTGGATGTAAAACAATAAATATGCTCATAGAACTAATAGTAACTTCGGAACATCACTGAGGTTGCTGTTAAGTGAAAACAGGTCGCAGACCTAATTAAAGAAGAAGAAGAAGAAGTAAAACAATTAAAGCTTCGTTTCTATAACTTGTAAGGCAGAGAAGGGGGAAGCTTAAGCAATAATAATATAAACATTTTTGGTAATGCTCTACATACCAATTTTTAACTAATAAGCATTAAAACTGTGGGAATTGTAACAGAAACAATCATCCGTTTTGAATACTAGATTGGTTGAATTTGGTATTGCAATATCAAAATTAACAAAAATCTTTAATGTGATTAACAGCCAATGAAATAATTAATAAAATATAATAACATAATATATTTTTTTAAAGATTCTATTATAAGAAATATAGATATTATAGATAATTAGATAGTCTAGCCTCTGAAAGTTATTATGATTTTATTTCCTATGCCACAACTTCATACCGATTTGCCTTCCTTATGATATGAAACTAAAAATTAATTTTATTTATATAAATAATTATTTTAGTGCAATTAATAATAGATTTATAATAAAAGTACATTATTTTAAAATTTGAATATCGAATGCATACTAATTGAAATACACAACATTTTGTTCAAAATAATTTCAATTACGAATTATTTAGGTTACCTGTATAGTAAATATTATAAATATCAATTATTTATATCTATTATTGTAGTTTATATATTTGTTGAATGTATGTTAAATATACGTTGTATGAATGTGGTATGTCTGCAGCATCATATATGGTTGTACATTATAGTGTTTGTTTTTTAAATACATCTTGAATATTATGTCATATAATTATATTATGAATGTATTATTTGTTTTGCGTTTAAAAATTTATATCGTTAATTTAAAAATATTTGAGAATTAAAACCTTGTTAATACGTTTTTGGTGTAAAAAAATAATAAACTAACAAATTATTTTTAATTTTATTAAGAATAAAACAAATATGTAAATATAAAATAATTAAACATAAACTAAACAGAAACGTTAAAGTAATACATTTTAATCGTAAAGAAAAGAATACATACGTAAGAAAATATTATTTAAAAAAAACGTTAATTTATTACATTAAACATTTAAATAAACGGAAAAACAAATTTTACTTTTTAGAAGTCAGCTAGATCGCAGTGAAGTCGACTTAATATACGGGCATAGAATTATTTTATTTCATTTATTTTAATTTATTTCAGCACGTGACATTGTTTAGATTAGTTATTCGGTTTTGTTTGGTAAATCATATTTAATCCATATTAATTTTTAACATTTTCTTGATTATTTTTTAATTTTCAAGTTTGTTTTGAATACACATATTTTCGTGTTTTCGTACTTATATGCGACTGAAGATCGGAAAATAATCATGAAATAGAGCCTTGTATTGCATTACTAATTATTATGTAAAATTTTATCAATTTCCATAATGTAATATTTAGTTTTAAGATATTAATATTTTAGTCAAACCTTGCTTACTATTCACCACCAAGCAACTACTTTATTATAAAATTAACAATAAATTATATAGTATAATAATAAATTATATTATACAAGAGACACAAAACAGCTAAAGGGTTATATTTAAAATTGCTTTTTTTAATTGTATTATGGTTTGTATCCAGGGCAGAATGTGAGAATTACAAGTGTCGATAACGCAGTTACAGAAATTACTACATGTTTAGTATGATAGCATAGTTTTGTATTGGTTCAAATGAAACAACAAATATTGATTTTATATTAATTTTTTAAGAGCTTTAAAAATTTACAAATATAATAATTTGCTAAAGTAAATTTGCAAGAACATGCTGTTTAATCGAATTTCATAAAGGATATTAAAATTTCAAAGCAAGTTAGTTTATCAATTTAAAAACAAAACATTTCGTAATGAAAAATTTCCAGAAGTATTTTTTAATCAAAAGTTTTATTAATTAAAAAATTAATATCATCAGTAAGTTGCCTGGTGTATAGCACTCGAATAATAACCGTTAAATAAATTATTTGAAAAATATGGAAACTGAAAATATGCATAACAATTAAACTACTTAACGGTAATGGTGTATACCATTAAGAAAGTAAAAAATAACTGTGCTTGTCATTGAATTTCAATTTATATTGAAGCGCTATGACATGCTTATCGTTATTGAAGAATGCTCTTGACGCATGTCAGGTTGTATTTGTCAATTTATCAAATCATACAAAATTTAAGAAAAATATTTTACATAAATCAATTCTGTTTATTTTGTAAGAGATATCTAAATTTTTGTTTTGCATCTAAATTGAATAAAATACATAACCTGCATCGCTGTAGCATTTAAATTAACTGCAGAAGATTATGTATAATAATTTTGACAACACTATTATCATATTTTATTATTATTACCAGTAAAAATAAATTAATTTAACGGTTTAACGTTCTATAAATTAAAGTAATAATTGTTTATTTCAAAAGCTTTTTTTTAATATTATCGGAAAATCAAATGGTCAAATTATTACTTAGCTGGGGATGGTATTTGTATAGTAAAAATTGTCGGAATGAATTCACTATCAAATATTATGCTTAATTGGCAGTATTGATATTTGCCTGCTTTATTTAAATACAGAAGGCATGATTAATTGTTTATTGCACAAACAAGGAAACTAATTACATTCTAAATTACAATATTTATTAAAATTTCGAAATTGAAATTATTAATAGATATTTTCTATTTTACTAATAAAATAAATACAAAATAATGGGATAAAGATAAAAATTTAATTTGAAGTCAAATTCTTTTAAACGAAACTGGGACAAAGTTTTACAAAGACTATTGAAAGGGGCATTTAGTAATATGAAATTTCTATACAGTATTTTATAATAAACGATTGTTGTTCGTTCGAGATAATTTCAAATTACTGACAATTATCTTTACCCTTATGCTATAAACAGAACAGCTGTCGTGGTGCCACGGTTGAGTGGTTAATAGCCTTAAATTAGTTTTCTAGTTTACGAATGTCACAAAATATAGCTTCGGTTTTATAATTGTAAAGAACAATAGATATAATGTACGTTAATATGTTTGAGTTTATTATAAAGTATGATACGAGTACATTTATGGATGTGAGAACTTCAGACGCGCAATATCTGCATACATAGAGAAAATTTATTTCTAGTCTGATAACCATTTTCGAATAGATTTGTAAAGTTGTCGATAAATTGAAGTTTGTTGTACATTTCTGTAATATTATGCGCTGTTCTGCACAAAAGTGGATCATGAATGAGTTAATTGACTGTAAATATGCCGCGGCACGTTGAGATTTGTTCATAATCCTACTTCGTATAAGCCAACTCACTGCTTCTAAATAAATCAAAATTGGGATTTTGCGATATAGAAGCAGCCAAAATGACTGGAATAATAAATAACTTGTATTTGTTAAATTAATGTAGTTGAGTTTAAAATTTATTATTAAAATGTATTATATTTGTTTTATAATTTAAAGACTTCACACAATACAGATCCGGCTTAGGTTTCCAACTCTTCATTTTTTTAAATATATCGCATCGAATTGTCATATATTTTGAATTGCGATAATCGGCTCAAAAAATAGTCTAGCAAATGTTTAGAAATTACGAGAAAATAAAGCTAATTTCAATCGATTTTATTCAATTTTGTTTCATTAAAAAGAGTATTAAAATTAAGCTCTAAATCGAAGTAAAAATAATTAAAACAATAAAATTTGAAAATTGTACAATTTCAATGTTTTCATATTCTGAACTACTTACCAGAGCTATCTTCATTCTCGCATATAACCGAATGGATTCTAATTGTGAAGATTAACAAAGCATAAACTAAACTCGCGTTAATTATAGAATTTAATAAAATCATATTTTATATTAAAATTTTTTTAATTATTTTATTGCAGGTATTATATAACTACGCTAGAAGGATTCGTAATATCACAGTATTGCTTGTTATATAAAAACAGAGCATATCGCATACTGTCACCCGAATAATTTAATTAATGCACTTACACATTGTAAGTGCCAGACTTGTTAAAATAACAAGCGAAAAAATGCGACAAAATACGAGCTTTATTACTTTAAAGCTTCTCCTCTTTTATTCATGACTTTTATATTAACAATTTAAATATTAAATTACTAGATCATGCAAAATTAATACATTTGCATGAATTTCTATTTACTTTACTGATTGGTAGATCTAATGACAAAAATATACACAATGAATATTCTTTATACACACAAAGAAATTGATGCGTGCTATTTGATTTAATATTATTTGCACTGATTGTATGTATGTATATCAAATACCATAATTAATAATGCAACTACAAATAAATAAGTATTTATTTTTGTTGCACACCGTTGATAAAATATTAATTGTTAAAAGCATGAGAATTTTTACCTCTTATTTTATATTTTCAAAGTGTGACTTACATTATTTAAAACAGGAAGTTGTCAATAAAAAATTTTGGAGTAAAGATCTTGGTGTTATTGACGTTACAATAATTATTTATACTTCTATTGCTAAAAAGGATGTTAAATATATTAAATTTATACGTCCGGCTATAAAAATAACTACATTTAATAATTTAGTTCAAATAAACTGAAAGAGAAACCATTTTTAATAGTAATATTACATTTTAACTTTAATTCTTCCTCATGTCACGTGTATATGTGATCATCTGTATTGTGGATGAAATTGTCTATTTAGAGGGTGACCTATTTTAACATTTTAACGAATCGATTTTAAATTAGGTTAGAATTTGACCTTTTCAACCAATTAAATATATAAATAGTATATAATTATAGTATAATTATTGTATAATTAGTATACAATTAGTATATAAATCTTAATTTTCTAAGAGTTTTATTATTAACCCTCTAGCGGACTGGTGTGGTCTAAATATCACTAGAAGTTGATAAAAAAAAATTGTTTACAAGCTTATGCATATTTTTCAGAAGTGTAAAAAGACTGATTATAATTACATTTTGTAAAATATACCAGGCATAATTACTTTACAAAATAATCAAATGTCTTGATGGACCACACCGGCTGCTCCCCTAACTTTCTGTTGAAAACTGAAAATATAATTTTTTGTTTGTATGTGACATTTTTAATATATTTGCGATGTATTTTTATAACAAGGGATAATAATACGATTTTCTACATTACTTTAACTTTTTCTTGTCAACCTAGAAAAAGCTGTTAATTATTGTTATACGTTTTAACGTACGTTTATAATGAAAATCCTCTATTAACCCGATTAACAGCTACCTAGCTTAGTTACATAATACAAGATGTTTAACATTTTTTAATGTAATACATAAATTAATAATCAAGCACTTTCCTTAAGACATAATATTTGATATCAAACCGGTTTCGAATACTCATTCACATACTCTACATTAATAATTGAATAAACTATATAATATGAAAACTATAAATGAACTATGAATATAAATTTAAAATATTGAATACCTTACTGTTCTACATCAGATTTTCTTCTTTATGGCTAAACCGTCTCTCTCATGTGTGTACTTGTACTCTCGGATTTTGTTGATAAAACAATTTTGAAAGTGTAATGCTTTTGTGGTGAGATTTGTTTGTTGTATTATGAATATTTATTGTTTCAAAATGCTTTTTTTAAAACTAATTTGTGATCGTCATCGAATAATTATACATTATTATAATAAATATATATTTTTACTGATTAGTTCGATTATTTAATTATATAGTTTTTCTTTCCTGTATTTTATTTTAGTTAAAGGAGTTTTCAATTTAGTAGAAATCAATTTGTTATTTAGTGAAAGGTTACCACGCTTGGACCGGCTCCTAGATTGAAACACCTAATTTTAATAGGTATACTGCTATTTATTATCAACATTTACAGCTTTAACAGCAGCAAGCCTATTAGCATATATGTATGTATGTAGGTAAGTTGAAATATAGATTTACGCACGGCTAACATCAGAATATATTATATTTATCATTAATTATTTGTCTTAATTATTAAATTTACTGTTTGTGTTCATTTCCTGTGATATTTGGCACCTTTAACAAAAGTACTATAATAAGAAAACAATCTTGTAAATTTTTTTAAACTACACTTATCGAGATATTCTTGAGGTATTGTGAAAGAAGTATCTATCTTCGATGATATCATACAACCGAATCTATTTTGTTACATGTTTGATTCTTAAATAGTTAGTTTAGTATTATTTAAGACTATGCGTTGTTGTGATATAGTGAACAAGTTAATTTAAAAATTGCATTTTAAAACTTAATTATTTTTGTAGGAAAATCAATTATGTGGAAAATTATTTACTTGGAGTTAACTAATTAATTTAACGTTCTTTTTGTATTCTTAACGGAAACTATTTATATCGTTTAAATTTTACACTACGCACAATAACAAAATTATTCACAAACACGAAAAATAATTTATAACATAGTTCAATATAAATTACGACGCAAGAAAATTGTAAAGGAAGGTTTTGTTTGTGAAAGTAGCGGACGACTGCAACTGAAGTTTTCCTATAACTGTGCAAAGAATAATAAAGAAGTTCAAAAACCGCAAAGAACTAAGTTTTCCACTTCTCAGAAAACTATTAAAAGGCCCTCCCCAAAGACTAAAATAAATAAATTTAAAGGAGAAGTTATTAAGCATGAAAAATAATTTGTAAAAGTTTTGCGTGATGTAATGAAAGAAGACCATGGCTTTACCGGAATAATTGAATTGTTTCGACGTATGGTGCGTACATAAAATGCGAGGTAATAGTAAAATACTTCTTGTAAAAATAAGATACTCAAAGTAAACTTATATATACTATTTGAAAACTTATACAAAATTTGCAGTAGGAAATGTCAAAGAATATTTCTAGTAAATATTTAAAGTAACTTACCATATTCTATGAGTCACCCTGTTTAACAATCATGCACAGATTTAATGCTTATGGTTTGCCAATTTTCAAAAATCAAAAATTGTATACTTAATTTTTGTAAGTACTATTATTATAAAATAAAACATCAGAATGATATTCATTGAACAGATATTTTTCATTTATTGTTTTGTAATATATTATGTACTTTTAATAACAAGTGTAGAAATAGTTATTTATATAGAATAAGAATTACGTTTTATAGAAAAATTACATAATTAGGGGAATGTTGTCAGGGTTGGCCCGTCCGTCGTCTACGTCGGTCCACTGCGATTTTTCAGTGTAGATCACTGAAACCACCTATGTGCGAGTGTGGCAAAACATCCCTCAATGACAACAAACTTTTTGTGCCATTACTGATTTCGGAGGGTAATGTTGAAACGTGTTGTGCACTCATACACTGAACCAAGACAAAAAAAGTTTTCCAGCAGCTGCAAATAGAGCATGAAAACTTGGAGGAAAAACATTAATTTGTTAAGATAAGCATCTAAAATGTGTTATGTGGATAGTCTTTAAAAATTATTCAAGGGAAACATTCAATTTCGCTACTTGTTTGGATGTAGTGTGACGCGATGTGGTGATGGAACTTGTTGTCAAGGTTGGACCGTTGGAAAAAAAACCACGATAGTAAATGCAGCATCTGCTTGGAAGCGAATGCTTCGTCGCCTGAATTCTATTGCATGCATTAAATGCAAAAAAAAGTGCCAAAATGGCAAGGAGTTATTTTATTTGCCAAAACGGTGATTCGGAATTATGTGTCATGTAAATCAGTTCTCTGCGATATTATATTGTAAAGTTTTACTCAATCCAATAAAAATAAAATTAATTTGGTTTAATATTTCATCCAGTTAATTTTTTTGCATAAATTTGACAATTCTCAACGGTGGGCCAACCTAGACAGCAATGGGCCAACCTTGACAACATTTTTTTTTTTTAATTCTCGCATAAGTTCTCTATTTTTTACCCAATCAATTTGCGATTGCCTCGAAAGTAACTTTATTCAAAATTCTTTCTTACACGAAAGTTATGGGCAAAAGTTAAAAGGGTGGCCAACCCTGACGACATTCCCTTACATAAAACGTGTTACGAGTAATACGTTTGGCTCAGTGGAGAAAATAAAAAAAATACATGTACTCATAACGCCTTCTGGCCATATTATAAAATTCACAACATTTCCATTCGGTTCAGGCTTTTTATAGATGTGTTTTCTTGCCTTCTCATTATATGCCCCAACCACCCCATTCTTCTCGACTTCACCTGCCTTACAACATCTTCCCTTTCCATCTCCAACACTATTTCACTATTTTTTCTTATTTTTATTTCTCTATTGTTCATCTTCTTTCTCTCTATTTGTCATGCTAATTGTCTCCAAAGCGTAAGTCACTATTGGTCGTATCAGGCTTCTATACATTCTCAGCTTCATTCTTCTGCTTATTCTTCTGTCGTTCGGTATCTTCCTATACGTATAGTATGCTCTGAAGTCCGCTTGTATCTTGTCTTTTATTTCTACCCCTTTCTCGTTGAAGCTATTCAACCATACGCTCAAATATTTAAATCTTGGCACCTTTTCAAAAACGTATTCCGCTATTACCAAATCATAAGTTGTATCAAAATAAACTAACGAAACAAAATATTAAAATTGTGAATTTTACCTGTTAAGCAAAGAATACATAGTTACATAGAAAAATAATATTTAAAAAAACAATAAAAACAACAATAATTAACATTTAACAGGTTTGGACGAAGAATAATTAAATAAACAAAACAATAAATTAAAAAAAAATTAAGTTATAAACTTGAAAATTGATGAATTGATCATGAATTGAATTGAAATTGATGAATTTGATGAAAATTTAAAAGAAAAACTTTGTAATACGATATAAAGGCTCCTATTTCACAATTAAAACCTAAAAAACTTATTTTTTAAGTTAATTTTCTATTATAGTAAGTTGTACCGTTCTTCTTCCTTTTATATCTCATATACTTCGTCTTCTTTTCATTAACTTTTAGACCAACCAGACTTGCTTCTTTTGCTATTCTACTGAATACTTCTTCCAACCTTCTTCTTTTTCTAGCTACTATTACCACATCATCAGCATAAGCGACTATCTGCACTTGGATTTTTTGACTATGTACTCCATAACAATATTGAATAATATTGCAGACAGCGCATCTCCCTGTCTCACTTCTTCACTAATTTCAAAGACTTTGGTTTTACCTTTGAGAGTTTTTACTGTTGCTTTTGAGTTTTCCATTGTTAACTTAACCAGCCTTATCAGTTTCTGAGGAATTTTCATTTCTTGCATAATTTCAGACAATTTCTTTCTGTTTATAGTGTCAAAGGTCTGTTGTTAATCAACAAACAACATGTGTAGGTCCATGTTATACTTCTGACATTTCTCAATAATCTGTTTTGTAACATGGATTGCGTCGGTCGTCATTCTTCCTTCTCTAAAACCGTGCTGATCGTCGCCAATTATTTCTTCCGCATATTTCTTTATTCTCTTAGTTAATATTGTGGAATTTTGACCATTAACTCATCAAATTAGTCAATTAAGTACAAACATCGACTAAAGAATCTAAAATAAAAACTTCTCTATAGCATAGAAAGTAATGTTTCAATAATCACAAAGCTAAAAAAGAGAGTGAATTTAGGTGTAAACACACTACTTTTTTTCAGTGTAGGAAAATAGGTAATAGCTATTTATTTAACCAGTTAGACAAGTTGTATGAATTTATTAAGACAAGGGAGCAAAGTGACCAAGTTTTTATAAACATTCTAGTTGATAAGAAAATTTCTGAAACCCGTTAAATGCAAGATTTCTCTTAAATATAAAAAAATTAATAATTTTATAAAAAAACAAAAAATTTTTTAATAGCACGTAGGGGAAAAGATTCCACATAAGAATAAAAACAGTAAAATTATAAAAACGCGATGTTAATGTAATGTAAGTAATGAAAATGGAGATTATTTTGTGATACGTCATAGAACTCAAATGGAACCGGGATTTCAAATTTCAATAAAATTTGGGTTGAATTTTATAAATCCAAAAGCGGTACAACAAGTTTGGTTGTCGTTCTTAAAATATTTACTTCATATACTTTATTTTACAATTTTACATTATACAATTAAAATCTTAAATTAAAGTAATTAGTTACAATTTTTTTTGAATAAGTCAAGTTTTTTGTCAATTTGGAGCTGTTAAGTAACCAGTTTTGTGACGGTAGTGCTATTGAAAAAAGGCTTATTGTTAATTTTGAAGCTGCAATACCCAGAAGCTGAGCTATTTTGTTATTTTTGTGTATTAGTTTTAGGAGTTTGTTTTTAATTTTTTTTTAGTATTATTAGTGATTAGATTATTAAGTAACTTTGTATTTTTAAAAATTTTTTTATGGTGATTAAATTAAATGATAAATTTGAATTTGCATTTTATTGAATTTACCCTTTGGTTAGTGAAAATATTGCAACCACCTCAGAGTAGTTTCATTGCAATTGTGGCTTTCTTTATTGGAAAGGTAACAAATTTCATGACATAACTAATATGTAACGTTGTCTATCGTAAAAGTTCCTAATAATGTGATACTTTATTATCATAATTAAGTAAATATTTTTCGTAACTAAATATTTCCGTGACATGCAAGAAATTAAGAATCACATTAGACTTAAAAATTATTTATTATGATCAATACTAGGTATTCTTATAATTCTAGACGTCGTCATAATAATAATATCAAACTAATTGCAATTTTTGTTTATTTCAGCCATATGTTAGGATGTTCCATTCATACTAAGATTAAATTAATGCTAAATTATAATAAATAGTAATTTAAATTAAATATTGTAGCTATAGACAAATAACATTGCTTAATTTCTTTAACTTTTGAATGCTGTTAGTTTAAATCTTGGTCACAAATAAAATACACAGCACATATTAAGTATACTGTCGCAAATGTTTTCACCCTACTATGACGCCAAAGAAAACGAGTGGTGAAGAGGGGGAATATTTTTGAAAAAATGAGATTTTAAGATAATTTACTAGGGTAAAGGTATAAAGAATGATAATGATGAAATGCAAGTGCAAGTCTTATGGCTTAAGTTAGAAGAGGGGAGAGAAATTATTCGTTATTACAAAAAATTGATGGGGGATGTTTACTATTTATTAAAATGTTTAGTAGAAATGAGTATTTTCCTTCTTCCATCAGAATTTATTTAAACAATGAAATTTTATTGAAAGCGATAACTTTCGTTTAAAGCCCAATAAGAATATTAAATCTTGTTAATGTTTAATTAACTTGTTTAATTTAAAACTTTTTAATTTATTAAGGTTAACGACTTCTTCGTTTTTCAATTTTCTTAATGCGCAAAATTGTACTTTATGCAGTAAATATATTTATTATCTGCATTCATATGATTAGTATATTCAATAAATTAATATTTTAACTTGTGAAATATAATTAAATAATCTTGGAATAAACAAGTTTGTAATATTGTAAATTTGAATTTGAATATATTGGGCGCGAAATTTTAAATTTAGTTCATTTTGGTTACTTTAAAATACAACGGTGGTAGGACGGAAGTGGTGTGAGTTTTTTCCGCTAGAGTTGACCGTTATAGATGCGAACAAAGGTCTTAGATTTTTGTACTTCAAGATGGTCGGATGTGGGTGATTTGGTACTTGGAATGTTTGAAAATATCAAGTAATTGAAGTTAAAATTATTTCAAATCAGATTTAGTTAACAACAGAAGTAAAATACGTAAGTTAAAATATTTGATTTATTCGTTAAAGAATTTAATACAGGATTATGTTGAAAGTTCGAGTAATATTTGTTGTAACCACGCGGGTAGATAATTTCGTTTTACATACACAGTTACATCTAAGTTGTTATTAATTTATCTTCAGTTATAAGATTTGATTACTGTTCAAGATGGTGATTTATTATATTATCATTTAATTAGGTAATGTGAGGGATTGATTATTCATATAATGTTTTGCCATAGGCGTACTAGTATAGGGGCAGGTTTGGTTTAAGTCGTAAGAGGAGTTGTTTAAGATAAGTTGAATGGAGGCGGGTGTTTGAAGTGGAAATATATTTATCGTGGGATAATTTAATTTAGATAATTAAGGGTAACGGATTTTGTGGACGCTTACAATCATAAGATGGCGGTTAAAATATGTCTCAGTATGGCTGGTCACTAAAAAGGCAAGCTGTAATGGAACCGGAAGTGACATAGCAAATGCTGTGATGTCGTTCCTTTCTTTTTTCATATATCTAAATGATGTACTACAAAATTATGATATTTCAGGACAGTTATTAATAATTTTAACAATGTTTCTTATGATTTTTTGCAACCACTAAAAAAAATAGTGACAATTGAATACATTTAACTTAATTAAAATTGAATACAATTAAAATTACACCATTTAACCTAATAAAAGGTAATACCAATTAAAAACGATATTAAAGAACTGTGTTAACAAAGTTCTTCATGATTATTATTTGCGGCTATGATTATTTACTAGTTTAAGTATGGGGAATTTATTTAGTTAAGTACAAGAGATCTATTTAGATTTAAGAAAATGACCAATTAGCAATAAGAAAGACGTACTAGTTTAAGAAACTGACCAATTAGCAATAAGAGACGTACTAATTTTAAGGTGACCATCTTAGATTTAAATGACAAGGTAATAATTATAAGAGCGGATAATTTAGAATATAAGGGTTATTATTTAAGGTCTTACGGAATATAAAAACCAATTGAATCGAACATCGGTATACATACATGAAATTTCTTACGAATTACTATAGGTTGTGGTTGGTAAAATAAATATGAATAATCAATTAGAAAACATTACGATCAGAGGGATTAATTATCGAACAGTTATTAAATCAAATTTCAAACTAAAGTATTCTGAATTACATGATATCAAGGAGATTAACTTTGCTGGTAAATTGGTTGTCGGACTACCTTTTTTTTTCTTGGTTAAAATATATACATCGTTAAACCGAATCCTGTGTTTTATTTAATTTGTGTGTACTAATTATTTCTTCAGGTGTCCCACCAGTGGTTACGCCACTGGACATATGTGTTTAAGTTTGAAGTTAGTAAGTAAGGTAAAACTACGTTAGCATTCAAAGAGCCATCCGCAAATTTAAAAGGACTTGTAAGTGTTACTACGAGGGGAGATCACAACGTGCGAGGTTTGTTTGACGATCACAGCTTTGGTTTGGTTTGTAACTTTGATTTGAGAAGGCGGTAATTCAAATTGAAGAACCAAATATTACAAGTTAATTAAACGTTTTATAATAATGTTATTATTAAGCTTTCGACGTTGGTAAACGTTTTCGTCAGAATATTTTAATATAATGTTTACAAGTTTATATGGAAACCGAATGATAACGTATTGTCATTTGAACAATCTATGATCTAAAATATGTGATTGTAACCTGCAGTGAGTTTCCTTCAAGGTAGGAAAAACTTAACTCTAATACGTGATGGTAATTAGACGAGTAGATCGCTGTATATATTGCTCAGACCATCTATATCAGTTTTTCTGTTCATTAAATTCTTTTTTCTTTTGATGCTAATCATTTCGTGAAGAATTCTTTCTTTATAATTAGTAACAGATTTAATAATTTTTGCGTTTTTAAAATCTGCATCATGTCCATCGACTAGTATATGTTTTGCAATGGCAGTAGAGTCCGGTTTATTACAGCGAACACTTGAGATATGACCACTTATTCTTTTGTGCAGCCATTGGTTCGTTTGTCAAATATATACTAGGTTACAATTCTTACATTCAACTTTATAGATTAGATCTGATTTTTTCTCTGTAGGAACCGGATCTTTTAATTTTGTATACAGCTGTCTAATGTTATTGGTCGATTTAAATGTCATTTTAATTTTGTAGTTTCTTAAAATTCTCTTCAGTTTTTCACTAAGTCCTTTGACATAAGGCATAACAGCAAAATTGGATGTTTCTTTCTTTATATTGTTACCATTATAAAGTTTGTTTACACGATCTTTGATAATTTTCTTAAACAAGGGTCCGGGAAAACAATTTTTAAACAGAGTCTCTTTAGCTATTTTTAGAGTTTGCTTTCTGTAGTCTCCATGGGTTAATTTAAGAGATCTATCCACGGGGCCTATGGCCGTGTTTATTATCAGGCTTTTGTGATGATAAGAGTTAAAATTTAGATATCTTCCTGACCATGTCTGTTTTTGGGTCCACTTGTATTTTAGGCAGTTATTTTCACGTATTAACTGTATGTCCAAGAAAGTTATTTTATTTTGTTCTTCTTTTTGGAGAACATCCACGAACTGGAGTCGTGGATGAAATTCATTGAAATGCCTGATTATTAAATCTTCATTGCCTTCTGGAATTGCTGTTATAATATCATCTACATAGCGTTTAAAGAATGGTAGTTGAAATAGAAGTGTTGATATACGGTCTTCTTCCAAGATTTCCATTACCAGATTAGAGATCGTAGCTGATATTGGACTTCCCATTGCTGTACCGAAAATCTGTTGATAGAGTTTATCATTATATTGGAAGTTTGTAGTTTCCAGGCATAGCTTTAGCGCATTTAGAAATTTTCCTTTGGGGATACTTCTGTGGTTCTTGATTTCGTCCCATTTTTCATTAACTGCTTTAATTGCCAAATCGATAGGAATATATATATTTATCAGGTACGGTTTGTTTTTTATATCTTATATAAACGTCCATGAGTCCTTGGTGTAGTATTTACTCTTATCCAAAATATTTGAAATTATATTTGATAGAAATTTTGACAGTTTATATGTAGGTGACTTCATGCTTGCGACAATAGGCCGAAGCGGTGTTTCATCTTTGTGTATTTTTGGTAGTCCGTATATTCTCGGTGGTAATGCACTATTTATTTATCTATTGATTAGTATATTATTATCATATTAAATTTTTTAGCATAAATCAAAAAATGCACAAACACTTTTTTGAAACTAAAATGTTTAAGTTATCACAATATATAAATACACCGTATGTATATTATCGCAAACGTTTTCAACATACTCGCATCATCAGGCGATGAACTGATGATATGATTAATATCGAGTTACACTACCTAAAACACTTATCTATTGATTAGTATATTATTATACCTAAAATAAAGGTAATTATTATTATTTCTTCTATATTAAAAATGAAAACAGTAGGATACCTAGGTAAATTGATAATTTTCTTTCTAATGGGAACGTCTAACTATATTAATCAATTTTTATCGATTTACCATTATGTCACTTCAACAGTTCAACACGACTGATCCAGCTTAGATCGATTGTAGAAATATCAATCATAAATGAATGAATGATTTAGATCGATCTAAACAGATTCAATTAAATTTAATGAATAGGTTGTTCTTGTTAAACGTTACTAATATCTTGAAAACAGTTTTTAAAATATTTGAAAGTGTTTAGATTGCCCTAAGAAATGTTATCTAAATAATTAAATTTACTTATAATTATATTACACGTATATCAAATAATTTGCAGTTTTTTAAGATGCAAAGAGCAATTAAAGATCTAATGGCTAAGGGTAACATTACATAACAATTTAAAAGCGTCAACTTCGATAAGATTATATCTGAAATTATTCCTGTAGGCAGTAGACTCTTGATTAACCCAAGATAAGCTGAAACTTTATATCTGAATTGTAGAAATAATTTTATTTTATTATTTCATAGGCACCCTGCTGCAAAACTTTTTATACACTTTCTAACGTGTAAAACCAAATTAAAAACTGACGTGTAAAATTAATTTGTCAAGGAAGAGAATATCAAAAGGATATCGGTTTGGTTAATATGCAAATTAAACTGTCCCACATAAAAATATTTGTAGTTTATAGCAGTGACTAGGTACAACTGAATAGTAAACACATTATTTTATTGACCTATTAAATTTGTACCTCTATTACTTGAACAGGTGGATATAGAATAGAAAAATAGTAGTTAATATAGTGCGGTAAATCTTGAATGCTTTTCAAGTTCCTCCATAAGTATTATATCAATCGCTGTCACTTTCTATTAATCTTGTTTATATGTACATACATAGTATAAATGTTTGCGGAACTGAAATTTACTGTTAATTTAATTATTGCATGGTGATATTGTGGAGATGAAATCAATGTGTTTGAATTTATTAACTTGAATAATTTAATATGGATAGGCATTTAAATCTGATTAAATATACGAAAATTTTAAACGAAATCACTTGAACAAAATAATTATCTATACCTAAAAGGAAACGGTGTGGAGACAAAAGCTTTAATTAAATGGAACCCGTCGCTAGTGCTTTCAAGCTTTCAAGGTCTCGTTTCTAAATTATTTTTGCCATCTTCGATTGGTATTGGATTTATTAAAGGAATGTGAGTGCGTTTGGCACATTCTTTGTTAGTTTTAATTTTTGTTTTAAACATTTATTTTATAAAAACATATCCGAGTAAAACAATACAGAGGAAATCGCTGTAAAGTTTGTTTACAACTACACGAAAATTAGATACCTTTAATACATTTACTCATATTGAAAACTTTTAGTATAATTTTGTAAGCATCCAGCAATCGATCAGCGTCAAACTATAAACTTTTATTTCTTTCCGATTTTAGTTTGAATTCAATTATTATAGTTATGCTTTTACTTTTGTTTTTTAAACATAGTTAAAAGTTTTCTACGACAATGTTTATACGTGTATAACATAATAGTAGTTGTATATTTTTACATAATAGAGGTGGCACAAGAAACCATGAATTATACACGATCGTCTTTTCAATTCAAAGGTACCGAAATATTGTGGATTAGTTAAGGTATTTAAACATGTCAACAATGTTTTCTACCTAATTTTACAAATGTCACGTTTCAACAAGTTTGTCTTTTAAAAATTCAACGCGTATTTAAGTGCAAAAGGTGCCGACTTATTGATAGAATCTCTACCATTACAACACCTGCTTTTTACAAACTTAAATTTAGCATCTAATAATAGTCCTAAAGGATTAACAAAGATTCTGCACGTAGAATACATATTATTTTTGTGATCCATATTTTATTGTATTCACTATAACCACTGAAAAGTTTTAATTTTACTAAAAAATACTCTGCACGTAATATTATTGTTTGGCCCCGTATATCAAAACTTTGCTTTTTGATTTGCAAGAGTAGATACGCTGAATATATTTTTTGTTTATTGAAACGAATATCGATGTCCTATAACCTACATTTAAATTTTCTATTTTATAAGGTGAGGTATAAGGAAACAAAGAAAAATAAGATAAAATAAAATGCAAATAAAGAAAAAGGTCTGACACTTGAGTAGTGGTCTCAAACTTCAAAGTTTCAGAAGCTCTCGTAGGACCTCTATTTTTAAGATTCTACGGTTACATTCAAAGAAATGTGCTAATAAACAACATATTAGATTTAACTGTTATTTCGATATTACATTTTCAACACTGAAAATATTTATTATTTAAAAATTTTAAATTGAATTAGAACCTATAGTTTCATGTTTCCATTTCAAAATCACCAAATTGAGAATTTGTAATAAACGTAGAAGTTGATTGAAAAATACATAAGTTCATACATAAGTTTCGTTACGAGTGTATGTATCTACCTATACATAGACTATCGTTTTAAAACTCGTTCAATATAGAAAGGACGGTGAATATCACATGCTGCTTGAAGCGTAACAGACAATTTGGAAACCAGAGACATTGGAGACATAAGAGTAACTCAATTGTTTGCACCAATCTAAAAGTCAAACATTTTATGGTAGCTGTACTAACTAGTGATTTAAGTAGATATATTTAAGTTGCATTCGTTATTTTTTCTCTTCTTACCTTCAGAATTTATTGTTAAAATCATGACAATCATTATTACTGTAGTTGTAATGTTCAAACTTCAATCTTACGTCATCAGTATTTGTATGTTGCTAAAATGCTATATTTGTGTGAAGTTAAAGCATACATATCATACAAATTATATCTTTACCTTCAAATCTGATATGATACGAAAATAATAAGTAACTACCTACCAAATGTAAGCGTTTCTACTACATGCAGTTAGAAATAACAAGATCTAAGTCATACGTATGAAATGAAGATTATGAATAACATTCGATTAATAACATTTATTTCGCCTAGTAGAACTACTGCACAAAGAAAATCTCAAGTTTGAAGATTATAAAATAAAAATCTTGAATTATTATTGAGTAGTTTTTCTTTAAAACAATTGTGAAAAAAATAATGCATTAGAAAAGGTTACAGAACAATTGCCAAATCTAAAATATTACATGGTTTATTAAAAACAATCGCAAAACATTTTATATCTGAAAATTTCTAAAATATTTCAATACCAATACTTTATGTTCTCATTATGAAGTATTCTAGAGAAGTCTCTATGGGTTTTCTATTGGATTTAGGACTTCTTGCTAGCCAAGTCAACAATGGTATTTTCTTTGATAAAAACTAATTTTTCACAAGTTCAGATGTGTAATGGCAGTGAATGGCTTCATATATTGTTGTAATATGCAGTTATCGCGTATAATTTCTTCTATCATAGGCACCAAACCATCTTTTAAGACTATAAAATAATTTATTGCATTCAAACAATGGCTTATTATGAAATTTTATATTTTTGGTAAAACAGAAACGTTTTCCATATCATACAAAAGCTTTCCCAAAACTTACAGCTCATTTTAATAGTTTTTGCATGACGAATATCTTGACAATAAAAGTAAAAACTAACGGGTCCATCCAAATTCTTTCTTCTTTTCGTCACGGAATATTATTTTCTTCTATTTATTATACCACTGCATGTAATTTTGAGCGAATTAAGGACGAGCTTCTCTACATCATGATATAATGGTGGTTTGGTCCGAAAAAATCACTTGGTTATATTTAGCAGACAACAACATAAATATTATACTTTCTGGCAAATTCTAAACAAGCGATTTTATGATATTCTTTGAGTGACGATTTTTTCTGACGTTTGCTTCATTTATGAACAAAGAACTATGAATTATTCTTACAGCTGATACCATACTGCTGCCATTTGTCTTGCATTGGTAGAATTTGATACTATCCTAATCAAGACATGACAATCAATCTCAGACGTTGCGGTTTTCACTCCCCCTTTTGTTTTTCTCATCTGTAATATAGTTATTAATAAGTTTAGCACTCTGTTTAATTCTTTTTATAATTTCCCTATTTAAGAAATTTTTAATCCTATTTCTTGTTTTAAAATTTTAATTTTATTGATTTCTTTGTCGTTTATTGTCTTACACCACCTTATTTTTAATATGCTATTTAAACAACAAAACAAAATCACTTTACCAAAACTTTATTAGCAGAGCAATGAAAATAAAAATTCATAAAACAAGTGATCTTAAACAGTTCGCAACGAAAAGCGATTAATGAAGCTAAATAAATCTAAAAGTACAATATTTCGAAACTAAACAAAATGTTAAAATAATAAATTTTAACTGTTAAGTAAAGAATACATACCCACATAGTGTCACGAAGTTATATAAACAAAAGGGGATTAATTCAATTTTTCCCCAATCTCGGGGTTTTTGGGCAATGCCCTTGGCTAGCTCTAAATGTAGCAAAATAAAAAAAACCAGATTGGCGAGTTCCTTCCTAGATAAAAAGAAAATAAGGGGAGAGCTTAAGTAACCTGGGGCGCCACGTGATTGTTAGCTATCTTCCCTTGAATAAGCCCACTACTCAAAATCACGAATAAATAGCGTAAATTAAGAACTCAGACGATATCGGGGATATAAAAATAAATAAAGAAATACTGCACTTGAATTATAACCAAAAATAATTATGCCGCACCAAATTTATTTCTTACATCAATCAAAAAAAGTTCAATAGCGAAATCAAAATAATGAAAATAAACTTAGCTTGCTTTGATGTTTGGATGAGATCAGATGTACCAAACTCGACAGGGTATATTACGTCAATTCAAACGATCCAAGAAAAAAACATATACGAAGGACGGTAACTAAACTTTTTTACGCATCAAAAAAAATGTACTAATGGCTTTAAATCCTCAAAACTGGGTTTTGATTGTTGGATATGCACCAGTAGAAAAATAACCAATTTAATCCCAACCAATCAATAATATCTTCATCTAGCGGTTAGATCCCAGAAAACACCGGTAGAACAAAGCAAAATACTTTTCTATTCATTAACCACTATCAAAGAACCATATAACCATTCTCCAGATGCTCAAAATCATATACTTCTAGATGCTCACTACATGTGTTCATCCACAGTCACCTTCATAACAAAAACTAGCAAATGAATGCTGACCAAACAAATGAATGGAGAATGGGGTAGGACCCTAAAATATGGTTTTCTTTATAAATAAAAATTTATATGAAAAAAACAACAAAATTTACCTTGTAGATGGTATCGAAGACTTAACCACAGATTCATTAAAAGTTTCTATCGGTGATAACGGCAGATATGGCGTTGAGAACAACAACAAAAATGGATAATTTGATCCTCTAATAGCGAAAACTTCTTTCACTGCAAATATACGATGGGTAAAAAAAATTATTTAGTTTATCCAAAATTTTATAAGACTCGCTTCCCGTAATATTGGAAAAATTGCACCACGAAAACTTTTAATACCAAAATGTGTCCTTCAAGATAACAAATCAAAGCCTGCAGTATTTCAGATAATTCCTAAATACGACAGGACCGTATTCAAAAATTAACAAAATATCATTTGTTAATTTTGAACCGTTACAATAGAAAAGTAATCTTTAAAAAACAATAAAAACAATTTGAATAAACAAGAAACGAATTTTGAAAATATTACGTTATAAACGTAATTATCATGTTTATAACGTAATATTTTCAAAATTCATTTCTTGTTTATTCAAATATTCTTAGTCCAAACCCGTTAAATGTTAATTTGTTGTTTTCTTAAATATTATTTTTCTATGTAAGTATGTATTCTTTACTTAACAGTTACAACTCATTATTTTAACATTTTGTTTAGTTTGTTTATTTAAAATTACATACTACTAACTAACCACACTATCGACTTAAAAATTAATTTTTTAGGTTATACAATATTTCCATTTCAGCAATGAAAAACGGGAATTAACAAGTATACAAAATATTGTTTGATGTTTATATTGTTTGTAATTTTCAGTTGCTTATTAAAAATTATAAACATAAAATTACCAATCTGTAAAAAATAAGACTAATAAGTTAATTCGGACTGTGTACGTGGAATTATTCCTTTATCATAAAGGTGACTTTAATCGAATTTCATCCACTCTATTTAATCTAAATAAATAATTTAGTAGGTAGTTATATAAATAAGTAAACAATGTCATTTTAACTATTTACACTAGGTGTTATTAATTAGTTTATATCTTACAACTATTTGATTGACATATTTGACAAATTAAGAAAGCAGTTATTAGAAAAAAAAAATAAAAATATTTTAATGCATTTAATTCTTTGCCAGTGGTAAGCACTTTTAACTTCGACAATTTTGTGTTTTTTTATAAAGCAAATTTAGCAAAATTAGCGGATACTCGTATTTTACGAAACAAACATAAACTTAAATAATTATGTACGTATGATTAAGTTTGTTTGTAACGCTGCTAAATTTGAAAGTAAAGTCGATGGTACGTTAAAGTTTAAACTATAGAAAAAGGGGAAAATGTTAAAAATTGTTCAAGATTCTTCAATTTTATTTCTGGCGATTGCTACAATATATGAAAATCGGTCCGGAAATTACACAATTTCTAAATTGAACAGTAGTGAGTCCAAAGATTAATCTTATTATAACAGGGCTGGACTAAATTTGGGTTTTCAAAAAGCTAAACTGAAAAACATAATTCCAAGAGTACTTTCTTCTTTTGTCCATAATAATTTCAGAAGTCAACAACACTTACTAGGATAAATCTAAAGTGCATCCTAAGAAATATTTATGACGGTGGGATAACAATAATGAAAACCCTTGAATTTTTGTCTCCGCTATTTTTTAATTCTCCAAAAATTTAGTTAGTCCTAAAAATTTAAAAATATTCAGAACATTTCGTTTTTATTTTTTTATTCTTAACTGCTAAAAACGGTTTAAAGTTGAAAATGTATTTCTTCTTCACGGAGACGAAATGAATTTTTAAATTAATTTCAGAAAATAATAAAGGAAAATGTGAAAATGCTAAATACGTTGCAATTACGTTACTAACAAGATTGTAGTGCACAGGATGACAGGCAATAGATTCTGGAAACTTCCAAGTTATAATATGAAATATGTTGAGAAGTTGTCTTCCACCGAGTGGAAATAAATATAATTTATAGATAGCCGCGTAATCGTCAATGTAAATGTTTTTGTGTGTACTACATGGGAGGCATTTAGATTCATTCCAGCACTTAAATTATGTAACGTAAAAATTCTTATTTTAGAAATAATCATAAATTTTTGAGTAATTTTAAAAATCAGAGTTTATTTGATACGAGAAAAACCCGAGCTGTGAGAAATGAATAATATTTGAATAGGTCTGGTTTTTACCGTCGATCCTTTGCTAAATCAAATTTGTTTAAGTATTAATAGCCAAAATTTATTAAAAATTAATTAACATTTAAGACACGAAAAGTAAACTTCCGTATTTGTATCAAGAATTTTATTTTAAGTTCATTAATTAAAAAATTATTAAACCTACGTAGTAATTACTTCTTTATTAATTAAACTAAAAAAATGTAATTAAAATTTTGTTAATAAACAAGAGAGTAAACAGAGGAGTAATTAAAATTAGTAATTTAAAAGTTATTATTATAAATTTACCAGTGTTACACGAAATTTTATGTATGGCTAATTCAATTCAACCCGTATCATTCTAAAATTCAATATGATGATGTATTCTGTCTATTAATATTTACAAAAAGTTTGACAGATAACAGATTACCCTTCAACGAAATATAAAGTGTAAACTATACAATTCAACTAAAGTGTTCAGTGGTGAAATAAGATAAGAGAGGCTTAGGCATATAAAAATATTACTAATTTAGATATCAAGTTCTTGACGTAACGACTTAAAAATGAACATAGAATTTGCATAAAAAATATGTTCCCACAAGAATTGTTCACGGGTGAATGATAAATACGAAATCAATTTAGATTGGGATAAATAAGCTTTAGTGTAAAGCACTCGAAAATGTGAAAAACTAGTACTGGAAGAGTAAGTGAAATTGGTATCAAACTCATATGTATGCTTTCGGATTACCAACTTGAGTAACATAAATCTTCATGTGATGCCATATTGCTTTTCCATGTAATAACATAATTATGCTAGCGACAACTGTTGTATCGCATTAACCTTTCTAAAAGCAGTGTGAATGATTCGTGTACTTATAAAATCACGAGGGTGGCATAATAAAATAAGCACTCCATCTCAAATGAAAATCAAACCTTTATTAAATCTTCTTAACACTCTCTGAAGCTTGCCTCGAATCACTGACCACAACCAAAAGCTAATCAGGTGTGCGGTTTAAATTGATAGTGTCATAACGTTACTTATAAAATGTTCCCCTGGTACCGGAGTATATCAGCTCATTACATTTAAGGGAAACGGGGTTGTGAAATCTAGCCTATTGTAACCCGCAATGCGCACAGGTTGCTTTATATACCAAACCATTATATTGCGGAATAAGTATAAAGGCTGTAATATTACTACAGTGGAGAGTTTATAGCCACGACTTTAATGCTTTTTATATGTGGATAAATATTTTCGTGATGAAAAAACAAAAGGAATCTTTGTCACGTTCTAATAAACACAAAAAGTATTTCCAACTTTAATATCATATATTATTAAAACTTTTAAATTATCTTTATAAAAGTTTCCACCTAAGCAAAGCATGTAGGCAAGTATTGCAGTGTAAATAAAATTGATCTACAAAGTACATTATGTTCAAAAGTTTATTTTCACGATGATTCTAAATCTGTATGATTGCTTATTCCCTTCGGATTCCACTTTTATTTGGAATGTCGTCGGAAGTTTGTTTTATAAAAATACACTGCTATAATCTGGGTTGCATAATACCAATTGTACTTTTTATTAATCATTTTACTGAACAATGAAAGTACTCGATACGTTTTGCTAAAAACATCTTTTTCAAATACTAGTAATTTATTGTATAATATTTTTATTTGCATGTTGCTTTTTTTTATTATAATAGGAATTTAAACATTTTTATTAATTTAGCAGATAATAATATATTCCATACAAATTATTTTCTACAAATAAAAAATTTCGGCCGGATTACCAAATGTTCTTAAAATCCTTGCCGCATTACCCCTTTGAATTTCCAGGCTAATACGTTAAATGAAAAAAGACTTGGCACGACGATCACCGGCCTTCTCAATTAAAATTTTTCCAATATCATTAGCAAATTTTTTAGAATCAGATGACCACGTACCAAGTGTCTCTACCGCAAAGCTCAAAAATTTAAAGTTGTCACGTAGACCAGCATACTTGTTTGTTTTCAAAATTTTAGCATTCAATGTTGCTGCTCCTGCCGACCGAGATGAAGACAAAACGTGGCTTGGAGCTAACGTGTCCACGCACGTGGCATCCCACACAAGTGCTTTTCTACGACACCACGGCACCAGAGTCATACCGTCAAGACGCTTCGCGTCATCGCGAGACATGCCCGGCGCTTCCAACACAGCAGGAATGTTGCCAGATGCAAGAGACCTCTTGATTATATTATTAAGACTGCTGTGTCTCGAATCATCTGCATGGATTCCGAGCGAACTGACACTTGTTCCGAAAACACACCTATGAGGTTGACAAATCTTGGCACCAACTCTTAACGCGAGACAAACACGTAACACATTTTTGTCTAATAGGGTACCAAGGTTTGGAGATGGGAAAGCCTCAAGCCACGCACCGGCTTTAAATTGCTAAAAAGCTAAAATTCGTGCTCGGTTAACATCCGAACTGCTCTCTAAATGTTTTTATGTAGAATTTCCATATTTGGGCTATACCAACTACTCTGCAAATTTGGAGAAGCATGTAAATCTAAACCTGGACATAATGTCCTCCAAGCGTTCACGGCTTCATCCATAGAGCTGATCTCAAAGACACTGTGAAGTGGCGAAGAAAGAATTTTACCAACGAGATTATAGCTGATATGAGATGAAGACAGAAAGGCGGGAAAAGCTACGTCCGAAACACGTCGAATACCAATTCCTCTAAACTTAATTGGAAGGCTGGCTAATTGCCACAAATTAACATCATTTAATTGAATATTTCAAATTTCTTCTATTCCGGATCTTATACAATTGTCCATTTTAATGGGCAAAGATGTGTTCTTCCAAATAGGACTACACCTTAAAAAATATATTAAGCCTAGAATTAGAAAGCAGTGACGCAAAAGATAAAATGGTGCGTGTGGTTGGATATTTTGGAGTCTTTCAATGAAAAATTTTATTTTAATAATTTTTTCTTCAAAAAGAGGTTTCACCGATTCTTCAAATAAAGGAGCATTCAAAAAAAAAATTATCTTTGGAAACAACACGAAATCCCGGAATAAGATTGTCGAAGTGACTAATGATATCGTTTTGTTTGGCTAAGGAAAATGACGAAGTGAAAAAACCTCACATTTGGTTGGATTAAGTTTTAAACCAATTTCACCAAACTTATGTATTAAAATATTTAAATCTTTTAAAACATCTTCAGATTTTCCACCTATCGGTCCATCATCGAGGTACCAAACATTAAGACTTGATTTTAGAACATCTGCTAACATCTACTTTTAAAATAACCTCAACTACACTGTCATTTTGAATGAATGATCTGACTGCATGAACCGCAGCTTCGCAATCACAATTAACACCAAAATCCAATTGTATTGGACTTAGAATATTCACAAGAGGATCTTTTAGAGCTTTACACACAATTTTTGAAGTGATTTTACGAAATGTGCAGCCAATGGCAATGGGTCTTATTCTACCTTCTTTTTTCTTGGACGCAATTGAATTTGCTCCATATCAATATGGAATGAACTGATTATTAATTTTACCATTGAGCATTAAATTTGACTGTTTCAATAGAACTTGAAGTAATTTTTTAGCAGATTCACCGTTAGAAGTTACAAGCAAATCCTTTAGGTGTTGTGGTGAAATTCCATCCATGCCTCCAGCAGACTCATTAAGAAATGACATAACAGCTTCCAAAACATCTTTTTCTGATATAATTACATGTGGCCAAGTGTCAGATAGGTCATCGTGGATTATAGAAGGACGCAAAGAAAGGGTGTTTGTTCTTCAAAGAATCTAATATTTCGTCGCTATCGGGGGCTATAGTATCATCCAACGATAATAGGCGTACTGCTCCTCGAACGTCCCTGTCATATAATTTTAGTTCTGCTTTTCTATAAATTAATTATTACGACTGAGAAGATTCAAATTCAATGTTGTTTATTTGTGACATGACTTTAATTATATATGGTATATTGATGTATTTAGTTAGTAAACGAAGTTTCTACCTACTGACATCGCGTTGTGGATTTTGTAATATTCTTTAAACACGTTATGGGTATATGTGCTCTACGTCGATCATTGAGGAAATAGTACTCTTCACAACGCGGTATGTAAAAATTAACTAAACGTTTTCGTCACATCTGTAATGGCAAATAAAAATATGAGAAATTAAAGTAATCATTTTCCAAACTTCCCCGAACTTAATACAGCTGTGAACATGAAAATAGCAGTATCATAATTATAATATAGAAATTCTTTTTATTTTCCTTGTACAAAGTTGCCAGGCAAAAGTAAACACATTTTACAATGTAGTGATATTAGAATATTAATAATGACCAATGCAACCGTACATGCAATTCGTATTTGCTGATTGATCTTAAAAAATATGTTATTTCATGCAATTCTGCAGTAACATTAAAATAGCAGTGTTAGATTGACGTGTAAGTAATTTATTGAAGATCTTATATTTTTTTATAAAACTGATTAAAACAGTAAGTTCTGTATCTACTTATGATGTATTTTTTTCAAAATAATTAAAATATTTGTATTTTAACGAAACAGTGAGTCGCAATAAACATTGCACTGTAGAATAACGAAATCTGACAATAAAGTTCAGGAAAAAAAGGAAATCTTATAAAGATACTAAAAATATTCTTATGTGTTTAGTAAAAATGATATCAAATGCTATTAACTTTGTAAAAAAATTGAAAAGAGAGGTGTTTCCGAAAATATGTTAGGCGACCATGTAATACAGAGTGCCAGCCAAAATACACAGTCAGAACTGTAAAACACAGAAGATCAAAACTTATGATATGGGGATGTTTCTCCTACCATGATGCAGGACCCATAATACAAGATTAATGCGATTATGGATCAACATTTATATGTAAATATTTTGTAAAATGTGATTCTGTCATATAGCGAAGAAGAAATGCCGCTAAAATGGGCCTTCCAACAGGACAAAGACTTTAAACATACCAGCAAGGTTGCCAAATAATGGTTTTGCGTCAATAACATTGAGGTTTTTGATTGGCCTGCATAGTTTCCTGCCCTCAATCCTATTGAACATCTATGGAGTGACATAAAACAAGCTGTATCTTACGCGAAACCAAAAAATAATACAGAACTTTGGCATGTTGTCCGAAATGCATGGTTTGCTATTCCTGTTGAGCGATGTAACCGTTTAGTAGACTCTATGATGCGACGTTGTGTGACAGTGATTAAAAACAAGGACCACGCAAGTAAATATTAATACAGTATTATCATAAAAAATTGTTTTAATGTATAAGTTTAGTTTTTAAGCAAAAATTTGTGTAAGTCCAATAGGGACGCTATTTTAATGTTAATCCATGGAATCGATTTTTTCAGATTACCAAGATTTGTGATTTATAATTAAATTTAAATAGGTATGTAGAAATTAGATATGTAAAAATATGTTTTATTAAATTATGAATTAAAACTTTTTAAATTTAAACCAATTTTGAAGTTATTTGAAGTTTTCTTAAATTTTACAACCACTGCTATTTTCATGTTAACAACTGTACATATTAAACCTAACTGTCAAATAACATAATGAATGTAGAAATAATCGTTAAATGTATTTGAATTTTGGGAAACACCCAACGTGAAATCTTTGAATATTAGTTATAAAACTATAATATTTACGTTTACAAAAATTCTGTTCATTTCTTTCAATTTAATTTTTCTTTAATGGTGAATGTATTCAAAACTGCACCATAATGGGGCTCATCCGAACAAGTAGTAGAGTAGATATTGCTATGCCCCCAATTTTACAAATTTATGCATTTTCACCCTCTTGTTAAATTTGCTGAGGTAACACAGATTATTTTATTTAGCTATGAGCTCTTCAAATTGTTTTTTAAATCGTAAATTAAAATGCTCAAATTTGTTACCTTTCATGTGGTATTTTACTTATAACTTTCACGTGCGCGCTCCACATGTAGTATTGCAGCTGGTCTAACAAATTTTGCTGCAACTTAATTTTTACGCATCGACCAAATTATCACAAATTCTTCAACTCTTCTTTGTTTATTTAACAATTTGCACTTAACCACAATTAATTTAAACAAAAACATCAACTCAACTTAAGTTATTTTATTAATTTTCAAACAGTTAACAATTTTAAATTTTTATTGCGAGAATAATGTTCGCTAGTCTACTCGACGTGAAGGCGTCAGCCCAAGTCTTCTATTTCTAACTTTCAAGTCCCACTCTCTTTACTTTATATTTTTCGTTCTTCTCACCTTTTTTACATAGCAAAATTTAACTAACATTTTTATATACAATATTATAAATAAATAAATACTAAAACAAATTTAAACTTTAAAATAATTTACAAAATAAATGAATTATGATTTTGATGGTTTTCGAAACATGACAATATACATAAAATTATATTGAATAAAATATAATGAAAAAATATAGTCGTGACAATAAATTTGACTATTTTCTGAGATCATGTAATGCTAAACTTAGCAATGTTTAGCGAAAGCGGAAAGTTTTGAAGTAAAGATAGGACCGAGGCAAAAAGATCAGCTGTTGTTAATAATGTTTAGCTATTCGTTGGAAACAAAACTATGGAAATGGAAAATAAAACCGTAATACCTGAGGAAGTGAACGCGTTTTCGGATTTCAAAACGCTAATAACAAGGAAACTGAAGTACGGTAAAAAGATAAAGGCAAGAATGGCGGCTAGTATAAAAAGTGCATTTGTACTGAAGCCAATTCTAAATAGTGAGGTGTTTCTTAAGACACTTAAAACAAGACTGTACAGAGCGATCATAAACCATCGGTTATGTATGGAATAAAAGAGTTATAGTGTAAAATGATGTAAATTACATTCTCTCCCAATACACAGGGATAGTTTATACTGGGTCTTAAAATTACCCGTTACTTAAAATTTCTCAAGAATAAGGACGCCACTGGCAAAAATCTGAGTTGCTAAAATAAGTTTCCCAGAACTTAACTTTAGCTCCTCCAGGTAAAATAAAGAAATTTCAACTTTACAATAAGATTCCTGAAACAAAGTACAACAAAAAAAAAAGAAAACACGTTAATGAAATAAACATCATAATATAATTAAATTTTGTTAATGCTATAATAAAATAATATACTAAGAAACTTCATGTTTATTAACTTTAATTTATAAAATATTATTTAATATTATATCGGTGCATTTTATGAAAGTGATGCGGTGAATTTACTTATTAAATTCTAATTAATGTTACAACGATAGTAATTATATTATAATATACAATCAGATAACTTACCTTAAACTTATATCCGAACTGTAAAAACTTTGATTTGGATTTGCATATAAATCTTACTTCTGTTTAATGTTAGATCTCGTAGCATTGCTTACTAATACATTAATACTATAGAAGAAATTAACTATCAAGCCTGTTGGTGTGGTAGCAGGAAACTCGATTTATCCGAAGGCTTACGTTCTTCCACATTTTTTTACTAAATAAAGTGAACTAAAGATTCCAAACAAAATATACTACACATTTTATAGCTAAAATTAATAAAATCTATAGCTTTTATGGTGTGTGTGTCTCTCTATAATCAGTAGTGTGATCTTAAGCTATTTGTGTTGTAACCTAAACACTGCTGTAATCTAAAAAGCCCAAGTTTGATTCAATCTATAAAGAAAATCTTTGATTACAACCATAAATGTCAAGTGTAAAATTTGATACATTAATAATACAGAAAACATCAACAAATTTCACAGACGTTAAACAAGAAAAAAAAGGTTTAGACCCTACAGTTCCTTCGACCAAATTGCGTTTATCATCAACCTAAGAAGATCAAGCGCTTTATGTATCATCTAAAGCAGGAAGATGGCTATAACTTATTTATGAAACTTTAATAAATACAATACATTTTTGTTCAGATCATTCAGATGACAATACGTTAAAACGCTGAAAACTCAATAAAAAATATTAAATGTTAATAATGCTTAATTAAATTGTTCTATTTAAAACTTTTTAATTTAAAATATTTCACAAATAAATAATTTATATAATAAATTTTTGGTGGTAATACTATTTTTTTAATTGATATCATTGATTTAATAAAATTATTGTTAAATTTTTAATGAATATACATAATAGTTTTTGCTTTAGTGTAGTCTATTTCTCGTGATGTATAATACATAAACCTATTGTATGTAGTGATTATGTAAATCACTTGAACTAATTAAGTAAATTTTTCTTTAGTAAAGTTTTTGAATCTTTATAATCCTGCAAAATCTTAAATTTGAATAAGACTCCTGCCACAAGATTAAGTTTCTAAATATTTGATATTTTGTATATAAAAAATTCGTAAAGAAATCGAATAGGGCAACAACTCCGTCTTGCCCTCTATTCCCATTACAAACTTTCACTTGATTTGGACAATGGTTGTTTTTGTTTTAGAACAAAAAATAAAAAATTTTTTCAATGTCAAAATTAAGAAAGGTTAGATAACTAACCTTTTCAAAATTCTTTAAATACAAATTAGAAATGTTTGTGCATAATCGTTTTTTTAATCAAACTCATTTTAAATTAAATCTTTTCAGCAAATCCTATAAAGCATTTTCTTGATTCCCCGGAGATTAGCCAATTACCTGTCAGTAATAGATATTTTAAACTTATAGACAATTTTTCTCGTCCGAGTTTTTAATTTACATAATTGATTATAAATTAGTTATGGCATAATAGTAGGTACTTTAAAATATCTTCCACTTTAATTAACCATTTTAATATAAATGGTAATTACGAGAAAACTTTCGGTAAAGTACACTGAAAGATAAAAAAGTCAAGAATGAAAAATGGAAAATAAACACAATTCAATATAATTTACATTACATCGTGTATTTTTCTTTATATAAAGATGAAGAACACCAATTTAATACCCTTTTCTTTTTCCATTTCACAGCGGATAAATATAGAATTATGGAAAATTGAACGATATTGCATATCTCAAGAGTTGTAGAGATTACGTATAGCATTGTAGGAATTTAAAAATTTCGCTACTATTTGCGTTTTCGAGTTAAAAATATGGACACTTGACTTGCGACGTCGATCCTATTCAATTTGTACGAAAACGTTTCAAGACTAACTCATTATTTTCAATTAACATTTTCTTATCTTATGCGTTTGGTAAAACCTGTCCTGAAATTGAATGCCGAATTATTGTTCTGTCAATTAAGCTGTCTGGCTTACAAAAAGCTACTTTAAAATTCAAAAATGATAATATCGGATTCTGTGTGTGTGTGGTTTGAATAGCACCTGGAAGTTTAATGCTAAAAAATATACTTTACAGTTCACGTTTGGTTTACGTACCGTAGGTAGTGGGTTTATGCTCCGTTAAATCTTTTACCACATATAAATTTTACACATTAGTGTGTGCGGTTAGAAAGAATTATTAATCTAATTTTAGACACACTAACAGCACCACCCGCTAATCTTTCTAGAAGTATTGTTATAGATACTGAAGATTAATAATGTACCATAATAATAACACAGCTTGCTTACAACATGAATTATTATTTTGAGCTTGTTTGCAGTACTAATAATTTTGCCTGGCGTACTCATTCGTTTTATGAATTAATGAGTTACTTACCGTAATTGATGCTAAGTAATCCAATGGAACGAAACTATCGTATATAGGTAGTTAAGAAAAATGCTTTTACATCAATTATTATTAATAAACCATGAAACTTTTATTTATTATTTGGTCAGTAAGAAACATTGACAAATAAAATCGGAATATAGACTGCAATAAAGTTGAAAAGCATTCTTGGAAAATAACTTTTACAATAACAGTGACAAATAATTTATCATTAGTGGAAGAGACGCAAGAAGCGGAGCTAGCTAAAATATAGCACAAAAAATTTGCTACTTTAGAAATGTCACCACTTACGAGGCGGAAGAAATATTAGTCAGTTTTTGCCTCACAAACAACACATACACCATGATCGTAAGTCATCTCTTCTATTCCTACATTTATAAAATATTTGTGTAGACAGTGTGCTATAGAATATAAAAGTTCTTTACGAGTTTATCTCACACGGCAATCGAAAGCTTTACGAGATTTAGCTAAACTGCGCTTGAAGTAATGACACAAACATGATTTTCTTTAAAATAATTTATTTAAAATACAATATCTTTTACAAAAAAGTTATTTGTATAATTATTTTTTCGAATAATTTTGTAACATACATAATTAAATTTGTTTTAAACTATTTATATGTATTATAAAGAAAAAAGTTCTGTAGTTGAAGGTTGGTTCGTGACCTAGTTTTCTATTTCCTTTGAAGAACATATCGATCAAGTACATGTAAATATAACTTTAATTATTATACTGTATTAAAAATCAAAATTACAATTTCGCACATAGTATCTACCTAATGAAGGCTACAATGATGTTTATAACGAAGTAAGTTAAATAAATTTATCTTTATATAATTTGTAACAGTAAAGTTTTAGAACACATGGTGAAGTTTAAATTAAAGTTACAAACGGGAAATACTAACATTCTGGAGCGCCTGAAATTTATTAGAGACAATTAACAGTGATATTTACAAAGAGAATATAATTTTACTGTGGATGTTGCAATTTATTATTAAATTACTCATTTAAATAATAAATAGTTGCTAGTGCACCACTGCCTTAGAATTTAAAATTAACTTATTAAACTAGTAACAAAACAAAAGCAACAATTCGCCGAACTAAAATCGATACTTTTACTTACGTTCATGTAATTTCTTGGTTTCTATCTCATTTCGTTCCCAGTTATTGGATAGATTAACTGCAAGGGAAGTGTCATTTTTAAAGAAAAGTCAGGAAATTCCTAATTCACCCCATATTGCAGATTATTAACTGATTCTCAGACAGTTGCAACATTAGGCTTCCCAGCATTATTATTGATATTCTGATTTTGGGGCTTGACGGTGGCATTCCATTACTCCTTTTGATCTGGTTAAGCTACACATCCCAGCTCAACAACAACAATCTCGGTCGTTCAAACTTCAGTGTGAGTAGCTGAACAGACGTACAATATAGTCTTTATTTCATTCATATTTGGTTGTTTGGATGTCAAATATTATTAATTTATTTTTTGCTCGAAAGCTTAAGTTTGTATTAAGGCTGAACTGTTTTTCAAAACAAAATAGAAAAGCAAATAAGAAGAAACTAGCATATCACGATGATTGGCTCTGACAACTATTACCATCAGCAAGAAGCTAAAAAAAGACTTTAAAAATTTTATAGTAAGGTTGAATTTTACGCTCGATAGTAAAATTAACTTTCATATTTAAAAATATTAGCTTTTCATCGATCTTAATAAAAATTTCCATTAATTTTACTGTGTAGATGGCAAATTAACAATTAGAATGAAAGGAAATCACATAATAAATTTACACTTATTAAAAGAGTAATTTTAGATAACTCTACAAAAGACCGAAATTACCCTAAAAATGAGAGAAAACTAATTAAAAAAATTTTGGTGTAGAGTAATACAAACTAAATTTTCTAGCCATTGTAAATTTATTTACTCTTAATAGTATTTTCATTAATAACCATTATATATTTTATTTATAATAATAAATTATGAGTTACAGTAAGAAATACCTCAGGCTTTTGGAAACCAGCCGTAAGAATTCCGTCATAGCAACTTGAAATACTACAGATATGGGTCTCGAAAAGTTTATTTATTTTTTTAATATTTTAATATAGGTAGGTACTTCATAAATTATTTTTTGTTTAACTTTAAAATATTATTTTAATTTCACTTAATTATTTTAATTTAAACTATAAACAGTTTAGCACTTTATTTATGTTTTTAAAACTGGAAGCTAAAGGAAATTTTATAATTTATTGTTCCGTACTCTTTCTGTTCAAATTGTTCATGCTACCACAATTTATTTATATTTAATGACTACAATTTCTCTGTGCATCCTTAAGTGCATTTTTGTATATTTGTTCGTGAAATTGATTATAGTATAAGTAATAAATTTAACAAACATGTTAAAAAACTGAAAAGGATTAAAATAAAAACATATGTAGTTAATCTGGTCAGTTATCATAAAGTAAATAGCTATACATATAAAACTAACTGTCGCAGGACCAATTGCCGGATCACGATATTTTACTTCATGAACAAACTACACAACCATACAAACATTGACAAAGAACAATGCTCTGTAAACTCAAAGAGCTGTAAACCTTTACACTACGACAATAACAATGTGATCGATTGAAAAACATTTTTTTTGCCCACTGGAAGAAATATACATAAATCATAAAAGTAGACCTTAATTAAAATCGGAGTAAGTGTTAATAATTTCGTCATTAATTAAAATTTTGTTAATTCAGAATATCTAGTTTAAATAAACTTTGTTTACCTTTTGGTAAAGTTTAGCTGTCTAAATAGGTACACATAGGGAGGTCATACAGTTTTGTATGTACTATATTATATTGTAATTTAAAACCAAATAGTAGACCTCTCCGTACATCAAGTTGTGAGTTTTGTTCGCACTTTGGTCCACAAACTGGAACCTATTTTAGTTTGTTTGTCTATCTTTAAATAACACATTGCCAGCGGTCAGCAAAAATTTTCTTTATCCAGAAGGGCTGTAGAGGATAATTAACAAAAATTGGAAAAAATTGCGGCAAAACAGTTACCTCTACAATAAAATGGAAAGAGATCGAATGTTTAAGTTACAGATTGACAGAAAAGCACACCAAGGCTTATTTTTCGATCAGTAGTTTAGGAGTTTCTGTTAAAAATGAAATAAAAAGAGTTCTTCTTTATACGTCTGTGCAAAATCCAATTTCTCGAAAAGAAGTATTTTCAAGATCGAAGGAATTACTTTAAGACATTGGTATAAATAAGCCAAGCATTTTCTCAGCTTTTTAATTCAATGTTGTCATATTGAAATTAAATTTTTAACTTGTAATTTCCAGCAAATGCAATAACAGTAGTTTATATGATCAGTGTAGAAAGTAAGTCATTATCGAACGCGCGTGATAGTTAAAAAAGGAAGTGTCAATCGAATTTTACAATCACGTGTGTAAGTACGATAATGTGACGTTACTACACGTGGATCATCTAAAATTATATAAACATTTTTTTCTTGATAATCGATAATTTTTATTTGTATTGATGTTTCCATTATAATTTGTAATATTTAATCAATAAAAAAATGGGATAAATATAATATGTAGGTATCTATTTAAATGAATGATTTCTTAGAGAAAGTTGTAATATATGGATATTGTACTAATTTAATTATTACTATGACAATTAAGACATTAAAATTGTCAGCATTTATTTTGACAATAAATTAATGTTAACAGACATCAATTTTTTTATTAAAAATGAATAAAAGAACAGCAAATTTACTGACTTCCAACATTGGCGTTGAAAATAAATCACTTTCCGCACAAGTTTGTGAAAGTTGCTAATTATTTAACTTAAGCTAGTATATAAAGTAAATTATTACCTAACGGTAAAACATAAAGAATGGTTCAATCACACATAATTAAAAATTTAATTTTGATACTCTCATTGATCTCATTTAATAGTAGTAGTTGGTAGTTAGGAACTATTGTAGAACCTGATATACTTCTGGGTTAAATTTAAATTTACCTACTTCTTCAATACCTATTGGAAAGAGGTTTCAGTGCGGTTGCCAACCTGCTAACAACAAAAAAAAAACAGACTAGACGTCATTAACCGAGGAGATTTGAAATTAAACCTATCTAAATTGATGTAAAATATTGACAATTTGTTAACAAAGTACCAGAGTTCATCCCTTCCACTAAAAATATTAATTTTCTGCTTAGTTATTTTATATAACAGATAATAAATTTTAATTTTATTTAATTTAATTTGAAAATCTCAATAAGTAGATACCAGATAAATAGGGAGTCTACTCAAAACCAAAAAACATGGCAAGTGGTCTACGAGACAAAGAAGTTTGGGACCACTGCCCTATATGATAAAATTTTGATCTGTTTGATCACTTTATCGTAATTTTTGCTGTTTTTAAAATTTACCTTCTACAGATCTTTTGCACAGAATAAATTTTTGATTACTATTGGAATTTCGTTATTTAACGGTTAAAGAATAAATTAAAATAAATTTCAGCTTTTAACTAGAAATTGTGAACAGAACACACAATTTAATGTGGGAGAACTTTACTATTTGGTTTTAAATTACATGTACCTATCTATCCTGGGTACATGTGGACGGTTATTTAATTAGCTTTAATTGAATAGATCGCCTTATTTAATTTTAGAAATTGACTGCGGTTAGTAACGACATTAAACCGAAAGCTTCATGCGAAAGATAATTTATTAGAAATAAAAGAAAATGAAAAACTCGACAAAAATTTTTACTGTAATTTCTAATGAAAACGTGTTCTTTCTTGCTAAAATATAAATTTTTTAATATATTCGCCATAGGGTAAATTAATTTGTAAATTTTAAATTAATTCTAGCCTTCCAGCGTACTTTAATTCAAATGGAAAGCGACCTGTTCTCATATATGTATGTATGTCAATCCTGATTTTAATTAAAATACGAGTACATGAAAAAAATTAATTTATATTTTTTTGAAATTGAAAAGTTAACTGGTATTATTTGAAATGATAATTAGTCTCTTGGATCCAATGTCAATTTTAAGCAACCCAAAAGAGCGTACCTCAATTTTGTAGTACAATCAAACGAAATCACAATAGCAATAAATTATTAATAATTGATCAAACTTCACAACAGTCTATTGTTAAAATTCAGATAAACTAATTATTGTTCTATTTAGCAATAGAGCTACGTATGAGTATATTGGAACTATTCAGGTCGGCGAAGTTATATCAAACCCTATAAAGTAATTTGAACTGAATGTCTTTTTATATCATTTTTACAAATTTTTATACCCAAGAAATCTTACCTTATTAAGATCTTATTTGTTTTTCTTATACTTACGCTGCCTTAATGGATGCCGTGAACCCTGGTTTAGGTACAGAGCGGAAATTCTTGTTTAAGGTTTCAGAATTCACAGAATTTCGGTTTTCTGTTGCGCATAGACACTTTGAAATTATTGGAATTTTATAATCATCAGACATTTTAATCAAAATAATCGATAGATACATGATTTAAGTAGTAAAAATCGATATTATCCATATCAATATCATCTATAAGATGTTTTCACAAATTAAATACATTGGAAATATAATTGTTATAGCAAACGGTTTCATCACACTAGAAAGCATTATTAAGATAAACTAGAAAGAAAACAATATGGAGGCTGGAAGGTGAAGATGTGTGTTTTTTATATGCTTCTATTTTTATAAATTATTTTAATTTATAAAAATTATACTATTATCATTATTATAGTATATATTATTATTATACTTCACTTTTTTTTATTTTGCTGATTGTTTACCTGTATGCTGTACAATACAACTTAATGATGTGCTCAATGGTCGGTAAACCGTGGTTCACAAGCCACGTGCGGCTCTTTACCTCCTTGGGTGATCCTCTTCCCGTTTTGACAAAACAAAAAGTTTACTTTTTCTTTAAAAAAAAATTTGGTTTTCAAACAAACTCTCAATCGTTGCACTTTTGATATTTAACTCTCCTGATTAAAGAGTTTGCCCACCACTGATGTGGCTGAAAGCGAGGTATACTTGCTAACAATAAACAATTGAAACTTATGCGTGCTCTTTGGCTGCTCCAATAACTATCTATTTGTGGTAAATTAATTAGAAAATAATTTAGAATTATTTGAGATAATCTAAGTCAAATTTAATTCGTCAAAATTATTTGATTATTCTAGCTGGAATTTAATGCCAATTGTGATAACTACGTAATACAATTACTACAATACTAGAATAACTAAGATGATAACTACATTTATTGTAGGGCACAACTCCTTCATTTGCTTTATTGCGTTATTATAGTTTCTTTCGGTTAGTTAGTATTATGTAATGCTAGCGCACATACATAATATGCAGGTATAAGAGCCAATGCAGTAGTATGTTAAATTATTATCAACGTTTATTAAATTTAGTAATTATTTCACCTGTTTAAATTTAATTTAGTATTATTTACTGTGTGTTAAACGTTACAATGGCTAATGTTATCAATCAAGGGTATCTTGCTATGTTTGAAGTAGGTCCTAACTATTTATGAGCTACCGGCAATTCAGTGATTAAGATAATCTTGTAAATAGTAATATACCTAGGAATATCTTACCATTAATAAATTTATATCTTACAAGTAGTAAATGGTCCAGTTATCAGGTACTTTTGATGACAAATATGTTTTTTTGCTTAATCGTCTATTTTGGCATTGAAAAAGAGCTTGGGAACTTTTTTGAAAAAAGTACCAAAGGTTTTTTTATAATACCCAACTAAGGATTTTTGTGACAAAATGATAATTTTGAAAATTAAAAATGGATTATATTATTACCGACTCTATTAAAGACCAAAAATAAAAATCAAAAAAAATTTTAAACAAGTCAAACTACTAACCTTAACGGATAACCGCAATTTCTGTGTTATCCACGTATCTTCTTACATTCGTGTTAGTAGAAGAGAGCATAGACAAAGTTAATATCTATTAAAATCGCCGTATATCACTTTCGAGATGGTTAGTTTATCAGTGTTCTCTTATATCTATATGAGTCTATGGAGATAACATAGAAACCGAAGTGGGGTTACTTGTTAATGTTATTTTTCGTTCTCTGGTTTGACTGCTAACTATCATTTTATCTGATCCTAGGAACATCTTTGACCGTCGATGTTGGCTTTGTGATGAGTGTAGTGTCAAAAATATAATGTATTCCTTAAAATACATTGCTACTTTAGTTTAAACTTCTAATTCAGTATAATGTCTTTTAAATATTTGATAATTTTTTTAAACAAAATTTTACTACGTATAAGCAAAGATGAAACATTGCATTATATTTAAGTATATTGTATATATATATATATATATATTTACATACAAAGAGAGAGTTTCCAAAGTCTTCATAAAAAATATTTTTAAAAATTAAGTTGTTCGAGTTAAAACCATAGGGAGTAAAGAGAATCGAAGTTCACAAAAATAAACAAAAGTGTAATTCTAAAACACAATCTTATAATCTTATCAAAATCAATCGATTAATAAAACGACGTAAAAGTTTATATACAAAATTTATTTTATTTAGTTACAAAACATTATAAAATTTTTATACTTCGGAATTTAGATTAACATTTATATTATTTATTGTCAGCAAATACGACAATTATAAAATAAATTTGAGTACAGTACACAGTAGGTATACAATTGCATTACAGTACATCTCCAATTACTTTGTAATCTATAATTTGTATTAGAACGTCACCCTTGTTTTGCTCTTTTGCTCTCCTCTAACCCGAAGCATCGACGATCAATACTTAAACCGGGTTTGATTTTTCAATCACATAAAAGTAATCCGCTTTCAAAAAAATTATGTTTAACACGAACCCAGCTAAAATTTAAAAGTTTTAATTTTTTACTTTTATTGATTTAACAAATCTTACGCTTCTTCTTGTGTTTAATGTAACTTGCTCAACTTGTTCATTATCAAGTGAATAAGTAGGGTAAGGATATAAACTTGGAGGTTGTTTTCGCTGTAAAGTGGACATATACGGAGGACTAAGAGTTTGAAGACAAGGAAGGATTCGACTAGATCTACTCATTCCAGCATACACCAGTGGTTCTTGTCCATGTAAAATTGTGTTTGATGTTGATTTATTATATATTACATAAGGCACCTCGTGGTGTGGAATAGATATATGTGTAAATTGTCCTTCCTCCTGTAAAATTACTTCTAAAGTACTAATCAATTTGTTTCGTGAGCGTAGTTTACCTGTGAAACAATTCTAAGATTGTCGTAGTGATTACTTTGTTCCAATCCCATTACTACCGGTGCTTGAATAGCAACATAATTTCTCAAAGGTGGTGCATTATTTACCACCACAAAAGAATGTTTGTTGTTTTGATAGCATTCTTCATTGTCACTTTGTGGTATAATGTCGGGATTTTTTTCTTCCAAGCTTTCGACACTTCCATTTACATTGCTGTTTGGTTCAGAAGTAATTTTATCGGCCTCGTTGGAAATACATCGAGCGGCCGATAATGACAACCCATCATCTTCGTAAGACTTTAAATCGTATTCGTTTCCACAATTTCTAAAGCGAATTATAATTACAATTATAATCGCCACCAGCATAAGTGCAGATACAACGCCTATTAGAGCTCCCAGTGTTGGGCTAATTTTAAGCGGAGTTGATGTTGTTATTGCTAAGGTATGCAATTAGCTTAATTATAGTGAGTTGCGTAGTTATTCAAAAATCCTTACCTGCGTGTTTTTCGGCCGACTTAAGAGTGTAAGTTTGTAGCCGTACAACGCTACTTTTTCCTTTTTTATTCGACGCGTATAATTCAACATCAAAAGTAAGACCAGATTCTAAACCCCCAACGATAAATATGGGACTTTTAGAAGAGATGCTACTTACTAACTTATGATTCTGAGGATCGTAAATTTCCATAACAAACTCTTGTAGTAAACCACCATCAAACCCTTCAATGCATTCTATAAATATCGAATCGGTAGTTTGATTTTGTAGCGTGCAATTTGACAAACTGTCAGGTTTTCCTGAATAAACAAAAAGTTACAAGTGAGTTTAGAAAATTGGCTCATATTGTACCGGCAGGATTAATATAAAACACACAAGGTTCTTTTTGTTCTCCAATTTCATTCTTTCCGCTGCATAGCAGAGTTCCGTAATCGTATTCAGCAATTGGCTTGTAAGACAAGATACTGCGAGTTCTATCGCTTGTTATTTGATTTTGTGGAAGGTCTACTACTAATGCAGCGTTATCGCTATTGTTAAATTTCCAAGAAAATTGAACATCTGTTGGATTGGCGTCAAGTTCGCATCGAATTTCTGTTAATTCGAAACGGGCAATTCCATACACTTTCAATTGCCCTAATTTGCATGACGGCGAATCTAAATTTTTAATAGCATTATTGATTTAAGAAAACGGAAACAAACGAATTCTTACACTTGATGTCTAATTGGACTGGATTACTCTCGCCATCACCTTCTTGATTGCTCCCCACGCAAGTGTAAATACCTGCTTTGCTTTTCGTTACGCTTTGTAAAACTAAACTTTGATTACTGACTATAATACCAGACGATGGGTTGTTTAGTAAAATTTTACCCTGTTAATTAAAAGTTATTCTTTGCGTAATTATAAAACTTACTCGACTTACATTGTGCCTCCAACTGACTCTATAAACCCAAGGATTAGACTTAATATTGCATTCAAAATAAACATCCACGCCTTCTTTAATAACGCTGTTATTTAAATTACTTCCTAATTCTAAATTGACTAAAGGAACGTCTACAATTAAGAAATGTTTTATATTTTACAAGTCAATTATCTCAGTCGCGATATTCAGCTTCAATATTTTACTGGTGCTTTTCAAGTTCATTAAATTTTTTTTGAAGTAAAGAAAATTGTAAGCCAGAAACTGTTCGTCAATGTATTAATAAACTTTTTTGTAAAAACAGTCAATATATACACTTGATTGAATCAAAAATCAACGAATGATATCAAGATACTGTAAAAGTAAATAACCGAATTGCATAAATATGATAGTTCTATTCTTACTATTTTTGATTAATTAATGAGCAAGCTAGTTTACTATATATACCAAGGTTTTAATTTTAAAAGACAAAAACAACGTAGAACGGTTTCTCCATAATCAATTCGAGTTCATGCAAACCCTTCATATAATGGGTGAATTAACAAACTTGAGACAATCACTAAAATATTAAATAGTATTATAATTCCATGTCAAATCAACAAAGTCTTACAATTAATTACTTTTCAACCTTCATTTCTCAGATTTCAATAATTTTTAATTTGATTTAATACACAAATCACAAGAATAATTTAATTTTGTTTTAACTTTTTGAGTAAGATGTTAATTATTATGTATTTCTATAATTAATTTTTGAAAATTGTCAATGCCCCCGAACAAATGTTTGTAATTTGGCATCGACGGTACATATCATTTACTCTTGTTTTCTTTAAGTGCATTGGTGGGGTCTTTCTGATGTTGGCAATTAACTTGACAAAAGCCAAGATAACTTAATACCAGCAAAATATCATTAACGAAGTAATTTTCCGTAGCCTTCCCCACAGCAGTGCTGTTGCACGTTATAGGGCGGAACACCCCCTTTAGTGGAAAGATGAAAATCCCATTAAAAAAAAAGGTTCTAATACTAAATATTAGTTATTTTAATATATTCTGCAATAGAAAAATTGTCTTTATTTTTGTGTAATTTTAATTTTCAATATCTCAAATATTCTTTATAAATTGAGAATATTATGTTTCTTTAAAAATGCGATTGCGTCGAAAAAAAATGTTTTTCAAATAAACTTAATGCAACAACCGGTGTATTCTCGCACCTCATATAAAATTTAACAGGAATTAACAAGATCAGAAGAATTAAGTGAACAGAGCCATGGCTAAGTTCATTGATAATCGAGGGCTCGCTGATGACTATAATCTGTAATATTAAATTATTATTAAATTAATTTTTTTTAATAACTATCTTAACCACGGTTCGAACTTTTGATCTTCAGATTATTCAATTTTTTTTCTATTAGTTAGACCACCACATACATAATTATAAATGTTACAACTCGCAATAAATATTATTTTTTGTAAGTTAAAGCTATTTAAGATTGTAAATAAAATTCGTCTAGCATCAAAAACTTACTTCTTATTTATTTTTAGTTTACTCAAGTTTATAATTACAAATTTTATAAAGGCGGATTGCAGTTGACAGTTATTTATTAAAATAATTCACATTAAATTAATTTTATATGCAATCAGTTTAGTAATTGCGCCATTACTAAATTTTAATAAGGTAGAAAATACTATATTAGTTACTTTTACTTTTATACTGACAAAAACGGTTTTTTCACCTTTTCGACCTATCTACCGGTCAGAAAGTGATCACTTCGCAACCAGGATACCTATTTGATAAATGATTACGCTAAGTTCTTCACTTTTAACCAAATCAATTTATATTTTTGCGTTTTTTGTACAATGGCGTAATTAGAGAATTGCAGAGTAGTCTTTTCTAATTCGGAGATAATGTTAATTAATAACCATAAATCCAAAAAAATTTTTTTTATTATCAATACTATATTGACATGTTATTATTTGAGCTCGGGTCACAGGTTAAAGTGTGATCGTGTAATCTGGTCCGTGAGTGAAGCATTTCCATTGTATTTTACTTTAGTGCTAATAGGTGGAACTAAAATACTTTTAGCTTTACCGGCGTTAAAGTACCCCTTTACTACCGCCCGTCGCGTCGTCAGCAATAAAAGTAATGTTAATTAAAACTATTAATAATTTTTTAAAACTTTGCAAACTATAGTTTGTAATAATTGTCGACTTCATCGGCTGAGTCATTCTTATAAACTCAGCGCGTAAATTTCAATATTTTTTCTCAATAAAACAATGTAACACTGTTAGTTGATATCTTATTAATTCTGAACAGTTCAAATTATTTACTTCGGTAATACTTTAATATTATTTCATCTTTTAACATTAAAATACAGTTTTGGAAATAAGATAACCAAATGAATTTAAAGATGAGATATCCGGTGCGTTTCAGCTTTTTATATTAATGTTATACGAGTATATCTTAGAATTTAAAGAAAATATTTTAAAAAGTAGCACATGCTCTTCCGTAATATTAAACTGAATTCAAAAAACCTTATTTTTGTCAAAAATATATCATATAATATTTTATGAATAAAAACATAATTTTATTGAATTTGATCAATCTAGATGTATTTGAAATAAAATGAACTTGAAAACCTTAATGTACAGGATATGCATAACGCTTTATGATGTAAATTATTAGAATAAATTATAATCTACAATAAATATTAACAAAATTAAAAACATTAATCCTATTGTTGAAGCTGTCGCTAGCAAATAGTCTATTGTTTTGTAAGGAACACATGTAGGATTTTAGTAAAGTTCGACAGCTATATACTAGTAACAAAATGTTTTATTAATTAAAAAATTTAAAATGTTATGTTTAACTACAAAAATTTTTTTCTTTTTATGATGAGCAGATCCAAAGTAAGGTTAGACATTCTGCTTTGCTTCTGCTACAATATCTAAAATTACAAATATATTTTTTTGTATATCTTGTCTTTTTCGTTACGTTTTCTTGTCAAATTTTCACGGTAGTTTGAAACTGTCTTCAGAGGAAAGATAATCAAAATAAAGTTTCTATTCTGTCCGAAATCGAACCGGGTATCTTGGCTTAGCAATAGATAGATTTACTTGCCAGAGCATCATTGTCAAAGTGTGTTTTGAGTGTTTCATTTTATTAAGCGTCATCTTTGGCCTGTGCAAATTGTTATAAAATTTTTATTTAAATTTTAAATTATTCTTGAACACAGCAAGTATTAGTTGGAAAGCTTGCTGTAGATACTCGAAAGAAAGGATACTTGCAGATTGATTGAATTGACCAAGTTGCATTTAAAAGTAATGATATTGCAATTGTGAATTAATAATACCTTAAGAACGTCACAGTAAAAATAAAATGTGTTTAAAATAAAATTTAAAAAGTTAAAACACAAGTTTTATCGAGAAAATCACTTTGAAAAAATCGAAGTAAGTTCAATAGCTATTTTTATAACCAATCAGGAAATTCAAAAATTTTAAAAAGTAGTAAGCGTAAGTTCTTGCAAATATAAAAGTTAAACAAAAGGTGCATTGCATTGCATAGTGTTTATACACTACCGTCGGAAAGTTTGCAAGCAATCATTAATAAATTTAAATATTTAATTAATAATATACTATATATTTTATAATTTTTTTAATTGAATATTTTTGATTACCATTATAAATACATAGCTTTTTGCATAAAGGTCTGCTTTCAAACTTTTCGACGGTAGTGAATATGAGATTCTAAGATTAATTTAAGATTAATAGAAATCTGTGATTTTGATCGTAATCAATAAAATTATATTATGTAAGTATATTATGTAACAAACGCACCAACAGTTCTGTATTGAAAATGTAACTGCGGGCATTTTAGATAACCGGTATGGTAGATAACTTTTCAGTTTACAGAGTAATTTGAAAGCGTCAAGTACCAACTTACGCCATCATGAGCGTATAAAGTTAATTTATATATATGCAAATAAGATTATTTAATTAGAAATAATAATCTTATTTTGAGTAAGGGAAAGGTGTACAAAATGATCCCTAGGGGTAACATGATCCACGTGTGTACTGAGTTTTCTCTAGTTTTATTCTGCGGATATTATTTAAAATAAATTCAAGTTTTGTACCTTGTTGTCCTAAGCTATATTACTTTACGCACAACATTTTCAGTTGTTGTATGGCTCTTTTTTGATGTACTGTACTGGTAATTACTTAAAAAGTAAGGTTAGGTTAAGTGTATTTCTTGAGAAATTGCTGCCTTCTTTACGTTAGTTACGACGATTTAAAGTTTACAACATAGTTTGGGGTATAATGATCCCCTCGGTCATATATGAAATAGTCCCTGAATTCATTTAATCCCAACTTTATTTTTATTTATCATTATTTTTTATATAGGTATATTTTATTTTTGTAAGCACTTAAAGTAAGCTTATATCAGACATTTGTTTTATTTTAAATAATTTCAGAGCGATTAAATCTAGAAATTGTTTTGAACATCCCAGTGAATAAAATGTTCCTACAATAGCATTAGAAATTTTTGCATTTTAATTTATCATTTTTGGGGTAAACAAACGATTGTATAGTTAATTGATTGGATAGTACATAGACGTTAGCGGAAAAACCAAATGTTTTAAAAATAAATATGAAGCCTAATTTTTATGATGATTTTATTTTAGGGTAGTTATTTTGAACATCTGTCTGTTATTAGATTTTTTTTAAATTCGTGTTAGTAGCCGTAGCACACCAATCCTTACACGGAAAGTTTGCAAAATGATTTTTAGTAATAGTAATATTAAACCTGAAAAACACGAGTTTTTTCGTGGTGTAAAACATACGTTCAAAGACTAGCGAGCGGAAAACTGCGGTTTTATTCCTGCTTGCGACGTATATAATGCTGTGATTTAAAGTTTTAAAATACATAGATTATGTAGACTATGAGACTGTGAGAAAGGCAACTATAGATGCAACTCCTGTAATTACAGTTTCCCAGCAAATCAACTTGGCTTCGCCTTAAAATTGAAGTAGGCATATCTGTGGTTAAATTCAAATTGAAATCTAATGAGCAGCACAATGGACACTGCGTTTACAAAGGAAACTGTTCAAAGAATTTTTATAATACGTAAATTTTGATACTTAAGTTAAATGCGAAAATGCGCGCTGGAGCGAGTGTAAATTAGACAATACATTGTGATGTTTTTTTTATTTAAATATGGAAAACTTGAAATTTTAAAAATTGTGTTGTACTTATTTAGATTGTATTTTTTTGATATTTGAAATTTTAGATTAAAAATTCTATTTAAAAAATTAGAATTTAAGGTTGTATGAAATTAGACCCCAAATTGAACAGAAAAACATTACAATATATTGTTACGTCTATAAATTCCTGATCAAATTTATTTCCAACTAGATGATTTAAAAGGAAATTTAATGGAAAACGAAAATTTAAAAAAATAATGTACAGCAAAGAATTAAAAATCATAAAATCGGTCCCGAATGCAATACTTTGTGTTATATTATATTAAAAAATATAAATTAAGCTTTATACGTAGTAATGATACTGAACTTAGACGTTTTTCTTTTCCCCTGACACACTTTTATATATTTCTTATTGGCAATTTTAAAAATAGTAAGTAGTTAAAATTACTGAAAATAATATGAGACAACATCTCTGCAAATATATTTGGCGGTTTTAATTTTCAATATTTAAATGTCAGAAACTTTATTGGAAAAATATTTATTTTTTTTAATATTCAAAAAATTTATATTGTTTATAATTATTATTCTTTTTCAGAAGTACTTATATCCAAAATTATTGAAATCTATGAAAGGAAGGTTTGGTTCTTGATTGATTTGACATGGCAATTCTTGAAATGTGAAATAAATATTTAAATAATTGTGGAATACTCACGATAAATATCTAGTCGCCACCCGTCTTCGATACCACTGTCAGGAATGAGTTGCTGTTGTCCTCTACATGAAAGGTATTTGCCTGCATCTTCTATTGATGGAATAAATGTGAGAATGCTCGTAGTGGTATTTCCATCTGAGCTGACCTGAAACAAATTGGTATGGAAATTTTATTAAGATATCGACGATAAAAAATGTTCTGTAATCTCAACAAAGTACCGAAAGAGAAGATAATCATTCTCAAACTAACTTACTATTTCACGAGTGTTTATCATTTGTATGCTCCCTTTCCACCAAGTAATTGCAGGTGCTGGTCGAGACCCAACTACTTCGCAACTTAACTCGTAGGCGTTCTCGGCAGAGAGTGGTCTATTTTCTGTTAATAGTTTCACCCCTAGTGGTCGCACTGCAATAACAAATAGAAATAAATCATAATTTTAATTTGCAGATTATCACAAAAGCATCCAAATGTGATGAAAAGCTCTATTAAACTGTAATATATTTTTCTTAATACAATAGTTTCAAAATTAATATTAGGAAGTTTGAATTTGTCTCTAATCACAAGGGAAACCTTATGATCCACACCGGCTTTTACGGGTCTATTGCTATTACATTACACCGACTCGGGTTGCTTCCTGCTATTTTCTACACTGATTTATGCATAAACTTTGGTGAACTAATTTTGAACTTTTGCTACAAAGATCATCTGTATTAGATGCCAATAGTCTAAAAACTGACTAATTGCCTCACCGTTTCACTGACATATATTTGAAAATAACACTTTGTGCATTCAATTAACGAGGACAATTTACACTTCTGACCTAAATTTTTTATAAATGCCTCATCGACTGTTAATTTCAGACAATTCGTAGTAATTCGCTAGAATATTCTATAATAAATTGTTTTCAAAAGGTGTTTCCATCATTATATTATGTCATGCGTAACCCACACACCTACTTGGAATTTCTAAACTAAATTACACCAAAATTGTATAATTTATAAACCCATTTAGGAGCATTTTCAGTAATTAATTGAAAGTGATTCGGGTACATTTGCCATTTTCAATTAAAATATTATTATGAATTAAAATTATTTGGTATAATAGATCGGCAATTTATGAATGCCTCTATTATTAATATACAATTGAGTTTATCTATGTTAAATGAGTTTAGTTTCTAGCGTTAGTAAGCAAATAATCTTAGCCAAGTTGAGTTGAATCCTATTACCTTATCTGTCTAATCTTTAGCAACTCTGTAGTTTGTAATTGCGGGATTCTAATGGATGCTCATATATTTAGTTAACTAAATTGCTTAGTATTGAAGATATTTTGAAATTTATATGAGTACCGTTTGTATTGGCTATAGTTGGTTAAAAATTGGAAATCGTTACTTGAACAATCCTTCAACTTAATCAAGCCGACCTTTTCTCGCTTAATAGTCACCCCATGTGTTGACACAATCTGATGTAAATTACTTTAAATTTTAGTTTCTCTTCGCTATGTTTTATACTGAATTGAATGAGTTTGGCACTTCACGTTATAGTTGAGTCGAGGTTAATGGTACTCTTAGCCGATAACGACGGGGTCTGCCCAGGACATTTAGTATCTAATGACTTTACTTGCCAAAATTACCTCATTTTTTCAAAAGCTTTCAGTGCAGAAACTTTTGTATGGAATCGAACTTTTACTGCCGTAAATAGTGTAGGTAACTATATAATTTAAGAAAAGAACAAAAATTATTTCATGGAAATCAACCAAACTTAAGAATTGCTCTTTTAAATCACGTTTAAAGGCAATAAATTTGCAGATTAAGACAAAGGAACAAAGATGTTTTAGTTATTAAAGAAACGTTGATCGAAGAATGTTAATTTAATGCAAAAATATCTTGTAGTAATTTATAATAAACTCGAGTTATTTCGAATATATCTTAAATATTCGAAATTTCCTTTAATTTAACTTTTATTTATAATTATTTAATTAGAGACATTTACAATATAAATAGCTTATCTGTTATAGACTAATTTAAGTATTATATTATAAATATAAATACATATTTATGAAAGGTTTCAAAATTATATCTATCATAAAACACAGAATTTACTATACATCTATCTTTCTGATATATATAATTTTAAATCTATAATTTATTTTAAAAAACTTAGTAGAATTTTGAAATTTTTACATTATTTATTTTTAATTAAACTATAGTTTAATCACAAATTAGTGATGTATTATGTATAATGATGTATTGTGATGGTTGTATTATTAAACAAAATAAAAGTTGAAGTTAAAGTTAGCGAAATTATCAAAATGACTGAAAATAATGTTTTAAATATTAGTAAAAGCTCATGAAACATGCGTAATTTATAATTATTGTCCACGAATAAATATCTAAACGATAGTTTAAATAAAATACCTCTTTAATTTTCTCTTATTAAAATATTTTTAAGAATAATATTCTTAAATGTATGAATAATTCTAAATTATATTAAAAATAAACATATTTACATAATATTTATGTATTTATCAAAATAACTGAATGATTTGTAAAAATCATTCAATAGTAAACTGATATCATACTAGCATTGAAAATGCCTTAAGAAAATAATATTAAAATCAATTTGAAGAAAAATAACGTTTTATATTTAATTCTCATTCTGAATGTTGTTGGCAAAAACAACTTGACTATTAATAATTTGTAAAACGCGTTTCAAAAAGTTATATTTCTTTCGTTTCAGCATTCAAATATTTTATTTTTGCGTCAATTATATTTTGAATTTCCTCATATTCATCATTACTCTGAAATTTAGTTAATCTTTTGCTTATTTGAGTTAAATCTAATAGGAAATTCAAGTTTGTTGCTGTATTTGTAACTGAATTTTAAAAATATTTGGCTTTGATTTTCAAGTGATTCGCGATCTAATTTAGTTCTGCATTTTAACAATAATATTTATTATTAAAACGTTTTATTTAAATGTAAGCACAAATCAAACTATATTAATTACAGGAAATAAAATGTAGACAGTTTTAAGTAAATAAAATTCACTTATTGTTATAATGATTTGCGTCACTCGATATTATGTTTGTATCCTTGTGTATCCTTGATGGTTAAATTCGCTAGAAATAGAATGGTCCTGCCTCGGTACTTGTTTGGTCATTTACTACTAGTTGAGTTATCGCATAACAATTTTAATTCTTTAAATAAATTTTAGAATTTTGTAATTTGGTTGGAAGAGCCATGAACATTTTTTAATTTACTTTTATAATTAATATACAGTTATGCTTCGGTCAAGACATGACTAAAATGTTATCCCAATTTTTTTCACCACCCTTAATCAATGTGGGGTTTGTACCTATAGGCAAGTCACATGTATTTATAAAAAAGTAACATATTTTTATTAAATAGTATCCTAACTAATTTTTTATCAATTTGTGACAGCTCCTTAATACTAAAAATTATTAATTAATATTAGGGAAATAAAGCTGAAATTACACTTTACGTATTATTTAGAGATGTCGCATTTAGGATTTACCCATGAGATTCATTTGTAAGGTTATATTATAATCGATTTAATAATTAGAAACTTATTCGAGTTGTAAATCAGAAATTTACATTCACGACCGCAAAATAATAGTGCAATCTTCAAGTAGAAATATCTTATCCATTTATTTTGTGACTAACCGAAAGCTGAGCTATAAAACTTTCTTAAAATTTTGCATGCAAGAAAGTAATTTTATTATTGTAATATTTACAAAATGTTAAAAATTAGACGTTGATATTAAAAGTCGTTAATCATAAGAGTCAAATTTTAAATAATTAAAAAAAATTTTAATTTTTTTATTTAAATTAAACGCTGTAATACAAATACGTATATTATGTGATTTATATAATATAGCCAATTCATGGCTATATATTTTAAAAAATTGTATTAGTTACATTATAGCTTGTTGTAAAATCTAAAAAAATATTCCAACCACAACGTTTATACTATTACAACGCATAACCTGAAATAAGATTACATTCAATTTTGAAAAAAAATAATAAAGGGGTTAGGAGCCATAATATATCTTAAAATGTGTTTCGATATAATTAATTACTCTATTGAATTTCGAATAACTTTCATATAGTGACAAACCCAAAGTCTGGCGCATAATATAATAAATTTTTCGAAGTTATATCATTAAAGAAGCTATAAAAGATGTTGTTTGACCATACAAGATTACAACTTAAAATAGGAATATGTTTATTTGACTAATTTTTGATTGAAATCGACTAATGAGCTAGTCGTTTTATTTGACATTAATTACCTATAGACCTTGTAAATGGGTAATTATTACAAAAAAAATAATTTCTATGAATTTCCTGTATCTAATACATGCGCCATGCGATACAAAACAAACATTTTTAAAATTATAAATTTTGGCTATAAATTTTCGTACACTATTACAATTTCTACAAAATGAAAAGTTTGCTGTTGCTGGTATTTACAATAGTCAATTGTGATGCGGCTTCGTTACTTTCTAAGGTATGTATGTTAAAATACTTAGTGATTTTTTAATAATTAAAATAAAAATATATTTATTTTTAGTTTCGTCAAAGTGACTATAAAATAAAAAATTTTCGATTTGAAAAATTAGTATGTAATGAAAAGTATTGCAATATTTTTGATATGCGACCATTTAAATACAACCGAACAACAATAGCACAGAATGCAACTCTTAACTTCAAGAAAACTGTAGGAACAGATCTTGAGGTAATTCAAAAATATTTTTGAAAATATAAATTTGCACTTAATGAAAGTGTGTCAACATTAATTAATTTTTTTTTAAATTTAAATATTGTTTTAAAATTTCTTGTTGATTATAAATTATAATTTGTTAAAACAACCCTATTCGTTATATTTGAAGTAGTGATAGCAAAAAGTTGTTAGGTTATTGTATATTCAAGAGTTTTGAGTTTGGAATATTTGGGTCATGTAATTTCTTTATAATACTATTTCTAAATAACAAATTTTTCAATTTAAATGTCAATTTTGTATTTTAGTTCACCGTTTTGTTAAATATTTTTGAAATGTTTTAAATTTGGATTAAAAATCTAAATAAATATTGTACATAGTCTCGGGTCGCAATTATGGCTGTTGCCTAATAGTTTTAATATTTTTTAGGCTGTAATACAAGGATATAAATTTTTAAGTAACGAATATCGCCCAGTTGCAATACGGTTTCAAGTAAACCTTTGTGCAGCATATGAACAAGATGTAATTGGAATTAAAATGGGGCTAGGAGCTTGTGGCAACATTACAGAATGTTATTTTGCAAAGGTAATTCGACATTTTAAATAGTAACAAAATTATTTTTACTTCTTTTTGATAGGATACGACGTACCAGTTATGTAATTTTGTAATAGATGAATCTCGAATGCCTCCATTCTTTCCTAGTGGACAATACAAAGCAGCAATACAATTATTATATTTTAATGATGAAGTTGCAGTATTTAATGTGTACTTAGAAATATATCGACCAATAACTGTTAACTAATAAGTATGGTGGTAGAAACCTATTCAATAATACACCCAAAATTAAACTAAATTTAAGTAAGTTTCAACTGTATTACAGACTGTACCTCTAATTACTCAAATAAACTGTAGTCATTCAACTAGAATTATATTTGTAAAATTTTGGAGACTTTACAAAATTTTATTTTTCAGTATTTGTTATTTATTTTAATTTATAACTTAAAAGCGGTTGATTTTGAACAACAAAAATTTTTAGTAATTTACTCTACTTGGCTTCCATTAACGGTATCTTAATTTTTAATTATAAATGATTACTATTTGAAATTTTTGATTTCATCCAAAGGAAAGTAATTGCTCTGTTGACAATGACATGTTGATTTACTTATTTACATTAAGTAAATTTCAAAAATGTTCATCAAACTTTATTTTACTGAGATTATTTAAATTTATATTAAAATTTTTTTTAACCGTCAGTTGAGGTATATTTTTAAAATTTTCATTTGTGTTTTTGATATTTTTATGTAATATTATTTTGTTGTTGAATTTCTTATTAAATAATAATAATTTTAAGCATTTGGTAGTAGGTATATTATTTTTTTAATTATTTTGTAATTTTTCTTTATTGTTCATTATTATGTGTTACACAATAAACTATTAAAGAAAATTAGGGAAGTACATACTTTTGAACTTATATGATTAGTTAATCAACAGGAACTGTTTTAGTATTTCTAGAAATGTAGTTTCTTGGGTAAAGAGACTTGCAATAAAGGGATCTCATATAATTTATTGTGGTCTAGAAATTTTGTAAGTATGTATGTCAGTTTTAGATGTGGCACTCCAACACTGAAGCGGAAATTAAAATCAAGATAAAGGATTAACATCTTGGAGTGTCAGTAATTACTAAGCAAAGTGGAAAATAATGTCCCCTATAAATTCATATTATAATAAAGTTTTAAAAATTTGAATTAGGAGAAAAATATGTAAAATTAGTCTAAAGAAAATTTGACTTTATTTTGATAATAATTAAAATGTCGTTAAGGTATTAAATCTAAGTTTAAATAAATTTTGGTGCAATGTATTTTAAATATATGATTTTTTCAAAAAATTTGCAAAATATCAAAGCGATAAATTATGAGAGATACCTATGTATATAAAATTTGGAAAGATTTGATCGTAGTTACTCCTGTGTATCATCTAGATTGCGTTTAGTTATAAAGAATCTTCCTCTTTAAAATATTATTTGATTATGCTTGTAGTGTAATGTCAATAAATTTTAATTATTTAGATTTCAAGTAATTTTAAGGTCATTGGAATCTAAACTAAGGTAGTTTGATTTGGATAATATACCTAGCACGTACTCGAAAATCGGTTCAATGACTTTTATATTAAAATCGAGTGTGATTTCATAGTTAATTCTCTTCGTACCAAATGAGGGCAATTTTTCTTTATTTTACACGCAAATATACAAGAAAAAACTTCCTGATTGAACTAAACATAACATCGCAGCAAGTGATCCGGGATTAGCTACGAAAATGTTTAAAATTTCATGAACCCAAACATTAGCTTATGTTGTATTCTTTGAACTAACATTAGTGTGTAGTTTTTAGTTTATCACATAAATTATCAATACTGAAAGCTTGGGGAAAATTTTTTTCAAAATTGATTTATTAAATAATATTATAGTAGCGCTAAAATGTTTACAAAGAAAACATTTGACTGTGATTAATTTTTTAACCGCCTTCGCTTGTTAGTAATTCGATTACTTTATTTCTTTTCAATTTCTGTTCTTGTAATATTATATTTAAAATTTGTCTTTTATTTATTAATATTTCATTTATACAATAGTTAAAACTGAATGTGTTATCCCACTATGTAATTTTCTTTTAGTAGATGAAAATACAGCTGTCAGTAAAAGCGTGCGTTATGTTTTAGACGTAATAAAATTTTCGCAATTCAGCATTCTTATGCCATTTGTACTTACGAGGATCTTATTGATTTACTACCTTAGCAATTGTAAAAATTTGATATTACAGAAACGAAAATAACATTTATTTACTCGTGCCATTTTGTCAGTTCATCGTTCAATTTTTTTTTATCAAGAAATATAAATTTTTTACTGTAGTCTTAACCGAAGTAAGTAACAAAACTTACTACTTTTTATACTATTATGTAAATATAATTTTGTTAAGGGACGTCGCCATACAGAAGATTATACATCTATGTATTTTCCCTTAGTTAAAGTCACCAGGGACTGCCCTAGCCTAATTTTTTTGGGATGATGCAAGCTTTCATTTGCTAACGGTTGATCGTTTATTTTAGATATTCCGCTTTCTTTGAAGGAATTCCAACGATTTCTTGAATTTCATAGTTTATGTGATTTCTGAAGAAGTTTGGTTTATTGACGACTTTGCCAACTATTTGCAGATTTTACCAACTGCCTAAAGTATTGGGGGAAAGGGTTCCCCTATCTGAATGTCGTTTATTTGCACCGCATATAATAAGAAGTCCCGTAACATAACTATTTAGTTTTATACCCTAAAAGCCAGGAAGCCAGTTAGCATAGTAGCTGATTCTTTATTAATTTTAGCTTTCATCTCGCACGAGCAACTTAAATAATACTCGACTTATGAATAGAAAATATAAATTTTAAATCGGATAAAGTTATGTTGAATGTAAATTAGTTTAAGTTCAGTAGATATTTTCAGATTTGTTATTTAATATGCTATTTATAGATTTTAAAAGTTTATTCATATTTTTCTAACAAGAATTTTATTTCTTGATATTCTTATATCTTAACGAATTCGTTTTAGTTAATTTATCCACGTTCTTAGTAGGCCAATTATTTTTTACTTTTAGTATGTTGTGTTTTAGATAATTACCTGTATTTGACATATTTTGAATTTTTGTTATAGTGGATTCAATTATCAATTTGTTTCTATTTTAACTAGCATTATTTATGTTTATTCCTAATAAATGCAATCCTAAAGCAGGTGGCTATTATCTTTTGTTGTGTATATTTGGTGTAACAATAAATTTTTTTAAATTTATTTCTTTTATTGTTGCTTGCATTACATTTTAGTTCAATGACTGAGTAACAAACGTTTAAACATTCATTATATTATATTTGAGTCGTCAAGTTTTATACTACATTTGCTTACACATATATACCACTGTGTAAAATCAGTTTTGAATTCAAGTACCAATATAAATCAGACACAACTTGTATAAAAATTAAACTAGAAGTAATCTCTATAAAACTAAATGATAAAAAGATAATATAATTCCAGCTGTAGCTTCATATTATATCTAGATTTTGTTATCTTAAGTTATGTTATGTTAAGTAATGTTATTTATCTTATGTTATGAGAGTTTTAATACTATGCTATATTATATTTTTTATTTTTATAAAAAAATAATCATATTAAATTATATTTGCAATAATCATTAAGCGTCGTTCTCATCCAATTAACGTTACGTAAATTAATTTTAAAAATGACAGTACTTGATTAAAACCTTGTTTTTATCGAGGTATATTTGACATTAAGTAAATTTTTATTTACTTAATTAATTAATTTACGTCAAATACATTGATGGAAATGAAGATTTCAAGAAGAAATGCAATTTTTTTATTAATGTAGTCCAATTTACGTAGGTAGTTTTAATTGGATGAGAATAACACTTTAAGGTTAAGGTTGAGCGTGGTTACCTTATTTTGTCCGATTCAGTATTTCTAGGGTAGGTATACTCTATGAACTAATGTAAAGTACATGCTATTGTGATGGTATCTTGAAAGTAAGTTTAAGTCATTGTAGATAGTAATTAGAAACTATTTGCTAATGAATTGCCCATTGGGAAAGTTAAAGCTATCAAATATTATCTTATAATATTATATAATGTTATATTCAAAACGAAATTGATAGTAAAGTTATAAGGTATTCGCATTTATAATATCGTTCAATAACCACAGTAATCTATAACATAAATATATAATAAAATATTTTTGAGATTTTCAAAATAAACTGCACATAAAATAAAAATTTGTTACTGACGAGAATTGAAAATGTGGTATTAAATTACGTTTAGCTAATAAGACCACCCGATGTAGTAAAAAAACCATTATAAATATAATATTAAATGTATTATATTGTAAAGTATTGATTTTTAAATCATAAATAAATTCTTATTGTGCTGACTTTTTTTAAAACTCACGTGCTTTGACTACTACTTCGGTATAATTATTAATAATTAATTAATTGCTATGGAAAACGTGTTTTTCACATTTTTAATTTATTAATTAATATCTATATGTGTGCTGTCACAGAGTGGGGTATTACGTGTATTCACTTCATATGCAAATTAGCAGTGGTATGAGTAGTAAAATCCGTAATTAGTGTGATACGCCATGAGGAGCAGCGATAACAACTAGTAATTAGTAAATCAAGAGGTTAGCTGCACAAACATGATGCAAATTAGATTTTAGATAATACACACTTTCTACTTACTTCTCTATAAATTAGCGCTAATGATAATTTACTTTCCAAATTAATTCTTACTCTCATTATAAAAATTATGGTGATTAACGTTTTCTCATGTAAAAATATCTACATCAACGATTTAGACTTTTTCACCATTTTTGTTGTTTAACAACTACGTTTTAATATTTAAACATTAAGAAATGCTAACAAAAGGAAAACTCATATATTAGTTTAAAATTATTTATACATATCGTAATTGCTGTAAAATGTAAATTTTTCAGAAATACGTTGATAATATTTATTTGAATTACATATTTACAAATGAACAGTAGGCAAAGAGAAAGATAAATGAAAGCTACAAAGGTAAATAACGGCTGTGCTTGTAACCGGAAATCAGTCTGCATGACAAAAGTTAAACCACCAGATCGTCTATCTGAGATCGATTTTGGCTACAGGAAAATGAAGAAAAATGGTTCAAGATACAGCTATAGCAATTCAGTAACGGCAGCAGTTATATCCGATTTATTTAAATTCAGGTCAAACCATTTACTTCCGGCTTCATGATTTATTTAAATACTTTTATCTATTTTCACACTTTTATTATACACTTAAAATATATGAGAATATTAAAATATTTAAATATAAAATTTTTAGATTTATATTTTCCGAATTTAAAAAGGCGTTTCATAAATTTTCAAATTAATTGAGTAATTTTTATTTAACTTTAATAACATCACATAGTATTAAACTTTTCGTTTGATCAAAGAAAGTGAAGTTGAGATTGCCGTTGGCACAAATTTAAATCGTATTCAATCTTGTCTTATTTTACTTCTAATTCAAGTTTTAGTGTATCTTACTTCAAGTTTTTCGATTTATTTTCAAAAGAAAATTCTTTGCAGGCCGAATAAGATTTTCAATGTGAGAAACTTATAAAACGGTTTTATAATGTTCATTACTTACAAGTTTAATTTACTTGCTTTTTGTAACAACCAATTGGTTGACTAGCAACATCTTTCTTGTCTTCATTAAACTTTTTTAATGTAATCTAATTTTGGTAGCGTTAACGTTAATTTTCACTACTAATACTTAAGCCCAACTGTGCTTTAAGCATTATACAAAGCATGTCTTAAACATTCAACAATATTTTAACCATTTTATGTTGTATAAAATGATTTTTCTGATAAATCATACAAATTTCACATTAATTGTTAAGCACTAAAAAAATGTTTTAAAACTTTAAAGTCTTTCTACTTTCATAGCTCGGTACAAACACTAGCAATTAAAATAGAACGTGCGTGGTAGTTTTTGATGACCTGCTGTTGTCGATATAAGAGTATCTTCTGTAAGAGTTTAGAATTTCGCCAAGTTTCAACCTCAATATATGGTAGGTTCGATAGGTAAGCGTATGAAACTCTTGTACATGTTTAAAGGTTTTCAGACTTTTATTATTTATTATATCTAAAACATAATATAATAATAAGTCTATCGTCAATTTCATAGTTATACAGGTAATAAATTGCTTAACCTTACTTGCGGATCTTGATTATTAATATGCAAAATAAAACAACAACAAAAACAATCTACAAAAATGCAATGCCCGACTTTTATTTTTAAACAATAACTCATATTCGTTTATGAAACATTTAATTTTTATGGAAGTCCTAGTAAAAATATCTACCTATGACCTCAAACGTGGAAATAAATGAATAAATTGCCCTGAGCTTTTGCTTTCGAAGCAAGAATCCCTACACACAGAGAAAAAATAGCAAAGAAAATAGAAATAGAAAATAACTTAAAAAAGTTTTTAGAATTTTTTAAGTATTTATGTGGTATTTAGTAGTATGTGATGTTAAAATAATAAAACCTAACAAAATGTTAGGTCAATTTTATTTAACTACCTAAAGTTTTATTTAGACACATCACGTGGTTTCAGTTGTTAGGTTATTTGGTAAGCACATTATTTAATTTATTAATTTAAAAAAATTTTTTTTTCAATTTTGTTTGGTATATTTGCTCTTAGTTCTTTTTATTTTTACTGTTACACATAACTGATGATCGCCAATAATCGTGAAATAAAAGCTTTTATATTATGTTACAGGATTTTTTAATTTTAGTAATTTTTATCATTTTCTATAGTATAATTTTTTCAGATTTTAATTTCTTGTTTATTCAAATTTTTCTAAGTTCAACCCTGTTCAATGTGAATTTTTGTTATTTTGGTTTCTTTAAATATTATGTTTCTTTGTAGTATCAAATTATTTACTTAAGAGTTAAAATTTATTATTTTAACATTTTGTTAGGTTTTATTATTTTAAAGAAAATAGAGCATAAAAGATTTTTTTCCCGCTTAGTTAAAACATACAAAAGTTTTTCAAATATTAATAAATAAAATAACAAAATTGGTTTTGATAAATCACTCCATCCCTTCCCTCACACAACTACCGGTTAGAAAGTTCCACGTTTAAATTATACCGTGTGAGCATTTGAGCAAAAAATCTCTTTCCGATTGAAAATATTAATCACTTTATTATTATGAAGATTAACTTAGATTCTTTGCAGAACGAACAAAAATGTTCACATTATTATAAACGACCGGTCAGTATTTGCGCAAATACTGGCAATTTTATAAAGTTCTCTGTTGTCAAACATTTTTAGCCAGGTTCTAGCCAGGCTTTTCTCTGTAGAGCTATCTCGATGGAAAATCTGGGAAAAGATCTTATCAACAAACCACAGACATTACAGAAGCTGACTTGACAGATGCAATGAAAAGCGCCGACGTGTGCATGTTTAATGATCGACACTTTTAACCGATATAATTTTTCACACCCAATGTAAAAAAATCATTAATTAAATTTTAATTTTTATTTACAATAAATATTAATAATTTAATATAAATTTATAATTAATACATGTTTTGAATTGGTTTTTATCACTTTGTTAAAAAGTTATAGTATCTACAGTTATAAATCCGAAAAGTACTTTTTGCTCACCATAATTATAGTAAAGCTATTTTTTAAGTTAATTAGTTAAAATATCATTTCATAAACCTTTCTTAAATGTTTTATTATAAAGAATTTTAGTAAGAAAACAAATTGTGGATTATCTTCTACAAAAACCCAAAAGTACGAACAGTGAAGATCTCGGTAGTCATGGGCGATAGCCTTCAAAAATAATCTGCATAGCTTTGATTACAAATGGTATTAGACAGACTATTTAAAGAAAATGCAATTTTTGTTATTTATACTTAATTTAATGTTTTTTAATAGCAGCTTTATTTGTTTACGATATGTACTTAAATTTCTTCCAGGAAAATATATAGGCTGTAATTTTTTTATTAAGCTTTGAAATAGCAAAATTGTACAGTTTTATTGGTCTAATGTTGATAGTTGTCAAGTAAATTGAAAAACCAATAAAACAAAAAATGTAAACCTGACATATTTATATAATTGTAATTTTCGAGCAAGTTCGAAAGCAGTGCTTTAAACTGCAAGTAAAATTTAAATACGGAAACGACAGACACTTTAAATTTAATTTATAAGTAAATCAAATATTACAGTCAAATTTTTAATAAATTAACAATCAGTAGATTATCTTTATTTTCAAACATGTACCGTATTTTAAAATCATTGTTTAATATTTCTAGTAAAGATTTAATTATATAATATTTGATTTGTGTATTTATAAATTTATTATTATGAATACTTTTTTCCATATTATAATGACTATACAAATAAAATACTTTAAACTTTATCAATTCAGAACTCAAAAGGTATTTAGGCAGTTGATGCATCTTATAATCAAATCTAAAAAAAATGTATTTAAAACAACTACTGATATTATTAGTCACTTAAAAAAGTTTTATATTTATATTGTAAAAGTACTAATAATTTGAAAAAATAATGTTAAAAATCTAGTTAATCTAGTTGTTATTTAGAACATTAGTATTATTTATAACGAGCTAAATTGTTTTAATAGTATCGCTGTTTTCTTTTATCGGACTGTGCTTAGCCTAATGTAATTGATGTATGCCATTATTTTTGGGACAGCGCATATTGTACCCAAATTGTGTTTTATAAAATAACATCAGTAAAACTATTTTAGTGTCTGCAACTCCAAAAGTCTGCAGCTGAAATTTGCACAGCCAATTTTAGAGGTTTGAATAAATAAAATAAGATTTTAATTTTTTTCTTTTTTTTTTCTTTCTGAATTCGGAGAATATATAAGCTCAAAATTTTCGGAAGTAAATGGTTTGATCTGAATTTAAATATATCGGATATAATTGCTGCCGTTACTGAATTGCTATACATAGCTGTATCTTGAATGTTTAAACCTGTAAAAAAATCCATCTATTGATGCTTTCGCAAACGTTAAAATATATCGTCGTGTTTCGAAAACCAAAAAACAACATTAATTTCATTATTTTGTAAATAATTTTAAAGTTTATATTTGTTTTATTGTTTATTTATTTGTCATATTGTATAAAATTGTTAAATTTGCTATATAAAAGAAAGTGGGGAGAAAATAGAAAAGAAGGAGTACATTGTAAGACTTGGGTTAACGCCTTTGCGTCGAATGAATGAAAAATCATTCCCGCAATAAAAATTTTAAATTGTTAATTGTTAAAAATTAATAAATAAAATAAGTTGAGTTAATGTTTTGTTTTAATTGTGGTAAAGTGAAGTGCTGAAAAATGAAAAAGTGAAGAATTTGTGATAAATTTTGATTATTAACGTGCAAAAGTGCATCGCAACAAATTTGTGCAGCCAGGCGTACTGAAGCCAGCTGCATAGCAGCACATGTGGGGCGCGCACATGGAAAATATCAAGGTAACAAAATTTGAGTAATTTTAATTAACGATTTAAAAAACAAGAAGAGCTCATGTTAATTAATAGATACCCAGCTAAAGATAAATTTTGGAGTAAGCAAATTTAATAAATTTGTATACCTTAGGGTCATTGCAATATATTATGTATTTTACAAAATAAAAAGTTGATTTTGCCACATATTGTCTACAGTTTCTAGAGGGACTTTTTATATATTATTTTTATTATAAATATATTATATATAAAATGTCCAAATAAAATACAAAAATCCTATTTGTTCACTTATGCCACATTGTAACATTTAAAAAAATATTGTGTATTATTAAAGTGGGAATTCAGTTTTTTGCTTGCCTCTATGATGTGCCTTACCGAAATATTATTACAGGTAATATATTTTAAAAATATATAGTATTTTGTAAAGATGAAATTAGTGTTTTTAATTAAAAGAATAATTAATTTAAAGAATGAAACAAAATAATAAAGGTAATTTAAAATTATATAATCTGAAGGAGTACTAATTATTATTAAGGAAGAAGAGAGTTAAATTAAATAATAAATATGTTAAAAGGAAAATGTAATTAGAACTTCAGTTATAGTGATAAGGCGGCTGGTATCAATTTTATATTACGATAAAGTTGTCTAAAATTTACAGGAAGTATAAAATATATTTAAATTAAATTTCAATAATTGAGATTTCTGTAAAATTAAGCATCATCACGTAAAAATAAAAAAAAGTACTGCAATAGTTAAGGTAATTGCATAAAAGTTATAATGTATAGTTGCATCGTTGGTTATGATGTTTATTATACCGTTAATTAAGTAGGACATTATACATATTAGGTATAGGTATTAATTTTTAATATAAATTCAATCAACAAGAAGGTTTACCAAGATATTGATTTTTAAATTGAAAGAATTATTTTATTTTAAAAATAAATTTTAAGTAAATTGTGTTTTAGTTAAAATTATAGAATTTTAACTGTAATTCTACGTATGCATTTTCCACTTTACAGTAAAAATTCTATTATTTCAATGTTCTATTTAGTTTTTGTTAAAAGTTTGATCATCTTATTATAAAAGTTGACATAATATTAGAAATGTTAAGGAATTCTACTTTACCTGCACAGGTACTGCACTTACTTCCCATAATGTGGTAAAAATTGGTTGAATTCTGCATTAATTAAATTTAATATAAAAAAAACAACATAATAATAGATATGGTAAAAAACCAGTAAATATCACATTATTTGAAATGTTCTAAGTATTTATTAATTGTATTATAATTAATAATTAATTAAATATATTGTGTGTTATATATTATAATATAAGTTTAGGTTCATAATTAATTTGCAGAAATATTTTCAAATTAATTATAATGTTTAACTTTATACTGCATACCTTCGAGTATACAATATTAATATTTTATAATATTTTTAATAGAATAAGATCGGAAAATAGAAACAAGAATCGAAAACGGAGATATTAAACAGATTAAAGTTAAATCTTAGCTTCGTACGTACCTTGTTACTACAATTATTTATAGTATGTTATCTGATTATCTACCATCTGAGAGTATTACACAAATAAATTCTAACGTAATACCGACATTTATAACATTTATTTTATACCACTGAAAACTGAAAATTTCCGTAGTTTAGAAATTAAAAAAATTTAAATTAAACGCCAAACTATTGATTTACACATTAAAAGGAAAGGCTACATTTGGTAGAGCTATCAGACCTCCATTATTATCGATAAATGCTACAATTTTGAAGTACTATGGAATATTACAAAGTAATGCTAATCGTTGCATGTCTGTACAGAATACTATGTTATATTATTATAATATTCCCTTATTACTAGTCGTTAGACCGCTAACATCTCAAAATTAACATATTAAATAATTAGAGAGAAATGACTTTCCTAAATAAACGTTGAGATGAATTTTAAATCAATAGCAAAAAATTACTTACAATTCATATCGATTGTAACAGAGCTGGAAATGGGAGTTACCAAATTGTTATTTGAAGCTTGACATGTAAACACGGAGTGTAAATGTCTTCTTTGAAGTCGTTCCAAATGTAAAATGTTTCTCACCCTCTTTTCAGAAAGATATTCGCAAGAATCATCTAACAATGCATTCTCTTGCCACCAAGTGACTTTAGGAGGAGGTCGACCTTTAACAGAACTCCATTTCAAATTTATGAACGAATTTAATTTGAAATGTTGGAAACTTTAATAAATGGGATAATTTCAACGAAAAATTATTTAACTGCTATATTACATACCTCCGGTAGCAACACATGTGATATTAATAGAACTTCCCTCGTTGTATGGTCCGAGTATATAATGAGAAATATGGGAACCTTTTTCATCTAATATTTTCAATTTCTCCGGGGGAACTGAAAGTAATTAACGTTTTCAGAGATTAATATGATATAAATTGAAGTAAATTTATCATAAGCTTGACTGTATATTTTTCTTATTAAATAATTTGCAAAACCGGTTGATTAAATTTTAATCAAAATTTTACTTACTAATTATTGATATGTTGACATTAACATTTCTTGTGGGGGATAAAAGAAAGTCGACCCTGCATTGATAAATACCACCATCGCTTTCTTTTACGCTATCAATTGTAAGTTTGGACGGATGCTCATTATATCTGAAGAAGGCTCTACCTCCTAAAATCGATTCGTCAGCCCATTCTTTTCCTTGTTCTAATGGCTTTCCTCGAGAATCATACCTGTTGGTAGAATGAAAGTGATTTCATTAATTGTGCTGAATAATATATTTTTTGCAGCACATTTAAAGATCTCATTTTAATTTCTAATTTTATACAAACTTCGGCATCATAACATTTAATTGTTTTGCTTCTGCAATTAATTCTACATTGTCAATTGAAAGAGATTTGTTTTTAAATTAGTATTACATTTCATAGTAAACTAAACAATTTTAAACTTTCATTATTATGTTGGAACTAACAGTAATTCAAATGTCTAACCGAATTTACTACAAATACAAGATAGTTAAAATGAAGACCTTTATATCTTACGTGTATATTGGAGTTTGTTTACGTTTGGATCCTTCCTTATACCATATTACAATTTCCATCTTGTCACCTGAAACATCTGGTGTTATATCACATGGCAATTTTGCTACTCCTCCCTTAACAGCTTCTATCGAATACTCCATTTTCACTGCAAAAAAAAATTTGAGAATGTAAACATGTAGTAACAAATAAAACAAATTTAAGTTTTTGACAATTTTTGTAAATTTATAAACATTATAAGTCTTATATGTCTAAAAATATCCGCCAAGCTAGAGTGTTCTTATTTTTGAATATATAAGTATTTTAAACTATTTTTAGACTCATTTCGTAAACGGTAAGCGATAAAGATTAGATTAAAAATTTAAATAATTATTTATTATCCTTAACCCTGCCTATTAAGAATTCCTTAAAAATTTCTGAAATGGTTTTCAGTTTCTATTTGAAACGGAAAATAATACTCTTCGGTGTTTGTAATTTAAAATTCAAAATTTTCGTTTATGTTAAAGCTTCAATATATCGAGAGATTGACGCAAACTTTATTATTTTATAGTTAGCTTCTATGTCAATATTGCTAAGAGATTATTTCATGTTTTCACTCATGTATACAATTAAATAGGTTTACTCTTAGAAATAATTCATTTAGAAGTAAAACATTATTTGGTAAATAATTAGTTTCTATGTAATTTTAACCCAATTGTAATAATATAACGTTTTTCTCAATATTTAATATTTATATCAATTTGAAAACTCTTCAAATTTTAATGTAGGGCTTAAGCAAAATAATTTAAATCATAAATATTTTCTACAAAGATAAAGTAAGTAAAACATTGAAATTTAGTGAATACCATAACTTAAATAAATTAAATTAAATACTTTAGATTTAAGACTTTAATAAATTAAAGTCATCATTAAAAAAGAAAATCGAGAATCTAAAATAAAAAATCAAAAATGTAAAAATGGATTTACTCCATACAAACAGCAGAATTGTTTTCTTATAAGGTTTTTGATTTTCTTACTTTTACATTAATTATAAAGTTTTTAAAAATATGGGAGATTTAGTGAAAAAAAAAACTGAAACAAAATAAATGTTTTTTTATAGCATAAGCTTTCAGCAATAGCATTTTGCTATCCTCAGATGTTTATTAATTTATAAAAAGTTAAAATATATGAAAATTAATATAATATTATTAATATCCATTGTCATTTCTTACGATCTAGAATTTCATAATGATAAATTCTTGTTCTTGGATCTCTATGCATTAAGTTGTAAAACTAGTGATCGCGTGTTAAGAAACAATCTAATTTGAGTTTTCATTAAATTAGAAAAAAGTCTAGTACATGTAGATACTATATGAAATGAAATTAGTAAGTGACTCTAGATGTTACTTATACCGTCCTTGTTGGTTTTTTTGTTGATGCCACTTTTTCTTCCTTAGTGCATATCATTTTATGCAGAAATCGATGTTCGTAATATTTGACTAATTTAATAATTCCTTATTTTATAAAAAGTTTCGATTTATTGCTCATTGGACCGAAATATTTAAAAAAAATTTATATTATAATATAATAATAAATTATATTATAATAAGATAATATTATACTATAATAATAATAATAATATAATATAAAGAAAATATTTTTCTGATAATTTCTCGAATGTTTCTCAAATAAATTAATATTACAAAAAAGTTGTCCAAAAAACTTCGATTTTATTTCATATTTTCAGTGTTTTACGATTTTTATGAACATATTTGCGATGAATTTTATACTTAACTTGCATAGTTCAATTTTCTATTAATTGCACAAAGAAACTGTAGTATGCTATTTGAAAAAATTTGGATAACAAAAAAATGCAGACGATGCCAAGCAAAAATTGTTATTTACCTTTTATTTTAAAATATATTTTTGTTTGAGAATGTATTCAAAAATGACAGTGCTATAAGCAGTCTGTATATTTCACTTGACATTTAGATTATTTGAGAGTAACGGAGATAATCCGGCACAAACTGTAATAATAAATTGAGGAAAGCAATAACAGAACCAGTTAGAAATTGTTTCGGCATTTAGCCAGATAACAAAATAATGTGAATTTTGATATTTCCAGTTAATATTCCAGAAGAGAATTAAAATAAAAATGAAACACACTCACAAATGGTTTCATAACCCAAAGCAAATTAAAAAATTAATTCGAGTCCAAAAATATGTGAACTGTTGGTGCCCGCCTAAATGCGAAACTAGATTAATGTAATTTTTAACTTTATGTGCCAACACAATGATATGAACCACAGTGTTTTTTACATAATCGGCAAATTGGTTTTATTCCAAAAGTGTGAGACAAACAACTGAAGCGAAGAACTTCTTTATGGCAATCATTAATCATTGTCGCTTTTCATTTTATGCCATTGTTTTATCTATAAAGGAAGTGATCCTAAAATTTGTAATAGATTTTATAGAGGGAAAATGAATTTAAAAGCCTTTTAAATTTATAAACTACGTATGTTTTAGAAAAATAAACGTATAAGAAAAGGAAAAAATAAACTTGTCCTAATCTGTCCAAAAACTTGGAAAAGCTTCTCGAGGCAGAACAAAGCGGCATATCTTGAATTAAATCAGGATATATAGAACACGTGTCCTAAAGTGTGGGAGCTCAACGACTAAATCCCTAGGGAACTTTGCTTCGTGGACACGTTGATACTAGATAAATCTTATTTATTAAGGGTTATCGACCACCATCACTTTACTTGCACATACGTATCTGCAGTAATCTATTTGATCCTTTTGTTCCGTTACCTTGGATATTATGAAAATGTGGTTAAATACGCGTTTGGCACATATGGTATAGCCGTGTAAACTTTACAGTACCGACAATTTATGGTATCGTAACTTATGGTTTTAAATTTATTTAAATAGCAGAAATAAAACGAAATTTTAATATTATTAAATCGGATATAATAAAATATGAACTGTAGAGAAAGTTTTGTTAATAAAATTTAGATGATCAAAAAGAGAATAAAATGGATTTGCTAAAGAAAATTGGCAAACCGCTTGTTTCTGTGTTAAAGTTAAGGTTAATTATAATTTTAATGGAAAACTAATTATGTGTTTTCTTATTGCAAGAATTATCTAATTGTAAATAATATCGTTGGAACAATGCCGCCAAACTTTTCTCTCTTCTCAATTTATACAAACTTTTACAACTAACGTCCGTTGAACAGCGAATCTAAATTATTCTAAGAAAATTACCAAAAAGTATGGCGTATTTATTTCGTCTTCCTCTCGAGAAAATATTTTGTTATTATAAAAATAACAAGAAGATTTTTTGTTGAATTTTTGCATCATACAAATCCCATTACTATAGTCGTATACTTTATTACGTTAGTGTGAGCACTCTTTCATATATAAAGCATTTTTATTTAATAAAAAATTTCAGAAACAGCATCCACAAAATTGAAGCAATGTACCTGAACAAATACCAAAAATGATATTTATTAAAGTAAACAACGGCTACACAATTTTTTGCAAAGTTTCCTCCCAATGAGCTATGTTATTATTATTTTTATTATAATGTAACTAAATTTACTTTTCTACTTTATAAAATTTTACTTTTGAAATAAATCGTTGAGAAACTGTTCTGTTGAGAATTTTACCCTCTACATTGTATAACGAGCTCTTACCTATTGTACAAATTGAAGAGGCATTCGATTAAAACAGGTCAGTGAGTTTAAAAAGATTTTTTCGATCGAGAGATCAGTTAAAAGTGCTATGAACTGATTTTATTGAATTTAAAATAAAAAATAATATACTTCCACTATTAAAAAAAGCATAATAGATGCTGTTTAATGAAAAGTAAATTCAAAAAAGACAACAACGATAAAAAATAACTTTACAATAAGATGCTTATCGTCAAGGACTTGTCACTCGCATAAAAATGCTTCACTTTTAAAAGATTGAATTTTAAATCTTAAAAAATATAAAGCTGTAACAAAGTATTCCAACAAAATTTTTATTTGCTGTTATTATTATTTCTTGTTTCCTTCTTTAAATTTTATAAAGTACATCTTGCTTTATACATTATTACAAACGGCTCATTAGAAAACATAACAAAATAAAATGGAAAACACGAAATTAATTTTGTGCCTTGAAGAATGTAGTTCCGCTTTTATGAATTTTTGTAAATAAATCTTTAAAATATTATATGAACTTACATTAAATAGCAATACACGTTTACAAAAATCGATACCGACAACCTCTGCATTTTTATACAGATTTTAAAATGGGGTTCACTAGAACTCAGTCAGACATCATACCCTTAGGAATTGGAAAAGAAAGGTGATCGACATTCAAATTATCAGCGAAGATTCGTTTCCTTTAATCCCTCAAAATAAAGAATCTCCACAGTAAACTTCAAGTTATAAAAAAGAGGTAGGACAAGCTACGTTACCTTTCATTGTAATCCATCACAGCTTTGACTTATATAAAAAATATGATAAATGTAGTTTTGTAAAAACCTACATAAAAAAAGTATTTTTTATAAATATTTTAATGCTACATTATTTAGATAATATAAGAACTACCGACGAAATTTGTTTATACGATGCTAATATTAACCACTAATATACGTACTAATTAATTAAAAAGCACAATTAATAATAATTTAATTACAGGTAAGAAAATCTTTGAATAAACAGTTTTCCGAATAATATAAAATTAAATAGTATTTAAAACGTAATATCCACTATTTGTTCATATTTTAAGGTATAATAAGATTGAGCCCAATGTTTTATATTAAATTGTTATCTCAAGACGTTCGGCAATAAAAATAAGCCATTTTAAAACAACTCGACAAATTTTTGTTCTAGTTTTAGTGCTATCTAGAGTAACTCTATGTGACTTGCCTGTAGTTCATCTGATTCCCCTGGTTCATCAAACTATGGAAATTGTTAGTAAAAAGTGGCACTTTTGTAAAACAATACACTGTAATATGAACATAACAATTACTCTTCAAAATTTTTTCTTACATAATACCTACTCTACCAAAATTACTTTATATATTCCATTATATTTTTTCATATATGAGATATTTAATTTAAAATTTCAGTTCTTTATTTTTTAATTTCTGCTCATAATATTTATTATTCTTGCTTGAAATAGATTATTTAAACATTTTTCTTATTATTAATTTCTTCTATTTCCTTTAAAATTTTTTTTTCAGCTTATCGACATTTCTTTTAACTTTTTATTAATTCATATACAAACTGAGTTTATATTTATATTTCTAGTTATTTTGTATACATTCTATATATTTTTTTTATTATATATTTTTAACTACATAATAAATTAATTATTACACTAATTTCTTTGAACGTCTTTTGATCATATAAAAACTTGTCACATAATATCTTTTATTTAGTTACCTAATAATTATTAAAGTTTTCTGACATAAAATATTTTGATCTATATGAATATAATATATTATCATATTTTATTAAAACGCTGCACAAATCTTGGTGCATTATCACATCTTATACGTTTTTCTTGGCATAAACTAACTTAAATATGATTAAATAATCTTGGAATAAACAAGTTAATTAAACGTTTTATAATAATGTTTTTATTAAGCTTTCGACGTTGGTAAACGTCTTCGTCAGAATATTTTAATATTATTTAATTAAATTTTATATTTAATATTATTTAAAAAATTAATTTATTAACTTAATTATGGTAACCAAAAAATAAAAATTTAGGACTGAACAGTAAAATCAATATTATTTAATGTAGATTATTATAATTATCATAATATACCGTAGTGCTATGCCCCCAGCATTTTATTATTAATTAAATTTATTTTCCAATTAAATATTTTCTTAAATTCTTTCTCAAATTTTTAATTTCGTTTTCAACATAACTTCCAAAAATGGGCACGTTAAAAATTATTCGATACCGGTATCGCAGTCCGGCTTATCAACCAAATTGTTGTTTCTTGAACAAAATTTTAATTTATTAATATAAAATTTGTAATTTACTTATTTTTTAATTATCGTTTTCTTCTTTCTTCTTGTTCTATTATCTTCCCTATCATATTACGATTATCATCGATAGCTTCCGTTTAAATTTTATTTTCAAAAACCACAAAAAAAATCTTTCAAATTTGATAAATTCAATTATAAACATCAAATAAAACACTTTCATCAAAAAAAATCACTTCTATTCAAAATTTTTCACAAACTTATCCAAATTATTCAAAAACAAATTTTTACACGTCTATCACCTAGACCATTTTTGATAGAAGCCTCGATAAAATTTTTACTTTTACCAACTTTAAATTTTTAAAGTTTTACCTCTCAAAATTCAAATTCAAATATTTTAAAAAATGAAAAATCAAAATACATAACAAATTAACAGGGTAGGTAAAACTTTGATTCGAAACATGACATTATAATGCCCTCTTATTTTTTTCAAAATTTGGAAATTTATAAATTGAAAATGTTTAAAACAAAATAAACTGATGTCTTGTTACGAATCAATAAAGTCAAAAAATCTACCAAATTATCAGAATCTACAATATTTACAATAAAAACAAAACAAATAATAATCAAATAAATAAAAATTAAATTATCAAAATATCCAAATTATTTACAAAAAAAACTAATCAATTATCGGCTATACCGATTCAATTCCACCATTGCAGTAACTTTGCGGTATCCACTAATGCACAAGTTGCTCTTCGTTTTCTTCTTCGGTACTTCCACAGCATGATCTTCTTCTTCGGAATCCAAATCTCCGGCGCCAACTCCAGCCTTCTCCTATTCTTCCATTCCCTCAGACATCTCTCCGATTCACCAAATTTTGCCCTCCTTGATGTTGAATTTTTCTTATTTTCTTTTTCCACTTTGTCCTTGTATGTTTTCCTTGATGTTGAATTTTTTTTTGTTTGGTTCTTCAAATTTTATAATTTTTAGTTGTCCAATTTCTTTGTTTTCTTTTTTTTCGACAAGTTCCATTTTTCTTGTTGTCACCTTTAATTTTTCAACTTTTAATATCCAAATTTTTTCTTTTGTTTTCTTTATCTGCTTTGCGTTATTTCCAATGTAGCGTTTCAATTTTTTTAACAATTTTTGTTGAGCAAACAATCCAATAATTCCAAACTTTTCTTTCTTATCCATCATTTTATTAATTATTTTTTTATTAACCCTATTCTTCTTTTTTAAAACTTTTCCATTATATGCGTTCTCTTCATCGTCAGGCATTGAATCTAACTTTAATTTTTTATTACTACCCGCACCAATCTTTTCTTCTACTTTTTTATTTTTTCCACTTATTCCCTCGTTATTTTCTATTATTGTTTGGTATTGTAGGTTTTTGTTGTCCATATCATAATTATTAATCGACTCCCTCAACATTTCCCTGATATTACTAAACCTTTCATTTATGTCTTTTTTTAATTCTTTTTTTATGTCAGTCATTGCCGTCATTAGATCTCGCTAACTTATTTCTGTTTTTTGTTCCATTTTTGTTTGTTACTTTTTTAGTTTTTATAATTTAACCTCGGGGTTTAAAAGTAGGTCGCTTTTTTCGAGTTCCACGTTGTCGGCGCCATTTAATGCTATGCCCCCGGCATTTTATTATTAATTAAATTTAATTAACTTTTCAAATTCTTTAATTAAATATTCTCTTAAAATTTTAATTCTGTTTTGCAATATATAAAATTTTCGAATGGTCACATTAAAATTTTTCGATACTGGTATCGCAGTCCGGCTTATCAGCAACAATTTATTGTTCCTTAATTAAATTTTTAAATAAAATAGAAAACCTTTTACCAATTTTAATTATAATTTTGAAAAACCTTTCATTTCCATTACCATCCGTAATCGTTCGACTATAGCTTCCGTTTCAATCTTACTCTAAAAAAAAAACTGCCCAAAATATCTTTCTTCAAAATCAAATTCAATCCAATTTTAATTATCAATAAAACGTTTTCATAAAAAAATCACTTCTATTCAAAATTTTTCACAAACTTATCCAAATTATTCAAAAACAAATTTTTACACGTCTATCACCTAGACCATTTTTGATAGAAGCCTCGATAAAATTTTTACTTTTACCAACTTTAAATTTTTAAAATTTTACCTCTTAAAATTCAAATTCAAATATTTAAAAAAATGAAAAATCAAAATTCATAACAAATTAACAGGGTAGGTAAAACTTTGATTCGGAACATGACAGTATATTATCAAAAATTATTTTAATAAAAATTTTCCATTTATATAATTATTATTTGATTACTAATTTTTTTCCACTTTACTTATTACATTTCAATAATGAAATTCAGTAGTCTATAATTGAACAAGAGTTAACTAAACAAAATTTTATAATTTTTCTATTATGAATAATCAAACTAAACAATAATGTTAAAATCATATAATAATTTTAACTGTTCAGTAGGTATGTATGTAAGAAGACATACTTACATAGAAACATAATATTTAAAAAACACTAAAAAATGACAATAATTCACATTTAACAGCTTAGAACTTAGAATATTTGAATAAACAAGAAGTAGAATTCTGAAAATTTACGTTACTATAGAAATGATAAAAATTTAAAATAAAAAGTTTGTAATACGATATAAAGGCCCTTATTTCACAATTATTATTGATCATCAGTCGTATTTAACATAAGAAAAACGTAAAACTAATGAGAAACGAGAGAAAATATAGCAAACAAATTTGAAAAATTTAAAAAATCAAAAAATTTATTTTACTTTAAAATGAATGTGCGTGCTTACCAAATAACCAAAAACTAAACATGTCAAGTTTAAAAATTAAACTTTTTTATAGAATAAAAATTTTGTAATTTATCTTATAAAAGTGGAACGTATTGTTCAAAGTCAACCTCGTTCAATCTTTTTAACAAGTTCGACTTTGTTTTGTTATAATTAGAACAACAAATTTTTCTTTATTATAATAATTTAATTAAAATCATTTTAATTAATTCCAATATTACAATTTTCTCATAATTAAATTTCTCAAATCGTAATTAAATGATTAATTAATTTATTTATTTAAATTAACGCAAGAAAATTATTCTTACGAACATTAATAGATCGCATAACGCAAGTGATTAGTCCCGGTTTACACTCCAAGAATTTTCATTTTTACTCCCACATGTACACATCAATCGCCAAATTCAAATAATACAACTTCAAAGAATAGTTTCTGTAGAAATTTAATTATTTGTAGTTTGCGGTAAGTTTGTCAAAAATGTGTAAGTGTTACAGTTTTACATTTCTGGTAAACGGTAAGGTTCTGAAATTTGAGATTTAACCATAACAAAAAAATGCTTGAATTGGTATACTGGGAAGCTCGAAGCATCTAAATTTCTAAACCTTTTAAAAAAGAGAAAGCACTTTAAATTTTTAATATTAATATATGAAAGATTTTTAGTTACTGAAAGATTTTAATATTGAAATATTTAGACCTTTGAGATTTTATAATTAAGTGTATAAAATCTGCAATTATAAAAGAAATAATTAATTAAATGAGTTTTTAAGTTAAATAATTTACATATGACACACCAATATTGGATTGCATTAGTAGCATGTTAGATATTGTAACAATATAGCAGCACTATATTGGTACTACATTGTAACATTATTGCATAAATATCTTAGTAGTACTATATTAAAAAATTAATGTTGAATGTTTTTTTATAACCAATATTTTCTCGATATTTTGCTCTACATTATCGCAATATTACTAAATTGTGTACATTCATACTCGTATATAGGCACTGTACTGCAAGTTACTATAGTACCAACCATGCTGTAGAAATATTGTATCAATCTAGCATACTACATAAAACGTTTTAGACCGTTAAAATTATTGTTTATTTTTAATGTGGTTCTATTTCTGTATATGAGAGATTCCACACTAAATTTTCACTAGTAGATGGCGAATACTTGAAGGCAAAGAAACTCCCACACAACTTTATGTTATTAAAAGAACAAATAATAAAATCGAGTAATAAATTTTGAAGTACCTTTTAAAAGTTATCAACGAATGGTTTAATAAAAAAGTAATGTAAGATTTTCTTTTCTTGCTAGTTAAAACTATTTAACAAATTTAATTTTCTTATTGAAGTCTTAAGAAATTTATAATTTCAAGTCTTTGTGCGTTTCTTACATTCATAGTTATTACTTTTAAGTTTCTTTTTCTCATTATATTTTTTAAATAATGTTTTTGATGTATTAAAAGTTTTGTTAGTCTATCGATTTTATAAAATATACCAATCTATTATTTTGATATTACATAAGCTGAAATGTAGAAAGGACACGTTGGTACTCAGTAGGCTGGAAATCTCATCGAGTTACATTTAAACCGAACGACTATCGCTTCGGCGCTTGTTGACCCTTCCGGTTGACTTTCGTTGTCGACTGATTTTCGATGCTCCATCAAACGGAAGCTATCTAAATTTCTTTACCGAGTACCTATTGATGTATAGAGATGTGGTCAGCGGTTATCTTAAAGCCAGGGTTACTATCAAAATCCCGTGCTAAAATTATGTTTCACACAAGAAAAATTTTATAGCAAAACAGTTGAAATTTATTTTTAGGCACCAAATTTTTGTTAACGCAACCCAAAAAACATAAAAAATAAAAAAGTCAAATTTTATGATCCATACTTGAAAACATTTCGTACATTTTTATAGATGTCGAAGATATTTCCAGCAAACTTTATTATTAATAAATTAACCCTTTCTCATATTTTCTGAAGAAGAATCTAAGCTCAAAACAATTACACACTCTAACTTTTCTAATAACTCTCAAAGTTAATATTAAGCTAAAACTTTATTAACCATCTTTACTATTTTATCACGCTGTGAGTAAGTCGATAAAGCGGCACCTAGCAGGACAAAATTAAAAATCTTAGGATTTTCTAAATAACAAAAAATTTTACTTTATATTTTATCAAATATCAAAGGAAATGTTGAAGAGTATCTTAATAGCAATTGAGCCGTGGTGTATCTTTACGATTGATGTAATCTAAAGTGAATACTAGGGTGTGCGTTTCTAAGGGGAAGTGTAAAAATATATGAGTGACTTTTAATTCTATAGTATATGAGTAACTGAACAGAAAATCAATATTTTTCAAGAACCATTCACTTTGACACAATTTCAAAAATCTAAAATAATATAAAAAAAAATAGAAATTTCTTCATTTTATACAAAACTAGACTAATAGTATACTATAAAGTTCTAGTGAATATACAGAGTTATATTATGCTCTACTCAGAATTGTTAACAACTTTTAGATTTCTAAATGCAAATTTTGTAACTCGGTTTGTCTTACTTAGTTCTGTGTTGAAGGGTTTACACTTGATTAAAATTTTACTTATTAACGTGAGTGGTCGTTCTCACTTCATTTTTTTTTATTTAATCATATTTTGTTTAATAATTTTTTTGTTGTTGTTTCTAATTAGTCATAATTATTCTCCAATTCTGTTTAGGGCTATCGGTGGACTCCCATCGATATCCGATAACGATATTTCTTAAAAGGTTATATTATTAAAGTTTTTAATGAGGATATGTAATAACGTTAATTTAATATTATATTATAACGTTACACAGTTCTATTATTTAGCATATTTATAGTTATTAACTTATATCCTAAATCAAAATTTTAAGAAAATAAGTGGTAATTTAGGTGACTAGCAGTGTGGTGTAAGGCTTAAAACGACATGTGAGACGCGGGAGACTGCAGTTCGATGCTTGGTCGCACTGACTACACTGTTGTGATCTAAAGCCCAATATTTATATGTGGACTATGGAAAAGGCAACAGAAAACCACTCTATTCCCTGATATGTCACCTTGGGTTCTACACTACACAACTACACTACGTATCTATATTGTCAGAATTATAAATCTTAATAAAAATTATGAAATCTTTGTTTTAGAAGCAGTAAAATATTTTAGTTCCAGCTTCGGACACGAATTTTTCAGCTTTTCATACTTGCTTATATATGAACTTATAAGATTAGGGAAAATACAAAGTTTTTTGTCTTAAACTGGAAAAGTATTAATAAGAATCAGAAATATTAAAGCTACTCTTCTTTCAATCTTATCATGGCAAAAAGAAACGAAATCACAATACAATTTTTTATACACTATATACTATGTTCCTTTATGAGATTCTCGAGAGATTTCCCGCATTTTCTTCTGGATTGCTTTAAGATTTCAAAAAAAAGTAAAGTAAGCACAATAAACAAAGTGTTTTTATAGTAATTCTAAGATTTCCTTGAATTCTCTAAGGTTTTATAGAATTTTCTAGATTTTCCAGAATTTCCTAAGATTTACCGAGATCTCCATAGATTTCCACAAAGTTTTCTTCATTTGCACACCAGATTTCCTCAACGACATCTTTCATGGATTTCATATGCAGTAATTTATAAATTAATTAGTTATGGAAAATATTATTAATACAAATCTACAGAAAATTATATAAGTCACAATTAAAATTCTCAATCTGTAATTATTGTACTTAAATATAACCAACATAACTTAATTTAGATTAAATTAAGATTTTGCAGATACATACTTTTTAAAAAATTATGAAATGTTACAATTATTGAAGTTAGCAATTGCAATTAAACTTAAATATTGTAAACTAAATTTTACGTTTATATACAGTATATCTTGATAAACCTTTCGAGGTAACATTTGCATGGTCGAATTTGGTTAAATCTGTGCTTACTTGAGTTTTTATTGTACCATGTAAATAAATTTTTTTTCTTGAAAACAAGTAGATGAGATATTGGTGTTTTTGTTTGGTAAACAGCTACTGCGATAGTTGTTTGATTTCATACAACCTTTTCCTGCGTCGATGTAAAAGTTCTGTTACATTAAAAATATCAAATTTTGTTTAAAGATCATTTTGAGATTGCAATTTATTATAATGTGTATTTCAAATCAAAGTTTGCTTGATTGTTATTTTCGAGGTTTTAGATTAAAGTCAGGGCTAATAAATTTGATTTAATTGCATTCTTTAAACATGTAACCTTTAAACTTTTGCAGAATTTTCCATTTATTTTAATAATTATTTTAGCATAGCATAGCAAAGATGTTTATTTTGAACTAAAGAAGTTACTCCTTGAAGTGCATTTTTCCACACTCCTCATTTCAAGGTACAAACGATTTAGAGTATTTTGAATAAAAAATACGAAATGACTCCCTAATTTTTAATTGTTGTTTTTGCAGGTTAGCAAAATGCCATTATTACACATTTTGAAATATTGTGTACACAAAATAAGCACAAACAAATTAGAAATTGTAAATAATAAATTGATCATATGAAATTCTAATCAACTTCAGTAAATCACATGAATGCAAATTTATTAATATAAAAATATTAAATAATAGAAAAGAACTTAAAAATAAATTTTTAAGTGGATTTTTTTGTGGTAATTAGTAGTAGGTATGTATTATTAAATATAAAATAAAACAAATTAAACAAAAATGATCAAATAATAAATTTTAACCGTGAAGTAAAGAATACATACATAGAAAAATATTATTTAAAAGACAATGATTTGCATTTAATAGGTTTGAACTTAGAATCAATGACGTAAATGAATGTCTTTTTTATTGTTTTTCATTAAAGAATACGTTAAAGAATATGTTACCAATAACTAACAGAATAGTTGCGCACTACTTTAAGGGCACAGATCGTCACTGCCGTACATAAGCTAACAGAGAAACGATTCAGAATTTTTGGATTTAAAGTTCAAAAATGAAGCTTGTAAAATGCACCTTACACTAGAAATATTTCATGTAGTATCAGTTCTGAGTAGTATTGAACTGTTTGTTACCACTTTAAGTTTAGATTCTCTTGCGGAACGTCATGGCTTTTCGTTTTTTGAGTATTATTTTTCTTTCTTCAACTGAATGTAGCAGAGGTTTTGTAACGTTAAAATTTCCGCTTTCAATTAGAATTATTCACTCTATTTTAATTCTATGTTAAATGTGCAATATTGGAATTATTGCAAATAAAAGCATTTAAATACAACTCACAATCTTCTAATATGGATACAAATAAAGTATCGAAATGTTTGACTGTGGTTTTATTTAGCTTTGTTTGACTGAAAGTTATAAATATTTTGTCACATGGTTTGTACATTGAATATTCTTCAAATTAATATGCTTTCAATAAAAGTTTTCTATGTATTATTAACATTTTCATCAAGTTTTTTTCAAATACAAAAATAAACGTTTTGGTTTTTGGGTAAATCCATATTATGTAATATGGTAGTAAATATCCATGAAACAACAATTCGTGTATGAACTTAGACCAATTTATCGCCGATACATACATTCAAAAAATGTTAACACGTTACCGTCCGGAAGTCTAAAAATAGTCTTTTCTCAATTTTTGTCACCTGTACGGGTAATTTTTTATATTGTCATACCGGATCTTATGTGATAATAAAAAAAAACCACGCACATACTTTAAATTATTAATTGTTTTTTAAATGTTTTATTTTATAATTTACGAAGAAATTTAAGAAATTTATAACTGAACAATTCATCATACATTACCAACGTTGTACAATCTTATTTCAAAAATTAATTTTCAGAAATTCAAAATTTTATTCGACAGATAATTACCAGGTTTGGTACCCGAAATAATTTTGTTTTTAGGAATATTTAAAGAAACGGTTCTACTTTTTTTCAGTAACTGAGAGTTAAATACGGTATAAATCCAGGTTTTTAAACCATCATATACCTATACATATACTACAAAATATTTTGAAAACACAAAATGTGCTATAAAAATTATATGACTTCTGGTAAAGTATATTCTTTCTATTTTTTATAGTAAACCTTATTTACAATTAATATGTAGTTTACCCTTGCGAGCAATACGAGTAAGCGGGGAATTAGCGTAAATATCTCCCTAAATGAATTAAAAATGCTCCTGTATTGGGAGGGTTAGCACGGAAACTAATTATCGCTTATGTATAAAATTTACAATTTACAATTGTTGGTATACAGCATACGCGTTTCGGTGCAGAATAAAAATTTAAGTCAATCAATTCGTTAAGAAGTGATAAATATCAAATTTAAACCTATATTTATTGTGTAAAAAAAATTTAACGTAAAAAACGTTAGTATCATGTTCAATTTAAGTGTGTAAAAAATTGCAAGTTGGATTACTATGATCGTTGATTTAGTTACTAAGCAATAATTCTGAGTTGTAGATTTAAGAATTGGTTTTGTATATTAGAGATTCGTTTAACAAAATCTAACATAGAACATCTTAGTGCGGTCAATCTAGACATTCAAAGGTACAATAATTCCCAAAACGCTAAAAATTTAAAAAGTCCTCATCGATCCGGTACGTGGAAAAAAATTTATTCGAGGTTAAATGTAAAAGAAATTGGTTTTTCGCGATTTTAACGCGATTTCGCAGAAGATGATATAAAATAAGGTTTCGTTAAGTTGGACTTGTCTGCTGTCCTTAGTTTCGGATACAAATAAAGTGTAGATAATGTTTTTTTTATCTCATAATTCTAACAATTTTTCTTATTCCAGATTTTAAAATAAATTTTGTTTTTTTTTTTCGTATTTGTACTCTTTTTTCTCTTAATTTTAAGTGAACTTTTAAACAAGTTATGACTTTGGTTTTCACCATGTAAAAGAGCATTTCAAACTCAATCCGAAAATTTCCACACACTTATTCTTGCTCAGGTAACCCTGGATTGCGGGAGCAGTTGGTAATTTTCAAGGATCGAAAGATTCTTGCGTTTTCAAAAATCAACTAAAAAAATTTTTCTAATGCAAAAAAAATAAATACTTCAAAATAAATCTTCTTCAAAAATAAATTATCCAAATTTAATTATTATATCCAATGTAATGTAAAATTTTATTGGGCTTGTACTTTTAATTTTATCCTTATCCAAAACGTCGGCTTATCAATATCAATTTTTATCTTCCACTATTCTCTTTCCAAATCAATTACAACCAATCAATCTTCTACCGCTCGGTAGCAACTTATCAAAATTAATCCAAATCAATTCCAAATATCAAAAATATTTATCCAAAAACACGCAATAATGCATTCGCATCAAAATTATTTATTTAAATCAAGTCAAAATAAAATATTACTCACAATTCACAAAAATATCAAAACATAGTTGGCCAAAAAAGCCTCGTATTTTTATCTTTTCTCCCTACTCTGTACTTTTCCAATTTAAACATTCAAAAATTAAATTCACAAAACTTTACAATTCAGCACAGGGTGGGTCGAAATATTTTGTTTCACGGCAATATATTGAATATACTTGAATATAACATAATTAATATAATATAATAATTTAAATATTTTTACTTATATTACAGCTTCAGTGATGTATGTATATACGTGGCGTACTTATGCATATAATGACGATTACAACTTTTCTAACTTTTTGAATCGTTATATCTCAGAAACGGTGGCTGTTAGGGAAAAAGTATTTATTAATTTTTTATAGATAATTATATGATCTACAATTTTTGTCTGAACTAATTTTATGATAAAACTTACCGTTTCGCAGAAAATCACGAAAAAACTATTTTTTTGATCTTTGATCTCAAATAACTTTTTTTCTACGTACCGGATTGATGAGGACTTTTTAAATTTCATTTATAATTATGTTTTGAACAATTTTACCAATTTTCAGCTTTTTGGGAATTACTGTATCTTCACTCTTATTTTTTGTACTAATTTGACTGGACTACCTGTAAACATTCTAATATGTAGGTATAGCCTGAGTTCATATTTTTGTTCAAACAAATAAGTTTTATCATGTTAGAAAAAGAGTACTGAAAAACTAAAGCAGTAATTTAGGTAGTCAGAGGCAAAATTTAATAAAAATTTCATATTCTGTTTTGAGAAGACGGTCAGTAGTGTCAGCATACCAGTCGCCACCTATTTAATAATTATAAATTTCATATGAAAATATAATATTGAATGAAAATAACTGAAAATTAAATTGTTAATGAATGAATTAAGTAAACATGTAGCAGATAAAATAAAAATAATTTAAAATAGATATTTAATAAATTCAACGATCTTATAACGAAATGTTTGATAATGTTATGTTCTAACGGAATGCTTCATGTTATTATCTTATTCCTGTTAATTAACATTTATACTTGCAAATTTAGCGACTATAAAATTAGTTGCTTTTTATTTTGTAGCGTATTTTCATTAATTGTTGGCATATCCACGATCAAAGTAAAACAGTTAGCCTTTGCGTTAAACTAAAATAAATCTAAATAGCTTATATAAATTATTTAATTTTGCTTAAACCAAATTTATGTAAATATTTATACCCGAATATTAAAAGCTGTAAGAAGCTCACATTAATTATTAAGTTTGCGTGACTAAATACTTTAAGGTGAATTTTAATATCAAATTGGATAGGCTTGCCTATTTATTCCTTTGATTAAATTTTCTATATTACTTACATTAACTTCCTTATTAACTTAATACGTGTTCTACATTGTATTAAAAAAAATTGTCTCAAATCAATTGTATAATTGATTTTTGGCAGCAACTCGCATTGTATAAAGCAACACATAATAATGACGTTTATGAATTTGTATAATAATTGCTATTGTATTACCTTTTGTTGCAAGTTTTTCTATTTACCAATTTTTATCAATAATGCACATGTTCAGTGAATTAAAAAAATTTACATTATACAAAAAATAACAGAACAAAAACTTGACGTATTTTACTGAAAATGTACTAAATGGTTTGAAAGCTGTATAGCCCTTACATTACAATTAGGAGAATTAGTTGAATATGTGCTATTAAAATACTCAGCAAAACGAAACCCATTAACTCACTTTTAGAATCTCCCGGAAGTTACCATGACGAGGGAGGTAGAATATGTTATAAAGAGAAAATTTCTTGTGCATTCGACCCCAAAAAGTTACCCACACACTTCGTTTCACGTGTACTGAATACAAGACACATAAATCTTGTGAAAATTATAGCACAACAAAAGACCTTTATTTTTTACATTTTAGTCTACCAGAATAAGTCAAGTAGCAAAATTTAATAAGTATAATAATTTATTATAAAATGATTTCTTTTAATCTTCAGAAAACTCTAAAATACAGGGTGTCGTACCAACAATTAAAAGGTGTCTATGTTATATTAGTATAAACTTCAAACATGAAACTACACAGCTGAAAGATTGACAAGATTTGAGTATACCTCAATTTGTAGCTAAAATTTGTTTTTAAATTGATGAACCATTAAATCAATAACAAATTGATTCTAAGAATAGTAAGTACTAGTTTGTTAAATACTGATGTGAACTAATAAATTCGAAACACGTGTTTAAAAGTTTTAATCTTTCTTTATACCTGTTTTCTGAATATTTCAAGAATTTTACAATTTACTAATAAACTTTTAATCGGCTTTGCGATGTTAATTACTTTCGACAGATCCAAGCTAAGCAGGTTTTTGGTGTTTCGCTTAATTTTAGTCCTTAAATTTTAATAACACCGAGTAAAACTACAAACTTTTTGAACTTGTGATATAAAACTACTTAAAAAGTAATTTTCATGTAATTAAATGCTAATAATTTGTTAGCAAATTTTTCCAAATTAATATTTTAATATAAAACTTAACCTAAAGCTAAAATATCTTAAATTTGTTTCCTGATTTTTTTAGAGCTGTACAATAATGAACGATTAGGTATAAGTACAGGAAGATTCTAAATATTGTTGAAATAGTGCTATGTTATTTGCTTGAACATTAAAAAATTTTGTTAATAAAAATGCACATACAAGTTGTATGTTAAATTCCAAGTTTTATTTTGGTTTATTTAGTTTAATTAAAACAAGAAAGTTTGTTTGCAAAAAAAGTTTTTTATAGAAAGATCTAATTTTAATTGAATCAAAACGGAATTTGTTTACTCTGAATTAAATTATTCAAAGAAAATTGTTTTCTTTTTATTTAAACAAAACATTTTTACTGCTTGGTTGTTAAGAGAGAAAAGAACTCCAAATACAAAAAAGTACATAACTATACGATTACTCTGGTTGTGCTGCCTAAAGGTTACACTTTTGGGTTGCACAACCCAAATTACATGGGGTTATTCACAACATAGTATATAGTACAGAGTCATAATAATTGTACTATTGGCACTTAAGGACGTCAAAACTGAGCCAAGCCGTACATTGTTATTTGGCCATGGTTAAGAACTTAGAGGAAGATCTTTAACTACAAGATATCAGATTTCTGAGGTTACCGCTGCTCATAGTAAGTTACGTATGATATTACGTTAACAATATTATATTAGAATTTAATTTTATACGCTTCAATATTTTCAACACATTAAATCTACTCTAATTGATTTAACAGGTCTACCTGTGTAATTAGTTTATTTGATTAGATCGGTGAACATGACTACAAAGTCACTAACTTAATGATCTAATAATCCGGATTATTATATGAATATTGATCTTGTTGGTAGTAATTTTAGCAGGTTGAAGTAAATGTTGATGGGCAGCAATGTAGTAGGATTTTATGCATCCAGAAGTATGCTAACTTACTGACCTCAGGCATTATCTTTAGTTATCAATAGATAACTAAATAGATAAGTGGTTTAGGTAGTGTAACTCGATATTAATCATATCAAGTTTTTTTCATTTTGAAACCAAAATTCTTTGCTTAGATTTCAAAAAACATTGGTCATACCGGTAGATCTTTTAAAACACGATTTGATGAACACACTCAATCCCACAGACTTGCAGATGAAAAATCGACTTTCGCGAAACACCTACTAGACACAAACCATAAACAAGAGCGATACGAAATTTTGCACGTTGCACAAAAAAATAAAAAACTGGAATTTTTGGAAGCTATGGAAATTAATAAATTAAAATATTCATCTTCATTACTAAATAGTCAATCTGATTTAAATAACTCACCCCTACTAAACAGTTTTAATAAATAATACTTCCCCTCCCCCTCTTCTAACTTATCTCACATCTACTTACACTATTTTTCTTTTATATTAAATATATCCCTACTCTCTAGTAAATTCACACAAAATTATACACTTTTTAAAATTTCCCTTTTCTTACCCTCTCCCTTTTCTTTTACAATTTTGTCGATAAATACGGAAACTTTCTCGTTTCTCTTTCTAGTTCATCGCCTGATGATGCCATAGTATGGTGAAAACGTTAGCGATAATATACTGTCGTGTTTCGAAACCATAAAAATCATAATTCATTTTAAAATTTAAATTTGTTTTAGTATTTATTTGTATCATATTGTGTATAAAAATGTTTGTTAAATTATTTGCTATGTAAATAAGGTAGGGAAAATAAAACTAAAAAAGAGAGAGGCTTGAAGGTTGTTCAAGACACTTGGGCTGACGCCTTTGCGTCGAATAGACAAACGGATGTTCGTTATTTCCGCAATTGATGATATTGATTTTGTAAATGATTAAAAATTAAAAAATTAAATTTAATTTTAATGAAAATTGCTTTTTTTATTTAATTAATAAAGTGAAGTGCTGATTGATAATAAATTTGTAATTTTTGGATAATATTTGGTAATTTGTTGAAATACGTCGCAGCAAAATTTGTCAGACCAGCTGCAATATCACATGCAGAGCGCGCACGCGAAGCCAATGACCATACCACATGAAAGGTAACAAAGTTGAGCATTTTTAATTTACGATTTTAAAAACATTGATTGTTTGAGGATTGAGCAAATTTTTAATAGATTTGTATAGCTCGGATCATCTCAATACAAACGGTGTATTTATATTGTGTTAACTTAAACATTTTAGTTCTAAAAAGTATTTTGTGCATTTTTTTGTTTATTCTAATAAATTTGATATGGTTATCTTTAATGTGTTGTTATTTATTTGATAACAGTTGACTTCAATAGTTCAGCTTATGTCAGAGCAAGATTCGCTTAGGAATCATTTATTTTGATTTCGAATTATTGTTTAAAAGTTTAAGAGCGATTAAAATCCAAGAAAGAAACATAGTAATTAGATTCCTTTAAACTGTGCTATGGTAGCAAGCGATGGTATCTATTCGTTTATTTAGGATATTTGAGATTTGCCCCTCAAATCTCAGTTGTTGTTCTTTACCTCAAATTAATATAATTCAAGAAAAATTGTTATTATTATTTAACTTCTTAAATTTCTAGAGCACACAATCTCTTACTGTCTATGAATAAATAAATGACAAAATTGTAGTTTGTTTTTAATTCGTACCTACAACATTCATAGTATAAATTCACGACTCTCGCTTACTGTCACGATTGTAACTTATATACGGAAATAACAATAAAATACTTATAGTGAGAAAAGCTAACCTAGTGTATCAAATTTTCAGTTAAAATTCAAATTTTTTTATTATTATATATATTAAAACAGTTTTCTGAAATCCAATTAAAATTTAAAACTTAAATTAAAACAACCGTATTTTGTTTTAATTGTCCTAATAATATATCGTGATAGATAAGCATTTATCTTAATACATAATTGGAAATAAAATATAGGTAGGAATCTACTTTTTGAGCTTTTAAAACTAAAACCTTATTTAAACTTACTCATTTGTTTTACATTTCAAATTTATTACCCCTAATATTTGCCACTGGTAATGGCAAATTTGAAACGTTATGCTGCATTTACTAAAGATGGTTTTCCACCTCTTTAACGATTCCATTAACTTCTACTACATAACTTAGATAAACAATGACAAAATATAAATGAGAAAACTGCGAGAGCATTATTCAAATGCATTTAAATTGAAATAAATCGCATTAGTGGAATACGAAGAGCACATGTCATGCACGGTTTCAATTTCACGCTTTCCTGCAATCTATACGCCTTTATTGTTCACTGCCTGATCTGTTTAATTGGTCCTTTTACCCATTTTGAAAAGAACGACTCGACTGACAGAACTCAAAGCTTTTAAACTAATTTAGACAATTCGACCACACTTCAAGTGTCAATTTTGCACTTTGTAGCAGCTTGTGGAAATTATAATCATCAATAATGTATGCTTAAGTGTTTCATATAATGATCCAATCAGTCAAGTGTGCGTCGAATTTCATACAACTGCAGCTACCATGAATGACGAAACCGCAGCATTACATATTCAGTTCATCTCAAACAAGGAATGTCGTTAATTCTGTAATATGTACACCGGTTGTGAAATTTCAGTCTTTTGAGGCCGTGATCTCTCAAGACTTACATTTACTAAGCCTCAAGATTTTAGATGTACTTTACGGGATCTTTGAATTTGTGTTTGTTCTTGCGAATTATAAACGTTTAAACTGTTTAAGCCTTAAGAAAGCATCAATCAAAATAGTAGTTTTGAATTATTAAATTACTGATTATTTTGAACACAGCCAAAGTATAATTTAAAAATACCAACTTAAAAATAGAATAAAATATTTGAAATGTAAAAGTATTACATCGTATTTGAAATGTAGATTAAAATCTCTCTCTATCTTCTTAACCTTATTTTCAAAGCCACCTGTATCATTCTCTTTCCTTTGTGGTGCGGATTACGGTCTCCCAGCACATATTAAGACTGGGGTGGATCAACGCGGATCCTGGCGAAAATATGTGGATCTAAAATGATAACATCAAAGATTTCGTTTGTATAAAAGTTTGTAAAGCTAGTAACTTTTGGAGATATAAAACTTAGAAGTTCGATTATGTGGTGTCGTTTGATCAGAAATTATAGGTTTTCTTCGTTAAAGCTCAGCAAGTTGGTAATCTGAGAAAAATGTTTTCTTGTTAGATTTGACTTTATTTTTTACAACCACAATTCTTAAAACTTTTATTTACTTTAAAAAATGCATTGACAACTCGTTTAAATGTATATTGAATTTAATTTTTAAATTTGGAACCCGAAATTATAAAACAAAAAATATGCACTGCTTCACTGGCAAAAGTATAATTTTCATCATTAACAAGGAAGTTGACAAAGAATACAATCTCATAAATACTTTCTGCTATACTTTTTATTTATTAATTATTTTTTATTTTTCTTTACTTATTTGTTTATTTTGATAAAGCTTTTTATGGAAAAAAACAATATAAAGTACAATTTAAACATTCACTTTAATTTTTACTTTTAACATTAATTAAAAATATATTCAAGCTAAACACTGATGACTACTTTATTTTACATAATATTATAGTTAATTCTTTAAAAATGAAATGTCTATTTATAAATTTTTTATATTTTGCAAGGATTTTGCAGCGTTTGGAGTAAACTGTCGCGGAGTATTCGTTTTATTGATTTCAAGTTCTCTAGGTAATATCGAAAAGGTCAAAAAATATTATTTTCATTTATTTATGTAGACAATATATTTTAGGTTAGACAGTATAATGTATCTATCTACTTTTTTTTTACTGTAATACTGTGTGATTTATACACCGCCAAATGATATTTATCAAGCTAGTTCGTTAAGTACATTAAGAGTAAGTTGGCTTATTTGTTTTTATCATACATAATTGTATAGTGTGTACATTAGCAAGTTGTAAAAAATAGTAATACACATTTATTAAGAAGAAAATATAATATATATGTATATCTTAATGTGATGATTTCTAACAAAATTAGATGTTTAAACCATGTCTACAAATAGCAAAATAAAGCAGAAAGCAGTAGCAAAGATTAAAAAGCATATCGTACAAATTATACTTGCCAACGAAATTCGCAAAGCGGAACCCCACCACGCTTGTTGAGTCAACAAAATGTAGTTCACAAACAAAACTACTTAATGTAAGTCAACTGCAATTAGCTCAGTTATATTTGATGAAGTTTTGTTAAAACCTAGAAAATGACAACTGGATCAAATATCCTTAAAGCGTTTATTTATTACAGTCTAAAACTCGCCCAAAACCTATCTACAAATGAAAAAACTTGCGATAACGTCAAGCTTTATAGCGGTGATCATTTAACATGAGTTTTGATTAACAAGCTACGTAACAGTTTCCCAAGTTAAGTTGTTTGTAAAAGAAAACAACAAAGCCAGATTCATCAGCTTACGGTAGCAAAAATTTAAGTCGTTAAGATTGAGAATGCAAAGGTTATTTGCCGAAACGGGCTCCTTAATTGTCAAGACAGTGTTCTATAAATCCACTATACTCGTAAATCTTGAAAGTCATATCACAGCTACTGTTAAGAATGTGCTCTTGGTGTTGCTTTCTAAGGTTTTGAGTTTGCTTACTTTTGGTACGGGCTATTGCTTGATCTGCTGCTAGATCGGCATTATTTTGCAAAGAAAAATATTTTTGAAACTTCTAGATAAGCCAGAATTTCAAAAGATTTACTTTACTAACTTGGAGTCGATTATCGAAGCCAAAAAATAGCATAGCTTACGGACGTGCTTACAGGTTATGGTTTCTTTAAAAGTATCATTTTTTCAATTCTTACCGATATTGTTTTGAGTTATTACTAAGTAAGTACCTAATACTTCAGAAAAATTCGATAAAGACTGTCATTAAAGTCTTGAAAATCTCAGTATGTTATTTCTCAATGCCTTAGGATCACTTGGGATAATTTACAATATTTGCTTTAGAAGTTTAGCAACATTTCACTAATATGAACTTATAGAAGTCGAATTATTCTCCAAGCCAAATTCTTATTATAAAAGTTTATTTCTATTTCTTCCTACTTTTGTAGAAATTGTAGAAATTGTAGAATTAACAAGGATATTATTACTAAATATATTCACCAGAAGAAGTATGTTATCTTTTAGAAATGCTGGAAAACACTTTTAAAGGGTGAAATTTATTTTTTTGCTAATTACTGTAAAATCATATGAGTTATTAGCGGGAATGATATAGAAAATATCTATTAATGTCTTAACAAGAGCAAATAACGTGCTATCTTATCGACCATATACAGCGCACTTTCCCCTAGATGAGTAAGCAAGCATTTAGTTCCAAAATGTTTTTAGTGCGTTTTTTTGATGATAACAAATTATAGATATGGTTTTTATTAATGTATTAAAAGATGAATTGAGGTTATTAATTAAATAGATGCTTGTGTTTGCTTATTGTACACATAATGTAACCGTATAGCTTGCTTGTGATTACTACTTAAAATACGAAGCGGAAAGCTAAATTTGGATCCCAACAAAGCAATAAACTGAATATTAGATACACTAATTAATCGCGTTTCATAACCAAATCCTCCGACCAACAAGAACATTCTACTGTCTTAGTTTCGGTTCTGTTTATTTACAAGATTGTTGAATAATTGGTTAATGTTTACTCCATTAAAAAACTCAAGTTAAAACCTATGATTTAAATGATTTTATAAATTATTTGTTGGTTTAATTATTTAAGTCTCAATAATTTTTGTATTGTGACAAATAATTTGTGTATATTGAGGCTAATGATATCTAAAAACTCCCACCTTTTAATCTTTGTTTTTTATATTATTTTGTTCTTTTTACAGTAGAACTTAAACTATTAGGAGAGAAGGAAATTCTAGTTGAAACATTAAAATTGATATTATGTACATAACTATTTATAGCTGAACTGATGATTGAACTATTGGAGAATAGGTCACTAATATTGAACGCACTATTTAATGAGTTTATTATTTAAAAAGGTATGATTAAAAAAATTAAAGAAAAAGTAGAAGTGGAAACAAAACAAAAATTTAATGAGAAATAATCTTATAGGAGTCCTGAGTCATGACGGCAATAATATAGGGACCCTATCCTTACATTATTGTCAACAGTCGACAATGAAACACTGCATCGCTTATTGTTGAAGGAATGTAATTGTGGTTTAAGAGCGATTAGCTAGACCCCATCTTGCTGAAAAGTCAAATCAGGGATTTGGTTCTTAATTCTCGAAGCAACAAAACCAGCACGTCCTCACAGCAAGATTTAGAACAATTATTGCACCCCTATTAATAAAAATTATCTAGAATCTCCTTTTAGGGTGGCATATGGATAGGCACCCTAATCAAAAGATAAAGATATATTCTTTCAAGAACAATCCAATTATCTTTGGTATTATGAATATTTTGAGTATCACAGATACATTTTTTTTAATTGATATGTAATACTTTCTAACAAAAAACTTTATTTTCAAGATAAGCAATTCATTGTAATCACAAATTTTTTAACAAAATAAAATTTTTAAAATTGGGTATTACAGAAATCTTGTAGATTAATCTTAATACTTTACACTTAATTTCAAATTTTAAAAATATTAAAATTAATGTAAGCTTTAAAAGCTTTTAAAAAATGTTCAGTACAAAGAAGATATTTTATTATTTCAAAGTTGAAATGAAATAATACAGAGCAGTATTGATTACTACATAAAACGCGGAAGCAAATAAAAATAGCATTAAGGTAAATTATAAATAATATTTTTAATGGTGACATTGTATTGATTTAAAAATTATTTAGTTTTTACTACGGACTTTGTCATTGGTATATTTTTTATAATTTTAGATATTATATGTATAATAAAGTAACGAAGCGGAACTCTGTAAATCTAAGAAATTGCGCTTGGTGAATAACTTTTTTCTTACTATAAAATTTTTTAAATTAATAGTAGCAATTTTTTTGTTGAAATACGTTTAGAAAGTTATAAATATTATAAAATAAATATGTTTTTTACATGCTCGAGTAAATTATATTATAAATTTATAGTTGGAAATTTTTAAAATGTATCTAATGGATAGCAAAATTACCAATTCTATAAGGAAGATTTATTACATTCAAGGGATTCAACTTGATGAATGGCTGTGTATATATAAACACTACTAATCTTGCTATCACTTTTATCTCGGTGGTCACTTTAAACACAACTCAATTTTAATTAAAAAGCACTGAATGAATTATAAATGAAGGGTTATATTGTGAAACGCTAATAGGAAACGTGCGAAATTAGCTAAAATATAACCCGATTAACTTCCAAATGTACCTAAACTTTTTTTCCAATAATGAATTAAAAACAAATATTTAGATTATAATACAAGAAAGCTGAAATGAATAACACCCAAAAAAAGGTTTCGTGCAACATCTGCTTAAAGCACAATTAGTAGTTAAATGAAAAGCCGCAAACCCCATTTAATCAAATAAAGCAGGTTAAAAGTTAATTTTCTTTTTTTTTTGTTTAAAGGTAACTTTAATAAGTTTAAAAATGTTACGTAGTAATAAATTTTTTTAATGTATTATATAAATTTATTACACAATATAAAACGATTTTGCATCTATTGAAGAAGTTAGTGTATTTTCTCTTTGTCATTATTCCTGACGTTCACCACAATATAATATGTCAAGGATCCAAACTCTGCAGATTTTAATCAAAAACATCACCCTTTTCAAAACATACTTAATACCAGTGACAACACCCTTTATAATTTTATTTGATGGGTACCCTACTTTGTATATTAAAGACGTAAAAGTATATAAAATGTAATACAAAATCATTCAATTCAAAAATATTTATTCAATTATTCATAAATAATAGAAATTAAATTAATTTGAATGTGATAGATAATACTACAACTAAATTTAAGTGATATGGATGAGCTCTAAATATTGATAATTTTGGAAATAACCGATATTAAAGTTTCGATTTTTTATACCAGAAACACATGGTTGTTTGCAGTGGAAGAGACTAAACCCTATTATATTCACAGATTGCAATATTTAACATCCTTGCATAATTTTATTTTTAATTAGATTACGTTAATTATAGCCAAATGTTACTTAAAAATGTAATCTTCTGCCTTTCTAAACCCGTACTTTACGATTTCGGTTGTTTTATACAGTTGTTTTTTAAAGTAGGGTGGTTTCCGAATTTTATTTAAAAACAGTGATTCCTGCTCCCTAGATCCGTGCATTTCTACTTTGATCATTCCATAAAAATATTTTAAAAAGAAAATTTAATGTTCGACACATTCACGATAATTGAAAATAAATTATAACTAATTAAATAAAATAACTAAAAGAAAATTCATATCAAATTTTTTTCGAAAAACCAGAAAATGCAAATATTTGTGCATTTTTTGTTTTTTTTTTAATTTGATATGATTAATATATCGAGTTAAACTACCTTATCTACTTATCCATTACACATACCTACTCCTATAATATAAATTCACTAGATGGGCAAAGCTAAACTTATGGGAACAGCCACTACAATAATCGTATTACATTTTTACAGATTTTTGTTCCTTTTTATCAACATAGAAGTGTTATGTTTATGTTTACTACATATGATTTTAATTTACGCCGTCAACTGTTGTAATTTCATTAGAAAATTTTTGACTTCCGGTTTTGGGTTATCGTGTTCTTTCCATTTTTATTTTAATCGTATTTTAAAATTTTGAAATCTTTATTTTGTTTACTGCTTTGTGACAGAGTAGGACTAGAAATTTTAAATTATAAAAAAGTGACCCAAATGTGTCATAAAAGCTGTGAAATGTTCTGTTATTGAAAAAAAATATTTAACAAAATATATAACAACTATATTAGAAACATTTATAACTATTTATACTCTGCTGTTAGAAGAAACAATCAAGAAAAAGAAAAAATTGCGGTTGTAATAAATTTCTTAGTTTGATAACTAAGTTTAATAACTAAGAAATTTAAGTTTACAAACTTACATATGGGTGAGATTTACCGAGCTTCACGGTGTGTTGATTTTTAACAAACTTTGTTGTGTTTCTATTAATTTTAGATGCTTGAATCAGCTATACATATATTATTATTGACAAAGTGATTCAAGCATTTTAAAAGAACTTTTTTTAAAGTTCTTTTTATTACTTTGTTATTCCACAACTTCCTAAGCTTGAAAAATGGTTGGTTAAATCTCAAAGCTGGCTAACACGTATAGTGATATCTATTATTGAATAAATAAAAACTAGAAATAATTGCCGTGATGCTAAAAGCAGTCTCAATATTACGAAAACTTTACTTGCATAATATGTAATATGTAATAATAATATGTAATATGTAAGTACAATATTGACTAGAAGAAATTTTACCGATTTTCACTATTTCCGTCTGCACAATCAGTGGAATCTAATTGAATAAGACAATAAATATGCACGTTTACAAAATATCGTTTATGGTGCGGAAGAGCACTACCGTATAAAGATTTTAACGCGCTTTTTTAGGGTCAGTTGTACAATGTGAGTTTAAACCAAAAAATTTAGACTAACCAATAAGATTTCTTTAAAAACAACTTTTCGATGTATTTCATTGGTTAATCCAAATTTTCTGGTTTAAACTCACATTGTACAACTGGCTCTTAATATGCAAATATATATCGTTTATTTTTTAATATATAAGGGAATGTCGTCAGGGTTGGCCACCCTTTTAACCTTTGCCCATAACTTCCGTGTAAGAAAGAATTTTGTTGATTTAAGCACATGATCAGAAAGATCTAGGAATAAAGCTACTTTCGAGGCAATCGCAAATTGATTGGGTAAAAAATAGAGAACTTATGCAAGAATTAAAAAAAAAAAAATGTTGTCAAGGTTGGCCCAATGCTGTCTAGGTTGGCCCACCGTTGAGAATTGCCAAATTCATGCAAAAAAAATGACTGGATGGAATAATAAACCAAATTCATTTTATTTTTATTCGCTTGAGTGAAACTTTACAATATAATATCGCAGGGAACTGATTTACATGACACATAATTCCGAATCACCGTTTTGGCAAATAAAATAACTCCTTGCTATTCTGGCACATTTTAAATTCACTTTTTTCTTGCATGTAATGCATACAATAGAGTTTTTGAGGTTCAGGCGACGAAGCATTTGCTTCCAAGCAGATGATGCATTTACAAACGTGTTTTTTTTGCAACGGTCCAACCTTGACAACAAGTTCTATCACCACATCGCGTCACACTACATCTAAACAGGTAGCGAAATAAAATTTTTCTCTTGAATAATTTTTAAAGGCTATCCACATAACACATTTTAGATGCTTATCTTAACGAATTAATGTTTTTCCTCCAAGTTTTCATGCTCTATTTGCAGCTGGTGGAAAACTTTTTTTGTATTGGTTCAGTGAATGAGTGCACAACACGTTTCAACAGTACACTCTAAAATCAGTAATGGCACGAAAAGCTCGTTGTCATTGAGGGATGTTTTGCCACACTCGCACATAGGAGGTTTCAGTGATCTACACTGAAAAATCGCAGTGGGCCGACCTAGACGACGGGCCAACCTTGACAACATTCCCCTAGAGAAAAAAATTTAATTTAAATAGTTTGTATATACGTGGAAAGTCATTTGCAGGTGATTAGAATGTTAAATTATTAAAATAAAAATAAAAATTAAAAAAAAAAATAGTTAATGACTTTCCATGAAACTAGAATTTTTTTTAGAATTATTTACTTTAAACCGCATTAAATTCCATGCATTAGTAAAAAGCTACACGAATTTTCCTTAAAAGTTAGGTGTACAACCCTCTTAATAATAAATAATATTATTATTTAAAATAAATTTCAAAAGTTTTTTTATGACATATTTTAATCAGTTTAAAATATAAATAATAAAATAAAAATATTTTAATCACAGGACATACAGTGAACATAAATAATTGCTATCGAAATGAATATGTAACTTTAAATCTGTATCATTCGCTGCATTAGTGTAACTACTTATTCACCTAATACAATTTTTGTTTAGTAGTACATGCAATCTAATCATTTATATACTTTCTTTACACGTAGACACAGCGCCATAATTTTCAAGAGTTGTAAATGCGTATTTATCGAGTAAGTACATATTATTATGGCAAAGTCAATATTAAAACATGATACCACGTTTATATTTCACTTTCATATAAAAGAAAAACCGAAAAGTAAACCTCAGACCAAAATTTTGTATTACTCCAATTCCTATTTTTGTTTCCAATTCCTGCAATTTCTTGACAATTCATAAAGTCTAAACTATAAATATAGTTTCATATTCTTGAATTTGTTTCTTACTAACCTATTAAATAGGTTAGTAAGAAACAAATATAATAATAATAATTTGATAATAATAAATGTGAGAATAAATTTTATTCTCACATATTATGTTATTTTGAACTTGGTGATTAAATCTTTTCATGAAAAGTTTTTGAGTATAGAGTACTTTTAAGTATTTAAAAAAATGTAACTAAACATTAAAACATTTGAATTTTCACTGTAAGTTTCATACAAACATATACTACATTGAAATCTTTTTATGTTATTTCAAAACCTTATTAAATACAGTATATTCATAGATTTACGACACCAGTTCTATATAAAAAAAATTTTATTGTTATATTTTCATAGTGAATTTTGTTCATTTTTGTTTAGATGTTTTCATCGATGCTGCTTTAAGAATATTACAATTACTTTTTATACATCCATCATAATATTTAAAAAGCTAATTATTTTTGTTTATTTCGTTTATATTCTTAAAATAAAACTTTTTTCTTTAAAAAAACATTTTTATTGAAAATTTCTCTTTTCAACAAGTTTATTTTTAAAATTTTACTGTTTTACTGTTTTCAAAAATTTTGCGATCAAAATTTTCATTCGTTGCTCTTTAAAATTGGTTTTGATCGATTTCTTGTTTTCATTATTTTTGCTTTGTTTGCTTAAGATTACATAGTATTGTTTATGTACAATTGTTTTTCGAAAAACAACATAAAATGACAATATCGATTATATTATTTTTATTTCGTTTTATTTAGTAAATTTCAGTGTTGTTCCATAAAATTTCGTTGTTCAAAAAAACATTTTTGTTCTAGTCTTATAACAAAAGGTAAAAAATTGTCTTGCAGTCAACTTTATATTTTTAATTTAAAGCATTTTAATTAGAGTACTTAAAATCAAATATCACAACAGTTGGACGACCCCCCTGGTTACCAAAATTGCTTTCTTTACCTGGTATAGCTGATTAGAAAACATATCCTACAGAATCTGGTTGATTCTTCTTTATAAAAAAATGAAACTACATTAAATAATGTAATAAATAAATCTAAAAATAAACTTACTGCGGTGTAAAAATACGATATAATTTTCTTTTTATTAAGAAGTATCGACTAATAATGAACTTCAGTACAAGCAACTGAATATGATGTAGCAGTGAAGTTTGCGAATTGTGAAGAATAATCCAAGCTATAATAAATCAGCTTTTTTAAAAGATTTATATTATGATAGTACCTACCTCTACTAGTACTTTTTCTTTGTTTTTAATAGTATTGAAAGAAAATATAATAGAGCAAACTTTATTTGTAATATTATGTTCAGCTCTTAATTACAATAATTAATACATAAAACTGTTTTATGAACTTCTATCTCATTCAATTTTATTATATACGAAATACCGAGGTAGACAATCCACGGGCTCTTTTTTATATGCTCCAAGATAACACAATAGAAGCTGAACTATGTATTTACCTTATAAATCCTGTTGCTGTTGTTTTTACTTCAATTATGTTTAGAATGGTTTTATTTTAATTAACTTCATTATATTTTCAAAATTAAATTTTTTATTTAAATTTTATTAGTTGAATGCAGTCAGTTCATTTTAAGATTTATTAATTTTATAAAACATTTTATTTTCTACATAATAAAATAATTACTGTAAAAATGCATTAAAAAATGCATGAAATGTTAAGTATACATTTCTAAAGTGTAACAGTAAAAATTTTAAATTTATATAAAATTGTCAAGAAAGATAATAAAAGAACTGTAAGTAAAACTGATTTATACACAAAGGAAAGGCTCTTATGGACCTACCTGTCACACATATTTTGTATACTTTTCAATGCAACAGATGACTTTTCCATGTTTCCTGATAGCCAAGAATTATATGGTATAATTTAAAATAGCTGTTAATTACATAACATTAACTTAGAAATGATTCTATTCACCAGAGGTGAACATCTAGTACAGTAAAGAAGACCAAATATTTTTCTTTTTTTATTATAGAGCCAATTATATCATCTTAATTTTAAAAAAATTAATTAGTAATCAAACTATAATTGGTTATAAACGAAATTATAACAACTTGTTTTCGATATGACCTGGTAACTCAATGTTCCACTTTTCGTGTTATTTTGAAATTTATATTTCTTAATTTTATTTAAAAAATTTGTGCAGTTAAGAATAATTAATTTATATTTTAATAACAAATTAAATTAAATAGTATATTGTTGTAAAATCATTTAAAATATTTTTTATTTTATATTAAATTAATGTCTTATTATAACATTAAATAATGGTTAAACAATTATTTCTTAGATTTAAATATAAATTGAAATATCTTTTTTTTTAAATTAGATTAAATTAGATATAGAAATTCTATAGATTTTATACATTTTTCATTACTTAAAATTAATTTCAATTCATTTTAAACAAATAATTACTTCATAATGATAAAATAAATTTTTACTAGCCACTTTAAAAATATACCACAATGCTCTATTTTATTTCTCTTAATTCTTAATTTATTAATTAAAATTTATCATACTATCTTTGATAAAATGTCATATCTGCTAGATAAAAAAGATTTTCTGATTTTATCAACCCAGGTCAAGCCAATAAAATTTTTATTTTTACGAATTCATGTACTGATATCATATATTTCACCGCATTAAGAATAATTAGAAACTCGACAAAGAAAGCAATTTTACCAATATCTCTAACAATTTGCACAGTTCAAGGCCTTTGTTCAAAATGAAACAAAAAAAAATCAATACAATAGTATAAAGAACAGAAAAATATTAGAAAAGAATAAAATAACAATGAACAGCAAAATTGACAATATTTTCAATCGCGATTTCAATACAACTTTAATAGTCAAAAGCAACCGGTAAAAGCAATAATTTGTATCATGAACAATTTGTTGATATTTTTAAAAACAATAAATTGTTCTTAAACAGTATAAAAATAAAATAAAACAAATAATAAACACATCGAATTATCACATCGAAAAATAAATACCTAATGAAATTTAGAAAATAAAGATGAATAGTTAAAGAAATGGTGATGAAAAGTTGAAAAGTAAATCTTAAAAAAAATTAGAAAAATAAGCAAGACGTAAGGAAATAAAGTTAGTTAAATAAATTTAGAAATAAAATTAGATTAACATTACAAATGTAAATTTTGTTAGTATTTTGAATATTAAGAAACCGAAACTTTTTGGGATAAAAACAAAAGAACACCGATACAAGTTATATAACTATCATATATAATATAACATAATAATTATAACCTATGAACATTTAAAAAAATAATTAATAAATTAAATATTAAAATATCAAAGCTTTATTATTATTGAAGTGGTAAGTATAGCTACATTTATATATGAAAGAAATACTTTTATAAATTGGATTTAATATTACATCGCGTTATTACATTACATTTAGGTAACTAAATAGAACTTCAGAAAAACAATTTATTTTTGTTATCGATATCTTAATTACCATCAAGAATGACAGTTTGTTTACGATGGCAATACGTATGTATGTACGCATGAAGAATTGTAGATTGTGCAAAACAATTTTAAAAAGTACGTATTTAGAATAACTTCTAACACTCGTCATAAATGACGGTCCGTCATCAAAGTATTTTTGTTTTTGTTTTCTTTAAATATAACATCTGCTAATTGTAATTCCTTTCAGGTAGTTTTTTCCATTAGGAACTTTTTAATTCACTTAACTATTGTTAAGTGTATTTTTTAACTAATACAGGATCTAAAGAAACCGTCATTTTTAGTTGGAAGAAGTTGTAACTCTTGTAACATAACTTACTCACCAAATGTATATCTGCTGGTTCAATATAAAATCATAAACTACCGAAATATACAGTTCTCTTTGGAAGCTAGGTATCACACAAGACGATGTAATATATCATAAAAGCTCACGTATAAAAGAAGAAAGATGTCTATTTTCTTATAGTATGCATATATTGCATACAGAGAGAAGAGAAAACTGCACTCGGATATAATAAGAATGCATTATTGTGCATAGTTAAACTGTTTGATCTTGTTTACACTATCGCATACTAAAATTTCAGTCAAGTTATGCATCCTTCTAATGCATTAATTATACAAAATTACAAATAGTTTGCTAAATTTGCGTCTTAAAGTTTTCGTACTAACAAAAATTTCTACCTTCTGGTAATTTACTAACTTATCAATCTTTATTAAACTTAATTATCAATTTAAATTATTATAAATTAATTACAATTTTAAGCAATCGGAAGCTCCGATACATATTTTCGAAATCAAGTTTCATAAATAAATAATTTAATTTAAGAGAAAAAAATTATGACTTTGCCGGTTTGAATTTAATATTCAAGTTTGTTGAATTTTCCGGTTATGCTAAATTAAATTTAGAAAAGCATGTAGGAAATTCTTAAGGTTGTAATTGCGTCAGATATTAATAAAACTAACTGAAAATTTTATAAAATTTGCGATGGTTTTGTGATAGGTTAGGCGATAAAGGATTTAGTATTAATTTTCTTGGCTTTTTATTAGAGAAAATCTAAGGCGTAATGCCCAAGTATCGATAGAAGGATAGAACGCAAACTTTTATTAGCAACGGGCAGTTATAAATGACTGATTACATTATACGTTCCTCTGGGATTCAGATAACAAGCGACATACTAACCATGACTTGATAGGTATTTGTTGTAAAACTATTTTATTGCTTTTGGATAGTCATTTAACTTGTTTGGTACATAATTTAATAAGTATTAAAGGTAAAAGGACAGACAACAACAACTAAAACTTGTCTGCAATGCGTCAGAGTTAAGTTATATTTATTGTAGTATCAATTACAGCAACAATGAAGACTGTAACTTTGTAAAAAAGGAATATAAATTTTTAATAAATATGCAAATTCTTAAAAATGAAAATATGAATATTCCCTTTGCAAATAATTTCAAAAAAATTAAGTTTTCTTTATCATATGAAATATAATGTGCAGAAAGTTTACACAGCACCCTAATGCCTCATTTACTTATAGATATTTTGACATTAAAACAGAGTACTTGGTGTTAAATAATTAAATTTTAAGTAACCCTAAACTCTAATTATGTTACGGTACAGCTCGTTTTATTTTCACCAAGCGTCCTGTTTATTAATAATACACAAATTGAAATGTTATAAAACTTTTCTTCATATCTTTTATATTTAATAAATTCCGGAAACATTTCATTAATAATTTGATTAAAAATATTTCCAGTACTTCGAAATAATGCAAAATTGTAACCTACCAAATTCGTTCTTTTCAATTTTTGCGAACGCACAACACATCCCACAAAAGTATATTGCAATCGCATAATATCTCACATTGTTTATGAAATGGAATGCGTTAGATTTTCGTAATGTAAAACTCATTTTTGGAATTAAAAGTGTAATTTAAAATCACCCAAAGTTGCACATCATCAACAATAACACAGGTTAGTTCGCGAGCATAAATAGTCCCAAATGCATAACTAAACGTGAAGGTGTTATAATCAGTGAAAAGCGAACGTGTTATCGGGGTTGCAACAGATACAACTCGAACAACGCGCTGCTACAACAACGAATCTAAAGCTCAAGTTGGAGTTGAGCCCGGCCCAGCTAAAACCTCCCTTTCGATAGAACACGAGCAACCCCGAGTGTTTAGAAATTTTCACCAAATGTTTTTCATCATTGAACATTTATCACTTTATATTTTTATAAAAACACTTATAACGTGATGTGCATTCATCTTAAGATGTATTTATAAATAATAAATTGGGTTTTTGAAACTAAAAGCTCATGTAACTTCTTGTATTAAAAAATAAATTCTAAAGAAAATTCAAATAACTTCTGTATGTTTGTAACGCGCAAATTTGGTATTAATTTTTTATTGAGATTCGCAGGATTAAAATAAGATTTAAAGTAAACACATTATAATTATTATCAAAACTTTCAAGAGGATATTTGATTTATTATTTAATTATTTTTTTTTTAATTTAACTTCGTGTTAGAATAACGCTTTTCAAAAAATATATTAATAAAAATTTTAACAAAGTACCTTTTATGTTACATCTACTTCGTAGCTTCCATTCTGTATAGCTTATATTTCAAATACAACAGACTCTGCAGGAAAAAAATTTAAATGGCAATCATTTAAAATTTGGTGCTTTATTGATGTTTTAGAAGTTTTAGAAATATTCCGAAACGCAATTAAAAGTTGTTTTGTGAATGTTTGTTCGCTTAAAATGCAAACTGGAGTAAATAATGGTCATTAATTTAACAAATCTTTTATATTTCGAATATAATATGAAGTGCGTTGAACAATTTTTTTATTGATTGCGAGCATAAAAATAAATAATAAATTAAGCAATCACACCAAATAGCTAAAATATTTAATATAGCAACTTATAAAAATATGAAAATTACGCAGTATGATGAATAAGTACTAAAGCGGAATATACGAACAAAAGTTGTTGGTAGATTCTCCTGTACTTAACTTTCTAGTTTAAAGGTGAAGTTCCAGTTTTCTTACATTTTTATAGTATGACGTAAATACCAGTACTTTTTAAATTCTTAATTGTAACACTAATAAATTATTAACAAAGCTCAGGCAAACGTTATTATTATATATACAAGAGAGAAATATTTGCATTTTGCTTCAAAATTAAGGGTAATTTTAATAATTTGTGAGACGTCACAATGCAAATTCCCGCTTTATTTATTTTACACGTGCTTATAACATTATAATCGCATGAAAACTTAAGTAGAGAATTTTTTTTAAATTTCATATACTTAACTGAATTGACGTTTAAATTAGTTAATAGCAATAGTATAAATTAATAATTATGTAAATACAATTTAAATTAAATTTATGAAGCTTACATTTAGATAGTTTTATTGAAACATATTAATTTATTAATAATTTTAGAATAACACATTTAATTCACATAACTGCTATGATATTTAGATTTGATAGTGCCGCACCAAATGAACAATGAAACCCTGCTAACCTTCAAAATTCACTACTTATTAAGTGTTAGTAGAAATATTCGAAGCGAAATTTTAATTTATTGTTTCAGTGTACGCAAAGAAATAAACAATTATTTTACTATCCATTAAATAAACGATACTTACAATGTTTATTTAAAGCTTTATAAGTTGACCTTTCTTCACATTTTATATTTGTTTAAACAAGAGGGTAGTAAGTAATTTTATTTCCACAGGGAAATAAAAATGCCTTGTTTAACATTTGGTATGTGCCATCATAGCAGTTATCTTGTGAGGAACACAGAGTTTATAAACAGGGGAATCTTCGACACTTGCGGAGCTTTCCTCGATACTATTGTATTAAAACACAATTATTGAAAATACAAATTATTACCAATTTTCACTAAGTTTTGGCAACCAATTTAGTTACAATTGAAAAAAATACAATATTTACAATTATTCGTTTTGTATTATTAATCAATACTGTACAAACTTTGCTTTATGCTTGGTGTTTAATATTGCAGCAATATCACATTATAAATTGCACCAAAATTGGATTATACAAATATCCACACTAGTTTACAGCAATATTAACTGGGCATTCCAACATTGTGTCAACATTAGGTATATGCTACTGTCTTTAATTTATTAAAATTTATTCATTTTTAGAATTCTTTATTTTCATTGTTTTACTTTATTTTACTCGTCTTACTTATTAACAACTTAATAATAATGATAAATTAGGTATTCATTTCTTTTGGAATATTCCTACGTCATAGAAGTCTTTACGATTTCCTTTACAAGGTGAATCACTCTTCTTTTTCTCTTCTTCGATATTCTAGATTTTCGTATGTGTTTTGGTTTCGTTTGCTATCCCATAGTTTTTAGATCGTTTATTACTTTATCCAGCCATCTAGCTCTTGATCTTCTTCTGTTCCTTGTCTCACCCGGTCTCCAGTCCATGATCTGTCTTAAAACGCTTTCCGGCTCTTTTCTTGTCACATGGCCCAGCCATCTAATTCTTTGCGCCTTAATGAATTTTACAATGTCTTTGTTCTTCAGTATTTTGATTTCTGTATTTGTTCTTATTCTATATTTGTTTTCGCCAATCTTTTTTGGTTCTGCGATCACTCTTAACACTTTTCTTTCGAATATTCTCAGTTTTTCCCCTTCTCTCTTAGTCAGGTTTAATACTTCCGCTGCATATGTACCTACAAATGTTCTCACAAATGTCTTATATATTCTTATTTTTGTTTTCATAGATATATTCTTGCTATTCAAAATCTTCTTGTTTGCATGGAACGCTCTCCAGCCAGCCTGTATTTTTTCATTTATCTCTAGCGATCCCTCATTGTTCTTGTTTATTTGTACACCAAGATACTTGAATTTTTCTACTTTTTCAAACGTGTAGCTTCCGATTTTTAGGTTACTCTGTCGTGTATCGTCGTTTCTCTTGAATTTCATGTACTTGGTTTTGCCTTCGTTAATCTTTAGCCTCATTTTCATGGCGTATTTCTCTATTTCTTTGAGAGTCTGTATCATTTTTTGTTTTGATCTAGATATACCTAATCACGATGTCATCAGCATATTAAGCTATTACTTGCCATTCTTTTGTTGATATCGTTGCTCTAGTTCCCAATTTTCTCATAACGCTCTCGATCACTAAGTTGAACAGAACCGCTGATAATTCATCGCTCTTTTCATTTAGTCCAACTTTCACCGTTGCACTCGAATCTCTCATCGTCATTTGTATCAGTTTTTTCATTTTTTTGAGTATATCCAGCTCAAGCATTACCTCTTACAGTTTTTTACTTTTAACGGAGTCAAAAGCCTGTTGGAAGTCAATAAACAGCAGGTGCAGTTCTATGTTATGCTCATATGCTTTTTCTGTCAGTTGCTTCATTATGTGTAACGCATCCACCGTCGACCGATCCTTCCTATAACCATGCTGATATTCTCCAATCTTCTCATCAATTACTGTTTTTATTCTACTAAATATGAGTGTCGATAGAATTTTGTAGGTCACCTGTAGCAAAGTTATTCCTCTGTAGTTGCAACACTCTTCTATATCGCCTTTCTTGTGAATTGGTATTATTCTACCGATCTTCCATTCATTCGGCATTTCTTCCTTTTTCCAGATCTCAAGTATTAATCTGTATACTCTTTGGTGTATTTTTTTGCCTGCATTTTTCAACATTTCGCCGCATATTTCATCACTCTCAGGTGCTTTTCCATTTTTTAACTTCTTTAATATCGTTTCTACTTCGCTGAATGTTGGCTCTATTATTGTTTCCTGTTCTGATCTTTCTTCCGTTTCTGCAATAACATCTTCTTGGTCATTCCGATTTAGCAGTTTTTGGAAGTGTCTCTTCCATATTTCTTTCACTTCTTCTTCGCTGCTACCTTGTAATCCATTTTCATCTTTCATAGTTCTAGTCTTTACACTGCATTTTCTTTTTTATATATTATATAAATATTTGCACAATTTACATAAATTTGAACACATTACCCAAAAATAATTTTTACCTTAAAAAAACATTAACTAAATAATTTTTATATTTTATTTCGATGTTAGTGTGAAAATAATTTTTAAATAGTATATTGAGGTGTAAATTATCCAAATTATTTCATTTTAAAATTTTACAATAAATTTTCTAATTAAAAATATTACTTTAAATTTAAATTTTAATTTCAATATAATTTAAAAATGGTCAAGTTAAAATTTACTATGCCGGTATCGCAGTCCGGCTTATCATTAACAATTTGTTGTTCCTTGAATAAATTTTTAATATAAAAATAGAAAACTTTTTACCAAATTTTTTATTATTTAAATTTTATCCATCTCCATTATCATCTTCAATTATGCAACCATCTCCGTTTAATTTTTACTTCCAAAATCTATTTAAACGTTTTTCAAAATCAACAAATCCAATTATAAATTTCAATAAAACACTTTCCTTCAAAAAATTTACTTGTATTCCAAAAATTATAAACTTATCAAAAATGATTCGGAGTCAATAATTATTCACACATCACGTCGGCAATTTTTCGGCAAAAGGCCTTGTATTGTCTGTGATTTGTCCCCACCTAGCAAATTCTGCAATGTTACCACTTAATAATTAATATCAAAATTTTACTAAAATGCATAGGGTGGGTCCAAAACACTTTGAAACACGACAATATATAACGATAATATTGCCTGCACAGCTCACATCTTAACAACCCTGCATCTAGGTTTTAATAATTTAATTTTTCAAAGTAAATAACTACCCAAATAAATTTATTATGTTGTTTTGCAACTGTTTGAATTTACGATTTTTTAACTAGATGTACACAAACATAGAATAAAAACTAACATGTTGGTGTTAAGTAAGTAATAGCAGCACAAACTATAATTATGCATAGTAACTTATTGAGATGTTCATTAATAATAAGTCGGTGTAATACTAAGCTGAAACCCCGTTTGTTTTCGTTATCTTAAAGCAATTCTATTGAGATCAATCATGAAATATAAGATTTTTTGGATCTTTTCTTTTATGCGAAATTGTTACCTCTGCCACATCTTTGTACCAGTCGATGGTTATCTATTATATAGGAAGTGTCTATCTAGTTTTTTCAAAAAGGTTAAATGTTGAATGTAAATTCAAAAGCAGAGATTGCAAATTCGGGACAGACTTATCTTTGATTTCTTGATAGCAATCCTGATTCCTTGAAATTGAACGTACTACAACCATCCAATATCAGTGCTCATAAATCCTGAACTGGAGTTTCTAGTGGTTTACCAAATCCTGTAATTTACAATTTGCTTTCTTGTAACAAATGCTTAAAATTTTTCTTTCTTAAACTCCAAATTGTTAGGTTTATTAAAGAAATAAAATACAAAAAAATTTGTGAAGTCTAAATATGAAAAATATAATCAACATTACTTTGCCTATTATTACATATTAAATTTTTTAACATTTTAATAATCAACACTAATCTAAAATTGTCTTAATTTATCGATAAGTAATTATTTTTTTTATCAATTTAAATTCTAAATTAAAATTGAAATACTAGTGGCATTGAATTTAAAATTAAGATTTTGATAAATTAACTGTGATAATTTTAAATTTAAAAAATAATTTAAGAATTTTTTTTGAGAAATAAAAAAAACATCTAATACCGCAAATTCGTAAATTTGTTGAAAATTAGTTACTATAAAATGTTCTTAGCATCGATCATAAGGAAAACACGTTTCTCGTAGTAAATAAAAAATAACTATTTGGTGCCGCGAAATAAATTTTACTCAATTACCCTGTTCACTCCATTGAGATCTTTGAATATTACTGGTGTGTTTTACTAATAATTTAGAGGATAAAACTTTTTATCTTCGTCTATATTTCCCAGGGTTCTGCTTCTGATATTTGTTATTAATTAATAGAATAAACCAAACTGCTGACAAAGTACTTAATTTTGTTAATCAAAATATTAACCATTAGCGTTGAATCCATTTTCAATATCATTTAACTGAACTTAATATCGAAATTGCACTTGTGGCATATAGATAAATTATCTAAATTTACTGATAACGTAATGTCTTTTTCTTATCTAAAAATCAACAATTTAGATTATTTGTTTCAGATATTAGAACGATTATGTATCCCCATAGACGGAAATCGATACACTCGCAGTAGTTCTTTACAAAAATTATGTCTGCTCCAATTTTAAATATTTTACAAATATCACATTTCTTTATCTTAAGTACTTCATGCATAACAGTATCAAGATGTGTTGTAGGGGTTATTAAGTCCCATAGGTACCAGAAAACAAATTTAATATTAAATGATCACTAATAACAGTATAAAAAATTGTTCAAAATTTGCCAATTTTAACCAAAGTTACTGCAAAAATCTTAATTTTATAATTTGAAAACTAAAAATTCATTCTGCGTAATAAACTGTTAAACTAAAAATTAAACATAAGCACATAGGATCTTATCTACAACATATAAATAGCGAATTAATAAAAAGTTTATAACATAAAATAAATGAATAACTAGGAGCTGATGAATTGCAAAATTATCCTATTAGACGAGTAGTAGAGCACAAAATGTGAAATGCAATACGATAAGAATACTGAACTTACAAGGGTGAATGCAGCTTGTCAGAGCTTTGTAGTGGGGTTGCATCGAAAATAATTCTCGTAAAAACTCGAATAACAAAACAGTTTAATGATTTAAGCATCAAGGTGAAACTTGCTAATGCACTTTGTATGTAACTGTGAAATCTGAGTGATATGCTTCGAGTAAGTTGCAAAAACGGTAGTTAATAAAGTTTTTTATAGTAGTTAGTAGTTAGTAGTAGTTTTATCAGTTAACATTTATGTAGTATAAATCTTGAAATTTTCCCCTAGTCCAAAAATTATCAAGAACACTATGGGTGTTGCTAAGTTATGAAAAAATTGGAGTAATTCTCAGGGGACTCTATGTGATTTAAGTGGATATAGAATTTACTATTGAAACCACTCTGTAGAGGGAAGTTATATTGGTGTCCAAATTATTGCTACACACCACTTCAGATGTGATCTTATTGTTACAAAATGTTTTTCCGGAGGTTAAATGTGAGGCTTTGCTTTCTGGTCCCACAACATTATTCGTCTTTTAAGGTCAAACTGTACCTATGTAACTTTGAGCTTGCAATGCATTCAGATTTATGGCCTACCGGTGGTTATATCACACGATACTTTTCTGTGAAAAATTTATATTGAGCGTTTTTACCGAAATATAAGGAGTAAAATACGAATTTGTATTAATAGAGATTATTTTGTTTCTGTAATAGCAGATCTTTTATTAATTTAATAAATATTTTGTTATTCGGCAAATAAGTTTAAAATTTGATAATGCTTACCAAAATTAGAAATAGTTTCAAAAGAGAGTTTAATTAAAATCGAACTTAAATTTCCAGTATGTGGATGAAAAGACAGTAAAATTAGTTTATAAAGAAGTTTTTCTTTGAAGTATATTTGATATTACACTGTAGTGTTTTGTAAATCAAGAAGTTAACAACTTGTAATATTAGTTTGTTAGATTAAAGTGTAAGTAAGGCAATTTAAAATAACACATTTAATAATAATTACTGTTTTCTCTGGAGCAAATCATTTTCGATAATTGTATGAATAATATACATAATATACACAGAATTTATTATATAATATACTATAATTAGGTATTATATTAAATTTCACATCGTAGTTATTGATTATTAATAATGTTAAATGATGATAAATTTTAATATAACTAAATTCAAAGTAAGAATAGAGTGTAAGCAAATTCCTGCATTATTTTATTTTATTTATTTTCCGAAGCTACATCAGCTTATTTTCAAAAATTACGTTTTAGTAAAATCATGTTCAATAGCAACTCCAACTGTCATAATAAAATGAGAAATTCTTGATCATATTGAAAAATTAACAAAGGAATACAGAGTAAACGTATTATATGAAATTTAAGGGTTCTACTTTCATGATCAATTTAAATGAAATGTGGCTAAGTGCTGTCAGGCTGCTTTGATAATAGCATCATCGCTTCACAGTAATTCATTTATGTTCGGCACCTTTCATCTGATGATCTGCGTAATATGCTCTTGAGTTGGAATATTTAAAAGCTTTAAAATTTAACAATACGGAGAGTGTAGAGTTGGAAGTAATCAAATGGGTTAAGATCTTGGAAAAGCGTTAAAAGCAATTGTTAATCGTATGTTTTCAATTTTTTGCAGTAATTTAGCACTTAAGAATTTTTGGAAAGCCATTTTTAAATATAGATAAAAATAAACAAGGAACAATACCAAACATAAAATATATACGACCGACATTAGCTGATCTATATTTTACGCTCGAAACTTCAGCTGATAGTGGCGCCAAATCACGTCTCGCTTTTTCGTCTAACGCTTTGCTTATATTCTTCAAATATGTGAGCGTTGCTTTGGCACTTAAAAAACACATTACTTCAATATATTCCATAATTTTTTGTCTTGCGCTTAGAAATTTTATTTTTCCCAAGATAGCACAACCGCATCCACAAAACATAATATATATTTTTTCTTCTTCTGCATAATTTGCAATTTAAACGTGCTCGTTAAAGCTATCTATGGAGTTTTTATCAAGTTTCAGTTAAGAAACTTTTAAAGTTTCTTCGCATGACTGTCATACAAAATTGGATTGAGTGGCAAATTCACCGTCAACTCTATTCGGATTAAGGATCTCGAATTGTTGCACGAAAAACACTACTGTTATCTGTAATACAAAAAATCCTATAAATTATAGATATAACTTGTCCTATCTGCGCATTTCTTGACATTAATATTTTATAACAGTTTTGTTCTTTACAAGATCACATAAATAAAATATAGAATTGTTAGTGGTTTCAAAATTTACTGCATGTAATTTTACATTCATAATAATTTGCCAAGATTTTCACCAATAATTTAACTATGCTAATCATCCAGCTAATATCCGTCGATTTGTATGCCACACCAGGCGTAATTAGTTTTTAAATCTACGAGGGTCAACAATTTTATTCTTATTGCTGTTCTGATATTAATTCTGAAAGAAACAATACAAGACTAATAATAATGTAGGTTGTAAAAAATATAAAACATAAGAAAAATATGATTGTGGTAATTCGATTTTCTAAATTCCTACACTGTTTTCGATGTTTAAAAGTTAGCGAAGCAACCGGAACTGTAGCTTCATTTCCTTGGAAAGTTAACATTGTTTCTGTTCAGGTAAAAGAATTTTCTTGCTTAATGAAACCCAAGTGAATAGCAACTTTTTAAAAGTTTTCTTAAAATCTAAAAGAAGTGTGTTTTTGCTAAAATGTATAAACCGTTAGGTTAACTTTATTGGTTTTATATTTACCGTGGCCTATTTATTACAGCATATAAATATCGATAAAAATTGAAAACAAGGAATTATTTATATTTTCGCGATAAACAACATAAGGAAACATTGAAAAACAGAATAACACAAACAAATACGTTGTAAAATTGAAAATTATTCTCTCTTACTCCTACGTAACTTCAAAATTTTATATATCACGTTTCCATAAATTTAGTACAATCTCAAGCTCACAAATGTTTATGTATATAAGTTATAGTACAATTTTATCAAAAATTTAAGTCGAAGAATTAATGCTAAGGCAAAACAGGGAGTTAACTCGAGTACGTTATAATAATATCTTATAAAACCCTTAAATATGCATGACTACGCCTTTGAAATTTGAGAATAATTTAAAATTAACGCCTTAATGAGAGGACGTACTGGATGATAAAATAACCCGATTACATTCTTTAAATTTCTTTAATTTATAATAAATTAACTTGTGTAAAGTAATAACATTTAATTTGAATATAAAACGCATGTTAATATTTTAAGAAAATTTGGTTTAGTTAGTTTCCACACAAAAGCTTTAATGAGGTATTTGCCGCTTAGCACAAACTGTTAAGTTCCATTCGAGTTAGCAGTAACATAAATTTAAACTTAATTGGTTTACGCTGTTGTGTGTTTAGTCACGTTCCTACCATCCCCTACCTATAAGGTGGTAGTTGATCTTTGATTAAATAGAGCTGCATTTTTTGAAAACGTCTTTGTTAAACGCTCGAGCTTATTTAACGATCTATAATAAGCCGCATTGTTATACGTACTCGTATTGAAATCTAAATGAGAAAGAAAATTTTATATGCATATTAAGAAAGCTATATTGTGGTTCTGCCACTGTTCTAAATTTGACGTCCCAACAGAAAATTTATTTACCGTGTTTAAAAGTTATAAAATTTACGTACTGGGGTGCAAAAGTAGCTGATGAAATACATAAGCGGAAAAATAAAGAACTATAATATTAAACTCCTTGTGCAAAAGTAAAGTTATTTTTCCGTCTGTGGTGCCAATAAATACTAGGTGCCGGTTAATGCTACTTCAGTAATACTATCGGCTGAAAGTCAATAACGTATTTTTGAATGGTACATAGAACTGCAGGGTGGATAAATTATTTTAATGAAAATCAAAATATTTTATACACTTTTCGACTTCATAATATACAAAGTCGAGTTAATAAATATTTATTGTAATAAAATAATCAAGCAAAAGCATGATGTTGAATTTAGAAATTAATTTTCAGAAATTAAAGTATTCTTTCTCTACATTAATGGATTTTTCTACAAAATTCATCAGTAACCATTTCTTGTGCAACGCATGAAATACGTGACGTGAAGTTATAAAATGATATTGATTATTGATTTTCAGAATAAATGATTTTAATTCGTGTTTCAATAATTTGACATTTATAATTGATGTAATTAGCAGCAATCAATTTCAATTCAAGTTATGAAATTGTGTGAACGAGTTTTTAATTGTTTTAAAATTAAATAAATTGCAGCGAGAATACTTATGTTCGTTTTCACAACATTTTACTGAAGTTCTCCAGCAACAAAGTGGTAAACTTGATAATTTCTTAAGGATGAAGCTTATTTTTGGATTAATTAGTGGTTAATATGGTTAATACTTAATAACAAAAATTCTTAAATTTAAATGTAACCTTTATATAATAATAAATTTAGATAAAAATCAAATAATTTTTATTATTTATTCCTTATGAAATATTGATAAAACGAAAGTCCAAAGTTTAATATCTCTGCAGTATCATGAAAATATATTTTTCGGTAAATTAGGTAATTTTTCCATAACCTTTATGTAAAGATTTTAAATAAAAATAAGTAAAGTTAAATTGAGCTTATTCGAAAGAAAGACATACATCTCTTACAACATAGAAATAATGTAGGTAACTATAATATCAAACACTAAAAAATAAAAATTGGAATAGCAAGTCAAACCGAACATATACATATTTAACAGGTAGTTATGATTTATGCTTGTAAAATGCTTGTTATGAACCCTATTATAATATTTATTCTGAAAACTTATCGCAAAAATGCTGATATGCGATTATTCCGAATTACGTTGTATATTTTGAACAATATACAATTTCATATAACAGCCATTTAAATCAATTGCATTTTCAGCATTTAGGATCATAATTGCACGGAGAAAAATGAAAATTGAATAAAAATTCAGGTAAGAAAAATTTAAATTTTTAATTACCAAAAATATTTTCAATGCTAAATTCCACTTGGAATAAAATTTTAAATGCCACTTCTGAGTGTTTCCTGAATTGTCGTGAAACAAAATCTTTCCACCCACCCTGTGCTGAATTGTAAAATTATGTGAATTTAATTTTTGAAAGTTTGATTTTGAAAAGTGCAGAGTGGGGAGAAAATGAACAGATAAGGGCTTTTTTGGCCAACTATGGCTGACAGCGGGTGCGAAATTTTGTATACCCGCTGAATTTGATTTTTAATATGAGATTTTGGTATTTTGAAATTGTTAGTAGTATTTTGATTTGATTTGAATAAAGTGATTTTGATGCGAATGCATTATTGCGTGATTTCGGATAATTATTTTTAATATTTGGAATTGATTTGGATTAATTTTTTATAAGTTGCTACCGAGCGGTAGAAGATTGATTGGTTTTGATTGATTTGGAAAAAGAGAAGTTAAAATTGTAAATTAGACGTGAAATATTTAAAATTGGAAAATTTGAAATTGTATTCGTACGAACAAATGGTGCAATTGATAACAAGGCGATTGGGATAAAGGTAGAAATCAAAACTTTGTTCCCGATAAAGTGGAATTGAAATTTTAAATTACATTTAATTTGGATTTGGATTACTAATAATTGTTGGACAATTAATTAGTTTTTTGGATTAGAAATTTTTATATTTAATTTTTTTATTTTGATAACGTATGAACCTTTCGACCCCTAAGAAATTACCAACTGCTCCCGCACAACAGGGTTAACCCGAAGCTATAGGGAGATTGTAGATTTTCTACGGAGAGTCCACAGCAATACACTATGCTATTAGTGACTAAAATTTATTTTCATGTTAGTTGGTCAGTCAGGGATTTGTATTTTTAAGTCTATAGGAAATCAAAGATAGAATTCTGTGATAAGTCACATTTTGTAACGTCATAAAACAGTACGTATCCCTAATTTACCATTAGCTGGAAAATACAAATTTGTCAAAAAATTAATTTATTTCAATCGAGAATTTAAATTTTTTTCTCTTTTCAGTTTCACCTTTCTGAGCGTAGTATTAGTACGCTAAGCTCATTCTTCCGACATGGAGTGCGTTAATTTGAAGGTGTTATGAAATTTGTCATAATAAATCTCGTAAGAGGTGCAGATAAAAAACCATATATCTACAGGTTTCGTCGTACTGCATAAAGAGAAACATTGGCTCCTACTTCCTCTAATTTATTTTTTATGTCACTATGGGTTGTTCTTCTGAACTCTACAGCAACATATCGCAGTGAACGTTTTCCTCTTGGTGTTACAAGGCATTTTAGACCACATTGACTTTTACGAACAGCATCGGAAGACTTATTAGTCTTAATTTTTTAGATCAAACAAGACACTGACGGACGCAATACTCTAGTTTTAGCTTCTATCTGGCGTTGACTAAGTTCTATATTGCTTATCAGTGCAGATGTGTAACTTTTTTTTACATATCAGCTTTTAAGCTTTATTCATGTAAAAGTTTTTTTTATTTTGTAAATTACTTTGGAGATATTGACTTTTGAGCTATAATAAAAAAACTTAATAATACTTCTTTAGCCTATAGTCAATTCATTTACTTAACCTAAAGTTTTATTTAGACACATGACGTTGTTCAGTTTGGTTATTTGGTAAGCGCAACAGTTTGGTTAATTTCTTTATTTTTTAATTTTTCAATTTTTTTAATTTTTATATATTTGCTCTCACTTGTTATTCTTACTGTTCTACATGACTGATGATCGAAAATAATCGTGAAATAAGGGCCTTTATATTATGTTACAGAGTTTTTTATTTTTAAGTAATTTTTATCATTTCTATAGCGTAATTTTTTCAGAATTTTATTTTCTTGTTTATTCAAATATTCTAAGTTCAACCCTGTTAAGTGTGAATTATTGTCATTTTAGTTTCTTTAAATATTATGTTTCTTTGTAGTATATATTATTTACTTAACAGTTAAAAATTTTATTTTTTTAACATTTTGTTAGGTTTGATTATTTTATAGTCAATTCATTTATAAACTTATATTTCAATAATTTTTAGTAAAACAGGATTTACTACACTTTTAATCCCACGCCACTTTTAACCGGTAATGTCAAATACAAATTAACAAATAATAAATAAATCGAATAAAAATTTGCTTTATTAACTTTTAAAAAAATCTTGGTTTTTAAAAAATAAAAAGTCAACGGTTAATAAAGCAAATTTTTATTCGATTTATTATTATTTGTTAATTCGTATTTGACTTTACCGGTTAAAAGTGGCGTGGGATTAAAAGTGTAATAAATCCTGTTTTACTAAAAATTATTGAAATATAAGTAGTGTATAAATAAATTGAATTTTTAACTTTTTATATTTTAAAAACCAAGATTTTTTTAAAGATGTGTGTCAACCTCTATTGCACATGCACACCACGTTTTTTCCTACCGAATCCTTCATAAATTTCAAATTTTATATAAAACCTAAGAATTTTGCAAATGAGCCTAATAATTTGGAGAAGAAATAATATAATAATTATTACTAAAATATATAATACATTGTCATTGAATCAGTTGGGGTGTGTTCCCTCTTGCTTTCTCTTGTGCTTGCTAATATCCCATATAAATATTAGAAATGGTTTTCAAGATAGTTAGGGTGGTTTTCGTGATAGTTGGGGAGGTTTGTCCATATTAAGACATGCTAATAATATAATATATCTACTACATTATTTTATTATAATAAATTATTTTCAGGTATCTAAAATAAATTTTTTTAGGAAGCTATTAAACATTAGATAGTATTAATAAATGATCAGACGTAGAAATGTTTATTCGTTTAAAAATTTTCATATAAATTTCCTTCATACAAATATTGTTGTTTTCGTCAATATCAAGCATAAAAATGTTTTAAAAATATACGAAAACTCTGTTTAACTATTTAGGTGGATTTAGTATTTAATTTTGTGATGTCGAAATGATCATCTCCGGAGTATTTTTTTTTCAAGAAGTCGGAATCAAACTATATTTTTTAACCTACAGTAACACTATAATATATTAATTTTTATCTTGTGATAAATATATTAAGTAAGTTTAAAAGTGAACAAGTTAATTAAACGTAAAATATAAAATTTTTTATTTTATAAGATACAACTCGCTGAAAGGTTATAAAATAAAAATTTTTATATTTTACGTTTAATTAACTTGTTCACTTTTAAATTTCCTTGATAAAACACTATAATATAATAAAATTTAAAAATTTACAAATTAATTAAATAATAAAATTTTAATTATAGTATTCTATGCAAGAATACTACTATTATGCAAATCCAGAATTTAAATCATTTTTTGAGCCTTCTTGCTTTATTTATTGTTGTTATTTAAGTATACAGTTAAAATAAATAAAAGAAGTATATTTTTAACCAGTTAAATTAATATTAAAATTAAAAATAATTTTCAATGAATCTTTGATTGAAAAATATCCAATATGAGGAATAATAATTGTTGATTCTAGTTTGGTCTAGTTATTCATTAATATTAATTATATATTAATATAGAAAAATTGGTACATGTACTAGTTTAATTAGATTCATTAAAATATATAATTTAAAAAATATATATTTTATTTAGAAAATTCCCGAATTAAGTAACGTAAACCTAATAAATGGTAAAACGCAAAATTAATATTATTAATAAAATGTTATTACTAAAGTAAAATTACCAATTTGTGATTATTAAAGTATCTAATGTAAAGAATGAAATGTTTATTGTTTAATTAAACCGTTAACTTTCAAATTGTAAGATTATCTTATATTGTACCTTAATATTAAAAAATATAAAGTTTGCTTCTCGATACTTAAAAAAATTCTAAGGATGCTCAGGTTAAAATTAAATTAAATTAAATCCTAAACGACGACGGCGAAATATTTAATAGTGCATTTTTAAATTAATAAACTAAAATCCTCCTTTTTATCGCAATATAGATTGCAGCAAATCTTGTATATCAATATATAATTATCTAAGTTAGAACAAAACTATTTACAAGGAAATGTTTTATTTTGAAACCGACAATTTGAATAAAATTTATATGTCGATCAAACAGAAAGGTTTGTTAAATTATATTTGTCCAAAATATATTACTTCGAAGGTTGTGACAGTGAATTCAAGTGGAGATAATCTATCTCGGTCTAGGACGTCCGAAGCATGGAGGTTTCCACGGGAGAACATTCTAGTAAATATCAGAAGTGCAAGGAAAGTTATTTTGATGCCGTACAATTATAAATATACTTTTAAAAATTACAGGCATGGTGTAAACAGAAAATTGTATAAATATTTGTCGTAAAATGTTTTGTATTTGCAAAATATTCTAAGCTTCCTTTAAATATTTATTTAAAATTTGTTTACGTTCCTTTGACATCCAGTTTTAAATAAACACACACATTACGAAATTTTCGAAATTTACAGAAGAAACGGCGCCTATGAAAGTGTTACCCAGCCTCACTAAATATTCATGTCAACCGATCTTAAAGATTACATTAAAGATTTACTTATTTTTGTCCCTAGATTTTAGAGGCCACAAATAATTCGGTGCTCGTAACATATCAGCAATATAATAGCAATAAAAGGATCAAGAGGAACAAACAATAAAAAATATGACAAAGCATTAGGGCGTGAAAAAACGATAAAAACTTTTCAATGGCGCAAACAAATGCAGTCATCAGCGTCGCTTCGTCTGGGTAATTCTTATAAACGCATCTAGGAATTATCAAGCAAAGATAAGTTTAACGACTCTGAAACCCTAAACCAATTTTCAAACTTGATGAGTGACTTTCTGTTAGCTTTCTTAATGACAGATAGCGAAATCGAAACATTAGAGGATTTTCAATTAAACCTACTTAGAGATTTAATTAATTTAGAAGCGTTTCAACATTCAGAATTTTAGCGATTTTCTAATTGTTCCAATTTTGTGATAAACGTTTGTCACGCAAATTCATTCTTTTTAAATTTTGTTAGAAAAATAAATTTACGTATAAAACACTGTATTATGCAGTAACGTATATTTTCCTCTGGTGCTACAGGAGCACTTAAATAAAATTAGAGAAACAAAATTTGAATTGAAAATTCCTCATTCTGCTTAAAAACTTCCATTTAATAAAGATTTTCAAAATTAAGTTTTGAAAAATGTACCTGAACCTTGCAATTTGTAATATATTCTTAGTTGTACTATAAACCACTAGGTACCTATTGCATTTTTATTATTAGTAATAAATATAAAAATAAAAATAATAATAATAATAAATACTTCAATAAATTAAGGTGGTAAAATATTAGCAATATGTTAAACGAATAAATGAATGCTTATAAAAAATATTAATCAACTCTCAACAGTGCAATTAGAGCATATGAAATTAGAATTTTAATTAATGGCAGACGATTATTAAAATGTATCCAGATGATGTTCAACAGCAATTTACCGTTTTAATTAAACACGTTTGTAGGTACAATAATCTATTTTTTATACTTATTCAAGCATAATGTAAAACAAAAGTTGGTAAACATAAAATTGATGATGTTTTTAAAATGGTAAAAAGAGATAGAAATTTTTAAAAGTGTAGAAAATGCGGTAGTGCGAAACTCGATTTAAATGTAATTTGTAAACAGATGAGAAAACCTTAAAAAGCAAAATAGGGTAGAAATATAATCAAAAGATTGTATCTTATTCTGTATACTTGCTAACTGAGTGATCATACGATCGCAAGTGATTATATCGACACCTACCAACTGTGCAATATATAACGGAAGTCATTTTTGTCTATTTTATATAATAAGACCTTATAACACTACTTTCAAGATTTTCTCTAAAACGGAAGCCGTGCGAATCCAACCGGATATAACTAATGACACAAAAATGTCGTTACACAAAGCAACACAGGACAAACTTAGTTTTATTTCATACGCTTTTAGTGTAGCAGCAGCTTTAAGATGCATCTATTTATTATATCTACTAATAAATTGCGGAAAAGTATTAATACGATCTGTTATGGTTTATTGAAAATGCAATTATATTATTTATAATAAAGTTTGTAAAGTAAGAAAATAAATATTAAGTTAGCCTTCTATTTTATTATGTTTTTAGTTTTGTTCCGAAAATGTTAAACTCGTCTTGACATTTAGGCTATTTGGTAGATGACAAATGATTTTAGTGAATCACGCAATGGTCTTAGCTATTCTTTTTGTTTTCCCTTTCTTTTTACATAAGTGATAAGTTTATTGATTTTAAATACAAACATAAATTTTCTTGCAACGTTTCTTTGTTTTACAGGACAAGTGGCCTTATTGTTAGCCCAAAAATTACAATACCTACGCTGTAAGATAAAAGTTTTCTTCTCCTGATTACTTGTGGAACTTTTTGAATCAAAAAATACACTCACTTTGTTGCATTTATAAGTAGATAGGTATGAATAAATATATGTCCAAAAAGTTCAAAAAATTTATGTAATCAAAAACTTAACAACGTCACGTATTTATGCCATATATTATGTTTTTTAAAGTTTTTACATTTCTTATTATAATATGGTACGGCTTTATATATCATCTAGATGTCAAAACTTACATTCTTTATGGTTGGGTGATATACATATCAAGTTATTTGTAACAAAATGTTAATATTCTGCATTTTCTTTATGCCATAACTTGTAATATGTGTTCTAATAAAAATTGAAGTTACTTTTCTTATTAGAAACTAACTATTTTCACGTTGTGCAAGTTATAAAATATATTATCTAACACTCAAAAATAGAACAGTTGGTGAACAAAGCGCGGTTTAAAAAAGAATTTACTTGTATTCCTCTCATCTTGTCAAGCTTTTTGATTTGAAACAGTTGAAATCATTACCTATGTATCGGGAAGACGGCACAAACAATTCCATTATTTTTAGGAAAAAATTTTTTTCTTAAATTTAACGTTTAATTAATTTATAATTTATTTATTTTATCACGTTAGAAAGATTAAAAATTTTGAATAGTGGAATAAATGCGCTTCTAGAGTGAAATTGAAAACAATGAGAGCATAAATTTTACTTTAAGTGCCTTTCAGTTTTATTACTTGCAGTACCTAAACCTATAAACACTTCGAACATAAACAGTACGTATAAGTTGATTTGTTCAATACCCTACAACTGATTTATTTTACTATTGCTATAAAATTTTATTCCATTTAAAATAATTTAATTAAATTCATAAAAACAGAGTAATATTAAATTTTTGCAAAGGCCTTAGCCGGGTAAGAATGGTAAATCTGCTCCTTATAATATATCGATTTGCATTATTTTGTACCAGTCTATTAACATTGCTTAAATATTTTTTGTAAGATATTATTACACACAATAGAAAGATTTAATTTTGTAAATTTAATTAAATTTATCATTTAAAAGAACTATTATAAATTATACAAAATATTTAAAAATTACTCAACTTAAAATTTATATAATATTATATTATAATAGAGTTGTATTATTTTAATGTAGACGTTTTCAAATGTAAATTTATGAAAATAATCTGTTTCAATTGTTAATAAGTAGTATATTACATGACAACACAAACAATTGTATTGCTTATTAAGCAAAATATTTTTTAAATTTTTACAAAAAAATTTATACGCAGAAAGTACAGTCATCGAATAATTTTACTACGGAGTTGTATATACTATTTCATGCGCTTCCAAAACATGTCAAAATGAAAGTATCACAAGTATATAATTATCACAAGCTACTGTGAAAATCACAGCTATAAAATTACATACACAAGCAAAATTCTTGGTTCCTATTCACGATATATAATAATAATTAGGCAAGAAAATTATTTCATTATTCCTTAACTGTTAGTCGTAGTAAATTATTATTTTTAAATAATAAATTATTATTTATCCTAAAATGCTAATTTTGCTAAGCGCTTTTCGCAGCTAGAATAGAGATTTTAATCATGCCTTCAGCCCTAATTATAAATAATTTCAATAAAATGAAGTGAGAAAATTGTTGTCAATGTATTTGTATTGAAAGCATAAATTATTCGACATAAAAATAATTACTTACATAATATACTTAGAATAATACACGTGCATACAGAGTGTCAAAATTAGCCTTTATAGTTTTTACAAATAAATTTATCTAAAATGTGTTTATGTTTTTCTCTAGCAATATACAAATAATAATATTAATATCGTTATATTTAAAATTTATATTTAAATAGTTTTATCTTTACTTTTATCTGTTATTAAGACTGAAATCTAAAGGTATCCCCTATTCATAAAAGATTTAATGTTTTATCAATAATTAACCTTTGAAAATATTTTTTGTATATTATGGCTCTGAAATAATTTTTACTTATCGAAAATAAAATCAACTAGCCGGCATTTTTAATTCGATTTAATCTTTACCTGAAAAATTAGCTTTTACGAATTTTTCACAAATTCAAAATAAACAAAAGTAGTTTACTGTTTTTCTTTCTATGTACGATTTTCAAATCTAATATGCAACAATACTAATATACCGTATTTTACAACTCTTTCTCTAAAATTATGCTTTCTTGTTTGATTGTATTACAACTTTAAACTTTATAGTTCCGTAGCCTGCATACAATTCAAAGGCACCGGTTTTCATATTCCCGTTGTATTTGTTAATTGCAAAGGCTTTTCACTGACGGCAATACTATAAAAATTATTGGTAATATGAGGGAAATAAGAAGCAATTGACAGTAATATATGTAAATAAGCGGTAACTGTAGTAGTAACAACAACCAATACAAAGCAACAAGTGCGCAATTGTGGGTAATGAAATGGCAATAAATGAATTAAATAATTTAAACACATTTGCAAGAAAATATTACTCGTACTTTTAACCAAGTTACAAAATAAATTTATATTAATGAGGTATTCTGTAGTTTAAAAATTTGAAAAAATCGATTTTTTTATTTTCTTGAAATGCAGTCTCTTAAAAGTCTAAATTATGCTTTTTCTCAAAACTACTTTTTTAAAATTGCTTACTAAATATCTTATGTTCTATATGATCGCTTAACTTCAAATTTGATGTGTATCTTTAGTATTATGTTGCTTTATATTACGCACATACCTTTGAAATTTCTAAATTATTAATATTACAATTTCTAAAACATAATAAACTAAATTTTTTTTAGAGAACTGCCATTTTATGATTTTTTTTTTGAAATATTCTTTCTGAATATAAATCTTTTTTGAATATTTATTTCTTTATTCTCTTGTTAACATGAAATTTTTTTTTAATTAGTAATTGTAGTACTAACAGTTTTGTTATGTTTTTCTTAAATTATGCTAAGCAGTAGGTCATACCATTTCAATTTCAATCTTAAATCGCATAAAAGCACATTAAAATACATTACGAAAATAGAGGATTTATGAAAACTACATAATATCACAAAATTTCGGTTATTTTCATCGTGATAATTATTGTTATAGTGATCTTTGTGAGATCACTATTAAAATTGTGGTGGTTAAATTTTAGTCTAGTGGTTCGGTACATGACACACGTACCAACAACAATACGTGTTCATCCGGGTAGTTCAGCTAACAACATTGCTGTTGTAAGTGAAAGTCTTGAGGAAGGTCAAAATTTATCAATTCTACGACGTTCTCATCAATTGAACGTATCCACACCTACTACATCACAAATTTTGCATAAAGATTTGGATCTAAATCCTTATAAGGTTCAATAATTAAACCTAACAAAATGTTAAAAAAATCAAGTTTTTAACTGTTAAAAAAATGACAATAATTTACATTTAACAGGGTTGAACTTAGAATAAACAAAAAAATAGAATTATAAAAAAATTACGCTATAAAATGATGAAAATTGCTTAAAAATAAAAAACTCTGTAACATAATATAAAGGCCCCTATTTCACGATTATTATCGATCCTCAGTCATTATTATAACATCACATACTACTAAATACCACATAAATACTTAAAAAATTCTAAAACTTTTTTAAGTTATTTTCTACTTATAAGGTTCAGTTAGTGCAAGAATTAAAGCCAACCGATTATGTTCTACGTCGACAATTCACTAATTTTATCATCGAACACTGTAATTGTTCTTCTGTAAAAATCATCTTTTAAGATGAAGAGATGTTAGTGACATGTCGTTTCAATGAACGTCGCAACATTCCACACGGCAACTGAAACAATTAATTTATTGTGAACAAAATGTCCTGGTCGAATAAACAAACTGTATGATGTTTTATAAATAATCCTTGCGTATATAGAGTATAATTTTAATCTTAATTTTATGGTTTTTAATCTCTACATAAGTGAAAACGATTTTAGAAAACCAATATGATTCTGTACCCAGACAATACAGTATTATATACACATTCGTATAGGCACAAACAGCTAACAAATTAAAATTATTTTTAAATTAATTTTAAACAACATTAGAACTTCAATTTATCCACCGATGTTGTTCTTCTGAACACAAATAAAATAAACAAAAGACATGTAAATATCGATCTTTCATTAAATATAATATGTCCAAACATAAATGCACTACCGCGCTTGTCGTTTCCTTTTTAAATAGTTTTACAACTAATTGAATGAAAGCAGATTATTTAGTAAAGTCTCAAACAAATCCTTTAGTAAAAATACTTGTGTTTATATTTTTCATTGGGATGCAAATTTTAGTATAAGATCAAAAAACTTATTGTTGTTAATATTTCGTGTTACCTATCACAATTCTCTAAAAAATATAATTAAATCGTTAAATAAAAATAATGGTATATCTCGTTACTTGTATTGTGTTTTATTATATTATGACTACAAACCAACTTTTAGCAGCAACCTGATGGAATCTAAATTAATTTTTAAACAATTGACGATGATATAATGAGTCATTGTCTGAGGAGTTTAACTTAACATTCCTATCAACTTTTTGTATATTATAACATTCTGACCATTGTATTCTGATTATACTTAAATATTTATTACCTTCCAAATTGATAATTTTCATTTAAGTTTTTAATGAACTACATAATATTATTCTTAAAATATGCTAACATTACAACAAATAAAACGTGTTAAAGTCCTTAATGTGCATACGTGTTGCCTTCCCCACTAGCTTGGAACACGTTAACAATATTGTTATAATAGTATGTCGACCATAATATTGACACTTGCTATGAAAACTTTAAAACGTGTTAACTTTTAACAGAAACTAAAATTCAATTTTTTTTTCTAAATTCTAATTTAGTGGTGCATGAAAAAATTCAGCTGAGCGGACAGTTAATTTATTATACATTAATATTATATTATAGAAGTTTCGATTTAGTTTAGCTCAATAAATGCCATATTGTCATATAATACACAGTAACGATACAATCCAGAATGGGTTTTATAAAGAGTCTTCACTGCATATTACCTTGGTGGTTTGCCAATGCCTGCATCGGGACCCCATACAAACACATTAAAAATAAATTTTATAAATAAATAAATTTAAAGTCTCACGTACGTACGATGTATTTCTATGTTATGGCCTTTTAATCCAACTTTTAAACCTTAAATATCTTGTTTAAAACATTTTTATAAAAATTTAATATCACACCAAATGACTACTTATAGCTAAAAAACACTGTTTGCTCAACGAAGTTGAGATATATTTATAACATGTGTTCAAATATAAGTTAAACTGAAGTTTCTCATTGTCTTAGGGCCAGTTGTACAATGTGAGTTTAAACCAGAAAATTTGGGTTAACCAATGAATTTCGTCGAAAAGCTGCTTTTTAAGAAATCTTATTAGTTAATCTAAATTTTTTGGTTTAAACTCACATGTACAACTGACCCTTAGAAACACATTAGCAATAAGATTTTAACTACCCGAGTCCGTTTACAAAATTACATTAATTACTAGGTTTTACTATAAACAATATAATATGCAGATCATCTGCTTTTATGACTGAAATAATTATTTATGTACTTTGATTTTTAAAGTATATAAATTTAAAACTTGTGGCTGTAGAAGAATCATAACAAATAAAATACTGATATGAAAATTAATAGTTGAGATACAAGTTTATTAAAATAATTTTTAAATTATACAAAAGAAAGAGGTCAGTGCGCTTAAATTCTCAGAGAAGCGTAAAATTTTTTTGCAGTCACTGTGGATTTCTACAGTTGCTTACTAACTTACAAGTGAATAATCTAAGCACTAATGATGTTTAGTATAGACTCATATTCACTATTGCTTCTTTTTTCATTTTTTTATTCTTTTCATTTTCTAATATTATTCTTTTATCGTTTTTTACTACTATACAGAAACTGATGCGAAAAAAGGAGCTGATGAAGTAGCATCTATGCTGGTTTGTTTTATTTTTAATCACTGGAATGCTAAAGACTAGAAATTTTCTGAAATTTATGTACAAAGTAAAATTAAAAGTACCCTTATTTTGTTTAATTTTATCGTTCATAAAACAAAATACCTAAGGATAATTAAAATAATATTTTCAGTTAAAAAACACAGCTACTTAGAATGCAATTGGAATTATGAAGGCACCGTATTGGGGGAATGAAGAAATTCTAAATGCTAGAACAAAACAAAAATTTATTTCTATCGAGGCCTATAATCACCTTAGAAAATATTTTCATAAAAATAGTTCATTGGAGAGAAAACTAAATAAATAACTTACAATAATGGAAGATAATGTCAAGAATGGTCGTGAATCTAATGACGAACCATGAACTACTTCAGTGGTAATACCGACAAAACAAAAACGACAAAATCTTAAGTTAGTGTCTGACAGTTAATTTGATTTGTTCAATGTCAAATATACTAAACGGATTTTTTCGTCCAAATTTATCTGACTATTATGAAACCAAACCTTAATATAAGATCTGAATTCTATTGGTTGACGTAAGTAAAATTCTGTCAACCGTTTTTTGCATAAAGCCATATACATTACTTATTATTATTATTATGTATACATAATAATTATTATGAAAGTTAAAAATCTTGCACCCATCGTTCTTACCTTAATTATGTTGGATTTTTAATAATTATTATGTTTACTAACTTTAAACTTTAAATTTATATAAAAAATAAATAAATAAAAAAACCTATTAGTTTATCTATAACAATTCTGTAATATTAATTTCTATATTATAAAGATTTAAAAAAATAAACAAATACTTATACAGAAAAAAAATTTAATTTTCACATGAATAAATCGGTTAAGCTGCGTAGCTTATCAAGGTTCTGCCTGTCAATTAATTTATCCAAAATTAATTTATTGTTTTGATTGCTTTTCAGTTTTTTGAAAATATAATCTGATCCTACTTTTTGACTTAAGTGTGTTAATTTTATTTATAGAAGTTGCTTTCTATATATGTTAACTACTTATTTTGTTACAAAAAACGTGATTTTTACTTGATCAATTTGAAATTCGTTAAGCTGTGTAATTTTGCTCAACTTTTTTGGTTGCGTTATTATTATTTGTAATATTCATTAATTTCATTGCGGCTTTACAAGGTTTTTTAATTTTCCGGATGGTTTTTAATCCGAAAATTTAAGCTTTAGTGATGATTGTCAAGTCTTGTTTCATATAGCATGAGATTTCCACTAGACCAATTTTAGTTTATTAAAGCTATATGATGCTGTCTGTTCTGAACTTTTGTTACGAAAGTAATTAACTAACCATTTTTTAATCATAATTTGACATTTGACTGTCATTTTATTTATAATATTTTTAATTCTACTTGCAATTTACGGATATTTGCTAACTGCATTACTTTACTGTACAGAATATCGATTGCTATATATTTATATTAATTTGAAACAAGTTATTATACTTAAAAAATTATCTGTTTAATACTTTCTACAAAACATCGCTCTTTAGCATATTTTTTGCTATAGATTTAGTACATCACAGCACCTAAAGATGTTCAAGAAGTTAATAAAATTTTGAAAAATAACAAAATAAAATAAATAAACTGTAAAAATTAAACTGATGGATTTTAAAATCAAAATTAGCGTAATAATACTAGTAGTCCGGTCAAATTAGTACAAAAAATAAGAGTGAAGGTACAGTAATTCCCAAAAAGCTGAAAATTGGTAAAATTGTTCAAAACATAATTATAAATGAAATTTAAAAAGTCTTCATCGATCCGGTATGTGGAAAAAAGTTATTCGAGGTCAAACATCAAGAAAATTGGTTTTTCGTGATTTTCTGCAAAATGGTAAGTTTTATCATAAAATTAGTTTAGACTAAAATTGTAGATCATAAAATTATCTATAAAAAATAAAGGAATACTTTTTTCCTAAGAGCCACCTTTTCTGAGATATAACGATTCAAAAAGTTGGAAAAGTTGTAATCGTCATCATATGCAAAAGTACGCCACGTATATACATACAACACTGAAGCTGTAATATAAGTAAAAATATTTTAATTATTATATTATATTAATTATATTATATTAAATTATATTCAATATAATATGTGACTTGGTCTACGAAAAAAGAGGTCTTAGGTGTTAAAAACTCATTTTCCAGTTTTTTGCCGATTCGGATTGAGTTTGAGATGATTTTTCACATGATTAAAACCAAAGTCATAACTTGTTTAAAAGTTCACTTAAAATTAAGAGAAAAAAGAATACAAATACGAAAAAAAACAGAATTTATTCAATGTAGTTCATCATCATCGCCATTCGAATTAACATCGTCGTCAAACCTGGCATTGTCCTGGACGTTGTCTTCGTCGTTTTTACGAGAACATTGTCTGTAGCCGGCACTGAACTTTTCATCAACACTATTTTTTAATTTTTTTTTGTGATGCGAAAGACCAACAGAAACGATTGCATAAACGTGATAATATTCATAAACTCATTTCTTAGGAAAAAAAGTATTGATACATTTTTTATAGATAATTACATGATCTACAATTTTTGTCTGAGATAATATTATGATAAAACTTACGGTTTTGCTGAAAATCGCAAAAAAACAATTTCTTTTACCTTTGACCTCGAATAAATTTTTTTCCACGTACCGGATCGATGAGGACTTTTTAAATTTAATTTATTATAATTATGGTTTGAACAATTTTACCAATTTTCAGCTTTTTGAGAATTAGTGTACCTTCGAATGTCTAGATTGACCGGACTATAGTATATGTAGTGTAACAATAATTAATTAATACAAGTTATGTAATAAAAATAATTATATTACGCATATTATTAATACAAATCAAAGAAAGAAAATTGTTGATTAAATTAATTGCGGAGACCAAAGAATGTTTTAACCGGGATCTATACATCAATTTATTACTTTTATTTACTTGTCACTTATCGCGTGATTGGGCTTTAATTAAAAAACCAATCATTGTTATTATTATAAGTACCTACTATGATTTATAATACAGAGCTTTTCAACAAAAACTTTTTTTTTAAATTTTAAATAAAACACATTTCGAGTGAAAATTCTATATTTCTTTATTGATATAATATTATGTACAAAGTTTACCATTTATTAAAAGAAAATGCCAATCAAATCACCATCAAGACCATCAATCCTTTTGTCTAATTGCATAATTGCGTCTTCTTATCACCAATTACGCGGCGGATGTTTATTTTTCAAGATTTCAATGCATTGTTGATATCTGAACAGATCCGATTTATAACATGATCTCACAATAAATAATAATCTAACTACGTTAGATCACACGATTTAAGACGAAAATGAACAGCAGAATTACGCGAAATTGTTTGAATAGGAAATATTATTTTCTTTTGCAATAAATTAATTGTTTCAGTGGCTATTTGTCATTATCAACAAACAGCGTGGTGGGCTGGCTATAATTTTTAATTGAACTTCATAAGATTTTAAACTAAAATATATATGCAAAAATAAATAACAGTTAAAACCTAAATTCATAAAAAGTTACAGCAAGTTTATAAGGCTATTATAAGCAAAGTGTCAAAAAACATTATTCATAAACGTTTAATAGCGCTAAAACACTGTTATAAGACTGATATAAGCGGTTTATAACCTAAAACAACCAATCACCTATAACCCATAACCTATAACAGTGTTATAACTAAAAAATTCCTGAGCGACACTTTAAGAAATTTTTATGAATACGGGTGTAAAATTATAATATTTTTTAATATAAAAATGTCGAATTTAGCGTCATAGCTTTAAATATAAATTTAGAAAAATTCTTCTAACCAATAAAAATTATTATACTCATCATATCAAATTTTTTAGAATAAACCAAAAAATGCACAAACACTTTTCAGAACTAAAATGTTTAAGTTAACACAATATAAATACAAATTTATCGCAATATTGTGTTAACTTAAACATTTTAGTTCTGAAAAGTGTTTGTGCATTTTTTGGTTTATTCTAAAAAATTTGATATGATTAATATTGAGTTACATTACCTAAACCACTTATCTATTGATTATATTATACTCATGACAAAAATATGATTACTATTTTTTAGAAATCATTTGTTTAAATCTAACTATTATTGTTGCACATAACTAAATTAGAATGCAATCTTCTATATTAATAATATTATATAAAACAGTAAAAGAAAAGCACGTGAAAGTGAAACCACATCAAACCCACCCAACTTAAAGTCTTAAAAGTAAACTATAAAGAACTCAATGTTCTGTGTAGAACATAAAACCACAACATCATTCAATGTAGAACGTTAAAATTTTTAAACATAAAAAAAACTAAATATATTTAAAATAAATAAAACATCATTGAGGACGTCGAGAATTGATGAAAATTTATTTGTAAATAAATGTGTTTTTAAAACTCACAATTAAAAAACTATCTAACTTGCAATGACAAATTTTAAGCAAATAAAAATTTTTAATTTTAAAGTCATTTACTGGATGACCAATGTCTTCTCGTGCACGATTTTACACGTAGGACAATTGAATAACAAATAAATGAACAACTATAGAACTTCTTACCAGAATAAAAATTATTTTTAAGCTTTTGGTTTGTAGTTGGAGTAATTATTATGGCTTGTGAGAAAGTCAAAGCACGTCTTGAAGAATAAATAAAAAAGATAAATACAAGTAAAATGCACTTCCTGAATATCCCTACGTAATAACATTAACTTGTAAAACTATTTTCCTATCTATCAAGCAAAAATTAATATGGTTACTTTTGAATAGAAAACAAGTAGTTTTCTAGTCAAAAAGAAAATGAAAAGTCTCACTAAACTGCAACAAATGAAATTTTTGCTATATTACAATTTCAAGATAATAATTAACGTAAATTTTATACATTTAACAAAAGTTAGTTACAACATTGTTTCATTGAATTTCTAAAAATATTTTAAAAGTTTACTAATTGTTAACTAGACGCAAATATGTGAAATGTAAAATTAGCAAGCTAGAAAGTAACAAAATTTATATAAAATTTGAATCCTAACCTTCAATAACAGTGTATTGAGTTTAAAATGTGTTCGTTTATTTGCTTTTAATGAAACAAAAATTAGAAAATATATTTAAATATAATTAATACATTAATTTTTAACTTGTGATATATAATTAAATTCAATAATCTTCGATTTAACATAAATAACATTATAAAATATTGTTTAGTTAACTTGTTAAATCAAAGATTATTGAATTTAATTCAATGTAATTAGTAATTATTATTAATTGTTTGTAAAATTTTACTTTTAAAATATTTATTATAAAAATAAAATTGTAAAGATTTGCTTGGTTTGTATGATACATTAAATCTTGAATGTAGGAAGCATTTCTTAAAATTAGTAATTTTTGGTACAATTTCTATTGGTAAATTAATAGGTAGAAGGATCTTAAGCACATTTAAATGATATAAAACAATATTTTATTTATAATATTTATTGTTAAAAGGTAATCAAAAATAATAAAATTTGGCTACTAGAATTAATTCAAAGGTTTGATAGAAAATATAAAATCCTTTTTGATAAATTATCTCTTTTATATTATAATATTAAATGTAATACAAATTTATCATTGAGTCTTATATAAGACGACAGTAAACTTTAATATAAAATATATTTTTGAAGTCTTCATCCAAAATTTTCGCACATTTATTATATCCCCTTTTTAATAAATCACCAATATGTATATCTGTCCTCAGAAACTTCGTCCCAAGGGTATCGAATCTACTGTGGGGTGTGATTACCGATAGAGGTCGTCTTTTATCATCCATGACAGGAATTTTACACGAGCAGAGGATACATAAATATACAACATTATAGAAACTGTAAAATTAAACACAAATAGTCTTTTAATGTGAAATACAATTTACAAAGAGGTTGCTCAATTCAAACTACATAAACATCATCTGAACCTAGTCATAGTGCTGAAACAGTTTGTTATTTTTACATAAACCACTTACAGTCAACGTTTTAGCTTCATCTTTACGCTATCTAAATTCGTTTACGTACCTTTATGTTGCACATATCTGTAGCGCAAGTTTTATCTAGAAACTTAAAGTAAATGCTAAAAGCTTGACAATTTTATTTTCTTTTGCCACGGAACAAACAACAAACTTTGATAAAACGATAACAAGGTTAGGAATACCACTGCTGTTTTACACTCTTGAACATTTCCTTAAATCTGAAATGAAGACGTCATTCGTCAATCTAAAAGTGCCTAACAAAAATGCATAATTTTTAGGAATGGGAAACGAGAAAGACTATATTGGGTGTGAGGATTGGGAATTGCCTGATTTCCGCGGTTATTGAAACTACAACTGGATTTACAGCAACCTCTGAAATAAAGAAGTTGAGGAAATATACGATTTTTGATTACTTACTGAACCCCTAAGCGTTTTTACTTGAAAAGTTTTTAAATCAAGCATGTGCTATAAAAATCTAAATTCAATTTCTTATGTATGAATAGCAGCACATCGAATTAGTACTACACAATTTGCTTGCCAGTCGATGTTACATTTCTGCATTTAGGTATAAAGTTTTTAAGTTTATTATTGAAACATATTTTATTAGTGAAACTAAAAGTTCATTTGCTTTGAACACTAATGCAATACTATTAGCCTCTCTTTGAATAAATAAAATTTCTACAAAGGTGCTATTACACATTTGATGTCATAATAGCATCTAGCAAAGTTGCAAAGTTAATTAGTTTTCAATGAAGTACTTAGTGCATTTACTACGTCCACTATGCTCTTCGACAATCAAACGGGACTGCTAAACATGACGGTCAACAAGCTCAGCATGCTTATATAGTACACACACACGTATAAAGTATAATATAATAGATAATTAAAAGTAAAGTGTGTATTTAACATTAACATCTATTCAACCCTGTAAACCACCGAAACTTCAACAACCTTATGTTTAAATTAAACCGTCTTTTATGTTTTATTGCTAAGACTAGAATACTTCATAATGAAGGCTATTTGCAATCAAATCGTTGCATACTGCAAGTGAATTCGAGAATGGGAATAGTTGAATTTGCAAACGTGCCACTGACATTTATATCTCTATTATATTAGAGAGTTTTATTTGTCTTACTTGAGATAACCGTTAAATTTCATTACATAGTCCTAATCAAATAAATAATGATTTGCATAGACAACTCCAATTTTAAATGTTGATAACCATCGTAATAACTTTTTAAATTAGCTTTAAGCTATGAAGTACAGTATGTATCTAAAAATCTCATTTTAAAAATTATTAAAATATACTATTTACCTGTAATTTATTATAATAGTATATTGCCATAATAATGACTTGATCTCAATTAAATTTTTACAATTTTATTATTTACTGATCTTCCAGTTGTACTTTAATATATTAAGCGACGCACGTCAATTCATTTTTAATACACTTTATGTAGGTATGTGCAGTTTTATTACTACTAAATAAATGGTAAATAAGTAAGCATTGTTAAATACAAACATTAAGGTTAGATTAACATTAAATGTATACAAATTTAATGCTATGTGCAATTGCTTAACCGAAACTTAGAAACACAGGAAGTCATTTTTTTATATCAACCGAAACTACTGTTCTCGTAAAAGTAATTAACATTTAATGCATGGTTTATTGTATACCCTTATTAATTATACACATTGCACAACATTTTAGCAGAATGCATCTTAGCATAATAATCTGTATAACAACATAATAGTAGCACAAGAGACAGGGTAAAGTTTAGCTATGCACAATAAGCGCAAAATAAGTAGGTAAATACAACCAAATATGATTTCTGACTACTTCAATATTAAATTAAAAGTTTTTTTCATGTGACTTATAAAAACGTTACATAATCAAGCAAACTTCTTAAATATTAAAAGCGATTTAATATAACGATTAAATTTTCTTGACTCTATTACAGCAATCATTCAATTTAATAGTAAGAAACTGTCATTTATCTTCATCCATATTTGGTGATGACAAGTCGATCGATCTAATGACAACTTTTATACAAGAATAACGATCATACCTTTTATTATTTATTTAAAATACAATTTTTTCAATTTATTGGACATCAGCATATTAAAGTTTAGTGAAAACAATTTTTAAATGCTTGCTTATATAATTTATGAAATATTGCATTTTTCTCTAGTGTAATATTAATTTCAATTTAAAATACCATAAGCAAAGCCAGATTGCGAAATATAAGGAGACTAAAAGTTTCAAACTTAGTCTACTGCAAGCCGCACTTAGTAATTTTATTATCTTTTATTAACCTAAAGGCAATCTACATAAGGTTTTGCAACTATTAGCCTATGTAAACACACCCTTATATGTGCACCTAAAGGTAGAAAATTATTTTAAATAGAATTTACTATATTTAAAACTATTAGGAATCATCCCACACTTTTGTAGTTAAATACCCGAAAGATAATTAACTTATTGTTACAAAATATGTATCAGATTTACAATTAATTATACGAGAAAATCAAGAATAGCAATTTTAAAACTGCGGAATATACTTCGGGCGTTATTCATAATTCTTTTACGCCCTGTTTCATTTTCGTGCCCTTTCAAAAGAGATGAATAGGAAATTGCTATGTTTACAAACAATTTAAGGAGCTTATAAAACAAATTTATTCTAAGAAATTATGTTTGAATATAAGACAACTAAAAAACAGCTTTTTCACTATACTAAAGAAATTGTTTAAGTTATCTTTAAGAAGTTACAAATTTAAGAAGAATTATTATCATTGTTTTAAGCTCTTTTTTGTGCTTTGAAGTTTCTGAAGTAAATTGTTAATTTTGCGATAATTTTAGACACTCTAATTAAATTTTCCAGTATCGAACTGAATTAGGTATGGACGATACATATCTAATCCACTAAAGGTGAGAATAAGCTAAGTAAAGCCCAAACCACAAAGGGTCGATTTAATTTAATTAGATTACAAACATGTAGACATTTTTTATACATACCTATTTAACTATTTATTGTTGTTAGTTTACTTACTGTTTGCAAGATTTAAATGTTACCGGTAGACCGGGTAATTAATATTTATTTCAACAAAAACATCATAAATAAATAATTGTTGCAAATTGAATAATGGGATAAATACATAATATAAAACACTGGCGTTAATTACTATATAAATAGTGTTAATATTGTAACCATTTCAACTTTTAACAGAAACTTAAACAAATCCTAAAATAGAAAAATAACTTAAAAAATGAGATTTTTAAGTATTTTATTGTGGTATATTTTAGTAGTATGCAATGTATAAATAATTAAACTAAACAAATATTAAAATAATAAATTTTAACTGTTCAGTAAAGAATACATACTTACGTAGAAACATAATATTTAAAAAACACTAAAAATGACAATAATGCATATTTAACAAGTTAGAACTTATTATATTTACTAATAATATTTGAATAAACAAGAAAAAGAATTCTGAAAAATTACCTTACTATAGAAAAGATAAAAATTTTTAAAATAAAAAGTATGTAATAAGATATAAAGGCCTCCATTTCACAATAATTTTTGACCATCAGTCGTATATAACATAGAAAAAACTTAAAAATAATGAAAAGTAAGAAAAAAATATACCAAAGATTGACAAAATTAAAAATCAAAAATTTAAGAAATTTATTATACTTTAAAATGAATGTATGTGTTTACCAAATAACCAAAAACTAAAATATTTATACCGGGTGTGCACTATCAACGTCGAACATGGGGAATTAGCATTGATTTCAATTGCTCATTCAACCTGATAAATTTTTTTTGGTATTTATAGAATGAGAAAATTATTGAGCATTCTGATACCAAAATTAATTTTTTTTTGATATTTATTAATAAATGTTAACTTAAAAATTTCATATTTTCAAAAACCAGTTACCAAGTTTTCAAAAAAGTTGATAATAAATGTGTAATTTCTTGACAGTTTTAAATTCAATTTATTGCAAAATGTATAATTATTCAAACAAAGAGAGAGGTTTTATGGTTAAAACTTTTGAAAATATTAATTCTGTCAACTTTCTTGAGAACCCATGCTAACTTGTTTATGAAAACATAAAATTTTTAAATTAACATTTTGTAATAGCTATCGATGAAATAAAAAAAATTTTAATATCATAGGATGCTCAATAATTTTCTCGTTCCATAGATAACAAATAAATTTCCGTAGGTTGAATTGGCGAGCAGGAATCTGCAAAATAATTGAAATTAATGTTAATTCACTATATTCGACGTTGTTAGTGGACACCCTGTATAAGATATTTGTTCGACACCTTGTGGCAGGGTTGGACTAAGATACTTCCTATTCCTTCTCTTAATTTAAAACTTTTTCCTCTTAAGACATTACGAATAAAAATTACTAGAATTCCTTCATGTTAATTATTAAAGTAGTAACGATTAATTAATGATTAATTTTTTTATGATACCTTTCAACCCAAGAGTGCAATACCTAAAGAGCAATTTAGTGTTTAGCTTTATAACAAAGATGAAAAAAAATTTTTGAGAAAATTTGTGGAATACAAGACGTCTAGTTTTCTCTTTTTTTAGGTAATTTGGCAGTGTATAGAGTATTACTTTATTAGGTCAGCGGCTTTGTAGATTTTAATTTTAACTTCAGAAATCACCCGGTATTTACATTTTTAATAATTATATTTTAAAGAAGAAGAAATTTACGCAATTTGTATTACGAAATGTACGCAAGTGAGAAGAAACAGTGTAGAAACGATATAGCTCTCATAATGGAGAAAAGACAGTGCAAAAAACATAACGGATTTAGCCATTAAGCGGAATATTAGCATATTATATTAAAATTAATGACGACCATTTGAAATTATCTGTAAAAGATTTATACGCGCTAATAGAAGATGAAAATGAAGAAAAGGCAGAGATGGCAGACATGGAAATCAAAAAACGATAAGTACAGAAAAATTCCAGAAAAGACGAATTGATAGTACTGGGCACTAATATTTTAATGCCTAAATAGGAAAAGATGATGGTTTTAAGAATGTAGCTGAAAAATGCTATACATAGTAGAATAAACGCAAATAGTGAGAAGCTGTGTAATCTAGCGACGATATAATTTGAAAATAGTAAGTAACCTCACATTTTATACACAAAAACAAACACAAGGAAATTTAGATGAGACCTAAACGTGATAAAGAAAATTAAAATAATTATAAATATTGTTATCCAAAAGAAAAACATTTAAAGTAAGTGATACAAGATCATATAGAAACACCATTGTAGATACTGATCATATAGGTACATGATGAAAGTCAAAATGGATAAGATCAAGAAAGATACAAAGCAAGAAAAGGTGAAAAACATCAGATTAGCAATAGAAAAGCTGAATGATGAGAATAACCAGAGGAAATATTTACCAAACTTTTCAGGAAGAAATTACCTATATACATAATGTAAACAACAAAGTCAGGATATGCTTTTGAATGGTTTTGCATATTAGAATCAGCATATTGAGAACAGCTGAGAATACAATTATTATTGATTAAACTGATAAAATCATTAAAAATAAGTGCTTTGATAAATAAATAAAGTCAAGAAAAATTAAAGACTAATATAATCTATAAAATAGATTAAAAAATATCAAATGGCATGGCGATATTCCTTCAAGAATGGAGTGCTACGATGATGATGATAAAGAGGTATATTTTCAAAATAAAATCAGTTTTTTATGAAACTTTTATCCAATATGTCAGTACTGAATCAGTATATTAATATGATAAAATATTTATTTGGCTGTAACAGCCCATGAGCGAGAAGAAATTTAATTTTCCGAAGAAAAAATTCAATTTCCCTGCTGCGCATTAGGCTGTTTAAACAATAACGATCCCGGTCATTAAAAAATGCACTTTTTAAAAATTCAAAAATATTCTCAAACCATCCCTGGAGGGTTGTTATTATTAGTAAATATAGTAAATAAAATTTAGTAATATATTTTTTATTTATAAAGTCATTATTAAATTATAGATATAATATAAATTTTTAGATTCTACCTTAGTTTAATCAATCAAAGTATGCTTCTTGATAAAATATATGGAAGTTTTTTTAATATAATTTTTATGTCTAAAATGCAAATATTGATTATTATATTTGTTTTCAATTTTTTAATTTTGATATAATTGAAAATAGAAATGCAAAGAAATTTAACACTGCAACTAATTGATAATAATATTTATAATCATCCACAATTAATAAAAAATAAAATAAATGTACAATATATATAAATGAAATATATAAATTACTATTTCAAAAAAGACCATAATAACTTATTACTCGAAAAAGTTAATTTTCAGTTTTGTTGTAATTTTGGAAACTTAATGAAATGAAATAAAATAATTATATTTAATGAAACGAATTTGTCATAATATAAAAGAATTGCTACTATTTGGTAGTCTTTAATTAAATTAAATTAAAGAAATCTGTTATACTGTCTAAGGTAAATAAAAAATGACAAAAGCATTCTTGCACAATTAATCACGTTAAAAATTTAATTTCTGTGTTACTAATTAAATCTACAAACGTATTTAATTCAGTTTTTCTTTATACTGAAAAGGTATATATTAACTAAACGTTGGTTTTTCTAACTTCATAAACCAATTTAAATTCCCCTTTATTTACATTCTCCCTTTCACGCCTTCAAGTTTAAACAGTTTGCGAATCTAGAGTTTAAAAGGCAAATTGTTCAAGTATTTAGATGTGGTATCGGGTCTTATATGAATGGAGTGCGAATAAAAAAAAATTATGTAATTTACTTTTAAAGAAGCGCGCACCGATTCCAAATTAAAGTTTTGTAATTTAATATTACTTTATCGGCAGTAAAATTATGTAGCTTTAATTATAATAAATTGAAACCATTAAATTTAACTTAAAATTTAAGCATATCTTCCAAACAAGACAAAACAAACGTTTGCTATCATTCTATAATAAATAATTATATTTTATATTTTGATATACATACTTCAATCAAATTATTATTTCAAATCGTTACATTAAATTTTGTATAGGTTTTATAAATTTAATATTACTGTACGGCCGATTTTGCAATACTTCCGTATTATATTGTAAAATCAGCCTGTAGTAATACAAATTCAACAGGTTAAACTAATTAATTTCAAAATTAGGTAAACAGTAAATTTAAAATTATGGCAAATTTAATATTTTTATGCAACAATACTTCCGTTAATATTACGTTAATTAATGGAACTATTAAACTTTTCCACTGCGACCATTGTTTAAATATTAGTATGATATCGATTTATATCAACAGAAATTTAGATTCAGATAGAAACGTTGTAATTTGAAATATTTTGAAAAAAAGTTAACTAAAAAATACGCTAATGACAAAAAGTTAAAATAGATTAAGTTAGTAGTGTAACAGAAATGGTTAAACATTACATCAGATTTGTTAATTTTTAGAAGAAATAATAAATCAATGAACCTTTCGTAAAGAAAATAAAGCTAATTTCTCACTATATTTTTTGTCTAAACGCAATAATAGAGACTTATATTATTTTATTGATTACCATTATTAAATTTATTGTATGGTGAGTTTTCTGTACACAAAACCAATTTGTAACTTAAAAAAATCTTCTACTAAAACATATTACCGAAAGGTCTAGAGCGCATGAGATATAAAATATTTACAGCATTTGTATAATGTGAGACCTGGCAGCTGTCAAAACCTTCTTTAGAATTGCTATAAGTAGACTTTTGATCGACGAAATCAATTTGTTATATTTTATAGATAATACGTAACCATTTTGTACTTCTTATTATTTTTTAATAGTATTATGTTATAAAAAAACAGGCTTTACAATTTAAAAATGCAGTGTAATATATCTGTTTTCATCCACAATAACTAGAGAAAATTTAATCAACTAAAAAAGCAAACACTTTTTGTCTATTTTGCATGAAAAAGTAATGCTCATTTCAGAGCTCATTGCGGATATAGCAGTGACGAAGCGAGAAGAATGAAATTGTTCTCAGACCTCATTTGTAGACAGATGACTTTGTTTTAAAGCTCACTACTACCCTAAACATAGAAATATTGCTTACTAATTTATGTCAATTTAAAGTATAGAGCTAAGAAATGTTTAAAAAGTGAAAAAGTTTTCGACAACAAAATTATTTCATTTCAAATTAATATAACTCTTATTTTCTAGCATAGTAAATTACAAATTTTAAATTAATTTTTTCTACATTTTGTTCATGTTTTAACAAAAATTAATTATTGGTTAAAAATTCCTGGTTGGTTCATATTTTATAATAGATAGTAAAAGGCGCCAGAAAGACAAATAAAACAGAAAAAGAAATAAAAGAGTCGTTTAATTTGTAACAACACAAATATTATAACAGAGAAATTATTAACTAATTTTCTATTCTATTCTTATTACTATTCCTTAATCAGGTTTAAATACGTAACAAATAAAATACAAAGCTAAAGCTAAAGGCTGTAATACAAAGATAAAAATGCGTAGGTACTTTACTTGAGGTGAAACTCCACAATGCTAATAAATATTAAATAACCCTGAAGAGATAACTAATTATTCAAAAATCAACAGCGGTTGATATTAATTTATTTCTATGATGAACTTTCGTTAGAGAAAATTTATGATGTTAATCAAAGACACTTCAAACTGAACATCATTAAAACTAATAGTAATTGCATTCTTACTGAAATAAGACTACTGACCTACTGTAAATGTAAATGTTATCTCGAGTTGGCAAAATAACTGTTTTACAGATTTTTTTAATTATGCGGTATATTTCAAATTTAATTTATTTTACGTATTTAATTAATAGCTATGTAATCTATAATTGTTTTTTATGTTTTATGAGGGTAAGCAACCGCAACCCCGAGCTGTTTAGCTTGCAAGTTTAGTTTACTTGTGGTTATGAAAGTTATAACCAAGTAACCCTGCAACACATTATGATTTTTACTGAATTAAAATATGTATTTATTTTTCTACTACACCGTACCAAAAATCTTACTTTCTACGCTCATCAGCTAAGAAATTGGTTACTTCATGAGCACTGGTATTAAAAGAAATCTATAGCAATGCATTAAGTCAAGTTAAGATGATTATAATATGAAAGGACAATGACGGAAGAACCACTCCTAAATAGCTACTACTAAATTAATTTAATGATTGTTTTTGAATTTTTTACATGAAATTTTTGTAATATAATAAATAATTTAAACTATTCGTTTTTAATTAGTGTAATTAAATAATAAGTTTTTTAATTGTCACGATAACGGATTATAATTTAAGGTATTTTCTTTTGCTACAATTTCTTGATCGGGATTCAAAGCTCGTTCTTTCTGTTTCACTCATAACCCATTTAAATCAGTATCGCGTTAACACCAACACAGTAAAGGAATAGAGCTTTGCATGAGATTTATATCGTGAATGTAAGTACATACGTACATGTCTAATTAAAATTTTCTTAAGTGTAATTGCTTGTATTCATTTAAGTATTCGAAGGATTACTTATGGAGATATTTGGTAAATTATGTATTCGTGTTCGTGTTTCGAAACCATAAAAACATTAATTTTATTGTTTTGTAAAATAATTTTAAAGTTTGTAATTGTTTTATTGTTTATTTGTATCACATTGTGTAAAATAGTTAAATTTCAGCTGTAAATAAGGTGAGAGAAATATAAAGTGAAGAGAGTGGGGCTTGAAAATTGTACAAGATACTTGGGCTGAAGCCTTTGCGTTGAATAGACAAACGGATGTTCGTTATTCCCGCAACTGATGATAATTAAAGTGAATTTAATTTTAATTAAAGTTGTTTTTTTATGTAATTAATAAAGTGCAATGCAAATAAAAGAAAAAAAAGTTGAAGAATTTGTGATAATTTTTGGTCGATGTGTAAAATTACGTCGCAGCGAATTTGTTTGATCAGACGCCAGCTGCAATACCACATGCGGAGCGTGCACGTACGTTTGCAAGGCCACACATTACAAGAGCTCATAGCTATCAAATAATGGATGTACACCGAGCAAAAAAGAGTAATTTTGGAATTGAGCAAATTTTATAAATTTGTGGAACTCGGTTCATTGCAATATACTTTAAAGCGTAAATAAAGCATAACAACAGTGATATTTTAATTAAACTTTGTTTTTTAGTAGGAATAATGTTTTATCTATATGCCAAGCAATAGTTCTACCATTTAATTATAATGTTTTCATCTTTAGTCGAAAATTGCATTTATGCAAAGAATTAAAATCCACTAGGAAAATGATGAATCTGTGAAAACTACATATGGCAAAATTTTTTATACTATCGGACGTTTTAATCGTTCTTCTGAAACCTCTATTAAAAATTTGTTGGTTAAATTTGAGTCTAATGGTTCAGTACATGACATTCCTGTCAATAACAAATACGTGTTTGTCCTGGTCGTTCAGCTAACAACATTAGTGCTGTAAGTGCAAATGTTGAGGAAGATCCAAATTTATCAATTCCACGACCACAACATGGCGAATTTTGCTTAAAAATTTGGGTTAAAAGTCTTAGATGGATCAGTTATTGTAAGAATTAAAATCAGCCGACCATGTAGTTCGTCTACAATTCGCTAATTTTATCATTGAATAAGGTGATCGTTTTGCGATAAAGCCCCATTTTCAATTAAATTGTTAAGTTAATAAACAAAATTGCCGCATTTGGGCTTTGGAAAATCTAAGAGTGATTATTGAGAAAGCATTACATTCTGCTCTTTTTACTATTTGGTGTGATTTTTGGTCTGGAAGAGTGATCGGATAATATTTTATTGAAGATGAGATTGCAAAAGCTCTTATACTGTTAGTAGATTACGTTATTGAAACATGTTAACATTTTTTTAGCTCATTATTGATGATATGGACGTGAGTGAAATGTAGTTTCAGCAGGATCACGCCACATGCCATGCAGCTATTTAAACAATTAATTTATTGTAAACAAAATTTTCGGATCGAATAATATTGGCCGCCTCTAGATCGTACGATCTAACTCCATTAGACTATTTCTTATCGAACTATGTGAAAGATTAAGTTTGAATTTGAAATTTATTTAAAATTTAAAAACAAACTCTTTGTTAAAAAGTCCTATCTGTATAAACTTCTTCGATACAAACAATTTATCAGAAGATAATAAGCTTAATTTTTGACAAAGCAAAGTATAATATCTATAGTATTATACTATATTATGTTACAGGTTTTTCTAATTTTTAGTAATTTATATCATTTCTATAGCATAATTTTTTCAGATTTCTAATTTCTTGTTTATTCAAATATTTCTAAGTTCAACCCTGTACAATGTGAATTATTGTCATTTTGGTGTCTTTAAATATTATGTTTCTTTATAGTATGTAATTATTTACTTAACAGTTAAAATTTATTATTTTAACATTTTGTTAGGTTTTATTATTTTAATATCACATACTACTAAATACCACATAATACTTAAAAAATTCTAAAAACTTTTTTAAGTTATTTTCTATTTTGAGCAATTTTTATTTAATTGGATGTAATTTTTGGATGTTGAAAGTTGATATTGATTTAATTGTGATAATTGAAAATTAAAATTAAAATTTGTAAGAGCGACGTGTGCATTGAAAGATATCACGTTTGCCTGATGATTAGTAGTCGTACGTTCGATACTGGAAGCAAGGATAAAAATTTTAAAGTCAAAATAGTTTCGATTGAAAATTTTGTAAAGAAGAAATTTATAATTAATAATAATACATTTTTCTGAGACTGACCTTCTCGTCTCCAGCATTCAGAGGTTAAGCCGCGGTACTTAAAGTGGAATAAGTATCTTTGAATATTTTCAAAAATACCACTGCAATATTATAAAGTATATTATAGTATGTATGCAATCACATCATGTTGATAACGTTAACCTTATTATATAGAGTATATAATAGTATAGCTCAACACAATATAGTGTAATATGTAATAATAGTAGTAGTAATATGTAAATTATCTTTTGGAATTACATTACACTGTAAAAAATGAATGTAATTTTACCTACGAACATTACTCGGTTTACAAGAATACGTTACCCAAAAATGATGTAATTTCATGTTTTAACCAAATAAAATGTTAAATTTACGCAAGAAAATAGAAGTATTTAGTACACCTTATAATAAATTTATTTATTTATAAATTTTCAATGTAGTGTAGTTACCGCCTAATTCCGTAAAATGTTATGCGAAATTTGATTGATAAAAGTACATTTGTATTGAAGAAAATTAATATAAATAAATGTAAAATTACAACCCGACTTTATTACAACGGAAAAAATTTACCATTTAGTTGTCTACCCAGACGAAGATTATAATAAATTAAACTTGATGTAAAGACCAATGTAATGCAAATTCAGAGTTAAATAGGACAGCGTCGAAGAAAAAGTGTAACAGAATTTTTACTATATTATTTATGAATATCAAGTTCACAAACTAGATTAGCAAAATATTTATGTGTTTGTCTAAACTAAGCATACAGAAAACTAAATTATCAAGAATTTTTTGTTAATTTACGGCAATTCCAATAATTCATACGGATATAAATGTACCTACCTACATATTGTAATGGTATTTTCGTAGAAAATTTCCAAACACTTTGTTACCTCGGGTTACTCTTTGCGGGAGCAGTTGGGAATTTTCAAGGGTCAAAGGATTCCTGCGTTTTCAAAATTAACAAAAATATTTTCTCCAATGCAAAAATAAATTTAAATTCAATTTAATTTGTAATTTCAAATGGGCTTGTACTTTCGACCTTGTGCCATTCATAACGTCGGCTTATCTATCATGTGGCCACACGCTCGTACAAATGCAAATTTTATTCTTCGAATTTTAAAGCAATTTTAATTTAAAATAATTCTTTCCTTCAAAAGCAATCAAATCAATCAAATCTATCCAAACTACTAAGTCAACTACCGCTCGGTAGCAACGTATCAAAAATATCCAATTTCAATTATCAAAATCAATCCAAAAATTACGCAATTAATGCATTCGCATCAAAATTCATTTATTCAATCAAAAATTCAGTACTCACAAATTTTATTCAGAATTTAAACTTATATCAAAAATTTCAATAATCGCCTTGAGCTGAAACAACATGCTCGAGCGGGCGCTGTCGGCGAAAAAGCAAAAATTAACGAGCCAAAAGTCGGCGCTATCTCTCGCGCGGCGACCCGTTGGCAAAAGCAAATCTCCTCGTCGGTTCGCCCCCACCTGTCTAACTTCCACAGTCTTACAACTTAAAACTATTCAAAAACAAAATTTTCATTAAAATGTACAGGGTTGGTGCGAATCATTTTGAAACACCACAATATATATAAAATTAATTTATTTTAAATACAAAAATAAACTGAAAACGGTTATTATTTATTAAAATTACTTCAATCATCAAAATATTTGTAAGTTTTTAACAAAATTTAGCAATGGTTCTAAAACTTTAAGATTTTAAACTTGACATTACATATTATTTGAGTAACAAACAAATAAGGTGAATACATGTCAACATAGAAGAAGTACGCCGATCATTGCAGTGTTGACATTGTAGAATTCTCTCACGAAACAATGTTATTCTGATTGATTGTGTAACTACATATATTATTAATGTAAATAATGTACATTATTTAGTGGTAATAATTAGTGGTAATAAAAACTAACAATGTAAAATTTTGTATTTTTATTTGTCGAATGCCTATTAATAAATAAAAAAGTTTTTTCCCATCTTTCTATTGACGGTAAATATTTTATGGTACAACGAAATCTACTTCTATCAAGTTATTTTATACCAATGTTAAATTTCACAAATATTTCTAAAAAGAAATTGTTGAAAATTATACTACTAGAAAATTTTACCCCTACAATGTTGCGTTTTCCTAATTTTTTTTTTAAACTTACCAACAATTCTCCGGCTGGCTCTCGCGGAGAGAATAAAACTTTTCCCAGACCTGGTAGAAATTCTGACTTATTGGTTTTTATTGAGATTAATTATGTATTAAAATTTAAAATTGTGTGATAACTGACATTAAAACATTAAAGTTAGTATTACCTCTTCTAGATTGATTCACAAACTAACTTATTCATTTTCAAATATTTACAATTGTAATTTTGCATTCCGAAACTTATTTGGCAGAGGTAAAGAAGTCCAGCAAATACAGGCATTAGGTTAAATAGAACCGCTGTACCCACACCGAAACAATTGCGGCTATAGTTCACTCTGGTGACAACAGAAGCTTTGCGATGTACTGACCCTCAATTCGGTAGCTATTTCATCAAATGTTTCACCCTTCGAAGTTAATATGTGAAAACATAGTATAAATTATAAAATTGTTTTTCTGTCAAAAAATTGTAGAAAAATTAAATATATGAAACAAATCACTAATCTTGACTACTTATCCAAGGTTTGGAAAATACTATAGCACACGACATCTGATTTTATGAATTTATACATAATATATTTTCATATCGCATTGCGCTGTATATTTTTACGTAATAATTAACTTATTTCAATTCCTAATTAAACCCATTCTGCAAGTAACGGATACCACAATGTTATTGTTAGTTAAAATTAGTTTTGTTTAATGGTGTCTAACTTGATACGTCGTATAACGATGGTCCAAGTTACTCGATTGCGATGCCAAGTCAATGGTGAAAATTGCTAATAAATCACAAACTACTCTGTGATTATCAACCAATTTATTTATGAGTTAAGCTTAAGGACTGACTTTATACGATTTTAGGGTTACCAATGAAATATAATCAAACACAATGGCAATTTCAAATTTGTGATTAGACGTAGTTGGGTTTAAGTTTTCAAAAGAAACTAATAAGATTTAGAAAAATTCAAAGAAACCTTTACGATAATAATAGAGGTAGGATAAAAGCTTGTAGGTAAACCAGTACCTTTCAAAATCGTTTTATTCCAAGCTCAACATTGCAAATAAATTAGTATTTGCTCTATCTGTTACCATAAATTGACGAACTGTAATGCATATTAAAGACTTTGCTTAAGATGGCTTTAGTAATTTCGTTATTACAAATGCAAATTCTACGTGTAATCCTTTGCCACTAATCTTTGCTAGTAATTTTGACAAAGAAGAATGGCTTATGTTCGTTCATAACTTATTAGCAAGTTAAAATCCTCTGGAGTGTCTTAATTTTATTCTGTTTTAATTGATTAACTTGCTTTAAGTTTAATGGCACATTTTTCAAATTTTAAACAAATTTATACTTTTATTTAAATTTTTTAATCTACCCCGACATGTATTTTTGATTCAAGTTTTCTAGTTTTCCTTAAATAGATATGATTAGATTAACGTGCTTAGTTAACTAGCATGCATGTAGTCGTTTGAATATTCATACTACTGACTGTCGCAAATTCTAACCAACCGCGGATGTTACAATATTAGATAAAGAACAATTTGTGGAAAATAGCGTAAAGCGTTCAAACGAGAATTTTCAACTAATTTAATTAAGAAGCATGCATGACAAAGATAATGTCGAGATAAATACAAAATATTTTAACACAAAATTTATAAAAGAGAGCACTCCGTCCAACCCAACTTGTAAGAAATAAAATGTTCTTTCTTGAGATTACGCTAAAATCGATAATTCATTCCAAGACTAATTAACTGCGTAAAACTTCAAAAAATATGACGCAGACGCGCAAAAATAGATAAACGAGATTTTAATTTATCAAACAAATCTATAAATATAACTTAATCTAATAGTTTTCTTTCGATTTTATTTTAATTTGTGTTTTTATTTTACTGTTTAAGGCCAGGACCACGTTTGCAACCTACCTCTACAAAAACTCCGCATCCAGGTCTCAATGACGTATACATGTATGTAAATGGGGCTGATCACGCTTGCGACACGCAATAATTTACAATTTATTTTGATAGTTTTGCCAGTCTTAAGCACGGCACTGATCTAAAACACAGTTTTTTTTCGCTTCAAAAAAGCTTGTCTACTATTGACTATGGATATGCGCTATTCCATATACAAACCTATACTGTATACTTTATAAATATAAATAATATACTTTATAAATACTTTATAATAAAATATTTACAATTTTTAATTATAAATCTATGTTTTCTATCAAAATTACTTCTTGAGTGCATTTAGGAATTTTTCTGAAGTTATGTTGAAGTATGACATTCTTCACATAAGTAGCGCCTCTATTTTTTGGAGTAAAAAAGTTTTCTAGGGTAGTTTAAAAAATAAAGCTGATAAAAATGGCTTCTAAAGTTTTTAAATGCATTTACTGGAGGTATTTCAATCAATAGTTCTCTCCTGATTATACTCTTGCCAAATGCTTTACTAGCGGATGATCTCCAAAACAAATAATTTCAACCAGTTCAATTCCTACAATTAAAACATACTCTAGCCTTCAGTGCGTCTTCGTGCAGACTTTTCTTTTAACGATTTCTAGAACAGTAGTTGACCGCAGTCATAGTAATGCGGCCAAAAATACTACAGGAATAAAATCCCTTCAGCTAAAATATCGCAAAGACAAAATTCCGTAAAAATAAAATCCCGCGAACTAAAATACCGCAATAATTTTTATTCCATTCGTTAATTAATTTGAAGTACATAAATTTTGGAATAAGACATTTTAACGTGCACTCACGCACTCATTAAAAATATTGTTAAAACCTTCAGAAGTAGACAATTACGGATCTAGAAAGACGGGATCTTTCTTGCGTATTCCGTTGCGCAGCTGTCCGGCTTATCAAACTAATACGTAGTGAAATAATTTGTAACTTAACCAAAATCTTAAAATTTCTATATTCGAACACTTTCACTGAAATAAAACGACCTTTTAATTTAATTAAAGTTGCTTTTATTCTCAATAATTATTAAAATTGATCAAATTAACAGCTCAACAGACAACATCAGTCCGCTAACCTCTACGTTTGCTAGCGTGGGAGCGATCTTTCTTTTCCATTACCAACCTCGTAACCAAATAAAATAACTATACAGAACGTAACAAAATTTAAATTCAAAACAAAATAAACTTCAAAATTTCACAAAAATAAACAAAACACAATTTTTAACAGTTTCAAACACGACAATGTATAGCAATTACAGGATGAGGTAAATTTGAATATTGCGTACGCGTACAATTTATTAAAACAATAAATTTTCTACCTGGCTTATGTTTCAGAAGTGAATTAAAAGTCCGTATGGAGTAACAAGACTTTAAATTTTATTTTTGAATAAAAACTTAATAATGAAATATAAACTGGAAATAAACAGGTACAACATTAGTATACAAAATTTAGTAACCAAGATGAATTTAATTATACAGGGTTAAATATACATAATAAAATAAGATTTCACATCGTTACTTGTTATTTTTGGTAACAAAGATATAAATTGTAAAATTTACGTTGTAAATAAATTAGCATGAAATAAACAAAACAAATTTAACTCAGATGCTAAATTAATCAATTACAAAAATAAAAATTAATTAACTTCACTAAATTGCTTTCCAAACAAGTAAATTGGTTACATTAAAGCACAAGATGTTGTAAATTTACATTCAAGAAATTAACGTAAGTTTTCATTACGGTGGAATACGAACACTTGTTACATAAACGTAACAATATAAGGAAATTTAAAAACTAGTAGAAATTATTGATAACATGGTTGCTACTTGAACATTTAATTCTACAAATCGGAAAAAAATGACAAATCTTTTTACGAGCCGGAAACAAGTCAAATATAAAATCTTGAATATAAATAGATATGGAAAACTTAATAAAAGAATATTATGTAACAAAAAATGAGAAAAATAGACTTCTAAAGCATTAAAAAGTTTTTATTGTAACGAAGACATAAAATGTCCAGAAATTATCAAACTAAAACCAAGATTCGTAACAATAAAAACATTAAAACTGTACTTTCGTTAGAACTATTAATAGACCAGTTTATGCAAAGTTAAGTTGTAAATAAGTGAATTTATAATTATTACAACTTGCAATAAAGTCATAAATAAGTCAGTAAGTTTATGAAAAAGTGTATACTTAGTATTTAAAAAGAGAATTTTAAGAGAAACCAAACATTATAATTCCCTTGGTTGCAATAATGCCGACAGCACAAACGGAGCAATTTCGACGCTCATATAACTGGGATAATTTAGTACATGAATGCATAATTTAATTGAGATTTGTATGGCTAATTTAATCTGTGAACATCTAGTAGATTACTTAAAGGTTTCCAAAATATGCAGTCATCATCTTAAATTTGTTCTGCTTTGTAATTTTAACAAACCGAAAGCAAGTTTTGCTGTAACAATAACAGAAACTAATTCCATTCTACTCTGTATATTTACTATTGTAATTTGCGTTTCATAAATTAAATTTTTTGCAGAATAAAAGTTATGACAAAGAGGTAAATAAGTCAAAGGTTAAAATAGTGTTGTGAGTTCCAAGAGGAAATTACTTGGAACAAAAAACTAACAAACCAACGTTAAATCGTTAAGTCAATTAAACTTGGGCAAAAAAAGAAGAGGCACATTTAGAGAAAGACAAAATAAAATCAACCATTTAGCAATTAAGCTAATTGAACGAAATTTATTTAAATTCAGGTCGTGTGCTTTATATCTGATTTTCTTGCCTTCCATAAAATGTAATATTGTGATTTAAATTTTTGTATGGGAAACTAAAAACGAAATCGCGTACTTAAAACGATAACAAATCAATTTCATTATGACTAATTAAAAAATCATTTCAAAAACTCGAGTGAAAATTTGACTAAACGTTGAACATTAATCACTAATCAGCGCTAGGATACGAAAGCGAAACAAAAGTGCACTGAACCGAATGACCGTTTGAAATCTCCCTGTACTGCTAATCCCGGCAAATTCTGGAATAATGGGTTTATTTTATCGTATCCTACGTCCACACCGGTATGGAATTAGGATTCGCCATTATACGCTACGGCCAGCTTAATCTACTGAATCATTTACTGAAAATGACATCGCGGAAAAAAGTATAATTGCAAACTGTACTCAATTTTATAGCACCTATAAATTTTAATTACTACAAATTTTATGAAGTTGCACAAAAAGCGATTGTTCTGGAATTCGGATGAATAAAATATTGATTAAAGTTGGTCAGTAATTCATAGGGAAGACAAAAAATTCAAACAAAATCTATTTTTGGATCAGAAAAACGGCCTACATATAAAAGAGGATCAAGAATACATGGCAATTTCGTACAAGCGGTGGATTATTCGACCCAGCGAACAATTTGTGCGAACCTTGTAATAATTTAGAAGTTGTCATAAGATAGCCGTTCGCAAAGATTAAGTGCCGAGTCAGGAACAGATGTAATCTCTGTCGGAAATCCGTATTCAGCGACCGAAATTAGTTAAGGTAACGAGTTAACAGGTCAAATTCACGCTTCTTGCATTCATTCAAGTATTTTGACCGAATGTCACACTCCAACTAAATTATCGTTTTAATAAATTTGTTCCAACACTGCTAACTGACGATTAATTATTACCGAATTTGAACTTTTTTCACCCTAAAAGGTTTGATAGTCATAAATAAATACTCAAATTAAAATTTGAAAAACTGACTTATTTATTTACTACTAGTATATAACAATTTTGCGTGGTATGTATTATAAAAGATCATAAATATTAAGAAAAGCATGAATATTTTTCGAAGTTATACTAGAAAACATTTTTATTTCAAAATTGCATCTACATACATACGAGTGGATGTGAGTAATTTATAGGTTTCTTTTCTTGCCTTAGATTTTAGTATTTAGTGAAATAAATAAATTCATGTTTACTTATAAGATAAACTACCGAAAATACTAAACAGATAAAAGTGTTATTTATAAATATAGCCGAAAAACTGTGCTTCTTTTTTCTATTTCTTTAAATAGATCTAACCATTACGCTTAATCCGCTGTATTAGTTTTATAAGGTTTTCAGAGTAGTACAAAGTAGGTAATTCTAATTCTATGGACTTCATTACGGTTTACAAATTAATATTATTTCCATTAAATAAAATAAAGTAGGGTAAATTACAATTAAGAGCATACAATACAATCTTAGAATAGTACTTACTATATAGCAGGGGTAATCAGAATCAAAATAGTGTTGTAGATCCTTAATACTATGTTAATTTAAAACTGCACGCAATAAAAACAATCATTATAAGATGTTATTTTTAAATTTTTTTAACTACACAGTTAACTTTTAATACAAATTTTACCACAGAATATGCTATACGAGCAAAATTTCACCAGAATCCATTAATAATTTTAGCACACCATACAAAATACATTGTGATTAAAAACGGCCATAGTTCAGATCGAAGTTGTAAATTTTAAATAAGTAATTTGCTTAAAAACCCTAGATACCACCAATTCAATATTCGATTACTTTTCGAAAATATTGCGAAAACCTGCTTGTAAGGTTGCATTCACGTGACATCAATTCTTAAAATAAATAAAGGAATGTCGTCAGGGTTGGCCACCCTTTTAACTTTTGCTCATAACTTCCGTGTAAGAAAGATTTTGGTAATTTAAGCACATGATCAGAAAGATCTAGGAATAAGGCCACTTTGGAGTCAATCGCAAATTGATTGGATAAAAAATTGAGAACTCATGCGAGAATTTAAAAAAAATAAAATTCTGTCAAGGTTGGACCTTACTGTCTAGGTTGGCCCACCGTTGAGAATCGCCAAATTCATGCAAAAAATTAACTGAATAAAATAATAAACCAAATTTATTTTATTTTTATTTGATTGAGTGAAACTTTACAATATAATATCGCTGAGAACTGATTTACATGACACATTATTTCAAATCGCCGTTTTTGCAAATAAAATAACTTCATGCCATTTTGGCATATTTTAAATGCACTTTTTTCTTGCATTTAATGCATGCAATAGAGTTGTTGCTGTTCAGGCGATAAAGCATTCGCTTCCAAATAGATCATGCATTTACCAACGTGTTTTTTTTGCAACGGTCCAACCTTGACAACAAGTTCTATCACCGCACATCGCGGCACACTACATCTAAACAGGTAACGAAATTGAATTTTTCCCTCGATTAATTTTTAAAGACTATTCACATAACACATTTTAGATGCTTATCTTGACAAATTCATGTTTTTCCTCCAAATTTTCATGCTCTATTTGCAGCTGCTGGAAAACTTTTTTTATCTTTGTTCAGTGAATGAGTGCGCAACACGTTTCAACATTGCACTCCGAAATCAGTAATAGCACGAAAAGTTTGTTGTCATTGAGGGATGTTTTGCCACACTCGCGCATAGGTGGTTCCAGTAATCTACACTGAAAAATTGCAGTGGGCCGACCTAGACAACGTGCCAACCCTGACAACATTCCCCTACTATTCAAAATCCATTCTTAAACTGAGTAACTTGGTTTTCAAATAATTGAATTATGAAATCTATCACTTCTGATACTTTTGATACAATACTGATATAAGTTTAAGGACCTTAGGATATGTAGTATATGTAAGCCATTGTCAAGTTTAGCTATGTATATTTCAATTTACTTAATAATTAATTTTCTAAAAATATAAATAAAGTAGGAATACTAAAATAAATAATATAGACATAATTTTGACTTGGTAGTTATTAACTAAAGCTGGTATGCACAATTCACAGAAGTAGTAATAAAATATATAAGTAAAAAAGAATATTGCAGCATAAAAAACGTACATTAACCTTTGAAGGTCTAAATAGAGCAAAACAATCAAAATAGAAGTAAGACTGAACAATCTAAACAAGCTTCTCGATGAGATGGTTTTCGACAATTCTTGAAGGTGCTATTATAAACCGCCTCTGAGTACCAGCAAAAGCTTATCTGTAAATCTCAAGTTAGAATATAAGTTAATGATACCTGCTCACTCGATAAGCTCTACTCACGTTCTGCTAAAAATAGTGCGATAAGAGGTCTCTGATCTAAAAATATTCCTACTCTCAATAAATCGTAGGAAGATTTTCAAAAGTTAGTGAAAACTTGGCGTTTAAACTAAAACAAATCATTAATTTAATTTTTGTTACAGTTTCCATCAGGAAAGGGTTAAAAATGCACTTTGTGCGTTTTTAATTTTCGTGCTTTGTTGTCGTTTTTAATTATTTATTTATTTAATTACTCAGTTCTATGTTATTAGCAGGGCTCGGAAGTTCTAGCAAATGCATATATTTTCTGGTAAGTCCTAGAATATTAAAAGTAAGATACAAATTTGTTTCACACTTCCCCGATGTTATATACAAAACTTTATAATGCTAATTTTTGCATATTTATGGTTTTTAATGCTATTTTGCTATTTCAGAGTTTTAAGTGCTATTTACAGGCATATTTTTATATAATAAATGAAATAAACAAAATTCTATCGAAATAAACAAACGAAACAAAATGTTAAAATAATAAATTTTAACTGTTTAGTAAAGAATACGTACTTACATAGAAAAATAATATTTAAAAAACAATAAAAAATACATAAATTAACATTTAACAGGTTTGGACTTTAATATTTGAATAAGAAAAAAAATATAAAAATAAAAATTGATAACAAATCCTTAAATGTTAACTAACAATTTTTTAAATAATAAATTACGTTATAAAAAAATATGATAAAAATTTAAAATAAATAATTTTGTAATATGATATAAAGGCCCTTATTTCACGATTATTTCCGATCATTATATAACAAAAGAAAAACATAAAAATAATGAAAAGCAAGAAAATATTATATACCAAACAAATTGAAAAATTAATATTAAAAAACCAAGACATTAAAAAAAAATGTTATGGGAAAAAAATAAATTTTGTACCAAATAGCCGCATACGAATAAGCTAACGAAAACAAACATGTATTTTAATATCACTTTAATATTAAGTTCAGGTTTGAAATAATAGGAATTTATTGATTATTTTTAAAATTATGTCAGACGCATCTCAATGTAATTAACAGATTCGCAGTATTTAGTTCATTTATAAAATAAAAAATAAAAAAAATGGTTGACAATTATTTTATTTTGCATATTTTTAATTTTTTAGTGCTATTTATAGCGCTAATTTTTGTGTTTTTAAGTGCATATTATAGCGCTAAAAGTTTACTTTTTTGGTGCTATAACTTCCGAGCCCTGGTTATTAGTCAATTTTCTATTTTTGTGTTATTTTTATTAATTATTTTTATTATTGTGTTATTAACTTTTCGTTATTCTATTTCTTTCAACTTTATACCCACTATAAAAATATCGTTTATGAATAAAATTATTATTGTTACATTATTCGCTTAATTTTCTATTTAAAAGAACTACATATTTGTAAATAAGAGCTTAAAGTATTCATCTTGTTGCTAATTATATTCCTAACATATCAATGCAATGGTTAAATTAAACCTTACATTATAGTCATAAAATAAATTAAACTTGGTACGTTTTTCTTTACTATTTTATCAAAGCATTTATCTACACTCGTTGTAAAGATTCTCTATGTAAATATTCACTATAAAATTTGGTGATGCTATTTGTGCGTTAATTTAACGCAAACAAATTTAATTGGATAATTTAAATCGCTATAATTGTCAATAAATAATTCACAATAGATAATTAAAATGGTAATCGGAAGTTTCGGCGACAATTGCATCAATGTATTGTTGTACAAGTGTTAACGTTAATCCTCTGCCAAAATGCATATGTTATAACTTGAATGCAGTTTGGTGTTTATTTTGCTATTGTCGACTGTTTAATTCAATTTTATTAGACAATTTAATATTTTTTGTTAACTAATTTTACCATAATTGTGTGTACTACATTTTATAAAAATATTAAAAATTGTTATGTTTGGTTTAGTTTGGGCTTGAAGTATTTATATTTAAAGTTCTCAATAAAAGAATTATTTTATCAGGTTTCTTACGAACGTCTAATTTTAATGCAATTAAATTGGCAAGTTTAAATGTTCACGTATCCGCATAATAGTTATTAGATGTGGTAGTTCTTAGTGAAGTAATAACTGCATTTGTTATTTTTTAAAATTAACCTCAAGGCACGTATACTACACACCGACTTTAATGATTCGAAGCCTTAAACCAATTTTGCACTTGATGGCTTGTTTCTTGTTTGTGTTCTTGCAGCAGCTTGCGTGACCACTACAGACATTAAGAGGCTACGTTCTTCAAATAATGTTACATGACACTCTAGGTATATAATTCTTTATTAAAACCAAACCAAATAAAATTTTCATTAAAGAAAAAGTGATTAAAACTGAATTGACTTTTAATATGTTGAATTAAAAATTTTTAAATTTATAATTTGTTTTTATATCAAGAGCTTTGTAAAAAAAGTTTAATTTAAATTTTAATGAAATTATGATCACTTCTGAAAATGTACGAAACGAAGTTTGTACGGTTTTACTTTTAATGTAACAAACAAGAGTTTCAAATTGCACCTCTAATACCATTGCACAAGCAAATATCGTTCCATTAAATCTAACCTTTTTGATTCTATCGATGATACCTAGCAAAACTTAAAAATTAAAATTACCAGATAGAATTAAGTTTGTTTTTGAACTATTTAATTCTTACAAAAACTGCTAATACATTTTTCAAATACGCTTTTTTTCACTTTATTAACAAAAACTGTTAACATTGTTTTTCTTGTTAAATCCTAAATGTAAAAGTGTAAGTTAATCCCGACTTAGAACTAAATAATAATATGTGAAAATATTTACAATAAAACTTCTAAAATTTTAATACAAAAACCACAGTTAAGGTGTTTCTTCTTGCTTCCATTATACAATGTTTATTTTCGCTTTTCCACTTTGAGTACAATGCTTTGTACATTATATTAAACCTTCTCTTCTTTTGTTATAAAAGATCTTTCAGATAAGAGTCTAAAAATTTAAAAACTTGTTTTAAAGTTCAAAAGGAAGTAGCAAATAAAAATGTTCCATTAGAAAAAACTTTCTAGTAATTTTTTTATTTTCTCCGAGAAATTATATAGCATCAAAATTTTACATGACTTCAAAATAAATACTTCTTTTTATGACAGTGCCAGATAATAATAATATTCTGTACATTTTTTTAACTGTTTAAAACCTTTTAAAAAAAGTTTTTAAATGTTTGATAATTTAATATAAAAATAATATTTTTCTATTATACAATTAAAATTGTAGGAAGCTTTTCTGAAAATTAACTTATCGGAAAATTTATGTTTGGGTATCTATAATTGCGTGATAGAATGATATTGATTAACGATCTTTTTGATGAGATTTAATTTTTTCTTATAGATAAAACTTGAACTTAAGACAAAAATCCTTAAAGAGAAAATGATGAGATTTTTATTTTTTGTTTTGAATAATTAGAGATATTGCACAGAGTGATATTAGAAAGTAAATCCAGTGGTGGGAACAAAAAGTAGAAGACCTGTGCGCACTAATAATACTAATAAACATCAATGAAATAGAAGCTTGAGTTGGATTTTATATTAGGCAGAGATGGCTCTGAAGGTGTTTTGTATATAATCGGCTGATTTTGAATTTAAACTAAAGTCAACTGAGATCAACGAATAGTAAAAAATATTTATATATTGCTATGATCTACTCTCTGAGTTTGTTAATAAATTTATAACATTTTTATTTCAAATATTTATGTTAAAACTTGTTATAAATTAAATGTCTTATTCATAAATTTAAGACATAAAAATAACAAAAGTTGCATTTACTGTCATATTATGTTGTCTCTATACATCAAATGTTTTACGATGCCATTGCTTTTTTAAAATTTTGTTACATTTTCAATTATTTATTATAAATAAATTTTATTTTTACCATTCTTATTTTCTTATCTATTTAAATCTTAAACTTTCATTTTTATCAATAACTACATTTTATCTTCATAATTAAACAGCTTTTGTTTGATATGTGTACATCGTAAACTAAAATGTCTAAAACGTTTAAATTTTTATAATAACATATTTTTTGTAACCAGACCCTCCGCTCTATAAGCTGTCAACCTTTAAACACTTTGTGACTTATTCAAAAGCAGCAGTGTAATAACCACAAAAATCCGCTTTCCACATAAAAACAACTCACTACATATCCACCACGCCAAGATCAGTTTAACAAAAGAAAACGCAGCAATACTACATTGCCATGGTTTACTCTATTAAATTGAGGTAGTCAGCAAACTCCAACTATTAAGTTTTAATTTAAAAAAATTTAAAGTTATTAAGTTAACTGTAATGAGTTAATTTTAGATAATACTCACATATCTAAAATGATAAAAACTCAGCTTCAATAAGGTATTAATCACGTTTTTCAATGATTAACAGATAACTTAACTTGCAGTTTACGAGTAGTTCTTCTATTTTCATGGAAAATCAAATATAACCTAATTTATAAAATTTAAGAATTTCTAGATTTAGATGTTCTTACTGAATGCGAAAATATACAAACTCCAGTCATCAGCGCTGACGCAGCCGATTGTCACTTTATAATACTTTATTTCATGTGTGTTTCCAACGCAAAAAATAATCTCTACAAGAGTAAAATAGTGCTGAATTTTTAAGTAAACATAATATTTTGTACCTGTTTTTCTTAATTGGAAAGTTTTGGAAAAGTAGCTACAGCTTAGCAAATTCTACATTTTCTCGTTGAAAGTTTTGTGAATACGAATTTTTGTTTTCGGAAAATTTTTTTTATAATACTATATTATGTTTTTTATATTCTGAAAATCGAAACATCAGTTATAACAGGGTGTCGCAAACTATATCATTCATTTAAATAGTTTTTGAACAATTTTATGTAAGTTATGAATTAAATTATTTTTCAATTTCATCTACCATGTAAAAATTAATTTTATTAAAAAATATTATCACATGTTAATAACATTTACCATTTTATATTATGTTAGTTAGAAGGTCCCCTTAAAAAGTAAATTTGAGTTGTTATAATTTTTAATTTACCGAATGAAGAAATAGATAATGTTCTGTACATGTTTGTAAGCATACTTGTACAAGTATATCAATTTTTTATAATCATTTATTCACTGTAATGAAACTTATATCAAATATCAATTTTAAATGCAACAGAAAATAACAAACATTGAATTAGCAAATATTTGATATTCATTATGAACAGTATTTAGTGTATTACATATCATGATAGGTAAGTCAATATTAACACAGCATAACAAAAGTACACAAGTATGAATAATATCACAAATACATCGAATATTATATATTGTCGTGTTTTGAAACCGTAAAATCATTATTTTTATCATTTTGTAAATTATTTTAAAATTTGTTTTGTTTTAATTTTAAATTTGTAACATAATGTACAAAACTTAATTTATTTATTGGTGTAAATAATATGTTCGTAACCTTGCTGTATAAAAGTAAGAAAGGAGGAGCTTCAGGCCGTTGTGCTGAATGCGGCCAGATGTGATAATTTGTTCGTCTCATATAATTTTGATTTTTGATGATTTGAATGATTAAAATGAGTTTAATTTAGATGAAGAGTTGTTTTATTTAAATGAAGTGTTTTGAAAAAAATGGAATTTTAAAGATTTGAAAGATTTTCGGTCGTAGTTTTGTGAAATTATTTCACGATAAATTTGGTTTAACGAGGTGCAGTCAGCTGTGAACGCACATGCAAGTAAGGATGCCATATAGGGTAACAAAAATTTAATGCAATAAAATTATGCACTATGAGAGATATTTTTATTAATTATTAAATCTTTATTGATGATCTTCATTAAATATTTTAAATCATTATTACTTATGATACAATCAAAAGTTATAAGAACAACTTTTAAATCTGACTTGATCAGTTTAATACTCTAGGTCAAGTAAGCTAAATTTTATTTTCACGCATTGAGGTAGTGCGTAATCTAACATTTTTCCACGTCAAACAGTAATAGAAATTTTAAATTTAACAAAGAAAATAATTCTTTAGAAAGAACATATCAAAGCACTATTCACAGCCCACTGTTAGGTTTTAAAATAAAATACGTAAGTACAAATATATTGCATCTCTGCTGAAATACTCTCAGAAGTCGAAAATTGTAAATTTTTGGTTACATCTACAAAGCTCTATAAAATTGGGCTGCATTTAATAAAATACTTTGACAGGTCTGTTAAAAAAAGAGAAAATTCTAAAGATATTATTTATTTATTGGTATTGTACCGCAAACCGCAGTCAAATATGAAGTATTGCAAGTTCATTTCCTGAGAAACAGCGACTTTTGACTTACGACAATATTTTAGTGGAGACGCAATACAATTTTTTTTTATAGATGCTTAAATATTATTAATAAGTAGGTAAACATCTCTGAAAAGTTAATGTGAAATTAGACAAAACCAGCGTTACGAAGTGCATTTAATACTGTTAGAAATAAGAGAAACTGACATTGTCAACAAATGTTTTCCAAAATTTGTCTATCCCACTTAAACATCATTCCTAGCTTAGTTTCGAAGCAAGATTGTTCTTTGAATTCTATTATCTTACTTTCTTACAAATTTAAATATAAATTTCTTTTTTCGTTTTTGATTAATAATTAAACTGTTTCCATTTTAATGGAAATTTCTAGCTATTTCCAACTGTTTTACTATTTCTTGTTTGAAATTCTGCATCTAGACATATTATTATCAGTGCAATAAGGCTAATGCCTCTACTAATAGTAGAGATCTAAAATATGAAACATACAGCACTTATATATTATAGCCATGGTTGGTATTCCGGGAATCAATCTTAAATCAGGCCTCAAGCCTGAACTATTGATTAGTATGAGCATTACAGAATAAAGTCCAGTTTACAATCGTTAATTAAGTTCTAGTAAAAGTTAACTAGAAGTACAAAAGTACATAACGTTTGAAAGCGATTTGAAAAGTTTCACAACTTTTTTTACATTCAATTGACGATGGTAAACATTGTCATACCGGATGTTTCTGTAATGTTACATCATGGTGAGTACTTGTTTTTGGATACATATGTTTAGAGTATACTCGAGTTATATCATGACATGAGAAATTTACATCAAGAATAAAACAAAATGTACAGCAGTACTAAATAATTTTATCCGTGCCTGTCTGCATAAGTATGTACATATTTTCATCCTACTGAAGCGGACATAAGTGACGATGTAATTACGATGATAACATAATATTATATTAATTTACGCAATTTATATAAAACGCCAACGCCAATACAATTTTTAATATTGGTCTAGTCAATATGTTTCTTATGAAATGTCTGAAATTTTGTTTAAGAATAAGAATTCGTCGCATAGAACAGATATTAATAACAAACATACAGATTTTATTTAACTCTTAATTTATTATTTTTTATTAATTTAAATTTTTTAAGAACGGATAAAGCAGTACTACGTATCTACGTATATCTATAATTACAATGAATTTTTCCCTTGCAAAGTTATGGTTTTATCTTCAAGTTTTAGAAAATAAAATCTTTATGAACTAAAGTAATATAACTTTGAACTAAAATAAAACATTCAAGTTTAATAAAAACACAATTTTAATAAAATCAAAGTTTCGAACTATACACTTCTAATATTTTAATATTAGTTTTAATTTTTTAGTGGCAGTAGATAATAATTCACTCAAATCAAATATAAAGATGTTCTTGATTATTGATCTCTTTATTATATCTCTCAAGGTTCCAACTTTTGAGAAGCGGGAAAGATTCAAAAGGCAACTCGATTGCACCCTTTATTTTTTTTAGAGTAAACTCCTTGACTTGTTTTATTTATACCAAAATTTCTTAACATTTTTTAAATTTTACCTTAAGGCTAGGATTTTACGGCGCGCTTTTACATCTACCAGAACAATTCAAAAACGGCCGAATAGATTTTTTTCAAAGTTGGAAATTATATTTATAATAAATTAAGGATTGCTAAGCCATAATTTTTTTGGCAAATTTTGAAATTTAGAATTCAAATTCTTTAAATACTATAATTGTAATTTATTTAACAAAAATTGAAGTAGAGGAAATGATTACTAACGAAGAATTATTAATAAAGAAACAAAAAAGATTGACCAGGTGCAAAATTAAATCACATCTACTACTATATTTAAAAAACGGCTGGACGGATTGGTTCAAAATTTTGAGATAATATTTGTGACATTATAAGGATTGCTGAACGGGGTCTTTGAACTCAAAAATTGTATTTATAACAATAATATTTGTTGTAAAACATGAAAATAATTATCAATTAATAAAATTTTACTTATTTAAAGAATGTACATCTATAAATGAATTCGTAAAAAAATTTTCAACAAAATATGTTACCTATAACGCATTAAAAATAAAATTGAAAATAATTGATGAATTCAAATAATTTTAGATAAAATGAATCATTGTAGTTCAGTCAATAGCACACAGATGGTTATTATATTGTATGCCATTTGTTACAGTTTTCTGTTTTGTGCAATCATCCAAATTCTTGCGTGCATATCTACAATTATTTTTAGGTGGGGATATGCATTTCAAATTCATTGTATATCATGTGGGTTATGATAATAAGTCAAAATGTCTAATGTGTTTACTTTTTGGATGCTTACAAAACATTTCATAAAAATTATAATTCGCATAATTTTAATAGCGGTAGAATAATTTCAATTCTATTTTAAAAAAACATACAATAAAGTGTAAATGCAAAAATAAATATTTTTTATAATAATTTTCTTGTACAATCAAAAGAAAATAAGTGATTTAAATGTTTATTTTTTATTTCTTCTGTAATGAATCGGTCTTGTTATCGTTTTATACATTTTCATCTTGGTATCGTTTTTTAGGTTTCAATTTTTCAAGAGTACTTTGTTTCGTGTTTAATTAGTTAATGCTTTCTTTAATTACACAAATAAAATAGTTTTCATATCAATATTGCCACAAAAAAATATTTTTCTGTTGGGATTGCAAAAGACTATTTGAAGACAATCAAAAAATATTTATTATTCCCGCGTGGTGTTTAGATTATAATAGCACAAGTAGGACTGGCGCTGAGATATTTGACGCCCTAGACAAAATTTTATCAGTGCCCCCCCCCCCATTTATGTAGCAGTGCTGAGCTGGGAAACGAAAATCCGCGATATTTAAAAAAATACTTAGATTTACATATTTTTATTTAAGGCGAGATTTTAGTCGATCACGTTTTAAAATTGAAAGAATATTAGGAGTGTGTGCTGCAAAGTTCTCACTCCACTGCAAGGCAAGCTATGCGCGAGTTGATGCACTGCGCTTACAATTATAGGTATATCGCGAGAGAAAAATAAAAATAACTTACATGCTTTATTCGGTTGTTTTCTAAAAAAATATGTATATCGTGCGCATACGGGTAAAAGTGACTAAGTCAAATAATAATATATTGGTGAAATAGTATATTATTTGATTTAGTCACTTTTACCTATATGCCCATAATATTTCTTATCACTATAATATAACGTACAATTTTTATTATTATTATTGCATAATCTACATAATGTTCTAAAATGATTATAATAATAGTGCACTGACCATTATCGTAGTTCTTGATTTCTATTATGTCTACTGTCAATAATTTCTGGAAGCAAATGATCAAAATTAATTTTTTTTAATTTTGGTTTCATATTATTGTCCCAGAAGTTTTGATCTCTGTCAATTTTTAATATAATAAAGTCACTTGGAAACTTGGAAGAAAAAAAAGAGGAAACAGTAATGGTAATTAATTAACTTTTGCTTACCAGTACTAAATAAATTTAAAATAATTTTTTTAATTACCACAGCGTCATTTATTGGCATTATTACTTGAGACTCGCTTCTTTCGGATTTAATGTTTTCAACAATGTTGCACATAGAACACTTGAAAACTAAAGTTGAATCAAATCCTTTTCGAATTTCATGATCGAAAATCATATTGTTTGCCGTACACCCAAAATTTTCATGTTTACCAAAGTTTCTTACTTGTTCTATGAGAAATTTGACATCAAATATACGTCTGCCTTCCGGAAGATTTTCTTGTAATATTTGCTCTTCTTCTTTTTCAAATTCATAATAATCGCTTTCGTAATCATCTATAGTATCGCTAAAATATTGTTAGGTAAGAAATCTGTTACAATACATTTTATTATTACATATTTAGGTACCTCTGATTTGAATCATAATTAAAATTATTATTTAATGAATTTAAGGACAGATCTTCATCAGATTTTTCAATATTGTCGCTAGAAATAAAATAATACTTATAAGTTTTGATTATTTTGTAAAATTAATCAAAATTACACACCAATATGTACTACTGGACGATATGCTTGGTTCCGGTTTTTCTATAGCTTTCCGATCGAGATTGTTAATTTTGGCACTGAAATTTAGTTGTTCGCACACTTTAGTATAACAAATTTGAACTATTCTCAAGATTTTTTAGAAATAATTCTAAAAAACAATATTGTAAGACTAAATACAGTATTTGCTATACTTACTTACTAGGCAGAGAAAAATAACTTTTTTCATACGTTGCTTCATACTTAGACACCTGGAAGAACGCCGCTTATTACCCATTTTTCGCTAATAACTATGTATTATATTATTATTATTATTAATAATGTAATAATTACAGATAAAATAATAATAGTTTACAATCATAGAAACTCTAATAAGTAAATACAATTAATAGTACAGTATTCGCTATTCCGCAATGATAGCATCCCTTCCACAACCTGACTGTTCCAAGAGCTATAAAATAGTGGTGGACTATTCCCCTCAATTGTCTAATAGAAAAATTCAAGTTATTTTTAAAACAAGACATTTTCCAACATAGAATACGCAATTATTAAATCAAGGATAACAACGAAAATTTTTTTCCAGGTAGTTAAAGGTTGTCTTTAGATCCGTACGCAGTCAAATTTTTCAATTTTTTTTTTTTAACTATTTTCTAATTAAAAAAATACAAATATTTCTTTGTAGTGCTTTACAATAACATCTTTTTGATGTCTAGTAAAAAAATAAAACTGATAATTTCAACAATAACTTTAAAATTTGGTTTAATAATAACATCGATTTCAACCTACTTTTGACTGCTAAAATCCCGTCTTAAAAAATACCTTTTCTAACAAAAATAAAACTAAAAAAAAATCAAATTTTAACTTTTCCAGTTTTTCTTGCGGCAAAAGTTGTTACAAGTTTTTTCAAATGTAATGTTGAGGTTTTTTTCTGTTCTATAGAAATAATAATTTCTTTTGCGCTGAAATTGAATCCGGATTACCGAGGATCAGAATTATCGACATTAGGATTATCGAAGTACTACTGTATAATCGCAAAACGCATTAAGTAGATAAATAAATTCCATTATTATACCACGAATACCTTACATTTTTTGGAGTAAGTTTTGTAGATTCCCTTTCTGTTTGTAGTGAATTAAACTATAATATAATTTCGAAAATGTTTTAGTTCTGCTAGGGAGCATCTGGAAAACTCTTTGCCCCTTGGTTCCGCCTTCGGGTACTTTTTATAAAAAATAATGATAATAAAATCAAATTCATACAACGAGCTTATAAGCCCCCTCGCGTTCGTGAATCAAAGCTAGCTGCGTATATCTTATCCTTAAGAAAGCATATTTAATTTTATGCTTATACTCCAAACAAATCTTTCTTAATTTCAATTTCTTTGGTTTTGTCTAAAGTTACTAATCTCCCACAGCTGCTACATAGAGGTAGTTTTCTTGTTTTTTGGTCTGTGTTTTAATGCTTTCCATTGATGACAAAACTTTTATCTTCTTCTTCATAAAATCTTAATTTTTAATGATTTTTATTTTAAATTTTAATCATTTTCCTATTTTCCACTTTTTTCCTTTTGGTTTCCAATTTTGATATCTAAATTTTTAATATATTGAATATTAATGTTATCTTTTATACCTCACACGGTAAGTGCGTTGCTATTAATGTTGGATGCCTGGTTCGACTCGAGGCTCAGTAAAACTTTATTCTGACCGTCTTACAATGCAAACCACTAAACCACCGCAAACCACCGAGGTGTAATCGACAGTAACAGCCCCGAGCCGAGGGAAGTTGAAAAAATTTTTTTAAGGAAAAGTTATTTTTTTAAATTTTCCGTCGGAATGGGGCTGTTTTTAGGATTACAACGCGAGAACCTCCAATTACGCGTTTCCAAAGATTGCCGAAAAGCTTCGAGATGAAGTGTATACACCTTCCGCGGTTTGGAGCCTGCGTTAAGCAGCAGGTCACCTATGTGTGTAATCAATGATCATATTTCAAACGCACAACACAAACATAGGAGAGAGGTCGCCAATGTCCGGGGAACCGGATACGGCACATGAAGAAGAAGAAGAATACCTCACTCATTTAGAATCAATAATTCGATATAGAATTAATTTGATATCTTCCGTTATTTTGTTGTAGACGTAACCGTTTCACGGTTAAAAAATTTTAAAATAATAAAAATATACTTAAAAAAAGAAATTTCAAATAAATTGTTGGGTATTAATAATTTTAATAGAACTACTATATATAGAAACAATCATCATAATTAATATATCATTGTGTAAGTGTTAAGCAGCGCAAGGAGCAATTTTATATAATTTAATAAATAAATTCAGGGTTATCATGGCAATATTATAATATGTAATGTGTGTATTGGATATGTTAATTTTCAGTTAGAAACTAAATAATTAATAGTTGTACGTTCATGGTGTATTATAATATTTACAAACATTTGTAATTAATTTCGAATAATTACATTAACAGAAAAGTTGGTTATACAAAATTCAACATTATTAAATTATTTCAACGCAAATATCACTTAATTAATGCAAGTCAGTCATATTGAAATATTGAAGCTCTAATGTGAGCTGTTGAATTGTATTTCATGTTATCATTTAATTATTATTGCAAGAGTAAAATTTGAAAATATTTTCATCTGCATATTATTTAAAATAATGGCAATAATATCAGCTTAACAATGTTGAAAACTTTCAAATAATAAATTAAATCCGAAATTCCACTTTGGTTCTACATTGTTAAATTGGCTTATTCTTTGAAGATAAATACAAAATTGGGTTAGATTAAAATGTGTGCACTGTTTTTAAATTAATTAAAAAAATTTCATATAAACTTAAATTCTCAAACGGTTAACCTTTTTACTTAATTATCTTAATTCTAAAATAACTTCGTCTGGGTAGAGGGTTGCGTTATCTTAATTTACAGTAATAACGATGCAAATAGAATACAAAAAAATTTCTTTAGCACGGAAATAAATTTGCCAAAGGTATAGTAGAACTTTTGTGTTTATTTGGTAGTCGACGCTTGCTGCGATGAAATATCGTCGTAACGTCGGTTACTCGCTAACTTAATATGAACGGGTCCCGTCCGTTGTACGCACTCTGAATACCTTATTTTGCATTGGCGAAGCTTTATGTAAACACCACAGAAAGCTATTTTTTGCGTTTAACATAACCTTCACAGTTGCGAAATGGTTATTGCTCAATACAAAAAAGTATAAAACTAAAAAGCACAATTGCAAATGCCCCTTAACTTCAATGCTTACAATTCTATTTAACAATATCGCTTGTCCACACCCACGCTTTGTTTTAGGGTGATTTATACTACAACCCGTGTTAACAAACGCGCCACACTAATAAACTTGCTTTGCCGTAATATTTTACCGACTTGAAGGTTTAGTAACACAACAAAGTTTAAATACAATAGTGAATTTGTTACACATTATTATGCAATGCAAGTCTTTATAATTCGATTACAGCTTCATTCTACATGCTTATTTTTGAAAAACTGTCATTAAATTTCTTCTGTCACAAACATTCATAATCCACTTAAAAATATTAAATTTTACATTTCCTACCACGTATTGCAGATTATCTTGCATTTTCCTTAATCAATAATAAATTTACAACCGCGATCGAGAGCTTCTTTCCCGAACGAAAAAAATTATAGAATTTTTTCAAATTTTTTTTTTTTAATTATTCCGTCGGTCTGCGCCTCTACGTTTTGGCAAATATTAAAATGCTTACTTAGAAAGCACGTATAAAAAACATAAAGTATTCGTTCTGAAACTTTTATCTACGTTTATATCGACTTCATGTCACGTTGTATATTTTTATTCCCTATATTTTTATTTTATGGAAACGGGTTCAAATAGGGCGCATCCTGTCTTGGAACAAGGGATTTCAACTTGCTTTCAAGACACCTGTAAATTATAGTTGCAAGATTATAGTCGCTAAGATTGAGCTGCCACAGTTTTGTACAATCAAAGATTTACCTTTCTAGTTTGGTTCTTCTATAAACTCGGAACAAAAATTTTTTACCGAAAGTGTAAAGAAAAAACAATTGTATGATGTGTTCCATTTATAAAGCATGCGAAGTGTTGGTCGGTCGTATAGCAACTAATATATAGCGCTCTTCATCACCCAGTACTTTTGTGGATTAAGCTTATTCGCCAACTTGAAATGAAGTCTAGTAAGAAAGAGTTAAAGCCACTATAAATATTTCATGTGTCAAGTCCAGCAGTACGCTAGCAGTTTAGTTCGCGGATTTTAGAAAACGGTGTAATAACAAATGTTTCAAACCTACTAAAATTATTGTACAATCTGTTACCAAGAAACACCTGTATTAGTTTTATTATGAAATATTACTTTTTATACTTCGTACTTATTATCTAACATAAAATTTATTTCGTTTAAAGTCACAGCAAAGGTTGGCGTTAAATTTATTTTCTGACTACGCTAACTCAAATTGCTCATAACGAGTAATTTCAAGTTAATTTTAAACATTAAACGGGCAAATTGTACTTCATACAATTAATTTTAATTATATTACATGTAGGTAATCATAAAGTTTTAATAAGTATGTCATATTCTATGAAGTCTAATTAATAATATTTTATACGGTTTCACATCTTTGACTTATTTTATATACATTTTTAAAAGCACATCGTCTTGTGCGCCAACGCCACCGCTCGAGGGTTAAATTTAAATTAACTTTTATTTGGTTTCCATACTTTTCAATCTTACAAACTAATATAAATAGAGCAAAACTCTTCTAGTTTATTTTTTATTTAATAATTAACATATTTTATCATTTTACAATGCAGTTCGAATCTCGGATAAAAGACAATAATGCAACTTGCTTAAATATTCATTTGTGGTAGATACGCTTTGAACTATAAATACATTATTTAGAATTCATCTTGTACGGAATACTATTGTATCTTAAAAAACTTTATCATGTCTAGACGATCATATCACGACGACGTAATATTTTAACTATTGACAATTTATGAAATTCTTAAAAATGAACATGATACTCGTATATAAGTACTTAGTAAAGATTTATTTTCCTCTCAGACCGAATTTTTATATCGCTCTACCTTTTGTCAATTTATTTCAATTCAGTTTCAATTTTATCCCATTTAAGAAAATAAATAATTTAACAATCAAAGAACTCGGAAGTCATTAACAAAGTAACGCAATTTCATATGTTAACGTATAAATTTGTCTACTCGTTCAGTTGTCTGGTCTTTCATAACTTCCTGTGTATAATACTATTATACAATATCAATCAAAACAATATTATAAACATAATTACAACAAAATTAATATTAAGTTTTAAGCTGTCTAAAATTAATTTATACAGCACAACCACAAGATTTAAATCGGGTAGCAGATACAGAATACTTACAAAACTTTGACTCACATTAAAATTTCTTTTTGCTTCATATAAAGAACAAGAGAGCGGCTTTAAATTTAACTGTAACAAGTACAACAAACTTTTAATTGTGAGTATTTTCATATACCATAAAATATTCTATTTTTACCTAAAAATGATTATAGGAACAAATGGTACATACAATCTCAGACAAAAGTAGTTGAAATTTTAAATTCACGAATATTTGCATTCTGCGTATAATACAGTAAGGCACTTTATAAATGCCACAAATTACCTATAACCAAAGTCGTAAAACTCCATGCACAAAGACAGTTTTCTTTCATAAACAATTTTTTTTTGTATAATTACAAACATGCTCATTTGTGTAACAGAACCTTTGAGATCAAATTGATAATTGCTATTGGAACATCGACGACAACCTAAATATAAGTATATAAATAGAAAATAACTTAAAAAAGTTTTAAGTATTTTTGTGGTATTTAGTAGTATGTGATGTTAAAATAATCAAACCTAACAAACTGTTAAAAAAATAAAATTTTTAACTGTTAAGTAAAGAATACATACTACAAAGAAGCATAATATTAAAAAAACACTAAAATGACAATAATTCACATTTAACAGGGTTGAACTTAGAATATTAGAATAAACAAGAAAGTAGAATTCTAAATACCACATTTCTATAACGTAATTTTTCAAAATTCTATTTTCTTGTTTATTCTAATATTCTAAGTTCAACCCTGTTAAATGTGAATTATTGTCATTTTAGTGTTTTTTAAATATTATGTTTCTTTGTAGTATGTATTTTTTACTTAATAGTTAAAAATTTTATTATTTTAACATTTTCTTAGGTTTGATTATTCTAAATATTATTACAGTTTCAATAATAATAATTTGTAAATATTAGCAACGTCAATAATTTTTTCTATAATTTCCGAAGGTTTACACGTGACAAAGCTATAATAGATTTAAGTTATATCACTTTGCTTATGAGCTTATGAATTAAATAACATAATACAGCACAGATTTAAAGAAGCAAGAAAACAGAAACATTTTACAAGAAAATGTAAAAATGAAAAAATGTAAAAAGTTCTTAAACAATAAAAAATTTGGAAACATTTATGGTCTCTTCATTTCTTCCCAGAGGATGAAATAATACATTTTTCAAAACGTTGGCTTAGCAAACGTTTAGTTTGATTTTTATTGTCTTTGTAACCCAATATTGTTCCTGCTACGTGATCACTACCGGACAAGAATTCTGTATTCATTAAAAGCATTTATTATTTTTGTCTTGCTTTAAATAAAATATAATTATATATTATATTAATAATAACAGTTTAAATCTAATTTTTTTATTCAACGCTACTGATTGCGGTTGATTTTTGAATGTGAATATTCAGGAGTTACGGTTTTATAAGTTTAAACAAATTTAATAAAAAATTTAAAATGAATTTTAATTTTATTATTAAAATTTAAAATCTCAAAATATTTTAGTTGACATCTAAACAAAGTTAATTTTTAATAGCATTATCTAATTTTGTTGCTCGAAAAATGTAGAAAATTTAGTGGTTCCATTACAAGTTACAAACATAAAAACTTGACAGAATGTAAGTTTAAATTACCTATAAGTGCGTTGAAGACAAATACCTCTAACTTTAAAAGCTTTTGTTCAAGCTAATTCTATATTGGCTATTAACTAACCAATAAGATATTCTATGTATGTATACAATCATTTATACCAATAAATTTTTCAACATCATATAATTTAATATAAATGAATCATATTATTTTTTTTATAAATATTGCATTATTACACACCCACTACTATTAGTTTCTAAAGTTTTTCTCGAGAATTTAACCTGGGGATTGTCACTAACACGATATAATCAATGTACAAATTTGGACTGGAGAGTATAATTCATAATATTAACGTAATTTTATTTTTTTTTTCTTTAATTCAAAATATTCTAAGTTCCAACCTGTTAAATATAATAAGTTAATGTCTGTTTTATTGTTATTTAAATAATATTTTTCTACATACCTCTGTATTCTTTTTTTAATTTTATAATAAATAAATGTATTAGAGATTTTAAACGAGATTTTGAAACAAAATACATGACTAAATGTTACGCCTGTATGACAAATTATATCAATAAATAGTTTGTAAACAAATATATTATATAAAAATAATCAAACCTAACAAATGTTAAAATAATAAATTTTAACTGTAAAGTAAAGAATACATATACTACACAGAAACATAATATTTAAAAAAACACTAAATTGACAATAATTTAACAGGGTTGAACTAGTATAGCATAGTATGTCTCTACTTCTTATCCAATAGTATTGGAAAAAGGATTCATTTTTATTTATTTAACCTAAAATTTTATTTAGACACGTGACGTCGTTTGGTTTGATTATTTGGTAAGCACACCATTTATTTTAAAGTTTAGTAAATTTCTTGATTTTTTAAATTTTTAATTTTAAATTTTTTCAATTTGGTTTGGTATATTTTCTCTCACTTCTTGTTATTTTTACTGTTATATACGACTGATGACCAAACATAATTGTGAAATGAAGGCCTTTATATCGTATTACAAAGTTTTTATTTTTAAAGTAATTTTTATTATTTCTATAGCGTAATTTTTTCAGAATTCAATTTCTTGTTTATTCAAATATTCTAAGTTCAAACCTGTTACATGTGAATTGTTGTCATTTTAGTGTTTTTTTTTCTAAATATATTGCGGTGTTTCAAAAGTGATTCGGACCCACCCTATATACATTTTGATGAAAATTTTTTTTAGTAGTTGAGTTGTAAGATTGAAAAATTTGTTAGATGGGGGCCGATCACAGGAAATGCGAGGCTTTTTGCCAAGAGAAACCTCACGAGCAAGTTGTGCGTGTTTTTGGCTTTTGAGATATTTTTCATATTTAGTGAGAATTTTATGCAAATATTATTTTGCAAATGATAGTTTTTGACTGATATTGACTTTGTGAATAATTGGAAATATTTTACTGTGAGTTATATTTGAATTAATTATTATTTTGGATTGCAATTTTCAACTGATTGCAACTGATTGCAGATTGCAACTTCTTAATTAAAGAGGTTATTTTTTGTGAACGAGTATTATTAGAAAATAGTTTTAATTTGGATTTTAATTAAATTTGGATATTGGAATAAAATTCGTAAGAGCACGGTGTGGCGTGAACGATAAAGAGTCGATTTGGATAAAGGCAATCGCAAGTTCGAACCCTGGAAAAGTATAATTTTTATTTTTGGATTTAAAAAGTACAATTTGAGTTTTACGAAATATTTAAATTAGATTTTTAAAAATTAAGTAATAAGAAAATACACCCGCACGTGCATAATCTTAATTGTCGCCGTAACGTGGGGCTCGATTTATTGGAACTGTAATTGGATTTAATTTGGACTTAAATTAGATTTTTTCTTAAATTAGCACGTTTCTGTAATTGATTTTTTTTTATTTTACACTTTTTGATTCGATTTGAATTACACCCAACTTTATAAAGTCAGAGAAGCCATAGGAACCGACTCTTGAGTAGAGCTCATTGCTGTCCGACCATTGAAAAGCTGGCCGAGGTAAACTAAAAAAAAGATAGTAAATGCTTCTTCCTACATTTTTTAGGAGAATACCACTACAATATGTAAGTTATGAATTAAATTTATTTTTCAATTTTATGTAACATGTAAAAATTAATTTTATAAAAAAGTATTATCATATGTTAATAACCTTAACCATATTATTATGTTTTTAAAAAATATCACTTTTTCATAAAAAAATACATACAGATTAATTTCCAAAGTCAATTTTGAAGAACAATGAATTATTGTATACTGTGGATATTACATTTTGAATTTGTTGTTGTACACTTTTCTGACCAATATCAAATTTGAGTCTCTAAACGCATTTGAGTATTGGATAATATGTATTTATAAGAGCCGTAAGCGACAATATGTTACTTCTAGTCTGCTTATAGCAATCCGATCGTCTATAAATATTATGAGAGCAAATGTTGTTATAATAACTTTTAAACTTTAGCACTATTTTTGTTTTCTTCAGTTTAACTTACAATTTTAATAATTGCTATTTGTACTAAATAACAAATATTTATTAAGTTGACGAGTGCATTTTATTTTACCTGTAGTTATTAATACTAGACGGAAGACGGTCACAGTCTTATGCTTATGTGAATTGGGTAAGCTATAAGATCCTCGGTTCGATCCCGATCGGAGTAAAAACTTTATTCTGACCGTCTTCCGTCGGTAGGCAGTTAATAGATACCACATAGTTATTATCAGTATATGAAATTACACGCTTAAATAGTATTAATATTTCTTGTAACACATACCAAAATACAAATTAAACGTAAAAGAGTATAAATGATTAGGAGACAAAGAAAAAAAAATCAAAAATAAGTAAGGCATCGAAATTTTTTAAATAATGCAAACTAATAAAACTGGATATAATCGAATACAATAACACATAGAAATTAGGTTTGATTTGTCAATAAGAGCATAACGCACATTAAAGAAAAATTATAAATATATAATAAAGCAATTTAAAGTGAAGAACCCATATTATTAAAAATTAAAGCCGTTTGTCATGAAAGCTTAAAGAACTACTGAAGATATGAACTCAAAGGAAATTTTATAAATACAAAAAGTTGCCGAAATCAATGAAAAACCAAGAAAAAAACAAAGTTAATGATTTTAGAAATAAATAAAAATAGTCCAATTAATTCACCTTTAAACCTAGAATATATTTAAAAATCGTCAAAAATAAAATATAGTGGTGACGTACAATCACGTCGATGGGCATTCAAGAATCATAGAGTGTACATCCAGTCGATGCAATAAATCTTTAGCAGTTCGCAATAAAATAATTAAAAGCTTCATTTCGCGTCGAAAGTAGTTTCACGTCATTCGGATACTAAAAGCCAAAGGCGGCCGAAAACCCGCCTGGGTTCCCAATCATATAAAATTATTTATAAATCCAAAAATTGAGAACGCAATTGCTGTATTTCAATGAAATGTTGAAATCGTTCGTATGCTTTTAGTCTTGTAAAGTTGTTAAGTGTAACTTTGTAATTTAAAGAATTATGTTGCCTTTAAAGTTATGAAGTAAGTCTGAAGAAAAGTTTTATAAATTTAGTTGTTAAGAGTTGGTAATAGAAATATGCAATTCGAATACACATATTGTTAATGTTTAGTCTAGTGGTTTCAAAACGTTTTGCATGCTGATGATGAGTACTCGTGGGGGTAATTAAAGCACGCTATGCTGTAACAAAAGGAAATTACATGTGGTATTTTAATTTTAAGGCGCCTTTACGGTGGTTTTACGTGCTTCAAGAAGTAATTTGAGTTCGAAACTCCGAAATTGGAAACATGAAAATAATTTAATTATTCCGAGAAAAACGTTCGACTTCTTAATTTTCACAACGTTAAATTTTATGAAAATTTTGTAAACGTTAACTTTCTGAAACGAAAAACACGCTTTAATTTTGAAGTTGACTTTTAAAATGTACAAAGTAAATGAAATTCGACAATCCTGTCAGTGTATGTAATACATTACATTTTTTACTTATTCTGGAAACTGAGAGATGTCAGTTTCACGCTTTCGAGTTTTCATTTTACATATCTGCAAAAAGAAGGAATAGTATCTGACATGTAATTATGAAAGTTGATATAAATAACATTCTTACTATCACGCATTAGAATCTCGAAAATATATCAGGATTTTATAAGTTCTTATAGGTTTGACAAAAATGGTGAATGAAATTAAAAAGCTCTCGGGCTTGCTTTCACAAAATTTCTTGATGTACGTTGCTTAAGCTGCTTATTGAGCAAAGCTTTTGTGTATAAAGCATTCAACACATGTTCACAATTCATTGAAAGTAAAAATTATTTTTTAGTGTACATATAAAGCGAAATTTTTCAATTTATTTTAAAAAATTTAAATTTTACTAGAATCAAATTTTATGCAACCAGCCAGCTAGCGCATTTCTGTAAAATAAAGTAGACTGCTTCCGACATTAAAGCTGTTAAAGTCACTTGTACATATATGTAATATTTGCAGTAAAGCCATATGTAAAAACATCGGAGCACGAAAATGTTCAATATCTAACGTTTCTCTTGTTTGGCAGAATGCCGAGACACAAGTGGTCTCATTATGGCTTTCTCAAATTTATGATCTCAGTAAGGGTCAAACGATGCGTTTCCCATTCCACGCTACTCATGAACGATTCTTTCCTTCTATCGCCTCGTTAATTTACGGTTAAAAACAACTCTTTTACTTTTACTAATTTAATTTTGCAAATCACCAAAGTTTAATTAAAATTTAACATTTGCCAAATCTGATCCTTTTTCCAAATATAAAGAATTACTTAGAACTAAAAATCAATCCGATAAACGTGATAAACACATTTGTGGGTATTGAGAAAATCACTACCAACACTGGCTCATTTGTCTTCTCGATCATTTATATCTTTTGACAGTAGACGAATTAAAGCATTTTCTTTGATTTTCTGGATATTTTTTTATATGGAATCACTTAAGGAAGTTTTTATTGATATTTTAGTTTTTTTATTGAATAACGTAATGGTTTCGCAATAAATATATATTGTTCCAAATTACAAAATAAGTATAAAAGCACAACTAACAATTCCCATTTTTAAACTTTTAAAGACAAAGAATTCAAATGATTAATCATTTAGTAATTATGTAAGCTACATACTGAAAGTTGTTTACTAGCAGACACTAAGCTATCTCTTAGATTGCCTTCTCTAATTACCTTTATTCTTAATCAAGAATTCAGAAAAACATAAAAATAGAAAGTTTTTCTAGGCAATCTTAAAATTATAATGTTAAACTTTGAATGTTTACATATAATATTAACAAATTTTTTAAGTTTTTTAATTAAGCACGCTTTTATTGGGGAGTACAAAAAAAAACTGTTTTTTAATTAATTCAAACCAAAACAAAGCAAGCTAAACTTAATCTTAGTATCTTAAAAACATTTTACTAGTATATTACGTAACAAGCGTGGAAAGTATAGCTCATTTCCATTTATGCACGAGTGTAGAAATCACTGAAACATAAAATAAAATAATATAACCTTCATACAGACATGTTAACAGGTTTGTGCATCTAAATGTATGTTTTTCAGTAATTTTGTCAATTTACCGCCATCTATTTGTGTTTTAACAACAAACTTTTGTATATGATTCCTGAACATTCAGAAAATTATGTAAGCAATAAGACGTAATCCAAAAGCTTCCGTAATTAATAATTTAATAAAATGAAAACAGAAAAAAGCACCTATTAATTTAATGAACACTATACTGTCAAAATAACTTTATTTGCGGTAAATTGATTGATTCATTATTACTTTGTGCAATCTGATAATATCATAAACTGAATTTTATGATCAATAAAGAACACTTTGGTGTTTAGAATCAAAATGCATACAATTTTATAAATTAAGTTATAAGTACGTATTATAAATGTATTAGCGCTACTACAAACAGATACCTAATTAAATTAATAGATATACTAAGAATAGCAAATAAATGTAATTTTCAAGTTTTTAGAAATTAACTCATTGAAATATTCATTCCCTTAGTAAGCAGTGAATATAAATTCAACAACCTTAAATAAATACTACCACTCCACTTTTTATATAAAATGATTCACATGAAATAAATTTATGAAATTGCAGCTTTTCTATTAGTATAGAACCAAAAATCAGTTATTTGCAGAGAAAATGTTACACTGAGGTTTCTCATCAAAAATGGGTACGTTGTATAGAAGTAGGTTTTATGTTGTGAAAAACCCATTGAAGCTGTGTGATATTGTAAGATTGACGTCACTCAATGTTCCGGAACCTAACTTAAAACAACATTTTTATATTTAGAGATATCAAACATGTTTGATTTCCTAGATTCTCTATTATAGAAATTAATTTACCTATTTATTTTGTCTATTTACTAAAATGATAAACTTAACGTCAATAACCGAGAGAAGCAATATTATTGTTGAGACAAGAAATAATAAAAATGTTTTACCAATAAATAATAAAAATAATAAAAACTTGTTTTATACTCATAACACTAAACTGACACGAAACTACTTTCATTTATGTACAAAAGAACATAATAAACTAATTACATTATTTTTATTGTATTGATTTATAACTACCTAACAAAAATATTGCACAATACATACATTTGTTTTGAAGTTGTTCCCAAAATATCCTCACTTACAATATTATGTACAATAATATCTTACTTTTATCACTTGCATCTTAAAATACTATTAAAACTTGAAAAGAAACAGCCGAGTTGTCCAGATACAATTTTATTGGTTTAATGGTTAAGGTTATTAACATGTGATAATATTTTTTTAATAAAATTAATTTTTACATATGTTACATGAAATTGAAAAATAATTTAATCCATAACTTACATAAAATTGTTCAAAAACTATTTAAATGTTATTGGTTTATTTACAATTGAGTGAATATTACCGTCATTGGTTAGATTTATATTATTTTGATTCCTAATATTATGTAGGGTAATTCCAGGAAAGATGGACCACATTTCTAAAAAAGCTCATAATTTTTATTTTTTAATATTTTAAAGGTAATAAAAGTTACCAAATCAATAACTAATCATTCTTTTCTTATTTAATTATCATAAACTTACAAAAAATCGCAAAGCTTAACCTAAATTTCTAAAAAAGTAAATGTATGTGTCGGTCCATCTCTTCTAAACACTATAGTAGAGATGGACCACACAGTATAATTATGTTTCTAATATTTTCCACCGAATTTAGAACATTTGCTATGCTTCTTCCACGTTTTCTAACTATTTTTATGGCTGAAATATTGAGAACAGGAGAAACTTCGTCTAACACTTTACCAGGAGTAATTTCATTTAGTTCAGAATGTTGCTTGGATGTGCTTGCTTGCAATTTGCTTCAATAATAGTTACTTAAATTCGAAAAATAATTTGCAACCATCAAAATTCAACAAGAAATTTTACGTAGCAACGTTCCAACTATCCTTTTAAATGTGGTCCATCTCACCTAATTACATAGGAGAGATGGACCGCACTACTCTAGCCGTATAAAGAATGATAGATTGTTTTGTAAGATTAGGTAATGTTAGAAACAAATTATTTATTTCACACTTTAAGAATTATTTAAAAATACTTGCCACGACTTCAGAAATCTTATTAAATTTACAACGTTCAAAAACTTCTGGTACTAGTAATTTAACAATATCTTGATAACACAAAAATTAACAAATATTTTGAAACAGTTTCACACCAGTTTTTCTATAATAACACAATGAAGATAAATATGATATACACAATACTCTCTATTAAAAATAAGCAATAATTCTCTCACTGGTCCATATCTCTCCTCGTGGTCCAACTCTCCTAGAATTACCCTATAAAAAAATATTCCATGTGATTGTATATTATCACAATATACATAGGTAATATAATTTAAACAAGTGATCCCTAGGTTATCTTCCGAATTTAAAATAATCAAATAAATAAAACAATAAAAATTAGTAATGTAAACCTTATTAAAACAGATAAAAATTAAAATAAAAAATTAGTAATGCACTAATGTAATGCACAATAAGGCACTATTTTACGATTATTCCTGAACTTCAGTCGCATATATAATTAGGAAAAAACGAAAAATAATACAAAACAAGAAAAAAAGTATATTCAAAATAAACCAAATAGCTAATCTACTTGAAATTTGTTTTTAAGTTAATTTCTATTAAATTTATAGTGCGTTCTTGTAAATACTATCGCGTTAATCAATAACTAGTATAATAAATACAGTAACTAACTAATCCAATCTCGCGCTTTATAATAAATTGAAGTTCCTATAAATAAATTTTAAAAACCTTCAGTTTACTTCAATTGAAGTTCCAAAATTATATCAAATTTCATAGTCATCATTTAAATATACAATAAGGTATCCAAATCATTTTAATTTTTCATTCTATTGCATTTACTTCTAATAAAATATACTATTTTTGTTCAATAACAATAAAAATCATAAAAGTAAATCACAAAAAAATCACTTTCAATTATTGTGCTGTATTCAAATACTCCACGAGTCAAGTTTAGTTGTTCAAATATTCAGCGGAAGTTCCGGCCTGAAATATCCCACTTAACATAGTTTCTTAGCTTATCCCTTTGGTGGAAAATAGAGTACTCTATAGTTGCTAATAATCAGCAAAATTAAAAATAGCATTACAAAAATCTTCTAGAAGTTCGTGATTATTTCTATATTATTATTGCATTGTGATTACTGAACAATATTTAGATTTAATTTCATGGCTACATTCTAATTGACAAATTTATTTAGAATTTAAAAATAAATCAATAGTTGATTTTTTAATATAATAATGATTATATTTTCGGTAATATGTCAAATTTACCGTCACCGTCACTATGCAGCAAATTTTACATTAGGAATATGCATTGATAAATTACAAACATTCAAAATTTGACGTATATATTGCAAAATGACGTAAACTGTACGGTGAACTATCGGTTTAACGTTTACATAAATTATTTTACATTGACATATAAATTAGATGCATAATATTAGTATTTAATACTTATTCGTGTATTGTTTAAAAAATTGATTTTATGTCTTGGCGACTTCATCTTTATGCTGATAAAGAAATGTATAAAATAAAGTAATCTTCTAGCGCAGTGAAAGGTATTGAACAAATAATAGGTAAAATTAAAAATGTAAATAAATGATTCATTGGTATTAAAAATAATGTAGTAGCTACAAGAGCCGTTATAAAAATCAGAGGAAGAAAATTGGAGAATAAAACTCCAAAAATTTTAAGAAGATAAATATGTGGAAGAGACAAATCACGAGACTTGAACTGACGATCTCATGTAGTAGTGAATTGGAATCACAATTATTTGTAAATATTTAGAAACAAATGTGAATGTCTACTTAAAACAGCAATGATGTCTCAAGTCTCTCTTGTCTCAATCCTTAACAGTCTGCTCGACGGAAAATAGTAATTGGTAGTTTTCTTATTCGTGAGTAAAACTCTAGGGAATGATGATATTAGGTTATTGCCTGAATACAGTGTGAGATACTGTCAGAGTACAAACTCTTATGCAAAATAGGTATTTTAAGCTTTATTTATGGTTACATTTAATTTTTACTTTGAATAAAAAATGTGAAAATAAAAACAACTTTAAATTTAAATATACAAATTAGGCTATGTAAAATATTTTTTAAAAATTAAAAATTTAAATAGATGTTTGAAAGTACATATTACCGTGGAATATCAGAAATTAAAAGAACAATAAATCTTTTTTTCTGCTTTATTGCTAAAGTTTGATTCAAATATATGTGCCTCTACGTCACAAATTTCTGATTAATAATAATAAAAGTCTATCAAGTCTATAATAATAATAATAAAAATAAAATATTCAAAATACAAATACAAAAAATATTAAGGGTTGACTGAAATAAGTATTTAGATATTAAGTAAATAGAAACAGTGGGAAAAAGCATTAACCCATTTATGCGTATCACTTTAAAACACATTTTACCTTTTTTCACTTCCCTTAAGGTCGAATATCAAAATAATATTTCTTATTTTTAATTCACTTATTTATATACATACAAATTTGAATACAAAAAAACTTTTAATTATAATACCTTACTTATAACCCAATTAGGTACTATATCAATTTGAAAAAAAATATATTATTGACATGACTAAGTTTTAATTTTGTAATTAAAAGCATTTATTTACAATTATATAAATGTTTATACTCCAATGAATAAACTCTTTAAAAAAAACGGTTAAATATTATTGATAGTTACAAAATCAAAGTTATTAAATTAATATTGAAAAAAAGTTAAATGAAATTAAATTTTTACAGCTGCAAGAGACATACATACATACCAAATAGTACCTAACTAACCAAATAGTTTCAAGTTGGTTAATTAATTTTAAAAGTATAAACTATTGACCATAAATGTAGCATTACTTTGAACTACAATAAGTATAATTATTATCAGGCAATTTTACTTTTAATAATTTTTATTAGTTTGATATAGATTTTATCGTGTTGAAAATAGCTATATAATTATCACATTTCAAAAATTAATATCTTCAAAAGTATAGTATATTGAAATTTGAAAGGCATATAAGAAAAGTATCGCCTTCAAAACATTAAATTATTAGAAAGAAAAAAGTAATAAGTTTTTTTTTGAGAAAAACTACTTTCAATTTTTTTAGAAAAATTGCAATACATATGGCTACTAAATATTTTCTAGATTTTTGTATAAGCAACTACATAATTAATTAACGAAACGAATTCTAGAACATAGGCCATGCCAGTCTTACTAATCCTGCATAATATGGATTCAGTCGGTTTATTATTTAGTTGATATGTAAAATAAAAACTAAAACTTCTATTATTATAATTATTTTTATTTTATCTAATACTGATCACTATTTACAAATTTATGCGATGAATAGTTGTTGTTTCCTGGTTCTATAAAGTGCACGGTTTTTAATTCAGTAAATAAATTTCTATCCTGGAACATTATGAATTCTACTAATCTATTTTGTGGTATTTAAATAAAAAGCAAATAAAATTTACTATACATAAAAATGTTAATTACAATTACATAAACAATTTGTTTTACATGGAAGCTTTCATACAGGTACTTTTAATCATTTATGAAAAAGTTTATTTTTGAGTTTATTTTAATCATTATGTCTAAAAGTAATATCACTATTCATCCCAAAATTATCTTGTTGCATTTTCCTTCCTCTATATGAATATCTTTTTCTCTTAATAGTTTCTCTATCTCAACTCCACTGGTAAATTATTCTAAACGAGCTTAATGAATGGGAGTAGTTCAATATATTGTCGTGTTTCGAAACCATAAAAATCTTAATTTTATTATTTTGTAAATTATTTTAAAGTTTAAATTTGTTTAGTATTTATTATTTATTTATCATTGTACATAAAAATGTTTGTTGAATTTTGCTATGTAAAAAAGGAGGGAGAACGAAAAATAAACTAAGAAAGAGTGGGGCTAAAAAGTTGTAGAACAGTTGGGCTGACGCCTTGATGTCGAATGGATTAGCGGACGAACATCATTCTCGCAATAAAAATTAAAACTGTTCATGGTTTGAAAATAAATAAATAAGTTGAGTTGATGATTTTGTTTTAATTGTGATAAAGTGCAGTGCAAAAAAAAGTAAATTGGAATTGTTGAAGAATTGGCGATAATTTTAGTCGATGTGCAGAAGTACGTCGCAACAAATTTGTTAGACTAGCTGCAGTATCACATGTGGAACGCGCACGTGGAGCAAAAGTTCAATAGAACATTCAAAGTAACAAAGGTTGAGCATTTTAATTTCAATTGACGATTTAAAAACATTTTGAAGAGCTCATATCTACAAATAATAGATGCCCAGCTAAGAGTAATTTTTAGAATTAAGCAAATTTAATAAATATGAATAGCTCGGGTCATCTCAATATAAAAAGATCATACGTTCAATAACTAAAAAAATCTCGACAAATTCCAGATAAACTAACTGAAGAGAGCACCACTCACATGTAAATAAATATGTGATGCGAAAAACTTAACTTTTTGGTATCACACGAGATAATCAGCATCAAAAGTCGATAAAACCGGTAGTTTGCTATCGTTGAGTGAATAAGTTTTAAATAAAATTTTCTTTTAAATTAAAAAAATTCTAAATACCACCCCGTATATTATAGTATCATCATCATAGGCATCCATTACTGTCGGAATATTACCACTTCGTGTGAAGTCTTCACAATCTATTTTATGAGGTGGATTACTCCTAGGTTGCTACTCTTTTATATATGTAACTTTTCATGTGATTTTGCTGTATTAACAATCCGTCTCCATATTTCTCTATTTGTGCACTTTGCTCTTCAATTCTTGACTTTCATTTCGTTTAAGTCTTTTATTTGCCACCTCACCCATCTTTTTTCTTTATCTGGTTTCCATTCAGTCACCAATCTTATTTCTTCATTTTTTCTCTTTGCATTATATGTCCCAACCATTTTATTCTCTGTCCCTTAATAAACCTGACTATATTTTCATTTTTAGTAGTTTCTCTATCTCTTCCTTGTATCTTATTCTTAGATCTGTTTTGTTAACATTTTTGGGCCCACGATTACTCTAATTACAATTCTCTCAAACATTTTTAGTTCCTCTTCTACCCATGTCATGCAGAGTACTTCGCGGGATACATTGTAGTAGGTCGTATCAGTTCTTTATAAAGTCTCATTTTTGTTTTCATACTTTTGCGTCTGTTTTTTAATATTTTCTTGTTTGCATAGAAAGCTCTATTTCCCGCTTGTAACTTTTCGTTAATTTCAACATCTCTTTTGTTAATCTTTACTTCTAGGTACTTGAAATTGTTTACCTTTTCAAAACCGTATTGTCCTATTCTCAAGTTTCTAATTGTCACACTTATGTTTCTTCCGCAACGCATGTATTTGGTTTTTTTTTCATTTACTTTCAAACCCACTACCGCTCAGTGTAGGTTCACTTTTTAAAAAATCATTTTCTTCTTTGTTCTTGATAGTATGACTGTCATCTGAGCACGCTAATAATTGTGCTTCTTTATGAACTATTGTGCCTTTACAGTTTGTTTTTCTGATTATATTATGCTCTATTGCCAAATTGAACAAGTTTAGTTTTTAATTGTCAAAGGTTATCGTTTTTCACCGCTTATACTTAGTAATTTTTTAAAAAAATTTTCTCCTTATTATTCTCAGGCTTACCTTCCTTATCTTTCATTGCTCTGGGTTTTATTTTATTTTATTTTTTTTGTTTATTTAGTTTCTTATAAAAATTTCTTGTATTGCTGCTTTTACTTTTCTTTTACTTTTCACAAAAAAGTAAAAAACTGGAATTTTTGGAAGCTATGGAAATTAATAAATTAAAATATTCATCTTCATTACTAAATAGTCAATCTGATTTAAATAACTCACTCCTACTAAACATTTTTAATAAATAATCGCTTTCTCCCCACCCTTCTAACTTATCTCACATCCACTTACATTATTTCTCTTTTATATTAAATATATCCCTACCCTCTAGTAAATTCACACAATATTATACAATTTTTTTAAATTACCTCTCTCTTACTCTCTCCCTTTTCTCTTGCAATTTTGTCGATAAATACGGAATTTTCTCGTTTCTCTTTCTAGTTCATCACCTGATAATGCCATAGTATGGTGAAAACGTTTGCGATAATATACATACGGTGTATTTATATATTGTGTTAACTTAAAGATTTTAGTTTCTAAAAAGCGTTTGTGCATTTTTTGGTTTATTTTAAAAAATTTTATATGATTTTACTTTTCTGTTTCAAATCGGTCATCACATCATTCGGCCAAGCATTTTTTCTTTGTTTACAAACTTTATATGCAACATTTCGCATTTCTACGTACTTTTTCATATCCTCCGGTTTTCCAGTTTTAATTCAGTTAGCTCTTGCTTTGTTTTTCATCTTGACTTTTTCTTCCCAGATTTCATCAAACCATTTTTTACTTACATTTATGCTTATATGTTTTATCGTTTCCTCCGCTTCTGTCTGAATTACTTGCTTTTATACCTTTCCAGTTCTCATCAATGTTGTTGCTTTCTTGCGAGGTCTTACTATTTTTTGTTCATTTATTTTTTTGATATACTTTGCCTTTATTTTCTCGTTGTTTCATTTCTCTAAGACCCAACCTACAATTCATCTTTCATTCATATCTCGTATGTTAAGATTTTGCTTCAGTGTCGTAGCTACTAAGTAATTGTCTGAATCGACATTAAATGTCTGAGAAGCAAATTTTGCTTCCCAGAATGTTCCAATATCTTTTATTGGTATTGCTCTTTTCTTTGTTCCTAACATATCATTGATCTGATTTCCATTTTCGCTTGTATTTCCTGGTTTTATCCATGTTATTTTGTATATTTTCTGGTGTTTAAACTTTGCTCTGTTAATCATTATGTTCACTAATGATGCAAGCTGGCACAGTTGATTACCATTACTATTAGTGTCGCTGTGTATTGTGTGTTTACCAACCACTTCTATTATGTAGTCTTCCTTTCCTATTTGTGCGTTGAAATCTCCTGCGATTAGTAACGTGTCGCGTTTTAATACTTCTTTGGCTATTCCTTTTTTTTTGTCGTAGACTTCGTTTTTTTCTTCCGTATCTTTTTTATCTGTTGAAGCATATACATTAATTTATTGATATGTTGAAAAGGTTTGCATTCGTTCTCAAATATGCTATTCTATCGTTTATTGGTTCAAAAAGCTTTAAATTTTTTACTGTTTTCTTTGATACAATAAACCCAACTCCATTTCTTTCCTGCTTCTTTCCTCCTGAATGCAATAACACATGTTCATCTCGCGATATTTTTCTTCTCTTTTAAATCTTATTTCTTGTACTGCTGTGATGTCCATATTATATCTCTTCAGCTCTCTCTCAACTTCAATGATTTTCTCTTGTTGTTGCAAAGTTCCCACATTTCAAGTTCTTATTCTTGTATTTTTCTTGTTTTATTATTTTTTATTTTTAGCTGCACGTTTTCTAGCTTTACCTACTGCTCTTTGTTCCATTTCCATTGCTTGTGTTGTTTCTATTTTGCCGATCGAGGTATTGTCTTCTGCCCTAAGTTTTTTGTCAGGAGATTCTCCTCTTTCTTTAATTCGACTTTTCTTTCTCTTTTATTCCAAACAAGTAGGCTTCGTTTATTACTACTTTTTGATAACCCACTTTCACTTTTTTTCCGCTATCTTTTTCTTTCTTCGTTATAACTCTTATTTTGTTTTGTATCATTGTTAGATCGCTCTAGATTTTCTTATTGCCAAGTTTCCATTTGTTTCTCATTATTTCTTTTTTCATGTTTCAAGTTTCTACTTGTGTCACTGCTATATCTATATTGTTGGATTTCAGTTTGTACACGTTTACAAATTTAACCGTAATTTGAAGTTCTTTTTCTAGAAAGCTCTCGAGTTATTTAATTGAATTATTCTCACTTGTTTTAAATCTCTTCACAACAATATTGTTCTTCTTTTGTCGTTCTTCGTTGTTTTTGCTGTTTTCCTCCAGAGTGTTTATTCTTCTATTCAGTTCACGTTTTTCGTCCTCCAACTCTTTTTGATTTTTAGCTAAAACATCTTTTAATTCCTGGATCTTCTTTTTTAATTCGTTTGTGGTTTTATTCATGTCTTTTATTTCTTGTTTTACTTCCAGTGTATTCTTCCTGAAGTGCTTCAGTAGGTTCTCAAACATGTCCTTTACCTCGGTAACCTCTTTTTTTTTCGACAGAATTTTCTCTCTTTCTATCTGTACTTGTTTCTAGTCAGGCGATCGTATTGTTTTTTACATTATTGAATACTTGTGATTTGCTCTCAGTGCTTGTCTCTTGTTCGTCTGTATTGCGGTTTTTCTCTTCTCGGTTCATGCAAATGCACTATTTTCTTTTAAATCGTTACTATGTTTGTAGGAAACCCAACTTTATCTCTCCTTGCTGACGCAACCAACCTGAATGACCGACTCAACGTCTCAGAGACAATCCCGTTCACAAAGTTACATTTGTTTTGCACTTCGATTTGTTGATGTTAAATAAGTTGCTTATTATTATGTTGAAAGTCTTTATCTATACCACGTTTGTTTATCTATTCGCATTTGTTCGGCAATTTTAACCTTTATTATCCTCTTATCAGTAATTAATTTTTATATTTACCTGTTTTTCTTAATTTCTAATTAAGTTTTGGATTATTTTTACTATGGCTTTTACACCTAAAACCTAGAACTCCACTGTTATTACACTGTTTTTTTCAATTATACTGAAGTTGTTCAAAACACATTCTCACACGAGTAAACAAGTTTACTAGTACATATAAGTTTACTCGTGTATATTATAGTATTGCATAGAAAAAATAACAGAATAATAACACACAAAATTCATGTGTAATAAAGGCAACTTAAATAACATCAAATGATAATTTGTTAAGAACTTACGTAACAACAAAACAACAGAAAACTTTAGATTACTTGAAGAAAATTCAGCTGTGTTAAATTACAGTTCAAAACAAGTTTATTTCAAATATTTCTGTCGTAACCAAGCTTTAATTTAAAATTAGTAAAAATGTATAATATGAATAATATTTAAAAGAGATCCAATAAGCTTTAAAATTCATAATTGTAACAACAAGAATCAACAGCTCAAAACAGACATTGACTTCAACTTAACTGTTAAAACTGCCAGATGTGGATAACGGTCGATAATTTTTGTATTAATTAATACATATACGGAGCACATGTAATTAAAAGAACAATAATTGTTCATATACGTAAACACAAAACTATGTAAATGCTGTAGCAGATATTTAAATCAAATATAGATATCGGAAGAAGTATTTCGGACTAAAATAGCAAAATTTAGATTTTATTGTATTGAATAACTGAAAATATTAATAATTTTTGAAACATTATTTTTAGAATATCCATCGAAGCATAACCGAAGCAATACAAAAATAAAGTTTTTGTCGTCTACTATTAACAGAATAACAAGTGAAAAAAACGAAGAAGATATTTTCGCCATTTGATAGTTATTCTACTAAGAAGAAAATTTGCAACAACTTCGTTGTACATTTCGTACACTTTTAATTTATCTTTGATTACAGATAGCATCCCAGATTACTTGCGCATAGAAAATCCTAAACACAGTACCCTCATTTAATTACTTAACCCTTCACTGTAAAGTACCGCATACATCATCCCATAATAAATTTTTATCTAACTACACGCTGTAATTAAAGCAGCTACTAGTAATTCTTAATTATTTCTAAAATACTTTTATTTGCGCCATTACAAGTTTAACAGCAGTTTAACGTTTAAATTTGTAAAGTTAGTCCGTAAAAAGGGAATTTATTGTTATTTAATGCTGTAAGATATTGTATGCTTGGAAAAGTAATGTCGTAATTATATTTTACATTGGCAAAATGTCTGTATTCAATACAAGAAAATTTCCGCCAAGAAACGGGAAAGGTTAATGAAATCACATCTGCCCTTAAGAGCTAGAACGTTCTTAAGAACAGGGCTAATAAACGGAAATAACAAAAGAAATTTACGCCTATTCTCGTCTAAATGAGGGTTTTCTCTTGTAATAGAAATTGTGCGGAAATCGTTAGTCCTGAGTTTTTTCTTTATATTAGATTAATTAATACCTACAAATAAAAAAATTTTAAATTTATTTATCAGCTACAAAATATTTTTTCTATCAATTTCCGGTTAAAAATTTAAATCAATAAATTCCGGCAAAGTAATAATTTAATAGTATAACAAATTTTGAATTAATTAAACAGCGAAAGAAAAATTAGATTTATTATATTATTAGCCTGTGCAATTAAGTAGAAATATGTTAGGTGCAACAAGTCGTTGTTATCATTTATTAGCTCAGCAGCCTCAGGAATGAACCAGACGTTATCGGTACCGACTTGTCATGTTTCTTCAAAATAATTAACTCGAAAAATGATTATACTTTATAATACAGTTTTTATTTCATTCAATTAAATTTGTTAAATAAGCAAAACATTTTCTAGAATAATTGCAAATTAATTAATTTTATGTCTTTTAATAGAAAGAAAAAGAAAATATTTTTTAAGGTTTTTACTAAAAAGTGTTTCGCATTTCCTTTTAGTTGTATAATTCCTTATAAATTTTTTTCATTTGTTTGCTTGACCTTATTCTATCAAAATTGTTTTGAAGAGTTATGAAATGTGACAGAAGAAAATCTTTTTTGGTTGAATTATTTAATTAAGTAAAATGTTTCATACGAAGTAGTTTAATTTTGGTTTGGAGTTTAGTGCCAAGAAGTTGTTAACAAGGTATATGCTGATGCCGGAAACCATCAAGTCCGAGTTGAGCTGCTTGTTTACAGTCAATGCAATTAGTAGGTCCCTTTCAGCCATGTATCTGTATTAGAAACGCGTTTGGCGCTGAAGTGTGATTTCCTTTTGGGTTTCTGAAAATGGATTGGCATCCTACCCTTTTCACATTCATAATAATTTTAAGATAAAATGTGTTATTTTTACTTCTTTTTTGTTCCATTTCGAATATTTTTTATCCAATTTCTGATGGCAATTTTTTAAACTTTACCAATATTACAAATAATATTATTATTGCAAGGATAATTTTCGCATTCGATATTTTCTATACATATTTATCAAACTATAAATTCTGGTTTACGTTCAAGCAAATCTCTTTAAGACACGTACTAACCGAAATCACAGTCTCCTATAATGGCTTACATGGTGCATAATAGTAACAACACTTGGTCCCGGAAAGGCTACCATTTGCCTCACATAATCCTGATTGGCTACAATTACGTTTTGGCTGTGGTTGGTCTCCAAGGTATATCTATATAATTAAGTACCGACAGTCTTGTACGTATTTCAGGTAATTAAACAAACACCATCGCTCCACTAATCAGCGGCTTAAGTTAACTGATGAACACCCTACTTACTTCAGATGTACACGTTTGTAATAAATTTCAAATAATTTATAAAAAATATTTAATAATAATACATAGTAGCATAGCACGAATACTTGGTTAATTGCACTACCACAAGTTTCCACTCAATAAAGTATTTTATTAGCTACCAAAAACTAATATATTATATCTAATTTGCTAATAATAAAAAAGAAACTGAAATTATACTTTTTGTAAAAACTTGCATAAGCTACTTTACAAATTAACTTAAAAAATATAACCAATTGATGTTGACGATACTTATATTGTGATACTTATATTGGTTATATTGGTAGTTGATTTGAACGATCGTAAATCAGGAAAGTTTTTAAAGTTTGTGTTTCTAGAGAGATATTGCAGGTAGAAACTTATATCGGTAATTTTAAAAGCTTCCATATAACTATAAAAATAATAGTGTCAATAAATAATATTTTACATTTCTAAAATTTTGAAGTATATACCAAGATGCAAGTTTTTTTATTAATCGTTCAAAAGTTATGCTGATTAAACTCGAATGTAAAATTATTTTCGAGGCAGGTGAAGTATAATACTAAATTAAATAAAACCGCTAGCATACATATATTCTTAAAATAAGTAAGATTTATTGTGTCGAGGGAAAAAGTGGCGATTACTTTAGCAAGAGAGCTCTACAAAATTAACTTTCGTACTTTTAGCAAACTGTGCGGCAAGGGAAATGTGTGGATAGCTTTTTGTAACAGCTTAAAAGATTACACAGAGCTGTTGAACTTTTGTAACGTCCAGTTAAGAGTATTCGTAATGTTTTCATTATGCTCAATTTATTCCAAAAAGTATAACAAATAACCAATTAAACATGCATGTACTTCTTCCTACAGCAAAATGGTACATAGCTTTATTGATCCACGAAACAATAAATTACATCCTGAAATAATTGGATCGTCATTGTCAACCAAGACTAAAAATAAATCACAAAACTATACTTTGCTTTATCAACAGTACTTTTTAAAAACGATGCTACGTTTTAACCCGGAAACTGACATTGCAATTAATTGCATCTTTAAGAATCCTCTTAAGTGCTGCACTACCTCTAATTGAAGTTTTAGATCTTAATAATATGTGAAATAATGTGGTGTTTAAACCAACATTAAAATACTGAATTCTGAATTAGTTATACAAGGATTTTAAAACATTTCTTTCTGTATTTTTTAACCCTTGAGGATTCCTGTATTTTTAATCCAAAGTTTTTCACACTAAATAGAAATAACGACATATTATCTATTTTATTTTGTTTAAAATAAATAACAATGTAAGGATTACCATAAGTAAGTTAACTTTTTTTAAATCATGCTTTCATAAGTAATTGCTAAACATCGAAACAAAAAATAAAACGCAAAACTTGCAAATACTTAATTTAAGATATCAAAAAAATGATAAGTAGTAAAAGCAGTCATAAAATGATTATGTTTCATACTAGCGAAAAATGCTAATTAAATTTTATTGTCGAGTATATAATTAAATTTTTTATAAGGGTTGTTAAAGAACAAGAATATACAAAACTCAATTATAATTCATATTATTTTTTAATAATTTTTATTTTACAATTAATACATAAAACATACTTTGCAATTTCAATAGTAACTTGAGTGAAAACAAAGTACTTTTTTCTACCCTTGCTATTAGAACATTACTTTATCTACTCTTATAATTAAGAAATCACTAGTCAAATAAATCGCGTTTTAACATAAATATGAATAACCACAATTTCTACTATTTCTAGTGACATAGTAGCCAATCGTAAAGATATAATAAACGGATCGCGGAGTGGACATACTTTTGACATTTATTTCGAGTAATTTTAAACAATATTTTTAAATTAAATTCCAAGATAGACAGAATTCCGTTGAAACTTTTCTGTAATTCTTATTTTTGAAAAATTTCTGTTGGTAAAAGATTTGTACTCTGCAGTAGCTACTTCATAATATTAATATTGGTTTTCTTTAACTAGTCTGTGATAATTTTAACCTTTTGAATGACTGTTATTTTGCTCAAGAATAAAATCTTTCTCAATTAATCTTTTATCTTCAAGTATAATTACCTCTTTCAAAAGATTTTTAATTATTACATTAAATTATCGTGGTTTAAAGCGTGATCAGAATAAAACTGCATTCTTTTTTTGATATTTGCCTTGCTTCTAACAAAACTTTACGCACAACTCAACTGTGTTATTTCTCTTTTAAAAACAATTTATTGTTTGTGTTGATGGCATATTTTTACCATTTTATGTAAAATAAAAATATTCTAAACTAACGCACATTAATTTATTATAGTATACCATAAATTTTCAGTTTTTGAACAAAATCAATAATATCAACCTTGTCTCTATTCACTTTGATTACTTTTATCACTGTATTCATTTGCGTACAATCATTAAAGAAATGATATTTAAAAATTTAGTTAACTTATTTATGTTAGATACAAAACTTCACATTACTGCAATTACATTTTGGCTCAGACATTCCATAAGAATTATAAACAAGAAAAATCGTTATGTGACAAAATTCTGAGTTTATAAATTGTTTTTCCCAATATTCTTACGTGTTAACTTACTTTTATATTATAGTAGCCTCTTATAACGCAGGAATCACAAGTTTCAAAAAGCTTAAAATTTCTAATGTGTAAAATAATGGTGTTGATGAAATCGTGCTATACTTTTTTTTTCTTCAACTCATCTTCAAACTTGTCAACTTGTCGAAATTCACTCTTGAGCATAGGTCTCTCGCAACTTCTTCTAAACTAGTTTATTTTTACCCTGCTAAATTATTCAGGATCTGCCACGTATTTAACATCATCAAGCCATCTTTTTTGTTATTGCGACAAATAGATTGAACTTACTTTGTTACATTTGTATTCACGGTCATTGGTCTATCATTTCTAACATTGATATGGCAGTCTAAATAAATGTTCTCCTTGACTTTTTCTATTATTGTACTGTTTTTTAATTCAATTATTTCTTTTCTGCATGACAAGGTTTTATGTTTGCAGAAGTTTATTTGCAGTAACATCTGTCGCAATACTTGATTTAGGTCCAGACAGGAAAAATTCTTCTTAAAGAAGTTATAAAACAAAAAGACGAAAATTTCTTGAAGACATCGGATCTTCTTGTGGAACTATTCTTTCCATTTCAGTTTAATTTGAATTTGTTTAATGTAATTTCAGTTACACATACTCGATTGATACACAGTTTGAGTAGTGTAACTTAATATTAACGATATTAATAATAATAATAGTAATAATAATGCTTATTTGACGAAATTATCCTTTCACAAAACGTATATATCCAAACAAGATACAAAACAAATACCAAAAACACCAATTCCTAAGGTATAGACGCCAGTCTTAGTTGCGATTTAAATCGCATCAAAAAGCTGGCAAAAAATGTAATATTTATTTTCTTTATTGGCAATATTCTGCAATCTTGCAAACTGGCGAGTTAACTCCATAGTTACTTCGGTGAAAGTCTGTCAGAAATAAGTGTGGAATCGGAATTGAGTGACGGTGGGTCCAAAAGTTAATTTTGGATAACAAGGCAGGGCAATCTATTAAGCCATTGCAAATTTAAAAAAGGAAGCATAGGTCAAGATACTTTCTTAATAATAATAATAATAATAATAATTTATTAAGAAACTAAATATACAAATGTTATATACAATTCTCAATAGGATGGCTTCTAACAAAGTTAGTTTTTCAAGCCACCCGTTTCAGCTCAAAAACAATCAACAAAAATTAACAAAAAAATTATGTACAAATCACATTTCTGCATAAATAGCAGCATACAAATTACGGCGGAAAGACCTCACACTGCTGGAGTCGTCAAAGAGGCTACGATGTCTCTCCACAAATCTGGGCGCCAAACATGCAAAATATCGCTCGAAACCTGCCATGGAATAGGAGGGCACATCAAAATTTCCCAAATCCCGCAAAACACGTGCATGACAAGCCGAACGGGGCCTAATCATTTGTCGTAGATAACTCGGCTTTCCGCTCTTCAAAATTTTGAAGATCATAACTCCAAAGAGTACCGAAAAATGATGTTCTATTTTGAGTATGCTATGTTCCCGATAGAAAGGAGTGACGTGGTCGTATCTACGCAGATCAAAGTAAAAACGCAGACACGAATTCTGCATGAGCTGGAGCCTACGCCTATATTCCTGCGTGAGAAAACCGTAATATACCGCTGCACAGTATTCTATGTTAGATAAGATCGTAGTACTGACAATTGACCACTTCACATGAGAAGGTAATATAGTTTTAAACTGGTACAGCGATCTAAGCTTGTAATAGCACACCTTAAGCTTACGGTTCACATGTAGACAAAACTTGAGCTGACTGTCCAAGACTAGACCCAGACTCCGAACACAATCCACAACCCTGACGGTTTCATCACCAATCGCAACAGACGATGTTGCAACACTTAAAGCCTTACGCACCAGCCCAGTACTACCTAGGAACAGAAGCTCCGACTTCGCAGGGTTCAGAGTCAGACCATTCGATAACAACCAAACACGTATCGATTCGAGATTACGATTCAACATATCTATCGCAGTATCAATGTTCGAAGGCTGACATGACACATGTATTTGAGAATCATCGGCATAAAGATCAAAAGAGCAATCCGGATCAACTACTCTCTCCAAATCGGTTGTGTATAATATAAACAACGGTGGGGCAAGAATACTTTCTTGCGGGACACCACGAAAAATAGTCAACAGCCGAGACACCTTTCCCGCCAACTCAACTACCTGGGATCTATCACGCAAATAACCCGCCAACCACCTACAGAGTAACTCGTCACAGCCATAATGGTGTAGTTTGGCTAAAAGACGATCATGTACAACCGAGTCAAAGGCCTTAGAATAGTCAAGAAGCACCACTAAGGTGACTTCCGAACAATCGATTGATGAAGTAATATCCGAGGTGAGCCGCAACAAAGAGGTCACAGTACTGTGGTGGGGTCTAAAACCAGACTGGGTAGGCCACAAATCATGATGACACAAAGACTCAGCTATCTTTGCAAAAGGCGATAAAATACTAATAGGACGGAGATGAGAGAGTTCTACGGTCATTGGAAACTTAGAAAGTAGCCTGACACGTGATGCCTTCCAGATAGATGGCACCTCTCCGGTTCTAAAAGAAAAATTTAACAAGTTGCAGATCACCTCGCTGCAAAACGGAAGTACGAGTCTCAACATACAAAGACTGATACCATCAGGACCAAGAACGTTGGAGCGCAGAGCCCCGGCAATATCAATTAACGCCCCAGGTTTCTTCTATTGTCCAAAGTTGATAATCACAGGTATCTCAGCAGAAGATAGTAATTGGTGTTAAAGAATAAATGCCAAACTTGAAATATACAAATTTCACCTACTTGCGCTAAATTTTTTCAATGCGTGAGATATGAATTGAATGATAAGGATGCCAAACGGTAGAACAGTATTCTAAATGTTACATAACGTATGCGGCAAACATACATTTGAAAATTCTTGAGTAGTCCTTAAGATAAATCCCAACATGTTGTAACTCTTGTTAATTATATTGTTGATATGAGTTGACAAGCTGAAATTAGATTTCATAATATCGCCTAAATCTTTAAAACTCGTGACGGTATCAATTTCACTTTCTTGGTGACTATAAGGGTGCTCTGTTGGATGAGTCATCTTTGAAAATCGTAAAGATTTGTATTTCGAAATATTCAAATTCAAGTAATTTGCACTGCACCATGATTCGAGAAGCAGAGTTCATTGGAAATAAGGTTGGATAACGAAACAAAACCAATATTAAAATAATGAATTTTAACTGTTAACTAAAGAATACATACTTACATAAAAAAATAATATTTAAAAAACAAATAAAAACGACAATAATTCACATTTAACAGGTTAGGACTTTTGACGTAATTTTGAATCTTGACCAATCTTGACCTTTTGATGCCGATTTGATAACTACGATGCAAACCACTTGACAAAATTTTCATCGAAGCCAAGTTTTTCTAACTTAAATATGTTAGTTGTTTAATGTGGACATGATCAAAAACCTAAGTAAAGTCTGTATAAATGCAGTCTACATTTGAGCCGGATTTAGAATTTAGAGCTTTAGAATTACCGATAGAGCACTTATTGATCTATAATTCCCAACATGAAGGAGATCTTTGTCTTTAAAAATAGGCGTAATAATTGATACTTTCCAAGCACTGGGAAAGCAAGAAATTTGCAAAGATTTATTAAACAAGAACATCAAAGGTTTTGTAAGAAAGTCAGTACAGCTTTTTATGAATGTTGCAGAAATTCCATCAGAACATATATTTAATGATGGCAAATGCAATTCCAATTTTTTAGACGCATCTTGTTGGCTGATAAAGATATCCGACAGTTAATACCATGAACTAAATTGGGGTCCCATTCAGTATTGTCTACGTTTTCAGGGTGGTTACAATAAGCATCGTCAAATGATTTTGCAAACAAATTGGCAATGTCAGTTACATTTTCACAAAACTACTGGTAGCATCGTGCATTTTCGAAGTACTACTGAGATTACAAGAATTCAATTTAAATTTAATGAAAGACCACAACTTCTTAGGCGAATTTTCTATTATATTGTGTTCAACGTTAATTACTATATGTAGTTTTCTGTCACATTTAATAGCAAGCTTACATAACTTTCTTGCTTTTTTAAATTTTAATAGCCCGTCATTGCTGGGAATACTCTTGTACAACTTATAAAGGTAATTTCATTAACAGATAAATTCCAATTCAAATAAACATCTCGAAGTTGAAAAGAATTTTGAGGAAGATAAAATTTTGAATAAAATTTATTAAGTACCTATGTAAAGTTATTTTTCTATCCATTAGCTTTTAAACTTAATAGCAATCAAACTTATACATATATTGGACAAGGATGTCTTGAGTAGAATTTTGGATCTAAATATTAATTAAGTACTTAAAATTGTAATGTTATTGTAGGATGAATTTTAATGATAAACAACGTTTGGTTAATTATTGTAGAAAAGCGATCTAAAATGTAAATTATATTTTACATCGTATTCCTATAATACTGATATTTATGTATTCTACCTTATACCAAATATTTTATAATAATTGTAGCTATACATAGTATAATATCTTGTTTTCAAGGTTTACATTGGTTAATTCAAATATTGCTATTAATAATTTTTATCGACAATTTAATTTAATTTTATATTTATGAAAAGCTTGCAAAATAGATTTTCTAGTTAAAATGAAGTTTTTGTTTCTTATAATCAATCTATGATTATTTCTTTAGAATATTTCCTTTAATTTGTAATTTTAATTTCAGCAAAATTCAATTTATTAATATCGTGTAGGTGCTTGTCCGACACATCCGATCAAGTTTTTATATTTCTGTCACTTTCCATATCTCACTGAATGTATGGTACCGTTATGGTACGTATGGTTACGTTATTATAAAATACTATAAAATATTTTACAAAATATTGTAAAATACTATATTTATATAAAAGTATTATTTTATAATAAACGGTGGTTGCAACTGAAGAAATGCCTCTTTCACTTGCTTCATGCTTCTAGCGCATTTTTATATGTTTTTACGCACATCCGCCTTGTCTTCGACTGTTTTCTGAGTAATACGCATTAAAAATCATCGATATTATGTAAAAAAAAGTTCACATAAATTTTTTGCTATTTCTTATGCAAACACAAAGGTCAAGTTTCTGGACCATTTTAGTTACAATTTGCTCAAAAAAAGAATTAAATTTTAAACTTTTTATAAGCTGATTAACTAATTTCCAGATGAAAACACGAATTATGCTTGCAGATTTGACCCTAGAATGTTATTTTACAATAAACAGCGGTTGCAACTGAAGAAATGCTCCTTTTGCTTGCTCCATGCTTCTAACACATTTTTATATGTTTTTACGCACATCCGCTTGTTTGCAACTGTTTGCTGAGTACTACGCATTAAAAAGCATCGATATATGTAAAAAATAGTTCACATACATTTTTTGCTATTTCCTATGCAAACAGAAAGGTCAAGTTTCTTGATCCTTGAAAAAAAAGTAATTAAACTAAAATAAAAATTGTATTTATCTGCTCTTGATAGGAAAAGTAGTCGTTTATCTATACCATTTCAGTCAAATATTAAAATTTATTTTTGCACTAGAGCTTTTTATCTACCCTGACATTAACAATAAGTATTGCACTGTTAAGGAGTGAAATCTTTAAAAATGCATACTTACTTAATTCTTTATGCAGTAAATGCAAACTTATCAAACCTCAGCCTTCCACAAAGAAATGTCAAATGAAAGTTATTAGCAATCTTTTATTTTTTTTTTAAGAAAAATCTTGTGAAATTTTAGCTGAACGTTAAGATTTATTATAATTAAATAAACAATTGAATTACAATTTTTAATTTGAGTTTTGTAAATTCGTCAATGCACCATATTATTTTTATTTCAATACGTGTTCCGCGAATATTCCGTTCTCACTTAATAATGTGGATTGTTCAAACCTGTCTTTCTCTTCTTTTAAAATCGGTCCTCGATCGTCTCTCCTTTATATTGGTTGTGAATCTTCCTCTTTCTCTCCTTCACGCTAAATGGAGCAGCTTTCATCTACTTCCAAATATTTTCTATGCCACAGTTCCAAATGTTCTTCAAAGTGATTCTCCAAAATTATATTGTAGATTTATCCAAATTGAATTTGTTATTTGTGGTTCTAAATGATTTTGATTATTTAAATTTTCACTGTGGATCACTCCACTCTCAGAGGATCTTTCCACACGACCTTACTAGTCCACCTATTTATTATTCATCCCTTCTTTACACGTTGCCAAGACGATTCATCTATATTTTTTTTTTTCAAATTTTGTTTTTGATAATGTGATTTAATTTTGTTATTTGCTCGCGTATACCCGGACTGTCGACGCATGTTGGTCAATACACCTGAAGTTGTTCAATTTTCGATTGTTTACTTAAGCAATAAATTATTTTATTTTTAAATTAATTTGTTAAGTTTCAAACATTAAATCTTTTTGAACTTTCTTACATTTATTTGTTAATGAAATTTATAACTGCTGTGGGCTTTATTGCCTACCTTTATGAACACTGCAGTATGTTAAAACAAGCGTGCATCAAGACAGGTTGAAGTCCATTAGTGAAAATTAAATTAATATCACAAATATTTTAACGAACCAATAGATGTTACTCGTAGTTTACACAATTTAATTTTAAAGTTTTGATTAATAATTATTGAAATAAAATTAGTTTGTATTCACATACGAACTTGAGATACAGATACGCACTGAGAACATTATTAGCCAAATAACGCATCGTGTGCATTTAGCATTATAGTAAGTGCTTCGGCGATTTATAATGCTACCTGTGCTTAGCGGATAGGCACTTAGTCACTGAAGTATGAAACGTCATCATTGTCGAACATATGAAACTTGGTATGAAGGTTAGCACTCGAAGCATTTGGTCATCCACTCACATTATTTTTATTATATTTTACATCATGTAAACTACTATGAAAGTTTACGTGTTATTATGAACTTTTTCTATTCAAGTCATAACTTTATATTTTAGTTGACAACAATTTAAGTCGTAATTAGAACTATTTTATAAAGTTTGTGTTAAAGTTTTATATAGTATTTTATTAAAAAAGTTAGAATAAAATGAAGTACTGAAACAGTTGCGGTATTTGAATTTCTTCGAAGAACTTAAAATATTTGCATTAAATTTTAACACTAAAAACTTTTTGTCTCACGTAATTGCAATATATTGTATTAACTCGCAGATAGTCTACATTAAACTTGAGAAATAATCTCAATGTCCATTAGAAGAAAAATATTTTTAATAAAGTAAAAATTTTAATAAAACTTTAATTGCACAAACAAAAGGAGTTAATTACTCTAAAAAGAGTTTAAGCTATTAAAAGTTTTAATATCAATTTCCAACTTCACCGTTGGTTGAAGTAATAAGGGAAACTTGCAGATAGTACACACATATACAGACATGATTTACTAGTTGTAATGGAAAGTTTAAAGAAAATGTTAATTAAACAAATATTATGAAGTTATAATTACGTTCTTTAATTTTAATCTATTTTATATTTTTAAAGCTACAAAACAGCATATAAGAATAATAAATTTTATATTGACAATTTGTTAATACAGAATTGCTTTTTCTATTAGAAAATTCAACAATTCTGAATAATATATTGGAAAATTAATGTCTTAAGATTTACATTCGATGTACTTAAAGGTGCATAAAATGTTGAAAAAGCATTCTTTAAGTTGATTTACAATTTCAGATTTAAATTTTCAAATATAATAGTCCAATTTAAATTATAGTTATGGTTTTGTGAACTATTGTAACATCTATTTATTAAGCTCTAGAAATTTATTATACCATTGTTCATTGAGAATTCTTGGCACATAATCTGTCCAAACAATATTAATGTGGACATTAAGATTTTCAAAATTAGCGTTCTATCAACTAATTTGCAAGGTAAATCGCTTAGGGTATTGCAATAGTTACCAAACAATATTTTCGATAATATCAATGATAAATACGTATTTCTCATATTATACGAAGGAGAAGCATTAATTGTTTTCCTACCATGTTTTCAATATCCGAAATTACTATAAAAACTAAAACTTTAAAAAAATATCGCTTTGAAGCACAAACAGAATGTGTTATCAAATTAGAATTTTGTATTAACACGTCAAGTTTTCAACACTCTAATTTTAAAGAAAAATCCTTAAATGCTTGGCAGTTTTATTGAAACAAAAAAGCTGACATGAATGGCGCCAGAAATCTAGACATGAAATATGTAAGTATCGTTAATGTTAGTCGTCCATCTTATATATTTGGAAATTCGTTTTGTGCTTTATTAATGTCAATGTTGTCAAGGGTATTATGTAGTTGATACATGTGCACATATTTCTTACGTGCACATCAATAAAATTTTATTTTAATCCCTCTTGTAGTTATGGATGTATTGTCACTGTAGGATTATTAAAATTTTTGATGGTTTTTGCAAAAACATTTGTGTAATATAGATATTTTCTTAAGAAAGATTAAGAAGTGTCACAAGAGAGAATAACTAAATTAAAACGACATGCCGGATCCGTTACTGTTGAGATATTGAAAGCACTTAGTCATATTTAATTTAAATGTTACTGTGGAACGAGCGTCTTCTCTAAAAGAAGACTTCATTATATTTTACTTACATCTAAAAACTTAATATTACCTTTATTTTCTGAGGTAATGCGAAAACATTATTCAGTTTACTTTAAATTTTATTCAAATTAATAAAATAAATTAAATTTTCCTTTGTACTAAAACGCCGCATTTTTCAAAGGTTGCAAAAAGAATAAAACGTAGGTACATCTAACCGATATGAACTTCTAACAGATGCCAGTAAATTAAGCTGCAATATTTTCTTCCTAATGTGCTTTAATCCTTGGGGGACGCGATGTTGAAAATAATTGTGATCAAAGCAAAAACTGTTGCACCAAAGAAAATCAAATAACGGTCGTTTATTTGTACATGAAAAACGATTACTATTCCACCAAAATTGCAATTAAAAGAAATACAAAGGTTTGCGAATAAAAAGAAAAATATATCAGTACCGTTAACTTCTTTATTAGACAAAAGTGTAATAAGTACCCTTCTGAGCTGCAAATCAACAATTATTAATCCCTGGTGCAGATCTCAAAACTTCCTGCCAACGGCGATTACAAAGTACGAGATGCAAAATTTTTAATTTTTTAATATCTAATTAATTGTACAAAGTAGAAAGTAGCGTAGATTGCAAACAAGCTTTGAATTTCAAAGAAAAGGTCCTAAAAGTTAGTCACGGTTTGTTCCATGTGTCCGAACGATATATTATATTTAATCCTGGAAAAGAATTCCTATAGCGATACAACAGATCATTAAAAAAGAAATTTTTTTTGGTAATTTTATATTTCGTTACCACCAACGATTTTATTACAGTTTCTATTTGAAGTATCTATGAGGATAAGGTGCCATTTAAGATTACATAGTTACGATAAAACATATATGTATATATTATAGTACATATCGATAAACATGTAATTTTATCTCTCCCTCACTAAACCGTTTGACTTATTGGTTTTCTGTAACTTTTTTTCTGCTTTCAGTTTTTAATACTGCTTCTCTGAGAAAATATAATTTAAAGAGCAATTGCTGTTAAACAACCACATGCTGTGGCAGTTTTAAAACGCCAATTTGTATATTAAATGACAAAATTAAATTATAGATAATTAGGAAATTCCGAGATAACATTTTAAAAATTCTGAGCGTTGATATACTTAAGCTCTCGAGATAAGCGATTAGAAAAGATAAATAAAAATATAAATATTTAATTAAATTAAACTTTCTAAATTTGCAACTACTGTAAACGTTTAGTACTCAATGGAAGCAATCTGTGCTACATCTGGTTTTTATTTCAAAATATTATTTTGTCATAAATACCATCTCTGTTGACATTGCTTTAGGTGTGCGAACAAAAATTCGTATTGGTTTTGAAGATTGTAAGAAATGCTATGTATGTATATTTTTATTAAGCTTCAAGTATTTTAATCGCTAGAAAAACTACTTTAGCAAGCACAAAATGATACCAACAACCGGACGATAAAAATGAAAGTACTGGCATAAAAATACATAGAACTAATTTGTAGCTATCTAGACCACAGAATCACGTAGAAGTTTAAATCGATCTTAGATATAAAAGGGAGTGGTCAATTTAGGTAAGAAAGTAAAAGATTGAAAAATAAAAAATTGGAAGCTTTGTGCAATTAGTAAGATTTAAAATATCGGCAATGAGGGTTAAGCGTAGGAAGAAGTAGATATGATCTTAATTTATTTTCTTTAATAATCTCTTGATAATGTAAAACCTAATATTTAATTTTAATTGTTATTAATAACCAAGACAAAATCTTTTAAGTCTCTTAAGCCATACCAAATTCCTCAACGTAGCATTGTTTAGCGACAAATACCAAATCCATGATTTATATCAACTAGCTCCAATATAGGGTAAACAATCGGCTTAATAAAAGCAGGCAGCTTTTGTGGAAGCTCATTTGAATATAAAAAATTCATGTCATAATACTAAACATGTCTTATTAATAAATTTATCGAAAATGTTGGAGCTATTTTGCAATATGATTATTAGAATAAATTTTAGAAAATTAAAAATCTTTTGGTAGTGCAGATCGCAAGTTTAACTTTGGATTATTTATTAAGCGATCGGTACCGTTTAAATCTAAGTTAAGCTTGAAATTAGATTATTTTGAGAAGTGAAATTTTTTAACATTTTACAGCTAGAGAAGTTTTCCTAAATTTATTTAACGTGTAAATAAAGTAAGAACAATTTGCATAACTGGTAGATAGTGAAAGAGGTTATTTGCTTATCTGTTGGTGAGCATAATCATTTATATAAAAAATTGTTACGATAACGGAAAAATTTAAAACAAAGTCTTTATAATACGATATTTGAACAAATACCATGGGAAATTTACCCTTAACATAATCGTCCGTGCATTCAAGACACGTAAAGATTTTCCCCTATCTAAGACTAATCAGAAGTTTGCTTACAAGAAGACTAAATTTAGATATTATACGATCAAAGCTGTTTTTCGAAATGTTCGGTGAAAATTCTATGTCCCTGCTTTACTTATTTGCACTTTATCTATACACGAACGCTAAAACGGAAGATCTTTTATTTCTTGATACGTGAATATTTCCAAATTAACTGTTCACGATTCAAAAGTTAGTGTGACTAATTCAAGATGAATTTACTATAGTTCCGCAAATATTTTTAAATCTGTAAAACTGTTTTCAAACTAGTCAGCTGCTACTTTTGAAATTCAAAATTCAAAGCACGTAGCAAATGAGACCTGCATAAGAATACGACAAGTCTTTTCAACTACTGGCCACGCCATTGTTATTCTTGCCGCAACGATTAACAAATGTGGAAAGATGCTCTAAATAGAAAAATGCATTGAAGTACGAAAATTGGCAATAAATTGTATTCTTCTTACTGTTCAATTCAATTATCTACCTACAGTTATTTTTTGGTCAATCACAAATGTCAAAATTCACAGCTGTAATAAAAAATTGAATAAAAATAATATCAAATATTAAAGTTTTTTTAATACTTTCACCAGCAACTGCATTTCAAACAAATATAGCGCAAAAATACGTAGTTAATAACTCAAGTCCGGTTAAGTTTATTTACTTTGATCTTATAGTTCGTAAGTCAAGAGACTAGTAAATATCATTGTGCTAATGGAGTACCCAATATATCTTGTTCAGCAATCTACCCTCGAATATTTGTCGACGTTTTAAAATTAAAGCTAATTCTAAATTTTAAAATTTCAAATAAAGCAATTGAAACATTAATAATAATTTCTTTAATTGTAAATTCAACATGAGTTGAATTTGATTAAAACTGATGTCAGTAGAAAGCTTTTTTGCGAAATTTTTACCAGTTTCTAAAATTTTTAAAATTACTAGCTTGCGTACAACAACAACAACAAATATGTTAGAAAAAAATCACAATCAGTAGCAATCAAACCCAGAACCTTAAATAAAGTCAATCAATCAACGCTATTAATTTAAATATTTTCTTATAAATTATTTTAACTATAATAATTTATTATAAAATAATAAAAATAATGTTATAAATGTACCTCACCGATACCTAAGAATGTATTCGATGCATTTGAAACGAATTCCCTTTGATCTAAAATACGTCCGACCTTTAAACAATTCCCAGAGCTAAAATAATATGACGCTTATTTTTGAAAAAAACCTGAAGTAACAAACCTAATAATCAAAATTTAGTTCATAGGTATTAAAAAATATATACGTTCATAAATAATAAATTATATCATTTAAATAAAATATAAAAATAGTAACTCAAAAATTTCATACGATACCGGTACCGCAACTGTCCGGCTTATCAAAATGCATTGTCGTTTCTTTAATAATAATTTTTTAACTTAAAAATTAAAATTTTATTATTTATTTAATTAATTTTGTAATCATCAGTTTTTTTCTTCTTTTTTTTATTTAATTACCATTTATATAGATTCCGTTTTAATATTATTTTCTAAGTCATTCAAATATCCTTTATAATCCATAAATCTAACTATAAATCTTATTCAAAAACTGTTCATAAAAGTATCACTTATTTTTCAAAAATAAAAGTTTCTCAAATTAAATTTGACGAACTTTAAATTAAACGTCGACTATGTCGCTCATTTTTGACAAAAAGTCACTATACTCTCTTCACTTTCATGCCAAACTTCCGTTTGGAAGAGGTAACAAAGAAAACCAATTTCTTATTTATATTAAGTTAAGGGGGGAGATCTCTTTATAAATTAAAAAGGAATGGAAGTTTATTATTTATTTAAAATTTTTAATAAAGGTGAATTGTTTAGGTCAGAGGCTGTATAATAATGAACGTGAATATTTAAAATAGTGTGATAATTGTTGACCTTCCATAAATAAATATTGGAAAATTGTTGAGAATTGCGGTGAAATAAAACAATATAATTGTCCGACGTTTCAGGATCTTTACTGCCCATTTTCAAGGCTATATATTGCTATGCCCCCAACTTTACAAATTTATGTATTTTCACCCTCTTATGAAAATTTCTGAGGTTACACAGATTATTTAATAGCTATGAGCTCTTCAGCTCTTCTTCAATTGTTCTTTTTTTAATCGTAAATTAAAAATTAAAAATGCTTAACTTTTCCTTGTAATCTGTGGCCTTGCCAGCGCACATGGTCTTTTGTATCTGGCCACGCCTGGTTAAACAAGTTTGTTGCGATGTATTTTTAACAAATAACCAAATATTATCACAAATTCTTCAACTTTTCGCACTTCTTAAAAATTCTTCTATCGATGATCAATTGCACTTATTAAAATAAAACCAACAAAAACACCCTTACTTTAAATCAACTTACTCTTATTTTATTAACAATCAAGATTAAGAATTATTATAGCGGGTAGTTTATTCGACGTGAAGGCCTCAGCCCAAGTCGTCTACTTCTTACTTTCAAGTCCCACTCTCTTCACTTTATATTTTTCGTTCTTTCCACCTTATTTACAGCTAAAACCTTATCCACATTGCATTTTTACAGAATAAATAATTTAATAATTTATAATTACAAAATTAACTTCAAAATAATTTTACAAAATAAATGAATTAATGGTTTATAGCATTTCGAAACAAAACACAAAACACGAAACAAAAAACAAAATGAAATTAAAATACAGATAACGTTAACAATATAGAGAAAAGTTATACAAAAACAAAAACATAAATACGAAACTAGGGATAATTAACAATGACAAAATAAAATGAAGGAATAAAGAAGAAAAATAATAATTATATAAACAAATAAAAAACGAAAAAATCAAAAATAAAAGTAAAAAAAAATATTGAAAAACTCGATTTTTTCGTTATTTATTTGTTTATATAATTATTATTTTTCTTCTTTATTCCTTCATTTTATTTTGTCATTGATAATTACCCCTAGTTTTGCTTTTGTTTTTGTTTTTGTATAACTCTTCTCTATATTGTTAACGTTATCTGTATTTTAATTTCATTATGTCAAAAAATTGCGAAAATAAGTTAAAATGATCAAGTACCGTAAAAATATAAGACTCAGGTCTGGAAAAAACGTCTATGTTCTAATAACGTATTGAACATGTTTTATTATTCAAAACAAAAATTAAAATATTATAAAGCTGATTTTTCGTAAAATGCGAAACATTCAATTTGATTTTTCTCGAAACTCTATTTTTGACATAGTCACTTTTTCCAGTATGCCCACAATATATAGCCTTGAAAATGGGACAGTAAAGATCCCGAAACGTCGGACAATTATATTGTTTTATTTGAGCGTGAATACTTAAACTTGCTAATATATTTTTATATTTACTATATATCTTTAATGTTTAATAAATTAATTTTTTAACTTGTGAAATATAATTAAATAATCTTGGAATAAACAAGTTAATTAAAGGTTTTATAACGTTAAAAAAATTCTGACGAAGACGTTTACCAACGTCGAAAGCTCAATAAAAACATTATTATAAAACGTTTAATTAACTTGTTTATTCCAAGATTATTTAATTATATATTTAATGATATAATAAATTAATATTATGTACAATATTTTTTTAGAATTATTCATAAATTATTCAGAAAACTTTGAATTAGTCAAAATGACTTCGATTTCGTGATATTAATTTTAGTGTATTTTATGTATTATTAGCGTATGTTTAATTGCATTCAATAAAAATATATAGCGGGCATGCTATTTTAAAAATTATTAAGTTTTAAAAAATACTAACAGCAATTTTTGGTATCTAAAATTATTGGTAGTTTGTTACTTACCAAGAAAGTGATGCTTGGTGTTTCTCGCTGATTTCGTCATTTATATATATTATGTGATGAATAGCGAAGAATAAGAAATCTATATTTTTTTACCTGCTAATTATCGGTTTTAAAGAGTTTTATGAAGTATCTTCCAAAATTATAATAAAAACACAGCTTTTTGAATTTTTTAGAAAGACATTTTTTATTTACATGACTAATAAATGTTATATCAATTCAATATAATAATATATTATTATAAATATATTTTTCTTGATGCAATTTTTTCATATTTCCGAGTATAAAACCACTCTTTAAAATTTTATATAAATATAAAATTAAAAAATAAAATTGAATACAAAAAATCCCGAATGTAATAAAAGTTTAAAAAAAAGATGTTGTAGAGAAAAAGGAATTTACCTTTCAGGTTTTGTACATTTTCATCCGAAATAATAATTAAAATAGTAACAATTTTCATTTTACAAGGGAAGAATGTAATACCACAAAATAGTTTATAAATTTTAAATACTTGTACTTACAATAAATTAGTAGAGGTATTTCCTTCTGATAAGTTTCTGCGTGAAAGACGTAAACTAGTTCAATAAACTCATACATGATTGCTTTTGATAACAAGTAGCAACAAAGTTCTGCTTATAATCTTAGCAAACAGAAACACATCTATTTAAATATTATAATGTAATAATTCAAAAATCAATAAATCTCGAAATTTTCAGTTATTATACTTGACCAAAGTATGTGCAAACATTACGCTATCAAGTATATAGTATTTAATTTCACCATATTCACTCAACCTCACAAGAAATAACTAAATTTATAATAAAAATTTTTTATTTAATTTAAATTTTACATACACAAACATCTAGGTTAATAGAAGCACGGTTATAATTTTATAGTTTATGTAGTATATCTATTCCATTACGAAAATTTATAATTCTTTAATATTTTTGTTTTCAAAGATTCACCAAGTTGTTGCGGAATTTTATTTTATATTTTTGTTTGTAACATAATTGAAAATACTCAAGTTACCATAGTAATAATAATAAATCTCTTTTTACATTAAAATTATTATTTTGCAACAAAATAAAATTAATTCAAAGATATAATATAATATCTTTTATAATACTTCGTAATATTTTTTAATCCGTACGTTTCGTAAATGAATCAGTCTTTTAATTCTTAAATCTACTGCGTGTCGATGTTATCAATCCAGGTGCTCAAGTGTGGTTCTAATTAAAAGAAATATTCGCGCGTTATTTAAAGTAAAAAGCTTTATTTGAAATTTTTACTGCAACGAAAATTTGCATAGCTGGTGTTTTAGATTGCTTCAAGTTATTCTTGCCATTCATAGCGCGTCATTATTCATGCATCTTCTACATACTTCATAACAACCTCTTTCAAGTTAAGGCAAAGAAACGTGCATGCTCTTGTCTTTGATTTTGCTCTTAAAATTATCTTATTATTCATCTCATACACATTTTACTGTATTATAAATTTGAATTAACTATTTTCTAGTGTTTGTTTAATTTCATCAAATATTTATACTCAAGTTTGTACTTTATAGCATTCTTGTTAAAACTATAAGCTAGTGAAATGCTAATAGTGCACAATTTGTAAAATTGCATTCATCATTTTCATGTCTGAAATATCGTATTAATGTCGAATCTGTACACTGAGATTTATGCTCTCAACTGAAATATGAATATTATGGTATTATTAAGTTTACTATATCTCAAAATCAGATTGTTTTTTAATCTTTAAAACTAATTAATCGTTTTTTGCAAGAGTACTGTTATTATCTACATATTAATAGATAATTTAATTATTGTTTCATTAAAGCTGAAAGAAATCTTACTTCAAATTCTAAAATGATCTCCAGATGATAAATAATATATAATATGAAAAAAGTTGAAATAATAAATGACAGCGGTAATATCTACATATTTAATATAAAATTGTGTTGGTAATATTTTTATCCAAAAATACATTAGATTCGCGTTGTTGAACAAGGCGACAACAAACAATCTTCATTCGTTAGCTGTTCCCTTTAGGGCACTGCTGCCACAGCACATTACATTCTTTATTACTATACACCAGAGCGTCTTGTGAATTTTGCTTTCCTGCATTTTAGTACTGCGGTTTGACAACTTTAATACTTTTGTTTTATTTTTTAAAGCAACTCTTAAAAGAGTATACGTAAATTTGTGTTTTGGTGCGTCAAAATATTTCAATTCGGGCGAGTCATAAAATTTAACGTCGAGCTTAGTGTCTACAAATATTTTATTATGTAGTGACAAATTTTTGTTTTCGTGGGTTTGGGGGTATATATCAAAATTGAAAAGTGTTTTAGCTCCAACTGAATATTTAAATTATAAATATTCAAAACAAAAAAATGGTGAACGTTTTATAAAAAGAGACTGCATTAATATATTCCGAATGCCTATGGACGGAACTGACAACTGAATAGGTTTAACGAGGAAATTTTAATTAATTGAATCGGCTTTACACCACGAGTGAAGTTTTTGACAATACCGGCGACACAATACATCGACTCGGAGTTTTTATTATTCTATAATGACGATTCGTGTGCATTTACAAAATATTGCATTTTAATTTGGTTACTTAATTAATAAATATGAAAACAGAATAGCGGACTGCATCAACAAATTTCTACAGGAGCAATCTTTCTATTAAATACGATCTCTTCGTCAAAGCATCTGACAATAATAACTTTAAATTTTCAATTTAATTTTAAATTATTTGAGGTCTGCTAAAAAATTAAAACTTTTGAATAATTACATAATTATTATATAATATGCCATTCAAAAGCTATCAACTTTTAGAAACGACGGTATTTACATCAATTTACATACTCAAACTAAACATTACTAATCATTTTAATTTTTGACGTTTATACACAGGCCGTAATTTGAAAAAAATTATTTAATTGGTTAAATAAAATTCACAGTAAAATACTCACTCTAACAAAATTAATTATTTTAATTTTCAGGCTATGATAGTTTTTATAAAAAAAGCATAGAATTGATTTTTTATATAAGAATTTTTATAGAAAAACCAAAAAATGCATACACTTCACCAAAATGAACTTAATCGCCTGATGATGTCTTAGGATGGTGAAAATGTTTGCAATATACATCTAGAGTTCCATCAAAGAACAAAATATGAAAAAACCGAACACGAAAGAACAGAACACGAAAAAACAGAATATAAAAAAAGAGAATATGATAAAATAGAACAATGAAATAAAAGAACATTGACAAAAGAGAACTACGAAAAAATAGAACATAAAATTTATTAATTTTTGAAAATATTACAATAAAAATTAACTTGTTCAATTAACAAAAATTTTAATTTAATATAATATTTTTCATAATCAATAGATAAGTGGTTTAAGTAGTGTAACTCGATATTAATCATATCAAATTTTTAGCATAAACCAAGAAAAGCACAAAACACTTTTTCGAAAAATCTAGTTCACTAGTTCATCACCTGATGATGCCATAGTATGGTGAAAACGTTTGCGATAATATACATACAGTGTATTTATATATTGTGATAACTTAAACATTTTAGTTTTTGAAAAAGTGTTTTGTGCATTTTTTGGTTTATGCTAAAAATTTGATATGATTAATATTTTTCATACTCGGCAACAACAAGTGCCACTTTATTACCGAGATTCTCGTACTTCTTTCTCACTTCTGAACACCAATGTTAGCCAATTGGCTAGCAATAAACCTTGGTAAGCAATTTCTCGCCTTAAGCCATCTAAGAAATTCCATATACTGGGATAGCTGCAGTAAAAGATGGAGTTATCTGCAGTTGCTTTGAAATAATTCCACAATATGATAGATAATTGCCGCGATTGTCTTGCAACCCTTGATATATATTGTGGTGTTTCAAAAGGATTCGCACCCACCCTGTACATTTTTAAGAAAATTTTATTTTTGTAAGTTGAAATTAGAGATTGTAAAATTAGACAGGTGGGGGCGAATCAACAGCAATAGAAAGCTTTTTGCTAAGATGGTCGACCAACCTGGTCGCTAGTTTTTGACTCTGTGATTTAGACTTGAGATTTGTCTTATATTAGAAGTTGCGAGTAATTATTATTAATTTAGATAAAGTGATTTTTATGCAAATGCATTATTGCGCTTTTTTGGAAGAATTATTTTTGAGATTTGAATTAAATTGGATATTTTTAAGTTTGATTATTAAAGAAGCATTATTTTTTTGGTGAGCTGTATTTCTTTTATGAATTATTCTGGATTTTTGGAAGCTATTAATTTGATTATTTGGAAATATAAAATTACATTAAAATTTTATTTGAGAAAACTAATGTTGATATTAATAAGCAGGCGATTTGAATAAGCATAAAAGTAAGAGTACGAGCTTAGTAAAATTATCAGTAAAATAAAAGCTCATTAAAATAAAATGTACAAGGTGGGTGCGAATCCTTTTAAAACACCACAATATGTAGAGACGAAATACGTCAACACATCGTTGTAGCGATCATCATCAGGAAATGTTGCAGCTACATCGTCAAATACAGACCGCATTTTGTGTGCTGGTACAAACGACAGAGCAGCCAGAGACTTACGTTTTAATTTGACATCAATTTCAGACTCAAATTCGGTTTTCAAATCAGCATTATTGACTCTTCTTATCAAACTTTGAATTAAATGGAAGTAGCAACCCTTAATTTTCGCTTCTGGAAAAGCAGTCCAAGCAGCAGAAATACATGCTTTCTCAAGGTTGATCAAAATCTTCTGAGATGTAATGTTGGGTACCAAGTCTTTTAAAATTGTAAAAATTTGTTGGTACGTTTTGCTATCTTTCTTTTGCAGCAAGAAATAAATGCAAGGTGGATAGGAGTTGTCGCCCTTAGCTTGCCACCTATATAGTTTGTAAAACATGCCGGGGGCTTTGTCAAATGTTCTGTCTCCATATATTACTAGCTTTTCTAGTTTTTTCAGCAGCTCACGATTCCCAATTGCCAAGATCTTTTCTTGATCGTCCGCTACTGCGTCATGCAAAATGAAGTCCACGTGGTTTTCCGGGATCGCAAAATTTGTTATGATTGGATTCGGAATATGTGCTTTTTTCTTGTCATTAAAAAGATTTTGAGTCGTCGAGTCATTGCTTTGACAAATGTTCCAATACATCGGAACTAACGTCAATTAATGAATTACCTAATACATTTCTTGAAGTTGCTCCAACTGCTTTCATATCATTCTTCATTTTGGTCTTAATAATGTTAGCCTGTGCCGCTTGCGGGTTGGTATTATGACAATGTTGTGGAACCTCGCCAATTATTGTGTCTTCCAGGGATCTTAAAAAAGCCTTACATTTGATCGAAAAGTAAACTCTGTACTTCCTCGTGATTACTTCACTTTTGTTTCTCTGTATTTGGTATATTCATACCCTTGGTGTAAAAGAACTCCATTTCCTTTCTGCGTGAGTGAATATTCCATTGTCAGATAAAACTTTAGTACTTACTTTTTTATTCCTAACTTATTAATTCCTAAAATACAATATGTACAATAATATTACTATTTTATTGATGATATTTTCCTCAACCAACATCTCTATTTTATCCCTGTTTTCATATTACCGATCTTACAATATTACTTAGAAAGATTTTACATACAAGATCGTTCAAATACTATATTAGTTAGTTCTCTTATCAGGTACGTATTGGGGCGGGCGGGGGGATATTTAATTAAATCATTACCAACCCGAGAAACGATATTTGGAATAATTTAAGTAACATTATCATAGTCTTCATCTTGTTTGATTGTTGGTCGCCACAAAACAAATTTGATTTACTAATAGCTAACCAAATTTAATTCAATCCATTGTCCTTATTTCGTGATTTTTTTGAAAATTAATAAATTAAAAAAATTATTATGTTCTCATTTTTCGTAGTTCTCTTTGTTACCATTGTTCTGTTTTTTCTTGTTCTGTTTTTTCATGTTTTCTTTTTCCATGTTCTCTTTTTTCATATTGTTTTTTCGTGTTCTGTTCTTTCCTGATCTGTTCTATCTGGTCACCACACTACATTCTAGTATTTATATTGTGTTAACTTAAAACACTTTAGTTTTAAAAAGTGTTTGTGCATTTTTTGGTTTTCCTAAAAAATTTTGATATGATTATTTATACCACTTATCCATTGATTATTGATTTTTTTTATTAACTTTATCTTTGCTTATATTGCGATAATTTTCAATTGCTAGTAAATCAGATAAAAAATCATCAGTTTGGATTTTCCGTTTAACAACTCAGTATGTATCTACAAAATGCGGATCTGATCATTACACATCAAAATGGAAAGCTTGCTTACCCTAGAAACTAAGGTAATCCAAATTCGATCTTCCTTTACAAGGTTACGTAGTTTTCTTCAAGTTTTTAAATAATCATTCTTACATTTACTTTTATTTATCAAATTTTAATTTATCTTTATTCAATTTTAATAATTGTGTTCTTATTGAACTTATTATTTCTTTATGTGGTATTAAGTATTTTTCAAATTTTACTTTTTCTTGAGTTTCCAAAATTTGTCATTTTATTATGTCAACTCATAAGACTTCTCAGTCTTACTAGTTTTTAAATTTTTTGTATGTTATTTTCATTAAGCTTTTTGTTGGCTTTTGTTATTTTACATAAAGATTTCTTGATTTATATTTTGATATCTTGTTGATAATTTTAACCATAAATTACTAAATTTCTTACTTTTTTAGTCTTTAATTAACTATACAAAATAATTGTACTACAACAATAAAACAATATTGTTTCTGAATTTTGCACACAAATAGCTATAAAAGGAAAGTCAAGTCTTTAATCTATCAAACTTTTATTCACTGATAGAAAATTTCTACTTCAAAAATCTAGCACCAAATTCTAAAGTTAGGAACTAAATATCAAGAAATTACATCTCTAAAAATACAACGTGACATTTTTATCAAGCTAAGATAGGCAGAAAATACAACAATATAATACAATATTATCATTATTTTAAATTATGTATGTAACTAAAAATTGCATTCGATAGTAATTATTATTAGAACTAAAATTTGTAATGAAATTTTGTTTAATATTTATATTACAAAATTTTTTTAATCCCTTGTATGTACTGAGACTTTGGTGTAGCCATTAAATGCTTTTGCATGTATACAACTCGAAAATAAGTTTGATTTTGCTTAAACCTTTTACTTCAATATCAGAAAAAAACCTTAAGTTTTCAACAGCATATTTAAACCGAAACAGAAGCAAATTTTTCAAGAAAATGGAGGTGCCAAATATCAGAAGATCGTAAATTAGTCGTTTACGATACATTCTATAATAAAAATAGGTCATATTAAAATTAAAGCAGATAAAATTCTGTTTAAAAAAAAGCAATAATTATAAAACAAAACATTATTCTAGTCTATCTAGTTTCCGAGCTATAGCCCTTTATATAATCCTGATAGGTATCGATATGTGCCCAAAAAAAACGTTTTTTTAAACTGAAACGCTCTTTATATCTATTCTAGTGAGACAACTTTTTTATTCTCTGCTTATTAGTTATAAAAGGAGACACCTCGATTGCGATCTTCTTGTACAGCTCTAGAGGTCTAGAATCTTTAACATCTAATAAAACCCGCCATTATTTTAAGATTTGACTTTATTTGTTTAAAAAAAAATGATTAATTGTACAAACTGCTCAATTAATAGGACCTGTAGCACAGGTCAAAATAACATCATAGAAATGACTAAATTCATATTAAAAAAAACTCACGAGACTAACTAATTTCGGTGAAAACGTTAAGTAATTATGAATAATTATTGCTTCAATCTGCCCTCCACCGTCTTTGCAAGTCGCGAACTTCTTGCATTGAAATGAAATGCCTTCAATGCAAGTCATTTCCTTTTTCCCAATTTCCGTGAAAATCTTTTATTAAACAGGAAGTGTTCTATTTTATTGAATGTGTATTATAAAGCATTTGTAATCCACTACTACAGATTTAAAATTTTATAAAATGACTTTATTACATAATTTTTAATGCAACAATATTTTATATCTGTTGCATTTTGTTGAATGAAAAACCGTTGTTTAACTACAAACGTTTTATAACCTATGTAAATAAATGCTCAAGAAATCGGTACAAGTTGGATACTCAAGTAAGTATAATAATTATATTACATAAACATTATCACTACTATACTATGAAATTATCAAGCAATAAAATTAAATTGATTGATGTGATTATGATGAATATTAATAACATTTAAACTTTTTCTAAAGTTCAAATATGTTTCAGCTCCCATTTAGCTTTTCTACTAAAGGCGAGAAAAAAATAACAGGCTGCGTCACAAGCTGAAAGGTATTCTGTAAAACCGGCTAAAATCAATTTGAATATATATCCACACATCATCTCTGAAATAGAAATTGATTAGGTTTTAATATTTAAAAATAATACTTACATAACTTTAAGCGTACTTTTCTAAAAACTAGATCTTTTGAAAAGGCACCAGCAAAATCTTTAAAAAGTTCTCACAGGTTTATATTTTTAACTGTATAGAATTGTACTTCATTTCAAATATAATTTTGAAAGAACTAAAATAAAATTAATAATTTTCTATGTACGCAAATAAAATCTTTACGTTTAATATTATTTAATAATTACTTTGTATAATATTTAAATTTTAAAAATCCGTACGCTTATGTAAAACTCGTATAGAAATTTTCGGTTATTCGGCGAAGCTAAAAGAAATTTTATATTCTTAGCAATTAAAAAGTTTTATAAAGTTTTTAGTATTTATTATTATAAGAATCAACTTGTATGATTGATCAATTGTTATAACAAAATTGTTGAGATATGGTATGAAGAGCCAGGAGAAAAAACGATAAATGTCACAAAAACTAAATTGTTCAATGCGCATTTTTAAAATTGAAAATTTAATGAAATTTCATATATTTCTGTTTATGCATTCAAATTTTTTACACAATTGTAGAGAATTTTATTAATAGCCTATTCAAAGCTTTAGTACTGCCAATACAATTGACATAAAATAGTATATTCTAGGCCAAGGTTGTGAAGATTGTCATTATTGACCTAGCGCCAAGATTATATATATTGTGGTGTTTCAAAATGATTGCGACCTACCCTGTACACATTTTAATGAAAATTTTGTTTTTAAATAGTTTTAAGTTGTAAGACTGTGAAAGTTAGACAAGTGGGGAGCGAACCGACCAGGATATGTGCCTTTCGCCGACAGCGCGCCGCCCGAGTAGGTTCAGCCATTGAGCTCAGCTCAAAGCGATTATTAAATTTTTTGATATAAGTTTTGAATTTGTGAATTATCTAAGCCAGTCGCCGACAAGCGGCCACCTCGAGCATCTTATGTCAAGTTTGCTCGGGGCAGTTTTTGAGATTTGATTTTGATAAGTGTAAATTGTGAATGAAATTTGTGAGTACTGAATTTTTGATTTGAATAAATGAATTTTGATGCGAGTGCATTAGTTGCGTAATTTTTGGATGATAGTTTTTGATATTTGGATAATATTTGGATAATTTTTGATGCGTTGCTACCGAGCGGTAGTTCATTTGATTTGAGTGGTTTGGAAAGATTCGATGATTTGGTAAAAGTTAGAAAGAGCAATTATTTTAAATTTAAAATTGGTGTAAAATTCGAAGAATAAATTTGCATTTGTACGAGCGCGTTGCCACATGCTAGATAAGCCGACGTTTTGGATAGGCACAAAGTTTGAAAGTGTGAGCCCAGTAAAGTTGCACATTGAATTAAATTTACAATTTATTTTTGAAGAATTTATTATTAAAGAAATTATTATTTGTCATTTTAAAAAGAAGACAAACACAGAAATAAACAGGAACCGACTGCTGAGCGTCTCAATTTGTTCTCCGCTGTAAAAGCTAGCTGGGTAAAACAAAGATTGTGCCGGGTAGGTAAAATTCATACAAAACCTCACAACAATATATATATATATAATATATAAGGTGCGGGGTCTATAATGGTCTTCACAACCGTGGTTTATATACGATTTTTTCCACTACTAGATTTATTACCAAATTTTAAGTCTTTTTAATAAAAAAATTTCTTTAAAGTATTAAATCAAATCACAACTTTGTTTTGTTTTGTTGATTTGACAGGTGTTGGCAAGTTTAGGTTAGCTGTCATAATTAAATTCCAGTTTTTTAAAAATATTTAAAACGAAATTATTCTATTAAAATAGCGTTTTGAAAGTTTAAATTTAATTAACTAGCTCTCTTGGTTATACAAAATCGTTTCTTAACAACATTTGTTTTAAAAACATTCCCCAAACTATAGCAAAATATCAATATGTTCATTATTAACTAGTAGTGTATAATAAAAAAATTATATACCAGTAGTCTGAAGTACGTCACTTCAGGTGCAACTTGGCTAGGTTATAATGATAGCCTATATGACTAGTAGTGGAAAAAATATTTTTTATTCACAATCAGTTAGTAATCAACACATCCCTGACTTTTAAAAAGTTGGAAAGCAGTTTATTATTTACTTTTATTCACAATAAGTTAGTAATCAACACATCCCTGACTTTTAAAAAGTTGGGAAGCAGTTTATTATTTACTTTTACTTGACAACCAATCAGAAAGCTATTTTGTTTTACTTCCCAACCTTAGGGCGGGAAGTGGTCACTTCCCGACCTGCAATGTCGCATTGTCGGTAGGCAAAAAATGGAACTAACAAAAAATGTGCGTTAATAAAATGAAATTTGATGATCTTTAATTATTTAAAACTGATTGTGAATAAAATTGTATACATACCTCGGTGTCAAGCTTCATTCCAGCCTCGCGCTTATAGTTGACTTCGGCGCTTTGCGCCTCAGTCAACTAACTTAGCGCTCGGCTGTAATGAAGCATTTTCCACCTCGGCACGTAATATACTATTATTCACAATCAGTTAGTAATCGACACATCCCTGACTTTTAAAAAGTTGGGAAGCTGTTTATTATTTACTTTCACTTGACAACCAATCAGAAAGCTATTTTGTTTTACTTCCCAACCTTAGGGCGAGAAGTGATCACTTCCCGACCTGCAATGTCGCATTGTCGATAGGCAAGAAATGGAACTAACAAAAAATGTGCGTTAATAAAATGAAATTTAACGATCTTTAATTATTTACAAACTGATTGTGAATAAAATTGTATACATACCTCGGTGTCAAGCTTCATTCCAGCTTCGCGCTTAAGGTTGACTTCGGCGCTTCGCGCCTCAGTCAACTAACTTAGCGCTCGGCTGTAATGAAGCATTTTCCACCTCGGCAGGTAATATACTATTACTTGACAACCAATCAGAAAGCTATTTTGTTTTACTTCCCAACCTTAGGGCGGGAAGTGGTCACTTCCCGACCTGCAATGTCGCATTGTCGGTAGGCAAAAAATGGAACTAACAAAAAATGTGCGTTAATGAAATGAAATTTGATGATCTTTAATTATTTAAAACTGATTGTGAATAAAATTGTATACATACCTCGGTGTCAAGCTTCATTCCAGCCTCGCACTTAGCGCTCGGCTGTAATGAAGCATTTTCCACCTCGGCACGTAATATACTAATAAACATTTAGGGTTTTTTGCCTCGTTCTTCATATTTTTATAGTACATTATGCACCAAGAGGTTAAAGTGATTCTTTTTTGACCTGAGGGGTCTAAAGTGAGTACTGTACCCCCTCTATTACAAAAAATATTTTATATCGGTAATTTTTCATTTTTTTTTTATAATATTGCATATAGAATATTTGATGAGTTTATGTAAGCATTTAAAGTAATTTAATTTAATATATGGTCTAGATTTCGCTTTAAACCGACCAACAGAATCCTTAGAATCCACACAATAAATTAGATTGCCATAAATGCTTGCATAAACTCACCATTAGACGTAAACTAAAAATGTATAAAAATGGGTCATGTGAACACCTTGTACATTTGATATACTAAATAAAAAAGAATTTATTTTGTGTCATCTTGAGTTTAAATTTGCTAAAATAGTGTATTAAAGTTTAGAATAATTGGATTTTGTAACTTTTTTCATAGCCACTTTAAAATAATCAGATTTTTCAAGGCACAAATAAAGATACTTTGGTTAATTTTATTTATTATATCACTTAGATGTTTCATGCAGTTGTTATGTACTGGATCTTTTTGGATTAAAACAATCAAACACAAAATAGTAATAATATAATAAGCTCAATCTTTACATTAAAATATTTTTGGCGATAACCATGAATTTGTTGACTTGACTCTTGGCGTTGTTAAATAATTATATGTTTTGGAGCAAATATACTTTGCGTAGTACACTATACTTCTTCTTTCACTCTTAGTTGTTTTCAATTTAAACATCTTGGTTGTATAAAGAGGAAACAGTTTAAAAATCCACCAAGCGATAAAAGCAACAAACAATATTCCACATAGCATTCCTAGTAATTCATATATAAAATATTTTCTTATTTTAAATAACTTCTTTTCGGTTATGGCATTAATAACAGAGCAATCGCAAATATCTGTAAGATCATCGTATTTGTACGGCTTTGGGGATTTAAGAGATGTTGAGCACGAGGTGCATAGCAGTGGTTCTGTCTCTGTTTCTTGAGAGAGTAGTGGAATACTAATTGAACTTGCTTTTAAGCAATCTTCAAACACAGAATTAGAAAGGCAAACCGAACTTTGTTCAGTTTGTATGCTGTAAGAACATACAATTTTTTCCGCAACAGCAAATGCTTCTTCTTGATTTTTATTTAACAAATTAGATCGTTTTTCATTTTCGTTTTTTGGAGCGCCCAAGTTAACACTTTTGTCAGAATCCAAATTGTTGCTTTTGGCATAATTCCGTAGTTCACTTTCTTCTTCTAAGCATCGATTTTTTGAAACTGTTTGATAGGTCATTGATTTTCTGAATCGCTGATCAACCGATTGACTACGAGGTATGGAACTTATTTTTGTGGGTGTTCGCGTAACATTCGTGGGCGAATATAACTTTTTTGCTGTTCTTTCTAAGTTGATTGTTCTTCTATCGCCATGCTTATGTTCTTCGTTCTTAGCAATTGAATTTTGTGACCGAGCTCTGCAAAGAAATTTACGATTATTTGGATCAATATTGTCTTCTAAATTACGGAGATCTAAAATTTCGTTAGAACCGTATACTTTTAATTCAGAACTTCTACAATGCATTTTAGAAAATATATTTATGATTATTAGATTTGTATATAAAAAAACTTAAAACGAAAATAAAATTGAATTAGGTGTAAATTATATTTTATATAACTTTGACAGGTAAACGTCAAATGATATACAAAAATTTCATGTTTTTAGTTAAAATAAGTATAATATTTTAAAAAAACTTACATGTTTTGCATAGTTAATTTGTAAAAATCAATTTTTAGATGTACAATTAAAATTTATAATGTTTTTATTAAGTCGAATGATATGAAAGAAAAGTAAACCAAAATACTGAAAGTTAGAAATTACTTAGACACACTTAATTTTATTTTTGATTTTTTAATTTGCATTTTGTTATATTTTTAAATATTAGAACAAAGGCAAACCATTGATCAAAATCAAAAATTTTATACTACTAAAAAAATTTAAATATAATTTTGACTAAGTAAAATGAGTTTCATAATATTTGTATTTAATACAGGTGAATTAAAAGTTTAAAAACTTTTCAAAAAATTTATTGTAAACGGTTTGGAAATGCTTTTAGATTGTATTATTAAGTTTATTACTAAGTTCAGTAGGTATATTTATGCGTAAAACATAAACATTTGTTTCACTTAAATTCTTTAGCTAGATTTACTAAAACCCTTTCCATACTGAAAAGTAAACCGTAATTTCCATTTACATGTCAACTGCGAATTAATTAATAAAGTTAACAGAATAAGTGCATTCTGCTGTAACTTGAATAACTTTTCAGACAGAAAGATCCAAATCTTGGTTGTCACTTTAAATAAGGATTGAAGAAAAGTTTTCCAGTGTTTGAATAAATGAGTTTTCGACTTCTTTATTTATGCAATTATACTGCATTATATAAAACTTAACAGTTTACGTATCATTTACAATTTAAGTTTAATTTACTTTACCAGTGTTGTTAACTTTCATTTACTTCCAAATAATTTGAACTTACATATTTTTGTAATGTTTTTCGATCTAAGATTGTTTTTTTTAAATTTGGTTTAAAATGAAGACAATATCGTTTGAAATTAAAAACAAATTGCATGAATAATATTTTCTTTTTTCAACGATTAAACTTCTGTTTTAATCATTTTTCTGATTACATAAACTCCACTTATATGATTACAATCTTTTTTAACTATTATTATAAATTTTTGTAATTAACATGGGTAAAAACCGTATTACGATTCACTTAAAATGGGTGAGTTCAGTTTTGTTTTGATTTACATATTCAGAATAATTCAAACGTTATTTTAGTGTTACTGGGACATAATCTCTATCTTTTTAGAGATTTTTGGAGACGAATCTTTGATTTTGCTTTATCCTAAAATTATATTCTTTATATTAAATGTTAGTACTCATTTGCGTTTTAGACAATTCAAGTCTATTCAGATTATATTGAAAATCATGCAAAGCATATAATTATTATATAAATAATAGAATATTAACCTAAAAAATAAATTTTTTAAGTCGATAGTTTTTTTTTATATTCTTTACTTAAAAATTAAAATTTATTATTTTAATTTTTTGTTTAGTTTGTTTATTATATAAATTATTATTTTAAATATAGATTCAATTTAACGCATATTTTTTTGTTATACAATTTTATCAAGGCAGTTGTGGAACTTTACAGTAAACAATATATTTTACAAATTAAAATGTAAATATACTTGTTTCGTTTACTGCTAATGTAAAATAGGTATCTACTGTACTATAATTTATTTATATACAACGTCTAATGGATTTTTGGTTATCCACCAACTTCTTTCCGTTTAGTACATCGCTGTTGAATGCGACATTACGATTGGCATGGATTGAAAACATTTTATTGGTGCATTTACATAGTTTCTGCATCCCTCTGATTGAATTATCGATAATTGCTTTTTTTAAATTTTAATTTTACCTGCACCAACATCTACGTTATTATGACGTCAATAATTTTATAGTTTGTTTAGTATAATAGCATTTAAACTCTAGTTTAACGAGACCAACTCTTGTAGGCATATTGATTTAGTTAATACAAATTTTTACTTTGTTTTGATTGTTAGGTACTGATTTTACATGTAATTTAAGAACTAAAGTTTGCTTGCAGAATTCTGAAGGTAGAGCTGTTGCAGTCAGTGTGAGTTTTCCAGAGAATTTCCTATCATATAAAATTTAATTTTTTTATACATACTTGAATAAATAATCTAGTATATTACATAGGTTTCGTGCCTTAAAAGTTTTCATACAATAATAAGTTTCAAATCTCTGTATTCTCTACTATTGAAATATTTTATTATACCAGAATTGTAACCGCTCACATGATCATAATGAATCAATAACATTGCTATAATATTAATATGTATAATTAATAAATAAGTGGAAAGTAAATCAGTTAATAGGTATGTCATGAATGCTAGTCAGGTCAGGTATGCTTGGTATAATCATCTGTAGTAAGCTTAAGTAAAACAAATTCATATTAAGTACTAGCATTTGATTATAATATGAATAACTAATACTTAGAACAAATTTGAATTAAAGATGTCTAATACTTACTTAAAAAAGTAAATAATAATCGAAAGAAGGAAAAATAATGCAGAAGTTGCATTATATAATAAAGAATATTTTTATATTTAATTAGAAAATAGATTATCTAATGCTCGGTTTCAGAAACGATAATTAAGGAATTTGAGCAAAATCAAAATTTTACAACAGTATGGCAACAATACATTTGAATTGTTGTAAAACTTTAATCATAGATTAAGTTTTAACATGTCATTGTGAACCGGGCATAAGAATTACATTAATTGACATTATAACTTGCATAAGTAGAAATTTTAAAATTAATATAAAAATATAAAGTCAATATTACATTATATAAATAAAGATAAATAAGCGTCGAGATTAGCAAAATACTTACGTTAATAAATTATGTAGTTCAAATATTTAAGAGCGCTTATTTTATTAAAATGAAAACGCACAACGTTTAAAATTAAATAATAATAGTCACGGCACTTAATAAATTATATAATGAAAAAATGAATTGACATATTTAATACTTAATAAATACTAAACTAAAAAAATTATTAGTAGTACGGATATAATATATTTTTTTTAATTTAACATGTAATCATTTTACGTAATGTCTCTTTTTGTCATTTAAAACAATTCATGTAATGAAATTTTTTCTTCTGTCCAATACAACAAATTTTATGTGTTATTCTAGAACTTCTGTAACAGTGAGAAAAATTGTTAGATAATAACAGAATAACAGAATAACAGAATAATATGCGTGGTGTTTTGTTTTACTTATGCCCGGTTTCTGAAGATCTCTGGTTAAACTACACATAGCTAATCATAGGTTAAAGTTAACCTAAGGTTAAAGTAAAATGGGTTTCTGAAACCACAAACTACTAAAGGATAACTAACCTATTGTCAACTTGTTTGATGTAATTGCCGGTAGATGTGGATATAGAAAACTTAGTTAAAATTAACCAAATAATTAGTAATTTTATTATTTTATGTTGGAAATGTTGCAAAAATCTGAGTATTCAAATGTTTAACGGAAAAAAGTTTAAATCAATTATTTTATATGTGAAAAGAAAAATGTGAAAAACAGAATAGATTCTAGTAAATGAAGTAAAAATTTCACCGATTTCGACAGGGATCTTTTATTTGGTATAGTACAAAAATTGATTACATTGTAGAAAATAAAAAAACAAATGCAACAAATGACAAGTTAAAAACCGAAGCTTGGATGGAAATATGCAAAAATTTAATGCCAATAAAACAATGGTTCTAAGAAAAAGAAAGCAAGGAAAAACTTTAAATATATTATTAAAAAAAATTTAAAATTAAAAATTTAAAGTATAAGTTAATTAAACACTAATATTAATATAATTAAGCTTTCATCGACGTTTATCGCCTTCGTCAGAATTTATTTATTCGAATGCACAATCTGCGCATATTCCAAAAAGTTAACCAACACATAACTCGTGCAGATCGGTAGGTTAACTTTAACCAGAGATCTCAGGTTATCTTTCCCTATAGAAACCCAAAATCTGCGGTTATATTACGGTTAACCTTAACCTTAGTATAACTCAAGCTTCAGAAACCGGACATTAGTACATTGTTTCACCTACTATTACTGCCCACCTCTATAAATTACATATTTTCATTGCATCTTAATATATTCTTTTTCTTCTTGATAATTTTGGACTACACTTTGTTATTGCTTGGCATTTATGGTTCTATGAACAGTTGAATAACATTCTAACCTTGACTTTGATTGATGGGTCATTCTAACCTTGAAGAAACTTAGACTTTACATCACAAAGGTGCAGTCGTCGTGACCAGGTATGGAACAACGGTTTCTTTCTTTGAAGATTGCCGTTTAAACTTTATAATACACTGCTAATGCTGGAACTTCATATTAATTAGCAATTGAAAGTTAATTCATTATTTTGTGTCTTGCTCCAAAAATAATTATATGCCTCAGGTACAACAGATGATATGGTATTCTTTACTATTATTTTACGCACCAATGTTTATTTAATAATTTTTTATCTTAATTTTCCTATCGGTTTCCTTATATTAATTTTCATTTTGTAAGTATTTTTATAAATGAATTCTCTTTCGTTCTAAATATGCTTTGTGGACAACTTAAATAGTTTATTCTTGGCGCATTTATATACATTTCATAATCTTGTTGTTTTCAATTTTAATCATTAATTCATACTTATTTCTCATTGTAGAATCTTTCTATCATTCTATTGCTCTTATTATTTTTTTTTTAAAACTTTGACTCTGTCTTTTTCTCTACTTGTTAAACTTGTAACTTCAGTTCTATAAATTACTGCTGGTCTCATTAGAACTAAATATCATTTATTCTATTTTTCTACCTTTTCTTTTATTAAAATAATCAAACCTAACAAAATGTTAAAATAATAAAATTTTAACTGTTAAGTAAAAAAATACATACTACAAAGAAAACATAATATTTAAAGAAACTAAAATGACAATAATTCACATTTAACAGGTTTGAACTTAGAATATTTGATTAAACAAGAAAATAAAATTCTGAAAAAATTACGCTATAGAAATGATAAAAATTACTTACAAATAAAAAAAACTCTGTAACATAATATAAAGGCTCTTATTCCACGATTATTTTTGATTATCAGTCATGTATAACAGTAAAAATAAAAAGAAGTGAGAGCAAATATACCAAACAACATTGAAAAAATTTTAAAATTAAAAAATCCAGAAATTAACCAAACTTTAAATGTTGCGCTTACCAAATAACCAAACTAAACGACGTCATGTCGAAATTTAAGTTAAGTAAATGAATATGAGTTCTAAATTCCCTATACAATAGAGTTGAAATAGAGACATACAATGCCATCTATCACTTCGAAAACTAAATTTAAGAAAAGTTTCAAATTTTACCACGTTTTGGACAGAAAATAACTTAAAAAAGTTTTAGAATTTGTTAAGTATTTTTGTAGTATTTAGTAGTATGCGATGTTTAAAATAATCAAACTTAACAAAATGACAATAATTCACATTTAACAGGGTTCAACTTAGAATATTTACAAATAAAAAAAAAACTAATTTAAAACTAATTAAAAAAAAAAACTATTACTAATAGCGAATGTTTATATGGTTTATGTATCCGATATTTTATTTATTCTTTACAGTGAGTACAATTACAGTTTACTGTTCTCACCACATCCTAAATCATGATGATAAACAGGCAAGAGAAAATGCACAAATTCTATACACATTTTATTAAATTTATGTAATGTAATTTGAATAATCAATTTAAGCAGATGATAATTAGGAACACTGATTCTGATAAACCTGCAGTAGTTGTATTAATCTTGAATTAAACATTAACTTGCTTTTTGAGCTCATTTGCTTGCTTCTCATTAGCGAATAGATTCTTCGCATTACGAAACTAACTAGATATTTTCACCATACTCTCAAGTATGTTCATTATATTGCTGTAATTTTTTGTTTGATTTTTAGTCAGTCAATAATCAGCAAAAACAAGAGTTTCTGTTTCTTCAGCGGTTAATCAAATCTTCCACCGATGAAATGATCGTTTAATTATGTCTAAATGTATTTGAGTGTACTTGCTGGCTATCTGAATGATAAATAAATTAGCTTAAACAGCTATATGATTTACTTACAACTTTAAGTTTGTCTCTGTAAATGTATTGCAGTGATTCTTTCAAAACGGGTTTATTCTTCACATGCACTATAAGAGCTCCAAGCTTGCTCCAAGCTTGAAATTTCTAATAAAAAAAAACAAATCATCTTCCAAAAAGTATAAAATCAAATCCAATTTAAATTCAATGTAAAATGTTTAATAATTTTAAAAGGGAACGAAGGAGCTCTTTCTTTTGAATTTAATTTTATTTTCCAATTTTACCTTTATTATTCAAATCGAAACTAATAATTCTTCCTTCCAATGAATCATCCAAATCAATCAATCTACTTCTATTCAGTAGCTACTTACAAAAAAATATCCAAACTCCAAAATATCAAAACAATTCCAAAAAAATACGCAATAATGCGTTTGCATAAACTTACTTTATTCAATATCAGAATATAACTCACAAATTTAAACTTATATCAATAAATTTCAATAATTGCCTTGAGCCAAAATCGCACAACAGGCTCGGGCGGTCGCTATCGGCAAAAAGCTTCAATTGTCTGTTGTATTCCTTATTATTCAATTTATTGTACAATTATAAATCTTTATAAATTTTTACAACTTGTCGAGGTTTAAACCTTCGACTTCATTACAGCAATCTTATGCTTTAGTGCGTTACCTATCGTCCGCACCTGTCAATTTTACAATCTTACAACTTTAAATTATTAAAATATAATTTTCTAACAAAATGTATAGAGTGGGTGCGAACCATTTTGAAACACCACAGTATATAATTTATATCGTTCACATCAAGGTTGAAGAATTTAGGTGTTTGCATCGAACCTTAAAATACTTTTACTTGTATAATCCTGGTTTTGAAGATAGTTCTGTTCATTCTCTCTGTCATCGTTTGATTAGTTTCATAATAGTATATTAAGTTTTGCAAATTTTCTACTGAACCCATATTCTTATGTAACTATCGTAAAGTAATTTGTAACTTTTATAGTTTGATTAGTAAATTTTAGATACAATCACTGGTAAATCTTCGCATTTGCTGATATAATGTAAGTAAGTACATATTTCTTTTGAATAACTAGTGAAGTTCCACGAAATTCGCCTGATATAGTACATTATATCATCACGTTGTCTATTTTTTACATATACCAAAGTGTACGGTTCATATTTATGCAAATTTTTAGATGGAGGTAGATGATTGATTTATAATACTACAGCACAATAATTAATAAACCTCTTAATTCAAGTTTTTTTTTCAAAACATTATATAGAAAAGAACCTAAATCTTGAATTTTTTAAGTTGATAGTGTGGTAGTTAGTTAGTAGTATGTAATATTAAAATAAACAAACTAAACAAAATGTTTAAAAAATTAAAATGTTTATTATATGTTTAGATAATAATAATTAAAACATTTTATCATATTTTATAACGTAAGTTCTTTAAATTCTTAGTCAGTATTTAAAAATTTGTTGTTATTTTTTATTTTTATATTTCTTGTTTATTCAAATAATATTCTAAGTTCAAACCTGTTAAATGTAAATTGTATTGTCTTTTTATTGTCTTTTTCATTGTTTTTTAAATATTATTTTTCTATGTAAGTATGTATTCTGTACTTCATCATCATCATCATCATCATCATTAACATCATCATCATCTTCAGGTGTAAGACCGCGGTCCGTTACGTCACTCAAACTAATCTTGCCATCTCTTTCTGGGGCAACCTACGGATCTTCTTCCTCTGGGTTTATATTGGTACAGTTTCGGCAAACTGGAGCAATCCATTCTATCCAGATGTTTCCTCTATGCTGTACTTTACAGTTATGTCATATTTGGTTCTTTAATTTGAATTACCGCCTTCTCAAATCAAAGTTCCAAACCAAACCAAAGCTGTGATCGTCAAACTAACCCTGCACGTTGTGATCCCTCTCGTAGTAACACTTACAAGTCCTTTTAAATCTGCGGATGGCTCTTTGAATGTTAACGTCGCTACCTTGTTTACTAACCTCAAACCTAAACTTATCTGTGCCAGTGGCGTAACCACTGAGTAATACCTGAAGGAATAATTAGTACACACAAATTAAATAAAACACAGGATTCAGTTTAACGATGAATATATATTTAACCGAAAAGAAAAAGGTAGCCCAACAACCAATTTACCAGCAATGTTAATCTCCTTGATATCATTTAATTCAGAATACTTTAGTTTAAAATTTGATTTAATAACTGTTCGATAGTTAATTCCTCTGATCGTAATATTTTCTAATTGTTTATTCATATTTAATGACTAACCACAATCTTTATAATACTTTGTAAAGAAGCGCATATGTGTATTTTGATGTTCAACTCAATTTTTTTTATATTATGTAAGATCTTTAAATAATAAACCCTTATACTATGCTAAATTATCCGCTCTTATAACTATTACCTCGTCAACTTAAAAACTAAGATCGTCACTTAATTAATATGTCGTCATCTTAATCTAAGTTCGTCCCCCTTAAATTTCTTATTGGTCACTTCCTTAAATCTAAATAAACCGTCGCCCATACTTAAAACTAGCGTCATCATCTTAAACTATTACGTAGCCGCAAATAATCATAAAGAAACTTTGTTAATATTTATTAATAACTGTTCTGAAATATCAGAATTGGTATTATCTCATTGAGATATTTAAAAAAAAGAAAAATAAGCAACATGTTCACTGAATCTACCTGATCATTTTCGGCGCTTCCTTTCGCGGTTGTCCTTTCTAATGATTAGCCATTTCTGCGATATATTGTTACGGCCATCTTATGATTTTAAGCGTCAACCTTTCTTTTGTTGTGTAATTCATCTAAATTAAGTTATCTAATGCTATATATGTATATATTTTTCTACTTCCAACAAGCGCCTTCATATTGTTTATCTTAAACAAATACTCCTACTTCTTATTTAGAACTAACCACCGCTCGTTTGTACTATAAAGATACTCTATAGGTCACATATATAAATAATCAATTTCTTGCATTACATTATCCATCCCGATTAAATATAATAATGTATAAATCATAATCTCAAACCAATCATTAAACCTTAAAACTGAAGATGAAGTAATTAAAAAAATAAATTCAAACTCGTGTTAAAATTATTTAACCACGTGGCTGAGGAATTATTACATAAATTTTTTACGTAATCCTGTATTAAATTCTTTTAGAAAATAAATCAAATATTTAAACTTACGTATTTTAATTTTGTAGATGGCTACGATTTTATTTAAACAAATTTAAATTCACATTACTGAATAAGTTTGTCACACTTGTTTTCACTAAGACCAACCGTCCGGTTCCAATGCTGAATCTGTAATCGCTACCCTCTTAAAAATCTAACGGTAAAATTTTCTAACGGAAATGACCACCGCGTTTCTTTAAACACCCCTGATGCCAAATCGCTGTATTTTAAAATAACCAGAAATGAACTAAATTTAAAATTTCGCGCCCATTATATTTAAATTCAAATTTACAATATTACAGTTAAAATTTATTATTTTAACATTTTGTTTAGTTTGTTTATTAAAACATTATAAATTATAGTAATTTGTGGAGTTCGTTATATGCTATTAATACACTATAGATAAGTAGTATGCAGTTAATATGTTATACAAATACCAAAAACTCTCCACTATAATTTTTAATATTAAGTTAGAGAGCGTCTGTTAATTACTTAAGAACAATTTTTTTAATTTCCAACTTCTCCCTCTTCCATGCACGTATGTAAGAGTCCGTAAGATTTTTGCTAGACCACCTCTAAATCCCCCACGAATTTCAAAATTTCAATTACACTCTAGAAAAGACGACAATTTTTTAAGCAGTTTAAAACAAAAAAAATCTTTGGGTCATCCATAAGTTTTCGAAAAATTCGAATTTAAATGTAATTTAGATACATCTTTTAACACGGCTGTATGATTATCCGTGGTTGTGTTTTAAATTGTCACGCATAAGAATTTAAAAATATCCCTGAAGAATGACAGAACTTGTCAAGAGTGGAAGTCGAAGTCATAGAACTCGTCCGGGTGTCGACCGCAACTGACAACAACATTAAGAGTATATCAAAGCACACGTACTGTCAACAAAATCAAGAGCAGAGAAATTAACGTGAAACCGACCGTCACGCATTGGGGTTTATCATATTATATCTCCCTGCTTTTCGTAATTTTAAAATGCCGTTATTTCGACAACTATTGCATAATCCAGAAATATTTTTGTGTTAATATACCCAGAAAATTGTCTTCTTTCTTATAGTATAGTTGAAATTTTGAAATTCGGGAAGATATTTATTTGACAGTAACCAATATATTTATATTTGTGAATCACCCATTCATTGTGGTCCATGTGGGAATTATATAACGAGATTATGTAAGGAAAACATATTTCTTCATCTGCTTCATTAATCTAATCTAACATTGTAAATTGATATACTTCAAGACTTTTGGATTCACATTTCTTATCATTTTTAAAGGTTTCATCAATTAGTATGCGAATAAGTAATTTCAATAGCCCAAATTTAAAAAAAGTGAATTCTTGTGTAAGGAACACCTAGCACCCCCTTCAGTAAGGTTTCGTATGGTTTACCAATACTCTCTCTCCACCCTAAAAGCCTAATGAAATTAATGAACATTACCTTACTTGAATTACAAGTTTTTTTATGTTTAATTGTAGAGTAGAATAAGCTGCTTTTTGTCAAATTTTATCTATGTTGAATTTACATTTACAATTTATAATAATAATTTGTATATTTAATAAAAAAATTTATTAATCAGTACAGACTAATCACAATTACGGATATGCATATTGTAGGTTATTATTATACTATTTTATTTAATTTAATTTTATGGTATTTGTTTAGATTAGTAATTTTTAAACTGTAATTTTATAAAAATAGATTTAAAACAATTTTATATTTTAAAGTCAATAGTTTTTAACTCTAAACATTAATATTTATTAACATTTTTAGTAAGCTTTCGGCTAAGTATAGATCGCTTTCATCAGAATATTTATTTATTAAAATATTTCACAAGTTAATAATTTATAATATTGAAACAATTTTAGAACTCTGAAAGAAAAGCTAATACAAAGTAAGCATATTATAAATAATGTAGACATTTTTAACTATTATAATATATAACATGTTAAAAATGTTGTATTTATAAAGAGATTTCGTATTTGCTTATGTAAAATTTAGATTATTATACAAGCAACATTTTGTAATAACGACAATAAGATTATCAACTGTTACTTCGCCGTTCTACTTCGGTGAGTGTGAACTTGTATTGCTTGATTATTATATTCATCTTGCGAGATAATAGGTATTGCAGATTTATTGTATATTAGCAAACACCACAATAATGTAATATTTGTAGAATTTCAATTGTTTTACTATACTGCCTATATTTCCATATCCATCTAGTTCAACTAATTGTACAATCTGCATTGCATGGTTGCTCTGACGTCTGAATCAGTTAGGATAACTACACTAAGAAAACAAGTAGGAACAAGTCATCAAGTCTGGGAATTGGTTTAGGGTTTGGTGGAAGTTGTTAAACTTAGTAAGAGTTCGAATTCGCGAGATGTGTTTATAGTTTGACTAGTCCGACACAGGCGTTGATGGCTAAAACTGTTGGCGCCATTCGAAAACTTCTATCGTTTTTACACGTTAATGCATCATTGGATATTTTCTTATTGTTTTGTTTTTTACATTTTGTTTGAAAGAAATTTTATGTACTATCACATTTACATAGAAGACGAATTTTATTTATATCATATTATAAAAAAGTTCCAAAGGTTTTAACTATTTCCATCCTGAAATAAAATTTTATCCGATGATAGCAACTGTGAACCAATAATTTTAAAAGTTTTTTCAGAATAAAAATTTAAATTTAAATGTGCGTTAAAATAGGAATATCTGCTGTAAAATCTACTATCAGCAATAATTTCTCAAGGGAATTTCAGCCGGTCGTACTTTACTGCTTTTGTAGTGGATCGTTTAATTCCATAATTACTTAAATTTAATCGTCGCCTAGTAGGTACACCATATGAGAGAAAATATTTTTTATGCCGAAATTGGTAAGTAATTTAAAAACTATAACTTCTTTTAAATTTGACTGTAGTAATAAATCTTGCAAAAAATTTTATCATATTGACATATATAAAAATTCAGGGCCAATGCAGTTCAAATGTGGTGAGATACGACTAAACTTTCTCATCTATCATAGAAGAGTTTTCTGTTTCGCATACAAACATGTTACTGATACTTTATTATATTGTACAGAAAAAATTACCATATTTTGTTATGCATGCACAAAATTTATCAATGCCACTGATTTAATACAATCTTTGAATATGTAAATAGTTTAATATTTGAAATAGCTTATACGTTCCTTTCAGTATTTACTGTAAAAGAGATAAATCATCGTAAATTATAAACAAAACCTTCGAACAAGTAACTTCATACTAAATATTTACAAGCTAAACTCTGCATTATGTCAGAAAGTTGGATCGTATTCTGAAAATATAAAATGGTGACGTCGAATGATTTTCACTTCTTCAAAAATAATTATTGTTACCTCCATCTCGCTGTACGCCGAAGCTTTTTGGTTTCAACTGGTTGAAACTAATTTAGTAAATAGAAAATAAGTCGAATCAAAAGACCGAAGCTTAAATTAGCCTTCTCAATTTGTTTTGCAATATTTAACTAAAAATTCCTTTGATTACAAATCGGTAAATTTAAAATTCGATTAAATTTTATAGTAAGGGGATTAATTTTATCCCTTTACACTTTTCGCTCTCTTTATGGCTTGTCGTCCAATTTTCCATTTTAACGCAATTTTTAAACCAAACAAACATTTAAATTTCAAAATAGTCCGTTTTTAATTTGTTAAAGACACATTTGAATAATTTTGTTGATGAATGTTAAGCTTTTGTACTCAAATTATAATATCGAAACTAATCAATACGGTACGTAGTAGATATAATTTATTGTAATTTAATAAAAATAATAGAAAATCGTATGTCAATAATTTATTGTTTATTTATGAAAAACGTCGTCGACTGCCTTAATTTAAGATCTTATTTTTGTTGTGACATAAGTGCAAAGAAACGTTTGTTAAAAATAACTTAGTAGGTAAGGTACGGTAACATTCAAATTTAATATTTGTCAAGTTATTTCGCAGTTTCGTGAGCGACAATATAGACGGCAAAAAACAATGCAGAATATATAGAGAAGTTTCTCCCCTACAAATTCTGACGAGACCTTGTTAGGAAAGGGCCATACTGATGTTGAAAATTGTCAAGTTTGAGTCGAGTGGTGTTTACACAGAACGCAATTAACAGGCTTCAGGGAGCCATGTATCAGTATTAGAGACGCGTCTGGCATTTCAGCATCTACTTCGACTTGCTGACAACGACTTTTTAGACATTCTTACTTGATAGAGTTATGTTTTCGTTTTGAAATTTTGAAAGTGAAACCTTTCAAATACTATAGAACAATAATTGTTACGTAAAAACACAGAATACTAAACGCAGAGTTGTGTGTACTTGAATATATTCGATCCGAAATGTTACTTTATGAGCTTTTGCAGCTGCAGGCATTCTTGTTCAAATATTTCATGAGCTGCGCTACACTTTCAACTTTGTTTACTTTAATAATTAAATGACTACTTTATCATCTTCAATATTTTTAATCTCATTTAAAATATTAAATTATTTTAATTTTAATTACAAATACATTTATGTTCGGATTCATTAAGTCACCGTGTCCATAAACACTTTTTTCCGCCAAAGCCATAATAAATGATAAATTCGCTTAAAAAAGCTCGATTACGAAAAGCAAATTACATAAATGAAACAAATTACTTTTCGCTTCGAAAGTTTGTGTTCATGAATGTTGACTACGGTTTTGACAGCTGTCACTTTTCTCACGAGTTTCCACATTATATTGAAGCTAAGTAATCGGTAGTGGGCTTATAATATACGACAATAAAACTAAAGCAAAAAATTATCGCCAAACATAATATCAAAATGGATGTAATTACTAATTACCCACAAAGATGACCAAATTAAGCTATTATTTTAGTTTTTTAACAGAGCTTTGCGTTTCGACATTAATTTAATTTTCAGGGTAGCCTGACAAATTAAAAATTTTGGTCAAAATATAAAAAGCGCTCTAAAAAGAGTTTTAAAGGTTCGTTTATTTTCACGAGTGTGCACGTTTGTCCCAAAGTAATTAACGTATGCCCCGTGAACGAAGATAATATCTGATGTCCGCTCTCTATAAAATAAAAACTGAATTTTTAAATAATAAATGCCTTGTGAAAGATGTAGACAAAGTGAAAAGAAGTGTGTACAGTATATAATAGGGAAAAAAATTATCAAAATTTCCATATAAATTCGTGTAATATTCGCAAAATTAAAATTCAGGCTGGCGCACAAAATATAATAACTTTTTGTTCAAAATATTTTAAATGCATTAAGATATTTTGTGAAATTTAATATAAAAAATGTATAAAACAAGCAGATAATTTACATTTTAATATGCATGTTGGCATTTCAAAACGTTAGTCATTTCTAATTCTCTAAATTTTTAAATAATAGTAATGCTTAGCAATTTTTAATTATCAATTTATTAAAACTTGATGTTTTCTTCGAAGATTTCGTACCTGATTCATTGATTAAAGTATATTGCAATTTTAATGATTTTATATAGTATTTTATAAATCATATTATTTTTAAAGATATTTTTAAATTTAAAATTCAAATTTTTATATTTTATTTTTACTCTATCAGACTAAGAAATTCACATGTAACAAAATGATATATTTCGAGTATTGTACGTTGCAAAAAGAACAGTAACAATAGATAATCAAGTTTTCTACTGTTTTCGATGTCACGTAATGTTCACCCTATTTCTACCAACACAACAACTTTTAATGCTACATGTCTGCATGTATTGTCATTTTGTTGAAGTAAAGCTATATTTTATTATGATATCACAGGAACTATTACACTAAAGGAGATGTAAACACATTGTACTTTACATCAAATATATTTACGTGCCAATCTAATGTAATCAATACACCTACTTACTATCATCTTAAATATAGAAAAATTGTAAAACCATTTTCAATAATTATTTTTCAACGGTAACAACTCAAGTGCATAAAAATAACCGTTACAATTTTGAGGTTTTTGATCAAAATAAGGTGTTAGGAAATATGTTAATCAAAATGGTTTTAAAAAAATCTTAGATATACTATGTTACAAATTCAACCGTGTGTATTTCAGCAGGTCAGCACAGATACGAAATTATAAACAAAACGATCGCAAGGTGGCTGGATAACAGCACTTTTATATAATATGGAATTGAAAAAATTCTGAGCAGTAGCAACTGCATTCTAAGGTCAAAATTTAAAACATGTACACGATATTGTTTTTCAAAAGAAGACTGGTAAAATCTACTTAAACGATATTTGCAATTATTGAAGAAGATATAAAATTAAATAATATTTAGTTAAACCGTACAACAAAAGTATTAAAACTTAATATTCTTGTTAATTGTCAACTTGACAAAGTATACATAAAGTAATAAGATTCAATAATGTGTAAAGTATACATTTCGGTTTATGTGGATTATAAAAATCCTTACTGCAATAACTACGTTTAGAAGGTCAGTAGTGCTATGTTAAACTTTTTTTCATGCAAATGTTATTTGTTTATACCTTGAATTAAACTTGAAATTATTGTATTTAAAGCTAAATTAAAATTGTTTTAGTAACATTTAGGGCCCGTTCTACCAACTCTGGTTAAATGCTTTAATCACGATTAGTTGGAGTTAATCATGGTTAAATGAAAAAGAGTGTTCCACCATCTATTTAATCATGATTAAAGCAGTTTAATCATGGTTAAACAGCCTTCAAACTAATCGACCGATTTTGGGCGATTAGTTGAGTTTAATCACGGTTAATGCTAGGTGCATGCGCATTTCTTGCAAACAAGTAAAGATAATAATGACAGTTTCAATAAAAGTAACCTCAAAATCGAAAAGTATATTTTTACGTGTTCGCGATTACAATATAAATTAATTATATATTTTTTGTTGGTATATAAAAATTTTCAGACAATGTTTTTCAATCGGATCAAGATTTTGAAAAACGTAGTTTGTTTTTTTATTTTTTCGGATTCGGCTTTTAATTTGCCTTGTTCTTCCTCGTTGAAGTGTAGCAATTTTATGTATTTTTTTTTGCTTCGGCCAATTCCTCAAATATGGTCGAACGACTACCAGCTTTTGTCTTTCTCCTAAACTCTACTTGTCGGTGTAACTGATTTGTTGCCTTCCACTTTTTAAAATTTGTCTCGACTTCTGTAGTCTCCGCTACATCACTGTAGTTTCTGCCTGTGGTCTCCGCCATAGCCTCCGGTATGTGGTCTCCTCGCAAAATCTTAACTTTTGGAGTTCTCAGCTGTGCTGGATTCCAATCCGCATCAAACTCGTTGAACATGGGTTGAACTGTGCCATTGATAATACTTTTTATCAAATCGAATAAAAATTCGTTCTTTCCACTATCGTTGGGCGGCTGTCCACCTCCTGTACGTACAATTTGTTAATTTTAAATAAATAAATTTGCATAAAAAAAACATTACCTATTCGAATTTGTTCTCTACGAACAGCGGCATAATGTTTCCTGGTTGTTCTTTTTAAATTATCCCAAAGAGTTTTTAACTTTGGGGTTGATCTTTTGTCAGACAACCCTTTAGCGTTAAACTCTTTAGATATACACTCCCATGTAGAATCTTTTTCCTTCATAGTCACCGTGTCAGTCTGTTTACATTCAACAATAGAAGCGTGTTTTTTTATTATTTGAACTAATTCGTGTTTTTCTCGGTTTGAGAAATTTGTACCACGTTTTTTGACAGACTACGTAAAAGTTGAGGTTATAATTTATTATTTTATATTCTGTTTATTTCATATACCAGTACCACCTACTACGAATGTCACAGACTAATGTTTACTTGCACGGTTGGTAGCCTACACATCCTAATATATAAAATCCCAGCTCGCTTCTGCTAAAGCACAGCGTCTCAATATTTTGACATTTGACATTTTGACATTTGACATTTGACATTTGACCGGAATTATTTCAAAATCAAAGTAAAAAAGAAAACTTCAAAACCGGTCGATTTTAAGGTTAGCGTTATGAATTTTTTAATTAAAACGGCTAAAAATGAAATCCATCGTCTATGTACCCGTCTGCGGACGGACTTTCCACCTAGTTTACAATATTCAAATATCCATCAACCAATTAGAATAGCTTTTATGAGCTTAAAACGAATATACACGAAATTTGGCCAATTTACTAATCATAGCTACAAAACGTTTGGTGAAACGCTTTCAAGTTAATGTCGGTTAAATTTTTCTAACCATGATTAGTTAACCAACCATTTAATCAGAGTTGGTGGAACCGGCCCTTAGTAGATTAGATTAAATGATGTACGGGAACTAGAATAGAAAAAGCTGCCGTTCTTTGTTTTCGGCAGTGCAATTCTACAGTCAGGTATTGCATACAGGCTAAGTGAATTTTTTGTACTTACGAGCTAAAAATGTGATTTTTATTATCAGATCCTTATTTAAAAAATAAATATAATCTATTACCAAGTTTTCAAAAAGTTACCAAAAAAATAAGCGACTGTCTCAATAACTTCTACTCTTTATTTACGTGTCTGATAAATCATTTTTCATAAGAGATTTTTCAAGCACTTAATTAGAAAACAATGCAAAACCGAAGAAGATAAAAATATAGGATGTTATGTACGTGTCATAAAGATTTCACAAAAAACTACACTTGTAAATTTTTGTTTTGGTAGTATCCGGTATAAATTTTATGAATACAAAGTATAAAAATTAATATTTTACATGTCAAACATGACATTTCTGTTAAATAGTCGTAATTCATCGAATTCAACCTATTATAAATATTGATTATGAATATTGGGACAATATTATATAATTAGGTAAAATAATTATGGTAGGTATGTTATTTGAAGTTCAGAAATTTAATAATATATTGAGCATTTAGCGAACTATGTATATTGAGTTTTGAATAAATTCAACAAATAATTTAATATATTCTTATTTAAATTAAAATTAAAATTTATTTCTGAAATAAACCATATTTTTGAAATTTACCATTTCAATCATTTACATAAACCTACATCAGGATGATGCGTAGGTGTCACATTTAATAGAAAATATTCTTATATATGCCGTAATTTACATAATATATAATATTATATTACTTAATATTACTTAAACATAAAAAAACATGAATTTTATGCAAACAAAGTAAAAATAGGTAAATAAGAAATATATTATTTTTAAATTACAAAGTTTTTAATTGAACAAGTTAATTAAACATTAATACATTTAAAATTTTAATTAAGCTTTCAGCGAAGACTATTGTTTTCATTAGTGATAAAAACTTAAATAAAAACTACAATTAAGACAATTTAATCAGCACTTTTGAATAATAAAATGTAAATAATTAAAGTAATAATATAATTTATTATTAATAACTAATATTAATTACTAATATTATTACTCTAACAAACGTACCTTTACACGTTAAAATTAAAATACAAGGTATTAATAACATTTAAAATAAAAAATTAAGAAAATAACGATGACTGAATATGATATAAAAGCATGAAAAGCTAACAACCACCCATATTGTGTAAAATTTCAAAATGGGTAGTTGTAAAAAAGTAAGATGTTAGTCCAGTAAAAGTTTACTGTCTTAACCATTTTTTATCTTTTTATCCTGATTATAAATTTTAAGGGTTTTAAGTAAAGTTAATTTTTATCCTTTCTTGATTTCATGTAATATTCGAAGATTTAACAAAATTTTAATCTGCTAAATTTTTTATCCAAATTGCGTGGTTAGTTGATTTTTAAAAAACGAAAAAATAAAAAGTTATCATCTATTAATTTAATTCTAAGCTTAAATAAAGAATTAAAATCTATGTAATTTGTAGATAAGCAAAGGGTCTTTAAAAAATCACTTATTTAAATCATTAATTTTTTTTATTGTCTTTAAGATTTAATTAGTGTATCTATATTTACGAAATATTTACTTCTAAGAGGAAAAATTCATAAAATTTTAATTGTTTTCTATACTTATTACTCTATCAAATTAAAATTCAGAGACTTATTAGGTTACTTAAATAAATTTTAATTACTATTCCTAGCCACGCCTGTGAATGCAGTAAAACACTGATAACATACCTGTCTCCCTCTTACCAAATTCAGAATAACAAGGCAAAACGTCAGTGTTTAGATAAAAATCGCGAGTGATCTCCGGTGCCATTAAGCGAGGATTTTTTGCTTTACGGAAGATTATTTTATCATATCTCTTTGATAACTTTTATATTATTATAAAGTTATTACGGAAAAAGAAATCGACAGGATAGTACATCATAATGTATTGTAGTGCTTACCTACTCTTTATTAACTCTTTCTCTTTTATGGGTTGAAGCGAATGTTTAATTTTACTTTTAAAAAATGTATAGTAGCTTTCTCAATGATTTGATGAACCAATTAATGGTCAATTTGGATTTTCAAGCTCTGGTTCTTGTAAAAGTTTACCAGCACCCATGCACAGAAGTTTGAATAAATAAAGTATCAAAATTCGCTCTGCTTCCGTGCAATTTGATAATTAGTTAAACGCTAACAAGCAAGATTGAATAAAATACAAATTTAATTGAATTAACATAATATTATGTTAAAAAACACGTTATGTGTTTACGAAAATGAATAATCAACAGTCAATGTCAAACAACTACTTTTTACTAACAAAGAAATAGTTGTAGTACCGACCAAAAAAATTAATATATGTAAACTAAATGTAAAAACTAATGTAAACTTGTGTTTACAGTTTAAGATCGTATGGATTATCCCTTAAGAACCAAAGAAGAAAACAAACAAAAGATCAATAATGGTCGCAGTTCTGTATGGCTCTAGTAGCCAATTGACCCTTAAGGTGGCAAATACCAATGTTATTTGGCCATAAGAACTACTGTCGATTAAAAACAGAGTACAGATGACATATCGTGCTGTAGTTTATGACATGATATTATTTCAACTGTTGTTGATAATGTGTTACAATTAGAGGTGAATAGCGTTTTTAATTATTACACAAATAAATAAACAAAATAGGCCTGTAGAACGATCTAGTGGTTTAGTTATTGTAATAAAAATAGTAAAGTAATCATGCTGTATTTGCAATATGTCATTACAGAAGATATGTAGAGAAGAATACATTTTGAAAATCTGTTATTAATGCCTCCAGTAACAACATTTTTCATCAGTCCTCTAATGCCTATGTTACTAATGTAATTTGTAATTTTTAAAATGTTTCCTAGATGGCGCGTGCTTAACACATTGAGTTTGTGTTATTTTCTAACAACTCTCTTTTGAAAGCGCTGTACAAAATTTGAAGGAGTTGGAAGAAAGTATAGTCTTATCTATGTATATCGTGTAAATTGTAAACATAAGAAGTGATAATAACGTGTCTATATTATACCACAATACCAATCTCACAGTTTTGTCATCTTTTTAAAAACTAAAAATGTGTAGGTATTTTACCCATTTATCATCTCAAAGCTTTATGATTTAATTATTATGTGCCAATTTCTTCAAAAATATTTAAAATATAATTGATAATATTAATGAAAATTTCACAGTGACCACGGCCGACAGGTTGTCAGGTAATTGATCTCGTTATCCGTTCATCTTGTTATCATTTCAAGATTTTTTTTTGTATTAAATTTTTATAAATTTTTTGGGTTGACAAAAATGTTTTAATTGTTTGGTTTGATCGCATAGTTTGCAAAAGACCGTCGACAATAATAATACTGATAATAATAGTATATTATTTAACGAGCATATAATATCAGTCAGTTACATTCGCCTACGGCTCGCGTATAAACTTCATCCTCGTGAATTATAGCCATTATGTACGAGTCAAATACGACGTTTTATCTACGACTCTAAATAAAAAATTTCATGTTTACAAATTTTTATTTATTAATTTACAATTGAAATAGAATTTTGACGGCCAAAATAGCGATTTCGGCATCTGTCAAAGTCGACGTAAATCCGTAATCATCCCGGTCATCTTTGAATGTTTCGAAATTTTTTTTGAACATGCGGTTTAGAGAATTTTTTGCATCCGGGTGGATTTTTCAAAATCGATATTTTCAAAAATTTTGCACTTTTTTTTCAACTTCGAAAATTAATTTTTAAAATTATTAAATTACATTTTCTTTAATAATGCATCGGCTTAATAATTTTAACGCGTTCTTCATTCCCGATATGCAAAGAGTATGATCACTTTATGACTTTTAACGAGAATCTTTATCGATAAATGGATAGCACTGCTAACGACACACCGCGTTCGAATCCCGGTAAAGGCGATTTTTTTTCTAAAAGAATTTGCAAAGATTATTCGTGGTTTTCGAATATTATATTCCTTTAACAATCTCATAAGTAAATTACTTATTTGTCGTTTATAATACCGGCCCTAAGGCAATTTGCTCAATTTAATGCTCCGTAATTTTTATCTCTAAGAACCCAAACAAGTTTCGCAGTAGTAGTAATTATTAAAACACTGATAAGACATTAGTTCGGTATTTTAAATTATAAATAATTTTCATAATCCACTGGTACCAGTGGATGTACCAGTCGTAGAAAAGCTATTGTAATTTACTAATAACCATTTTATAATAAATAACAAAATAAGTCACCGTCAATAGTTTATATATTCTGTACTTACTAGTAAAATTTAAAAATTTCAAAATGCTCCGCTTTTTTATTAAACTTTTTTAATTAAAATAATAACCAAAATATTTATTTTATTATTTACTTAACAGTTAAAATTTATTATTTTAACATTTTGTTAGGTTTTATTATTTCAAAATATATATAATATAAATTATTAACCAATGCAGTAATATTAATTATCGCAAGTTTTCAAACTTGAAATGTTTATAAAAAGTAAACATCAAGGTTGAATTCTTTCACCGGCACCGATTGTCAATTTGAGCATATTTGTACTCAAAACTACTTTCTAAATATGTAAGCGGCAAAAAAAGCACGAACTAATGTAGACGTCGGTAAGTTTTGCCGCTCGCATTGTATTACGATCTATTGATGACAGAGTCATCTACTAGTAGCGCTTGATAATAATTTATACTTTTTGCCACCTTAAGTAAAATCCTTTAAGATCCCTTAAGATAAAAGCGAAAATTGGGTAGTTTAATCAAATTTTCCAATAACCAGTACTGCTTAATTCGATGGTCACACATGTATGTATAAAACTTAAACAAAAAAAATGCGTATGTATCTTTCCAACAATCTATTAGGTAGTTAGATTAACGAATTACTCTGTAATTGCGATTGACTCTGTTAGTTCGCTTGCGTAAACTGAAGGTTTTCTGCGATCACCGAATGATTTCCAAAATGCCCAACAATAACATTTATTTTTAAATAATAACATAAAAGTACTTGCAAACGGTGAAAAAAGTTAGAAAATAACAATAAAAACATATTAATTACCATCAGCGAGCGAAATTAGTATCAACTTGATCCTTTTATGGTAGGTAATCGACTGTTGGTCGAGTATACAAAACTATACAAATTTAAGGCGGTATTCTAGTCTAGAAGCACGAATTTTAGGTGTATTTTTAGGTGCATTAAAGAAAAAACACGCACTATTTTTATTATCCATTTTTTTACAAAATATTTATTAACGTTTAAAGAATACATGATAATAAAAAAAAAGTGAAAAAATTAAAATTAAAATAAAATTAAAAAATATTTATTAATCTAGAGGAATACTGCTATCGTACTAACTAAAATAATTGAAAAAAAATGTTTTTCGCAAAATTGCGGCTGTTTGAAAAGAAAAAAATTTTTTTACAATTTTTTTACCTTTGCGAACTGTTTAAAAATAGTAAAAATTGAAATTTTGTTATAATCTTAGTTTATACGATAGAGAAATGTGTAGAGAAGACTCACACCAAAATTCAAGTAAATCGGTTGAGTAGAACTTGAGAAATCATGACAAGAATTTCGAAAAATGTAGTTTCGAGAAAAACGAGATTAAAATTTCAGGTTTTACGAGATTAAAACGAGATTAAAAGTTTCGCGAAGTCTAAGCCATTGATACTTTATGCTTACATTTTGTCAATCAGCGATTCCGGCTCCATATATCGGGCCTTCTTCTACCTCAAATTGAATATTTAAATAAAAAAAATTTAAAAAACACAAAAAAAAAAGAAATAAAGAGTATTTTTTAATACTTTTCTTAGAATAGTTCCGTCTAAACCGGTCGAGTTGCCACGACACTAAAGTGGCTATAACTTTTCAAATAATTCAAATTTCAAGAAATCCTTTTAAGACGAGATTTTTATACTATCAAAATATAAAAACAAAAATTTTCGATTTTTTCAGTTTTCTAGACTAGAATACTGCCTTAAATAAAGAGGTTTAAATAAAAATAATGCAAATTATCAAATTTTAGTAGTTGATTAATTAATTAGTCAACGAGATACTTAAGTATCCCGAAGACGATCCTATCCAATGAAGACTACAAATTTCGTAAAAATACTGGTATTCTCGGGAGGTAGCAAATACCAAACAGGACCAATCCTTGAAAAACACCAACAGTTGAAGCTAGTAATCAACTACATAATATTATTTAATATAAAAAATTGTATCAGTTCTATAAAATTTCAAAAATTTAAATGCTATTATAATTTCTTTCTAAAACATTTTCGTAAAAGTTTTAATTTCAACTCTTAAAAATGGGCTCATCGGATATGTTCGGCTATCAACTTTAATTCTGTTCTTTTGTTTATTTTCTAACTTTTAATATTTTAAAAACTTATCATTATCTGAACCAGTTTTGACTTAAGTATTATTTATAAATGTATTTTTCGCCTCAGCTTTCTTAATAGGCTTTCTTATTTTTAGCAATATTTTTTTGCAGATCCTACTTATATTCTTCTCAAAATGACTAATTGTTTTTAATTTTAATAATCTTTAACTATCTTTTAAATTCGCACATTTCCGCGGTAATTACAAATATTTTTAGAAACAAAATAAAATAACAAAAACATTGAAATTACAAAATAAAACAATTCAAATTATTCACTCTTCCTTTATACCTACAAAAAAAATATACAACTGTATATTATGGCTATACTATTACGTTTCCAAATGAAAGACAAAACATTATTATGTGTAAAGATACTAGATAAAGTTGTTTTAAATTGTAATTTTACAACTGCAGGTTAAAAAATAAATAAAAAACAATTTTCTGAAAAAAGCTCTTCTGCAGAAATTTTATTACTGAAGCTATTACCACATTTCTTGCACTATTCTACACACATCTTCAGGGCAATAGCTTATGTCAATATAGAGATTTTATTTTGTTACGAAATATGCAAATTTTAATTTTAATTTTTAGATTGTAATTTGCATGATTAGTTTATTATAGTTTCTAAAGTTTCAACTTTTAAAACGATTGAATTTCCATCCATAAGCTTTAAGCGAAACCTGGTAGACTTTAATAATAAAATTTCTGTAGAAGAATGTTTATTTGTTTTATTGATTTTTATTTAAAATTATTTTCATACATTGATTATTTATTATTCACAAAATAATTACATTTAACTATTTATTGTGGGAAAGATCAACTTTCATCATAAAATAAATAAAAAAAGAAAGCTTTGGTTATATTTTATTTGCACTAGATGCATTTTGGCATTTATTACGTATGCTTAACTCAACAAGTAGGGAAAATAATTTATTTATCTACTTCATGTATAGTTTAGATAAATTTGTAATTTATAGTAAATAACTGTTTTAATACCTGTGTGATCAAGACTAACTCATTTTTAACTCTCAAAACTGTGGCAATCCCTTAGGTCAAAATACACTTCAAGTCCTAACATATTCGCTAATAAACGTATAACATCAAATTCAGTCTTATTCATTTTAGGATACTTTATAAAATCTGGTTGTATTCAATTTATTTTTTTCTATTTTATTGTGTTTCCATTGTAGAAAGTCGTTGCAGTCTACTGGGTAACAAAATCGCTTGTCGCTTTTAACAACACCTGCACCATTTGCTGTTATGTGTGATTGATTGAATTGAGTTCAAACACAAACTTTGATTTTTGATCGCCTTTATACTGTCTTTATGATCAAATTTGGATATTTTCAACCTTTGCGTCTCTGGATATTGAACGAACAATTAATTAAATTTCATTCTTCAGTATATAATAATTTTGGATTACAAAAGGACTTTTTGTGAATAAATTCGTAAAAAAGCTGCAGACTAAAATCTTATACAACAATTTCTGGTTGAGTTTCATATTTCTTGCAATTCTTTGACAAATTTTTTTACAGTTTCTGCATTTCATGCTAAAATACTGCTGAAACTTGTATGCTAAAATTCCACTGCGGTTTACGTCTGGAATTTAAATCGAAAAGCATAAATCAATTGGATTAATTAATTTTGTTAGAACAAAAGTTTTATGATAAGGATAAGGTTAAGGTAAGATATGTAAGATAATATATAAAAAAAAATTTCTCTTCATAAAAAGATAAAGATAGATTTTATCTGAATTACAAGTAACTTATCTAATCAAAACAATATTTGAAATTAAACTATAGTAAAGAAGGTGAACCACAGCTATGCTAGATTTGTGTTTAACCACTGCCAATCTGAGCTATTACTTCGTCTCTTTCATCTACAGGTATGTATGTACATAGGTATTCAGAGCAAATTAAAACCACCAGTAAACTAAACATAACTACGTGTTTCTGCCAACAACAATTATTATGTGATAAAATAATTTTTTACCGTATCAGTACAAAAAAGATTAAAATTGTACAAATGCCTTCTGAACGTGACGTTGAAACTTTTCCAGTTGAGCTATATATATATAGTAGGTATACGGATATTTTAATTACATTTATACTACGAATTATAAATTGCAAGTTTAGATTTTTTCTGTAGTTTACGTCAACATTTCAATTGGATCGAATTAAAAACTTTTTTGTGTGACTTAGTATAATAATGAAATGTAATAGCAAGAAATCTAAATGGAAAGATTTGAAATTAGTAAAATATTCACGTTGAAAGTACATCAAAATGACTTGGAAAAATGACTGTAGAGAGAGTAACAAATGCTCTTCATCAAGAATCCACTGAAATATTAGTACTAAAGACCTACTCAAATTTGTCATAAAATTTTATTTTGAGCCTAATGCTTCAAACTTAGGTGTCAGCAAAGCTTTTTTATTTCATTGCAGAAAAATCGAGTATTAACTTTTAATGCATTTTTATTCTTTTTGTGTTAAGTTATTTTAAGAGAAGGTAAAATGTATCTATGGAGTCTGGAATGCGTATTATACCTTATAACCCCTTTTTAGCATGCTAAGCGCTAGTGACATTACTATGCATTGTTGTAATTAAGGATTTAAACCAGTCGGAAACAAATTCTCGTGTCACTCTTTGTATACAACTTTAACGTTTGTATCTGAGCCCTACATTAAAAAATCCATTAGAGATTAAATTTAGTCGAACTAATAAACCAAGTTGCAAATGTCCGATTAACTTTTTTTAAACGAAGCGTACATCTAAAATAATGATCCTATTTTGTGAGATATCAGAAATTGCAAATGACTAAATGATAAATTAAGTTTCAATGTTATATAGCATAGTGATTTAATTAATTTTTACTAATTTGCAACAAGGTCAAACTTATATAAAATATTCAAGTTATTTCTGTTCCATATTTCACATTTACATATTGTTATCCTAACAATCTTACGTGTATTTAACCCCTGCTGAAAATGTCTGTATGAACAAAGCAGATGGATCTAAGGACCTAGCGTGATTTACGCGAGCAGTGAATCATCCTTAAGACAGGAATATCATCCAGTGTTGTAACTGAAGGTGAGCATATGGCAACATTTTTGCTTTCAAAGCTGATTCATTTTCAGATGATATTAAAGTTTGAAAAATAACTTCTTGCCGTTACATTAAATTTTTAAAACTTAAATTTATTCATGTTTCACGTGATGTTGCACATTTTCAATTCACCTTATTTTCTATTCTTGGCAACTCCCCTTATAAATACCTATATTTGGGATATCGAAAACACTAAGGATGAACCGATATATCCCTAAGCGTCCAAACCGTATACAACATAACTACAATGATCAGGGCGGTCGGATTGAGATGTTCGCCAAGGTTGTTTATTACTTTACCTTTAGAAATGAAATATGATCAAAATTATATTAAACCCTCAGGTTTCCTTCTTTTTTCTTATTTACAAAATTTATATTATGAATTTCTGTATTTTTATAATAAGTAACCAAGTATTTTAATAAGAATAAAATTAGTAATCGAGAAATGATAATTTTAATGACATCGTTCGAATTGCACAAGATGCATTTATGCTTCATTGCAAAAATAAAAGTTCTAATTTATTATTAAATGTGAAACCAATAAAACGCAGAGTAACTTTTGTGATACTCGGAACCTTAAGAATTTACTATGAAAATAAATTTTATTGTCGTCTTGTTACGATTATTGGTTCAATGGTTACGAGGGTAGAGAACTTGTTAAACCATCAACGCTTAAATTTTGATCGAATTTGGTCAATTTAAAAATTTTCATTTCCTAGAGCAAATTGTCCGATACGAGTTGGCATCAATGAGTAAATTCGCAGGTATATAATTTTTCTGCGTCTTTATGTTTTGTTAAGAGTAATCTTTTTACTTTGATTTTTACTTGAAAAATTGTATGTTGCAAATTTGAAAGAGAATATGTGGTGTTTGATATGTGATAATTTTGTAGCTCACTAACATTATTAAGTGTTTTGAGTTTGAAAGAATTTATTTTGTTAGTTTTCGTAAATTTTTTTTAAATTTTCTTTTATTTTGCTTTAATACAGTTTTTATCTAAAGATGTGAATTTGACTATATTATAGAGATAATTAAAATAAATCTAAAAATGATTAAAGTTCTGGAGAACTTTAAGGAACGGTGAGTTAAATTTCAATCGATAGTTATCAAAGGAACAAGCACCAATTTGAAGAAAAACTGCAGCGGTTTTTATTATAAGCATTTAATATAGCAAATCGATTGGAAAAGTTGAAATTTCCTAAGAAAGTTTAGTATTACCAAATTTAAAATAGAACAATACTTACCGATTATTTTTCTTAGCTACATCGAATAAAGAAAGAAAATCGCTATGTTATGCCTCGTATTTACATATCTCTTTGAAGAAGGGGATTGAACCCTATAAAACATAATACTATTGTGGTGTTACGAAATTTAGTAATTTTTTAATTGGAAAGTTTTTGTGTTAATTTTTTGAATTCTATTTCATGCGAAGGATTTTGGAAATGTAAAGTTGGCAGAAAGGTTAGTTAGAGTGGGGTTTTTTTACCAAGAAGCCGGAAACGGCGGATGCCTTAATTTTGTTCTTTTTGAGTACAATTTGTGCGATTATTGTGAAATTGCGATTTAATTTGAGTAATGTTAATTACAATACTGTTTGAAAAGATTTTTAGTCGAACGTGGCCGCAGTTAGATTTTTTGTAAGTATGAAATTTATTTTTATTATTAAAGAAGATTTATTTTTAGATGAACGAGTTTGTTTTAGATAAAATTTTAATTTTAAAGTTGATATTAATTTAATAAATTAGAAGATTTGAAAAATAAAATTACATTGAAAAAGAACCAACGTGTGGCGTCGCCGATATTACCTTGAATTGATAAATTGAAATCGTAAGTTCAATCTTCAAGCAATGTATAAAAAATTTAAAGGTTAAAATAATTCGGTTGGAAGTTTTTGAAATCGAATTCTGGTATTAATTTTTTTCGAACTTTGAACTCGCGCTCTGGATAAGACAATCTTAGCTTCAGGTAAAGAAGGGGTTAGACCGTGGAAAATAAAAGGCGGTAATTATTTATGAAATTCACTGCAATATATCAAGATAACTTATATCCTACTACTTCATACCTTACAATCTCATATGCGCAGCAGCCTCTGCTACAACTTTTCCTAGCCACTGTCAATTTTGAATCATTAACATATCTAGTTGCTTATAAACTCATTGCGCTCAGATTACCTGTCACCACCTTAAGATGCGGTGGTGAGAATGCGAAATGCTTAATTTATATTATTTTGATTTTTCTCATTCTCATAACTTTTTTTGTTTTCCTATTATTCGATTCTATTTCTTCTATTTTTTCTATTATCTATTAATGTTTCTTTTGTGTAAGTAAAAAATCTTGTTTTCTATTTTTAATCATTTCGATTTTCTCTTTATTTTTCACCCGTTTTTCGTCGTACCGTTCTTTAATTTTTATTGTTTTTCTATTGTTTGGGATTCACTTTAAGGGTACCATCTTTTACTATGATCAACTGATCGGCTATACCCAGTTATGAAGTTGGTTTTCACTGTAATATTTGATTCTTTATAGCTTCACAAACTAACAGCCTGCTCATTTGACCTGTAGACTAAAATAAAAAAGTGACGGCTGGTACAAATAGGTTTTTTAAGTTTATTTTTACAGGCAGATACCTCGATTACTTTTTAATCCTATCAAAACTTTAGGATCGAAGTTGTTTATTCCAAGTTTTAATGGCAAAAACTTGGAGAGACAACAAATAATAATAAGGCAAAATGGAAAAAATTTATAATAAACTTAACCAACAAAGAGTTTCTTAATTCAAAAGATCAGATTGTACATTGACAAAGAAATTCCGCTTCAGTACTATGTTGATGCCTACAGGGGCATTTATGGACAATTTTCTTTTACTGGATAGTTGGATGATGATTATTATATAACTTGTTATTTCTGTTATTGTTATTAATTTGTAATTTATTATAAATAGTAAAAAGTATTGTTAGACTAACAATTTTTAATTATTATTAAAGCTATTTTTTTTGTAAATCTTTAATTTATGTATAATCCAATCGATTTGCACATCAATTGATTCACTAGGAGATTAGTGCAATCAAATAGCCGTCTAAACTGCTAGTCATATTTAAAATCAGCTAGTAACATCCTAAATAATTAGAAATTTTATCTGAGTATATTTCTTAAAATATATTTAAACGTTTTAATTATACTGAATGTATTTTGAGGAAAATATATATTAGTATCATTTTCTGTTTATATTCCTTCAGTAAATAAGCCGAGAACTTGCTCGAGGCAAAAAGTAAGACAGTAATAATTGTCGGTTCTGTTTTATTGGTGTTACTGAATCAAGATAGTATCTAATTAGTAGATACATTTTTATATCTTTAAAAATGTTAAAGGGAATAATTTCTTACAAAAATAATTAAGCTTTATAATTTAGTATTGTTTAATAATTAAAAATTAATTTAAATAAATATAATAACCACCATGTAAATTATGTTTTCAATTATTCATTATTATTTTAAATTAATACTTTTGAAAATATTAAACGGTATTCTGCTTAGAATTATGTATATTTCAGTTTTTAATGAATCTAGATATATAATTTGAGAGGTTACTTCTTGAAGATTTATCATGAATTAATTGTATTTGTAGCATGCTAATTACTAATCTACAGTTGTGTTGTATTCTTTGTTATTGTTCTTTTTCGTAAGCTAATTAACTCGATAGTTTTTGTAAACAAGTAAAACTGGTGAGTGTATCTATTACTTTACAAAAATAATGTTTTACATTTATGAAAAAGCTACATATATGGATGGTTCTTATTTTTCAGTGAACATTAATTAATTATGCTTTTTGCAACAGAAATGCAGGCTAATCGAAATTGTTATGAGGTGAGTACACTAAAAGGCATTAGTTGGTTTTTGGCGCATTGCTGCCGGTCTTAATGCCATGCTGGTTAGGAATTCGGGTAGTGCATGTGTCATGTTGTCAGTCTCAGCATCCCTTATGATGTTCATATTGGGATAAGTTTAAAAGTTTAATAATTCTTTTTGAAAATAAGTTTTCTTTATTATCTACTGTTAATTATACTGTTCATTGTTATTTAAAATAATATGTCATGTTTCTGAATGAGCTACGCATACGCAAGTATACCCAATAATTCCGTGGTTTAATCACCACGCGAAATACGATGGAGCACTTCGCCGGGCATTACCGACAGAACCTTAAGAATATGAAAAGGTCAATCATCGCGGGTAAACCTGCAACAATATTCTAAAAACAGACTAATTTCCTTATTTTTTGTTTAGTCTTTTTGTTTTATTTTTTAGTATCAATTTCTTTTTTAATGACCTTTGATGGTGTACACATCTCTTGGCAATTTTGACTTTCTTACTTTGCAAATTAATGCAAGTCAAGTGGGGTTGAAGTAACTCTACCTGTAATATTTTGTTTAGTATTCATTTTGTTTTCTTCGTGATTTCAATTTACCAAAATATGGTTTATTAATATAACTAAATATGAAAATATTGTTTGGATGAAAATTAAATATTTGATATTAATTAGCTATTAATTATATATTAATCAGCTAGGTTATATTATTATAAAGTAAATAAGTTACTATTAATTTAATACAATGGAAATAATCATATCAAATTTTTAGCATAAACCAAAAAATGCACAAAACACCTTTTCGAAAACTAAAATGTTTAAGTTATCACAATATATAAATACACTGTATGTATATTATATATACATACAGTGGTATGGCATCATCAGGCGATGAACTAGTTTGCTAGTTCATCGCCTGATGATGCCATAGTATGGTGAAAACGTTTGCGATAATATACATACAGTGTATTTATATATTGTGATAACTTAAACATTTTAGTTTTCGAAAAAGTGTTTTGTGCATTTTTTGGTTTATGCTAAAAATTTGATATGATTAATATCGAGTTACACTACTTAAACCACTTATCTATTGATTAAATGGAAATAATACAAGAAAAGAAAAATATTTTTAGTTTTGCTTGTGGTTTATTTTTATAAATAAATATAATTTTATGTAATCAAATTAAAAAATATACCTATTAAATATCAAGTACAATTTAATTTGATAGAACTGCTATATTGTAATAGAATTGCAACGTATTTAAGGTATTTACTTCCCATCTCGTTAAATCTTCAGAAGTTTAACAACGTTTATACAGACCACTTAGGGCAGCGCAAGTTAATTACCTTCTAAACTTTGTTAAAGTTATTAAGCAACACAGGCCTCATTCACTTTTTTAACTTATGGAAAGTTTAGGCGTTTTATATTAATTATAGAAAATAAACTTCATAACTTGAACGAATAACTTAAATTTTAAGTTTTTCAAGTTGGCTTTCGCAATGATATAAATTGGTTTCAAATTAATTTTATTCTAGTAATTTTTAAATATTATAATTTACGTACACAACATAATATTCAATTTTATATTATTTAATCGGTCAATATTGCGAAAACAAATTGATTGCTAGTAGAAAAAGATTTAGGAAAGTGAAAACAGGGAAGAAAATTTTCTCCGACAAATAAATATTCTAATAAAACTAGACAAAGAAAAAGAAAATATCTAACGATCTAAAATATCTCATTTTTGTTAAATGGACTCGGTATTTAGGTGTATAAGTCGACGTTTTGTCTAATCTTATTTTAGGTTTCTTCAGAACTAGAAACTATTAATTAATCAATGTAATTAAAATAATATACGCTATCTCGCCTACGAGATCTATTCACTTTTCTCGTAGTTACACTTTCAAAATAGTCAAAAATAGCATTTCAACTTGCATAAATTACGATACAGCTGAAAATTGGTGGAGGTCTTTATTTCATTATTACAAATGAAATGTAAAAAGTCTCCATAGATCCCACATCTGCTAAAAAAGTTATTCAAGGTCAAGGGTCGAAAATTTCGAGTTTTTTCCTTTTTCTCGCAAACAACGAGTGTTATAGTAAAAATAGCTTACACAAAAGTTGTAGATTATTAAATTCTCTATAAAAATTGTTTCTATGCTTTTTTTTCTGCAAATTATCATTTCAGAGATATCGAAATTCAAACATTGAAAATACTTATATTTACTCTTATGCGGCTTGTAATGCTTCATCGGCTGTTCTTTTAGTCTTGCATGCAATAACTGGATGCGACACAACCTCAGTGATATTCAAAAGGGGTAAAACAGTAATATTAAAAATGTTTGAATTGCTTTGTTCGCCGGTGTGTACTAACTGTTTAGGCCAATCTTGCTCTAATGTATCAAATACAGCAGATAAAGATTCTTATGATATTGATAAAGAGACTCGCGAGTCTCTTCTTTTAGAAGAATCTATACAGATACAGGAAGAAGAAAAAAGAAGCGACCAAGAAATTATAGTAGAAGTAGCACTTGAAGATTATCAATCAGATTAAAATTTCCATTAATATACAATTATTAATTTCATTTTAATCATTCGCAATAGTTCAATTTCTTCAATTCAATTCAAAATTCAATTTTCATTTAATATTATTTGCTCTGTCTAATTAAAATTTTATCAAGATTGACAATGTTTGAAATTGCGATATCTCTGAAATGATGATTCGTAGAAAAAAAGCATAGAGACAATTTTTGTAGAGAATTTAATAATCTACAACTTTTGTGTAAGCTATTTTTATTATAACACTCGCCGTTTGCGAGAAAAAGGCAGCAAACTAAAATTTGCGATCTTTGGCCTTGAATAACATTTTTAGCAGATGTGGGATCGATGGGGGCTTCTGACATTTTATTTGTAATAATGAAATGAAAACCTCCACCAATTATCAGCTGTATCGTAATTTATGCAAGCTTACCCTATTTTTATGTCTATTTTGACTGGGCTACTTTAACAAATACAATTTAACAAAAAAATTTAAGTATAAACAAGGGAGATTTATTAATAAATCGCTTTTAGTCTTGAAAAATTATATAATAAGGTTAGGCGAAACGTCGACTACAAATTTAAAAAGTGTAGTAGTATTAATAATTATAAACATAAAAATATTTGAAAGAATCTAGAAAATTATAAACATTACAAAAATAAATATCAAATTAAGTTCCAACAACAAAAATCAAACATAAAGAACAAAACATTGTTTTAGAGTTCAATGTTTTCATTTAGTTTTCAGTTTTGGTATTGCTTTTGAGTTTTTCAATCCTGCTAGGTTTATTGCTGTGCACACAACTTGGGATATCATCATAAAAAAGAAGAGTGGTGCCAAGTGAAGGGGACAATCTGACCAATTGATACTGACATTTTGGTTTCCGTTGCAAACTTTATTATATCGAAAGCCATTTCCTAGTGCAGTTTGGAATTGTACGCCTACACTAGGAGTAGTACAAACATTAAATCGCTTAGTAAAATAACGTTACGTCATAAATAGAAGTTAATAATAGTAGACTTGGTCTGCATGCAATAATAATTAACAGAAGTGTTGCGTTTCTATGCAATGCTCAATATTTTAGATAGAGATTATAAATGCTTCGTTTACACTATTAGACGTGTATATGTTATACTCAAATACCATATATTACAATATAACAAGCACATCAAGTAGTGTAATTGATAGCTTTCGTGCAGATGTAGTGGAAGTTATACATTATTCAAGTAATGAGGTAAAAACACTCAGCACACACAAATAAGCTCTCCACAAAAATAATATAAATTAATGTGTTTGACCAGTTTCAGCAGCTTACTATTGCCATGTTTACAAATAGTAATTTTACAGTAAAATGTGGATACTGTTAATAAGTGAGCAATCAAATTTTTAGGGATCGGGTTGCTCATTGTTGATTTCCTAAAACTGCCGAATTGGACAAGCAACTGAACGTCTTCAGAAATATGATCTACATACATAGTATAACTATAACAATACGCCCAACTTGATTGTTTAATCTCTCAAGACTTTTTAATAGTAGTATGTGAAACTATCAAAAGCTTACACTAAGTCAAAAAAGAAAACTCTATTTCCAAATTCAAAATCCAGTTGTTTTCCATTTGATCCATAATCTGTAATTTCCTTTCAAGATGAAACACGAAATTCATTAAATTATTGCCACGTTCAGATATACCGAGTGGTGCAAAGTACACCTTGACACATTTCGGTTGTTACTTTTTGTTGCTATTTATATAGATAAATATGTTACATTGGTTACAAATTCAACTTAAAATTATGAAGTTCGTGCGGACTTAAATGTTAAGTACCTACCTGTGCATTACATAAGGTAACTTTAGTTATTATATTAGAACAGAATGCAGTGTTAGTTAAAATTCTTATCCAGTAGTAATTAATTGAGTCTAATCTGAATGTCATTGACCAATTTTTTTATAAATTAAAACAGCACTCAAACAATTTACTATTTCCATTTAAATTTCATAACTAAATTAACTACGGTAGTAAACTAACAATTTAAAACATTCGACTCGTATATTTTGTTTGTTGGACTCGATGAAAATGCTAAAATTTTAGTTATATAAAAACTTTACGATTTATGTTAACAAAATTTAATCAGACACAATATGAAACACAAACTGGATAATAACCGAAATATAACATTTTCCTTAAATAACTAACGCACTAATTTAACAATATTTGATAAAATTTAATTATAAATTATTTTGTTATTTTTAAAGGATGTTATTTACTATTTACTATTTTGCTATGATACTTTAAGTACCACTTATCGATAACAAACAATATTTTTTCTGGCTATAATGTAAATACACAACAATAAAATACAATTTTCTACAAAATTTCTTACAACAAATAAAATTGAAACCACACAGACGATTGTCTTTGACGGTTTACAAGAAGGAAATTGAAAATAAAATCCGCATGCTTGCTTTTCATTCCGATTTAATACAATCTGAAGAATTTCGTATACCTATCTAAAAAAGATGTACTTCTTTTATGATAAATTTTTTTTTCCAGTTTTAAAAATCATTTTTAAAAATATTAAAATTATAAAGTTATAATATATTTTTAAATATGAAAAACACGCGAGTATTAAAATATTCCGCGTTTTCGCATTTCGTTTTATGAAGTACCTATTCACTAATGACATCACTATAGAGCTTCTAGTATTCTTCAACAATCAACAAAATGTATCATTTTAATTGAACTACATTAATCATCTCACAGCACGTTTTTATTCAAAGAAACTTACAAATCCTTCCTTATACACAAGGTTATTAGAAGAGAAATATTAAATGGTGAAACGTAGAACTCCCACTGTACAAAAAATTTTCAGCAAAAAGTTCATTGAAAATATAAAATCCTTACATTGATTTTGTGTCTAATCTCTTTTTGGTCCACAAGAAACTATTATATCTACTTACTACGTCGGATTTAATATAAAAATTGATTTTTATGAAAAATGTTTTATTTTTAATTTATTAAGAAAATTGTTTTTATATGTAGTAGGCCTACACAATTTTCAATGAAATGTAACATCTAATTTCAACTATAAATTATATATAATCATTTTATACGGTAACAACATTACGATTAACGAGTAATTTAGTTACAAAGTATAATATTACCTACTACATACTAATATTAATATTTGTTACATTTATATAATTGAAAATAATTACATCTCTATAATATGTAGGTACGTCATACAATCACGATGTTAATATGTATATACTATTTTGTACAAAAATGTTATTTAAGAATTTCAACTTAAGTATATTAAATATTACTTTTCTTAATATTTTAGTACTTAACAATTGAAAAGAATATTTTATCTAACTGGGAATATTTAAGTTTGTAACACTTCAAAAAATAACTATCACTGATTTTATTCTAATGGTTGCAAAGTTCCATAATTATTTATTACCTTTCGATTAGTACTGGTAAAAAACCGGAAAGTATTTTTTGTTTTATTCGATTTTAGCAATATTTTCTCACGGTTCTTCCTTTAATTTGCAATATTTTTTGTTATAAAGAAAAACTTAATGAAAATATAACTTATTATTTTCTAATTTATCTTTTTCTATGTCTAATATCAATATCATGGTATAGCATCATTATTATTGTTATTTGATATTTAAGTGCTTATCTAATAAATTGTTTGTGCTTTTTATTTTGATAATAATTCAATAGATTTTCCCAATAGTATTTTATTATTGTATTATTCACTGTGATTCTTTTGCTAATTCTTGAAATTTTTAAAAGCAGAAATAAAATCAAAATTAATTTTAAACTTGATTTAGTGTTAAACTAGCTTGTGTATAGCTTCTCACTTTTATTCATTTTTTATGTCAATTTATTTAGTAATCTAACTTACAGTTAATAAATTTCTAGTAAATACAAATATAAATAACATACACAGGGTGTTCCAGAATAAATAGAAACTATAACATTATAACGTAATTAACGCTAGTTACATACTGAAAAACTGACATCAGGAAAATAAAAAAAACACAAATTCAACTTCAGCAATAATTGGTAACTCTGAATAATAATACATATAATAATTACAACAAAAATAATCTGCACGTCAAATTAACTATGCATAATATTCATTAATAACTATTTTTACGATGCTGTAACTACTCTTCCTTCTCGGGTTCCAGTCGATATCAATAATAATATTACTTTTTAAATTGAACAGCTTGCCACGATAAATAATAGTTTAAAACAAGAGAGAAGAAATAAAACAAACTTTAGTACATTTCAGTGATCTATGACTTCTTGGCCAGCAATCAAGTTATAAAAAGCCACACCAATTAATATGGAATAGTACGGTATTCATTTACACAATTCAAAATTTTACGAATTCATCTTGATCTTTTATGAAGGAGCGTCATTAGAGCAATCTGTTGACTTTTTGACCGAGTTGATTACTACTTCTTTCTTACGCAAAGAATCTTCCGACATTAAGGATGTTTCAAAAGCAACTTCTAGTTTTATTAATTTTAACCAAATTTCTGCAAGAATCGATTTAAAATTTTATTTTAGTGGTCACGTTAAATATAACTATATACGTCGTTGATAAAATACGATGTACTACATAATTATTGCTTATGTTGCTAAAATAACCATTTGTTTAAATTTAATATTAATTTAAAAAAAAATCAAAAAATACACTGAAAATTTTTTACCTTACCCATCAAATAAAATTTCGTGACAGCTCAAAACAAAACGAACAAAATAATATAGTTTTGTCAGACTTTCCACTAATCTAACAACGATTGGAAAGTCAAGTGAAAATTTCGAATATTAAATTTAGACATCTAAATCGATCCAACGAGCATGTGTAAGAAAATTTATTATTCAATACTATTTACCTATAAAATTTAAATTACGATTGATACAGCTAAATAATTTTAATTTTATTAGATTTATAATCTGAAGTAAATATGTTTTGTACGCTCGACAAAATCACAAAAAGTCATTTATTGGATAACAGGCTAATGCCTGGTTTCACAATAATTTAATCTCTGATTAAAATTTTACAAGATGACAACAGTACATTTTAATTGGTGTAAAATTTAAACCTAAGTATATTAAACTTTAGAGCACCTTTTGTGAAACCGCAAATAAACGTCTCACTAACTTTAGATAATAAATTAATTAATTAATAAAAAAATGAGTCTAGAAAGACTAGAATCGTGCAAAACTTTAATTTTCTTGATTAAAGTGTTAAATTTAATAATTTTCACTGTCAGTACACAACTTTTTTTTTATATTTTTTGTGTTTTTTTAACTGGTATCAAAATGTGTCATTAAAAATTAATTTTACATGTCCACATTTGTTTTCAGAAATATGGAACTACTATTTTATTAAATTTATTTCTATTCTCTTGGCTCACGTCTAATATTTAATTAAATTAGGTAAAGAAGTTTGACGATTTTATGTAATTTTGTGATAGATCCGTAAGGAAATTATTCAAATCTATGTTTGAATAAATATTTTAGAGTTTGAACATTGTGAATTAATTAGACTTGATAAGATAATAATATATTATTAAGAAAATTTGTCCACACCATTAAAAACAATAAAAAACAAACTTTCCAAACAATCAGAAAGTCTAAACTAACTGAATCAAACTCTAGAAAATATCTATCATTATTAATAAACCTATAAAAATCATTAGTTACTTTTAATAGTTTGTTAAAAATTTAAAGAATCTAAACTGATAAAGCATAAATTTTATAAAATTTATGACATTTAAATAAGCACAAGTAATACAAAAATTCAAAAACCGCTGTTGCAAGTAACTGAATTATGGAAAGTCGCAAATTAAGCTTGGTCTCAAATTGTGCTCATTACTTTGCATCACCTAGTATTTGCTAACGAATACCATTGTATTAGGATATTAAATATCAATATTATACTCTCGTAGGTAAAATATATATGTAAATGTAGATTATTAAAAACTAACTATAATTATAAAACTGAAAGACAAACAATAAATAAGAAAAAGTGATTGCTTAGCAAATGGGGGTCTCCATTCTATACTTCTATATCCTTCAGGCCTCCGCCCGTACTATCGTAGTGCATACTGTCATAACTCAATCATCAATTATATAATACGATTATGCACATAATATACCATCAGTCTTTGAGAACCAGGGGTCTGGGAAACGTGTAATTCTGTACACATTTTTTTTAATTTAAAATTAACAATAAGTAATAATAATTTAATGAGATGACCCGAGCTATACTGATTTATAAAATTTTCTTATTTTCAATATTAATCTTCTTCGCTCGGTGTACATCCATTATTTATAGCTATAAGCTCTTGTAGTTTTAGTTAAAATTGTCAATTAAAAATTAAAAATGCTCAACTTTTCTTTGTAATCTGTGGCCTTGCAAGCGCACATGGGTTTCACATCTGCCAACGCCTGGACAAACAATTTTGCTGCGATTTAATTTTACGTATCGACCAAATCATCAGAAATTTTTCAACTCTTCCTTGTTTATTTAACAATTTGCACTTAACCACAATTAATGTAAACAAAAACATCAACTCAATTTAACTTTTTTTTATTAATTTTCAAAAAAAAACAATTAACAATTTAAATTTTTATTGCGGGAATGATGTTCGTCCGCTAGTCTAATCGGCGTGATGCCGTCTCTCAACGCCCATTCAAGCCTCTCTCTTTTCTAGTTTTATTTTCCCCACCTTATTTATACAGCAAATAATTTAACTAACATTTTTATATACAATATTATAAATAAATAAATACTAAAACAAATTTAAACTTTAAAATAATTTACAAAATAAAAGAATTATGATTTTTATGGTTTCGAAACACGAAAATTTTTAATCATGATTTGCAATTATTATTAAGGGCCATCGCCTCATCGCCTTTCTCTGATACTAAATATAGTTTATATTTGAGTAGTAAGTATAATTTATTTTTTAATAAAATTAATTTTTACATGTTAGATGAAATTGAAAAATAATTAAATTCATAACTTACATAAAATTGTTCAAAAACTATTTAAATGAATGATATAGTTTGCGACACCCTGTTATAACCTATGTTTCGATTTTCTGAATCTCATCAGGCAAACCTGGAAAAATTAATGAAATTATTGAAAAGTTATGCTTTTAAATTAAAAATTCAAACTTGATATAAAGTCAAATTTATTTGACTTTTGTAAAAACAAAAATTATACCTACTTGAAGCCAAAATGAATAAATAAACATATTTTGAAAAATTCTAAACCGGAAAACTAAACTAATAAAGCCCCCCCTAAACGTACGTTCAAGTTTGTCGGACTTGCTTGTGCATACAAATTGCAGATTCAAGATTGAAACCTACACTGTACATCTTTGCAACAAACATCTCAACAAATACAAGTTTGTGCAAACTTATCTTTACGTGTAGGTATACGATTTAACAAATACATTGACTTCTATGTTTGACATACAAATAGTTTGCCTAGACGCAGCAACAAATCTGCACTACTAAATTTTATAGAATGTTTTCTCAAATATGTTTTACCGTATAGTTGATCAACATATCACATTAGAAAAGTGCGCACACATAATTTAAAGGAAACCTGGTCGACAACAAGAATCTTCGCTAGACGTAAAATTTTAGTGTCATTCGTTCTTACAACATGTCGAGCAAAAGAAAAATTGCAGCTGCGATAATAACTGTTGAAACATTGGGTGAAAAGAAAACTAAACGGAAAAGATTGTGGTGTAAAGAATGGTTCATGAAAAGACATCAATTTTCACATATGAATTTGATGAATGAATTAAGAATTTCTTCAACGGCAGATCTTAAAAATTACCTACGTATGGAGGAAAATCAATTTAAAATATTACTTGATAAAATTGGCTCACAAATAACAAAACAGAATACCGTAATGAGGGAAGCGATTACTGCGGAAGAAAGATTGACTGTAACCTTAAGATTCCTTGCGACTGGAAGATCCTTTGAAGATTTAAAATTTACATGTGCCATATCACCCCAGTCATTGAGAATTATTATTCCTGAAACATGTTCCATCATTTATAAAGCTTTAAAAAATGAATATGTCAAGGTAAGTTATGAATTCAATGATCACTTTTATTCTGAAGAACTAAATATACAAGTTGTTAAAAAAACACATTGGCACAACTAATTAATTTTATTCTATCTTTTTTCGAGACAACATTAAAAATAAAAAATAACAAATAAAATTTATATAGTACACAGGGAAAGTATTTACAAATCCCATAATTGCTTTTCCACATCATATTCCGTATTAGTGTGGGATCCTACTATGGGTGGGATCACAGTAGCCAAGGGAGTGCTTGCAGTGGAATAAGATAAACTATCCGAAAATGGTGTTGGTGTTCTGTTTACATATTGAATAAAATTACCAAACTGCACAGCTCTTTCTACATTTAGTTGATCCATCTCACCAAAAAATAACGTTTCATTTATGATTTTCTTCGCGAGAATTTGTTGATTCCTATTCATTCCTCGCAACTGATGTCCTACATTATTACCAAAAGTTACGAACTCATCATCGGTTTCATTTAGAATAGCATATGCCTTAGCTAATTCTTGACTATTGATGGCATGCTGAGGTTTTCTTTTTTTTCTACCTGGTACTTTATCATTTTCACTTGTGCCTTGCTTTTCAGAAGTTGTTGTATTTCTTGTATCTGCTATTTCCTAAAAGAAAATTTTGTTTTAGTTTCCAAACTGCGAGAGTGATTGGATGCATATTGAAAGAGATTTTCGACAATGTTGGAATTTTCCTAACTGCTGTGGAGCAATGGACGGAAAACATATAAAAATTATTCCGCCCCCTTGTAGCGGCAGCTATTTTTATAATTACAAAGGAACCCATAGCATCGTTTTGATGGCAATAGCGAACGCTAATTATGAATTTATAATGGTGCATGTTGGTACCAATGGAAGAGTTTCAGATGGTGGAGCTATTGAAAATACTGAATTTTACAGAAAACTGAATTGTAACGCAATTTCACTTCCAAGTGAAGTACCACTGCCTGATAGTACTGATAAAAAACCGATGCCATATATATTTGTGGCGGATGATGCATTTGCATTATCAAAATACATAATGAAACCTTTTTCAAAAACCGATTTGACTAGAGAGGAACGTATATTTAATTATTGCTTGTCTCGGGCAAGACGAATTATAGAAAATGCTTTTGGCATACTAGCAGCAAGATTCCGTATTTTTCATACTGCAATTAACTTAAAACCTGAAACAGTTGAAAACGTTGTATTTGCTGCTTGCGCTTTACATAACTTTTTGCGAAGAGGTTCTAGACAAACTTATACTCCACCACAGAGTTTGGACTACGAGAATACAGAAACAGGAACGACTGCACCAGGTGAATGGCGACGTGAAGATAACTCATTTATACCTCTAGGAATGAATCATAACAGGCATTATCCAAGAGACGCAAAAGAAATACGTGAATATTTTAAAAATTATTTTAATAATGAAGGGAAAGTCCTATGGCAAGACATGATGGTCTAATCTCAATTTAATAGACATTTTTTAATTAATGTAAATTTTGTCTAAATACATACCAAATCAATTACATCGGTGTTTATATTTTCACCTTCTTCCATTGCTTCAGAATCGTCTTCCATGTTACTTTTACCATCCCTCGCAATCTCTTGGTCAGAAGTAAATAGTAATAAATTAAAGTACCACAAATGTGGCTCATATTGCTCATCGCTTCCAGCTCCAGACGAAGTGGAGGAACGAACTTTCTTGAGCTCCCTTCGAAATCCGGTTCTTAATGAATTAATTTTTTTTATCACCATGTCTTTATTGGCGTTTGGTTCAACTTCTTTTAATTTTTGGATTAATGTTTCATAAGCACTGGCTCGTAATAGCCTATTACTATAATTTTTGCTTTTTATTTGCCATAAACAAGGCAAATCTCTATAAATTTCAATAAATTCTTCTATAAATGTCTTTGAAAAATTTCTTAAATCACTCATGACTGCACGCTACACTTTCAAACTTTGATTAAATGAATTGCATTCAAACAAAATATCAAACCCTGCAGTTTATTTAAATATGTTTGTGTGATTAGATTGTACAATCAAGAATCACAACTACATGCAGTTTCTGGAATGTGCAAACCTCTGCATTCATACAAAACCTATTAATTGTCGTTACGTGTAGTGGGATATTATGTTGATGACAACAAATTTAATAAAACAAGTCAATTCAAACATGTTGTAGTTTACTTTTGTATCTTCAAACATGATTGTGCAAACATAATGTACAAGCATAATCCTAAATGTAGCGCGCATTCATGTTTGGGCACACAACTTGAACCAAACATATTAGATATATTTGTATGAACGTCTAGTTTGGCTATAATTTTTAACTTCGTTTTGATTGTGCATACAAACCTAACAAACTTGATGGTACGTTTAGGGACACCTTAACATGTAAAAATTAATTTTATTAAAAAATATTATCACATGTTAATAACTTTACCATTGTAAGTATAATTTATTGTTAATTTAGATAAAACACTTTAAATAATATTATTTATATCTTAATATATTATCAATTATATCAATGGGATTCCACGCCGGCTTTCCAGAACAGAACATAAGGTAATACAGGACATGACAAGTTAAACACAATTACTTGCTTTAAGGGCCGGTATTTTCATATTAAATTAAATTCAAGATTAAACTAAATAAAGTTTAAATTACCGTATTTGCAGAATTGCAAATATAAAAATAACCTTTAAGAGATCACAAAAGATATAAAACGGATATTTAAACTTAATGACTTAATATTAGGTTTAAACTGTGATAAGTCTAAATACTGATCCAAAGTTTTCCTTAAATCTTAAATCTTCAATGATGTGATTGAATACTAGGGTGACCTCCATATCTTTTTAATCTTGTGTGGGCAGCTGGTAGTATGGAGTTTGAGAGATTGAGTTCTCTGTGGGTAGCGCTATGATAGCTTAGACAGCTGATTTTTCCTTCAAACACAATTGCTGGTGTACTCAGAGCCAGTATATTTAGAGAGTAGCGCATTCAAAATTTTTGCCGCCATGTTTAGTCCAGTGAAGTGTACGCCCCATAAGAAGCAATAGTAATTTTTAACCTTTTTATTATTAATTACACATTTATTATACATTCGAGGAAAAAAATAAAAAATTATTATATTTGTATTATAAGTTTAGTTAACGTTTTTCAAAAATAAATAAAAAAAGGCATTGGAAACCTTTTCAAACAGAGATAAGAAAGTTAACGCATTTTTCATTCTAACACTTTGGCTTCCACATTTAACTGATTCTTCTGGGTTAGTATTGAAGGAACACTTTCTTAGCGAAAAGTATAACCTAGTTCTGAAAAATATTGTTAAAATTTTTTCATACATATTATGACACTTGGGAAGTTGGTTAATCGAAACAGGAAGATTAAATGTGTTTATTAAAGTTTTTAAATTGATTTCACCTTTCACAACCTTTGCAGTGTGATTTCGAAAAAATACTTCTGCCTGTAAAAAGTAGTCAAAAACTAATTTGGTAGGATATAAAAAGGAATTCTCTTTATAACACTTAAGATTTACTAGAGTACTAATAGATGTAATAGAGTCATCACTACTACACGTAACAACAGCAGATATGCAATTACCAACTACAATTTTTGAAATTATTCTAGAACTTCAGTAAAATTGAACCCAAAAGATTATACAGTGATTGTTATTCAGACATAGTAATATTATTAATATTCTCCGTGTCTTCATCTACAGTATCATAGAACTCACATGTGTCAACTAATTGTTGTATATTATAAAAGTCTTCTCAATTTGTCTTGTCTCAATTTTACCAATGTCGTTATTGCATTTAAGAAAATCAATAAGTTGTTCTGAATTGCTAATTCCATAATTTCCATGTTTCGGCTTGGAAAAAAACTGGGAAGTTTGGGCAGTTATAAGCACAGTAACCCGGCATTTCACACGTTTATTGTAATAATATTATAAAAAACTAACACAACTGAGTTTATAAACTTTCTACAACCATTAACCACTGTTTACTTATGTATGGTTATGGACTAAACATGGCTGCCGTGTCGGCATTTGGTTAGATCAAAGAAGACACTACTCTCTAAATATACTGGCTCTGGGTGTACTGTACTTCCCACACCCTCTGGATTTAGAAACAGAAGGTTTGCGTGTATTTTTTCTCTGAAATACACGAAATACATTTTTGAGTTGCGGAAATATCCGCCGGCAAATCTGGGACTACATGGATTTGATTATGGATAAAAATTGCAAGTTTTAAATACAAACCAATCAACACATAATATAAACGTTAATTTAGTAACAAAATATCTACAAATTAACGTCGCTTTTCTATTATAACGAATTACGAGCCGCCGCTGTTTACATGTATATCGTAAAAAAATTTATTAATCTACGATTTAATTAAAGCAAAATAATGAAATAATTTTGTTCTTACTTGTGTCAGATAATACTAAGTTGAAAATAATTTCGTTATTAATTTAACTTGTTTAAATATCTGATTACTAATTTAGTCTGGCAGATTTATCCACTATCTTTGAAATCTTAAAAAGCAAGCAATTCGTTCTCATTGATGACGAATTCTGACTTATTTACATATATATGGGTATATTTTTTCGAAAAATTGAGAGCTAAGAATTGCCGTACATCTCAGAATTTCAGTTGAGAATTTTTTGTCCATATCCCTCCTAGATTCGCAGTGTGGCTTTTTGCGATTTTGTTAATTTATTTAAGAGTTGTTAGTATAACAAAACATTGGTCACTAGGCACGAAATTCGGTGTGACTATTAAATTATGAAAGCAGGGAAATTTTAACTGTCATTAGAAGGCAAAAATAAGTTTACTTAAATTTACATAATGTTTGTGGCAATGTACAAAAAATATATGTAATTTTATGAGGTGGTTTGTATGTTAAAATAGACAGTTGCACAAAAATAACAAACAACTTTTATGTGCAGTTAATTTTACTGCAACTTGCTAGGGCAAAGTTTTAGCCATTTACAATGAAAATTATTCCGCTGCTTTTATTTAACTATAAAAACAATTTAAAAAACTTATTTTCTTTAAATTGATCCATTCCACTTTTGTTCTTTTTATTAATTTTGTGAATTTATTTTAGTCAAAGCTCCTGGATAACAAAAATATTACAGATTATATAGAAAACTGATGTAGTATACGGCAACTTTCTGAAAATTGTATCGATAAAACAGCAATAAATAGATTTTATCAACCATTTATGTAATATTTATAGTGTTACTTAAAACAAACTCTTTAATTTATTGAATGTTTTCAATCGTATCTGCAAAGAAATGCAGCATAATAGTAAACACTGCAATGATCTATCTAAAATTGGCTTGGATTTACCAGTACGAATTTTGCAAGGATAACTGGATAATCACCATCAGATACTCGGGCTTATTTATGGTATGCGTATCGGAATGCTAAAATTTTAATATTTGTTCAAACTTTACACATTGATAACAAGTAATGAATTTTGGTTTCATCAGTGACATATTTTCCATTATCAAACAGTAAAGTAAAAGGGTGTGTAATATTTATACACCATAACGCCGGTCAACATTCGGAGCCGTCCGGACTTGATCGTCAAGAGCTTTTGGCCAAGCGCAAGCTTGAAATGCTGCTGGTGTCGCAATCCCAGGACGAAGCGCCAGTATTTTCGCGTCGGCAATGTTTGTGTTAAAGCACCGCGAAATATGCGTAGTTTTAAAACACGAAAGTCGATCGAAAATACGCACGTTTTTTATCTAAGAAATATGAGCCCAAGAAAGTAAAAGGAAGTCAATTATTTATCTAGCGTTGTATTACGCATAAAAAACCCTCAAAATGTTAGTGTTTGTGAAAACTTTAGAAAGTGTTCGGAGAGATTGTTCAGAAAAAGTGGTGTACTTTCAAATGTTTTTGTGGTTAGCTGCTGTTTCTTGCCAGGGTACTCTAGTCATAACTGAAAGCGATACTGGTACTTACTATTATGTTATCTTTTGGTTAACGTATTCTGTGTGTCAAACTTTTAATTAATTTTCTACTTCTTTTGTGTTATTATTGGCGGGAATCTTACAAGTTTTCGCTTCGTAAGATTTCAATGTAAAGTTTTAAATCTTTCAGAATTACTATTAAAATAAAATTCAATAGGTAGATTAATGACGTTAAAATTATTTACCTAATAAAAAATCAAATATCTTTTTTAATTTAATTATTAATTTCAAAGATATAATTTATTATTAGAAAGATGATTTAATTAAAAATTATTTTACGATTTTAAATAGTAATCAACTTACCTAATATGTGTCAGTCCTATTTTTTCAAACGTTTCCGTCTTATTAAGCCATTATCAGATTAAACGCTACAAGTAAAATTGTTGCATTAACAATATTGCAAATTGCTTTTTTGAATTTTGAATGTTTCTTCAATTTGATTGTTATTTAATTAATTTTCAGTTGACTACACTTTACACACGTATAAAAAGTATTGATATGTAAACGAGCAGGTGCACCGCGACTAGATATTCCGGTTTGATATCCAATAAACAAAACCTCTTTTATTAGTTTCAAAACCAAAATCAGTTCTCATGATTTGGTGATTTTAAGAAGCATTTTTTTAAAATAATAATTATGTATTTAACGAACAATTTGTAAAATTGCTCGTTTTGCTAATAACGAACTGCACATACTAATAATGTTGTTCGATAATTGGTCGATAATTTATTGATGCAATAACTGGCTAATAACATATACTACATTAAATTGGTGGTTACAAATCTTGTTTGTTAGTGTTAATTACCTGTCATAGCAGAACTTGACCACTATAACTGAAATTACCATGAAGTTTTAAGTTAGGTGATACTTCTATTTACACGCTTATTTAAATTAAATTTATAAGTGAAGTGATATTTTAACAACACCAACAATTTCAATCTATAATTGCATTTTAGAAATAACTTTCTTACATCTTAGCGCTTTGCTTGAAGTTATCGAACCCTAAATTTACTTAGTATGTGTAGAGTAGTGCGTCTTTATGTTCATAATTGATTCTATAGAAATCAAATAATTTTGAGTTTATAAATAATAAAAAAAAATTATAACTTTTTTTCTAATAATTGTAGAATTTTAAATTACACAAAACTTTTGGCTCCGAAGCTATATGACTATGTGTATTTGTTTATATGCTCAAAGTTCAAAAGTTTAATTTTTTTTCTTTAACACATTCGTACACCATGGAATAGCGGTGTAAAAGTACTCCACTGTTTATCAAATATGTAATCAAAGTTATTACATGCTGAATTCTCACTGAGAATAGCAATTATATTTATTTAAATTATATCTAATGGGTTTAGAATTAATATTCAAATATTCTAAAATAATAATAATTCTAAAATTATTCTAAAATAATTAGAATTAATATTCAAAAACAGTGTATTCGATGAATTATGTTTTATAAACTAAAAATTAATGAGCATCAGAGGTCAAATCTCCTAGAGTGTTGACCACATATTTTATTTAATAGCCCAAATAGCGAGTAATGCTTAACAATAGAGTAAAATATTTGCATGATATTTTTTATGGACATTTCTTATCATATTTCTGACATTAAAATGCCATTATTATTAAAATAACGTTATTGCACAAAAGGCGTAGTATAACTTTCTTTCATTGGTGTAATGTATTAACAGAAGAATTTGCACTTTTATAGTATTAAATGCCGCAATCTTCAAAGTCAATATAAGTAAGGCAATATTTTTTTATTTTTTATAGAATTTATTTCTCGTATTTCTAAAAGTCTTCATTTAAAATAAACTATATTATATTATGAAAATATGATATTTTTCTCATTTTCTTTCGTAAATCTGCATTATTTAATGAAACGCATTTAGTTAACTCTAATTACAATGAAGAGAAAAATATTATAAAGTGTGGATTCACAATGAACATAAGCATAAGAAATATACATAAGACATAAGCAAGTATAGAATAATATTGAAATCTTAAGCTGCATTGATATCGAATGCTTTTTTTTGCAAATATCAGGTTTACTAAAACCTTATTCAATTCTCGATTAAGCTTTTATTTGTATTTGTTCTTACGTCTTATGTTTATTGTAAATCCAGATTAATATATTCTTTGTACCTTTAAACTTATATCATATCTAAATTACTTCAAAGCATAGGATTTTCTAAGATAAGACCTACAAAATTTCATACGCTTCTGCCTGCATAAGAATATCTTTTATTCATTGCTATAGACAGAAAAAGTTAGCATTTATATATCATAATTAATTATTGCATTGCAGATTTTCTAGTGGAACAAAACGATACTCGTATCGATTTTGAACAGAATATGCTGCTTATTGTCTCGTTACTATAATATGAAAAATGACTTTCATTCCTACAACACTAAATTGAACATGTTATTTTAATCGATCCGTATAACTGTTTACAAGGTTGCTGAAAATAATTATAGCGCACGCCTATGTTACATATGTAAATATGCGTATAGTTTAACAAGTAATCAAGATTAATAATTTCTTTTAATTTAACCCGCAATTTAATATTAATTTCCAAGACCGCTAACAATGATTTTTAATCTTACGCCTTTCTTGCAGTACGTGGTAGCAAACAATAGTTTTAATTTCTATTGTTCATTCGTAGTTTCCATGCTGCAATTAGTTTAGTTTTGTAACTTTTAGTTTTTAGAATCAGTTCGTTGCTCAATAGTTAGTGCCAGTATGAGATTGTTAATAGTTATAATTACTTTGTCGTTATTAATGGATTGTGATTATATGTAGATAGTTCAGTGGATGTTTAAAAAAAATAATAGTTTTTATTTAGTAAGTTACAATATGCGATCCATTATTTCTCACAGATTTTGGTGGAATGATTTTTATTTTATTTTAGTATTAATGGATCTTGGGGTTTAGAAAATATCTCGGGAGGATTGTTATTATTTAACAATAAGGTGATAATTGCTTGAACTTTTAAATACCAGAATTCGGTAATATAATGTTTCATATTCAATATAATTTAAAAAATTTGTAATTTTATATTCCATAAAGTAATCTCACTATAAAAATAACGGATAATAAAGTATTTCTATGTAAAAATAAAGAACCTTACTGAAAATATACGGATATTTCAACACTGGGGAAGACAAATGCAGGTTTCTAACCCACATAGAGTACGTACGTGATAGAATTTAAATTCAAGCTGTAAGATATACTAATTCGATAATAGTGTGATGGATCTGTAAATAATTAAATACCGCTGATCACTTAAGATAGTTCATGGCACTGCACTTTACGCGAAGATCGATGGAGTCCACAGGAACTTGAATTACAAATCCTGCAGCTATTAGTTCAATTTTCATTGGCTTCTTAATTGTTTGTGCGGTGGTTTCTTTTATCCTATTGAAACTTTAATATATTCAGTACTGCTGATTTGGAATTGAAACTTGCTAGTTTATCTAGAATAGAACTTGAAAATCTTTCATACAGTAATATAGATTCTGTATTATCTTGACAAAAAATTTAATCACATTGATCGTGATAAATAACACTCTAAATTTTCAACTAAAAATTGATATATTATTTTATGTAAAGTTGAAATTTACTTACATTTTGTACGACAAAAAATGCGTTCGTAAACCAATGCTACATAAGCTATTTAACCGTCGAATCGAGCAAATCGCTTAAAAGTCAACTCAGTATTTTCTTGTAACTCAAAAAGGTGTCATATAATAGCATTTTTTTTTATTTTTGATTTTATGCTTCTAATTTATTTTTATGTTTAGTTTAATCTTCAACTATTTTTCTGTTTTTCATAGTTTGTCTTTTTAATTTAAAATTCTTTTAAAATTATTACATATCGTCATAAATCATCTCTGTTTATACCGTTTGTATATTTGTAAGTATCCGCATAATTAGAATATAATAAAGTGCATATTATTTTGTGGTCCCTTCGCCATAAACAGATTAAAGATGCAGTTAACTGAAGCAATTTATTAAAGAAACTAATTGTAAAAGTTTAGGGAAACTGTAAATACGTTTCCACTATGTGTATCATAAACAATAAATTAAGAAGTGTCAAAAACTGATACACGAAAATTCTGATGCGAAATAGTCAATATTTTTAATATGCGCATGAATAAAAATACAAGTTACTCAAAGTCGATCAAAACGCTGTTACATACTTGTTTAAAAAATATTTGTAGTTTTTTTTTAATAAATTTCATATTTTTAGTTAATATTAATTATAATAATTAAACAATTCTCAAATTTTCAAGTTTTAAATGGTCACAATGCCAATGCCTTTGTCCTAGTCGCTTAACGCTTAAGTGTTCTTAAAATTCCAAATTTCATCATATTAATTATCAACGAAAAGTTTCAAGATGCAATTTTATACTTAATAATGCAAAAATCTTGATTGATCAATTCTTTATTTTATTTTCATATTAAAAAAGTGAGAGATTACGAGAGAGCGATAAGTCGGTGCAATCTTAAGGCCGCACAATTTGAGCAATCCAGTTGGACGCCAATCTAGTAGTTCCAGTGTATCCATTCAGTAATACTAAAATAAAATATTACCATGCAAATGTTTTCGTATACAAATTTATGTGTGTAAATGTTTATTTGTTTTTTCGTATAACTTTATGTCGTTTAATGTTTTTGTATAAATAATCTAGAATCTTTTTAGGTGTGATTACACTGCTACTCATAGCTATATCTAAACATTTGAAATTTATATTTTAATACTTGATCTTTTTTTTTGCTTTAATACTGTTTTTGCATTACTTTATTTTATAACATCTGCACTACGAATACCGAATAAGTGGTTAAAAAATATTAAACTGCGTTTCTTAAGTTTGGAACAGTTGTACTTCCTTGGTCTCAACCTAAAGATCGTTTAGTTAGCAAAAAAGTTTACTAGAGGTATTTCTACATTCCTAGTATTTATAATTTCCATTCCTTTCCCATGTAGCACACAATTTTAACGCAAAATACAAAAAGGCAATACTGCTCAATAAAATGATGAAAAAAATAAATGTACATTGCTTTTACATAATCTGAAACCATTTGAAGATTTCTTTAAAAAATAAAGAAGTGGTCACCTGAAACTCATATAAGCGGTTTACAAAATTGCAATCTTCATTTTTCATTTTGCAAGTAAAATAAAGTTTTGTTTTTGAAACAGAAACTAATATTTAGAGTGTCTTTCGCCATCGGGATTTCTTTTGCGCAACTTATTATTAAGTAATTAATCTGCAACGTAATTTCGTGATTTTATATATTTTTATTCAAAATTAAAACTGGTATGTTTAGGTTTGGTTTATACAAATGGCTATTGCAAAAGCAGTTTATGTTGGCGGTATTCAGAATTTACTACTTAATAATGAAATGCACAAAAGTAAATAAAATATGTCACACGGTTCAAGATATTATTTTGAGGATTATATTTTTAAACAAACGTTTTCGTGTCATAATGTGGTCGGTTGCAGTATTAGTTTTAATATAAAGCTAACTGCACGCTAATATATTTATTTATTATTTGTAACAATTTATTAAATTCATATCCAAATTGATGTAATTTTTAATGATAAATGCCAATTAACATAAAATCATAAAAAGAAAACAATAATCAATTAAATAAATCAATCTCTTTCCGAAAATGTTATAGAAAAAGTTTAATTTAAAAAAAATACTTTTAATTTTTACTTTAACGTAAAAATAAACGAACGTAATAATAAACTTAGCTATATCATACATTGTCATGCTAAGCAATATTAAATTGAGCTTTTATAGAACCCTTAAAAATTAATAAAACGTGGAAGAAAGCATTTTGTGATTTAATCTTGTATTTACACAGTAAATCTTATAATCGCTTTCGATTTTTTTTTCATTTAATAAAGAATATAACAGGTAATTAAAATTGCTTCTTTCAGTGCTCTAATATATCGAATTATTCTCATGATAAAACTAAACTTGAATTATCTGTAAGTTTTTCAATCGTTTTATGTGATATGGAGCTTATTGAGTATATATAGATAGATTATAATATTTACTTGAATATTTGGTTAACAATTTATTACAATAATTATTTACAAAACTTGACAAATTTTATATTGCACAACTAAAAAACAATTACAACATTACAATTAAACATTACAAAACAATTAAAGTGTTATGTTTTAACAGTAATAATTTATTAATATTATTATAAATGAATCGTAATAGAATAATTATTTTATTCCGTCCTCAAAAACTTACCAAACTCTTTAGCGACCTACTTAAACAACAAAGTGTTCTCAAAGTGGTTACCCATCCGTGTGCAAACCGCGAGTTGAATGTTCTTTGTTAATATTGACAAAACTTTCTCAGAAAAAAGAATCATTCTATAATTTGCCCTGTTGAATTAGTAATTTTTAGTATTAAATAAACAAAGTAGGGAGGTTGAAACACTTAAATGGATTTTCAAATATAGCAAAATAAAAATTATTTATAAAAGAAGATTCGAGAATTTCGAGCATTTTGTTGAGTTCCAGAAACTAAACATAGAGAAATGTTAGTTAAACTTTTAAAATGCAATTTAAGAATTTAGAAACCTTATTTGTTAAATAAAAGAAAGTTACAAAACAAAAAAATTACTGCTCGATACAAAGTTTGTCTGTTGTAGACATTGTAAAACAAGAAACTCGAGTAATGCAATCGTTCGTTTTTGCCGAAAACAAGTTTAGTTTTTACACTCAACAACTTTAGAGTTAATGTTTTGTTAACTTTTGACCCTCAAAATTAAATTCCTTATTACATACTGTAGAATACCAAATATCAAAGTTCTAATTGAGTCTTCTACAAACTTCAACTATTCTTATAAAAAATTCCCCAAGGCAATTAAGAAATCCTTTTGTATTTTTCCTTTGTTACTAATTTGAAGTTTTTATTCATTAGCCACCATAAAAGTTTTTAATTCTATAATTTCCAATTATAAATTCTATACCTACCTTTTGTGAAAGTGAGATGGTAAGTGTATGACAATTGACACCCTGGCATTTTCCTCTTTGTTTGATTCTCGACATGAAATAAAGTAACGCACACATATTATATAAATACTTACATATTTAAAAAAGAAGCACCACGCCAGTAATATTTTATACATTTGTTTTGAAAACATTTATTTCTTTTATGATAATATGAAATTGTAAAATTTTTAGAAAACTTTGTGTTTTTCTCAATTTGTAGTAGTAAATTTAATTATTTAAGTTTAGTAAATTAATTTTGCCCCTTGAGTATAGAGAACAATGTAAGAGAAGATATTAACTTCTTGCGAAAATTCAAACTATTTGTTTATTAAATTTCAAACAATAGAGTTTAATATTTTGTTATGGCTACAACTAAATTTTTTAATTGTGATCTTTACCATCTAAAAGTTGTGCTGTGGAAATCAAGAAGAATAAAGGAATCAACCATTAAACCTGTATCAAATAAGTTTTATATTGGTTGATCATTATTTTTATCTGTATGTCATCATAAATAAAAAGAAGAAAGATATAGTGCCCTAATTTTCAATGGGTGACATTTACAATTTAAATTATTGTATTTTGCTCTCTTTGATCATTAGCTTAGCGTTGTAATTTCGTGAAATATTGGTTTTATCGCATACTCGCACATACATTTATGTACCTACGCGAACGCCGTTGCATTTTCAATAATTGATGACTGCTCTAAAACTGTCCTCCTGGAGAATGCAATTGACTATTACAGAAACATTTCTATTTGTTATTGCTATTGTCGATTTAATTTATTTTGTTTAATTTTAAAATCGTTCTATTTAAAAATGAAATAAAAGTTTATTCAGGAAATTGCAAATTGTCACAGCGTGGTTTCTCAATAGACATTGAAAAAACTATTTATTTATAATTTAAAAATGACCACGTATTGATAGGAAGTATAATCGTATAAACGTAAACCTTAAGTGGATTTTTTTTAATTGCTATTTTATTCAATTACCGGACATGCCATTTTATACAAAGTACAATGTATTAGTAAACATAATGCGATAGCATTATAGCAATAGGAATGTAGTAACCGATAGAATTGAACAATAACAACATTTTATGACAATCCCATGCAATGCACTGTTAAAAATCAGTGTAAGTTTACAGAGTTTTGTTACGTGAATCAATGGAGTAAAACAGAGAAAAATACATCGACGGGTATTTAGAGTTAAAACTTCAGTTGAAATACATAGATTTACTATGTAAAATGTACATTAAAAACATACACTGATTTTTAACAGTCTGGTTAAACTAATGCTCCACTTAGTCTTCTTTAACTGTGATTAAGAGAGTGATCTTAATTCAAGCAGTTGACTATTTGTATTACTAGACTATTACAACCGTATAGTTTCAATTGAAAAATCTTCTTTGCCCTGGTAAATCTCAACTACTACGGCTCCTTAGTTTTAAAATAATTTATTATCGACTTCAACCTTTCTCTGAATAAACCATCTAAAAAACAAATGAGAAGAGTTTTGCCTTCCTTGCTCTACCAAAGGTCGTTCAGTGCCTTAAAACTAAACTACTTTTTTTATAGTAAACGAAAACTACACAATGTACCAAAAAAAAAGTTTAATTAAATACTACACCGCAATTAAGTAATCTATAATAATTAATGTGATGCATTTCAATAATAAAGTAAACCAGTGTATTAATCAGATGGACAATCATGCTTATATAAGAAATAATGATAATACAATAATTTATGTGGCAATAATATAATATAATAATTATAATCATTATATAAAATTATGACAATTAAATATATCATAATATGATATAATATATAAAATTCGGTGATAATGCAGTATGATAATAATCATAATTATTATGTTGTTTCATAGGTTTTGCTTCAAGATTGAATATCGTTAGTTTATGGCACATTTAAATACGAAGGCATAGTAATCTTGGAAAAAAATAAATAATAAATAATATGCAAACTTTAAGATTACAAAATATATTAATGTTAACAACAACGAATTTTTATTTAAATTAACATATTAATGTAAAAGTCCTGATGTAATAAGATCTCACTTAGTGTGAATGTATAAATTTTACGCTTGCTAAAATATGTCGCGATCTAACTTATTTTAATTATATTGCTACATTTCAAACCCATCATTTTTTTTTCGAAATTTTCTCTTTTGAAAAATTAAACAGGGTTATTATAGTAGATGTTAACTATTTGAAACAATAATTTCACGTATGTACTTCAACCATTTGTTTCAACATAAAATGCACAAAGACAAAGACAAAAATGTGAATTTAAGCAATATAAATATATATTATTCCGAAAACAAATTGTTCAAAAGTATAATTTTACTTGAGGTAATATAAAGGCTTTTTTGTAATATTTTTTAGAACTTATTTTACTTCTTTTCAAAATGCAGTCATTTATTGTGCAAAAATGTGTAGAGATTTATCATAGATTAGTACTAAATACTTATTATTGCAAATATGTCATTCATTATCGAATTATTTATATAAAAGACAATGGAAAAATAGCACATTTTTATTTATTATGACTTTTAAAATTATAGGTAAGTACAATATTAATTATTTTCTATCAGAATATTATTGCATATAGATTATAAACACTCACAATAATTTTCATACGTGTAAACTATTTTATCAGTTTACTTCATGTGAATAATTCACTACTGTACTAATTAACAGTTTTTAAATATTATTGTAAACACAGCAGCATATTAATAAAATACCAACCGAATGAAACTAATTATTATTAATGTAATTATTGGTTATTTATTACTATGCGTAATTATTATTTTCATATATATAATTATTTACTTTATATTATAATTATATATGTGCAGAAATGCTATTATAAAGTAAACAATAAAAAATTATATAATAATAGCTAGCAACTGTTACCCACAAAAATATTCGGACGCTGCATATTATCGATGTAAATAGTAGATACCTATTGAAATCTTCAGAAAATAAAAATGTACAAACATTTTTTGTTGTTAATTTCATTCCCTTCATATTAGTTTATATACATTTTTTTATTTTGTTGCACCATTTCTATGCAGAAGACAATTTTTATTGTGTCGTACAGAGACAGAGAAGTGAAAAAATGTATAGAAACAAAAGTGAAAAGAATAAAACTGTTACTAAATGGCAAGGCGTAAATTGCCAAATAAGATTATTGTCTAGACAAAAATATAATGAAATATTGTGATGATTTCTAATATCAAATTTGTATTTTTTTAAATTTTACGGTCGATTTGTGTAGGATTATTAGTAACATTTATTAGATGTGAGCGAACATTCGTTACTTACTTTGAAAGAAGAAGAACGTACAGTCCAGTTATTGAAGATTTTAGTAAGAAAACCTGATATTAATTAATAATAACTAAAAAGTTACTTTCTGAATCAGGTTAGTTTAGTGCTTTACATAAGAAGATGATAGCATTTTATTGAAAAGTAAAAATAATATCATCTGTCATTTTCTCTCTTACGCATATACTAGGTGACATCAAATATAAAGATTTTCGTAATTTTTTTTTGTCTACACGTAGAACGTTTTTTCAAATTTGTTATTTTTTATGTATACTGTGATGTAATTAAATTATTTTCCAAATATCTTTTTCTCACTCACTATCTGTAATTTTAAATAAAGCCACTATAAAAAAATCACTATATATATTCTCAAACTTCAAAACTTTTTACAAATCAGCGGAGTAAAATTTTTAAAATCCCGCTGTGGTGTTCACACTTTTATCAATTTTCCCTACTTTTCCATCTCTATTGCCAACCTCAATTTTTAATAAAATTTTTATTCAAACATAAATTATAAAAATCATTTCAAATTAGAAAATATCAATTTTATAGGAAAATCCACAACAATACATTAATAAAATAAAGCCTTTCATTAAAAAAAATCAGTTTTCTATTTATTTTATTTTTTGGGTTAACATGTCTAAACATGGCTAACATGCTATTATCAAATTGTACGAAGCTGGAAATTCAACAAAAAACAATTTAAAGTCTTCGTTTTGCACGTTCAACAGTCTTCAAAGCAATACAAGAATACCTGAAGTTCCACCATGTGGTCCTGAGCCTTTTGTTGCGATGACCATTAAAACCTTAGATGCAATCATAAAAGAAGAAATTCGAAGACTGCAAGATGGACAAATGTAACTAGATGCCGACATTCAAAAGCGACAATAAGTGAGCCCTCTGGTAAGCATGCAAAATATTACCTGCAACTATCCTGGGACAGTCTATACGAACTACGGAAGGTTTTTTGCACTGCAAGCTAAATAAACATCTACACACAATGGGACCGATTGAAAGCCCGATTTGCCAAGGATGCCACAAAGCAGAAAAAATGATGGAGGATGTGCTTTGCAGATGCCCATCGCTTGCGCCGAAGAAAGGATCCATGTTAGGGAAATTCTGGCTCAACATGGCCAGTATTAGTGGCACATTGCCCTTTAAAATATTTGAGTTTGCCTTGAATTTAAGATGGCTTAAAAATAGGAGTTACGATGGGCCGCTGCTGTAACAAGAGGTAGAATAATGGGTCCAAATTGTGGCCTAAGTGCAAGAAAATCTTGGTTTGCTCTCCACAGCCAATCCAGAATATCTGGAGTTAGTTAATATTTTGGATCGTTCAGGTAGTGGTCGCCCGCGTACCGTTAATACTCTACAGCTCCGCAAAATCATCAAATATCGGATTTACCGAAATCCATATATTAAAAATAGTCAAAGAAGACCTTAACAACTATCTTTAAAAGCTTCAAAAAGTCTATCTTTTTATGAACATAATGTAGCTAACAGTACTTGAAAGATATAAAATGTTACTGAAGTTGTTTACAACTGAACAGTGCTACAAATGTCTAAATGATTGTATTGGTCAAAAACATCTTCCGAAGAAACTCGATTATTGTCAGTAGCCAAAAATCTAAGTTTGTTATGATTTGGGCTAGATTTTCCACTGTGAGAAAGCTACCGCTCAAATTCATCGACGAAGAGATGAAAGCGAATTAAGAAATTTATCGCAGTGATATTCTCGAAGAACCACTTCTTCTCCGAACTTGTGAGCATTATCCAACTAATAATTGGATCTTTCAACATGATTCTGCTTTGGCTCACAAAACAAGATTAACTCAACAGTGGATTCGAGAGAAAGTTCTGGATTTTATCGACGTTAGGCAATGGTCACCGTATTCTCCGGATTTAAATTCTCTCAACTATTTTGGTTGTTACCGCATAAAAAGTTGGAGTCATTACAAACTTCTATTGTCGAGGTTTGTGATGAAATACCTCTAAAAATGCTTTGAATTTTTTAAAGTTTAAAGTTATAATTATATCGATGCCCATAGAGACTATTTTGAAAATTAAATTTTTTTTTATTATTTAAACATGTTATTTGCAAGTCTATAAAATTTTTAAATAATTTAATTCAATTTCTTTAGAAATAATTGGAATTGAATCAGTCTTCGTATTTTATTGTTACCCGGTATATTGCAATGTTAAGCCTGTTTGACACGACGTTAAATTTTATACAAAATTTACATGTAAATTTTTATGTAAATTTACACATATTTTTGACACAATTTTATGTAGGTAAAAGTAATTTTCTGTTTGCAACGATGTCAGATTTGATAAAAAATTTAACACGCGCGCTTGCGTATTAACAAACAGTTTAGGGAAATTTTTCAGATATTTAGTTTCATTTGATTTTTATGAAATTTCGGTAAAATGTTCGTAAACTTCAAAAATCAAACCAGGCGGTCTCTAGGCGTGAAAATGTCTGCTGCGCACATTTACACGCACTTTTACCACCAAATTTAGAACATGTTTTACATTTTTCTCATAAAAATTTAACACACAATTTGCTGATACATTTTCTGTATGCAACGGTGTTCAATATTTTTATAAAAATTTACATGTAAATTTTATGTAAAATTTAACGTCGTGTCAAACAGGCTTTAAAACTATGAAACTATCAGAAGTAGTTTTAAAAGGTTGCAGAAAATTAATATGTAATATTTCAAAGGCTTATGTCCAACAGTGCAATGACAAACTGCAACAGCTCTATCAAAAAATTTATTAAGTGACCATGACTTATAGATACTATAAGTTTATCGAAAGCGAATGTTAACATATTTCATCGCACGTGTGTGCAGTAAAAGCCATATAGTATACAGTTTTATTTTGATTTGGAACAATCTTGAGCCACATGGTAAGATATCAAGAAAATTTTCTTTTAACTCTCTTTACACTTATAAAGCTCAAAAGTGTAATAGACAACCCATAAGTAATGCATATCACGTTTACTTGATTAGTTTCGTGCTCCGTAGCCGAAATAATTATTATAAATCTGTTTTTAGTTAAAACAAAAATTAACAGTTAATAATTATGTAAAATTGCTATGCTAGAAGAAAAAGGTGTTTATTTACAAAGTCCAATAACAATTTGACAATTTTAAACGTAAAGCAGAACTTTGTCAGAATTTTGCAAACCTGGCGAAAATATTAAAAAGATTTACATTTTTGTCGTAGTATTATTTAGAATTTTACAAATGAAAAAGTATAAAATTTAAAAAATAAACCCTAAAAATTATTTTCAAATAATTGAAGTGAGGTAAACGACATATTTTAAGTTTACGTGTGACTATCGCAGCAATATTTTTAATCAAATACTATAAGCTACATTTATTAAAATTTTTGTTTATTTTAATCAAAAAATTATCAGTGAAAATTCTCAGGTTTTTATCGCTCGATTTTTCTAAATGGCAGCTGGTACGAGAAGGGCTGTGGGATACCGCCCTTCCAAAGCAGAATAAAAACAAGATTTTAAAATAACAACAAAAATATGACAACGAGATTACTCACAGCTCAATAGTTTAGTGCGCCAAATGTTGCAAACTGAACAAAACCCTCAAACTTATTTTCCAGGTTTATCAAAATTCTGATTAGCGGTTCTAATATGAAAAATAAAATGCATAATATGTTTATAATTGCTCGTTAGATTTAGAATACAGAAAATTGAATGACAAACTACTTACGACATTTGAAACTTTATAGAACTCAATCCTAAGTGAATATTACAAAAAATAGTCTCCAGTTTAGCTTGCAATAAATCGCAAAAAGTTTCTTCGTAACTTATCTAAAAATTACTGGTTTAGATTTTTCGACTAAAAGTAATGTGTTCGAAGTAATCTTAAGTAGTAGAGACAGAGTAAATGTGTTTGCAGAAGTATTGATTAGAAATCCTTTCTCGTGTTGATATGCTTTTCGTGCTCATAAGTTTATGTGGAAACTATGTGAGCATTATATCTACAAAATTGCCTCACATAGCAATTTCTTAAGAGAAAACAAATAATGTGATTTAAAAGTGATGTTGAATTATTTTGATGTGCAAATGAAACTTTAACGTGATTTTTCTTTTGACTAAAAAGGTTTAAAAAACTTTTGTTGGTGCATTTATAAAAATTTGTTGAAGTGAACAAATTTTAACGCTACATAGATAGGGTTTTCATGTCTTGGGGTTCTTTTGACTGGAAAAGCCAATGCACATCTAGTTTACCCATCAGTAACGCACTGAAGTAGAAAACGAGTAACAAAAATGAAGTAGGTATAAATTGTAGTGATAAATAATATTGTTTAATGTGCTTTAAAAGCGAAAGTAGAAAACGGAAATAATAGTATTTTTATGGTCTACCGTTTTATAGGCTACACCTTGTTTGGTTGTTTTAAAATAACATATTATTCAAATATGCCTCAATTAACCGTGAGTTAATCGAATATTATTTTGATACCGTAAATATTTACTTTTATGTAAATTTTTAATCCTCAACAAAAAGATTAAATAAGAGAAGGACAACACTTTTTGATGTCGGAAGATAATATTTTTAATAAGTACCTACTTACACCCTTATTTTGTTAATCACTTGCATAAGCGTAATCATTTGCTATGATAAGGAATTATTATTTAATAATTTAATATCCTGCTGCACATCAAAGATTCTTTGAAGATTCTGCTCCGTAATAATCCAACAAACATTAAAAGGTAGAAGGTGCAGGCTTATAAAATCTAACGTTTCCTCACAAAGTAAGCGATTAAAAATAAATCTGGTTTATCAAAGAAAATTGTTAAGATTATTATTTGAGTATTGAAACCAACATTAAGTTGAGTAATAGGGATTTATTAAGTCTCACGACGTGCACTACACATTTGGAAAGAGATTATGCAGTCAGAAGAATATCCGATATCGTAAGGATTTTGCACCACAACAAAGTAAAATTTTCTTTTCGGTACAACAAAAGAAATAGATTATTTATATCTAAAATATAAATTTCCGAAATAAAAGTTATAAAATTTGCAGTTTCCGAAAATTTCAATAAAAGCTTCGACATACACATAACCGACTTCCGAAAAGTTTGTCCAGAATTTCTTTATAACAAATGTGTAGTATGTATGCAAGTAAGATTTAATACACAACACAGTAGGTGATCATAACACCGCCACATGAGAACATTATCGGTTGAACGAAATAAATCAAACAAGAAATTTTGTAACTTCTGGCTTAGTAGATGCAAAATCTAAAATTAATTTTACTGAAAAAGCTCTAATGTGTTAAAAATAAAGCAACGTAAAAAGTTGAGAAACTTTATTACGTTTCTTGTATAATTTATAGTTTATTAAAAAATTTCATCGTGAACACATTTTAAGCAGCTTAATTTAATTCTAATAAAATTGATAAATAAAATATGACAGATTTTGCATAAAACAAAAAACAAACTATTGTGTCCTGTTACATTTTAGAGCTAAACCAAGTCAAGAAATTTGCTTTTACTGTAAATAATGTAGTTTTAGTTTGTACAAAAATTAAAAAAAAATTGTTGAAAAAATAAAAAACTACAATAAATTATATTTAAAATATTACTTTTAGAATTAACGCTAACGCTAACGCTAAATGCCAGATTTTACTCTGCAAGAAACCAATAGATGCATAATTTGCAAAAAAATTATTTTATTTACCAATAATGCAATATACCGTAAAATTTATTCCTGGTACACCTCTGAGATCTCAAGTCTAAGATTGATGTGTAGGATATAAAAGGTAACGATAAACCAAAAGCTATAAAAAATATTAAGTAATATTATTCTAATTAATCACAAAAACAGAAAATAAAATTTATTAGTGCCAAACAACAAGAAGCCATGCCAACAACAAAAGTTCCTTCTAGAGTCAAACTGATATTGACTAATAAGCTAGGCTGAACTATTCACCAAAGTTTCCTCGAAACCAGCCCCAAAATTAAGTAGGGTAAAATCGCCCAACAAAATCCAATATAAATTATCACAGTTATAATGTTATGTAACGATCTGCTTTTTCCTAAACAACATTACTGTTTTTGATACTTCCACAAGCTAACAATAGTAGTAGTAACGGATATATATGAAATAATTAACGCCATTAAACTTTAAAATTGAAATAATTGACTTTTAATCAGAAGGAAGAAATAATAGCGTCAAAGACATTTTCTTTATACAAAATGCACCTTCTCTTTAATTACTGTAAGCACGATAAAAGTGGAAAATTTATTAAGTGTACTGCAAAGATAATAAAATGAAAAAAAACTAAATATAGTTTTATAAGAACTACTAAGAGCTTTCACGACAGAAGTGATTGATTGTAATTTGCAGAATCTTGATGTGGCATATTCGAAATATTTATCTAACTAGTGAAATAGCGGATATTGTTTTGAAGGGTATCATTATGTTAAATTTCTTGAGTTGAGGCATTTCAGTGAATTAAGTAACTTTTCGAAAAGCTATTGTGTGTGGTAAAATATAATTAAGCAACAGCTGTGTTACTAACCTATTAACTAAACAATTTCAATTCTATCACGAACTATGTGTAGCTACACACACATAAAATCGGTAATATTTGAATAAGAATTTAAACTTCTGTAAGTTTTAAATGGATATCGTTTTATTGTTATTGGAATATTGTATTTTACTATGAAAGTGGAATCAATTTGTATTGCATTTTTAAAATAAAAATAAAATCAATTGCTTTACCCTGAGAAGTCAATATTAGCAACAACTGCGATATCATACAAAAGATTATTGCTTTCATCGCTGCTACGTTGTATTAAATCCCTTAAAATAAACTTTTTTTTGTTCTGGTGTTTATTTGGAAACCGAAACATAAATGCTGTTAAGGTTATATTTACGATTTACTTTCTGCCGCAATATTTTTATTAGATGCAATATTATACACAAATTTAACACAGAAAATTAAGTTATTATTTTAATAAATTATTTTGTTCCTTACAAAATGGCAATTTAAAGTTTCAAGTTCTTTAATGAAATGGTAAATTAGTAATTTTGTTATTATTTACTCATCTCTATTAAGTTACTATTAATTTATAATGTTGTTTATACAAAGCTATTATAGACTTCAGCACTAATTAGAACCCTCTAACAAGATCACAAATTTGTTTAATACTAAAATACATAACGTTAAACTTGTATACAAATTATTACCTAAAATTATTTTGCAATAGAGCACATTTAACAAAGTCACATCTACATATCTAACAGAGTAAGTGCCTAAGAGATTGGCTACTTTACAAAGCAATCACCGAAAATAGTCGAATATAGGTTTTAAAGCTAAACTAAGCTATAATCTGTAATTTAAGCTCAAATATATTTCGTAAAACACTACAAAATCAATACGAGGTAATCTTTCTGAAAATCCCTAAGACTTCAATTATCGTAGCCACCATTTACTCGCTCTACATAACTGACTTGCGGGCGGTATTGTGCGTTATACCAAACTTTCTGCACAACTCACAAATTGCGAGACATTGTCAGCAATCCAATTCAGAGGAATCCCGAATATTATAATAATATTATTTTCCGGAAGGCATTAAAATAAATATTGTTGCATAACTGTTTAAAAATATTAATGTGGCATTTTTATTTTGTCACATGAAGAAAACAACCCATAAAATCTATTGATAGACATTGAAATAGAACTTTCTTGGGTTTATCTATTGAGCCATAACGGTCGCCTTGTGGAGCTTTACCAACCAAAACAACACGACAGTTGCTTTCATATTGTGGTACATCCGCTCACATCTTGGGTGTAGAATATAGTTCACATAACATAACAAACTCAAATAAGTCAAGTTAAACCCGCCATGAAACTGTTGTAGAATTTCACGTCTAAGTTTACCTGATATCACTTACTTCCATTCTACTAGATTGTATTTTACATCATAATGGTTTGAAATTAATTAACCACAAGTCTGGATATGTTAGGATTGGACCTAACTATTTAAATTATTTTATTATACAAGTTAATTAAAACATTTATAACCATTTACTAAAACACACGATTATGCCTCTAGAATCACGTTTTATTTCGCTTTTCGATATTTAATAATATAATATAATAAATCCCGTAAAATTGTTTCCTCTAACGTGCTAAACAAGCATCGGGTCTTTCATGTTTATTAACCATAACAACGAATAACGATCTATCAAAATAATGAAACTGGTACCCTCAACACATAAGAACAATTCGTGTTCTTGCATTTTTTATTTCTTATGGCATTATCAATACAAAATTCGCAGACGTTCTAATAAAAAATATTTAACATTGTTGACCTTAAACATTTAACCGTGTCTTATGGTGATCTACTGCTTTTTGTTCAAAACAATTTTCTAATATATATATTTGCTTCGTCAGTCGATGCACGCAGATTCTCTCAACTCGAAAAGTTGAAAAAGTTATAAGATATCAAAAAAGTTTTGTTTAAATAAAATTTCTACCTGTGTATTTAAAATAAATTACTAGTTAAAATTTAAATTAATATTTTAGCGTTTAGAGAAGCTTCTTTATCAAGCTTTTTATTTTTGTTTAAAATTCAATACAACACACACCGAGGTAATTCCAATTAGAATTTTTATCTGCCATATGAATTTTGATAAAATCTACAAATTTTTACAGTTTAGTAATGGAAGCTACATTATTTTAGTTTAGTCAATCACTAATATTTATTTGTAAAAATAAAATTATCTCTAATTTATTCGTGTTGGTAATCATAAAAATTTTGTAAAAATTACATCCGATGGCAATGTTTGAGCGGTTTCATATAAAAATAGCAAAGGATGCAATAGCATAACGTAATTCAATAAAACACTAATTAAACTGGCGCCGCATGTTTTACACAGGCTATAATATACCATTATTATATTATGAATTCGGTTTTATTCTATTTTGTATAACTTTTAGTAAATTGATATAAAGTAATTCAAAATTCAAAATTAAAAACTAAAACCTTAATAGTTATATTTTATTATTTCAAAAGTTTTACTTAAATTTAATTTTTATCTAATGTGATGATACGTAACTCTTATTTATGAAAATCTCACGGATCTGCAGGTTTCTCGAATAAATGGTTACAATTAAGGCAATCAAACAATTGACGATATAAATATTAACGTTTATTTGCAACCTGTTAAATTAACAACAATAATACAAAAGCAGAACTCGCACGATTTGTCGACCAGCTAATACCGTAGAACATAAACAATTCTTCTTCACAACTTAAATCTTCTTCTTCTTCTTTACTTAGCACCTACTTCAACTAGGAACTATTTTTAATTACTCGTACACCTTCGTCTTATTCTTTGTATCGAACACGATGCAGTCGAACTCTTATTCAGCCGCGTGCCGATATTAATTTCCACACACGAAAAAACTATGGCCTCAAGCCCCTTGGGTAAACTTCCCAAACAAATCTATCAATCTTCACTAGCTATCGACACGCTCTAAATTATTTTTAATTCACACGACCACGTTAGATTGCTCTCCAATAAATACTGTTTATTGACCGTTGTTTATTTTTCTTCATCGCTAAATTTTTCATTACTTGTAATGTTTTCATTGGTTCTTGATTTTTTTATTTTAATCAAGGTTCTTTCTGCTTTGATATTTTAGATCAAATGTGATCTGCTGGTTTTAATTTGGGTGTGTGTCCAAATTCAAATAAATAACATAATACAAATACACAAAAACTTAAATTAAATACAAAAGATAACAATTAAACAAATTAAACTAACAAAATCTTAACATAACGAAACACAATATTAGTAGCGCGTCACGGGTTAACATACGAGAAATATAAATAAAAGAAATCCTGCTTTATATATTTTTATCAGGTTGCATCGTCAATCCTTTAATCGCTCAAATGCGCAACCCACCTCTTATGCCTAGATGTGGACACAACACTATATTGTAATGATATTTTTGTGTGCGTGGCAAACGGCAAAATAATCATCAATCTCTACGGCCTCCAAGTCAGTTCGCTAAGACTTCTCAGAGCCGGGTTCAAGTTGACGATACCGTCTTCTGTTTTGAACATAGAACAGTCTTCATATAGTCTTCAACATAGAACAGGCTTCAATTTAGTTGTACTCTTTTTAAAAATTAAAATTAAAAATAAAATATCTCCAATGCAAGTAAATAATAAATTCTTCAAATTAAATCTTCTTCAAAAATAAATTAATTATTGTTTCGCAAATAAATCGTAAATTTATTCAATGTAAAGTAAATGTAAAACTTTACCGGGCTCGCACTTTCAATCTTATGCCTATCCAAAACGTCGGCTTATCTATCATCTGGCCACACGCTCGTACAAATGTAAATGTAACTTTTAATTCTTCCAATTTTATAATTTCAATTTTTAAATAATTCTTTCCTTCAAAAGCAATCAAAACCATCAAATCTATCCAAAGTACTAATTCAACTACCGCTCGGTAGCAACTTATCACAAAATATCCAATTCTCAATTATCAAAATTTATCAAAAAATCACGCAATAATGCATTCGCATCAAAATTATTTATTCAATCAAAATCAAAATTTAGTACTCACAAATATAATTCACAATTTAAACTTATATCAAAAATTTCAATAATCGCCTCGAGCTCAACATGCTCGGGCGCGGCGACTCGTCGGCAAGAGCAAAAAAATCTCAACAATAACTCACTCGAGTCAAAAATTAACGAGCCAACAGTCGACGCTGGCTTTCTCTCGCGGCGACCCGCCGGCAAAAGCTAATCTCCTCGTCGGTTCGCCCCCACCTGTCTAACTTCTACAGTCTTACAACTTAAAATTATTTAAAACAAAATAAAACTTTCATCAAATGTGTACAGGGTAGGTGCGAATCTTCTTTTTCACCGCAATATATATCATACACAATGTAAATAATGTGTTGCTGGATATTAATTGTTGAAATGCTTATAAATAATTTTAAAATTTATTTTTGTTTTAAATCAATAAAAAAAAATAGAATTTAACAATGTGTAGGTACTTATTTATTTAAATATCTAAGAAGTAAATACAAATTATTCAACCTATTACATAGTATATAAAACTATTACAGCCTTATGCATAGTCGTACTTTTAAAATGGTTTTAAAATGAATTAGTAGCTACTAGTTAATAGCATTCTAGAAGCTAGTAAAATTTTGTTATGCATAGTTCTTTTAAAAAGAAAGTTAGTATCCTTTTAGTTGGTAGAATACTAAAGTATCGTTTTTGAAATATTTATTGGGCAACACCGCAAATTGACAGCCGACAACTTAAAAATAATTATTTTTACCTAAAACAGGTACCTAAAAACAGCTTAATATTGTTTACCCTTGGCAAGTACATTGTTATAATAAACCAAAGGATTTATATGATTCACATATACTTTTGGCCTCCTATTTAAATTTAGAATAATATCTTGAATTATTTGAATTTCTTCGATTTCTTCGTCAACATTTATACAATCTTCCAATATTTTTAAACGAATTTTTTATTTAATTAGTTTTATAATTCAGCATTTTCCCACTTAAAAATATTACATTAAATACTTATTTTATGTATAATAAGAATAAATTCAATAATTTGTAATTGAACAAGTTAACTAATAAATACTAAACAATATTTGATAATGTTTTTATCACAAGTTAAAAATTAATATATTATGTATAATATGGTATATTATGACTAAATATAATTTTCAAAATTGTCTATTCTTTGTAAAAAGTAACCTTAAAATGGTCTTAAACATGCTCAAAACTCTCACTAAATATTTAGTAGCGAACCAACGATTTTAGTAGTCCTACTAAGGTTAGTACCCTTTTAACTCGTCTATGCATACAAGTTGCATGCTCGACTACTACCTGACCGCGTTAGTAGCTACTTAGTGTACTTAGTAGCTACTTAGATGACTATGCATAAGGCTGTTAAAGTTTTTTCATTAAAAAACTCTCTAATGGCTTTGATGAGTAATTCTGCTGTTTACGATATTCTTTCCATTAATTTATTAATTGTAATATGTTGCCATAATTACGTGTTCAATGTTGAATTGATTGTACGGAACCTTTCTATTAAGTTCTTCTCTCGGTAGCTTGATAGCGTTAAGATTTGGTGATTGTGGTGGCAAGACCATGTACATTATAGTGCTATCAGCTCTTTGTTCTTACAGGTATTTACAGTTAAAAAATATTAGGGTCTTTATCTTGTTGTACTACAAATCAACGGTCTACTATATTGTAGCCAGAGAGTAAATCCCGCGGATTTCTCGTCGAAACTTTCGTTTTTAAGTTATTTACGTTCTGTTTTTTTTATCGTTAACGTGCTAAGTTTTTATACTTGGCACTTATGGTTCTGTGAGTACTTGCATATTCCTTGCCAGATGAATAAACCATAGGTAAAACTCGGGCTTTAGATCACAACGATGTAGTCGACGCGACCAAGCAGTGAACAGCGGTCTCCCGCTCTGTAGCATGTCAATTTAAGCCTTATACTACACTGTTGGTCTTTACCAACAGTCAATACCAACAAAAGCAATCTAAATAAAATAAAGAAATTTACACCAAATTGAACCACTTCTATGTTTGATAGTACGCACAGTACGACAGTTGTATCATTTGAAACGTAAAATGAATAAACAATCAATAATTGTGAATTAATTACTAAAAAGCATATTTAAACCAAAACACATAATAATTAACCATGATTTATATTTTTCTAAAAAAAATTTTACAAATTTTTGAAAACGTATTCTCATTCACACCTATTTTATATATTGTTTTGCATACAAAAATGCAAAGTTGTAATAAACCATTATTATTGCAATGAAGGGTTGAAATCTGCGATGGTTATTGAATTAAAATGATTTATTATTTGATTTCGACATTGTTTCAACAGTATTGTATAATAAATTTTGATTTATTTTCAATTTCACGATGAATTTTGTTCGTCATCTTGTAAAATGTAACACAAAATCAGAAGTTTTATAATTCATTTAAATAATAAGTTTATCATTCTGTTTTGGATGTTGTACCTATTATCGTTTGGTTTTTAAAGTGTAGAAGAAAACTTTTTTAACACCATTTTCAGAGAATACAAAACCTTGTATTGTTTATTACTAATTAGAAAATTTTATACTGTAATTTATATTTCTTAACAATAGGGTTGATTGTTAGATATCTCAATAGAAAATGCTCATTTTGAAATGAGGTAATATTTCATTCAAAAATAGCTTTTTAACGTATTTTCTTGGTTAACTCAAACTTTTTGATTTAACCTACAACTAAATAACCGGGAATTAATCAGTCAAGTTTAAACCTGTAAAATTTTTCGTTTTCACAAAATTGTTATGGTAGAATTAGCACTGACCGACGAAAATACAATAAAACAAAAGTTTTCGTAAATTTCTTTAAACCAATAAGAACATTAGGTTAATATTAAAACGCTAAAAAATGTAAAGGTTAACTAAAATTTAAAATAAAAGTATTATAATATATTCAAGTACAATATTTGCTATAAACAACTTCAGTTACTTCAGAATAAAATCTACATATTCAGATCTATTAAAATTTAAATAATATAATACAAAACAACAATAAAAAAGAAGGTAAAGTTTTTCATTGTACAACATAAACGAACTTATTCTGCGTACAACAATAAAATTAATTCAAACTTTATTGTTTAATTATTTTTTTAATTTTCTATACATAGGTATTATATGGCAATGTACATTTGAAAAAATTTGAGTTAACTGAAAAAATATTCCGATTAAAAAATTAAATATTAAATTTCTGACGGCGAAATGTCGACGACGAGAAGTCTTAAACCGATTTTATTGAGAAAGTTATAGTAAAGCTTGTAAAGAAAACTAAAAGATTTTTAAACGAAACAGTTTCTGAGGATTTTTAATTAGTAGGAAGTATTTTTTTTAAAAGAAGAGATTCTCAAATGGCAAAGTTAGTTATTTATTTAGTGACTAAGTGCCTGCTGGAAAGTTAAAAAGCATTCGAGTTCGTATAGAATACTACTTTTTCATCGTTGCTGATTTTTTTTTAATGGTGGTTATTATTTTGACCTGTAAAACAAAAAACAGCAAATAAATAAAAAGTTTATATTTTAAACTTTATTTTAAATTTACTCAAAATTTTAGTTTATGTTAATTTTCTAATCAAGTAATGACAGAATAAAGAAATATAATAAAGATTATAGATTATTTAATTATTAATTAACTTAACAAAATGTTAAAATAATAAACTTTTAAACTATTAAGTAAAGAGATGGCATTGTATGTCTCTACTTCACAATCCATTGTATGGGATTTAGATTTCATAATCTTTTCTTAACCTAAAATTTCATTTAGACACGTGAACTCTTCTAGTTTGGTTATTTGGTAAGCGCAATATTTATTTTAAAGTTTAGTTAATTTCTTGATTTTTTAAATTTTAAATTTGTTTGGTATATTTGCTCTCACTTGTTATTTTTAACGTTAAACATGACTGATGATCGATAATAATCGTGAAATAGCAGAGGCCTTTATGTTTTAAATTATTTTTAAGTAATTTTTACCACTTCTATAGCGTAATTTTTTCAGAATTCTATGTTCTTGTTTATTTAAATATTCTTAGTTCATCTTAGTCTTATCTTAGTTTTGTCATTTTGGTTTCGTTAAATATTATGTTTTCTTCGTAGTATGTATTATTTACTTAATAGTTTGATATAAGTTTGATATAAGTTTGATATAAGTTTGATTATTTTCACATCACATGTTACTAAATACCACAAATACTTAAAAAAAATTCTAAACTTTTTTAAGTTATTTTCTATTTAATTGAATCTTTATTAGACTTAGTCAAAACAATAATTATTATTATTTATTATAGAAGTCATACAAATAAAGAAAAAAAATGTATCTGATAAAAATTCTTATTGAATAATCACCCTGTTATAATTTCGAGAGGGAAATTTAATTACTTTGAAATTTATTGTGCCAAATATAATTTTTGCATCGAATGGTTTAATTACTATTGATGGTTTGAGTTCTTTTCTGGACTTCATTTACATCAGAAATTATATTATTTGAAGCGAGTGTTCGAGGAAAATTTTATTTATTTTTGAAGTCAAGAATATTCAATTTAACAAATTTACATTTAATTGTGTTAGTTGATATTATCAGCAATTTAAATTTAATTATTTCTGTTCTGTATAAATGCAATTTTTGAAAATGAGATAATATATTCTACAGAAAAGTTATCGAGATATGAAATAATTTGTATTACAATTTATTTGTATTTAAAATTTATTTTGTTTGAAGAGGCGGATCTAATATAGTAGAAGTCTCCCACTTTAGTGTATACCTTTGAAAGGCTCTGTAGGCGTAAGCAAAAAAACTTTCTTATTCTTGTTATTTTATCTGTCTGTCTGTCTTTGACAGTTTTCTAACTCTCAAAGCAAAAAGAGTATACAAAAAATTTATTTAAGCTAGAATATTTACCCTTTTAGGCAAATATTCTAGGAAAAATCCAAAAAGCTGCTATTAATATGTAGAGCCAAATACCAACATTTTTGCGAGAGTACAATGTCAGCCAAACGACGTAACTTCATAAACATGTTAGATTTACCATTCCAATAGAATCGACAGAAGGTAAATCATAAAATGAAGTCAACTTTTGTATATCTGTATAGTAGCTAAAGTTAAAAGATAATCTTCTATTAGATTTCAAACAAAATAAACTACTTATTTCTTTCACAAATTTTAAAGTATCTAATACCACGGAATAAAATTAAAATAGTAATCGCAAATTTACCAAATACAATGTTTAATAAAATTTAAAACCTATCTTTATAATAAATGGGAAACAACTTTGCTATTTCACGAGATAAACTAAATTTGTTGCACAGAACCGAACCAAGGAGTGAAAGTATATTGCAATATTTCAATTTGATAAATTTTTATTAATTTTATTAATATTCTATATTTACGTTATCATACAAAATCTGAAAAAGTATTGTAATCCTACAGAAACAAAAGTTGAGATAATGATAATTTTAGACGTTTTGAGGTTCCGAAATCGAAAACCCAAAACATCATCGTTCATAATAAATGTCTGTGTAAATACGTAGGTATGCCATAATATGTTGTCAAATTTTGGGTACGATACCTCAAAAACTTTTAAGAATTTTAAACTAAAGTTTTGCATTTAGTACTTCAATATTTAGACTAAAAGCTGATTAGGTTTTGGTGAAAATCGGTTCAAGAACACTTTTAAAAAATATTTTATTTAATATTTTTAAAAATTTTTAAATGTTAAACAAAAATTAAACTTTTTTATTTCTTTTTAATTTTACCTGAAAGTACAATAAATCTGTAAATAATGACATCAGATTTTTATTTTCTTATTTTTCTGTAGTAGTTCCAAAAATAAAACATTATTAGAACAAAATAAGTAAAAACACAGCAAAAGTAATAGTATAGTAAATAAATAGACAACTAGAAACATTTTTCAAGAGTAATATAGCATTATTGTGGTTATGTACTTATATAATAAGCTCTATAAAAACTCCAATTTTCTTAATGGTAAAGTACAGATAAAATTTGATACATGTTTTGGAAAATTATTTAAAATTGAAAATAAATTTAGTGGTTAATGAAAATGAAGCACCGTAACATGTTTATTCTATAAATTACGATTTACTTAATTAGTGGTTTTTGGTTGCTTTGAAAGTAAATCTGTTCAATGGGTAACAAATTTAAAATTTACTTTGAGTAAAAAACCATGTTCAACTTGATGAAATGTAAATGCAGTGACCACTATATATCGTACAACGATAACTAAGTTTGGTTATTTTATATTAGCATATAAATTGCTTCTGTGCTAAAAGTAGCCACTGTTTTTTTTACTTAATTCTTACACAAACTTTAAAGTCTGTTATTATTAATTATTATTTTCTATTTTGTTTCGACGAACAATGTAAAAATTTTTATATAGTTAATTAAAGAGACGTTCGAATCAATTCTAATATCAAAAGAGAAATGTGATAATTTTAACAAAATTTTTTACTGTAAACCTTTATTGGAATGAAAGGAATAATTAAACGAATTTCGTACGTAAAAATTCAGCAAGAACGCACATCGAAAAAGGCGTGAAATGAAATTATGGCCTATAGCTCTTGTAATTGAACTTCGACCTGACATGTGCTTCCCCAACGATTGCTAGACAGCTCACTGATGTAGGTTTTATTCCAATTTAAATGCATTTGAATAACGAGCTCCTGCGGGAAGTTTAAAATAACTACTTTTTTGTTTAATGTATTAAATTTATTTTACTTTGCCAATCTGCTGTGCATTTCACGATGGATTAAATAGCTCCAGGTAAATGATATACTTCATTGTAAAATTTATTGTTTACCCGTAAAAGTTTTTATTTTGAAAGCATTTTTAAATTAAAACAAGTAAATAGGAAATAAAATTCAAGTTTCTAGTAATTTAAGTGAAATACATCTATAGTGGAAAGAATAAGGAGGCATCGAAATGCACAAAAGTAAGAGCGTTTCCATAAATTATTGGTGATTGGGTAATGGAAAAGTTCCCAGTTAAAGAAAAAGCTTTTAGAACAATCGGTTACTTTTTCGCAATATATATAGCACCAAATTGGAAACGAAATGGACCGGAAAGGTAACTCGGAACACATGCTACCAATAGATTTTATTATTAAAGCGCTAATGAGCCATAACAAATAAAGAACAAACTAGGGATAAAAATTGATATAACTGTAATTTTATTAAAATGGCTAACCCAAACAATATGCTTACTGATGTAGAAAATTAACATATAAGCACAAAAAGAAATGTAGAACTTAGATTTATATAAGAAACATAAAAATTTGGAAAACTTTTTTCTACCAAAATATACCTTAATATAAAATATAAGTTTACTTAGGTACATTAAAAGTTTTTCAGTTGACTATAACTTTATAAACTAGAAGTAATAAAGATTAATTGATTCACATATTTCAACAAAGTTTTTATAACTAGTAGATATTATTAAATAAAATTTGCATTATTTTAATTTTCTTAAAAGCATAACAAACCAAACAAAATATAATTGGCTGTAAAAAAATTGCCAAATAATCCTTTCAAAAATTATTAGGCAATTTTCAGATTTCGAAGTTTTCAGTTGGTGGAAGAACAAAATAATTTTCCTGTGCTAGAGCTACCACGCTTATTGAATTTTTTACCATAACGCTATGTTAATTTTTCAGTTATTTTATTCCGAATTTTATATAAAATTTGCATTTCCTTTATAGGTTTCGTCTATAAATAGATAGTTAGTGTTGGTTTTTAATATCGAAATTTTTAGTTGTAATTCAAGATGACGCAATACAACTTTGGGACTTTTCCAAAAGTTTGTTACTCTTGGGTTTAAGAGTTTAACGGATTAAATAGAAATAACACAGAACTCCCGTTTAGTTGAATTGATGTTTTTTAATTTATCAAGGTACTAATAAAAAACTTTAGAATATAGCACAGCCTGACTTCGGGGAAATTAGACAAAAAAATATTAAGAATTGGCGTAAAACGCAAAAATCAAATTACGCATCAGGGTGTCAAATTCAAACATTTCAATTTCTTTAAACCTCATCTAAGGAAGACAAAGTTTATGCAATTAAAGTGTAGTCGTTTTTGTTTGTTAAGGAGAGGGCCTTCGCTAAACGTCGAATCAAGTGAACTTATACAATATTATAACTTATAAATAATCAAGTTTCATAATAGCATTGGTTCATAAATGCCTCTAGTGTAGAATTATATTTTAATCTTACATTATATTATGTCACATAGATACCAAGTACCCTACTCCAAAGCATTCAAGCGAGTGAAGCAAGATAGTTACGACGTAATAATTTGTAGCTAACTTTGTTCAATTCTAGAGTTGCCCAGTTTGTTTATCTCTTTGGATTTATGCGCATGCACAATAGGCTACATAGCAAAAAAAATTATGTGTAATATTTACGAAAATACAATCTAGTGGATGTTCTTAGCACTTTCAACTTTTTATCAAGCGATTAATTAATTAAGTTGCAATAATAAAATGTACTTGAAAACACTATGTAATGTCACAGCTTTGCTTTACTGACATACAACGTAAAGGCTAGCACGCTGTTACGAATAGGTAACTTCAGTTTTATATGTCAAAATTATAGGAAATTATAGGAAAACGCTGGATAAACAAGGCGGTTTTTAATTAACAAAATGGATTCCAATCAAAATTTCAATAATTGAAAACAATCAAGGTTTCGTTTCCAATAATAACTAATTAAAGTAGATAGATAAACAAGAAAATCAATATAAATGTTCAAAGTTACCTCCAATTACTTTTTGGCAATATCACACAATGTAGGCAATAATTAATCAATAAATTAAACTTACTTAGACTTTCAAATAAAAAGTGTAAAATTCTAATTATATATTACCAAACCGATCTTATTTTAGTGCTTTCTCGATATATAGTTGATCTACTCTAATAACTTGAAGATACATTTTTGAAACTTTAAAACTGATAATATACAAAATTTTCTTTTTTAAAGTTATGCGTTTTTACCTTTTACATATTAGGAAAAAATCCAAATGTATAAAGAAACATAATAATTTAGAAGAATTACCGATATATTCTGATGTACATATAGCAATATTCTGCTAAATGTTACAATTTTTTACTTTACGATATAATTTTCAAAAGAAATTTAAATTAAAAGTTAAAAAAAATAATTCCATTCTTTACGAATTACTGAAACGAAATAGACACAATATGGCAAAATCAGAGAATTCGAAACCTTCATTATAATCCTGATTATTCTGCAAAAGTTTATAACTTAGTAACGTGAATTGAACTTGATTTGATGGAAAAATTAATTAAACAGCTCAAACTATTAAAAATGTAGTAAATGATTTGTATTACTAATAAACCCTATATTTATAATAGTACTGTTAATTACAATGACGATAAAAAAATTTAATAACGCCGAATATGACTGTGCAATAGTGATTGTTAAATGGTTTACCGCTGTCACGATAGAAAGCGTAACATTTTAATGTTACGAGTATTATCAACTCGATCCTACTATATTGTAAATTATAGATAAATTCAACTAATTCACGTTTAGGTGAAATATCTCTGTACCATCAGCTAAACAGAGCTTAAAATGACTTTTAAAGTGCCAGCGTGCCTGGCACTTCAGTATATTTTTTTTCTTTTCGTGCAAAGTATCTGTTGAATAGAAATCACTGCTGCCTTATTTAAAGCTTATAAATCAAGAAATATTGTTTAAAATTCTTGTATCTGATTTTTTAGTGCCAAACACGATGGCATAATGTCAAAAACGGCGTTACGTATGCTTACTTGCGGGTAAAATGGTACATATAATAGGTACCTATAAGAAAATTTGAAAACATATCAAAAATGCAAAGAACTAATTTATTAATAAAAAACTATAATAAATAAATAAATTAATTGAAAATTATTGAAATTACTAACTGCGTGGAAAAATAGTATATTTTGATTTGGATCTCATAAATGGTATTTCGGTTTATTCTAAACTAAGTCAGTTATTCCGCAAGACGTTACAAAGCCGTGCATTTATTTGGTTCTTTAATATTATCATGAATTTTCAAAGACATTGAATTAGTTACAGAGACAAAATTTTATGTTGCCAATTTATAACTTATTTTGTATAATTTTCTTATTACATTTCGCATTGGATATTTAAAACGGAAAATAATTATTTGTATTACAGTATTTAAGAAAAATTTTAACTTACTCTGAACCATGAAATTTAATTGTTAAATTAATAATGTTTCCAAATTTTGGTCATTTCATTATAGAGCAAAGCAAAATACACACAAATTGACCTCACAACGTGGAGCTGGATTTTGCATAATTACAGCAATAATTGGGACATTAAATTTAAAGCAGATCTTGATAATAAATTTATAAAAAAAAATAATTTACAAAACCAGTAAAAATCATATCAATATAATTATTATTAAATCAATCAGCGATACGATGATGATAAAAGAGTAATTGAATATCAATTTAACTTGCGACTACACATATCAGGATATTGGTAGCATAAATGAACATCTAACAGGATGATATTTATTATGTATATCAGGATTAATTACATTAGTGTAGTAGTTGTTAATTGCTAACTAAATATGAAGATAAAATGTACTGCTTATCGTGGAATTCAAATCACGGCATAAAAATTTAGAAGCCAATCTGTTTATAAATTACATTATACTATCTGTACATATCAATAATTTTATAAAAGGTAGCATATTTAAAACAAATAAATAAAGCAAAATTTACCAGAATAAATTTAGTTTTATTTAAAAAATAAAATGAATATTGAATCTTCAAGTTTACTAAGTATCTACTTATTTGAAAACACGGAATATGCAAAAAAATCCAACAGATTCATACAATACCTATGTAGGATTCGTATCCGCAACTGTTTTCGTTTGAAAGCAGTTTGATCATATTTGAACTGTATGATAATATTAAATAATAGATTTTTACCTATATAATACTCAAAATAATATTAGTAGAAAGAAAACATGTTGAAAGTTGAAATGTTGTAAGTAAAAATATAAACAGTTTTGCAGAATTAAGTCCAGGAATAACATAATTTAATATGGGTAAGTGTTTATAATAAATTGTAAATACAAGCATTCCTTGATAAAAGGCGCCTAATAAGCAGTGCCATTATGTACAGCAAGATATTATAGGGATGGGTACATCCCTTACAGTTAGTTTGGAATTATATTATTTGGTGTTTTAAAATTTAAAATTTAATTTTACAATTAAAGTTAGCTGCGTTTGACCTGAATTAATATGTCGTTGAAAAAACTATTTTATTTTATTGCTTAATGATGACTACTAAATTATAACAAATGTTTGTTCTTACGTTACTACTATACCCCATAATTTTATTTTCTTCGCTTTTACACTTTCAGGTTTAATATCCATTAATTTTTTTTCTTATCTTTATTTTCAGTTTCATTAGCTGTGAAATCCCAATTTAACTATTTATCCTAATTGCTTTCTCCAAGCTTACTAGTAGCGTCGTAAAAGTAAATTTGTGATGGTTATTTCTGTGCTATATGCAATTCAATATTTTTTTATATCTTAAATATTATAGAAATAATAAGTTAAACCTCTTCACTTCGGTAAACCACAATCAAATTTCATTATGTGTTGTATTTTTAACTTAATAATACTGTAATCAATCGATAAAAATGCACAAACATCTTTTATAAATAAAATGTTGTAAGTTAACACAATATAATGTCGTGTTACAAAGTAAATTTTGACCGCCCCTCGTAGAACTTTATAAAGTTTGGTTTATTTAGATTTTAAAAGTTTTGTAAGATGAATGATTGGTTGAATTTTTGGTAGAGAGGAGGCTATTTTGCCAAGATGGCGAAGACGGCGGAGGCCTGAGATTTGCTCCGCTGAATTTTTGAGTAGTTTTGTGTTTTTGTTCGCAAAATTTTGAAATTAATCATTTGAACGTTATAGATTTGTGTTTAGTTAAGGATTTATTATTATTCTTTTTAAACTTTGTAAGTGGAATAATTTTTACTATTAAAGAAGATTTTGATAAGCGATATTTGTTTTTATGTGTTTTTTCTTAATGTAAAATTTTAGAAATTTAATTTAATTTGATTAGAAAAATAAAGTTACATTTTGAAAGAGCAACGTGTGGCGTGATTGATAACACGTTAATTGCATAAATTTAAAATCGCAAGTTCGAACCTTAGATGAATTATAAAATTTTTACTTTTAATTTTAAATGATGTGTTTGAAAATTTAAAATATAAACAAATTGGATAATTTTATTTGAAAACTGGTAATTATTATTTTGAAACTTTGAAATTGATGATTATTGTTTTTGCTTTACAAACGCCCAAACCCTCAACTCTAAAATTATACCAACTGCTGCCGCACACCAAGGCTACTCCGGACAAACTAGTGTTTGGATTTCTTTACAAAAATATCATTTCAATAAATATTTCAATTTTCACCACACTATGGCATCATCAGGCGATGAACTAGAAAAAAATCAAGAAAAATTCAGTATTTATTGTACAAATTGCAAGAAAAAAGGAGAGGGTAGGGGAAAGATATTTAGAAAAAGTGGTATATTTTAGGGTAAATTCACTAGAGTAAAGGTTAATTAATATGAAAGAAGTAATGTAGGTGGAGATCTAGTATGTTAAGTGAGAAGGAGAGGGGTATTTGTTAATACAAAAAATGAGGGGAAGTATTATTTATTAAAAATGTTTAGTAGGGGTAAGCTATTTAAGTCAGATTGACTGTAACGAATATGAATATTTAAATTTATTAATTTCCATAGCTTTCCAAAATTTCAGTTTTTTTACTTTTTTGTTTTATATGTAAAATTTCGTACATTTTGGGTTTTGCGTCTAGTAGGTATTTTGTGAATGTCGATTTTCTGTGTGTAAGTTTGTGCGATCCCGTAGTGTTCATCAAATCGTGTTTAGAAAGATCTACATAAGTATGACCAATGTATTTTTGAGAGGATTCTTATAACTTAGCTCATAAACTCCTGATTTAATTAAAATGTCCGATTTTTTTTATATTAGCAGAATATATTGAATCAGATACAATTTTTTGTTTAATTTGGCATAATAAGTTTTCGATTAAAGTGACTAGGCATCCATTAGAGATTGCGATATATTGTTTAATTCCGTCCAATACGATAATATATACGGTGTATTTATATTGTGTTAACTTACAACATTTTAGTTCTAAAAAGTGTTTGTGCATTTTTTGGTTTTTTTTTTTAAATTTGATAAGATTATTAATATTGAGTTTAGTTTAGGAAGTATTTTGAGTAGATCGTGAATTGAAAAGAACACAGGATAATGCATTATATAGATGTACTATATAGAATACTAACAACCAACAATATTAATCATCATTTTGATTTAATAACGTTTTAATTTTATTTTTTATTAATACTAGTTACTTTGTAATTAATAAAATCTTTTCGTTGCTATTAGTTTTTTTTAGTTTAATTAAACGTGGAAAGAATTTCATGGAAAAACTTATTATTGACTACTGCAAGATTTTACACTCACGCGCTTTCAATGTTCCCTTATACTACGAGCTGATCATCTAAGCCACGAACGCACTATATTTCATACGTTGACATATTATGATTTAGATGTACATCCCACTAAATCATGATGAAAATACAATATGTCTGCAGTCTCTTCAACTAAAAAAATCTGAAAAATCATAATGAGAAAATAATTTATTTTACACGTCACTATTGTATGTATAAATTTGTTTATAAGAAAATTTTATTTGCATAATGTAAATATATGTATACTAAGAGAAATCATGGCAGTGAAAATAAAATGTATCTTAATAGTAGTTCATATTCGTGGTTGATTTGGATATAATACTTAAAAATATTTATTAATAGTACCTACTAGAGACCGTAGACCGAGCGAGATCATTTTTTCAAATGAACAATATTTTTTATTTCATAAATTTCGTACAATATTATGTTCGACACATTGAATTCATAATAATATAGTAAATACAATGCAAATTTATTAATAGATTTTACAAAATTTTATGTCGCTATGGAGAATTTCAAAGTGAGATATAAAATATAAATATTATATTGGTATTTTCCTAAAAAATATAGAAAGAAGCCTTTACTATCTTTCTAAAGTTTACCTCGGCCAGCTTTTCAATCGTCGGACAGCATTGAGCTCTACTCAAGAGTCGGTTCCTATGGCAGTTACGGCGACAATTAAAGTTTAATTCTATCCTGGGGTAAATTTTTTTATTAATTAAATATCATTAATCTAATTAAAATATTTCGTAAAACTCAAATTGTACTTTTTAAATCCAAAAATAAAATTATTTTTTTCCAAGGTTCGAACTTGCGATTGCCTTTATCTAAATCGAGACTTTATCGTTCACGCCACACCGTGCTCTTACGAATTTTAATTTTAACTTTTCAGCTATAAACCAATTTATTCTTCTAATAATTCAAAAATTTATCCAAGCTTGTAATAAAAAAAATGCCGCTCATCAAAAAGAATCTGTAATCAAAAAAAAAAAAATCCAAAATTCCAACTCACAAATTATTCAATCTCAGAGGCCACCATCCGACTAAATTATTTCCAATTATTCACAAAGTCAATATCATTCAAAAACTATCATTCGCAAAATAATATTTGCATAAAATTCTCACTAAATATCAAAAATATCTCAAAAGCCAATAACACGCACAACTGGCTCGTGCGGTTTCTCTTGGTATAAGACTTCGTATTTTCCTGTGCATAACCTAAATTATTACTCTTGTTATCTTCAATGTGTATCACAAAATTTGAAGGGTACTTATTGTTATACTATCTAGTCTATATTATTATTTCGAAGAAGTAATTACAGCAATATATTTTTGTTGGAATATCTTTTCAATATATTGTGGTGTTTCAAAGTGATTTGAACCCACCCTGTGCAATTTAGTAAAATTTTGAATATTAATTATTAAGTTGTAGCTATGTAAAATTTGCTAGGTGGAGACAACTCAATGCTTTTATACCAACATGGCATCCGGAGTGGTTTGATTAATTTTTGAATATTAGTTTTGAAATTGTGATTTTTATTTTGAATATTTCGATTTGAATTGTTTGGAAGTATTTTATGGTCTAACGTGCCCAGGAAACGTTTGAAATTATTGATTTTGTAAGTTTTTGGATTGATTATTATTTTTGATTAATAAAGAAAATTTATTTGATAAACGATTTTTTGGAAGTTCATTTAATTTGGAAATACAAAAATTACATTTAAAGAACGAACGTATGGCGTTGCTAATATATGTTTGAATTGATAGCTGGAATTTATAAGTTCGAACCTCAAAGCGAAAAGAAAATTTTTAAAAAGTTTAAGAATTAAATTCCAGCAAAAGTTTTTAAAGAAAGAATTTGCTATTTTTTATATTTATCATTTATATCATAGCAATATATAAGTAATAAGTATAATATATTATGTATAAATAAATAAATCTTTTAAGTTATATTTTTCTTACATTTACATTATATAAAAATAAAATATCTGATAGATCGACATTATAGAAAACCATGTGATAGCATTTTAAAGCTAAAGAAATGTCACCCCTAGTTTTACAAATATAAAGCGCACTGAACGGCTTTTCAAAATATTTTTTTAAATTTTGTTTGCCTAAATAAATTGATAGCGATATTTTTTGTATTTATGTTTTACATAATCGTTTATTAACAACGAAACATTTTTCTAAAACGTTCATTACATTTTCTGACAAAAAAACTTCAAAATATTGAGATCGTGCTGAGAACTTTCTGAATAATATAGTATAATTAAAAGTTACTTCAGAAAAATAAAGAAAAAACAGCACGCAAAATAATAAAATCAATTTTAGATAAATTTATAATATGATCTTAACAGTTGCACAATAAACGACTACTACGGCCAGCACCGCTCCTTAAAAAACTTTCTGTACCTATTTACGTATTTACGAGTACGCGTGCCGTCAGTAGAATGACACTTGCTTTGTATAACTCGGTGCCTTTATTTGAAAAATGGAAACACTAAAACAGCTTATTTTCTAAATTAATCGGTATTTGAAGTAAATTCCCATTTTAATTGCTTTATTTTAATGTCATCTATCAAATTCTACTACATTTTTTCATGTATATAATTATGTATAAAATCTCTTACAGCCAATATATTATATATAATAATATGTTCTGAAAGTTAAGGATAACTAATATATTCTAATGAAACACTGATGTCAAATCTTAATTCCTCATTTCCAGTAAACCTATTGAATGTGCAAAAAATGTAAAATTATTTTTGGAATGAGCTTGTTAACGACCATTAAGAAGCAAAGAAGTAGAATAAATTGGATAAACACGATAGTAACATAAAATACAAAAATATAGCAATTTTTCAATTAGCGATGTTCGATTTCGACCTCTATCAGAGACACTTGAACTGAAAAATCCGATTTTTGCCTTAATAATTTGAGTTACGTAATAGCTGAAAATGTTACGGATGTAGTTGGTTTTTAAATCATCATGTTGGCTAGAATAACTCGAAATTCAATCTGACTAATCAAGTATTCTTTTTAATGTATTTTCTGAACTATTGACTGTGAGACCTAAATAAAGTTAGATTCAAAATTAGAGCACCGAAATTATAGAATGAACATAAAAGATACACGTAAAAAATTTTAGTGTTATTAGTAACATCCATTTTTCAAAATATTTGCCAGTTACAAGTTTCGGAAATAAAGTTTACTGTCATATTCTCATTTTCCATTTAATAGTCCCATTTCTAGAATGGTCCGTCTGGTAAGTAGACTGAATGGTCTTGAAGGCTGTTTTTAACTATTCCGAAGTTTTAAGACCAACATTATATGGAAAATGGATGTCGGGCTTTGGAATTAAACTGAGGTGTTGCTTGTCTTTTATTGTTAATATACTTGTATTTATTTAAATTGGTTTATCTGTTAATAAATAAATAAATAAATAAATATTAATTATTTTAATTTTATATACTCTTGTTGCTGTTTTAATTTTCGTGATACCTTAGTAAATCAAATTAAGTAAAACAAATTTGTATTGCAATATTCTCATGTTTATCATTTAAATTTAATTAATTGTTGGTATATTTAGCAATTGCTCAATTTTGTACATTAATTTTGATTTTAGAACTCTTACTCTCTGTTGTAGGAAGAAATTAATATTAAGTAATATTTTACCTATGAATTATTTTGGGATACCCTGGATATGCTTTATTATCAGTATTACAATTTTCAGGCTTCCTGATAATTATGTTTCTAAACATGTTGAAAGTTTATGAGTAAAATTTAGTTTTCAATTTATTTTTGCTATTTCAGTTTTTATTTAACACAATTTAGAAGACATTCTTTATGCATAGCATGTCTTGAAATTACTGTCAACAACAAAATTGAAGTAGTTTACCAGGAGAGCAAACAGTTAGAAGTGTTTCGTCTGACACGCTTCATGTCAATGGTCTCTTACTTTATACATTTTCAGACGTTTACCTTCATAATAGTATTGCAAGGGACACTGTCCATATTAAATTTTAACCAATTTTTTTTATCGTGAGGTTTTCTGTAATTGAAATTTTTAAATCGATTCTAATAAAGCAACGTCTAGATTTTACGTCATGTGCTTAATCTTAAAAGATAATTAAGTTCATGTCACTAAGAACTACTCTATAAGTAACATTGCTTCTATATCCCCTGCTGAAGAGCTGGAATCAATCTGATTTCAGATTAAGTCTGAACGTTGATTCGACAGTTCAGTCTCCGTAGAATTCAATTGTTAGATTTGCAATGGAACGAAAATAGTACGACTAATGTAATTAAAATAAATCTTAAATAATTGTAATTCTTCAAGTAAAAATAAGAAATGCTATGTTAGGAATTTGTTAAATTAAATCGATCACAAAATAATTAACCGCCAATTATACTTCCGAACGACGTATGATAGAATCTCTTTTATTAAGAATTGAATTGCAATTTCCCCCTATACTACAGTTCAAAGCAAATTTCACTAAGTTAGTGTTCTGTAGGAAACCCTATCAATGACAATTAAGTGAGAGAGGGTGACACGGCATATAAATTACTCATCAGTTATTAAAGTCTACCACGGTATGATTCATCACCATTAGCCTAAAATTGCAACAAAAATTTAAACTGGCAACAACCGCTGCTGCAAAAATATGTAAAGCAATAGCTTTCCTGCGACTAAGGTAGTAATTTTTGTTTTATAGTTTACAATATTACAATATTTTTTGTTTTATTGATTACCCTAAATATCAAAAGAATATAAAGGACCTATTCAGGAACGTCTTGCGTAATAATAATGGTTTTATGCTTTTATTGGAAAAAAACTTCATAGTAGAAGTTCTGCATTTTTCTTAAAGTTCGAGTAAACTCAATTTTAACGTGTATCCATTCTTTTATAAGAAAGGTATTATTTTGTATTACCTAGGGATTTGATGGTCTCAATTTAAATATTATCATATATCGTATGAATTTCAATACAAATGATAACTTTTTTAACGATATTCTTACATTTTCACTTCGTGGTTTTCTTTTTTGGTTTTTTTTACATGTTAATACATACATACAAACTAGTAGACTGCTTTTGATTAACTAAATTGACTATATTGACATCAACATACTGTTCATTTATAGTAAACAACGTGAAGTTTATTAGAGAGTAAGTTATTAAATTATGAAATAACAAGTTGCTTTGATTTGCATGTTATAGTAGTAATAAATTAAATGCCCTTTAAACCGGACATCAACCTAATACATAATATCCCATAACTAATTAAATTATTTACCGGTAAAATTTTTAGGTTACGTGCTAACAGGTAATTACTTTTGTACTACTAAATATTTGGAAAAACAATTCCAATTCTCAAATAACCTGATTTTTAAACATAATAATAGAAAAAATACTTCTAATATTGATTGTAAATAACAACAGGTTATCTACTAAAATTATATTATTTTTATCAATTTATTGTTGCAAGATCTATTAATTGTTTACATATCGACTCGATACTTATGTATTTATATTAATCAGAAAGAATTTTTAATAAAATATAATATAAATTATTAATGTCTATTATTTATCTATGATTTTTGTTAGTATATTAGTATGTTAAATATTAATTTTAAGTGTTATTAACATTATTTCAATATCTTTAATTATGTAACAAATATACTTTTTTAAATATTTATAATAATTACCCTAGTAGGAAACTTGATTAATATTTTACTCAAAATATCAAAATCACTATTTTGTATTTATTTTGTTGCCGGCATACCTGACAAAATTAAAATGATAGTTTGGTAGTTCCTTATGATGAATGCTAATGTAAGGCGCAAGTTTTATATAAAAATCTAATGCTATTTTTATTTATAGTAGATAAAAAATTTTAAAATTAATTAAGTATCATTTTTTTTTGAATTTTTATTTGCGACACTTATAATCGATATTTTTGTATCATTAAAAGTATTATACATAAATACTATGTTGATGCCTGTTGTGTATAATCAGCAAACTGAAATTTTTACACTTTTACAACTGTTAAGTAAATATAACATACTACAAAGAAACATAATATTTAAAGAAACTAAAAGGACAATAATTCACATTTAACAGGGTTGAACTTGAAATATTTGAATAAACAAGAAAATAGAATTCTGAAAAATTACGCTATAGAAATGATAAAAATTACTTAAAAATAAAAAAACAAAAACTCTGTAACATAATATAAAAGCCCCTATTTCACGATTATTTTCGATCCTCAGTCATGTATAACAGTAAAAATTACAAAAAGTGAGAGCAAATATACAAAAAAAATTGAAAAAATTTAAAAATTAAAAAATCAAGAAATTAACCAAACTTTAAATGTTGCGCTTACCAAATAACCAAACTAAACGACGTCATGTGTCCAAATGAAATTTTAGGTTAAGTAAATGAATATGAATTCTAAATCCCATACAATGGTGTTGAAGCAGAGACATACAATGCCATCTATCACTTCGAAAACTAAATTTGAAAAGAAGTTTGATTATTTTAACATCACATACTACTAAATACCACAAAAATACTTAAAAAATTCTAAAACTTTTTTAAGTTATTTTCTATAAAATTTTTACACTTATAATAATTACTTCTTCAAAAAACAATTTAGCTGTTTGTTTAAGCAAAAACTCAACTTAGTAATATTAACTTAGTTTATATTTCTTCTGGATATATTTCTCTCAAATTGGAATTTATCGTACTAAATTGAGAGCAAACGTTTATAAAAGCCATTTTACAATATAATAATCACAAATCTTGATAATCAAAATGTATGTATATTATTTTATTAAAAAGCATTCTACATACATTAACATAAAATTTAAATATACATAATGAAACTTATTTATTATGTGTACTTCAAGCATGATACTTTTATTAAATTTACGTTTTTATATCATATTTGTAGAACTTTGAAAATATTAATTTTTCAGTTTTTATAAAGAGCTAGTCTCATATTATAAATACATATAAATTATACTTAATGTACCTACACAGAATATCTACAGCTACATTAAAATCGTTTTTATAAACTCCCATACAAATAATGATACATTTTGCAAGTTATACGGTATAATTTCAAATTTTAAACAGAATACATTTAAACAGAAGTTAATTATTAGTACAGTAAAATATTAATGTTTAATTATTCTTAAAATAGTACCAAATATTAATTAAAATAGAACAAAGAATGTTGGAAATATATTAAGATACCTAAAAGAGAATTCTGTGAAAGTGGGTAAATTGAATAGAGAAATTTATTAGTTGAATATTAGAGAGTAGTACGATAACAACCGACCTCACGATCTTAAAAATGTTTTAATGCAATTATGGTAGCTTATGCCTTAAATTACTAATATGATCATTAAACTTTATGGATCATTCAAAATTTCAAGTAAAAATAGTTCAAAAACTATATGCAATTATTCAATTGGCTGTTTCCTACAGATTAGTCAAGTTCGTGGCGTATTTTTATTTTATAGAAGTATTAGTAAGCATATAATATAACACTTAAAAATAGTAGATTTACAATAAAGACTTGGAGCTTTGAGTAGCTCAAAAATTACAATCTCTAAAGAAATAGAAAGATGAGATCTTTGTTTTTAAGTTAAATTCGGTTAAATCACAAAATTTCATTTTAAATAGATTTACAATGCGATGAAGTGGTCTGTTCGCTGCTCCTCTCACTGAAACGAGTGCTGCAACTATTTACGTGGAGCACGCACACTGTCAACAGAATGAGTTGTTATCCAACTGTTATGTGAAAAATCAAAACTTTAAAATCAATAGCTTTTGAAATTAGAGGAAAGTTTAGATTCATCCATAATTTAATCGTTTTTTTTTAATATCATTAGTAATATCAAAATTAATATCAAAATAATACCAAACAGCACCAACGTCAAGCAAAACATTTTTGTTTCTGTTCTCAAATATCTAGAATTGAGTACGTATAGATGTGAAATTAGCATTTATTCCAATTGATGCCATTTTTATTCTTGGGAGTTGCACTGAAAGAAGAAATAAAATGGCACATTTGGATTTCTCGTAAACACGTGCCTCGATAATCTTGGTTTAAGAAAATGTTTATTTTTATCAATGCAATTGATACAAAGGAAAACAAAGGACAATTTTTAGTTTTTCTTTAAATATCTTGAAAAGTAAAACTAATAATCAAATTTAGTTCAGATTATTTGTCAGAGAACAATTATACAATTTTTTCTAACAATTTAACGGAAACATGGTATTTCAATACAATAATAAAATTGGACTTTAAAGTTTTCCAGTCCTAATACAGTCTTAATCTAACCTCTGATTATCTCATAAACATAAAAAATCACTTCCTTATGGTATAAATCCCGATACAAGTAGTCGTTATAAATTTTGTAATTTTAATAAATGTAACAAAATGGCAAGCAACATCCAGCTATTCCAACAACACTGCTAATCTACCAACATTATGAGCGAAATTTACAAAATTTACGAAATCTACTTACAATAAACTATATAATATGTCTCGTTTGTCACCAAAATAAAAATAATAAACACACAACCAACTACAAATTTCAAATTCATCAACAATAATCCTAATTGTTTCTCTTGTTATTATGACTTTTAATATTTTTTAATATTTATTTCCAATTTAATACAAAAATTTAATCACATATATAACTGTAAATTTTCGATTTATTCAATCATATTCTATAGCAGTATAAAAATTAAAAAATTGATTGACTAGATTACAATACACTATTTTTTTTAACTGCACTACATATAAAGTACAATTGCGTTGCTATATAACTGAAATTGAACAAACAATTAAACCAATAACATCATACAGTCATAATCGACTGTGACATGATCGAATTTGCATTATATTTCTCACAAGCATGTAGTACAAAAATAGTAAACGATTAAACAACAAATCACCCAATTATAGTAGTATGGAAATCACTCAAATTTATATTCATGTGTACATCTTTTCTTAGCCATTACTGGACAGGACAGTTAAAATTTGTACCTACTATTGGAGCTTTTTCTTATAGAGAAGAGTTTCAATCCTTCTTAAAACCCCACTTCTTCTTCCATACTGTCAAACATGCAATTAACCACGATCGCAAAGTATAATACAGAAAAGACTAACAAATTCCAAAACAAAATTTTGCAGACTAAAATTACAGATCTACAACTCTATAACTTCCTCAATCCAACCGGACTAATTTCTCTTATCTGATTGTGTAAAACTTCTTACCTAACAGTTGCTACGATCATGTTATTAGAGTACTTACTAAATAAAAAAAAGTAAATGTAGAAATTAAAATGCTGAATAAATATAAAAATGAAATAAAAATGTAAATCTATCAAGAGCTTATAACTATATTTTGAAAATATTAAAACTGTACATGCTAATTTTAAAACTAATTTTTTTAGTTTACAATTGAGTTTATAAAACAAAACATTTAATAACATTTTATTGTTCACGGACAATAAACCAATTTCATTGTTTCTGCATATGAAGTTTTACATTAATTCATTCAAATATTTAAATTTATTTTTATCGTCTACTAAACGTACACGTTATTACAATGTTACCAATTCTCTATTACTAATTTAACTAACATTTTAACTAATATAAATGATATGTACGATATACAGCTGAAAAGTTTAAAAAAAATAAAGGATAAGATATAGTATGTCTAGCTTTTTGTTAAAAGTATTTACATGTTGAATTTTTGCAGGAAAGAAATGGGGCAAATTGATCTAAATTATTCAACTAATAATATTAATGTATTGACAAAATTAGTTAATTGTTAAATAATTTCTTTTCTGATTTTTATCAGAATTAAATTATATTTATCAATGTACCATATATTATGTATGTATATAATATTATACTTTCTTTCGCATTTGTCTGGGTAAATCATTCCAGTATTATTATTTTATTACACATTATAATAATTATTGTTGAGTCTACAGATTTTGACTATTTACGTACATACAAATATTAATATATTTTTAAAACTGAGTAATACTCGCATATTTAATTGAATTTTGTAATAAACAACACCTGTTTAAAACATTACCCATAAAACTAGTACTTTACCAAAACCCGTATTTGGTTTTTTATTTACTTTATAAATTATAAAGCATTTACTGAAATATGTTGGAATTGTTTTTCTCATAATATATTGCTTTTTTGCTGCTGTTATACTAGCTCTTCTAAGTAGAAGTCATTTATAGTAAAATTGTAAAAAATTTTTTAAGTGATACCAAGTCGCAACCGTTTAAGTAATACTGAAAGTGTCATTAATCGGAAAAGATTAAAAAAAATAATATCAGTTTTTTCGTTATTAAGATTTTTCGCTCATATAATATGTGTAGGGTTTGAACTGTGTTAGTAATTTTTGTAATTTCACATTTCTTTATTTTGCTTTATTAAGGCCCAAGTTGAATGTTATAAAAATTCAGATTAGGTACGTGTTTTCATTCTACTGCTAATAATATTGTAACAAAAATAAAATATTTGTTAAATATAGCGATATAGTGTGCTAGTAAAAACGAATTTCCTATCAGCATTTGTTTATTTTTATAGGAATAGTCAAGCGTGTTATTTGGAATAGAATAAAGATCAAAATTGGTTTAAAATAAAAAATAAACATCAAAATGTAAATGGTCTCAGTTTTATTATACAAAGTAACTTACTGTGAACTAATATCAAGTACAATAATCTCGAAATTTTTATATATCAACTTATTTAATTAGTGATTAATTGTTTTCTATAAAACCGCTACACTGCAATAGATTTAACCGGCTATAAACCAGACAAAACTAATTAAAAATTCTTCTTGTGACAGCAATTTAATCAATAGGTACTTAATTAAATAATAATTTCGCAAATTCTTTGATTAATTTAAAGTACAAAAGATTTCATAAGCTAATAATAATAATATATTACCTGCATTCTAAATTATTTATTTAAAGAATTTAAATAATATAGGACAGTGAGTTCTATATCTGAAAAAATAAAAGCGCAAAAATGAATTCGTATAATATATTATTATGACAGATACATAAATATACAAAATCATTCTTTAAACAATGTATAATCAATAATCAGATTTGAAAATTTGGCTAATAATAATATATTTAATATTTCTTTTTTAAATATCAATATTTGTAACCAAGGCCTGCAAAAACAATAAAATTTTAGATATAGAATTGTTTTTGGTATATGAAGTAAATTTAAATTGAATATGTAGAAGAAGTATACTTATCAAACCAGCAAGTTCAATATTTAGAGGTTAAAAAGTACCCAAATAATAAGATTTGAAATTTTACTATACTTACAATATTATAATGACTATAATTTATTATTGAGAGTACATTAACGACAAATAATATTAAAAAAGTACAGGCAAGATAAAGAATGATAAAACTTCATTTAATTTTTAGTTAATATAAAATTTTGAGAAGTTATATTCATATTTTAATAAATATTTAAATATTTTATAAAACTAAATAAATGAAAATGTTAAAAAGTAGAATTTTAACCGTACAGTGAAGGATAAAAACGTAAAAAATTATAATAATGTTTATCAAATAATAAAATATTATATCTAAAATATCAATAATAATTTTCTGTTCATTTTTTCTTTACGTTGCGGTTAACATTCTATTATTTTCAAGTTCTGTTTTAAATATAATATTTTACAATATAATATACTAAAATAATACTAAACTGTTTAACAGTTTTCAAGTTCAATTCTATTAGAATAAAACAACCAAACAGAAAAACACAATTCGGCAAAGCACTTTAGGAAACACTAACTTAATTTAATTAAGTAATGCAATTTTCAACCTTAAAATCTGTAGTCTCCCGCAGGTCTTTTATTACAAAAGTTACTTATAGATTGTATGTTATATTTTCCATTTTTAGGTTTAAAATTTGACAAAGCTTGATTTCTGTACCATTCATTACATTTATGATTTTTTTAATGAATTTTTTCAAACAGTGACTAAATATTACTTTTTACACCTCCATTAGGATGTTGGTATTTTGGTTATATTTTGTACGTCAAATTGAATTAAATTAAATAGGTATTACAAATTTGTGGGATAAAAGGCACTTTTTAATGCAATTAGACTGCTAACTTATTATTTTATAATTATGTATATGTAAGTATACTATATTTTCATTAAAAAATTTTATAAAAAATTAATACAACAAATACCTATATTGTTTAGGTTAATTAAATTTAAACGTCAAATTTTGAAATCAACTATTTACTTCTACATTATACAGTTGTATCTCCACCATTGTAGAATGAGGTTATAAATTATTTATACTATATGAAACCATATTATTAATGATATGGATATGAGTGATATGTTGTTTCAAGAGGACATTGTCACATGCAACACAACCACTGATACTATTAATTTAATATGAACGAAATTTCCTGATCGAATAACTCGCGTAATTCTGCAGTCCAAAGGCTGCCTAGATCGTGTAATCTAACACCATTAGACTATTTCTTGTGGGACAAGGAAATATCAAGTCTATGCAGATAATCCACAATCCATTGAAGCCTTGAAAACCGACATATGTATGATTCGTAATCGGTAATATAGAGCCTCTATTTTGCAAAAACGTAATAGAAAATTAAAAAAAAAAGAGAAAGTAGAAGAATGTTGTCAAGGTTGGCCCGTCGTCTAGGTCGGCCCACTGCGATTTTTCAGTGTAGATCGTTAAAACCACCTATGTGCGAGTGTGACAAAACATCCCTCAATGACAACGAACTTTTCGTGCCATTACTGATTTTGAAGTGTAATGTTGAAACGTGTTGTGCACTCAATCACTGAACTAAGACAAAAAAGTTTTCCACCAGCTGCAAATAGAGCGTGAAAACTTGGAGGAAAAACATTAATTTGTTAAGATAAGTATCTAAAATGTGTTATGTGGATAGTCTTTAAAAATTATTCAAGGGAAACAATCAATTTTGCTACCTGTTTGGATGTAGTGTGACGCGATGTGGTGATGGAACTTGTTGTCAAGGTTGGACCGTTGCAAGAAAAACACGTTGGTAAATGCATCATCTGCTTAGAAGCGAATGCTTCATCGCCTGAACCGCAACAACTCTATTGCATGCATTAAATGCAAGAAAAATATGCATTTGAAATGTACTAAAATGGCATGAAGCTATTTTTATTTGCCAAAACGGTGATTCGGAATTATGTGTCATGTTAAATCAGTTCTCTGCGATATTATATTGTAAAGTTTCACTCAATCGAATAAAAATAAAATAAATTTGGTTTATTATTTCATCCAGTCAATTTTTTTGCATGAATTTGGCAATTCTCAACGTTGGGTAACCTAGACAGCATTGGGCCAACCTTGACAACATTTTTTTTTAATTCTTGCATAATAAGTTTTCTATTTTTTATCCAATCAATTTGCGATTGCCTCGAAAGTAGCTTTATTCCTAGATCTTTCTGAAAATGTGCTTAAATCAACAAAATTCTTTCTTAGTTTTTATACATAACTTTCGGAAGTTATGGGCAGAAGTTTAAAGGGTGGCCAATCCTGACGACATTCTCTTATGTGTGGTCTTGGTGAATATTTGTCCAATATTATTTTTCATTCATAAAAGACTTTAGACATAATAATTATATCAATAAAGAAATACAGAACTTTCATTTAAAGCGTGTGTTTTATTTAAAATTTGAAAACAATGACGTTGTTGAAAAGCCCTATATAAAACAATTTTAAATTTCCTTTCTAAAACAAGATTTTGGAGTTATAGCTATGTCAAATAGGTTTTAGTGTGTCGATGTCGCACTTTGAACTATACATACGTATTTGACATGGTAGTAATTCAAAAAATGTGCTGCAGAATAATATTTATTTTAAATCTTTTAAAACGAACATTAAAATTACAATAAAGAACAAAATAACTTAAATTGTAGCATTTTTTAAGAAATTTCATTTGAAAATAATTTTAAATAATTTGTAACAAAATTAATATTATTTATTTCACTTAATATAAAAGTTTAAATTTCTTAATATGTAAACAAAGCAACAGTATTGCATTAATATTGAGTTAAGGTTTGAATATAAGTGTAATAACATAACTTAATAAATCGTCGGTTTAAAGGTAAAACTCACTAAGTAACATAATTGATGTTATGCGATAATTAAGTTTAAAGATATTTTTTTACATTAAAAATCAGTATTGAATTCGATTTAGTTGATTTTTTGGAAAAACCTGTAGTTGAGTAAGTTTTTTAAACTCTATTAATAATTAATAATCTAATAGAATATGGTCCCCTGATGTACTTAATGTAAAAACTAATTTTTTTCAAAATTATCACTTAGTAAGTTTTACCTTTAAACCGACGAAATTTGTATATAGTATAGGGAAATTATATATAATATAAATACGTAATACAAGAAACAGAAAAAAATATTGTATAAAATAAAGCAGATAATTCAAAACTTTCTTAGCTTATTAAACTAATTTAATATTTGTATAATTTTCTCTTTATAATTGTTAGACTTGAGAACTCCAAATATCTTAATTGTAGAACTAATTAAACTGACATTTTTTTCAAATATTTATTTATTCCTATCTTTGTGTTTTTCTTAATTAAAATCCTGGCTTCATCGCAGTAAGATTTTCAAATGATGTCGGAAATAATATGTTAGATAATTAAATTAAAGATAATTAGATTTTTTTATAAAATATAATAATATACTATTTACATTATGTATTTGGCGACTTAATTACAAAAACAAAACATTTTGAATTTAAAGAAAATAATAATAATAGATTTCAGAAAATGTAATTTATTCATATGGATTATACTAGTCAGTGAGATTGAAACAAATTAATTATTCGTTCTTATGAACAATAATTTTTAAACTTTTTAAGAACGAAGCAAATTGCCACATAGTACAATGTTAATGGCGACGTAGTTTAGAGAAATATTTCATACCCGTTTTTAATTGTTCTGTCAGATTAGTAACAGCAATATTGTTATATATCATACAAATAGTTCTAGTGTTACGTAATCCGGCGGTTGCATTTTTAATTACAGTAGATAATTGGTTTAACATTAAAAATTTATTATTTAACACCAAGAAGCACAATATAGTAGGTACTTTTTGTATAATAATATGTATTGGTTGTTTTAATAATTTTTTAATTATTTTCCCAAATAAAATTTTAATTACCTCTTAATTACAGTAGCATGAGACTTCTTCAATCTTACAACTTTGTTATTACCATAAAAATCTTACAAATTGATCCACACTGCTTAATTAAACCACTGAACTTAAAAAAATAATTTATTTTCACACATTAAAAAAACCAATTTATTAAACACGTGGCTTTAAAAAATCAAAATCAAAAATTAAACATATCCATTCTACTCACCATCTTGGCCCTTACTGTCAACCTTTCCGAAACAAAATCTTTATATATTTTTTCAATTAAAATTCAAACAAAGATCATCAAATAAATAAATAAATATTATATCACAAATATTTAATTGATAGCAAAGACTGTCTCCGTAATGATCTGAACGTTGTTTCCAAAATTTTTGCATGTCAAGCTGTTAAAGCTAGCAAAACGGATGATAATACTTTTGCAACTTTGAGGGGGACTGCTGGTAAAATAGCAGAAATCGCCAAACTGCAATTAAAATTTTATTTTTATTTAGTTTTTGTTGCGACTTTTGTTTTCATCTAAATCTGTATCTATGGTCTGTTTCTTTTAAAAAAATATTGGAATTTCTATTAAAGTGACAACCTTGAAATGTAAACCAATGAAATTACTTTGAAGTTAGACGCTATTACAATAACGAAATTTTTTCGATTGAAGTGCTATGCGTGTTGCCTAAACTGAACCGGGTAAACTCATAAATAAGATAGATTTGAACAGAGTTAAATGTAATATCGAATAGACGTAGTTATTTGGTTATAACATTTCGCTTTTTTGGTGGTGAATGTTTAATATTATTACAAGATTAAGTACTATTTAAATTATCTGAAATTTCCCGATGTAAATTAGACTTTGCAAACGACGCGCCACCTGTATTATTGATATCTTAGATCAGTGGCGTATCTAGAAATTTGGTTCGGGGGGGAGCTTGCGAGCGCAGCGAGTCGTTTTTAATAGCGCCGCAGGCAAAAATTTTTTAAATTTTCAAGGTCATGCGCTCAATAGAAAGTTAAAAAATTACAATAAAAAATAATTTCTCCGAAAAAAGAGTTCCTCAGACATTTTAACGTTAACGACAATAATAATAAATACTAAAACACTAAATAACCATTAAAAACTAAGTCATAGAAATTATTATAATTCTAATATAATTATAATTGTAAAATCATTGCGGTTTTTTGTTATTCCAAAAGTATTTATAACCTCTTCTACATTAATATAGGCACATTCCTGTGAACTGCTAATAAAGCTAAACCACTTAACCTATTCTCGCCCGTACTATTTCTCAAATTTGGCTTTATTCGTTTTAAGATGGAAAATGTTCTTTTTACAGAGGCTGTATATAACCGCTAATGTTCCTAAAATAATATATATATTTGGAAATATCAATATTAAACTGATTAAGAGCTTCTATTGTATATTTTGAAAGCTGCTCCTTCATGTTTTTTTCATTTCTGATGGAAAATCAGCCATTTGCCTTCAAATATAGTATAATTAGAGCTTTGAAAATCATTTATATAGAAATCTATACATGGTTTGAAGTCATTGTAAAATTACAAATTAATAATTTCGGGGGAGGGGTCAGCCTCCTCCCTTGGCTACGCCACTGTCTTAGATCGACTATAGCCTTTATTCTTCTAAATAGTTTATAATTTCCTCATTTACAATAAAAGCATCTCGTTGGACGCGACGTGTAACAATTAAATAAATTATTAATTAAAAATTAACAAAAAATTAGTACATTAAATAATTTAAAAACAAAACAAAGAAGGTGTTAATCTAACTGATCAGCAGAGAGCATAAAATTTTATCTGAAGGTCTATACACATTATTCATGTTAACGATTACTTATTTAGTAATTACAAATCTACCATTTAAACGATTACAAAGTATATTATTTATTATTAGTTCTGAAAGCAAATAAATAACAAATTCTTAAAAATGATAATTCTATTTGTCGGTTATTGAAAATTGTTCGTCAAAATTGCTATTATTCGGGTTTTCCACTAAATATCTGAAAATTTAGCCAATTATAGAATGTCAAGGCTAAACAAAGAAGAACAGGTATTGTGTATTACCTAGACCAGATGTTTTAACAAAACTTTAACTTAGATAATAAGAAAAATTAAAATAAAGGTTGCAGATAGAACTTTGAGAAACTACTTCGTTATAATGGTGAACCGCAATTGTTACCAAAACTTCTTGAGGAAATTAGATTGTTTACGATTTTGAAAATTTAATTAATACGAAATAATAGTAAGCAGCTAGAATAAGTAAACTGTTTTTGTATGGTGCAATACTGCGATATAGTATTAGAAAACATAAATAATAAACTTTTAATAATTTATTCCTAAATAAGTAAAAAAATCAGGTATTGTTAGAATTGCTTCGTTGTAGTTAAATGAAGTTTGTGTTTGCTTTAAATTTTAAGGTGTAGGTTAATTTAAAATGGAAACTATCGCAACTACTTTCTAGAAAGTTCTACTGGTTCTCTTATAAACATATACCAGCTATGTTTGTTTATAGATCAATTACTTTATTATTATGCTATCTTAAACATTTGAGTTAAAAAAAATCATGTATTGTTAGAATTGCTTCGTTGTAGTTAAATGAAGTTCGTGTTTGCTTTAAATTTTAAGGTATAGGTTAATTTAAAATAGAAACTATCGCAACTACTTTCAAGAAAGTTCTACTGATTCTTTAATACTTACTGGTACTTTAATATATCTTCTAAATTTCTTTATCGAAATATTTAATAGCATTGAACTTAAAAATGTATGTTTTATGTGTACCAGGTTTACATTAATGTCAACACGAAATATGTTCAAAAAAGTTATCATGCAAAGTTATTATTTGTTCCAAAATAACTCATGTAATATAGTTTTTTAATATTATTTAAGCTTAGAAATTTTAGTTTGAATTCAGAGGATCAAAGATCTAAAACTAAAACTAATTCTCTTGTTTAAAAATTAATACAGTTATTTTAATCAGATAAATGTTGTGGATACATTTCTTTTGTAAAACTAAACAAATCATCATAAAACTATTTCTGTAAAAGTAGGGCACGTCAAAGCTCTCGTGTGAGAAAATTTATTCTAAAGTTGTTCTGGTGGTTTAGCCGCTATGAAAATTTGACAATATTGCCATGAGATATCAAACAGTGATATCAGTGAGATATCAAACTTTTACATATAGTTTTTGGGAAAACAAAAAAACTTTTTGTGGATACCCTCCTGTTACATAAAGCACGTGTATTTCCAGCAGAATAAAAGCAAAAACCTTCAGAATGATTGAATTGTGTAGAAGATTATGACAATCTTGATGCTACGCTTTCCTGCAATTACTGCGCTCCTTTTATTGAAGTTTTATTTTGTACCTTGTATATTATTTTTCACTTTTTGATCTTCAATTCAACTTCAAAAATGTAATCTGCTTTATACACAATATTGCAGATAAAAATATTCCATATTAAAAAGACATGCAAACGTTTTAAACAAAATTATTTTACTTAGATTAGGTAGGTACTCAAAATGTTCATACATTGATATTATATAGCTTTACTACTTTACTATTTTAATATTATAGGTTTTCAATATTAAGAATCTCTTCACTTTGATTGTGTTAATTTTCTCTCTTCATCATAAGAATAATTGCATAGTTTATATTTTCTACGACGGTTGTCTTAATTAAGTTTTGTTTAACATTTTTTGTTTTTATTTTTGAAGAAGAGCTTTCTTATAGATGAAATTACTTCAGCTAGAGCTTCAATAATTTGTTAATTAGACTCATGTGCAATATAAGCAGCTGATTCTATATATTATTTATATCGGATTCCAGTTTTCTGGTTGATATACTACACATCTATAATTGATCTTTTAGAGAATACATGAGTTGTTTGGCCACATTTTAAATTATCACTTTTAATGTTAATATTAATTGTTTCTGAGATATAAAAGTTATTATCAAGCATGATATAAACAAATCTCCTAAAGCAGATAATATGGCTAAACTCAAGTTTATTTATTCCTACATTCATGAAATAGATATGTGAGACTGTTTTCAATGTAAGGATATTTAAGATAGATTCAAGGATATCGTTTGATAAGGTGATTAGTCTGAGTTTATTTATATCTTTGCAATTTGCGTATATATGAATTGATTTTCCAAATTTTTAAGATTTTTTCGGTAATTTTTGTTTATAAGTAAATAACATCCGATTATTTTAAAAATTTTATATGTTATTATTGACACTATAAAGTATACAAAATAATTTTTTTTTTAGTTTATTTAATAACCTTTTATTACTACTTTTTGCTGTCAAAGTGGAGGTTCAAAAAAAACAGGTGATTGGCCCCGATAATTCCAGCACTTGCAGTGGTTTGAAATCAAAAATTCAAATTGATTATTGCTCAGCAGGCTTGTCATTCTGGCAGGTAGTAGATTTAAACATTTTTATTGCAAAATACCAAAATGGAGGACTTTAAAAAATAAATTTTCAAAAATCGTGTTTTTTTGTGGAAAGTCAGGAAAATTAATGGAAAATTTTGAGTAAAAATATACAATTCTACTACCCGCAAAATCCACTTATATGTAGAATAACATATCCAAGTTTCAACCCAATCGGTTGGGTAGAATTTTGTAAACCCCCCGGACCGATCGAAAAAACGTTGTTCCGAGAAAAACGCGTTTCAAGATTTAAAAAGTTCTAAAAAATCAGACTGTCCTGGGCTTTTACAATGCCGCTTTTTTTTGCGATCCATATTTACAAATGTTTACTCGATGCACACACTTCTAGTACTATTTTAGTTCTCGAAACTTACAGATATTATAATATATAAAACATAAGTATAAAGAAATCGCAACTACGAGGCTCTCTCGTATTTCTGCTATAACTTTGTTGATATTTTCAATTTTGATCTGAAATTTTTACAGTATAATCTCAATATATTACAGTGATACTTTCAAAAATTGTTGGTTTCTTACATACACTTAAAAGTGCCCCGGACTAACCTTTTCTTTGCGAGAGATGAGATTGTCGTTTCTCAGGGTGGGCTCTCAAAATAAATATAATTTCTCTTTTTGAAAACAAACAAATTTGTTTTCCAATAATTAATGAGCAATCCAAATCCAAATTAAATGTAATATAAAATTTCAATTTTTGTTTATAGGGAAAGAAGTTTCGATTTCTACCTTTATCCCAATCGCCTTGTTATCAATCGCACTATTTGCTCTTTCAAATATAATTTTAAATTTTTCAATTTTACAATCCAAACCAAATTTAATAACTTCAACAACTCTTTTTTCAAATCAACCAAATCAATCTAATTTACTACCGCTCAGTGGCCACTTATAAAAAAATATCTAAAATCCAAATATCAAAAAAATACGCAATAATGCATATACCTAAAAATCACTTTATTAAAACCAAAATTCTAACTCACAATTTCAAAATATGAAAAATCTCAAAATATTGCAGAGCCAAAAATACGCACAACCGGCTCTGGCGGCGCACGTTGGCAAAAAGCCTTCAATTTCGTTTGATTCGCCCCCACCTTTCCAATTTTACAATGCCACCACTTAAACTTAGTAAAATAAAATCTGAAATATGTCAAAAAATATTAATTTTTTTAAACCCGGACATGAGAATACATCCTTAAATAAACGTTAAATTATAAATTATTTATTAATTCAGCTATTCGACATATTAGTGATAAAATCTTTTATTCTTGTGACGGTTTGCACCACTTCTAGTTAAAATTTAAACGTTAGTTATATTCCCTTAAACCTTATTTTAACCAATGGGCAAGCAGATAAAGAAACCTTGGTTAATTTAACTAACGTTTAAATTTTAACTAGAAGTGGTGCAAACCACCATTAATCCTTCAATTGAATTCACATTAATTTACTGACGATTTCTTGTGTAAATTATGTTTGATTGATATTTAACCACATTCACAAAAGATTTATTTCCATTATGTTTGTTATGTATTGGGTCTGTTTGCGAATGCAAAATTTTTGTGATGAAGTGATCATAATTATTGTTTGGGTCAAGTTGTTAATATTTGGTATAGTTATATGTATGTGTTCGTTAGATTTACTTGTAGAAAAAGAATTCATAGTTTTGTTAGTTATCTTAAACAATCCCAGCAATCGCTTATGTAGTTATATAATGTGCACCTATTATAATAAATTAAAAGATTAGTAAATAAAATTTTGCAAGGTAATTTAAACTAATGATGCTATCAAAATTATCAAAATTAGAATTATAGAATTCTTACAGAGTCGAGCTATTATTATAACATTCGCCAATGCAGTTAAAATCTGCCCTTTTGAATTGCATACTATTTTAAATAGTGTCCTACGATAAAATTATGCCTGAAAAAAATTACAAATTACTTCAAAAACACGAAGCTTTATTAGAAAAGTTTTTAGAAAATGGAGCTTCATTACTCCTGCAAAATAAAACCAGCTTATTACTCGAGAAAGCGTCATATGGTTATTTTATTACAGGCATTATTAAAAAGTTATTATTTAGAAAAACTTGATCCTTTAATACTTTGACAAAACGTTGAAAATGTTTTTGACAAAAATAAAACACAAGAAGTTTCAATTTGTCAGCTAGTAACGAAAATTAACCGAAAAAGCGCCAGTAGTGTAATTAATCTCTGTCCGGGTTAATTTCAACCACTATGTCAAAAGTATTATTATTATTCAAGACGATATTAATTTTTTGCCTCTACCCTATTTCAAGAAAATTATTTAAAAATTCACCCTTTGAATATTTTAATTTACGCAAGCAGTAAATATAAAGATGACAATTTATAACCATTCGGGGGATGTTTTTTAAAACGTTCCTAAAATGAATGAGGAAATTAAAATGAATTTGTTAAAATGAAATCATTTTAGTATAAAATATTGTAAGAATTATTTTTCTTTCGGTTTGACGTTATCCTCAGAAAATATATAAAACTTAAGTATACCACTGTATGGCGAACGTTTACTATTTGGCATGGATTGACCTTTCTCGATAGTCGACGCAAATTTACGATCCCAAAGGATTTTAGCAATGTATCTTTTTTCGAGATCCTCTCAATCGCTCAACTGTTTCTAAGTGCAATTTGTATATATCCTCAAAAACCTTTAAATATTAAATTATTTATTTCAAAGACTACAAGAGATGTTGACTAAAATGTTTTGTTTCCTAAATTGACAACCGACATATTTTAAGTCGTTCGTCTTTTTGTTTCAGTCGAAACACTGATACCGGTGGAATCTGTACAGGGAGGTGTCGCCAAACTACCTTGTGATATTACACCATCTGTTGAGGACGATAAAATGCACATTGTAATTTGGTTCAAAGAAGGAATTAAAGGAAAACAAACGCCCATATACACGTAAGTTAGCATTATTTACTTGCTATTCATTAAAGTTAAATTAAGCTCTTTAGATAAAACAGAAACATTTGTTTATAATTGTATGTTTTTCCTACTTAATTGCTAATTAAATTAATTACAAGAGAGACTTTTCTTTGCAGTTTTGATTCACGTGAGAAGCAATTAAAACAAGGAAAGCACTGGTCAGATGAGCATTTTGTTGGAGGTCGGGCAAATTTTCAGTATCAAGACGACCCAGCTAAACTCACCCTGAATAACGTCAGAGAAAGCGACGGGGGAATTTATCTGTGTAGGGTCGATTTCAGACAAACCCCCACCAGAAATGTTCGAGTTAATCTAACCGTTATCAGTAAGTATCAAGCGATTCATTGACTTCAAATAATTTATTTTACGTGTTTCTAAAATGAAATAATAAAGAAGCTTGTAAGCAAAAGACAGTTATCACAAGTTAAAAAACTAATTTCACCACCGGCTTTATCTTAAGCAGTTTTTTTATTTATTTATTTGCTTTCGGCTTGATTTGTGAGTAATGAGATTTTTCTTATTTTCAGTCCCTCCAGAAAAGCTGAGTATATTAAATGAAAAAGGAATTCATATTCCTCATTATATACTTGGGCCATACAATGAAGGCGCTTCAGTGAATATTACGTGTGTCGCAACTGGAGGTAAAAGAATTACTTTAGCATCGCATTTTATTTCGACGAGTTTTTTTTTATTACATTTACTAGTAAAGTTTATATGAATATAACCCTTACTTTTCTAAAAAAAATAAATAGTAAATAAAACGAAATTATAAGAAATTCTAAAATTTAATAACTAAGTAAACAAGGAAGTTGGTTTATTTTTTCAATTATAGGTAAGCCTTCTCCGAGAGTAACGTGGTGGCAGGAAAATGCGCTTCTAGACGAGTCGTTTGAATTATTATCGGCAAGAAGAGTACGAAATATTTTGAACATAAACAACTTGGAGAGAAAAGATCTTCATCGAGTTTTCACATGCCAAGCATCTAACAACAACATGATTGCACCTATTTCAAGTTCCGTTACCCTCGACATAAATTGTAAGTTGTTGTTCTGTATTTTTTCTTCAAGTTTATTCAATTTTGACGAAAGAGACGAGCTTTAAAGTCAATCACAAATAACAAACTGCTCCGAAGTAATAATTAAATAATGTAAAAAGAATTTGCGCCTTTAGTTGAAACTTTATTTTGATTAAAATGTTTTCGTTGAATATGTATTTTAATTTGAAATTCAAGCAGAAATATCTTAATATATTCATTCGTACAATATAAGCTACCTTTTTAGTTCTTTTAGTTTGAATGAATAAAACTAAAGAAATTGTAAGTACGTATTTCATTTTATGTCGTCGTGATTTATTCAATTTTTTGAAGTGGCCTCTATTTTAAAATTCAAATGCTACAAAATTTAATGGAATTCGTCCTAGACATAAAATATTAGGCAAATATAATGCAATAAATAATTTTAAGTGAAATTCGTTCGGAAAAACTTAGGTATATTACACAATCACATTCGAATGCACAATCGTAATAATTCTTTTTCGTATACCGGTCCCGAAGTGTATTTACCACAAATAGTAAAAACTTTTTGTACACAGCACTTAGGGATTGGGGATTGTATTATATTATGTTGATCGATAACATTAACAGTTTTTTTATATTGTTCTTTATTGAAAACTAAAAATATACAACACCTAAGTGATTACATAAAATGTAGTTGGCACCTGTCTTAGTGGTAAGCAATGGTTAGATTTTCAAATTAAATTTCACAAAACAAAATTATAAAAGGTGCGACTAATTCTATGAAAACGTTCGTACGCTTACGAATCCAATGCTTTACGCAAGAAGAAATTGGTCAAAGTTAATTAAGAAAAATAGAACAATTATGCATTGGGTAATAAGTAATGATGATTTGATTAAATCACGAAAAGATTTAAACCATTCCGCATTCAATTTCCTATTTAAATTTATACGAACACGTTACAAAAGCGTAATGCTTTAATGGCTATCCTTTACAAGAAAAATTAAAATTTACATGAAAAATCACGTTACGGTTTAATCCTGAGACCCAAACCACGACACAATAAATCTGCCAGACTAGGATTTAAACTCGGTCTGTGTATGGATATCACACTATAATAATTTAGAACACCGACCGGTTCGTAATCGGGAATCTATGAGTTTTATGTATCCGCATTTAAACGCCCAAAATTTAGTTTTAATTTTTTGCACAACTACAAAAATGCAAACCTAAACATTTTTTAAACTAAATCGATTACCGGATGCAACAAAAGAAATGACTTGCCAGAATCACTTATACTTTTATTATTTTGAAATACACACCTATTAACTTGAAAATGTCTACTAATTAAGATTATGAATTATTAAGACTCAATATTTTTTCAAGCTCTGCTTCTAGCAAAAGCGGACTAGTTTTTATTCACAAGTTTGACTAATCTAAAAAGATGGTGATGCAAATTGGCGCTGTTCCTGTGAAATATGCTGATATCTTAAAGTTGAACAAACAAATTAAACAAAACACAAAATTTAAATGGATTATTCACATTATAATGAGATAATGTAAAAAAATATCTGCATAATGTACGCATAAATCAATGTCTTAATTAATTAAATAAACAATAATAATATTTACTTCAAAATATATATTGCTATGACCCCAACTTTATAAATTTATAACTTTTCACCTTCCTGTGAAATTGGCTGGTTTACACAGATTACTTACGAGGATGAGACTATTCAATGGTTTTTAATTAAATTAATTGTAAAATTTCGTATCGTTTTTAAAAAATGGTCGTTGAATAAACTTTTAAATGTTAAAGTAGTTAAGAAACACTTTTGCATAAAATTTTGTTACCTTATGGTATTGCAAACGCATGTGAACACCACATCTGTTCGCTCCGCGCTGGTCTAACAAATTTGCTGCAAAGTACTTTAATGTAACGACCAAATTTATTACAAATTCTTCAAAAATCTTCAAAATTTATAATGTTGCACTTGACCAACTAAAATAAAACAAAACAACTTTTTTAACTTAAATTTTCACTTTTATTCCCATTTCCATTAAAATTAAAATTTATAGGGAAAATAACACTTCTATCCGCTTGCGTGTCGCAAGGTGGTCTCTTGGACTTCTACGACCTTCAAGCCATTTTTACCTTTCTACTTTTCGTTTCCACCGATTTAGAATTAAAACCTTATCTACCCTGCATTTTTACATAATAAATAATTTAATAATTTATAATAACAAAAATAAAACTTGCAAAATAATTTTACAAAATAAATAATTAACGTTTATAGCATTTCGAAACACGACAATATATATTGTCATGTTTCAAAAGTGATTCGGACCCACCCTATACATTTTGGTGAAAATTTATTTTGTTATTTAAGTTGTGTTTAAATTTACTTAAGTTCTAAGATTGAAAAATTTGTTAGGTGGGGGCCGATCACAGGAAATTCAAAGCTTTTTTGCCATAAGTCGCCGCACGAGTCGGTGGTGCGACTTTTGGATCGTTAATTTGGGTTCGGTGAAATTGATTTTTGAAATTTTGTCATTTAAAAATTGTGAGTAACATTTTGAATTTGATTTAAATAAAGTGATTTTAAGCGTTTGCATTACTGCGTATTATTTGAAAATAGGAATTATTTTAGATATTTTTGGTGATTTGCTACCAAACGGTAGTAAATTGATTTGTTTGATTGATTTGGAAAAGGAGCAGTTGGAGTTGTGGATTGGATTTGTATTATTTAAAGCTGGAAAAGTCAAATTATATTTGTAAGAGAGCAAACGTGCAAGATAGATAACGAGGAGATTTGGATAAAAAAAATCAAAACTTCGATCTCTTTAAAGAAGTATTAAAATTTTGCATTTAATTTTTTAATTCAAATTATATGCGATTGGAAATATTAATTTGAATAACTGCCGTAACTGCCATAGGAACCGACTCTTGAGTAGAGCTCAATGCTGCCGACGATTGGAAAGCTGGCCGAGGTAAACTAAAAAAAAAAGATAGTAAAGGCTTTTTCCAATATTTTTTGGAGAATACCACTATAATATACTGTCATGTTCCGAACCAAAGTGTTACCTACCCTGTTAATTTGGCATTAATTTTGATGTTAAGTTTATGAAATATTTGAATTTGAATTATGGGAGGTAAAACTTTGAAAATTAAAGTTGGTAGAAGTGAAGTTTTATCGTGGCCTTTTGCCAAAAATGGTCGACGTGATGGACGCATTAATTTATTAGTCCGAATAATTTTTGATAAGTTTGTAAATTTTGGAATACTAGTAAAAGTTTTTGAGGATAAGATGTTTTATTGATAATTATAATTGGAGTATATTAATTTTTGAAGAAAAGTTGAGTAATTTGGAATTATAATTGGAACGGAAGCTATCGAAGATAATTGTAATAAGATAAAGAAGATAATAAAGCAAGAAAAAAGAAGAAAATAATAATTTTAAAATGAAGCAGTTGGTAAAATTTTTACATTTATAAATTAAAGATTTGTTCAAGGAACAACAAATTGTTGGTGATAAGCCGGACTGCGATACCGGTATCGAATAAATTTTAACGTGCCCATTTTAAAATTTTATTGCAAACCAAATTGAAATTTTAAGAGAATATTTAATTGAAAAAATTTACATTAATTAAAAAATGAAATGCTGGAACTATTTCATTAATTGGCATCTCTTAACGTGGGGCTTCAAAATTAGAACGCGCTTGTTGACCCTGAGATAAAATAAAATTGGTTTGTAAAGAAGATTTAAAAAAACAAAAATGTAAAAATGGGAACGGAACAAATGTTAAGCTTAAAAATGTTGAAGCAACTAATGAGCATGTATCAAGCTAATCAAAAAAACCTCGTAGAACTTAAACAAGAACTAAAAGAAGAAATTAAATCAAACAGTGCAAAAACAATTGCAAGAATAGATGAAATGGAAGAGAATTTGAAGATTTCACAAGCAGAAAGTAATAAAATAAAATTGGATTCAATAATGGAAAGTAGAGAGGGCACAATTGATAAAAATTTAAAAAGGAGGAATAGGGTTAAAAAATTAAAATTGAATAAAGTAATGGTTAAAGAGGAAAAATTGGAAATTATTAGAATGTTTGCTCCACAAAAATTATTGAAGATGAGAAAAGTTTTAAAACGCTGCATTAATAACGGAAACGAGATCAAGAAAATAAAGGGAAAAATTTGGATAGAAAAGAATGAAAAATTAACGGTTACAATAGGAAAAACAAAACCTGGACAACAAAATGAAAAATTTGCAATCAAACAGGAAACAAATAAAAATGTTGAAATTGGAAAAATCAAAGTTGCAAAGCTTGAAGCAAAGAAAACAAAGAAAATTTCAACAAAAACAAGACGGACAAAATTTAATGAATCGGAGAGAAGTTTGAAGACTTGGAAAAGTAAGGGGTTGCCGAGAGCGATGCCGGAGATTTGGATTCCGAAGAAGAAGATCATGCTGTGGAAGTACCGAAGAAGAAAACGAAGACATTAGTGAATACCACAAAGTTAGTGCAATGGTGGAATTGAAACGGTATAGCCGATAATTGATTAATTTGTTTGTAAATAATTTAGATATTTCGATGATTTGATTTTGATTTATTTGGTTATTGTTTATTTTATTGTAAATATTGTAGATTCATTTGGTAGATTTTTGTATTGACTTTATTGATTCGTAACAAGACATCGGTTTATTTTCAAATTGTAAATTTTCAAATTTTGAAAAAAAATAAGAAGGCATTATAATGTCATGTTCCAAACCAAAGTTTTACCTACCCTGTTAATTTGCCATTAATTTTGATGTTAAGTTTATGAAATATTTGAATTTGAATTTTGGGAGGTAAAACTTTGAAAATTAAAGTTGGTAGAAGTGAAGTTTTATCGAGGCCTTTTGCCAAAAATAGTCGACGTTGATGGACGTGTAATTTTTATGTCCGAGTAATTTTTGATAAGTTTATAAATTTTGGAATAGTAGTAAAAGTTTTTGCAGATAAAATTATTGAAGTTATTATATTGGATTAAATTGATTTTGGAAGATTTTTGAGTGGTTTTGAAAATAAAATTTAAACAGAAGCAAATTACTTAAGAAAGGATAGATAAAGGTGAATTGGATGGAATTTGCAATTTGCAATTGGAAAATTTAGTTAACGGTAAAAAATTGTATAATTTAAATTAAAAATTTGTTCAAAAAACAACAAATGGTTGGTGATAAGCCGGACTGCGATACCGGTATCGAATAAATTTTAACGTGCCCATTTGAGAATTTTATTCAAACCAAAAATAAAAATTTAAGAGAAGATTTAAATGAAGATTTTGAAAATTAATCAAAAAATTTAATGCTGGGGGTATTTCAATACATATAGCAATAATTGTTATAAAATCTATTACTGAAGATGCACATCAATATTTGCTTTTTGAAACTGGGGGCCTGGAGGTATAGAATATCCCCGCTACCTCTCTAATTATTGTTATTAATAAAAATATTCCTATCACGATAGATAATCGTCTATACTTACTACAAGTAAAATCTTTTCATCCAAAAGAGGGTTACTGTCAGATAACTATCACCCCGAATTTCAAAATTTTAACTGCACTGTAGGAAAGAGGACAATTTTCTGAGCATTTAAAAAAAAAATCCTTGGACCGTCCATTAGTTTTCGAGAAAAAGGGCATTTTACAATTACGAAAAGCAGGAGAATGTAACATGATACACCCGATGTGTGACGGTCGGTCTCACGTTGATTTTTTTACTCTTCATTTTGTTGACGGTACGTGTGCTTTGATATAGTCTTAATGTTGTTGTCAGTCGCGATCGATACCCGAACGAGGTCTATGGCTTCGACTTCCACTCTTTGCAAGTTCTGTCATTCTTCGGGGATTTTTTTAAATTGCCTTACACAAAAATGGCTAATCATGCAGCCGTGTTAAAAGGTGTATCAAAAATACATGTAAATTTTACATCTTTAAATTCGAATTTTTCGAAAACTTATGGATGATCTAAGGATTTTTTTTTTAAATGCTCAGAAAATTATCCTCTTTCCTACAGTGCAGTTGAAATTTTGAAATTCGGGGTGATAGTTATCTGACAGTAACCCTCTTTTGGATGAAAATATTTTGTTGAAATTTTGAAATTCGTGATGGTAGTTATCTGACAGTCCCCCAAAAGAGTAATACGTACAATCAGTGGATTGCTAGGAGTTATGGAATATCCTTCAGGCCCCCAGGTACGTACTGACTTCATATAATGATATATTTATTATAAAAGCGTAAAAATTTTGTATTTAATAAAATTTGTCGGATATCTATATGATTTCTGTAAGGGATGGGAAACTTGACATTTACTTCACTTTTTATAAATTGTGTTTATAAGCAGCTGGAAAATATTTCATACAAGTTTAATAGTTGTAAATAAAATAATTTTAGGGAAGCAGTAAAATTTCAATATAACTGAAGAGGAACCAGAATGAATAAACTATATTATAAAAAGAAACAAAATTAACCTAGATAAACTAAACATCATCAAAGATACATAGAAATAATGAATACAAAATTACATTTAAAAATAAAGTAAAAAATTAATAAAAGAAAGATCGAGAAGAAATCAGAAAAAGTTTAAAGCTTTTGAAAATCCTGTGAGATCTAAATCTCTTACTCTAAATATTTAACTACAGCACTGATCAAAATGACAGAACTCAAGACAGACAGAAAGATAAAGATAAAAAAAAGATCTGTTAAGAAATTTTAAATAAAATTTGCAAATGTTTTCATGGTTTTGTGATCTTTTTGTTACAATTTTTTAAAAAGTTATAAAGTAGTAAAAACTTAGTTTATACGTACAATAAACTTAACCAGCCGATTAAATGTTATATGATATGAAGAATAAGTTATGTAAGCAGTTGAAATAAAATAGAGAAATTTGACATTAGCTAATAAGAAACCAAGTAAATGATAGTCGCAACCCGGACCCGGTTTGCTGCTTGCAGCCTTCAGACCTACAAAATTTCTCGGTTTTCGAGTTAGTAATTTATTGTTTTCCTAGAAACACGTTACCCCATACTTTTACAGTAAACTTATGCTTCTTCTACCGTAGTACATGATAATGGCAAATAAACTATTATACCAATAAATCACAGAAATAAAACCAATAATAGGTAGCTACTATGTATGAACTTTTATTCTAAGACTTTTCGATAAATGGGCAAAAATAATAAAACAAAATAGATTACTTATTAAAAATCACTTAACCTTGAAAAGTCCTACCTTGTTCAAATTACTAAAGAGCAAAAATTTTATAGATTCTTGATATTACTATGCTCACATCTTTTATTTTACTACCAAATACTATATGATTTCAGTTTTGTGGATTCTTGTTTGGGTAGCCTAGACGGCTAACCTACAGATAATCTTTTGCTAACAATGGAATCAGAAAATTATTGGGCATCTAATAATATTAAAATAAAATTTTTTTATCGCTTTTTATTGAAAAATTTTGGTTTATTACTTATATGTTTTTAAAAATGAGTCGCCATGACTTTTAGAAAAGTTGACAATTGCTGATCTAAAACTTTACATTTTTCTTCTATTTGGATTTGCAAATTGGTTTCACTGTTATTAAATTTTCGATAAAATACAAATCCATACTTATGCTGTAAAAAATAAATTTTTTGTTATTTATATTAATACTTAGATTATATCGTAATCCAACTGTATTATGTTTCGTACATTTTATAAATCAAACTTTAAGCCAAAATTAACTAAAAATATATATCTTATTTTATTGACATTTATGTATCCATGTTATTACATTTTGACATCATATTAAATATTGTATGATATCAGGTAGCATTGAGAATTAATCTTCCAGAAAATTTATAAACGAACATAACCTAAATTAATTATTTTAATTTAATGTAATATCGTATACCCTTATTTTTATTTGTAACAGTTCAAAATTAATTTAAAAAGTAAATTAGGTATTTTCTAGTATTAAACAGTTTCGCATCGGTTTAACGTATATTAGTAATTGTAGCCTTTGGCCGCAATGACCTCCTAAGTAGTGAATACAATAAAATTCGATTGATGTGCAACTCAATTTGTTGGGAACTCAGTTGTGCAACTCATTTCAAAAAAATAGAGAGATATAGTTTTGTACGCAATGTAATCTAAACATTTATTTGTTATACGTATCGGTTGCGCTGATCTTCCAATGTGTGAATACAAAAAATAAATCCAGTACGTCATTTCTCAATCAAAAAACTCGTGACGTGGAGACACAGATATTTGAATCGAACTTTATTAGACTATTTGTTAATAATGCAATTCAGATAATTAGAAAATTATTTGAATAATGTTGTTTACTTTTTCTCAACCAATCAAACACATTGATATTATTTAGCCACTCCCATTTTAGTTTTGTAAGCTTTACGAAGTTCTAGTTTCAGCAATTAAATACAAAGGTTAAGTCCTGATATAATTGTTTTCGTATGTTCTTCAATACGTATTTTAGTGTTCGAGAGCTTGGGTGATGTAGAGTCTAATGAAGGAATAAACTGATGAACAGATAACGATGTGGTTTAATGTAGTTTTGCTAGCGGAGAAGTCGTGGTTTAAACACCAATGCGATTTATCTTGAACTAAGTAAAGCGTAGGATTTAAAATAATTTTGCTTCTTAAAAAATACGAAATTATTTTATACAATCGTTGATTAATGATTATAATATAATCTTGTTTCATAATTATTGCTTCCAAATTTTAATATTTAATTTACAGCACACTCGCCAATAGAAGCAGAAATGTTTCTTTAATGTTTAAGTAAATTAGGTAGCGCGAACATAATTAATTACGCTGTATAATGAAAGTAAAAGGAGCATTACAAAGTATTAATTACTTTACGCCTAGTTAATTTGTTTGATTAATAATGACACGTAAAGGGCACAACTGATGGTCTGGTTACCGGTAAAATAGTTTCTTTGACATTAATAATCATCGAAAACTTATCTAAGATAAAACTTGTTTAACAATGAAACAATCTAGCTTACATAAAAGATTTATTATTGTTTAAGTTAAATTAAATTTGTGTAACAAAACGCCCGTTAATACACACAATGGTTTTGAAACATTTCAAACGAGAGAGGATTTCATCACATTCAAAGATTTATTAATATAGAATTTAAACATTTAAATGGATTTATGCAGAAACCTTCCTTCATTTGTATTATTTTGGAGAGAGGTCGAACTTTTTGCGGGATTTAGATTCAATCGGTTTCGCTCCGCATCCGTCGATGCAGTAAATTTGTCCTGCACCGAATATAACTATTACTCTAAATCGGTATTGCGCGGGATAAGCTATACACCAAATCGGCTTTGTGTCGAAAATCCTTGTGCTCACCTGGTTTGGCACCGAAACGTACGCAACAGTGTACTGCATTCAAATTTGTAACAATCGCAAAATTCATCCATTACTAACTAAATCAAATAAAGTACAATCATTATTTAGTTTATTTTAAGAAAGTTTTATTCTGGGTGACTGAGTGCCATGCTTCTAAATCGAAGTTAAACCGTAGGTTCTTGTTTTCTTTCAGTAATACATAATATAAAAACAATATTAATTTTTAATGTAGTCTTGTGGTTTCATGAGAATTATAAAATGTCAAATCAAATGACAAAATATTTTTTGTACAGTTTCTCATTGCTTCTAACTTTTGAAATATAAAATAAATTATTTAGTGGAAAAAAACCGCTCGTGCATCATATTAGCTCCATCAAAAACTTTTTATTACAGTTTAGAGTTTAAATAACCAACAAATTTTGATTGATTCTGCAAACTCCATGATTTTGCGTCAGATACGTATAAACTAAAGTTTGTAAATTAGAATAGTCAATTGCAAAACCACAAATGTCAAAATTTCTGTAGATTGATCTCCAGTTAGTTTTATAACGTAATTATGAAATCTATCTACGAGAACTTTTGCATTACTAACAGAATTTAGTAAGATGGCATCAATTGAACCTAATTTCCAGTGGCTATAAAGCCGATATTAAATCCAATGCCGGTTTGTACCGAAGTATAACTAATTTAAATTAATATAAACTTTATTGCATTTAACTATTTGAAAGAAAGAATGAAATACTTGCATCGACAAGATTTATCCAACATCAGAAAAGGATTCGATAACGGTTAACAGGCACTTTTAAATTAAATTCTCGAAAGTTCAAACAGAATTCAACTCAAAGCAAGTAAACTATCGTATAAAATATCACTGGAAGCAAATATTCTCATCTTAAAATTCTGCTATTAAAAGAGTTAGTTACGAATCTCGAGTATCTACATATCGCTAACTAGGTTGTTAAACTTAACAATCATTATTATGCAATTTTGAAAGTGATTTTTTTTTACTTTTTTAAACTTCTTCCATTTATGGCAAACTGCCAAACACTTTTGCAACGTCTAAGTTAGCGACGTTATGTAGCATCACACAATCAATAAACTTCTGTAGTTTGTGATGATAAAACTGAGTCGCAGTAAATTAAATTTTACTAATGAATTGTACAAAGCAAGTTAAATTAATTAATCTCCAATCGGTTTTAAAAATTGTTAAATCAAAATTTAATCTTCCAATTTTCGTCAGCAAACTGTTGACGTATAATTGGAACTCCAAGTAAAATTAATTTACGATTATTGATTACTAACAAGGCACATACAATGTGATAGTGTATTCACTTAATGTGCTAATTAACTTCGGGATGAGAGGAATAATCCATGAACCGTATGATACGTCATGAGAAGCACCGATAACAACCAGTAATTAGCGGGTAAATTGAATAGCCCTTGCTCAAACATAATGCAAATCGCTTCATCAATATGCTCAGCTTTATATTCCTGAAATCTTGTTGCTTAACAAATTGACATGCCCCCTACAAAATAAGTTTTATAATTAAATAACATCGATTCTCTCGAAACAATAAATACAATTTAGTGATTTATAATATGATTACCTCGATTTGCTAAATTAGTAAATAACTAGTCAATCAAGCAAGTTGTGTGGTTAAACCGTGGGAGTAATTCGAATCTTGCATGAGAAATTTTAGTTTCAGCTTCCGTGTTTAATATGTATGTATGTTTAATAATAAATTATTCCATCTCACAAATTTGTTACCTCTAATTGATTATAATTTGTTGTCAATTTTACCAAAAACTTACCACAAGTTCAGATTTATTTCAAAAGCCATTTTAGGATTTTACTACTAAGAAAAAAATTAAATATAATATTTTAGAAATGATTACTTAATAATAATATAATAATTAAAACAAGCTCTTCATAATGTAATATAGCACTATTTGTTCACGTTTTAAAACTTTAGTTACATATTAACAAAAACTAAAGCTACAGATTGAGCAAACAGATCGCAAAAATTTCATAAATAAATTTTTTAAATATTTCTGAGAGATTTCTTAGAAAATTTTTACATTCTAGGCAAAGTATAAAGTAAACAAAATTTGTTTGACAAGACGCTGCCCTGCTATAAAGCTTTGAATATACTGAAATTAAACTCACATTTGGAATATAATTTGGAAACTCATAATTATATTATATAAAACATTTTTAAAATTTACCTGATATTATAAATAATATTATCAACATATCACTACATGTGACTACTATTTTTAATTTTTGAAATAATTCTAAAATGAAAAGTGTTAATTATTTTATAATTATTAGTAAACCCAAAAATATTAATAATAATTGATGTAATCTACATTTATGTATTTTTGCAATTTCTCTACTCAATTCCATAAATAATTTTTTTAAGAAATCAGACTCAAGTCTAACTCTCCCCCCCCCCCCACCCCCCCGGGTTTAGATAACGTAATTTTTTGACAATCCCTTAGAACTTATATGCACCAGCCGAAACTTGGTGCTTTTTCTTAGATTGAAATCTCTGATTTGGAATGTTAACATAATAATTTAGCAAATTTACTGTTGAATTATTTTTAAATTACCATGTTTTCACGGCGCATTTGTAGAGAAGGAGATTATCCTTGATCTAGATACAATTTAATTAATTAATTATGACTATGTATTAACTAAGAAAGCTTTTTCTACTTTCTACACATACTATTTGATAATGCAAATAAAGAAAATAAATAAAACAAACAAAATAAATCAAAATTACAAGTCAATTAAAGGAATTTCCATAATTGGTATCTAATACCAAAGGTTTTATTTAAACTACCAATGACCGCCAAACATTTACATCAAAGTACAGGTTAATTTGATAAATAAAAATAATATAATTATTATTATCTTACTATGAGCTAATGCAAATTTGTAGGATTGATAGTCAAACGGAGTATAGTAGAGAGATTCCAACATATTTTTCCCTATCTTTTTCAAAAATATTTTCAACGCTGTAAAAATAAAATGTTGTCGTCCATTAACATTGTAATTTTTAAACCAAAGAATTATATTTTTCCAATTATCCAATGTTTCTTGAATTTTTTTATATCAAAATAATTAAATAACAGCATCTCAACTGATTTTCAAAGTTTATTTTCATTATAAATCAAAAATTATTAACCTTTTAATAAAATTGCGGCCGACCTGTATTCTTGATTTTTTATCTTTTAAAACTTATTTTTTAAACTAAAATCGATATTACACCAAAATAAATACATAGCAATACATAACTACCTAATTTTAAAAATAAGTAATAATACACGATAACTCTCTATTTACAGTTAAAATTCAAGAATTTTAGCGTTTAATTTAGAGAAATGTTTATTTAAATTAAAAAAATTTATAGTACATACCATAATTTACACCCCACTACTTTGAACTTCTGTTTTAAGTAAATTCCATTATAATTTTATAAATTGTGCACTTTTAAATTTGCATCACAAACTAAGAGCTTTTTCCACTAAACTAAAAATAGTATAATAAAATAATAACGATGATTTAGTAATAAATTCTAAGTTAACAGACTTTTAAATTACAGATATTATTTATCGATAATTAATTTATTCAAAATTAAAATATAAATAGCGTTTTCAATTATTATTATTAATGGAGCATGATATCGACTTTATAAGTACACAAAAATTGATATTATAATGTCGTAAAATTTATTTCAGTTTTATGGACAGCCTGTTTTATGTGTAACTTTATCAATTTTATGTTCCAAAATTGATACATTGTTAAAAAATAATGTGATGAATTTTTACTTTGCACCGGTAAACATTTTATCAATTTTTTATAAATAGAACATTTCAAATATTTATTAAAATTGATATTTAAAAAATACTGGGAAATAAATGAAGTAGAACCTTATAACGCATGAAATAATATTTATAGCTGATTGAATTTTTGAAATAGTACTCTGTAGTATTTATGCATTACTGAAGAAGCTAATAGCATCATCAATCATTTATACAGATTGCTTCTCTGTGAAACCTATTTTATTATACCTAAACTATAATGAAAAACGTGTGGAAGTAAAAATTGAAAATAGTGGTATAGCAATAAATTTATAAATTTCTATTTGCAATCCAAACAAGTATAAAATGTTGATTTGGGTCTGCATACAAATAAATAAAACTTTCTGCGTAAAAAGCTAACAAACAATGTAGTAATAATTTAGATAAGGACAATAATTAATTTACTGAAAGATAGTTCCGTTTGAACGTTTACGCACTTTTAGTACAGTAGCTTACAGAGTGCAAATTTTGCTCGCTCTATTACTAAAATGCGCACTGAAGATTTGCTTGCAAATAGAATATTTATAAAGCTTTAAATTTCGAGTAAGTAAACGAAGTAGCATCAAATTTTTAACTGTCAGATTTGAATTTATTTAAGTAGAACTATCGGCATTGATTAAAATATTACTTAATTGTTTAGCTCCGAATTTATATTATGTAACCAGCAAAGTTCGAAGCAATGAAAATTCACAATTTTATCGTTTATAATTTATTTTTTTCTGAAAACATAAAAAAATTTTGCGAGCATTGGGGGATATAGTCGGTTTGAGGTCAAAAATAAAATTTTTGACAGCAATATAGTACTAATATCAAAAAAGTTAGTCAAAAACAAAATCTTGCAAATTTCTGCATTGCACTGTTGCTTTTGTAATGATAATACCAACATAAATAACATCAATTATCTTTAATTAAACAAAGTTTAAATATATTGTCGTGAAACAAAATATTTCGACCCACTCTGTGCTAAATTACAAAAATTTGTTAATTTGATTTTAAACGTTTAAATTGGAAAGGGACAGAGTGGGGAGAAAAAGATCGAGAGAGAGGCTTCGGGTGCCAACTATGGCCGACAGCGGGTGCGTGATTTTGGATGCACGCTGAATTTGATTTTTGATATGAGATTTTGTTAATTTGAAATTGTGAGTAATAATTTTTGATTTTGATTAATTATTTTGAAGTTTTGATATTTTAGAATTTTTTGATTAGTGGCTACTGAGAAATAGTAGATTTGATTGATTTGATTAATTTGGAAAAAGCATTTGAAGTAAAAATATTAAATTTGGATACTTGGAATTAGAAAAATTAAATTGCATTCGTAGGAACAAATGTTGATAGTGACAAGCGGGCGATTTGGATAAACATAAAATTAAAAGTGCGAGCCCAATAATAATTTAACATTGAATTTAATTTGTATACGATTGGAAAATTTATTTTTGAAGAATTTATTATTTTTTTGGATTAGAAATTATAATTGTTTTATTTTTGAGAAAACAAGAACCCTTTGACCCCTACAAAATTATCAATTGCTTCCGCACACCAAGGGTTAATCCGAGGCAAACAAAAAGTTGAAGATTTCTACGAAAGAAAACCATATCAATATGTTAAATTATGATTATTTAAATTTAAAAAGAATTATGATGCATGGTCTCTATAATTTATTTAATTTATTTTACAGTTTTTAAATAAGTACTTGTTATAGATTTACAATATTAGATAATTAGCAAAACATATAAATTCAAAACACTGCTTATTTTTTTCATCAGTCATAGAAAATTCAAATTATGTATGTACAAGACATTGTAATATTAAAACATTAAAAGAAAAATAAAATTTTAAATAATAATTTTAAATAAATAATAATTAATTTAAATAATAATTCAAAATACGAAACAAAACAATTTTTTTTCTTCAAAATAATAGATATGAAAAATATCTAGACCCCAAATAAAATTGTATTTTGTATAAAGAAAAAAGAAAATTTATAATAAATATTTAGTTTGTCTAATACAAAAATAAAAATTAATAATTTTATCAATACAAAAAATTAAATCTAAATTATATTCTTCTAAACCAAGTATATTAAATACTTTATATTAATATAGTATATTAATAGTATCAATTGTATATATTAATAGTATACTAATAGTATACTATTAATATACTAATAGTATTAGTATACTAATAGTATACTATTAATAGTATATTAATATTAGTATAGTATATTACAAGTATATTAATTGCACAGTGCCAAAAAACGAAGTTTGATTAAAATTTATTAAAACAAAAACTTATTTGAATCAATTACAATAAATTATCTGACTAGTTTAATAATAAAATCTAAAAATCTAACATTTACTTTTCTTTAATCCATTTTTTTCTTTTATCTTTTTGATTTCGACTAATTCAATTGTCAGCGTTCGTCAAGAAAATTGGCACAGACTTGAAAATCTTACAAACGCAACGTCAGTGATGAATATTAATAATATTGATAATCGCGATATACTTAGCTGTTTAAAAGTTATCCAAAAAAAACAAATTTTTGAAAATTTTCAATTATTTTAGTGGGAAGTTAAAAAATGTTTTTTTTTATATTATACTATAACAGTATTTTAATTAGTGATAATTGATATTTAAATACTTTTAACTTTTGACTTTAACAAAAAATAATTGTTGTTATGAATATGAAATTAGTTTTTGAATTAATTCAAAATATGTGAATAAGCAATAAAAAAAACATATTACCACTTAGAACATAAATAAAGTCAATATTTGGGTACAGAATAGTTTTTATTTTTTTCTACTATGGCGGGCTTTCTCTAAGATTTGAAAAATTCAATTTTACAGAAAAATGGATAGACTTCAAAATATAGTTTCATAATCGTGCCAAAATTGTATCATGGTTAAAAATAAATTAAAATTAAAACAAAATTGTTTTTTTTTTAAACATCTTATGCATCTTATCTTAAGCTACCATCAACGCCTAAAACATATTCAAAATTCAGCTTAATTGATTCACGCGTTCCTGAGAAAATAAATGTTTTCTGATTTTTATATATTTTGCTTTTTCTCAAAAACCAGTTGAGATAGGGATCTGAAACTTTCAGGATCTTATTATTTCATTAGTACCTGTAAATCCTTGCAGCATGGTTTGAATATTTTTTAGAGCAAATTCACCATACTTATACCCCAAGGGTCTTTCTATTGAAGAAGTTGTGAAAGTAAATGCAAAATACTATCTGAAGCATGTTATGGAGGCAGTTCTTTTACCTAGTTCTCAAACTTTACTTGAAGATGATTATTATTATTGTTTTCAACCAGATGGAGTATAGTTCTAGATTGGTGCAACGCACCAATTCGTGTAAGGATGAATAGTCTCCTAGCTCACCTAATTTGAATCTATTGAATTATTTTATCTGGTTATATAATGTTGTTAAATCTTAGAGATTATTAAACAAACAAATTGTAACGATTTACAAATCATCACAAAACTTTGGTACGAAATGCCGAACAAATTTGATCGTATGGCATGCGATTCCTTTGAAAAGAGAGTCAAGTTGGTTAAAAAACTAAAAGGTAGGATTATTCGACAAGATTTACTGTAGGTCTTAATCAATTAGGAAGAGTGTTATATACCTGTATTTATATAACATCGTGTTTTTAATTTCCAAAATATCATTTGAATTCGAATGTTCACGATATATTGTTTGAATTCAGCACAAAAAGATTAAAAAATCTTCTCACAAACAAGTCTTTCATCTTTCAACTCGGAAGCAAACTTTTGTGTAAAACATAATTTCAAAATTAATACACATTGTACATAATATAATATTTCAAAATATGCACAAAATAAATTTCAAATATAATACGATGTTTAGATGTTGCTTAATTTTTGTTTTACGATAAAGTAATAAGTAAATAATAGCTTATTTATTTTTTTATTTAAAAGGGTAATTGTATACTAATTAATTTATACTACTACCAATTGTTGAAGTCCTAACTACAGCCTGTAATTCAGATTGATCGTAATAAAAATACTTCATTAAATATTCCTGTTCCCGATCACCTGTATCTTTCCAATTACATTAGTTATTTTAATAACTAATATAAAAATAAAATTACATGTAAACAAATGTATTATGTTTTTATAAAATTAAGTTTTACATATTAATAACCTTAACCATTATACCAATTATTATATCCGTTATATTAACAATATAACTAATTAATACGTAGATCTGTCATGTATATTTCACTAAGTTCATACACATGAAATCTTGAAATTGGAACAATCTACAACTTTTGTAATTTTTAATTACAACTAACGTTTCATTTTAGGTTTTTTATTTGGGTTTGTTTAGTTTTCCGGTTTAGAATTTTTCAAAATAAGTTTATTTATTCGTTTTGGCTTCAAGTAGGTATAATTTTTGTTTTTACTAAAGTCAAATATATTTGACTTTTAATCAAGTTTGAATTTTGAATTTAATAGCATAACTTTTCAATTATTTCAATAATTTTTCCAGGTTTGCCTGATAAGATTCCGAAAATCGAAACATACGGTTATATAACAGTGTGTCGCAAGCTATATCATTCATTTAAATAGTTTTTGAACAATTTTATGTAAGTTATGAATTAAATTATTTTTCAATTTCATATAACATGTAAAAATTAATTTTATAAAAATATATTATGTTGTTTTTTTGCAATTTTCCAAAATTATCTAAGCTGATAATTGAATTAAACAATGTGATTGAATTAGACAAGAATCACCTTGATAAAGAAAATTTCACGCAAGACAGAGTATCTCAGAATCTTCTTTGTAGCTAAATTATAAACACAAATTTTAAAATAATTTAAATTTTTAAATTAATTTTGTTTTATTCTATTCTATAATTAACACCAAATTACTGCTGTATTTTTAATTCTTAAATTCTTTAAATTGGGTAGGCACTTGAACAACATAATTTTTATTTAAAATTTTCAAAAATTTTAATTTAGAAATGTTGTTTGCCATATGGCACGGCAAGACTTTTTATATGCAACTCATGTATACATGTTACTAATTAGTAAAATTTTAATTAAAAAATGCATTGTCTAACATCATGAGATAATAAAACATAGTTACAAAAAACCAGTTGTCAAATATACGATTTTACAGATACTTGTCTCTTTTTATTCCCGAATCCTAGATAAATAGCCGATAACTCAGACATGGTACATTCTAAATAAATTAGCTGTCATACATTATTTCAGATTTAAACATATAAAAAGTAATTTCCCCAGTAACGTCAGATTGCTTTTCAAATTACATACTGAAATAAATTCAAAAATAGTTTATTTTAAATTAGAAATATTTTAACAAAGAATAAAAAAGTGCAAATTTGACTTATTAAGATAATCTTTGCTTATCTTCTTTTTATTAATATATTTAAATTAATTATTTTAGATAATAATTACAACTTTTATGGTTCTAATAATTATGTTGAATTTTAAACAGCTTTACAACAAAATGTTTATGACAAAAGTTCCTTTAATTATTTTTAATTTAGATAAAACTTACGTGCTAAATGGCTCAAAATTATTTACATTGTTCTAGTATTGCAATTTTGTTATTTTCTATGCTTAGGTCTCATCTTCTGTATAATGGTTGGTTTTGATAAGACAAGTCTGTATTGTATATTAAAGGAAGCGTTGTCATTAGAAATTTTAGTCAAGTCTTTTGTAACTTCGTTATTTGAGATTTGCATTAAATAGAATTTTGTGACTGGTCTGTTAATTATTTAATGTTTACTGTTATTCAAAAATAATAATGTTTTATTTCATAAATTGTATACCTACGTATAAATGCCATATAATGGGTTTATTTATTTACCTCTGGCCCACATTATTTAATTTATTTGTTTACATCTAAACCCAAAAAGAGTGCGTTGCATTTTTCATAATTGAAAAATAATTTAAAAATAATAGAGTAGCTGCGCAAAATACATATTTTTGTTGTTCTTGTAAAATACCAGTTTATTTTAATTTGTTAAATGTTGTTTTTCTTTATTAAAATATAAATTTTTATAGTCCAGCATGTTTACGTTCTATCCATGACATTGCTGGACAACCTAGTTCAGGTTTCAAGATCTTTTAGTGGGAACCATTTATTTTACTATTATATTCACTTACAAAAAACCTTTTTTGATTTAAAACTTTATCAATAAATTACCAAATGTTAATTCTTTCAATATTTAATATAATATAATTTCGAAATAAATCACTTGATCAACACATAAAATACAACAATTTTTATATTTAATTTTTCTTGGCACAGAAATTATCATTTGTTCTCAAATGTTTTCTTAATGAATTTTAAGTTTTTAAGGTTTAAGTTTAAAAGTTAAAAGTGGATATCGTGATAACATAAAAGTAAGCTAACAAAAAAAATATTGCAATTTCTGATCTATCTCGAAAATTGAATATGAATGAAATATCTCACAAAAGGTTACATGACCTTACATTATTAGATATTATAAAAAAATATTATTATGTTATTGTCAACTTAACTTCTAATAAACAATTTAAAAGATTATCAAATCTTACCACATTTTATAACAAACTTATGACAAATAATAAAATTTAACGTAAATACAAGTGTTTTAATTACTGGAATAAGAATTAAAAACTTTCAAAGTAAACAATTCTACTTTTAGTTGTAATTGTTGTAAATCTGTTTGAAAATAAAAATTTTTGAATATAATAATACTTAAACGAACAATCAGTTTTGCGATTTTAATATAGTAGTTATTACACAAGAACGAAAAGGTCAGATTTTCGGAAGGATATAAGAAATTGCTGAAGTTGTGTGAGTGTACACATCATGTACAATATTTTCCAACGTACATAATGTAAGTATCCAGTCAATACTTCAACTTAAGTAAAAAAAAATTAAAATTGTAGTAAAACTATTCGTACTTTTTGATAATTTAATATTAATTGATAATAATAGACAAATTTTATGCAAAATTAAAATATGAAAAATGTTCTCACATTTTTAAAATACAAAATTAATACTATTATATTATATAATCGACGTTAAAAAGATATAAGAAAAGCTGGTTTTGTAAGAATTTAACGTGTTAACTTTTAAAACCCAACTATGATTGATCGAGCTCTACCACTGTGTGCTTCCTTATATCAACTACATTCAGAATAAAAATTGTTCATCCCTTAGTTTAACAGATTAGATTACAAGCAAATGTCAGGTACACACCACAGTATTAAAATTAATGTTAAAAATAGGTTCCATTAGAGAAGTCTGTAAGCATAAACGTCATTATCTACCTTTACGTAAGCTTACCCACCGTTCTCACTTAAATACGAAAGTCTGGTTACACTAACTAATTATTATCTGACAAATATGTAATGTCATATCACAAACCTTTGTTTAAATTTTCCTGTAGGCATAATATATTATTATAGTTATGATATTTATTATGTCAAGAACTATTAGTAAAATCTCAATATTTTAATGGCAACGGAATGATCGGAATACTTGGGATATGTAATTGCAGTTATACTGATTTGAATAACTGTCATTTCAATAAATTTTATTTGGTATAGCTAGAGCCATGGTGGTTTCCAATTAATGTAAACTTTTTTTTTTAATATCTACATGCTTTTTCGACTACAGATTTTAGCACCTATTCTGGTGTCACTGCGGAATTTTAATTCAAAAAATTTCTCAACGTGGAATAAAAATATCTAGATTGGAGCATTTGCAAGTAACATATCAAGTAATTCTCTGCAAGCACAATGGTAAATTCCAATTTACTTTATAATTTGCAACATTCAGTGCGATTCAATCGAGCTTCCTAATCGAGACAAGCGTTCTCACCCGTTTGAAATGTAGCACAAGTTAGAACCGACAACAATTGGTAAAAAAGACAAAGTTGATCATCTGTAAAGCTCGCAAATCATTATATAAATAGATAGATTTATTAAAATTGGAATTATTTGACTGGTATAATTTTACAATCCAACTCGATAAAGCAAAATTTTCAGAAAGTTTAATATGAAATAAAAAAAGAGTTTACTCTCAGCTTTACCTATACATAAACTAGATGGGAGAATATTTTGCATTGATAAGATAAACATCAGACATCTAAACTGTCACAGTTACATTGTCTGAATTGTAATTATTTACATTGACTTGTTTATTGCTTGCATATAGTGAACAAACAAAGTGAGTTAGCTGGTCCCAAACAGCATGATTACCAATTATTTTTTGTAAATTTTAAGTTATCTGCACTCTTAAATTTTACAAGTGGAAAATATTTTGTTATATTTTTGTAATATGTTTGCTAGATAACGGTCGGCACAAATGCTGTCATCATTTAAGCTCAAATGCGTCATGTGTAAGCAAGTGACTTACAACTTATCTGTAAATCAATTGTTATTATTTTAGCATTTCAAGTTTTATATATCTTTTGAAAATGCTCATAGAAGTAATAAAAAACGCAAAAGGTCTGTCGGATAATTTAATTTTAATCTAACTTATAAAAGTTGTTTGTAGGAGAAAATTGCCTAAACCTTAACGGTTTACTTACACTTCTACTCTAATAACATACATTTTTTGTTTAAATTAGAGCTGTTAATTGTAGCGACATTAATACAGCTTAGCTTAATTAAAGATTTAAATAAAAAATGTTAGAGTAGCATTATAAAATTTTAAATTAAATTTATTTGCTTTAATTGTGCCATTGTTGGTTTTTTAGTTCGAGTGTATCAAACTTTTTACTAAGGCATGCTCGTTTTTGTCGAAAAGATAAAAGCTTTCTTTTTGTATGTCCAGTAATCCTTAGCAATAAATTAATTTACACACAACTTAAACTACAGTTAAAAAGCTTTGTGTAATTAAAATTAATCCTTAAAATTTTTAAAAAGTTTTCTGCTTTAATAATGTGCGTAACATAAATTATATTAAATTACCTAGTCGTATGCTAAATATCTTTCCTTATTTTCAATAAATTTGCATCATATTGCGTGCTTTTTGATTTATTACTTTTTTTAAATTTAATAATTTTGCATTGACCGCTTACACTGTCGCCGATGTAACTGAAAAAATAAGCAAATATTAATAAATTACTTTTGAATATTAATATTTTACCAGCATATTTAGCCAAATAAAATCAAAATTTATCAAGGTGTACACGGAAGCATAATAAATACATAGTATACATTCCCATCGCATCGGTTACAATGGAAACGTAGCTTCAGAAAAATATGACAATTCTAGTTCATGTGGTTTTCATGTTGATTAATTTGGTAAAACTTATATAATCTCATAATTTAAGCACTGCGCAATCCTGACAATGTCAACACTGAAACAGTAGTGATAAAGCTTTAGTGAAAGTTTACTTAGTTTTGTAAGCTTTATTTCATTTGTTCTCAATAACCTGTCGTTTACTATAAATAAAACCTGGAAATTGATCAGGTTTATGACACAAAAATTATATAATGTGTTATATTGTTAATTAAATTTTTTTCAAGTTACAATAAAACAGATTATAGTAGAAAATTTATACGATATATGTATACGACAAGAAATATACGAAAGCTTCTATACAAATAAATATTAATAAAATTAAATTAAGTATTACGATTTTAAAATATATTTATTATTAAATAATAATACATATTTTACATGTAACTGCTCATATTTAAAATTATTATTCCTATAAATTTCCGGATACGATTAAAACGCTTACGTTTCCTACTATTATCGAAATAAGCTGTTCTAAATTTTTATTGAATTTCGCAAACCAAACTATCGATAAATTTTGTTGACAGTTCTTATTACATAGCAGTAGCGACTGGTACAAAAATTCATTATAAAATTTTAAATAAGTACTTATAATTATTACGATTGCCAATTCTGAAATCTCTCGGTTCATGGTAAAAAGTTTCTTTCTTGAACAGAATTACAGGTGTATCGAGAGGGTATTTCATACCCCCCATACCGACTAAAAATTTGTGTGACTGAAATATATCTAATATCTGTAATATATTGCGGCAGCATGCACCGGGGGTGTAGGAGATATCGGATACCGATAATTAAAAACCGTTCAGGCCGGGAAAATTTACATTTTCACAACAATTACATTTTTGATACAAAAATAATGATTACATTTTAACCTACATTTTTTATTATCGTCCCCCTATTATTTATATAAAAGAAATTTTAATTCAAACTACGAAAAACTAGGTAATAAATAAAATCAACTGTAAATATTACCTATTTCTTATATTATTGTAATTCTATAAAATATCAATGTAATTCTATAAATATTAATACTAGAAATTTAAAATGTATGTTACAGTACGGCCACTTTGGGTAAAACTATTGGGTGTAAATCGGCCGCTTTCGGCTGAAAGCACATACGAATTAAGCTGCGAAGTTGTGGGATCTCGCCCGCCTCCTACTATTACCTGGTGGAAAGGAAGCATACAAATGACTAACACTCGAGAAACGGTAAGAAAGAGATACCTAGATAAGCTTTTGTGAGATTTATTATGTATTATTGCGTTGAATTTATATATTATCGAATCTTTTATTCGGTTTTTTATTATTTTAGACAAGTCCCGATAGTAACACAACAACAAGTGTATTAACATTTGTACCGTCGATTGATGACGGTGGTAAATATTTATCCTGCCGAGGACAACAGCAATCGATACCAAAAAGTGGTATCGAAGATGGTTGGAAATTAGATATACATCGTACGTTAATTTGTTAAAAATATTGTTTCATTTTTGTTAATAAAGCAAAAAATTTTAGACGTTCCTTTGGTTTCTCTAGAACTGGGAAGTAACTTAAATGGCAGCACAATTAAAGAAGGGGTTGATGTCTACTTTGAATGCAATATTAAGTCTAATCCTTGGGTTTACAGGGTTGGCTGGAGACATAATGTAAGCCTGCTTTGTAGCAACAACAACAAATAATAATTTATTATTTAATTTAACTTTTAGGGCAAAATACTGTACAATAATGCTGCGAGTGGCACAATAGTTAGTAATCAAAGCTTAGTCTTACAAAATGTTACTCGATCTAGGAGCGGTATATACACTTGCGTAGGGAGCAATAAAGAAGGGGATGGAGAAAGCAATCCTATACAATTGGACGTTAAATGTAATTACTTGTTTAAATTATACATTTCAAATTTAAAGTTAAATTGCTGAAACTAAAATTTAAGTTTAAAATGAAAGAAAAGTAAAATTTTGTGTATTTTTTAAACAGTTGCACCTGTGTGTAGACCGGCTCAGCCACGAGTTTACGGCGTAGCTCGTCAAGAAACCGCGGAAATTCGTTGTGAATTAGAGTCAAACCCGACAGACATTCAATTCACGTGGAAATTTAATAATAGCGATAACAGCGCCTTAACTGTAGATCTGCCACAAAATCTAATTGCTACAGATCGAGTACGAAGTACTGCATCTTATCAACCCATGACTGAAAGCGATTACGGAACTTTACTTTGTAGTGGCAGCAACGAAGTTGGAGACCAAAGGGAGCCTTGCGTGTTTTATATTAACCCCGCAGGTAATTATAAAAGTTTGTAGATAACAAAAAGAAATATTAAAAATTCAAATTAAATTTAGGCAAACCGGATCCGCTTTTAAATTGCACAATTTTAAATCAGACGGTCGAGTCGTTACACATCGAATGCATTGAAGGATTTGATGGTGGTATGCAGCAAGAATTTATTATGGAGGTATACGACACGTTAACGCGAAAATTGGTAAACAACGTCACTTCGAGAATTCCTACATTTACTGTTAGCGGACTGGAATCTGGACTTGGATTTCAAATAGCTTTGTTCGCGTTCAATAAAAAGGGCAAAAGTGAAACTGCTTACTTACAAACGTTTACTCTTAAATCCGCTGAAAAGCATACGGGTAAGTTGAGCGCCATGTGTTAAAATCAATAAAGCGAATTGCTTTTTATAGCTTTAACTCCTGTTTTACTGCATATTACCCCGATATTAGGAATACTAATTGGCGTAGTTGCTGCTCTTATTCTGGTAGCAATAATCATTATTGTTATAATTAGACTTCGTGGAGGCGGAATACACGACGATAATTATAAGGACGCCAGACTTTCGTCAAGCAACCGCGAATGCGACAGAAATAGTGATAAAACTAGCATGCAGCCCCTTAATAAAGATTTAAACAGCAGCGCTGACAGTTTAGAAGAAAAAAACCCTGACATAGTTCCACAAAATAATGGTGATAGCGAATACCAGGAAGAAGAACGTGCTTTCGAGCGATTAAACAATGCTCCGCCAAGAACCTACGCCAGATTACAAAGCGCAGTAGATAGCAGACGAGGATGCTCATACGAAGATTACGGGGCAAGTATAATTTCCGGAAGCCATAAAAATTTGATATAATAATTTTTCTTTTATGTAATTTTCAGACTAGCGAAATAACTTACGCCGAGCTTTCTCTCGCTAATCAACCCATTTCAACCGTAGTTTACAGTAATCAACAATCTATTCCTATGTCTGTGATAAGAACTCAAGAACCGACCGTTTATGCTCAAATTGATGTAACCAAGTGTTTGCCATCGTATTTACATAGCACCGGAGTCTATCCTTTGCACAGTAACCTTCATCAACAAAACCAACATACGTCCGAATACTTACCTTGTCATTCCGGGGATGTACCATTAACTCAAACATACACAACAGCCGAAACGCCATTAATTACATCCAGGAACGATAACAGCGTAAATAATTTTTTCTTAATTATTGATACTATCAATAATTTATTATTAAAGCATAAAATGATTTAATAATTTGGTTTGTGTGTTTAGGTCCTACAGCCCCTTCTCGACGGAAACACCAATAAACAAAGTCGGACAACACAGCAGCCGAGAATTTCAGCAACCGCTACTCGCTTTTGACCATACCAAGCGCAGAAATAAAAACATTAAAAATAGTGTATAGTGTAAACGTGTGGTTGGTGTTACAGTTTTAGCTTGTTATTAAACAAACCGACGACGCTAAAGAGAGTGAGTGAAATTTTAAAACTATGTGCAAAATGTGTATATAAAAGTGACCGAAGAGAATTTACATTTTGTATAATATTGTCCATGACGATCTTAGTGTTTTATATAAAATTTAATTTTGAAACCAACTCGACTGAATAGACGTAAGTGGCATTTTTATTACAAAACCGAAATATGAAATTCCTGTACATATGTAAAATATTATATAAAAATTTCTATTTGTAAACCAATTTGGAAAATACCTAAAGTTTATACGAACAACTCCTATTATTTAAGTATAAGTACATGAAGGTGTTCACTATTGTAAGTTACGTGAAATGTTTAATTAACATAATTATTGTGATATACTGCCAGTGTTTCTGCGCATTCTTTGTTTTCAATTTTGGTTACGAACAATGCGACTCGAATGTACGAATCTGGTCAATTATTATTACTTATTAACATGGTGTTCCCTAAAGTTAAAAATGTCTCTTAAACATGAAAAATAGTGTATGGTAGTCCACAGAAGTCAAAATTATAGTTTCATATTTCTTGGTGCCCAACTGATTCTAGACAATATACTTTTACAACTTTAGTTTTTATAGGCTTCGCATAGAGAAAATTAGGAATCGTTTATTTTTTATATTCCAGCCAACTTCAATAAATCTTGCATTGATCGATAAAATATAATTAATTGAAATCGAATAAAATGTTACGAATTTTTACAATGAAATTCTTCCACGTTTTGTGAATTTTTATTGAAAGGAAAACATATCAAATTAAAGTAACTCAAAACTTACATCTTTTTATATTAAATCTAAGAGAAATTGTTAAAAGAGAATCTGGTTAAACATTGAAAAGCTTTTCAAGAATTGGAAAAAGGATTTTGGTTATCTAAACTCAATTTGTAGATTTTCTGGTGGTGATTTTAAACTATTTTTAGTAATAGGGTGACTTTGTTTATAAAAATAAAATGTGATTAAATGAGAATCATTTAATGTTCTTTAGCTTAGCATTATCAACCTGAATAAAAGTCTAAAGAAAATCTCACTGCTTAATTTGAACCAAAAATTTTGAATTAACGTTTGAAAATTTAATTTTTCATTAAATTCAAGTGCAACGTCTTGCTATTGATTTTTACGATTAAATTTTTTACACCTAAAATTTATCAAACAACGACATAATCTTTGTACACGTTGGCTAATTTATTATAATATAATTATTATTTGGTTTGGACAAATAATAATCTACCTAACTAAGAAATCCCAAACTAAGAAATGGCTCATCGCATGGATGTAATAATTTTTACATTACACCTATCCAATCATCGTCAATAGCTGAATAAATCGGCTATATTCAATTTTTGTGATAGTTTTTCGAAAAATTAAAATTTTTTAGTTTCTATTTCGAAAACTTAATAATGTAGTCATAATACTATTTTAACTAGGATAATTACTTTCGATATATGAGATCTAATATCCGTAAGTATCAATTAATTTCTCAATTACTATATCTTTAAGTTATAAACTCAATTAGCGCTAAGTTCTGACTACAAGTATACTATACTTATAATTATCTTTTTGCATTACGTAATGTTTGTTATAATAATGACTCTTCACTTCCAGCTGGTTTTTAGAGAATGAGAATAGGGCGAAGAAATCGATGATAAAATATAAAAATTTAAACCGAAACATTTTGCGCATAATAATCCTCAAAATTCCCATAGCGTTTATTTGGTGATTGAATTTCATTCTATTCCACAATGAAAAGGTGTTACCATGTATTCTCAGCGGTCGTGTATACTTCGGTAATAAATTCTATAAAGGTAGTTTAAAAAACAGCGACAATCTATGAAAGCTTTTGCCGTTGTGCGGAAAAACTTAATTAAATTAATTCAATCAATAAGGTATTTGTTATGTCAAAGCATCTTTTTTAATACTTGATTAAATTTCAAAATGTATTATAAAAATATGACAAAATGTAAAACGTACTGAAAAAATCAAAACATAAAGAAAATAACTGGGTTAAGCCAAATTAAATTTTTATTATCTACTTCTACTCGTTAAATTTTATTTTTAGTTTGAGCTTGACACATCATAATAATTAACATTGCTGGCGATGTACGTTACTCAAAGTTAAACAAAAGATTAACGCGGCACTAAAGTGGTACTTTGGTGCCTAAATTTAAAATACCGGTAGTGTCGCTGTGTTATTCTGTCGTCGGAAGTAAAGTAAAACAATTGCTTTCACGAAAAATTAAATTTCTAAGTTTAACAATTACAAGGCATTATGTCAAGTCAATGACAAATGTCACAAATTAAATTTGTGACAAACACAACTGTCTTGCAATAGTTTAATGTGATCTAAAAACCACTAGAATTTACAACTTTTATATTAACATCTATTTGAATGACTTGACGATTCAATTCACCTGTCATCTGTCAAAAACGGAGCAACGAAACTGAACAATTTGGCTATTTCAAAGTCAACTAAAAGAATTGGAGCAAATATATTCTTCTGGGAGGTATTCGAGTGGATATTTTAAACGAATAAAGTTGTTATTAAAAAACATTACATTTTGGTATAAACATTCAAATAAATATATATGAAAAAAATTCAGCTTTTATTAGAAAACATTTAATTCTGATACAAATCGCAATTGGCAGAATTATAAACATTATTGAAATTTGATAAAAAATAAATGTTTGTTTTGTGTTACTATAAAAATTTATTTGCTTGTAATTTGATTTAACAAACATTAATTTAAAATACGAATTTATAAATGTCCTAAATTTAGTACATCAAAACCAAATGACAAAATAAGATTCTACTGTTCATTAAATAATATAGAAATCGGTGTGCTAAATTTAGCACGTCAGGAGCGGAAGGGTTAATATGTATAAAAATATTACCCTTGTACAAATACCAATTGAATAATTTTCTCTTGCAAAAACTTATTCAATTTTTACTTTGGTTTTTAACATTATTTATTATATTCTAAAGCTATAGTGAATAAAACGTTGGTCTCTTAGAAAACAGTACCGTTATACAGCGGTACATATAATGACTTCGCTCGGGAATGGAAAAAAGTCAGAAATCATTAAACAGTGTCATAAAATTGTTATCAGAAAAATATGATTGTTCAGAGTAGTGTGAATATATTTATATTCCACGACCAAAAATATTGAGAATGTATTTCTCATTGCTCTATAATTGATTGCATCGCTATATTACGTTACGGTATGCATAAAATTGTTCAAGTTTAAATTTTAAAAGTTTTAATAGCAAATCAAATATTTATAATATAAATTAATATAAATCAGTGTTTAAACTTCTAAAATTTGTTTAAAGAATGGGTTGAGCTTAGTTCAATTGAATCAACTTAAGCTGCTATTGTAAAATTGGCCCTTAGTAGGAACTACTGAGTTGCAAGTTGATCTAGTAGATTTATTCCGACTGTAAAATGGTTTTCAATAAATTGAATTGATTTAATGTTTCGCTTCTTTATACCAACTAAATTGTTCGTTTCAATCATGTGAATTGTTTGATTATTAAATTTGGTTACAATGATAATAATAGACTCGGTAATAAACTGTAATAATCTATATAATATTATGTAAATGGTTATTTTAAAGTCATGAGAATTATAAGAAAATATAAAGTAGGGTGTCGTATACATTATTATGACAGTAGTAATTCAAAACTCAATTATTTTAAATTATTTTTCTGTTTTTATGGAGTTAAAAATTACTTTCAGTTTTTATCTTTTTTGAAAGATTATTATTGAATATTTCATGTGACATAAACTGTAATCAAGAATTACATGTTTTTTTTAAAACGCTTCAAAAAACTGATTTTAAAGTAACAAATCACGAAATTTAGAGATTTATTAATTGGTTACAATCGGATTAGTACTTTTGGAATAATTAAACAACAAATTTGTTGTAGCGTTCGAGTCTACTTTATCCCCTTGAACGGGTATCCTATTGGATGATGCGTTTTAAATTTACCAAAAATATTTAGTGGTGTAAATCATATTAATTCATCATATCTGCGATTGTATAAATCCAGTATTTATAAAATTGAATTAGTTTTGAGTTATTATTAGCAATTTATAATATCAAAAATTAACTACTTCAAAAATACAAAGGATTTCCCAAAAATCAAAAAATGAAATGATTTTGCTTGTAAATTCTTTAATGTTCATAGCAACTAGTTTCACTAAATAGTATTTTCATATTTAACCTGTTAATGAAAAATTAAAAGAAAACTCTATAGGTAAAACTTTTTGAAGCAATCTTTTAAACACACAGTGATAAGTGTTTCTTAAAAAATTTTTTATTTTAATTTTACTTTTTATAAACATGTTAAGCATTAAAGAATATACAAACAAAAAAGTTTCAATTTTAATTGTTGTATAAATATGCATTCTACGAGATTGTAAAAATGAACAAATTTTTTTTAAATTATCACAAATTATTAAGAAGGATTTGATCGTATGTGTGAAAATTGTGAAAATGTGTGAAAAAAACCCACTATAGGGCAATAGCCATAATCAAATTGAATAAAAGGTTGCAGAGTTGAAATTACTATTAAACATTATCAACAAAGTTTAAAGTAGGATAAACTGAAATAATATGGTAACAAATTATTTAAAGTAAAGGAATTAAAAGTTGGAAATGTTAAAACATTACTAACTTGATTATTTAAATTTTACTTTTCCTGTGTTACTTTTACATTTTATTGGCATAGCAAATTAACTAAGTACATAATAATCATTATGTACTATAATTATGTAGTTGTAATAAAAATAAAAACATATTAAAACCAAAACAGTTAAACCAATAAGCTGAAATACATAGCGCTTTGTTTGAAACATGAGAATTTTGTTATATATTGCAGAAAGCTTCTTTAAAAGTTGCTTAATCCTAATTTCCAAACAATTCGAGTGTTATTTATTAGGGTTGAACGTATTTTTATAATTATTTATAACATTTTTTATGCGATTGTTTTTTATACCGATGTTTGTTTTCTACCATCAATTTTAACTTGTAATCTTGTAGGTTCTATTTTTCTGAATCACATAAATATATTAAATTTGTATGTTACGTAATTTAAAAAAACTGCTTGTTTTAGCTAGGTATATCTAAATTTTAAATTTATTTCATGTCCAAGCTATACTAATATCAACAATTTATGCTAAATAATAATACCTGAATAAGAGAAATAAAATATGGATGAGATTCATAAACAAATATTTGATACAAAAATTCAGAAATGCTATCATAAAAAAAACTGAACGGTAATGATGACATTGGACAATATTTATATTTTTTCAAAACATTATAATGCACTTTGGTGTTAACATGGATATTCTGCTCATAAAGCTTACACCGATAACTAAACTTAACATACTAGCATCGAGAGTAATTATCTCGTAAGTTTTTCTTGAATGTTAATAAAACAAAATAATACAAAAAAGCTGCTCTAGTAATACAAAATTGCAAATTGAAAATATAATATTAGTAATAAACCTATAGATTACTTCATAACGCCAGAGGTGGATATGCATTTCAATTAAGGAAATCACAATCAGTTTCTTCAAATTTCTAACTCATGAAATTTTACTTCAGTGTCAAGTCAGGTGTATTTCATAATTTTATTATATTAATAAATCATATTTTTACCGCATCAAGATAAATTTTATTAAAATTATCATGATAAAACTTATAAGATGACATAACCACATTTGGTAAAACGACATACTATGATAATTATTTCATAACATATAACAGATAAAAGTTTACTAATTTTAATTTATTTAATCAGAATTTCTGGCATTTATTGCAATCGTATATAATATAAGCAGTCGAATTATTGTTTATTTATGTAAGTCTACGCTAACATATATATTAGACATGATACGTGGAATCTTCTGAGTTTATTCCAGTAAACCTGACCGAAAAATTGTATGATAAAACTAAAATGTTTTATTAGACATTTTATTAAAACAACGGTTGGATTACTTTAAAGAGTAAATTCATCAAAATAAAGGTTGGATGGCGGAGATAATAAGATCTTTCAAAAATATTGATACAAATGTACAGTTAATTGGTTGGAGATGTTTTGAGAGGTAACTTTAATTGATAATTAGTCATCGGTAGAAACAGAATTTTCTAGTATAAAATTTTGAATGTAGGTTCTAAATCAAAAAAAATATTTAACCACATTTCTTGCCTAAAGATATTCTACAAGTGTGAAAAATAAATACCAATTGACACATCTGGGTTTTAGCGTCACAAAGCATGATATCAATAATAAAAAATATATAAACGAAAAACGCGTAACACTAAGGTTCAAATTCGAACCGTACAAATGAGTAAATACAATGGGATTTTTATTTCAAACTTTCACATACAAAGTATCATAAATACAAAATAACCAAATGAAATGTTGGAAAATAAAAGTTGAAGGTAACTAAAAGATGAAAAATCATTGTTTACAAAAACCAATGAGTAACAATGAATAATATCCTGCAATTTGCAGCTTTCGTAATAACAAAAACGAAAAATTAACAAAATGGCCACAACTATTTTTAGTGCTCAAAAATAAAATGCTTTGTCAAAAATTCCCAGCATATCTTATAAAGTACAGAGTATAAGATAATTGAATATAAAACGATACAAAATTTTAATGGAAATAGCAAAACTATTAATTTAACCTAGCGTTTTTTGTAAAATTGTAACTAAATCTTTGTCTTATAATTATAGAAAGCTAATTCATTTTTAAGTTTTTTAAGATATTTTAGATAAAAGTGATATAAGTTATAATAAAAGCATTAACTTTTGCATAATTATACACAGAGCGAAAAAAACCTATTAATTTCTTTCAAGTTTCAAACGAAAATTAAATTAAAAGAAAAATATTATTTAAGCTTAAAATCATCTGAATATCTGAATAAAATAAACCGTACACAATTCTCAAAAGTGCACTACATATGTATTGGATTATTATTAACAAATTTTCTCTTTAAATTTTAGACTGTTTTTTAATTTCCGTTATTATCGAACACAAAAATTTTTAATTACTTAAATTTGCTTAGTTATTCCAATATTGATGTAAATGTTATATAGTGGATAATTTAAAAAGGTCGAAATTAATTCGTAAAATATGGTGTGAAGAACTATAATATTTAAATTATTAGTATTACATATTATTATACGTTAATGTAACTTCAAGTGCTACTAATGGTGCTATAATTCCATACACTATTTTTCAAAAAATATAATTATAAATTTATTTTAAATTAAGTACAACAAAAATGTTAAGTTTTTAAGTATTAACCTGTTAAAATAATTTATTTAAAAGATTTTAAATCGAAACCGAAAGAATTTATAATTATGTAAATAATTGTTATTAAGTGACCTTGTAAAATAAGTTATTTATATCTTCACTTATGTACTATTATGTAATTATAGGTAATATTACAAGGACATAATTTTTTCAATATTATAAGTGATATATTCCGTGTTATGTGTGTGTAATAAATTCGTTACTATAAAATTGTGTTGGTTTATTTCATTTATTTTTGTTTTATTTCTATTCAATAGGTATCGATGAGAAATTCCAAAGTTCTACTCTAAGTTTTAAACTTCATTTACGTATGTACTTGCAGCGCACTTATTTCAATAAATTAAAGGTTAAGAAAAATTAGATGTAATAAAACTTGCTTTCATACTTTGCAAGACAGATTTTTAGTGACGAATATGAATATTTTAAGATAAGCAATCATAGTTGCCTTCTTATTTTTAACAACACAGAAGCATATTACAAGAAGCAATTTCCAATAAGTGCAGAATTTATATACCTATTTTATGTATATGATCGATGCATTACCTATATAATAACGTATAGTTTGTGAACGTTATATCCGTAATAGGATCTTATCACAAAATAGTTTTCTTATCGAATTATCTATTCTTACATGAAAGTGCACTTTCGTGTAACAAACTTATTCGCATTTATGTTAGAAAATGGAAATCTCGAAAGGAATTTATATTTTATTAAAACGGAATTTTATTAGTGAGAAAATCGAAAATTTTAACATAATATTATTTAGCTTGCATATTATATCAAAAGTTAATCCTAAATGAAATTTGAAATACATTTTTGTATGCTGAAAGTACATTAAATCTTAACGTATAAAGTTTTATAATTTTTTACTTCCGGTAAAAATTTGGCCAAAAGCAAATACATTAAATAAACGTAAACAACTCTTTTATAAAAGATAATACCTATCACTCAAATTTTATTTTGTGTATTTCTTTACTTCGTTCTGGTAAATTACTAAGGATTCTGTGTCGTAAGTACATTTAAATTTTTTATACGTATCTACTAGTTATGTAGTATATAATTAAAAACTTTATTCTAATTGAATAAACGTTTCTATCTAACAGTAAGAATCAATTGATTGAAACAAGAGAATAAGTCGGGAGTAAGCATTACACCATTATTATTTATTTGTATTACAAGAAAGCTTTGTACAAAATTATAAATTTCATCCAAAGCTAAGATCGTCATCTACTGAAAGCTTTTTTTACAGAAAATTAAATAATAAAAACTGAATTAAGCAATAAGATACAAATTTATAATTGAGCTTATTAATATTTTACACAGAGTTATCAAGCGCTTAACTGATCTCCAATGTACGGAGATGACCTCAAAAAAGTTATTCCAATGTAGATTCGAACCACTGAACTTCTCACTATTTAACATCATTAGCTATTTTAAGCAATAAAAATGATTTAATGAAAAAATTAACAAAAAATGTATGTCGCTAATTAATATCACATCTAAATTTTTAACCAATAAAAATAATTATATAAATTATTAACTCGTAAAATAAATTAATATTGAATCAGAATTTATCCAATACCTTCGCTAAAAGCTTAAGAGAAAAAATTTAATGTTCATTTAACTTTAATTTTGCTTTAATAAAAAACTCAATATCATAAATAGCTCAAGCTACTTAAATAAAATAAGTAAAATATCATTATTTATTAAGCTCAGATATATTAGTTTATTTTTTTCTGATCGAGTAGTACTAAAACTAACAAAAAATTGTTAAAGTTGATAAGCAATAAAATGAATTTAAAGATATTTCAAAAACTATAAATTTTTAAATATTATAATAGTTATGTAATAACTTATGTTAATGATAATGAATAACTTAATATTATACTGCTTAAATTACTTAAAAATAAACACTCTTTTTTTAGTACCTACCAAAAGCTAATAGAATTTTTTTTGTTAAACTAATTTACTAATTTTTTAATTTTAACTATAAAAAATATAATAATTAATTTTATCCATATTTTGGAGTATTATTGCAAAAATACACAAAAACATTTTAAGAATTTACGACATTTACAAAACTCAAAATTTTCACAACTATTGCATCATCTAGCTGAAAATTAAAAATTATAATAAAAAAGGTTAGGAGTATTATTTTAAAATTATTTAAGAGTAAATATTATTTTAAGATTGGAAACTTTCGTTTCGTTACTTCGAATATTAGAAAAATCTTGTATCTAACAAATTTTGTATAGTATTTTTATTGATTATAATTCAAAAAAGAATTACGATTATTTTTTAAATTTATATAATATAAACAAGCACAATAATTATCAATAATAATACAGCAAGATTTAATTGAAAATTTAAAATTCTAAACAAAAATTTATTTTTATTAAATAAAGTACAAGAGCTTTAGCTCTAGTGCACTAGCTTAAAAGCAATAATGCGTTTTTTTGTTTAACAACTAAAATTATGAACAAAAAGTTAATGCCAAATATCCAATCTTTTAAAATCTAACGTAATTTTTCTAGTGATGTTGACTGTTGAAAATAAAACCTCGTCGATGTTCATAAGTGCACTCAAGAAATTCATCGAGAAAGTAAGCATTTGATTCGAGAAATTTACATAAGGTACACGAGATGACATCAGTAAATTCAAAACAAATTTTTTTTACAAAGAATGCAGTAACCATACAGAAAAACGCAAAGTGAGTTGATTATTTTTTATCAACAATTTCTGTTAAATTTCATTACGAATTTAAAACTTGAAAATACTGTATTCAAAAATCAATAAGATTATCATCAAATAAAACTATTTCGATTAGTGTAGCACGATAAACTTATGCAGTACTCCCAATTTTGTAAAAATAGAAGCACGAAGAAATTGCTAGAATGAATAACTACGTAAAACTAAAGTCATCAATATAGGTAGGTGGACTTCAATTTTACATCTTAGACAGAGTATATAGAAATCTTTTGAATGTCTTGAAAAGAATCAAGTGAAAAATATTGCACTTACCTTGGCGTCGTTAGATGGGTATGCAATTTCGAATGGAATTTAATTTTTAAAGTATCGCCGCATAATTAATTAACACTACAATATTAATTTTAAGAAATATAATCGAACCCACCAATGATTAGTTTGGTAAGGAATCACAATGTAAAAGTAAAGAAGTTTTATTAAAAAATTTTTGATTAACAAAAGTATTCTTTGAGAATCAATAATGATGATAAGGATAATTATTATCGTGTGTACACAGTCAAACAGCAACAAATCGATTTTACAAAAAAAGTTTAGCTCTGCAGTTTTATATTTACATTCAAAATGGTTATAAAATACATATATATTTAAAAAAGGAATCATTTTGATTGATATGTTCAAAGCAATAGCGGTACATATCAAAGCAATGAAATGAAATATTAAATATACCTACCTACAAAATATTTAAGAGTTTCAATAGAGACTCAAAAAATAAAGTTGTCACTCTTCTTTTGGAAAGATAAATTATCAAAGTACTAGCTAAGCTAAGCTAAGCGAATAGGTATTAAAAAGAAAATGTTTAATTTTGGTGTGATAAAAAGTTGCTGAAAACGGAAATGCGGTTGAAATTTTCTAACTAAGGGCTAGCAGACAGAACTAAATCAAAATTAAAAATTTAATCCAAATAACTCAGCTTGTTGTACACGAGAGAACTGTTAGTAGTTCCTATCGGAAACACTCTCGAGGATCACTTAGTCCTTTAACTTGAAAGTGGTAGTCAATTTGTAATTACTGCAATCTACTAACATTGACCAACAAAACGAAATAAATTTATACACCTACAAAAACACCCTATTTAAAACTGGCGTAAAAGTTTCAGTTTATAAATTGGTTTCTTTTATTTCAATATACTTCTGAGATTAATTCATAGAATATAATTTAAAGAAATTACTAAACGCTAAAATAAATGTTGAAATATTGAAACGACAGGGTCTGACTAAAAATATTTCATTGAAAGGATGAATGTAAACAAGTATATTATAGAAATGCGCTAGCAAATAAAAATTGTAAAGAAAGTAAAGTTTGCACTAAATAATTTAAAAGCAATTTTAAAGTACTAATTAGATGTTACTTTAGTACATAAATTAGAAATTTTAATAAATAAACTTAACTAACTGAAAATAATTGAGCGAGAAATTTTTCTTGAAAGCCGTCTTTTAAGACATTTCTTTATCCTTTGTGACAGAGGTGGATTACTTGTTCACATTTTCATAAAACTGTATGTGATGCAGCTCTGCCACAATGGGTTAATAAATGTCTTAAAACACGTTTTTTGAATAAAATTTTTAGGTATTATATCAAAATATTGTGTAAAAATTACTACTTAAAAAAAAAGTTGTATTATAAAATTCGTTATAATTTTAAATTTCTCACGAGATACAACATAAAGTAGTACAAATATACTGTAGATTAAAATTTCACTTTTCCATTTAGTATGTAAGACGAAAATTTAAATTTTTGTAATAAATCATAAAATACAATTTGTGCATTAAAAGTTTTTTTAAGTTAGTAGCGTCGACTGTATATAAATTTACCAGAAAAAAAATTACCAACAAAGATGTAAGTATTATAAGTTGCTTCCGTGTTTATAAACTTAATTCACTCCGGATGCACGACTTCCCCACTTTTATTCAAAATCAAATTGGTTAAATAATTACTAATCCTAACTGTAAGTACATTTTTATGACTTTCAACATTTCTCCTTTTCTTTTTATGGTTGTCAAGTTTTTCAAAGTTAATTTTAAATTTATAATCGCTAACAAATAAAACAACAACACATTCTAGTCGTTACTGCCATGAGTGAACCGGTTACAACCCTTTTCTCTTCGAAATTATTTCGGCACAAACGCGAATTCCATGTTCAGATTACATCTGGTGGTTGCTGACCCAGCATTTAATCTTTTGAAATGGTTGTCTTATGACAACTCGTAAATTATTACACGAATGGCACAAATCGCATCACGCTAGAAATAATTTTCCCTTTATTAAAAATTATTTATTATCAATGGCTTCCATAGTATTTGTTTGAACATATTAAATTGCATTAACTTTTTGCTTTAAATCAAAAAATTTTTTTATATAAATTATAATAAATTATTCTACCCTTTTAAAGCGACACTGATTCAATCTCAAAGTGTTCCTTTATTAAAAGAAATGTATGTTGTTAAAAGTTTCGTTATAAATCAGTAATGACGTGATAAAAATCAACGAGGGGTTTAATAAGCAACAAATTAATATGTTATGTGTAAGTTGAGAAAGTTTAGCGTGGTACTTGAAAAATTTTACATCCTTTGGCAAAGTACTTACTTAAAAATTCTCCGATATCATAATAAGTTGTGGCAACAAACTTAATGTGCTTTGAATTTTAGAGAAATATATAGCGATAGCGATAATAATAAATATTAAATTTTTCAATAAATTATAAATGTAAAATATTCCTGCTTTTTTTAAGGAGATAATATTATAAAAAATGTTCATGAAGGTTCTCTTGCTGTTTTTCTTACTGGTGCGTTTTAAAAAAGTGTAGCTTAAACAATTATAACTTTTAAAAAGGTGTGTGTCATTTTTTAACGTTAACCCTTTCAGACACAGTGTTCTGTGGAGAGGACTTAGGTTTAAGGCAAACTTATGTCAAAATCTTCAAAAAATCAGAAGTTCACATGCTGAGTTTAAAAATTTCCTTACAACATCTTTATATTTCGTGTCTAAAAGGGTTAAAATGGTAGAACAACTTGAAAGTAAAGTGCGACCTACACGTTGCACAGTGCAATATTTACTGTTACTATTACATAGTCAGGTCAATCTAGACATTCAAAGGTACAATAATTCCCAAAAAGCTGAAAATTGGTAAAATTGTTTAAAACATAATTATAAATGAAATTTAAAAAATTCTCATCGATCTGGTACGTGGAAAAAAATTTATTCGAAGTCAAAGGTCAAAGAAATTGGTTATTCGCGTTTTTCAGCAAAACGGTAAATTTTATCATAAAATTATCTCAGACAAAAATTGTAGACCATATAATTATCTATAAAAAAATAAATAAATACTTTTTTTCTAAGAGCCACCGTTTCTCAGATATTTATTTTTTTATAGATAATTATATGGTCTACAATTTTTGTCTGAGATAATTTTATGATAAAATTTACCGTTTTGCTGAAAATCGCGAAAAACCAATTTCTTTGACCTTTGACTTCAAATAATTTTTTTTCACGTACCGGATCGATGAGGACATTTTAAATTTTATTTATAATTATGTTTTGAACAATTTTACCAATTTTCAGCTTTTTGGGAATTACTGTACCTTCACTCTTATTTTTTGTACTACTAATTTGACCGGACTAACAGCACAACAGATTTTATATTCAAATTAAGAAATTCGTCTGAGACGATAGATCTAATTAATTAAATAGAAAATAAAATACACTTCTACAGGTTTATATAATTTATTTACAACCGACCGGACATCGGGACTAACTACCAAAAATATAGAATAAGATGCAAACACGAAATTAGTATGCAAATAACTTGACTACTAGTCAATTTCCGTTGAAAATATAATAAAAATTTCCAACAAACATATCACAAACAATCAACAAAAAACATTGAATAACGTTCTTAAATATTAAACGTGCAAAACTTGAATCATTTATAATCGGAATTCGATTATGTGCAGTTGTGTTGTGTTAATCAAAACTGACCACACGAAGTAATTGTGTCTCGCACAAATCTACTCGGTCATTTAGCAAAATAAAATTACCGGGATTTTTTAGGATTATATCAATTTCGTAAGTTTCAAGCAAAATAAGTTTATAAGAAATAAAAGCCCCAGTTGTTACCACGATGTAAAAATTTCGTCTTTTTGTCATCAAGATGACGTTGGTGAAGAATAGATGCTTTACCATTATTGATTTGTGTTTGTCTCTGACGTTTTGTTTTGTCCAATACCGACCTCAAGACTCGTTTGCCTAATGTACATATCTGTCTGTCCAACAATGCATATGTTACCCTCAATTCGCGAAATCCGTCAATTTTAAGAATTCCTAGATAATCTACAAAGCGACTAAACCGTAAGGTACTATGCAAATTCACTAGTACTTTAGACAATCTGCAAATTGTCTATATTATTAGTTAATGTGCTTTTTGAATATGCACATACCTCACATAGCCTAGACATTGTGCGATATGGTGATCGGAAAGAATGAGATATTTCTTGCAGTCAAAGTATCAACAATATAATAATTTGTTTGCATGGCATGAGAAGCCGGTATATAAATGTTGAGAGTAATAAGACAAAAAATTTTTGTTAACATCTTCAAGCAAATAAAATGCTCGGAAATTCTGAAAAAAGATTAAAGGGTTGCACTACCGACGATAATATAAACAAATCTGTTCCATCTTTCGATAGGGCTCGAAAAGATTCAAGAAATATGTTAGGTGTAGTTCTTGGCAAAGAAGAGGGGTTTTATAAAATAGGAACTAGAGCAGGAGTTCTTCAGAAATGCTACAGTGGAAATGAATTTGAACCGGTGACGCAAAAATTTATACATGCAGAAGATGTACCTGCAGACGAAATTAGTTTTTGGGCGGCGGTGTCAACTGCTTCTTTTAAATGTGGCCAGAGAATATTAAAGTGTAATTGTACATAAGAATGCATATGTTATGAACAGAGTCCAAAATTGTACAATGTCGACATTGCACAAATATTTTTATACAAAGCTAGCATTGCATAGTCAATTTATACAATGTTCGATATTAGGTTGTTTTAATCGACTTTGTACGGCATTATTTGTATAATGTCAACATTGTACACTGTACACAATGTGTGCAATGTTGGTTTTCCTTAGAAGGTGTGTATAAATCAATATAAAATCTAATCTGCCGATATTAATACGAAAAACGGATATCTGAAAACTTATAAATAATAATGAATATGAAACATGAGAAAATGCAATAATAATAATCAATGAATAAGATTTTTTAAAAAGATTAGTTAATACTGGTTAATACTAGTTTTTAGTTATTGTACAATCCAATGCCTTATAACATTTTGAGTTACATTTTAGTAGCATTCTGCTTTACATCAACACATTTTTGCAATAATTACATCCCCCCCCCCAAAATTAGATTATTTATTGCTGGCTGTTCGCAACCTGAAAGTTTTTTCTTCTTTAGAAGGATTTACATGCTGCAATTTGATTTCTACTATATAGTTGGGGTAAGACACCATTTGTTGTCCCAATTTTATAATAGTTATTATCTTCAATAACTTCCATAACTACACCAAGCAAATTTCTGGAATCTCCTTTTCCCCTATCCAAAGCAGGAACTGGTATAGTTACGGTTGTCTATAGGAAAGTATATCTTTTTGCTTCCCATTATCATTCTTTTAGCTTGCTCCCAGCTACAGCTAAATTCTTATTTTTCAATAAATTTTGTGGTAATGGTTCATTTTCTTTGTCTTTGCACATTGCACGTATTGCAGTGTACAATGTTGACATTGTACAAGTAACGCCGTACAAAGTCAATTAAAACAACCTAATATCGAACATTGTATAAATTGACTGTGCAATGTTAGCTTTGTACAAAAATATCTATGCAATGTCGACTTGGTACAATTTTGGACTTTTTCAAAAATAGAATAATATGTAATAGACGCTGTTACTTTGCTAATCGAAGTAAAAATAAGTAACCTAATATTTTTTGTAGGTTTATAGTTTTTATTCTTACGTAAAAATGTTCAATGAGCAATGCTTTAATAAATGTTTCTTTTAAAATTATCTATTCAAAATATTGTTCTTTATATTGCCTAGTCAATATGAGTCTGTTACATACTCAAAAAGCACATTAACTAACAATATAGACAATTTGCAGATTTTTTGAAACACCGTAGCCATTTTGCAGATTGCCTAAAATGCTAGTGAATTTGCATATAGTACCTTACGACTTAGTCGGTTTGTAGATTATCTAGGAATTCTGCAAATTGCCGGTCACATATACTATATTTCTCTCTCCATCCAGGCCATCTATTTTGTCTCTCGCATGGTCTAAATTGTTACTGATTCTATTAGATGTCTTGTGCGATAGAACAATATTATGTTTTCTGAAGATCTTAGCTATTTTATCGCTTGTTATTTTATTGAAGAGTAGTCAACTCTGGTGGTTGTTTTCAAAATGATTGATAAACCTGGGTAAGCCATAACATGTTTCATTTTATGGATTATACCATTAATAATCTTCTAAACGTATCCAGTTGTCTTATTATATCTAATTCGTAGGTGTGGTCTTTCTCCCCATGCTAATCTTAAAGACATGTAAAAAGTTTTTGAAACAGCCAATGGATCGAATGGTAAAGTACGAGTAAATCGAAATGGGTAGGTTTGCGAAAAATTTCGTATTCAGTCTTTTTGTGATTAATTTTTAAAATTATATCACAAAAGTTTACTTTATTATTGTTACTTCTCGTCATGGTGAAGTTAATGTTTTGATAGATTTCATTAATTTCATTGTAGAAAACTATTAGGCTATTTACATCACCATTTCGCAAACAAAACATATCATCTGTATACCTCAACCAACAACCACATAGCAACAAATAGCCATAACTTAAACAATATTCGACAAATTATAGTAAATTAAATTATTGTCTTTCAACTTTTAACTTAATTTGTATTTCGTAAGATGTTTATCTTTCGAGGAAATCACAAAAACGATTTAATATTTGACTATTGCACAGCTAGAGATGTAAAACACTAAATACATTTAAAAATCATAATCTCGGTCAATTTTTAACCAAATTTAACGCACTTCATCTTAAATAAAGATTACGGTCGTTAGCTTTCAGTAATATCTTAAGTACATAAATATTTTAGTAGTTTTATAATTTTATTTATGTTACACAAAAAATTATTTACTTAATACATACTCTAGTAAATTTTTTTTACAGATTAAATTCTTTCACTAAATGTTGATTTCTAAAATTTCAATGACAATCTTAAGGGTTTTAAAGTTTGACATTAATAAATTGTTAATAATATGAAAATATTTATATATTCGTTAAACTTGAACTTAACTACAACTTTATATAAAAAGGACCTTGATTATTGTTCGGCTTTTTAGCTTTTTTGTTTTTACTTTGATGTCTTGAATTTTAACTGGAAGTGATTCCAAAATTTATAGAATATGTTATTAAAAATCAAATTTAATACTTGAATTAGAATTTAATCCAACACGACATAAATATTATAAATGTGTCAAAAAGAGATTTTGATCGATATAATATTTAGGTATTATACTTTTTTCAAAAGTTTATTGAGATAATTTGTGTTATACAAGTATCTAAATGAAATTCCTGTTTGTACGTAATATTACTTATTAGTTAAAACTATATTTAAATTATAGTTTTTATTATTTTTAGTAAAAACATATACTCTAAGCACCAGATATAACAAAATAAGAAATCTTGAGGCAAATGAGGCTTTGGGATTATGCACTTGGTTAAAACATTCCTAAAAGCCTCCCAAACTTGAAAATTACGGACCTAGAGAGACTGGGATCTCAGTGGCATACGCACTTGGGAAAAAATTCGTCGAAAGCTACCGAAGTCAAAAAACCAGGGACTACAATGACAGCAAGTATCGGGGAGTGGTTCGGATGATATACGAAATTAGCCAAAAATTGGTATTTCACAGTAAAGTTGTAACATTTAATTGCTTAATGTTTTCCGCAACCTAAAATTTTCGGTTACAACGTACGCTCATGTTGTAACTAACATCGCACCGAAGCGATGAGTTAATTTTAGAACTTCTAGTAAGAAGGTTGCATTTTTGACTGCCGTTGGAAGTCGGTGGAGATTATAATAATCTCGATATTTGCGAATAGCGCAAGGGTCCAGTATTGGGATATTTAACCCGAGGCGTACAATAAAGGTGTAATAGTAAATAGCCAACAACGTCGACATAGGTGTAAATTTGATGAACGTGTGTTCATCAACTTTTAAGAACTACGTTAAGGTCGTGCTGGGTTATCTTATTTCTTTTGAGTTCACATCTACGATCTACTGTGCTTGTGATAGTGATAAGTGCTTCAAGATTGATGCACAAAGCGATTTCTGTTCGGCTCTCCGATTTCATCATTCTTCAATCGTGTAGTTTGGCAAGCTACTGGTCCTTCGAAGCAGGGTAGAAGAAACGACACGTTGGCATCATTGTTTTCAGATTGGAAGCACGGAGGGTTTTGGTGGTGTAACCGCTGTCACTAAAGATCTTTTAAACGTACCTGAGCGCTTGGGTAAGTCATTCTTAACATTGCTAATCCCTTCCGTGTTTGGTTTCATTGGAAAGACTATTGGTTCCGAATTGTTGTTTGACGTGGCCGTAGGCCAGATTATAGCTGCCGATTCATATTTTGTGTATCGGAAATTGTTGCGATTCCGTTTTTTTATAGTAGATTGTACCAACTTATATTCTCATTATACGTTTCTCAATTAACGATGTTTTTATTTTGAGAAAGTGGAAGCAAATTTTTTCTTTTTGGAATCTGCGCTCTGTGCCTTCGGAAATAATAGTGTTGGTTTTTTTCATCTGGAGTCATACTACTAATATGGGGGAATGGGGAATATTATCGATAAAAAATATTCTCATTACAAAGTTTGGTACTGTCAAGCTTTATCTTTCCATTATTACTACATCTCTTATAGCTGGATCAAAGATCCTGTAAAATTCGAAATGCAGCTGATGATAGGTTTATATAAGATATTGATATTTTAAAGTTACACAAACTCGCTTCGATAAGTACTGAAGGTTAGTATATTCACTTGTAATTTGATATTCTGTATATTATCTGTGTTATTAAATTTCTATTCGGAATTGTTTAGCTGTTTTAAACAATGAAATCGAGCATCTGAATTTTAAGTATCGATGGAAAGAACAAAAAGAAAAAAATAAAGTATCAAGTTTTAGTTACTCCAATTTAGGATTTAAGTTTTTCAAATATTTGTTTGTGTGAGTAAAGTATTTACTTAAATTAATATCATTATAATTTTATTGTTAACTTTAATTGTTTTATTTATTGATAAAGTAAGCCTATTTTACATGATACGTGACTTACTTCCTGGTTTCCCCTATCAGCATCAGGTAGTTTATGTAAACATCAACACACCTATATAACATATTTTGAATGTGAGGTAAGTTTATTTTCATATGGAAGTTTTTTATAACATGTAATTATGTATTTCAGACTAATCGATACAATTTATATTAACCACACCAGTAATTTAATATGATAAAATTCAATTCACATTTGCAACTACTTAAATGCATCAAGTTTTCATCATAAAACAATAAATAACATTCATTGTTATATTATCTACCATTGATACGGCTTAAATTCTAGTGCCATTGGTTATAATATGAAATTTTTAAATCTCAGAATTTTGCTATAGTGTAGTGGTAACATTCTAAAAAATTTACAATCAATTACTTTAAATTTTATTTAATATATTGTCGTGTTTCAAAATGGTTGCGACCTGCCCTGTACACATTTTTATAAAAATTTTGTTTTTAAATGATTTAAGTGGTAACACTGTGAGAGTTGGACAGGTGGGGAGCGAACCGACGAGGATTTGCGCTTTTTGCCAACAGGTCGCCGCGCGAGTGACAGCGCCGACTTTTGGCTCGTTAAATTTTTGCTTTTTCGCCAAGATGGCCGACCAAGCTGGTCGATGATTTTGGCTCTGTGATTTATTTTTGAGATTTGTGATTATTTTTGAAATTGTGAGTTATTGTTTTTGATCTGAATAAAGTGATTTTATGCGAATGCATTATTGCGCTTTTTTTGGATGATTGATTTGATATTTTGGATAATTTGGATAATTTTATGAACGGCTACCGAACGGTAGAAGATTTGATTGATTTTGGTTTAATTGGAAAAGAAGCAGTTAAAATTATAATTTTCGATTTGGATTTAAAATTGGAAAATTTAAAATTACATTTGTTCGAGCGTGTGGCAGATGATAGATAAGCCGACGATTTGGATAGGCATAAGTTAGAAAGTGTGAGCCCATTTTAAAATTTAACATTAAATTGAATTTGAAATTAAATTTACAATTTATTTTTGAGATTTATTATTAGAAGAAATTATTATTTATCAATTTAAAAGAGAATCGTCACAGGAATTCACTTCTGAGGTCACATTGCTCCACCGCAAAGAAAGAGCTAGTCGAGGTATAATTTTTGGTGTGGTAAAGGATTTGAGTGCAACAAAAACAATCAAATACCACTACAACTAAATTGGCGCCCAAACAGTGCGGCTCGAAAAAAACATTACATCTAAATTGGCGCCCAAACAGTGCGGCTCGAAAACCATTACATCTTTTTGGCACCACGGCGCAGGGACGTTTCGTTTGCGTTTTATTTACGATAATTTAAAATGGATAAATTTTTAACAAGGGAAAACAATAGCGCTGACTCGGACAGTGACATATTAGCCTTTTTAAAAGAGAAATTTTTAAAATTTGAGGAAAGGTTTGATAAACAGGACAAAAATATAAAAGAATTAATAGAAAAACAAGCAAAATTTGAGGCGAAGTTAAATGAACAGGACAAAAACACAAAAGAGTTAATTAGTAATTTGAGTAGGAATCAGGATGAGAAAATTTTGGAACTGGAAGAATCCAGTGAGAAGGAAAAAGAATTTTTTGAAGGAGAAGTGTCCAAAGACGATGAGGGTGAGTTTTTTGAAATTCTTGAAGGGAAAGAACCATTGGATCAAGAAAATGAACTGATGGCACGAGAGGAAAGAGAATTTTTTGAGGGAAAGGAGTCCATTGACGATGAAAGTGGGTTTTTTCAAAACGAAGAATTGTTAGTAAAAGAAAGAAAGTTGACTTCGGTAAGAACGGAAAAAAAGAAAGAAAAGAAAATGTGCAAGGGTGTGAAGCGGAAATGTGCTAAATTGGATAATGTTAAAAAAGGAATAAAGAAGGTTTGGAAGTTTTGGATGAGTCGGGGGTGGAAGACAAGAAACCAGATCCCGGTGAAGTGGACGCCTCAAGCGAGGATCAATTTGTGGAAGGTCCGAAAAGAAAATTAATGGAAACCGAAAAGAATAAATGACGAAGAAAGATTATAGAAATGGATAGGTTTTTTTTTAATTATTTGAATTGATATGATTTTTGAATTTAAAATTATTTTGTAAATATTGTAATGTCATGTTAAAAAATTATTGGATTAATTTTTTTGAAACACTCTCGAGATTTTGCTAATTTTGTTTTTAGCTGCGCGCAAAACTGCCATTAGCAACGGGGGTTGTTGTCGTGTTTCAAAATGGTTGCGACCTGCCCTGTACACATTTTTATAAAAATTTTGTTTTTAAATGATTTAAGTGGTAACACTGTGAGAGTTGGACAGGTGGGGAGCGAACCGACGAGGATTTGAGCTTTTTGCCAACAGGTCGCCGCGCGAGTGACAGCGCCGACTTTTGGCTCGTTAAATTTTTGCTTTTTCGCCAAGATGGCCGACCAAGCTGGTAGATGATTTTGGCTCTGTGATTTATTTTTGAGATTTGTGATTGTTTTTGAAATTGTGAGTTATTGTTTTTGATTTGAATAAAGTGATTTTATGCGAATGCATTATTGCGCTTTTTTTGGATGATTGATTTGATATTTTGGATAATTTGGATAATTTTTATGAACGGCTACCGAACGGTAGAAGATTTGATTGATTTGGTTGATAAATTAGAGGATGAGCAATTGAAATTAAAGATTGGATCTGAATTGTTTAAAATTGGAAAGTTTAAAATTTGCATTCGTAGGAACGAATGGTGCTATTGATAAGCGGGCGATTTGGATAAGGCACGAAATCAAACTGTGTTCCTTTCGAATAAAATTAAAATTTTATTTGACATTAAAATTGTTTTAATTTTACATTGGATTTGCGATTTATTAATTTACTTTTGGAGAAGATTATTTTTGGAGAATTCATTAAATTTATTAGATTGGCCAGTATTATTCTGAATTGGATTTGATTTTCGAAGAAATTATTTGTTTTGCATTGGAAAGATTTCTTTTTATTTAAATTTTGAAAACGCAAGAACCCTCGACCCTTGAAAATTGCCAACTGCTCCCGCAAAGAGTAACCCGAGGTAACGAAGTGTAAATATTTCTATGAAAAAAACATTACAATATAAAGGTGGTCTCATTTGTAGTGAATAAGTGACCTGCTGTATTATCTTTAAAATTGCTATGATAAAATTATTTATTACTTTTAATCACACCATAATCTTATCAACGTAATGATCTATGCTAGCAGATAATTAATTAATTAATTTGGTCTCGGCAGGCAAGATAATGAGTTACTATAATAAACCATCTTTTTAAAGATAAAATTTATTGTTGGGTATATAATTAAATATATTCAGTTTTGATTATACTAGACATTAATTTTCTAAATAAAACGTATTAAAAAGGCGTTTCCTTTCATTTAATTTAAACTTGTTAATGTTACATTTCCTCTATTACTGTAACATTTTTCATTTACTTTTGTTGGAAACAAATATTATTACACTGTTGCTTTTACCTTTCAAATATTCGGTTTTTGTTATTCCATTGTTAACAACTACCTTTTCTCTTGTTCTCACATAGGTACCGCTATCAAAATCAGATGCGATGCTTTTACACTAAAATTTTATAGAACCAAGCAGCTTTTGAATTATTAAGCTGCAGTTTTTTTATTTAGCAATTTCACAAACTCAAAAGTTTAATTCGTTTACATTAATTCTCTTTTCCCTGCAGTGTTTATTACAAAATTTACCGATATACATAGTTACAATTTTATTACGGCACTTTTGATTAAATAAATACTTACCGATAAAGCTTTATTCCAACGAATTAATTACTTTTGCAAACGAATTACATTAATGAATTATTTTTAGTATTAATCGATTTTCATAAATATCCATTTAGTGTGTGATCTTTATTGCAAAAATTGGTGATTCATGGAGACACTAATGGCAATTTATTGAATATTTATTGTAATTTATGTATGTTAGATTGCAGGTGATTATGTTTTATACAAAAGGTGTTAATTTTTGTTTTTGTGTGAGTTGATTCAAATGACAATTAAAACCACCCTTTAATTTACATTGGAAAGGCAGTTTTATTGGTTTAACGTAACATACCTACCTACTAGTATTTCATTCAAGTATTATTGAACAATTATTTGTAGGGTCATAACGATTATCAAACACTTGGCACTTGCCGATTTTTAAGGTTCAAGTTTCTAAACGAAAAATTTATTTCAATTTAGATTGGCATTTCAGTTAATAGTTTAAAATAAAATTGAATTTGGAATTTCATAAGTTCAATGTAAAGAAAAGAAGTGTGGAAAATCAATTTTTAATATAAAATTGTATATTTATAAGTTATCAATACAACCTTGATATTTAATTTGGGCATCAAAATTTTCTTCCAGCAACAAGGCTCGTAAATTTTATTATATTAATTTGCAATATTTCCTATATTGACATTTATTTCATAAAATTCATTATTTGGCGTTAATGTTTTTCAACATTTTTCTTGTCTTCTATTACGATAACGATAATTTTATGAAGGCAAAATGAAATTGGGTTAAAGTAATTTTAAACTTTATCACCATTTTCTAAAATAAAGTGTAATATTGCATATTCTTTTAAAATGCGATTTAAAAAGCTGTGTAACCACTTACATTTTAAAATGTGCAACATTTTATAAAATACAAAAATAATTTTTCTTTAAGGAAATTGCTTTTGGCCTGTAATAGTAATGGCACTGTTAATTTGTGTTTTTAAAATTATTCAAATTAAACCAAGCATTTTTTAAATTAAAAAATTTTGCTATAAGAATAATAGGGTGTTTGCTTGAATGCTCATTACATTGCTAGCGTAAGTTTCATTTGAAGAGTTGATTGTTCCTTTCAGCTTTAGCGCTTTCATTTATTTCTATTGAATCTTTTATTCATTATTTTCTCTTTATAAAAGTACCCGTTTTATAATACCTCGTTTTATTTCAAAGTAAATTTTTAATAACGACGTACTTTATTGCGACCTTTATCTATTTGATATCGTTGTACATGCCACGCTACTTTTAAAACGTTAATTTTATTCTGTACAAATAAATACCAATTAAATCTAAACAGTAATCCAACCATCTTGGCAAAGTAAACTTAAGTAAGGTTTGCTAAAGTTTGAAGGAATATTTACCATTAATAACTTAATTAGAAAGCCTTCTCAGACGCCAAGTTTGAATTGTAATAAGGGGTTAGTTAAACAAAAGGCGCATTTGCAATGTTAATTTCATTGTAAGTGAATAAGAAATAATCTGTTGTAGTACCATGTATTTTAACTATTTTGCGACTGTTTTACACCGAATACAGACTCGTTGCTATTTAAAATTAGCTTTTACACAACTATCTCAACTTGTTCAATTAAATTTCTACTCAACTTTTACATTGCACTTCCTTGGTTAACATTGAAAGATTATATTTCAGTCCGCTGAATTCAATTTGAATTTTATTTCATATAATTGTTTGTTTTTTAATTACATTTCGGTAACATTGCAAGAATTGTGGTAAATATTTTCCTAGCTCTCTCGGCTTTTTATTAGATTTGCATCTTCCAAATAAAATGTACTAAACACGCTGCCAAGATTTTTCGACCACTTAGTCACCAGGAACAACGTTGGCAACTCTCCTTTCCCGAATAAATTTATTCAAATATATACAAAGTCTTTGGCTGCATTATATCTAAAAACTTCACCTTATTTAGCGAAAAATAAAACATTTAAAAAATACGGAAAGAGTTCGAAACTGACCCCGGGTAGGATTTTTAAAACGCTGCCGTTAACACTCGTTAACATCATTTTCGCTCTTCTTGCAATATATAAGGGTGCATATCTAATTTAAAAAGTTAATAACCTATATTGATCGATTACATTAATACACTATTTTGCAAGTTACTGAAGCATACCTAATACTAATAATAATCTATTTTCCTGTCAACCTTGCACATTTTCTCCATTTATAATATTTATATGGAACATATCTGACGTCTTCTTGTTACGCTTGACCTATATAACCCCATTTTGACATTATGATTAGACAGTCTCAAATGATGATGCATTGCATATAATAGACCTTCTTTGTCAACATCAATTTTTGTGCTGTACTCACCAACTTTTTGTTATCAGATTATAATATATCTTTTGATAGCGTTTGCTCTTCGATGAATGTTAACAAGAGTCATATTTTCTTGTCTTCCACAAGGAAACAAGTTTATTGACATCATTTTTTGAAAATAAATTGAACTTTTAGACGTTTGACCATTAGCATTTACAAAATCTTTAAAAGTTATGGATTTTCGTGCAGCAGTGGTTTAGGTTGCCAAACGTTTACTTGGAGTATTAGTAAGGATCAAAAGTTACGATGATGCATTTTATAGATTTTATTTAATTAACTTTATGGTGTGATAAATATTTATACAATATTAAGAAAAACCATTTTTCAAAAGCTTTGTATGTATTATAAGATCCAAGAATAAAAGTTAAAATAGAATTTTAGGGTAAAATTTTCTCCGGGTTTCTAATTACAGAAATGGGGCTTATTAAAGGTTTGAAAATACGTGAGCGATTATTTTTTCCACGTCTTAAAACAACGGATGAAGTAAGGCAAAAGAAGGAAAAAGGGATTAATTGAGTTAGTAGCAGTTCGAAGTTCAAACGTGAACCACAAAGAAAACTGTATCGAGACGTATTGCGTGTGTTTTATGTTTCCTTATGTTGTATAAATTTCTTCTAGTCTTATACCCTTTGAGTGCAACATCAAAGATGCAACAGTGTTGTTGCAGTGAATAAAATTTATTAAAACTTCCATTTGAAGGAACTTTATAGCAATTTTAAAAAACATTATATACAAAAAAATTGCAAATCTAAAAATTACTACCAAACAATAAAAAAATGTTGAATTATTAATTGTAACCAGAGAACGACTAAAATTTTTTGTTAAAACTCAGAAACTTTCTATTATTAAATTTTTCCGTCCTGTTAATATTAAAATAAGTGTTAAAAATCTTAAAACTACATTTACAAACTAGTCTTTAAAATAATAATTTTACACCCGAAGCAATAACATTTTCTTTAACGTCAAATTTATTATTTAAATATCAAACAATTACGAGTTAATTACACTTCAACTAGATGACGATAATGTAAAGTATAATAATAATTGTAATAAGAGTATTTAATTTTGAATTAACGATAATTTTAGATAATCAATGAAAACATTATTATTATCAAATCGAATACATTTTAACGACGTTGCCTGGTCTGTGTATTACCAGCCAGTTTGATTATGTAACTTTAGCAAAAAATAATAATAATAATAATGTTGCTTTCCGTTACGCCCATCGTCTAATATAATATAACTAATTAGTTATATTATATTGATATAATATGTATATTTCAACTAGCAAGAATAACTAATGAATTCTTTTAATTCAACCTATATTTGAATATTTTCTTGTCTACTTTATTTTTAAATTCGTATAGTACATATTACGGTCATACCCTGAGGAAACTTTCAGTCTAACAGCTCAAAAGAAAAGTACAGAAAAACTCAAAATGAGTCTACAAAAGCAAGCATAAAGTTTCAATAGATTAATGCAATGTATCACATCCATTAAAAGGGAATAAGTTCTAGACATACGAAATTGTAAAATAAATTTAATTCATTTCTACTTTGAAAAATATTAATAAAAATGTAATTAATTATGAGTTTACGAAATTATTATATAGGTCTAACAAAAAGATTTATGTTTTTTTATTTACGTCTTTACTTAGTTGACATTCAAATAATAATTCTGATAAAATTCAGTTGAGGAAAAACATATACAGTATAATTAAGTTCTTAGATTTTTTTCTTGTTCATTACAATGTCAATATTTTATTTGGCATAATAAAAGATTAAATAATAAAATGTTTTTTATTCTTTTATCCATCTAGTATTTTTCATTAGTCCGATTGTCCATTATTCAACCAATTTGGTATTCAACCAAAGAAAAAATTTAAACCTTCGGTATTGTATTAATTCTAGTTAGCTTGATGATTAAAACTGTTTACATTTAAATAGAAAATAACTTAAAAAAGTTTAGAATTTTTTAAGTGTGGGATTTAGAATTCATATTCTTTTTCTTAACCTAAAATTTCATTTAGACACGTGAACTCTTCTTTGGTTGGTTGGTTGGTTAGTTTGGTTACTTGGTCAGCGCAACATTTATTTTAAAGTTTGGTTAATTTCTTGATTTTTAAAATTTTAAATTTTTTCAATTTTGTTTGGTATATTTGATCTCACTTGTTATTTTTACTGTTAAACATGACTGAAGATCGATAATAATCGCAAAATAGGGGCCTTTATATTATGTTACAGGTTTTTTTGTTTTTTGTTTTTTATTTTTAAGTAATTTTTACCACTTCTATAGCGTAATTTTTTCAGAATTCTATTTTCTTGTTTATTTAACCCTGTTAAATGTGAACTTTTGTCATTTTGGTTTCGTTAAATATTATGTTTCTTCGTAGTATGTATTATTTACATAATAGTTAAAAATTTTATTATTTCAACATTTTGTTAAATTTGATTATGTTTACATTTATCAGTTTCACATTTACCTATTATCTTACTAGGTGTCCTTTGGCGTATATTTCATTACGGCGAATCGTGTCGCGGTGAATCGTCCTAATGCAAATAATTTGCAGCGAATTGTATCCGACTTCCGCTCAAGAAAGGCAACAAGATCGGCTTAAATAAAATTGCATCTAAGATTGCTTTAGAAAGATATTAGACTTAACTTCTAAATCGCGTTCTCGAACACCAGCAACTCTGATTTCTAAGTATCCCCAAATAAAATCATCAAGATAATATAAATACAGTGGAATCTCGTTGATTCGAGATTCAAAGAAAACAAGTTTCAAAGTTAATATGATTTTTTTTTTTAATTTGAGTTATATAGTATACGTACGTACTATTAATACCTCATAGGAAAATAACACTTTGTTGAAGTTATAAAGTGTAAATAATTTGAAATACCGGATATTTAGGGGTTCAGCGAGAAAAAAATGGCAATTTTTTCATCTTACTGAGGATTACCACTTAACGAGATTCAAGTTATCCAGATTTCAATGTAATACAGCTCTCTATGGCTTTCCTCGGGGAAGTTTAATGTTTAAGCTATTAATGTTAAAATTATAGTAAAATATCAGTCAGTATTCAATATTATATTGACCTATTAATGGTTGATTTGAGTAACCTTAGGGATTCGTTTAAAAGTGATGCTGTGACAGTACTATTGTACTATTGTTTGTAGGTTTGCACAACGCTTAAAATTATAACGAAATAATGTTTAAATAATATCACATGGAATTTTTGTGATTTTGTGTATAATATGAATTATGTGGAAAGTTTAACGAGAGAACCCATTTTTTACTAATCCAGGTGTTTTTGCGGCTTAATTGATTAGTGCTGAATTTATTAGATGTTACAAAAAATAATATAACTTTCTCATCATCATCATCATTGTCAGCCTCTTTAGTCCACTGCTGGACTATCAGCTTCTTTCTCTATCGAGAAAGGTTTCAGCATTTAGACCCCACGGTTGCTTAGGTCGGATTGGGGAATGCCTGTAACCTTGTTTTTTAATAGTTGATGCTGGCAATCATCAATTCAGGGAGACCGCCGGCTTTACGTACCCTCCGGAGCACGGAAACCGGGCACCTTAATGTCAGCAGTTATTCAGATAACAAAATAAGCTAACGACCGTTCGTAAATGACTTACTTTCTGCACTGATTACATACACTACCATTATTTCTTATATATAAAAAATATCAGAAGCTAAGAAATCTTAAATCTGCGAAAAATACTAATAGTAGTTTTTTATATAAAATTTCATGTACTTCAATTTGTAAACTAACTATTTTAAACAAAAAACCTGAAAATAATAAATTATTACTAAAAATCCGTTTTTCAGTATCTTTAGGCAATATAATATGTACATAAAAGTTTAAACAAGATGAAAACTCATTTGTACTTTTGCACTGAACAATAAACACTTGATAGAATATTTAAATATTTTTACTGCCTGGTCTAATAACATTCTTAAGCAAATCTAAGCAGTTAAGTGAACATAAACATTAAAGTACTTTATTTTGAATAATAATTAAATAATAATTTAATAAGCCAAAATTTTGGCTTTTAATTAAAATTTTAATTTTAATTCTAACCTTGCTATAAATATAAGATATTGTAATTTTATGCTAGAGGCGCATTTTATAATATTATTTTAACATTGCCGACAGAAAAAACAAATAACTGATAAAATGGGTAAAAAAGAAGAAAAACGTGACATTTTTGAAAAATACACCTGAAATGGGTAGCGAAAACATATAGAAGGACCAAGAATGACATAATGAACAGTAGTTTCAAGTATGAAGATGTTAATGAACAAAGAATAGAAAGTTTGAAAATAACTTTAAGTACAAATTAAAGTTCTACATTTAAATAAAATCTGATGTATGTTATTTCATCGATTTTATTAAAGAGAGTTAATTATGTTAAATTAGCAAATTACAACCTTGTTACGTAACAAAATATTTACTAGAAATTTTTGGTTAAATCATGTTACACAATTGCATTCTATAAGTATGATTGAAACTGTCAGTGCCTAGTACATATTGAAACTTGCATGTACATCTTCTATAATAAACCACGACACAAAATAATTAATTATTTAAGATGTATTCAAAACGTTTTCTTCTAACTTCTAGAACATGTTAAACAGTTATCAGCTGCAGTTAATTTAAACTCTCAGAATGCACGTTTTGTGTTCTTTTTGATCACGTCAGTTGAACGTCGCTGGATAACATTAACAAATTTAAAGCGTAATAGATAATTAATTAAAATGAAACGTTTTTAAAATTTTAAATTACTTTAATTGGCAATGCCGAGTTCTCGGGATCAATCCCGAATGATGTAAGAACTTTATATCCTGCCTGAACACCATTATATTTTTGGGCGGATTCTACTATGTTCTGGTTTAATTCAATTATTTCAACTGAGTGAAAATCAATATTAATTTATTAAAAATGTGTTTATAAACATCCACTATCATCAGTAAATAATAAAAATGCGCTTCAAATGTTTAGATTACTAAATAAAAACATTGAAGTGAGTTAAATTAAAATTGACATGATACTGTATAATGAAGAATTGTAGTTTAACACATTTACAATTTTACTACATCTCAACTTCATTACAAATCTGATGAACTACAGTACTTGAGATTAATTACGAAAGTACGTCGGTTTAAAATTAATAACCGTAAGCAATAAAACACTTAATATTGTGTAAATTGCATTAAAGTATTAAAAGCTTCAGACGTACTTTAAAAGATTAATACAAAAACTTTTCCAACTTTGAAAAAATAAAAGTGTTAAAACGTAATAATTTGATTGCGTTAGAAAAGAAAGCAATTAGCAACGCAATTAAGAACTGAAAGCTGAACTGAAATGTGTAATTTTACTGCATCAAAGAAAATACATTACAAATCTTAGAACGTCTGCAATAAAATTATGATTTGGAAAAGGAAAACTTCAAGTTTCTATAGGCTACAAGAGATTGCATTGTCGCACAACGTTTTTTATATTGTTTACTAAAAGTAAGGTACCACGTACTCGAGGGAAGCGTTATTTGTTAGAAAAGGATTAGTTTCAGAAATTTATTCACCCTAAGGACATTTCATAAGGAAGATTACGTTACTAGCATTCAAACTTCTTAAAATTATTGCTTATAAAACAACCGTTGTAAGTGGTGCTCAATGTATGCTATCCAGAGGGATTTTTAGGTTTACAATAAAGAACAAAAGTGTTTTGGTACTATAAAGAAAAATACGGGTATTGTGTAAAAATAATAATAAAAAAAAAAGTCCGTGGTTATGTGCTATAATTGTTCGTTCCTACATAAATTTACATCAAACATTGTAAATGATTGGTTGAACATGTAGGGGGTACTTTCGAAACACACATCAAAACAATTATAGTCTGTTTATGATAGAAGGCATCAGTAGTTGACAATAAAGCAATCAGAATATGTCACATGCCTAGTTTGTCGTAACCCAAAAATGTATCATTTATACACTATTAATCCTTTTTCGGCAAGATTAACAACAAGAATGTATTATAACTAAATACGATTAAATAAACATAAGAGCATAATTGAGTCCGTTGTTGCAGAAACAGTTTCATTTTCTCTGTAACCGGCTGTCGGAAACGAAGACTGTCCAAACGGCTCACTGGGCTGAATATGGTGTTCTTTTATTACTTTTCTTTTCCTTTTACCCTTTCCAAAACATTGACCAATTTCAGTTTGTGTCAAATTATAACGATTACGATCTGCTAGCGGTTTAAGAGAAAAATCGACTAACCTAGCCAACTTACCGACAAAAAATGTGTTAAATTTCAAAAAACGAACAATGTGTTTAAGCTAAGAATTAAATTGGAAAATTTTATTTCTATTTACTTTAGAAAATACTATTACAATAATTAAAGTTGCTCCAACTCACTCTATTTTCCGTTGTTCTCACGCAAGACGCCCTTTAAATTTATAGTTGGGTATTTTATAGTTTCAATTTAACAATTAATTCAAATTAAAGTTAAATTTATTATACAATCAAGCATTTTATTAACCTTCCTAATTTTGAAGTTTGAGAAAATTTCATACATATGAGCTTTTAAGTGAGATGTTTTATCATCTTTTCTAAAGAACACAAAAAGCTATCATTTCTATCTTATTATCTGTATACTCCCCATATAGGTTTTATCAATTTTACTAAGACATTTATTTATTGCCATAAATTTATTTTATAAGAGGCTTTTACGTTCCAAAATAAGTGGTTTATATTTAAATATTTACTACGCAGTTGCAATGCAACAAAATATTAATAATTTTAACAAAATATTAATTAATTTTTACAGTAATTTGTACTTTGTGTAAATGTTACTTTAAATTCTTCAAAGGTTTTAACATTTTTTTGCATTTTAGTACCTACAATTGTTTTTTTTAATTTTAAAATAATTTCTGTATAAGCATTTGCTTGAAATTGTAGTCATATTTTTTTACTACTCTAAGCATTATATTTGTATATTTTATTGTGACATAAACTCTTGTCCTAAAAATTGAAAAACTTGACCGACTTTATTTCATTAAATTTTTTGCAATGGAATGAAAACTTTTGTATTTTAATTTGATCATACCATGATCTATTTTACATAATAGGAAAAATACTATTATATAACTTCAAAATACATAAAGGAATAATCCTAAACTTCTTTCTTCCTAATTAAGCCAAATTAAATATTATAGACAGCAAAAGGCACTTATGGATACCAAAGTATGATGCACGTTTGTTACTTTTTACGTTTCTAATTTGCAAACTAATTATTTTTAATTAAATGGCACACGCTCTTTTAATTTTAAGCAATATCGCATGTAGTGCAGTCACTTTATGTTTTTTTTTGCAAAAATTTGCTATTTACCACTTTTCTCTCGTCATACAAATGCTGATTGGATAAACGGTCTACAAGAGGTTTATCAAGTCGAATACATTAATCATCGAGATTAAATTAATTTTCGTTAAACCATGAAGATAACTGGTAAGTTTGTTAGAGTTTTGCTTGATTACTGTAGAACTTGTAATATAGATGGTTTTAATAAATTGTTTTGGTTAATTGGTAAAATCCTTGGTTGTGATATGTTACGCAAGCAGATAAATAGTTTTATTTCTTTATCAAATTTTAATATTAGATTTCAAGGTACAAACGCCAGAACTTTTAGGTGAACACTTTCGAACATCCTCGTAGATTTCGTTCCATTTTATTTTAGCCTCTTGATTATTATTTTATATACTATTTCTATTTTTTTTACGTTATGTAGTTAAATTCGACTGTGACTTAATTTTGGACTTGCGTAAAGATGCGTAAAGATGTACACAGAAAAATCAAAATCCATACTCTCCAACAGAGACAAAATTCCGGCAGTATACTTTGGTGTTTCAAAATGGTTGGCACCCACCCTATACATTTTGTTAGAAAATTTTATTTTAATAATTTTAAGTTGTAAGATTGAAAAATTAGAGAGGTGGGGGCGAATGACACCAAGTTGAAGGCTTTTTGCCACGAGTCACCGCAAGAGTAGACGGTGCGACTTTGGCTCGTTAGTTTTGACTCGGGAAAATTGATTTTGAGACTTTGTCATTTATAAGTTGTGAGTAGCATTTTGAATTTGATTTGAATAAAGTTATTTCTATGCGATTGCATTACTGCGTATTTTTGATATTTGGAATTGGTTTTAATATTTTTTTTTAAGTTGCTACCGAGCGGTAGTAAGGCGATTTAGTTTGATTGATTTGAAAAAAGAATAGTTCGAATTTAATTTTTGATTTGGATTGTAAGCAAAATTGAAAAATTAAAATTACATTTGTAGGAACGAACGGTGCTATTAATAAGCAGTTGATTTGGATAACGGTAAAACAAAAACTTCGATCCTTTGCAAGAATTGGACATTCAATTTAAAATAACGAAGAAAATTTTATTTTGTTTTTGAAAATGCAAGAGCCTTTCGACCCTAAAAAATTCCCAACTGCTCCCGCACACCAGGGTTAACCTGAGGCAATAAAGAGATTATAGATTTTCCACGGAAAGTTCACAGCAATACATAATATTATTTGATGCCGTGATTTCAATTCAATTTTTAATTTTAAAATCGAACCTATGTTGCAGATAAAATGAATAAGGTACAATTCGACTAGAGGTTAGGTTGTCAGCTAGCAGTTAGCGTAAAGAGTGGTTCTTACTAGAACTTAAATTGCGTGTTTCCCGAGAATGTCTGAATGAGTTCCTGAAAAAGGAGCGCCACAGAGGATTATCCAAGATGCTAAATTTAAGTTCACCTTGCTCTTTGTAAAATAAAGTGAACTCAAAAAATAACACATCTATGCTTGCTTTAGCCTTACTAAATATCTAAAACAAAAATAGAAAACACGATTATAAGATAAATGACCAGTATTTATAATTAAAAATCAATGTTTACACAGAATACAAAAATGATCTATGTTATATACCAATTCTAAAGTTAAATTGAATTTAATATTTAAGTAGTTTGGTGCACTGAATGCAAATGTTATCCCAAATGAATAAAATTAACTTAAACTATTACATAACACGAATCAAAAGAACGATTAAATCTAAACTATATCAAAATAAATTATTTTGACTTTACAGAATGTTAAAATCCTAAGTTCTCAATTTTTGATTCTTACATTTTTGAAATTTATTACACGCCTTTGGACGTGGAGTCCAATTTTTGATTAATGAAATTGACCTAACCGATGCTATATTAACGTGCATTGCAATTACAGGATACTGGAACATCGAAGAAATGCAAAATAATTGGATTTAGAATCACGCTACCAAACAGCATTCAGTACGAGGGAAGTACAGAGAATTTCGGGTACGATTCTGATGATAAAAATAAAATACAGGATGACAAACATAGTAACTTAAATGTGCAATTTATTTAATGACGTGAATATACAGGATGAATAAAATATTCTTCTTCTTCTTCTTTTTTAATTAGGTCTGTGACCTGTTTTTACTTAACGGCAACCTCGATGATATTCCGAAGTTACTATTAGTACTATGAGCATATTTATTGTTTTACATCCAAGGTAGCTTGCTAGGCTTATCTCAGATGTACCAGTAACTCTGGTTTTTGTTGTTGATGAAGGCAAGTCATCAACCCAGAGGGACCGCCGGCTTTACGTGCCCTCCGAAGCACGGAGACGATCATAAGAAATTTTAGACTCTCCCCGGATTCGAACCGAGCACCTTAATGTCAGCAGTTATTCAGCTAACAAACTAGGCTAATGACCTTCTTAATAAAATATTAAAAATGTATAAATAAAACTAAATGCAAATAGAAGTTCTCGTTACATCTAGATAAACTAAGCCAATATAGTACACCTAATCAATAGAAAATAACTTAAAATTTTTAGAATTTTTTAAGTATTGATGTTAAAATAATAAAACCTTCATTTTCATTTAATTAACCTTAAGTTTCATTTAGACACATGGCGTGGTTTAGTTTGGTTATTTGGTAAGCTCAACATTTAAAGTTTGGTTAATTTCTTAATTTTTAATTTTTAAAATTTTTTCAATTTTTTTTGGTATATTTACTCTTACTTTTTGTTATTTTTACTGTTATACATGACTGACGATTGGAAATAATCGTGAAATAAAGGCCTTTATATTATGTTACAAAGTTTTTTAATTTTATGTAATTTTTATCATTTCTATGGCGTAATATTTTCAGATATTTTTTTCTTGTTTATTCAAATATTCTAAGTTTAACCCTGTTAAACGTGAATTATTGTCATTTTGGTTTCTTTAAATATTATGTTTCTTCGTAGTATGTAATTATTTACTTAACAGTTAAAATTTATTATTTTAACATTTTGTTAGGTTTTATTATTTACACCTAATCAGTCGTAAAAGATTTAAGATTGCCGATTAAACTTTGTCTAATCTCTATATCTTTTTTTAACCTTGTAAATCTGTCAAGCAGTCAGACTTATGTAATTATAGAACTAAAAGATCGTCAAACTAGAACTCCTATATATAATGACATCTGACGTCACGATATTGTTGACCATTTCTAAGACTCGTTAAATAATAATTGTTTGTATCGATTTAGTTGCATGATTCTAAATTTGTTGATTGGTCAATAAAATTTGAACTGGTTATATTTTTCTAACTTACCACATTCTGCTGCACTCTATTCTGTAACGTTAGATTTCATATGGTTATATTTTCAAAACATCCGTTCCACTAACCTTTAGTATCTTGAAAAATTTTATATTATTGGTTTTTGTTATAATATTAGATGATTTTAGATTTTTATAATTGAATTCTTTGTACATTTTAAGATGCCGAAAGTATCATGATTACTTTATTATGATAAATGCAGAAGGTAGGTACATATATTTTAATAAAATAATTTCAATAGAATTTAATAACATAATTAAATACTGCTCGAAATTTATTTTATTTACTTTTTCTTTGATCGAATTAAATGTAACTACGGCTTTCGTTAGTTCGTATTAACATCATTCAGTAGATAAATTTTTAGAAATTTTACGCAATCCGATATTAACCGTAGATTCGATAATATCGTTAATATCGTAATCAGTAATCACCAAAATAAAAATTTTTAATAATCGTCTGTGTAAAAGTGTAAAAATAAAACAATTAAAATCAATAAATTCTGTGAGGAAACTGTAGGAAAGGCAGTATAATTTTGTGATCTAACTAAACAAGCTGAATCAACTAAACTGGATGGATGATGGTCATTTTATTTTCCAATTTTAGCAGCAATTGTTTGAGTTCGTTTTGTAGGGTAGCTTTCCTAGGTCATTCAACAACGACGTGACCAAACAGTAGTATATCGATAACCAATCTTGCTTGATAAATCTCTATTGCGCTTATTAAAACTCCAAATTTTTACATTTATTTTTTATAATTAAATTTTGCAAGTCGGCAGTAATCTTGAAATAATATTTAAGCTTACTCATAATTAAGTTTTGAATAAAAATTTTATTATTTTAATTAAAAATTTTCAAATGTGAAACATTAAATTTTTTTTATTTTCGTTATTTTATGTAGTTTTTCTCATAAGCATTATAACTATGGTCGTTTAGTAAACAAAGTACCGGCAATAAACACATTAAGTAGTCGTTTATATTAAGGTCACAATAATATTAAAGTGCTTAGAAAGAACGGGACAGCAGAATAACAGAAAATTCGTGACCCTTTAGCTATAAGAGAAACCTTAATGTTACGCATAACTGACAAACATTGGCAACAACAGTTACCACTTTAACACGTTACATAATCGATATGGTAAATTTTAATTTAAATATTTAAAACCCTAGGTACAATTTTACTCTTAATGCCATGCAAGCGAAGAATTTATTCAAAAGCCCCCTATTTAATAAGTATTGATTACAGATACTACGCTGATGTGTTTCCTAAATCCCTATCTCAGTCTATAGTCTACATGTCATACAATAAACTCATTGTTAGTTTCACGACCGTTTTCATCAGTTTTACAGTTATCGGAAAAGTTTCCACCGGGATATATTGACGCATCAGCTTTACTGCAACCTGTCATACGATGCTTTTGTTGCTTCAATATTTGAAATGAAATTCTATCAAACACCAGATGCTATAAGGTTTTTGTTAAGCGTTTTTCTCTGCTTAGTCAAGTACTTTCAGATTCCGCAATAAACTGTTTACAAAAAATAATGCTGAAATGGCAATTTGACATAATTTTTAAAGTTATTAATAATAATTATTGTAATTAAAAATCAAATTTTTAATTAATTAAGAGTTAAATTTCAAGCATCCAAATTTAGTAATTAAAATTTCTCTCTCAAAAATTATAATTTATAAAACCAAAATAAACCACTTAATGGAATTGCTATTGAATTAAGTAAGTTCAGCGAGATGATGATGTGGGGAAAAGCGAATTGTGGTTAAATCTATTTACTGGGGAAATTCAACTCTGGTAAGAAATTAGCAAAGAACGATTGAGCCATACAAAACTGTTAAATATAATTCTGAAACAGACAGAAAAATTTTACAAGCAATCATATTTCTACAGAAAAACCACCAGACTCGACACGACTTTTTTAATATGAAAGATGTCAAAAATAGTGTTCAAGATGAAACAGCACTTCGTACAGATTTATTAATCGGTAATAAGTAAGTATAGATTTGGATAAATTAGAAGAATTGTTCACCATTTTTAAATAAATGTAATGCCATTAAAATTATACAATCTTTAAAAAATCAAATTGTATTGTTATTTTCAACTATGTTTAAAATATTTTTGCCCCACGTTGAGCGTCATTTACCGCAATATATAATATTTCTGTAAAAAATCATATTTAACAAAAGCTTTGCTGTTGGTTGATTTTCACATATGCGATATAATCTTAAAAAAATGCTTTCAATTTAATAACTAATATAAAATCATGTAAATTTTCTTTAATATATTTAAGTTAACGGTGTCGAAATATACAAAAATTTAATTTTGTATATTTTATTGGTTGATACCTAAACGCGTTAAACTTGACACATAAAAACTACCTAACGATAGAAGAAATTGTAGGTAATTGTGTCAAAAATCCTCAACAGACACAATTACTTTGACACCAGATATGAAGTTAAATAATGTAGATTTATTCGTTCGAGCGAGTAAAAGAAATACCGTATCAAATAAAAATGCTGAAAATTTATACATTTTAGATCTCCACCTTTGTTTATGGTATCTTTGAATAGTTTCCTCGAACACCCATTTATTATATTATATAATTTAAATACAAAAAATGTATATAATTTTCACTAGAATAATTTATTTGAAGTATAATATCCAATCCTGCCAGAACTAGAATAAATCTCTCCATTTTAGTTTTATATAGAAGTTTATTTCTGCATTGGGCAGCGTTCATCTAAAATCTATGACAAATTTTGGCATTGTATGTATTCGCCAGGAATTGAAGGTATTCTGAGAAAGTTTAATTCAATTGTGGTTGTTGATAACTGAAGTATTTTTGTCTGAAGACGCTCTGGGTTTTTATAGCTTTGTGCTCTGAGATGTCATTAAATCAGATACTATTACCATAATTGATAATTAATTAAAAGCACACGAGATTCGCGGATTTATTTCTGAAAAAGAATCTGATTGAACAATTTGTTTCCACGATACGTAAGATTTCCAACTACCAAGGAAGAAATTTTCAACGTAAAGGAAGGGTAACAAATGTTCTACTTGCATTTAGTTATAATTTTATAACCTAAATAGAAAAGGTTATTACAGCATTAATGTGCAGACCGTAAGATCTAAATATTTTTGAAAGGTCTTGTTTTCTTACTAAATTACGTAAATTCTCGATATCCTGGGGCAACTCACGACGCTATTATATGGGAAATGTCAACCATCAACAGATTCCTTAGGAGAAGATATACAGAACAACATCAGGATATGTGGTTACTTGGTAAATCTGGATATCCACTACAACCTTGGATGATGACACCAATTCCAGATGCCGCTCCTAATACTCCGAAAGGTAGATATACCAAATGCCATTGTTGTACCAGGAATGTAATCGAACGCGTATTTGGTGTACTTAAACAAAGGTTTAAATGCCTGTTGAAACATCACACTCTGCACTACAGTCATACTATTGCTGGTAAAATTATATATGCCTGCGTAGTTTTACATAACATATGTAGAAAATATAATATTTTAAATTTGGACGAAGAAGTGGAAGACCAATTACCTTTACTGCCACCTCAATTAGAAGTTCTTAATAGAGATGATAAACACAATACTTTTGGTGCTATTTGAAATAATATTGTTTTTAGATTATGATAACGACTTCTTAACGCAAGGACGCATGATCCGAAGGACTCTAACTAATTCATTAGAAGAATAATTTTTTTAATTTTATATTTATTAATAAATAAAATAAACAAATATTCTATAAATACAATTATAGCTGCCTAGTACTTAATACGTCGGCAAACTTGCTGATGGCAGAAGCTAATAAATTAATGCTGCCCGAGAGCTGAGATACAGCTGTACTTAGTTGATTTGCAGAGTTGCTGTATAGCTCTGGGGATTTTTGAAGCTGCGTCTTATTTGTCTCGTACCGCGCTCGTTTCCTTCTTCTTGGTACTGTTCTTTGTGTACCTAAAAGAAATAAATTAATAATAAAACCAGTTTTAATTCATTATAAATATTATTCAGTTATAAATTTTATTAAAAGTGAGCAAAATACCTGTTATAAAGACATTTTGAGGTAAATGTTCCTCTTCGGCCTCTTCATCTGCAATGTCAATCATTTCTTCCTCCGCTGCTGGATCTTCATCTCGACTTCCGTTTTTTACAATTTCAACATTATAGACTGGTTCCTCTGGGTCTATTTCCTGAGGCAGCTCCTCATTGCCAGTAACGGTTAACCAACCAATGGCCCCCATTAATTTGTTTTCTAGTTCGGACAAGTCTTCGTGAATATAAGCACCTCCACCTGTCCGAACTAAATTTTGATGGAAGTTTTGTGCCTTTTTGCGAACCCTCGATTTCCATTCGGAAACAAACTAAAAATGAAAATTTTATTAAAAAATTAACCCTTGTACTGAAAATATACTTACAGTTCGCCACTGCTTGACAGTTTTATTCGCACCAGGTTCTAAATTTAACCTCTTGCTTAGTTCTTCCCATTTTTGGTCTAACTCGTTTGGTTGAGATGGATGACACTTACTCGTTGTAAATATTTTATCAGTAGACAAACAATCTACTATCAACTCCATTTGATTTAGAGTTGCTTTTTTTCCTCTTCTTTTATTTTCAATCATTTTAACTTTAGATGTTAGCTCTTCCAAGTTCCAAACACAAATAAATCACAATAAAATTAAGGGCCACTTGTACAGTGTGAGTTGAAACCAGAAAATTTAGATTAACCAATGAAATACGTCAAAAAGCTGTTTTTCAAGAAATATGATTGGTTAATTTTTTGGTTTAAACTGGCATTGTACAAGTGATTCTAAGTGTAGGTATGCAACACTAAAATAGTGGGTACCACCTTAAACATATTACATAGTTTGTAAACCGTACATTAATGTAATTTAAAATAATGTTGAATAAAAATTTAATTTGATATATTAAAAAATTCATTATAATTAAGGTTATGTTTGTTAAATCACAACAGCTGATGGATCCATCTGTCATAATTTGTACATTTGTACTATTTTTACGATACATTTGAACTATTTATAACAAGGTTTGATTATGTATAAGTTATAATCATCATGGTTATGCGTGTTTAAACAGAATACCACTTTTTGGTGACATTGTTACAACGTTGGTTATAACTTAGGGTAACAATCTAGTCATAACAATATTGTTATGTAGCCATGTTGCAATCAGAATCGCACCGATTAACTATTTATGTGCTGAGATGTATCAGTCAGTTTTTAATTCCTTCAGGATTATTGAGTAATTGGTTATTTAATGAGATTTCATTCTTAAAATGATATACTTTTTTTTAAATTTAAATTATTATTGTTTTACAATATTACCTTCAGCTTTAGTGTAATTTTACTTACCATGTTGTAATTTACTTTGTATTTTATCTTAATTTATGAATTGAAATAATTCATTCTTTTTGTTCATCTGTGTTGAAATAATTGAACAACTTTTTACTTGACCATGCTGATATTTTCTTATTCACTGAATGAAACTTTTAATAAGCTTTATAATCTTACAATAGCCGCCTAATGTACGATAGGTTTTAGAACTATCCCATAACTTTCGAACTTGGTATGAAAAATACAGAGCTAAAGCAAAGCGCTTAAGATACCATCTGCGGTTGATAAAATGGTAGTTGAACTAAAAATAGTGAGTTTTGCTACAATATACGTACCTACTTACATCCTGTACACAGTACTATATACTCGAAGAAGTTAATTAAATTTTTGTGGGTTGTGCATCTAATTTTTGTTTAGACAAAAGAAAGAAATTTAGAAGCTAATTGAACCTAGTAAATGAAATGTGAAGTTACATGAACCTACAACTACATACCAGCCTAATAAACTTATGTATTTATTATTTAGAGAATGTTAATTATGTTTTGCAAAAGTTAAAATTATACATTTTTTCTCTAAATATTCAAATATTCTTTTAATAATTAGAACATTTTTAATTTAAGTTAGTTTCATTTTGAAATGATAATGTCACAATTTGTTCTATACAACTTTTGTACTATTTCAAAAAATTGATTTTACGGGACAGATAATTTGATTTTTCACTTAAAAGTAACTACATTAAAGGATCGCGATATAACGTAATATTTGGCTGCATGATATAACCTGATCACGCTATTAAAAAATTAAATGGAAGCACTTTAATCTGGAACCTTTATCGGATGTGACGCGTTGCGGAACACGTTTCGCCTCAATCATTTAAACCCGGACTTGGTTCTCTATTAATTATTAATGCATTAAATCAATACAGGGTTCGTATATAAGATAAAAGTTAATGAATCTACATATTTTACAAATTTAAAGAAATTTCGAGCAATAATTTATATCTTGAAAAAACAATTTTGTTATATTATCATTATTTCTATTCTGATTTAAAAATGAAAGTCGTAGAAATATAGATATTACTTTAAAAAACAAATAAACTGCTATTGCAATGTTAAATTGAATCAATTCAATCATAAAACAGAGGAAATTGTCTTAAGAATGTCACAAAGTGAAAAAACAAGGTAAATGTTGAAAAATTGAATTTGAAATGATAGACCTAAATTTTATTTGCTTGAATTGTTTTTTATATCAGAATTGTAACGTTTATCACATTAAGTAGAATTTGCTCATGTTTGATTTAATACTACATTATATTAACTCAATTGTTGATCTTTTCCTTATAACTGGTGTTAAATTGGTTTAATTAATTCTGATAATGTTATAACTATTTGCTATTTATTAACTATAAAATCAAAATAAAATAATAGATTTAGTAGTAACATAATATTGAGTTCTAATTTTCTAATTTAAATTAATTTTTTCAAATCATCCAATTCAATATAATTCGTTAAATTTAAATTTAATAAAATTTAAAAATGGTAACGTTAAATTTTACGATTCCTGTATCGCAGCACAATTTTTAAAATATATTTTGATAAAATTTTACCCATCCATGCAACTTTTCATAAATCTTATTAAATTCAATTATTCTAAGGGCCGTTATATTCACCTCTTCGTAAAGTGTCTTGTAGTTATCTGTTCGATAACTTTAAAAGTGACTTGTAAAAAATTTGGGTATATTCAAATAAATATATCTGTCTTGTAACTACTTGCAACTTATTACGCATAGTTGATGTTTTCTTCGAGATAGTACAATATGGAGTAAGAGATAGCGCTATTATATTCTCAAGATAGGAAGAGATAGTATTTTGGTGTAATTGTGACAGCTGAAGTTTGAAAATTTTTACAAGTAATTTACAGCCGCGGTCATAATAGTAAGCCACCCTATAAAATCAAGGATTTTTAACCTTTTCAGACCCAGGGTACACTATAGTGTACTCGCGTTTTATTAAATTATTTTGAAGTTTATGATGACAAACTTATATGTTAGATAGCAATTATTTTTTGAAAGAAAGAATTATTGAATTCCTCGTCGTTTTTTCATTGAAAAATGCTTGCTATTTAGCATTTAAGTTTGTCACCAACTGCAAAATAATTTAATAAAAGGTACACACTCTGGGTTTGAAAGGGTTAAGTAATAAACTTTATAAAAATATTTTTAACAGGTAGTTGTAACCCAGATGCAATTATAATGCATAATTTAAAAAACTTGGCACGATGTAAGTTATTATTTTGATCGTTATTCTGCATATCTTCCGTAAAAATTCGTGAAATCTGTTTTTAGTATTATATGAACGGAAATATATACTATTTTCGTCAATTTCGTCTAAGATCAGATAAATATCGTCGACAAGACACATTTTAAAAAATTATAAAATACAAAAAATACACACCATTTATAAATTTTAAGTTCAAATCTCACTTGTAACGTTTTACTTGGTACTCCAAGTGACTTGTAACTTATTTTACTCGTAACTCGTATTTACGAGACGATTGCCGCTATTGGTAGGTGAATATACGTTTACTAATAACTAAGTTCCTTGTAACGCTATTAGCCACTTTACGAGGAGGTGAATATATCGGCCCTAAATCTTAATAAATTACTCTCTACGTCAGCCATATTTGACAAGAGACTTTTATCATACTTTCTCAATTACCAACCTTGAAAATATCTCCTTCAACTCATACAGAGTTATACAAATTAAAATTACAAAATAATAACAAATTTTCAAACAAAATAATAAAATAATCACAGAGTCGGTAATATCATTTTAAAACATGACAATATATCGAAATGACCCCCAGCTATACAAATTTATAAAAATTTGCTCAAGCAAAAAAAGACCTGGTTGCCTGGCCTGGTTGCCTGGTTGTACATTCATTACACAACTCGACAAAAACAATGTTTTTCTTTGTCCTAAAATTTATTTTATGATTTTTCTAATCATTATGCTCCAAAATAAAGAAAAATTGCTCATATTTCATATAAAGTTTGCTTTTATAGTGGTTATGATAATAATCAATTTTTTGAGTTATCATAGACATATTAAATAGTTCTGGTATATTGAAAAATACCCCAAAGAAATGAAAGGGTCGTAACATTAACACAATGTCTACAGAAGTCATTTAAGTGATAAACAACAATTAAATGTTTTCTAGAAGACTCATAGAGGTTAAAATGTCGTCAAAAAGGTGTAAATATGATACTGATGCATTTTGTTATAAATGTGGTGTATTTATTAAAGTGCGAGATACAAAATTTTATTTAAACGCATGTGAAAAGATTTGTGAAGCTTATGAAGCTTATTTTATCTGCTCTGTTCCGTATATAGACAAGTCCTGGGCTCCACATGTTGCTTGCAGTAATTATTGCAAAAGTTGAAAATGACCAAGAGTTGAAAACGGTTGAAGGTTGTCAGCTAAAGCGGTTAAGCGTGTTGCTGCTAATGCTGAATGCCTGGTTCGACTCCGGGCTCAGTAAAAACTTTATTTGATCGTCTCCCTTCAGAAGGCAATGACAAACCACCGAGGTTTAATCTGCTTGGTACACCCTCTCTGGTGATGAAGTGTATACACTCCCGCGGTTTGAAGCCTGCTTTAAGCACTAGGTTTCCTATATACGTGTAATACTTCAAACGCGCAACACAAACATAGGAGAAAGGTCGCCAACGTCCGGGAAACTGGATATGGCACATGAAGAAAAAGCTATAAAACATGTTAAAAAATTTTAAAACTATGGGTTGCAGAATGTCTCTCAAAGTACATATATGCTGCATGCTCATTTAGATAAATTTTAAAACAATATGGAAACATACTCAGAAAAACAAGGAGTACATTTTCATCAAGATATTATGAACTTTTAACAACGTTATCAGAGCCAATACAACGAAAGTATGATGGGGAACTACATTGGGGGTTTAGTGAGAGAAAGTACTTATGAACATGGAAAAAAGAGTAATAGGGTTCACTTTTAAACTTTTTTTGCTATTTTGTAATCTGATATGATCGTAAGAGTTAATAAAAATTACATACAATTACATTTGTTTCAATATATCAATAAATAAAAAATTCAATCATGGATTTCCTAAAATACTGGTCAACCGCTTTCCTGGATACAAAAGCAAACTTTTTCAAGGCATATATATTTTTTTCGTCTAACTATCAATAGATTTATCAAAATTTTATACTCTCTTATCAAAGTCAAAAATCGTGTTGACCTGTGATTAATTAAATGCATTGAGATTCTTCAATTGTCTTTATAATTGAATTTTTAATCTTAATTTTTATTAAATGGTAAATTTTCGTTGGCTTGTATAAAATTTCGTTACCTTATGGCATCGGTGTTGCATGTGGTCTTGCAGCTGTTGTCCGCCCCTCGTTAGCAAATTTGTTTGTGCATTTATTTTTCAATTGCCCAAATATTCACATAAATCTTTAAATTTTTCAATTTTAATTTTCTTACTTGCTCTTCAATAAAAGAAAAACAACCATCACTTCAAATTAACTTCATTTTATTTTTTATTTAACAATCAAAATTTAAATTTAACATTGCGGGAATAATGATCATCCGCTGGTCAATTCGACAGCAAGGCCGTCTCTATCTAAGTGTCTTGGACAACCTTTAAGCCCTACTCTACTTTTACGCTCCCCACCTTCTTTACAATTAAAATTCTTGCACAGTACATTCATAAATAAATAATTTACAATAATAAAATCAAAACTTCAAAATAATTTTACAAAATAATAAATAACGGTTTTAGCGTTTTTAAACACGACAATATAGTAATATGTATGCATATCAGTGGTAGAACAACTGATACAATTGACCAGTTTGACCACGTTTCACGTTGTATTACATTACCTATACATATAGTTTGGTCTAAAAAGAGGCGATGAAAAGCTAACCTTTACACCTAGTGGTAGTTAGCTCAAATCACTGTGTGTGCATTGTACCTATACATGCACGTATTGTCCAATATAAACGACCTCGATGTCCACTGTGAAGATGATATAGTTATTTCAAGTATTGTTTGAAAATAATAGCTAGATAGTAGTCTAACCGAAAGTAGACACTAAACCTACATCGTAGTAGAAAAATACTACAGATTTAATCAATCATATATTATTTCTGTGATAAATCTCGTAGAGAATTTACAATTAGTTGTTTTGCCTCGGGTTAGCCCTGGATTGCGGGTACTTAGGATAATTTTAGAGCAAAGATTCTAGCGTTTTCAAAATAAAAAAATAAAATACAAAACTTTCTAATCCAAAAAAAAAATAAAACTTTTCTAAAAATAACGAATAATTCAAATCCAAATTAATTGTAAATTAAAATATTAACTTTCTTCAAAGGGATCGAAGTTTTGATTTCCAACTATCAAATCGCCTTGTTATCTATTTCAAACATTCGTTTGCTCGAATATAGTAATTTAAATTTTCCAATTTTAAGTCCAAATCGAAATTAACAATTCCAATTGCTCTTTTCAAATTAACCAAATCAATCAAATCTATCGTTCGCTAGCAACTTATAAAAAAATATATCCAAATTTCAAAATATCAAAAATACGCAGTAATACAATGACATAAAATCACTTCATTTAAATTAAAAATTATTACTCACAACTTCAAATCAATTAAACCAAAAAAAATCTCAATAATCTCACAGAATATCGCAGAGCCAAAAAATCAACGATCGGCTCAGGTAGCTATCTTGGCAAAATGCCTCGAGTATTCTGTCATTCGCTCCCAACTCTCAAATTCTTAATCTTACAACTTAAACTTATGAAAATAAAAATTTTCATCAAAATGTACCGGATGGGTGCGAAAGTTTTGAAACAAGACAATATATTATTTGGTTAATTACAATCTTCGAACGAACACTCATTAGGCGAATCAGAGAGTTGCATTTATACCTGTTCCAGCAGGGTTGTTAGGCATATAGTTATTGCATTAGCAATAATTGCATTATTAATTTTTTTTGTAATTAAAATTTTGAAATTAATTTTACGTCTACCGATAGTTATTGCTTTTAAAAACTTTTGGTAATAAGGCAGAATTGGTAACAAAATGTCCTAGAACATCCAGCGGTTTTAGGTTTTGTGTTGACCCGTCACCAATATTTTCCGTTCGGATCTCTTTGTTTCTTATCTATGAAATCAGTTTACTATATTTTTTGCAATTATTAACAATTAACAATAATTAGCACTTCAATTCTTTAATACCTGGTGAATATATCAATTTATTTCTCTCCAGATACCAATCGACAATTAACGTTACATTTTATATTATCCACAAAAGGTTGGAATTGACTTCACCAAACCATTACTCTGTAGTATAGTTTTTACTTTTCTGGATAACTAACTTTTCGACATATTCTGCTTTTTACTCACAATTCCATCTAAGCCTATTGTTCGCATTTGTTAATGCTAGGTCCTAAGGCTTTTCTATAGTTCCCATGTAACAAAATTTACACACAAATAGAGATACTGTGTATAGCAGTATAAACTTTTCGATGATGGCCTTTCGGTCGTACACTAATACCTCTATTAATATTGTAGTAAAATTAATAAATTGATTACAGATTGTATTATTTACTTCTCTCAGGGTTAATAAACATTATAACAGATATAATACAGTATTTAAAATGTTCGCATAGTATTGAATCTATATAAAACTAATTTTACCGGTTAATTAACTGTTTCTAAACAAAATTAACATAAAACTATAAAAATATTTAAAAATATTGCAGCTTTTTGTCATTTTTTTATTTCAACTAAATGAAATATAAAAATTCCACGTTTATGTTCAGGTATTGTATGAAGCACGCAATATTTTAACTTTAGACTGTATTTCACTGTCAAATTATTTATAATGTTCTGGTTCGGTTCCACGTTAAGCTGTAGGTTTTTATTTAGGTTTACTTTGTAAGTAAGACTATTACTGATATTTTTAGCGGTTTATCCCAATTATAAAATTGTTGAATTAAATTAAACTGTATAAAATGCAATTAAGGACCATAATATTAATATAATTTTAAATATCGATTGAATTGTTATTACTAATACAATTTATTTGATATATAGTTTACATCATCAATCACTGTACATTTTTAAAGAATTGTCCTCTGGCTGAAAAAATGTACGTGTAAAGCAATAAATTATTATTGATTGCAATGTATCATTTCATATACAGCAGATAACTTTTATCGTAACATCCTTTATATCACTGTTAGTGTTGCGTTTACCACTGTCACTAATTTACTATTAATACGTTCCACAATAGAGGAAGCTGTATTTTATTTAAATCTCAAACAAATGCCCGTTTTTTCTATATAACAAGAGATGTATAATATATCTGTTTACTTAAAAGATTATTATTAATTTTCAGCATAAAGCAGGTTGGTAAAATAAAACTACAAATATAATAGGAAACTGCACTTAAAACTGCAGCTTTAGAAAGCTTAAGGTGACTACAAACCCACATGCTTTTAAATAAAAGCAAGAATATAATTATTGGAGTCTGCACTTAAAACTATAATTTTTGCACAAAAATTTTTTGCATAAAAATTTACATGCAACAAAAACCAGGACGATGTGGTACAAATACCTCCCATTTTAGAGCAACCACCATAATATCTTTGTTTGTGTGAAAAATGGACTTATTATTTTAACAAATATATTAAATTTAAAGAAAAAATGAAATAAACATTTGGTAAGCATACGCAGCAATATTGTAGCTACTCATTAATTATATTTTTTATTATGCTTAAACATAAAGTTCAGTTAACAACAAAAAGAAGAGAAATAGAAACCATTTACTTAATCTTACACTAAATTATTTAATTTATCAAAGACATTCGCAAACTTCTACTTTATGTCATTTTATATAAAACTAGTGGAACGTTGTTGCCCTCAGAATATATTGTTCTAATGAAGCTTTCGTTACAAGAAAGAATGTGCAATTGTCGCATTATACCTAAAGTTACATGACACAGCTTAATGAAAGTGCCTTCTGTGCATAGTTTACATATTTCAGCTTGTTTTATTTAAGAGAAGACGGAGATGACAGAAAAACTGACTCACAAACGGTTTCCATAAAAACAACTAAGTTTTGTGAAAGTCTTGTATTATCTATAATCATAAAAACAATCTAATTTTTTTGTCATTCATATCTTTTAATCCTGCTATTACTTTATAATCAAGTAACCTGTTGTAAAATAATTTCCCAATAGCTCAGCAATACCATTCAGGATGAAATATTCACAGCTTACGTTATGTGATTTAAGCGAACCATTAAATTTGAATAGTTCTCTATAAATCAATAATATATTGAAATAACCGGAGGTATATAACTCTCAGCAAATAGTAGATATTAACTACGATGGAAGTCGTCGTTCCGTTAAATTGTAAGTTTTGAATCTTGCCTAACAAATTTTAGTTTGAATTTTTAAATTTAGACTAGTCGATCTTTTAAATGCGTTTTGTTTTAAAAAACAAGAAAACTAACTTCACCACAGCAAAGCACAGAGAAACTACTGTATAGATTCGATAGTTTTATCTTAATCGGGATATTCGCAGCTGGAATTGTTATTTATTACTTTCCAGCGGAAAAAGCTCACCGCTATTAACTTAATAAATTTTCTTAATTTTCAATATTGCTTTTTATGTAGGAAGAAATGATATGTCAACCACAAAGCCAGTTAAAGTTAAAAATTTATGGATTAAATGGAATATGATATCGTAATTAAGTGATTTAAAATTTCCTAAAATTTATTACGCAAAGAAAAAGTTAAAGTAAGTCAAAAAGTTAATTTAATTTCTAATAAGAATAATTGCCAGCTATCAAAAAAGTTGAAAGTGTAAGTGAAAAATTTTCAATTTTATTTAGCCTAATTGGTAAATAGCTTTGAGTTTAAAAGTGCAAGGCAAAGAGTCGGTTTAGGCAGATTCTTTAGAGCCTTCATTAATCATTCTCTTTTCTCAATTCCATTTATTCTTGGTATATCAACGAGAATAAGTACGGAATTTGTAAAGCAGACAAATTGTTGCAAGTGCGCTTTATTACAACTTCCTAAGAATTAGTTTAATTTGAAAATAAGAAAGACAGTGCTTGTTGATGAGCTTATCAGCTTTTCGGCAATTAAAACAAATATTTTGAGTATCTTAATTTTCTATCGACTATTTGTCAACCATATAAAATTTATTTTCGGCTCAAATAAAAAAAAATATATTTGTTATTTTATTATGTAGGTACATTGCATATTATGTTAAAAGAATTTACATGAACATTTATTTGTAACCAGTTTTGATATTTATTTATTTTTAACAACTATAAGAAGTAAATAAAAAAGCAAATTAGTATTTTGATTTGATATACAAATTATAAAAAAAAAAAAATAGTTGTTGGAATTTATACAGCTGAACTAGGTGAGATCATATTGCATAAAAAAGCAAACCTCGAGTTAGGGTAAGGTAATTCTATTATTATAGATATATATTGAATTTACTTTAAGTTAAGTTTAAATTAAAATAAGCCTTTATAAACCGTTTTATTTCTAATTACATTAAGAAAAGAAATAAAATTGAAGTTTAAGCCAATTTAGCTGGAGTGAAACTGGCAGTTTTACGAAAGCTCACAGCAAATCTGTGTTAGAGCTAAGCTTTCAAGAAAGGTTCTCGTTGGCATAATTTCCTAATACAACGCTCAATCAGTGTCTGGAATGTCAGGATAAATTCCATCGTTCGCTTCCAGTTTTTGTAACAAATCATGTCTTGATACAAATTATTTCGGTAATTATCTATTATCATACATAATTTTCTAATAGGTACAATAATTTATTAATATGGCCAAATTTATGATTTCAAACCAACTTTTTCATTTTTGATCATAATTTTATTTCACAAACTAATTTTCTTTTTAACGTATTCGGCACAGACTTGTTTTTATTATGAATGAATATTTGAGTTTTAACGAAAATTTAGAAAATTTTAAACTAAATCTCTCTTAGATATTTAATTTACTCGCATTTAAGTTTATTCAATTTTGAAAATTAAAGCTCTGCAAGAATTTTTTTATCTGAAAACTCCTTATAATATAAAACCAACCTTCGTATATTCAGTTCAATTATATTTATGCATGTTAGAAAAATAAGGAAATACATTTCCATAAGAAAATATTTGAAAATTTTTCGCATTGCTTCTGTTTTGTTGTTTCTTTCATAATTAATGTTAAAATTCTTTTTCTAAAATTTAAGATAATTTAAGTCTAAAATAGTAGTTTAAACATTATTATGAAAATAAAGTTTACATCGTTATAATGCAATATAAAAAAACTTTACGGGTGAATTAATAAAGTTAATAATTGCAAAAAGTTCAAACGCATGCCATCAAACTAATTTATATGTTGAGTTGATTACCCATTGTTGGCTGAAGTACGCAAAGAGCTGCAAGCGTTATAAGTTTATTATTCGTAACTTATTAAATTTTACTCCATTAAATTGCAGGTCTGTTTAACTGAATCGCAGCTTGTTGAGTAGCAAGTTAAAGCTAATAAAAGCTGTTTGCAATTGTTTCAACTTTGCTAATCTACTCTTAAGTTTGGATGAGTTTTCGTAAATTTATTAAGTAGAAATTAAAACGACGTAGGTGAGGTAATGTATTGTCTTAAAGTGATTTATTTTTAAGACTTGTATTACAATTATACAGAAGTTTTAGCATTTATTGTGTATAAAATAAATTCGGGTAATTGATAATCAAAAGTACTAATCGCTTGGTTAATTAGCCATAAACAACTTTTAACAAGTAGGTACTAGGCACTAAAATAAAGTACCCATTAAACCTGTAATTATGACATTAAACAGATATCCCTTGGTCATTATGTATAATCAACACATAATTTCGCCAACAGAAAGAGCAAAATTGTCTTTTTACGCTAACTACCAAACAACATTTTTTAAATTTCTAGTACAATTTTGGAATGAGAAATTTAATGTTAACGCTAAACCACATGCCAAAATAATCCACTAAAGACAGACTGCTTATGCATTACGATCAGCAAATACGATATAACCAAGTTGGTAGTATTATCTAAAATATCACAAATTGTTCTAAACCGCCAGAACTAAAAGCAATAATTTTTTATATTTTAAATATTAACAAATCATTACGTGATTAAATTTTCTAAAAACTAATATGTTAATTTAATAATATAAAATTTCAGAAATCCGGAAATTCAGAAATTAAATATTATTCAAGTTCGTATAAAAAATGTAATATTGAATTTAAGTTTCAAATTAAATTTTAAAAAGTAAATTTGTTATTACCTTTGTTATTGTTTTACCGTTTTTGTTCAATTTGTTTACAAAAATAAAAATAAATTAAGTACAACATAAATAAACGTGTTTGAATTTTGCAATAATTCAATAGTTAACTTGATTTTTACCATATGATATTATCTCCTTTTCAATTTAACGAACATTTTTTTAACTAAAAACATCTTTTTTGCGTCTTGGTGACCGACCAGCATTGATTAGTCACACAATAAGTTTAACTCATTAGTCTCAAGAACAAGCAAAATTACCAAAATTCTAATTTTTGCTTAACTACTTATCAAGTAATTAATTATTAAAGTTCTAATTAATTATAAAATATACTCGAAAATTAGATGTGATATCAACTCTAGGCAACGAACATACAAAATTTACGATAAGAGCAAACAAATTTTCGTGCGTAGCATTACGTCACACTTCATTTTTGGGTATATTTAAGAATTTCAACTTCAACAATTAATTACATCATTAGCAGTTGAGAAATCATTAAGAAATATTCCAAATGTTTTATGTTCAAATGAGATATTAGAGATCGCATTTTTTCGAATTTTGCATAATATGCAAGCTTCGATTGTTAAAATTATATCAATACTTCATAGACTAATGGGTGTAACCTTATAAATTTTAAAAATTGAGTTATGCATAATATTTTAATTTTCAAATGTGGTAATCATCATTTAATAATAAAAATCATAAGATATTCAAAATAAATGTAAAATTAAATAATTTATTTAATTTTTAATGCCTCTTAGACAAAATGTGAAATGGCGATTTATATCTGAAATTTCTTCGAAATTCCTAATCCTTTGTACAAAAACTTTTTTTAATATAGATATGATATATACCAAAGAATAAATATCTCAAAAAAAATTTTAGTTAGTGTAATATAGTTAAAATTATCAAACCTAACAAAAATGTTAAAATAATATAATTTTAACCACATTTAACGAGTTTGAACTTAGAATATTTGAATAAACAAGAAATTGAATTTAAAAAAAATTACGTTATAGAAATGATAAAAATTACTTTAAAAATAAAAACTCTGTAATACGATATAAAGGCCTTCATTTCACAATTAATTTCGATTATCAGTCATATATAACAGTAAAAATAACAAAAAGTAAGAGAAAATATACCAAACAAAATTGAAAAAATTTTAAATTAAAAATTTTAAAAATCAAGAATTTTACTAAACTTTAAAATAAATGGTGCGCTTACCAAAAAAATAACCAAACTAAACGACGTCACGTGTCTAAATGAAGTTTTAGGTTAATTAAATAAAAATGAATCCGTTTTCCAATACTAGCTGTATTCTTTTTACCTATTTTAAGTGAGATTGTACTGAGATACTCAGTTACTCAGTTGAAAAGTTGTTTTTTTTACCGTTTTGACATAAGTACTGTGCCGTGCCGAACTGAGTTTTACGTGACAAAATTATCCCCTTCCATACCCAAACTGATCTTGCCGTTTTGAAGTGTTACAACTGAGACAAATTGGGAAATGGCTTGGATTGGTTGATTTGAATTAAACTTGTCACTTATTGCAATCATTTTAATATCTACTGCACCTTAAATTTTTCATTTATCTTTTTGAAGTTTATGTTGACATTATACAATAATTCATAAAACAATTTGGTTAGCATTGCCAAATTTCAAAATAATTAAATTCAAAAATTACTTAGTAGTAAATTTTCGTTGTTCTTTTTACCTTATCTTTTTCTCACTTTGACTCAGTTAATCTCAGTTCATCTCAGCTTACTTCATCTCAGTTGTGCAACTGAGATGGAAATAAAATAGGTAAAAAGAATACAGCTATTATTGGATAAGATCTAGAGACATACTATGCCATCTATAATCACTTCGAAAACTAAATTTTACCACGTTTTTGTACCTAAGGATCCACATACTCACATACTACTAAATACCACAAATTACTTAAAAAATTCATTTTTTTAAGTTATTTTCTATTTAATATAGTTAAGGTAAATAGGTCAAGAAACCATTCTAAATTAAAAAAACATTCCTATTGTACAAAAAATAACTGAAGGTACGGATCTAGAAGAGCAAAAATCTCTGGACCCACGCACTTGGTTAGAATATCTTCGTTGGTTGTTTGAAGTCAAAAGATACGAATGTAGAAAAGTAGGAATCTTTGGGCCCATGCACTTGATAAATACATTCCCATAAACCGCTCGAAGGCGAAGAGAACGGATCTAGAAGAGCAGGAAAATCTGGGTCCACGTACATGTGGTAAAAATATCTCTAAAAAAATTTTTATTTTAATTATTTCCCTGCAAATCTACCTCAATTTCTGCAATTATTTAGTTTTATTGATGGTGTTTTAAGGGGTAAAACCACTGTAACAGCTGTAAAAATAGCGTTTTTTTGACAATTTTTTTTGCATAGAAGGAAAGGTAGTAGAATAATAATATTCGAGGCAGGTATTCAGTATATATTTAAGTATTAAACAAAAAATTATCATCTAGAAATATTAAGAAATGGCAACACTGGAGCCATTCTCGTGAGGGTTATTGAATTTGAGGCGCTCTGCGGCACGCAGTGTAGCTTGTCCAAATATGAATCTAAAATAAAACAAAAAAATTCACATAATCTACATGTTCATAGCTAGAGAAATGCGTAGGGGATTTTAAAAATATTGATTTTTGTGTGATTGACGGCTATTTGAATGAAAACTTTCAATTTTTGACACAAAAATCGGTAATCATTTGTTAATAAATAATGTATAAATCAACTTATTGAAAATTCCGTACGTATTTCTCTTCAAAATATTATTATAAAGATATTATCAAAAATTCGAACGAAAAGAACAAAAATTGTTGAAGTTATGCTGCGTGCCGTTTTGAAAAATCGTGTTTCGAGAAAAATCGTGTTTAATATTAAAATGTGTTATAGACATAAAAAAAAAATAAAAATTTTACTGTTTGAAATTGTTTACCTTTAATCTGGTATTCCAGGACCATAAAGGTGCTCTTCCACATTAAAATATTCATCCTCGTTCTCTTTGCTAGAACGTGCGTGTTTTGTTGCATCTGTCAAAGACTGCTTGGCGGGTTTGTTCAGCTTAGCATCGGCTTCTAGACACAAACTGTATGATTTCTTTCCTTTCTTGCCCCGGTATACCTTTGAGTCACTCATTGTAACTTAAAAACACTTTGAAATTACAAATCCACTGTTAAAAATCAGCACTACACACAAATTCCGTGATTTCAAAATAAAAAAATTGTATATTTGCGACGAAATCAAAAATCCGTTTAACAAAGTGTAAATGTAGGTTTAAAACATAAAAATTATATTCTTCTTGCACATATACTGACACTACACTAAAAAAAACAAAAAGTAACCCATTAGAGTTACTTTCCAGTAGGGATTAATTTGTAGCAGGCAGTTCTTACGCAGCAATCCGACACGCTTGGGGTACAAGCTAGAAATTTTACTAAACAAATTTTTTTCAGAACCTTCCAGAAGGTTCAAAGTATCTTTTAAGCCAATAAAAAAAAATTTGATTTTTTGAAAAATGTACTATGGTTTTACCCCTTAATAATACAAAATTTGGAAACTGCTGTACAACTGTGAGTTGAAATGTTTTTAATTATTTATACATAAATAAAGTGTATAAAGTAATTAGGAACCATAATATTGAATTTTTAAATGATTTAAAAAACTATTAGCTAACAAACCCATAGTTGTAAATGTTATAAAATTTGATGTAAAAATAAATTTACGCGTTGTTTTTATTTTTAAATTAAATATTTTGAACAACAAATTAAACTTTTAATTTTAAATAATTTATATATGAGTGTTGTGATATAAATGCACTTTTAATTTTTTTTAATATTATCTTATTTATTATAATCTAGTTTTAGTTACCATTTAAAAATAAAATACTTAAGAAAACAGAAAACATCCTTACGTTCAAACGTCCTGCTCGACATCATCTGAATCAATTCTCTTGTTAAGCCGACTTATTTTAGAAATCAATCTTAAAGCACTAATGCTGTCAGTATGAAGTAAAAATTCAATTTCAGAACATTAATTCACCGACCTATTGAAATAAGACAAACGATACTTCATTTGACACGTTTAAACCAAAGCACTACTGTGCTCTCTACACATGTAAGATGAATCTTTAGCGAAACTATTCGACCATAAAAATGAAAATATTTTCATTTATGAAAAGAAAATATAAAATTTAATTTTAAAATAATATTATGTAAAAGTTTGATTAATTAAGTTACCTAACTAAAACCCACTATATTTATTCCTTTTTTATTATACTTAATAATATAACAAAAAATTTACTTAAAAAATGAAATTTTTTAAGTCTATAGTGTGGTATATTAGTAGTATGTAATGTTAAAATAAACAAACTAAAACATATTATTAAAATAATGAATTTTAACTATTTAGTAAAGAATACATACTTACATAGAAAAATCATATTTAGAAAACAATAAAAACGACAATAATTCACACTTAACAGGTCAAGATATTTGAATAAACAAGAAATGAATATTCTAATTCCTGACCTGTTAAATGTGAATTATTGTCGTTTTTATTGTTTTTTAAATATTATTTTTCTATGTAAGAATGTATTCTTTGTTAAATAGTTAAAATTCATTATTTTAATAATTTGTTTTAGTTTGTTTACTTAATAATATATTTAAAAATATTATTTATTTAAAACTGTATTAGAATTCTTATTTTTAAATTCTTATAATATTATCTTGCTTAGAATCTTTCTTATATTATATTTACGTTTCAAACATCAAAGGAAATTAAACTAATACGAAATTTTAGAATTGTGGTTGAATATCAAAAGATCTCGAGTTGTAATTGTATTGAGGTAAAATGCTACATTATTATCATGCCTGTTAACTTCTTATTGTTAAAAATTAAATTATGTTCCTATTTCTTTACGATAAAATTATTATAATTCTACGTGCACGCAATGCGGTTTATAAAAATTTAAAAGCAAAATATAATTGACGTTGATAAATTTAATAATAACAGAAAAGTAGATTTTATATTATACATATTTTAATTAAAATACACTATGTTGAATTTTGCAGATAGGCATTTCATATTTTACACCAAACTTAAAGAGGTTCTTCCTGCAGCATTAAAAGTTATCTTCCTCAGTTCCCATATGTATAAAAAAATATAATTTGTTAATTAAACGAGATACCACATTGTAAGTTCTTTGTTTCTCAAGGGGATTTCTTTGAAAGCATTCTTAATCTATAAATAACGTCAATTTTAGCGATATCAAAAATTGTATACATTATATATGTAATTAAAAGTGAACATTTATATGCCCTAAGATAATTACAACAAGCCGCTACAAAAGGCAAAGGAACAGGCAAATGAAGTAGGATCCCGACCACAACTCCCTTGAGAAATTAGAACTGTATGTAGACTTTGCACCAGATAATTCCGTTACCGCACATTTAAATTTAAATTTTCTGTCCTAAAATTTATAAGGGTTGTTACTAGTTTTTAACGAAGTAGTTAATGCATGTAAAAGTTGTTGTGTATTTTTACCTTTTTACGCACCAAAAAAATTATTACTTAGCAACCTGTTAATTAAACGTTCATTCTGCGTAAAATTAATAAAGTTTGCAAATTAAGTGCTTAACAAAATTGTATATTGTTTTGCATTTTCAGATTTATCACAAGAGAATAAACTTGATTTTGTAATAGCTTTATTAGCAAACTCTAATTAAATACTGGATTTCGCGAGTGGTTGGTGCATGTTTCAATAATCTCAAAGGATCACAAAGAACAACTCCCTCAAGTTCAACACAATAATGTCAGCTTACAAGCTTCATGACCTTTTTTCGATTTCCTTTAGTACATCATATACAACACATATTATGTTGGTTTTGCAGACTTGTACAAACTTGAAGTCAGGAAGGCTAGATAGCTGTAGGGGCAATTTGACAAAATCCAATTGTTTTGTATGCCGTTAAAATACATTCTCTTCTGCAACACAATGCATTATTTAATTTAGAATGTACTAGAAACACAGTCCAAAAAATCTAATGTGGTCATCGCTATAACATTATCCTAAATATTTAAAAGAAATATATTATATAATGCATTGATACTTTCTAAAAAACTTTGTTTTCGCATTCACTTTAAAGTACCGCGACTAACCTCCTCTTCGCGGGAGATGAGATAATCTTATCTCGGGTTGGGTTCTTATCAAAAAAAATTCTTCTCCAAAAATAATTCGTCTCCAAAAATAATCAAACTTATTCAAATCCTAATGTAACGTAAATGTAAAATAAATTTTAATTTTATTTAAAAGGGAACGAAGTTTGATTTGCCTTATCCAAAACGTCGGCTTACCAATTGCACACTCTTTTCTTTAAATTTAATTTTATTTTCTAATTTTACCTTTATTATTCAAATCAAAACTAATAATTCTTCCTTCCAATGAATCATTCAAATCTCACAAAAAAATATCCAAACTCCATAATATCAAAGCAATTCCAAAAAAAAAACGCAATAATGCGTTCGCATAAACTCAACTTTATTCAATATCAGAATATAACTCACAAATTTAAACTTATATCAAAAAATCCCAATAATTGCCTCGAGCCAAAACAGGCTCGGGCGGCCGATATCGACAAAAATCCTCGTATCTTCTTCGATACACCCCCACCTGTCTAATTTCACAATCTTACAAAATTACAACTATTAAAATAAAAATTTTTTACAAATGTACAGGGTGGGTGCGAATCCTTTTGAAACACCACCATAAATATATAACATATTTAAATATTTAGATAAATATTAAAATTATAATATTTTTTAATTTTGGTTTAAAATTTTAAAATTTAGGTATTTGCACGATTACTACCTAATGTCTTTTTATTATAATTATAGAGTAGAAGGTTATAAAAAGATAAAATTCAAAAAATAAAAACCAGACGAGCACTTGTTAAATGCTTTACTTTAGTGTGTACTACATAGCATATTATAATAAATTTTTCAAACTCAATTTTCTTAAATTCGTCTCCCAGCATCAAATACCAAAACGATGAGCTTTCACCAGCATAAGAAAAAAATGAAGGCTGCTATATAATGAGGAATCACTGTAAAATTTGAGACAAACTGAAGAGTGTACCACCCTGTATAACAGTAAATTGGAACACTCTGTATATGAAATATCTTGATAACATTGCTACGCTTTTAATTTAATTAAATTTTATTAAATTTTAGTTTAATATATTAAAATTTTATTTAATTTAATTAACTTAATTCAATTAAATCAATTCTTAAATCAATTATTATGCAATTACACACAGTTTAATTCAATTTAATTTAAATATTTATGGAATCATAATTTAAAATACTTCAAAGTTTTAAAAAGCAGCTAAACATTGGAAAAGCAAAAATACAAAATAAATTAACATATTTTAATTCAATCTGGTAAATCATAATGAGATAAAAATCAATTGTAAATAATTAAAAATCAATTAAATTCTAAATAAAAATAAAATATTTTAAATATTTATGAAAATTTTAAAATTAAAATTTTTTATAAAATTTAAAATCAATCCCAAAACAAAATAATATCAGCTATTAAAAGTTAAATATAATCTGTTAAAAGTTTTCTGAAAACAACCATAGCGACAATCTTTCTGGTAAAAAACTGATTTGTTTTCATGTTTCAATAAAACAAAAATACAAAATATTAAGTTTTAGATTTTTTGTCTTTTATAATCTAAAATATCGTGGTTATTCTGCGAAAATGCATTAAGTCAGTAATTACAGTTTTGACATAATTGAATTTGAAAGTTTGTTTTCCCTGAACATATTTATATATTTTTAACTTATGGCAGAAATTATTTTGGCTAGTTATATAAAATATGATTTTATGCCATTTTGCAGTCTATACAATGTTCACCAAGCAAAAGCGGAGCATGATTAACTGAACAAAAAACAACAAAATAATTTTGACTTAATGCATTTTCGCAGAATACCCACGATATATAGTACTAATCATGAAAAATTAAGTTCTTTGTCCAAAAAATAATGTGGAAATAGATGGAGTTTTTGGGATTGTGAACAAACAAATAAAACTATAATGTTGTACTAGTCGACGTTTCGAATCATTTATTGATCCATCTTCAGGACTATAAGCGGTAAATGCAAATATAGAAATAACAAAATTGAAGCTACAAAATGTACGTACCATACGCAAACAGGTGATAATCAGTTTTATCGTAATTGGGAACACTATAATATATGCGTAAAGCAGTTGTCATTAACACGGTCAACAATTAAAATTAATAATAAAATATGTACAAACATTTAACAGTGTAAATAAAATCTATAAATAAATAAACTAAATTTAATGCTCAATGGTAAAATTAATAATCAGTTCCTTCCATATTTATATAGAGCAAATTTAATTGCGCTCAAGAAAAAGGAAGGTGGAATAAGACTAATTGCCATTGGCTGCACATTTCGTAGAATCACTTCAAAAATTGTGTGCAAAGCTCTAAAAGATCCTCTTGTGAATATACTAAGTCCAATACAATTGGGTTTTGGTGTTAAGTGTGGTTGCGAAGCTGCGCTTCATGCAGTCAGATCATTCATTCAAAATGACAGTGAAGTTGAAGTTATTTTAAAAGTAGATGTTAGCAACGCGTTTAACTCTTTAGATAGAGACTCAATTTTAAATTCAGTTAAAGCCAAAATTCCGCTTGCATTTTCTTATATTTATCAAAATTATTCGAGCCCGTCGGTACTTTTAAAAGAAAATCATATTATTTCATCTGCCGTTAGTTGTCAGCAAGGCGACCCTATGGGTCCTGCTTTATTCAGCCTTGCAATTAATCCTACTGTAAGTCTTCTAAAATCAAGTCTTAATCTTTGGTACCTCGATGATGGAACGATAGGTGGAAAATCTGATGATGTTTTAAAAGATTTAAATATTTTAATTCATAAGTTTGGTGAAATTGGCTTAAAACTTAATCCAACCAAATGTGAGTTTTTTTTCTCTTCCTCGTTTTCATTAGCCAAACAACACCATATCATTAGTCACTTCGACAATCTTATTCCGGGATTTCGTGTTGTTTCCAAAGATAATTTTTTTCTTTTAGGTGCACCTTTATTTGAGGAATCGGTGAAACCTCTTTTTGAAGAAAAAATTATCAAAATAAAATTTTTCATTGATCGACTTCACAATATCCAACCACGCGCAGCATTTTTTCTTTTGCGTCATTGCTTTCTAATTCCACGCCTAATATACTTTTTAAGGTGTAGTCCTATTTGGAAGAACACATCTTTACTCATTAAAATGGACAATTGTATTAGATCCGGAATCGAAGAAATTTTAAATATTCAATTAAATAATGTTAATTTGTAGCAATTAGCCAGCCTTCCAATTAAGTTTGGAGGAATTGGCATTCGACGTGTTTCGGACGTAGCTCTTCCCACCTTTCTATCTTCATCTCATAGCAGCTATAATCTCGTTGGTAAAATTCTTTCTCCGTCACTTCACAGTGGCTTTGAGATTAGCTCTATAGATGAAGCAGTGAACGCTTGGAGGACATTATGTCCAGGTTTAGATTTACCTGCTTCTCCAAATTTGCAGAGTAGTTGGGATAGCCCAAATATGGAAATTCTTCATAAAACCATTTTAGAGAGCAGTTCGGATGTTAATCGAGGACAAATTTTAGCTTCTTCGCAATTTGAAGCCGGTGCGTGGCTTTAGGCTTTCCCATCTCCAAACCTTGGTACCCTATTAGACAAAAATGTATTACGTATTTGTCTCGCGTTAAGAGTGGGTGCCAAGATTTGTCAACCGCATAGATGTGTTTGCGGAACAAGTGTCCCTCGGAATCCATGGCCTCTCGTGCCAGAAAAGTGCCGGCCGAATTTCGAGACATAGCAGTCTCAATAATATAATCAAGAGATCTCTTGCATCTGGCAACATTCCTGCTGTGTTGGAACCGCCGGGCATGTTTCGCGATGACGGGAAGCGTCCTGACGGTATGACTCTGGTGCCGTGGTGTCGTGGAAAAGCACTTGTGTGGGATGCCACGTGCGTGGACAAGTTAGCTCCAAGCCACGTTTTGTCTTCATCTCGGTCGGCAGGAGCAGCAGCTTTGAATGCTCAAAATTTAAAATCAAACAAGTATGCTGGTCTACGTGACAACTTTGAATTTTTGGGCTTTGCGGTAGAGACACTTGGTACGTAGTCATCTGATTCTAAACAATTTGCTAATAATATTGGCAAAATTTTAATTGAAAAATCCGGTGATCGTCGTGCCAAGTCTTTTTTCATTCAACGTATTAGCCTGGAAATTCAAAGGGGTAATGCGGCGAGCATTTCAGGAACGTTTGGTAATCCGGCTGAATTCGACGAAATTTTTTATTTATAGTAAATAATTTGTATGTGTATTATTAATATTATTGTTGTATGTTTTGTTATACATAATAAATGTTTACTCTATAAAATAATAACAGTAATAAAATTTTTCAAAATTAACGTGTGTAAGTTTAAAACAAAATGTCTGACTTTATCATTCTGATCTGGTACAAGTGTAAAATTGACTGAAAGAGTCATCTCTGACAGATCACATACAAACAATACATAAAGTTTTAAATATTTCCGCCACACCAAATTATAAGTTTAGATTTTGATGTTTTTATTTTAACCAATATCTGTTATAATAGCCCACTTGTAAACTGTAAACTACATTTATAATATTATGTATAAGTTTAAATACAAATTACTATTTTACTAACAATAAATTAATAGTACTCCACTATTTTACAATACAATAACGAAATTGTTATTGTGTGGTATTTGGATTATTACAATACTTTTCAATTCAATTATTTTATTATAATATTTTCTTAATTTTCAGTTATTTTAGGTTGTGCCGATAATTATCTAATATCTGCATATATAAGTAAAAATCTACATTTTGGCTGCAAAGCAGAAATAATGCAGTTTCCTGAAGTGAACAAACAGAAGAGCTTATTTTCTTGATTCTCAATTTTAGTAGCAAACATTATATAAATATTGCATTTTGTGGAGCTATTGCAAAAGTGAATATATCAAAAATTTAAACCAATAAATCCTAGACTTCTAGACAGCTCTAAGAAAATTGTGAAATTTTCATTCCATGACATACTATCGGTAATTGCTATCTTACATTTATCAATTTTGCTGAAAATATATAAATGAATTAAAGCAATTCTATTATTTGCCATGCATTGTTTGACATAAGCATGCTATAGCCGAACCGATCGAAATAAATTTTATTTTAACACATTTAGTAGGGTCAGGGATGTTTAAGTTTAAGTGGAATAATTTGAATAGTTTACCACTGATTTATTGTTATTTATTGATGCCAATTAAACTAAAATTTTAATTTTAGCTCGATTAGCATATTTAATAACTCAAAATAATTGTTCCAGAATTGTTATAATATGGAAATCAAATTATATAAGTGTGTTGAATTTTGGCGTGGAAATTCTCTAGGGTTTAACGAAGAGCCACAATCTGCTCTTGGTCATTTGCAAGGATTGTGTTTAGGAAATAACGTAGACCTTACTGTTACCAAGTGGTTAATTACTCAAACTTCTTACCCAAACTACTAATACTTACAAATTGTTAGATGGAAACTCCTATTTCTAGCGCCGGAATTAATTATGCCATAAAAAGTTTTTAAAACTTTTAGATTAATTATTTCATTTTCGCAAGAAGCACCGGGATTATATTTTCTCATGGTAATAAGAAGTCAATAAAATTATAGGATAATTTACTATTGAAGTTCAAACAAATAATCCATTAAAATCTGCTTCGAGATGATAACATTGAAAGACCATCAAATCCTTTATTTCACTTGCAAAAGTCAATTCATTTTAGTGATAGACGTTAGAATAAAAGCAAAGCCATTTCAAGTATAACAATGCAGAAAATATATAGAGAAATTCCTAAGTCGAGAGGGTATGCAAATAACTCAATGCATTTGATTGTTACACTGTAATATCCTCACTTTTGTAAGCAAACGCAATTTTAATGCATTTTTATAGTGCATTAACATTTTGTTAAAAAAATATTCTTCATATTTTTATTTTCTTTCCTTGCTTTAGTAAACAATTTTTAATTACTTAAAGTGTTTGCATTATAAGTTAAAAAAATTGCGATCCGTTTTCCATTTTCTGTTATTTTTACTTTGAAATTTTGCCGATAAATATCTTTCTTATATGAAAAAAAACCATTTTACATAAAATTAAAAGAACAAGAAATTTGCGTTAATACAAATTATTAGGGTAATCGATATCTTTGTCTAACATTGTAATTCTCTTAAAAACCCTAAGTAATTCATTCCTCCTTTGCAGTTTTAGCTTCTTGTTTACTTTTGAAATTGATTAATTACATAAATCCTGATTGATAGTCCTATTAGTCGATCCTTTTAATGTAGGTAATCAACCACTGCATACTGACACAATGATGAGTGTGAGCGACAATGGCATTTAACGTAATCGGTAAATTGATTTTAAGCAAAAGTGCGGGACAAACAACCCAACAGTACGTACTTAGCCATTAATTCATTAATCAGTGTCGTTTAGTCTTTCAATATTTTTTTCTTAAGTGTTTCTACAACAAAGAAAATTTATAAAAGAACACTTGTGCTGATCATCTTTACATTTTATTTCTGTTCAACAAATTTTGCATAATTTTATTCCGCTACGTCCTTTTTGTCTTTGTAAACCATGTTATGGATACCGGTTCACGTCAAACGAAAACAAAATGATGTTCAGACTCTTTGAACTTGTTTCTTTTTTAACGCAGAGCCCAACCTGAATAACCATTAACAGTGGCAAGAGATTTTGACCAAATTATGTACAATTTTTATAATTAAAGTGTATGCATTCGTTAATCTGAAAACTTATGATAGTCCTGTAGGAATTTTTCACTTTAATACTGCTTAAATTGCATTTGCAATTTCTCTTGATGTAAGAATCTTTCACAGTCAAGTAATTTTTATTACATATAAGGTGAATTAAATAATTCTAAGAGCCGACTAATTAAACTTTGTGATAAGCAAGGTAACCTAAACCTAAAGATTTTATCGAATGTCGTAAATTAATCAAATGTTAATCATTTGAACATAAGTTTCCACACAAATAGCAGTGATTGCTACTGTCAACCGAAGAAAAATTAATCGTATACCATAAAGTCATATTTTTTCAATTAAAAAATAAAGACGTTGGTGTTACAAAATAATCACGTTTAGTAGCTTGGTGTTTGCTAAATTTCTAATTTTGCGCTCTTGTATAAATAGAAATTTTAGATTAAGAAATTGGTTTAATTATTTATCATGAACCAAACCAATGGCAAATCTCGTGCGGTGATTGTGATTGCTTAGTTCAGACGGAAGAGCATTTCAGTTTTCACTTCAGCAATTTGTGATTGAAAAATAATAAAAAAAAGTTAGTACGCCACAATTTTACAAATAACATATATGTATACTTTATATGAGATAAACCATGACATTATTTCGCAAACACAAATTTTTTTACAAACCGGCAAAATCTCTTACTAGATAAACCTCGCGGATTAATAATCTGAACGATTATTTAATTTACAAATTATTTAGGGATCTGTCAGAAAATTGAACCCACGATTTTCAAAATTTCATCTACACACTAAGAAAGAGAACACTTTTCTAAGCATACTAGAACAAAAATTTTGTTGAATTATAAATTAGTTCTCGAAAAAATCGAGTTTAAAAATGTAAAATTTACATGTATTTTAGATACACCTTTTAACACGGCTGTATGATTAGTCGTTGTTAAGTAAGCCAAAAAAAATAAAACAAACCCTCCCGACGTCTTCGGCGCCCTCCGAGCCTGTTTTATTTTTACAATTTACAAATATCCCTGAAGAATGACAAAACTCGCCAAGGGTGGAACTTGAAGCCATAGAACTCGTCCGAGTGTCGACCGCGACTGACAACAACATTAAGAGTACATCAAAGCACACGTACCGTTAACAAAATGAAGAGCAAGAAAATCAACGTGCGACTTACCGTCACACATCGGAGTGTATCATATTACATCTCCCTGCTTTTCGTAATTTTAAATTGCCGTTATTTCGACAACTATTGCATAATCCAAAAAAATTTTTGTGTTAATATACTCAGAAAATTGTTCTTTTTCCTATAGTGTAGATGAAATTTTTGAAATCGTGTGTCCGATTTTCTGACAGTAACCTTTATTTAATTTGTTTAATTAATTTGTGATAGATAAATTAACACTAAATAACTAAATCAAAACCGGAGCACCGGCGGGCAGCATTAAGGTAGTTAATCCATTCATGCTAAAACCCGCATCCTATACTAAATTTTTAAAATTAAATTATTTTTGTCTAAACGATAATTCTATTAATTTAAAATCAAACTTGATTGAAATGTTAAGATTATTAATTTCTATCGATGTTATTATTTAATTAGTTTGTAATTTCCTGTGCAGGTTTGAAACGTAAATGTTCTAGCAATATAATAAATTAAAGAAATTATTAATATTGTATTACATAAAAGTTTCAACTTAACTTAAAGCGTAAAGTTTGATTGTTTAATTAATAATTTTACATTTTAATCAAGTTGTAGTCATTTTGAAACCGGGCCACCATTTTGTTCATGAGACAAACTTAGATCGAAATTAATAGTAAATGTTGAAAAATAATCAGCACAAGGTCGTTGATGGTATATTCTGTAATTGTGATTGAGTAATTAAAATTTTATTGTTTAAAATTATAGTGCCCAAAATTTAATAAACCATAATAATTATACAATATTAAATTACGCTTGAAACTTTGAAAATCTTAAAAATAATTTTAAATCACAAGGTAAACTTTATTTACTTGCAACGAAGGTATTTGGTTAAATTTTGAAATTGTGAAGAAGAAATGATCATTTTTGATAAAGAAAAATGTAAGAATGCATACATATGGGAAGAAAAATTTGGAAAACGACGTCGGGTGATAAGAAAAGCAATAATTGTGGTGCCAGGTGGAAAGGCACCAGATTTTTCCAAATTTGTTCTCAATTTTGTTTTAACTGCGAGGTGATTCTAGATTTGAATAAGTACATGATATTACTATATTGATGTGGATTCTCCGTGCGGATTGCACAACCTCTTGATTACCTCGGATTAACCCTGGAGTGCGGGAGCAATTGATAATTTTGTAGGGGTCAAAGGATTCTTGCGTGCTCAAAATCAACTAAAAACATTTTATCCAATGCAAAAAAATTAAATACTCTAAAATAATTCCTTCTTCTAAAATAAATTATCTAAATTCAAATTATATCCAATGTAATATAAAATTTTATTGGGCTCGAACTTTTAAATTTATCCTTATCCAAAACGTCGGCTTATCTATCTAGTCACACGCTCGGACTTACAAATAAATTTAATTTCCAATGTTACAATGCAAATTCAAATTTATAACTTGAATCTCTTTCTTTCCCAATTAACCAAACCAATCAAAACCATCAAATCAACTACCGCTCGGTAGCAACGTATCATAAAATATCCAAATTATCAAAATATCAAATATTAATCATCCAAAAAAAAAGGCGCAATAATGCATTCGCATAAATTTCACTTTATTTAAATCAAAATAATTACTCACAATTTCAAAATAATATCAAAAAACTCAACGTATCAAAAATCAAATTCAGCGGGCATGCAAAATCACGCACTCGCTGTCGGACATAGTTGGCACAAAAAACTCTTATCTCGATCCTTTTCTCCCCACTCTGTACTTTTCCAATTCAAACGTTTAAAAATCAAATTAACAAATTTTTACAATTTAGCACAGGGTGGGTCGAAATATTTTGTTTCACGACAATATATTCTTAGATTGATAGAAAGAGAAGTTAAAGTGAAAATTTTCAAAATGGCTAAAATTTAGAAAGCCTATTGGATTCCACGTCAAAACTCCGAAAACAAAAACACCGTAAGTCAAAAACAAAAACATCAAAACACAGGAAAACTAAACCTCTTAAAACAAAAGCACAGAATTTAAAAATGCCAAAGCAAAAACGCCAAAACTATGCGACGACGATCAACTTAGCAATCACGGCTAACTCAACGACTCCGTCAGTAGAAAGAATACGTCGCTTTCTTGCAGTATTAAAAATGTGGTTAAGCGAAACATCTAGAAATACAAGAGTTTCTGAGTTACGTATGTATTTAGAAAAAACGTTCTTAAAAAACGACCGAATTCAAAAATCGCGAAGCTAGATAGACAAGGATCTCTGGACCCACCCACTTGGTAAAAATATCTATAAAGAACAACTACAGAACAACAAGTAACTAGTTTGAAGAGCAGTTTATACGTAGATTAGTGGCAATTTTTTTGTTGGAAGGGCAATTTACAGTTTATGATGGTTAAGTTTAAAAGGCAATATACAAAACCCCAAACTTTTTGCTGGCGTCACCGAATTAGCCGGTTGCCGAGTTGAACGTGACCCAGTTGACTGATCTCCGAGTTGACCACCACCCATTGACTGGATACCGGGATTTTTATTTTCATTGTTTTTGTTGTTGATGTGTTTGTTTCAGTATTTTGACGTGCTACCATCTAGGTTGTACATGAAATTCGCAAATTTTGTAGGTTAAAAAGTCAAAATAAATTTTTAATAAAAAATTAACCTAAAAATTTTTTAAGTCTATAGTGTGGTATATAGTAGTATGTAATGTTAAAATAAACAAACTAAAACATATTATTAAAAAAATGAATTTTAACTATTTAGTAAAGAATACATACTTACATAGAAAAATAATATTTAAAAAACAATAAAAACGACAATAGTTCACATTTAACAGGTCAGGGCTTAGAATATTTGAATAAACAAAAAATAAATTATAAAACAATTTATTACGTTATAAAAACTAATAAAAATTTAAAATAAAAACTTTGTAATACGATATAAAAGCCTCTATTTTACAATTATTTTTATTAGTTTTTATAACGTAATTGTTTTATAATTCTTGACCTGTTAAATGTGAATTATTGTCGTTTTTATTGTTTTTTAAATATTATTTTTCTATGTAAATATGTATTCTTTACTAAACAAGTTAAAATTCATTATTTTAATAATATGTTTTAGTTTGTTTATTTTAATAAATTTTTAGATTACATTACATACAAAACTATGCTTTTCTCAGTAACGGGTTGCACATCAATCGAATTTTGCTGTATTCTCTTCTTAGAAGACCATTGCGACTAGAGGCCGCAATTACCTTCTAGTAAATAATAAAAATGAACATAAAAATAATTGTTTTAGAGAATGTTTAAATAATAGAATTTTAACCGTCAAGTTCTAAAAAGTGTTTGGCTTTTTTTGGTTTATTCTAAAAATTTGATATGATTAATATCGAGTTACACTACCTAAACCACTAATCTATTGATTATTCAGTAAATATTCACACAAAAATTTTGTTTCTGAAACCGGGAGGGTCTGAGATGTATGAAATATCCCAGTATCACGATAAGATCAATTTGTATAATTTCATATTATTTCGAATTGGCAATAATTTGAAATAATAATTAATAATTAAATTTAATTTAATAATGATTTATTATCGCCTTATCGCCCTGTGCTACACCATTTGGTTATCAACTTGGTCGAAGCCAAAATATCTTGTACCAATGTACCAACGTACAAGGTGTATTAATATCTACTCTTTTCAGCTTGAATGTGGACTTAATAGAACAAAATTCACAATCTAATACCAACAAAATTGTCGTAATAGTAAATAAGTTTTGTTCAAAAATGTTAACAATTCTATATTAGAAAAAGTTTTTGTGTAAAAGAATCTTTCTTAATAAGTTTTTTAGTAATCCAAACCGAAGTTTAATTATATTTTGTGTAATATTTCCTATGAAAAATATTCTATTACTTAGTATATCTGCATTGATATGCGAATCGTTTTTATATAAAATATAATATAAACAATTTTAATATAAAGCCTTGTAACAACTTGGCACAAATACGAAGTTAAATTAAAATATAAATTGAAGTAAAATAATACATAAATATAGGTATATATGTATATACGAGATAGACTGACTATCAGATAATTAAAATTTGAAGAGCTTTGTGTCTGAGAGTCACATTTCACACTCCACCTCTTCACAGACAAAGCAGTAATTGCCAGCTTTGATGTAAACCTCTAGATTCTACTGTTGATGCAAATCAGATCAAAAGAAAGTAAATTAAAAAGTATCTTTCTACTTGCTGCAAGTATGTATGTATCAAAATCAACACTTAATTCATTAAAAAGGATTTTCATAAATTAAATCCTACTAACCTCCTACAAATACGTAATATAAATACGTCGAACCCAGAAACCCGCGCAGTGGAAATTCAAATATTACTTGAATAGGAGAAATACGTTTTCAAATCTAATAACTACACTAGGTATTTGAAATTTGCATACAACTGAGTTTTAGTTATTCATCTGTCTACAAAAAATACTTGTGAGATTGTTACTATAATATTAAATGTCTAATTTGCACCGTAAATTGACTTTATATAGGTATTATATGCCTTCCTCGACCGCTGTAATCCTCGAGTTAATTCAGTTCTTGCAAGTATGTACAACAAAGGACTTTCATTGTATCCAGATTGAAGTATAGCTGCAGTTTAGTCTTCCGTACTGGGAAAAGAAATTCAAAAGCTACGTCTAAAATTTATGTTTCATTTTTTCTTATTTTAGTTTTCTATATTTGCTGGAAAAAATACTTCATTTCTAATTTAAAGAAGTCAACCTATGGACACCAATGAAAATTGAAACTGTGAAAGTAACCATCTGAATTTAGTAACAAAACTATGTGACAAAGATAAACATAAATATTATATTTAATGTTTCTAATCGACTTTTTCGGTCATCTTGTCAGATTTTAATTTTACATAATATATTATTTTTTTACGTTAGAAACATTTTTAATTAATTCAGTAATAAACTACCTACCCAACTAAAAGTGTGTAATTTACAGGTGTTAAAAGTAAATCATTTAGAGCACCAGTAAATTAATTACTCTTTATATGGATTCCCATAAAATAGGTTTTTTGAAACGCAAATGAATGCTGAAAGTGCACTTTTGAACATGGTAGCAGATAAACTATTTTAAAATATTTTCAATGCAAATTCACATGGCACGTTACGCATTGAAACAACAAAAACTTCAAAAGTGACATGAAATGAAAAACTAAATTCTATAAATATGTACACATTTCTTTCTATAACATTTCAATCGACCACGAATCATCGCATTCTATAACAGTATTAAATTTACAGTAACCTGCCCCTTTAAAGCATACAGTTTTATTTGAACAGCAGTTTGCAAGAATTACAATATTTTGCTGTAAACCCTCTAATTCAGATAGAGCTTTTATAAATTTTACCTTTCATTATTTCGTATATTTTATTAGTTAGTTTTCAAGAGAGTTCATAAAATAATAAGATAATATTGGTTTCGTAATTGCTTTACTCGTTAATTTTTAAATTTTTATTTTATAATAATTATACGACAATCTCTTTGACTGACAAATTTTCACAACTATGCCATTACTGAAGTATTTGAAATATAATATGATGTGGTTAAAAAAATATGAATTACCTGTAAAATAATAATTATGTACTATATTTAGTTTTTAGAACATAAACTCACATATCAAGATACTAGTTTTGAATATTTACATTTTTACAATTTACCGATTTACATTTTAAATGCACATTCGTGCCAGGGGTTTTGCAAGTGTTGGATATTTGCGACACGAAACGTAAGAAAATAATCAGTTTGTATTATAAATGGCCTGCTTAGGTGTAAAACATACCGTATAAAAATTAGATTTGATTTATATTATAAATTTTTAGTTTCTTTCTGTTTTTTGTCGATCATGCATTAATTACAGTAACAGTTTGTAATTTGTTGTGGAAAATAACCTATCCCAAGTTACTGTTAAATGTACTGTGTACTTACAAGATTACAATATTATGCAATTAAATAGGTATATCAGCTACTAATTAAACTTTAAAAACTATAGAATGTAAATTGGCGTCAATATGTTGTGAAAAATAAATTGAAAAGTAAAAATCATGATTAAAGTCACATACATATTAATGTGACAATTCTAAGCAATGAACAAATTTAGTCACTAGTGTATCTTTGCCTAAATCGGTAAATTAATTAAAATGTCTATCCCTATAAACATAAATGTTTCTTTCTAGAAGTTTATCATGGTTAGCTAAATTTAGTGCTAACCGGCAATAGGAAATCGAGTGAACATTTGAGTTTTATTGTACAACATCGAGCAAGTAAATCCCAGGTAATATTGTTATTTGAACGAAAATCAGCAACCACTCGCTATCTTAAATCAACGTGGTGAGCAATTAAATTGTAAAAGTCAATTTAGAAATTATGATTTAGAAGTAAATATAAAATAAAAATCAAAAATTTTTTAATTTGAGCAATCTTACACTTGATCAGGTTTTTATAATTATTTTGTTTAGTTTTTTAGTTATTCTACTGTTCGTCTTTGATAGTTGGTGCCAAATCAACCAAAACAGAATCTTTTGAAAAATTTTTAATAAAAAAGGATAATATATATATTTGATAAACAAATTCAATAAAAAAACAGTCGAAAAAGTAAACATTTAAATAAATACATATAGGTAATAGCAAAAATAGTATATTGAAACTTGACTTTAAAAGAGGATTTCTGACAAACAATATTTGCATTGAGACCGCTGAAATGCAGACCGTGCTTGCAGCTTGTCCTGAAATCTATGGATTACCACAGTAAAAATCCACCTACCAGCCGGTTACATAAATAATTATATTTTATAATAAATAGCTACAATACATCAGTTTTTAACTTATGGTTTTGCTTTTATTTTAGTTGTCAGATGACACATTTTTTTGTATACTTTAAAGTTAAATTCTACTAAATAATTGAATTTCCTGAAATTTCATACATTTTTTTTATGAAATAACCTCATTTCATTGCATTGATGAATCTTAACGATTTTATTACGATATCATCAAAATTATACAAAAAGTCGTACAAATTGAGAATCTGATTTTTTATAAATATTATCGTCTGTGACTAATTATTTTTATTAATGGGAAAACATTGATAAAAAAATATATAAAAAAATATTAGGAAAAGTAGTCGTCAACCGCATAGAATATTAGATTTTTAATTAACTCAATTCCTTGTATTTACCTTTATATTCCCGATGAGATCTGAATATAATTTAATTACTATAATAAATTAAAGAAAATTAAATTTATTATTTTTTACTTGAAATACTTTTATCGTTATTTATTGAATCATTTTTTGAAATGGTGAAAAAGTGAAATCTATTTTGTGCAAGTTGCAAGTTTCATCAATTACGTAGACAAATAAATAGTGTATTGAATTTTACTTTTTGCTACTTTACAAAATATGTACAAAATAAACTTGATTAACAGAACTTTTAAGGCAAATTTTCTGACGTTCAATTAAACTTTTTTAAAGTTAACGGGTCAAATGACGAAAGTTTTCATAAACTGTCAGAAATAATTTTTTTAATTTTTTGTAAATTATTTATTTCAGTGGTCAATAATTTACTGTTATGAAAGCTAACTCTACCGATGATAAAAATAAATTATATACAGAGTGTACCCAAGTAGCCCAAAAGATTGCTACATACAAAGTCTAATTTATGGTTTCATACCGCAATGGAAAACTTTGAAATGAAATATGAAATATATGTGAAATTACTTTTTACATTTTCTGTGGCATATAAATGCAATATTTTATTTCAAAAGTTAATACAAAATTTGATATGCAAAAAAACAAAAATTGTTCGAGACAAGAGTGCAGTTTTGAGAAGTTTAATATTTTTTAAATTTATTATTCACGATAGATTTGCTTATGTACACCAAAGATTTAAACTGCATATTCAGTACAACGTTGATATAAAGAAGAATGATGAGTGAAGGGTCAACAACGGGATCAGCAATGTTTGTACGAGAGCCAGAGCTAACAAGTTACATTGAAGAGCAGTTTGTTATAGTTGAATCTATAGAGCAGTTCGATACCTTCAAGTAGTTTAATTACAACAAAAAGCTTTGGTTATTTTATATCAACTTGAACAATGTGATCAATTTAAATATATTATTAAAAACATTAATAATTATGCTCTATTAAAATTAATTAAACACTGTCCTTAAATAAGGCAATATTACAAGTTCACCTAATTATTGAAAATTTGTAAATCACACTAAAATATTTTTTCGATTGACTAGTCAAAAGAAAATAAAGAGTAATTGCTTTCCTTAATTGAGTTTCACGTCGTTGGTTTTTTATTAGTTTTTCAGTTTATCAAGATTGAAATGTCAAATTGTAATCACATTTAAGCAACAAAAAAGTAAGTAGTATTTCAACAATGGTCTACATCAGATTTATCGACGTTACTTTTACAAGTTCGAAATTAACAAATATCGTTTTAATTAATTTAATTTATTTAGATTTATAAATTACTTTAATGTAAAATCAAAATATTTATAAACTTAAAACGCGCCGTTATATCGCTAAATCAAAATAAAAGTTTTATCAAAACAAAAACCAGAAGTAAAATTCTAATTTTAAAATTTAAACAATTTATCAAATCTTCAACAGGCGTATTTCAATTTATTTAATTTGTTGGTGGTTTCTTTGTCGACTGTAGTGACACGTTATCTAAGTTTTGATAATTGTAAAATATAAAAGTTATCTACTTAAATTTGCTTGGATTAAGTTTTATTAAAGTAAAAACTGAATTTTCAACCAAAATATGAAAACTTTCTAGTACAATGCAAAAGTTTGAAAGTAAATTAAACTGTCACTAACAGTCAAACTAATAGACTGTTTGGCATAACCGAAAATTGTGAAGACGTTTTAAAGTAATATTTGCGTAATTTTTTAAATTGATTATAACTTTTTATTGTCGATTTTCAAATTTGGTCCAACTTCTCACTTTCAATTTAGGAAGATCGTGGTTTTGTAATCTTACTAAATTTAAAGTGGTTGAACATCTGTAATTAAGTGTAAATAAAAGGTTTCACTAATTCAACCCGCATATATTTCTTTGAGAATGTCTTTACTTTTCAGTTGTCACGAACTAAAATGGTTTTATTTGCTACTGTAAAATAGTAATGATTTCAGTACCTACCTCTAAGATAGAGTAAGAAACTATTAGCACAAGCTTATTTATGACATTTTTATTAAAAGGAAAATTAAATTTTAATTTTAACTGCCACATACAATATTATTTTAGTTTTTTAATATAATGTTTTCTTTAACCTAAAATATTATAAAATTATCACATTGTACTACTCATTCGAAAAAAAAAAGATGTAATCATTAATTTGAAAATAAATTTTGTTATATTTTGTTATAAATATTTCAAACAATTTTTTTAAATACTTTATTTTATTATTTAAATTATTTTTCTATGAGTATAGCATGTATGTACATCGAATACAAAAAACAACTTATAAGTATTAAAATCCACTCAAACGAAAGAGATTTTTTTCCCACATTGAAATAAAAACGGAAAATATAACGAACACTTTTACAAAAACAAGTTGTCTTGTGAAAAAAAATTGTAAATAAAATATTTCAACAGATCAAAATAAATTTATGTAAGAATGTACGTAAACGGTTATTCTATTGAAAAAATAGTTTTCAGCAGTTAACTCACATCAACCTGTTGGCAAATGATTTTCACAGCAATTTGTTTTATGTATTATTAATAAGAATTATAATAAAAAACCATTTTCACATTATTTATTCGTTACAATGGTAAGACGGAATACTACATTATTTTTATTTTATTTAAGCTTATATTACTTTTGACCAAACTTGTATGATTCGATGAGTAATTAAAGATGCGAGATTATCAAATTCCATTATCGATTATAAAAATAATCGATATTTTTCAAGATAATTCATTGTTCCTTATTGATTATGAACCCATAATTGATTATTTGTTGAATGAACCGATTATGAGTTTATAATCGATTAACGCTTCGTTAGTCCGTTCAATTTCCTATCCGAAAGGAATCAAAAAATACAATTACAAAAAACAATAAACGCTAACTTTAAAGATCAGATGCTTCAGTTAAAAAGAAAGTGTTTGATAGATACAAGTTTTTAATAAAATAAAAAAAATTAAAAACTTTGAATCGTTTAATTCTGCTGTTAAAAATTAGTTTATCGCAAATAATTTTATGGTCTTGAAAAAATAGTCAACTCTTTTTCAATAAAAAATCTTTTCTATAATCATTTATTTTCACAATTGCTTATTTTCATAACACATTACGGTAATTAATTAATTAATTACATGCGCACTTCTAATAGTAGGTAATCAAAACCACCATAAAAATTAAATGCAAACTTAGGAAGGTTTTAGAACTTTTAAAGTACCGATAAGAAGCCACAATCAACTTCTGGACAACCCGGTATACAACGTATTAATTACAATTGTACATAATTAGGGACCGAATAAAAGCACGGTTTTTTGAAAAATAAGTGCTTAAATCAGCAGCCCATTTTATTTACAAAATTAAGTTCAAATTATGCCAAAAAAAAAGTAATGAAAAGTTAATAATTAAAAAAAAAAAGAATACAAATAAAAATTAACATAATAATTATACTATAGGTAATTCGAGGGTAAATAAATACTATGAAATAAAACTATTCATGCTGAAAAGAATTGGCAATTAAATATTGTTTCAATTGTTAAATTGTTTCTTCTATTCTTTAAAATATGTTTATATGTAGGAAAGCTTCTTTTACGAGAGATCCATATATCCATATCCATAGAGAGATCAATATTAAAACCTTGAAAAATGAGTAAAAACGAACTGTAAGGTCGGATAAGACAACGAAAAAATAATAATAATGCTTTTAAACCTTGATTTTTACTTGTGTATTACAACAGCTCAATTTCTATCACTCCCGCCCCCCCTTGCTTCTCACGTTATGAAGGATTTTTGATTTATTAATGATAACAATATGCGTCACAATATAAAGTTGACTAAGGGCCAGTTTTAAAATAGCAGTATATACCAAGTATAACGCTATTCTACGAATAAATGCGTAATTTGCGTTTTAAAATACAAGGAATAACTATTTTTCTATTTCTACTACTACTAGCTGACGTACCCGGCGTTGCTCGGGTTTGGTTTGTTTAGTGCGCAATGTACCCAAAAAAATCAGAACTAAAACGTCGGACTGAAGGGCGGAGGGGGGATAGGATAACTAAAATCTTATGTGTGAAAATGGTTAAAATATGGGTATTTGTTATTTGTTTATATTTAAAAATATTGAACTTGTCTTGTTCTTTCAGCCCAAAATCTACTATCGGGTTCAACTTCAGTTTCACATTCTTTTTGAGTAGCCTGTCTTGAAGCTTGTATTTGGAGTTGTCTATTGTGTTTATCTTCACTTTTCTGTTCCTTTTGAGTAGCTTGTCTTATAGCTTGTTTGCTACAAACACAGGATTTGCACAATTGCATAGGAACCTAACCCGAATCCTAGTGAGCAAATGATCTATACTTGGCTCAAATCGCTCGAAGGACTTAGAAGTGTACCTATCGCGAAACTTTTCTATTTGTGTTACAATTTTCTTTTTGTAAGTTTTCTATTGCCGCGCCATTTGTTGCAATTTTTGTTTATTTAAATCTCGTTAATCCGTTCATGCGCGTCGCTAACTGTAACTAAAATCTCTTTTGAATAGGATTTCCGTAAATTTTATTTTATAAAAACCTTGTCATGATAATTACAAACACAACAAAAAAAAACAGCCAAATTGGTCAAATCGTTCTCAAGCGATGATCCAACATACATGCGTCATTTTATTTTTATATAATTATATAGTGCTACGAGACTTTTAATTATTAATTTTCAATATAAGATTTAAATTCAAAATCAATCTTAATTTAAACCAAGTTGTAAACCTTTCCCTTCCAAATAAAAATATCTTATCCGCGGACACCACTCAACAAATGTCTGCCGATAATCAAGCACGTCGTCTCTAACTATTCACAAATTTTTAATTTTATTTTCTTAAATTAATTCTAAAAAAACTTCAAATTTAAATCTAAGTCAAAATCAAACCCTCGTCCAAAAATAACTTTAATCATAAATCACAATTTTAACTCACAAAATTTTAATATTGTTCGCAAATTTTTTAAATTTTCATTTTATCACTAATATTCACAATGTTACAAAATTTTATGCTCAAAATCGAAAACAACAATTTTGCACCAATTCTAATCAAAATTTTCGATCAAAAAATCCAAGTACGTGTCGCCAGTCCGACATTTTCAATTCAAAAGCCGCGATAAAAGTTTTACTTTTATCAATTTTCCCAAAATTCAAATTCAAATATTTTATAAAATTAAAAATTAAAATTTATAGCAAATTAACAGGGTAGGTAAACTTTGGTTCGTAAAGTAGATATAGATTGTAAAACTGGCCCTAAAAGAATAAATTAAAATTTTTAAATAATGGTATTTAAACTTGAAACCAAAGCCTAATCAAATCAAAATTATCAATTATAGAAACAAAATATGGACAACACAAAACACTTATCTTAAAGCTAATGGCAGATGGTAAATTAAGTTGATTTATTAAATAATAAATAAGAATTGAGTAGATGTTGATGGTAACACCCAATTCTTCAACAACAAACCTAGACATTAAAAATTGAAATCAATTTTAGTAGTTTTTAAATTCACATAAAAGAATAGGTATTGAAGCAGATCAGCAAGCAAAATATCTGAATTAATATTGACCAAAGAAAAATAGTGGAGAAGGAAAAATCATCATTGTTGGGTTGGTGGTGTTGTAGATAAACCAATTTGTAAAAAGACAATAATTTATTTTTAAACTACAACAAGTGGACTGTATGGTTAAGGTAAAATACATGTGTATCATTTGTCAGTTATAATACTAATGCAATAAATGCATTAAACACTAGAGGAAAATGCCCGCTAAGCGGGAATGAAAGTGAAGTGGGGCAAATCGCCACAACAATCATAGATAGAAAGAGAGCCATCTTATCACAACAGGATAAGTAACTAAAGACCGGTGGTCTAAACAGGTAGTTAATCAAAATTGAGTCAAAACAACAAAAATTGATGATAATGATTCTTTAATAAAGAGTACTCATCTCACCTCAAGCACAGATAAAAAGCTACTTGCGCCGAAAGATTCCAACACTGGATTGGTTTAAACCAAAATTTCATGAGCAATAGCACTTTAGAATTTCCAAAAACTCACTTCTTGTACTATTAAAAATGTTATCGCCAAATTTTACTAAATGTGTTTATATTATTTGATAATAATAAGTATCAGGACCTGTAACATACATTATGATTCTAAATAGGACAAGGTCGTACTTAAAATTAAAAAAAATTATATTGCTCTATTTTGAAAATTGTATATGATTGTTAAATCTTAGGTGGTGTCTGAATTGATAGCTTCTTGGTCTATTAAGATTTTTTTTTAATTTTAACCGACTGTATTATAATAATTAATGCTTTGAAAAAAATTGTTGAATAATATCTATTACTTTAATTGCTATTACTAAATTACTGCTATGTATTGCTAAAATTTAATTTATGCTCATGGTTATTTTATTAAAAAAAAAACAAAAAAAGTGGTTGAGTCGTTTCCACGGTAGCTATGAGCTTAGCTCTCACGGTTGTTACGATTTTCAAGCAACAATAATTGTTATCGTCCAAATGTATTTGCAATATTGTATTTCAACTTCCCTGAATGAATTAAGTTTTGCCGATACTTTTTCCGAGAAACATCATAACCACATATAACATTAACTATCAGCTCGTATATATTTTATACTTTACAATTCCGCTATAGCAATATGTGCAATTTTCGGTAATTTTAATGGAAATTTTTAATAACACTAAATTGTTTACTTTGCGTTATAAATATTTCTTATATATTTCAATAATTATAGTAAAACGTTTTATAATTGTCATAATTTTATTAGCATTGTGATATTGCATTAGAGGTTAGAGAGCTAATTGCAATTTAATAAATTTTCTATTTTTGATTATAAATAATTAGTTTTACGAAACTCTATAAAACATGTAAAATTTTAAACTATATTAGACATAACCCAAATATTGTTAATTAATATCAACAATTATTTTGAAGTTAGTTCATTGACTTTCTAAGCAGAGTCTTCAGTTTCAAATCTCACGCTTATTCTTTTGATTTTCTATTTACTTTTTTATTTAGTTTTTAAATTATTTTTTATATTATTAATTAATAATGAGGTATATTTCTTATATTTTATATTAGTATTGTTAATACTAAAGTTTTTATTTTACACAAATGTTTTTTCAAAATTTAAACTAGTGCTATTATTTTTGGTAAATAATGTAAAAAAAATAATATAACAAAATAAATCAGAAAAGTAAAGGTGTGTTTTTTTATAACAAATAGTTTCAATTATTTTCAATTTCACTGGTTGCTGCGATTTTCCCAGGAACCTACCACCATCGAAAGAAGAAACACCTATTATTGATGTGATAATTCTGTACTCAAATAAATTACGAGTTTAACATTAACATTATCTGCAATATTTCTTAAAAATTTGAAAATATAAAAAGATTTTTACGTCCTATCTTCCGAACAATACATTTGAGGCAACGAAAACAGGAAAAAATGTGGTTGAGTCGTTTCCACGGTGTCTGTGAGCTCTTTTTATTTTATTTTATTGCTCTGTATTGTGAACTATTATAGTTGTCCAACAACATTGTCTATTCCATGATGTATCTAAATGCGTGGGCTTCTAATTTTGTCAAGCCTAAGGTGAGTGAAGTTCTGCCATACTGTTACCGAGAAACTTCATAACCACATTAAACAGTCACTATTTTCTCGTATATACTTGACACTCTAGTATTCCGCTATAGCAGTATATGGTACTTTTGGTAATTTTATTGAAAATTTTAGGCAACATTAAGTTATATTTTTTGTAATATAATTATTTTTTAAATATTTCTGTGAGTATAGTAGAAAGTTTTATAAGAAAAGTTAATTTTCTAAATTATATATTAACGTAATGGTTTTGCGTTGCTGTTCAAAAGCTGATTGCAATTTTATCTATATTGTAATTTTCTCGAGCATGAATTAGTTTATTAAAACTGTATAAACTAACTAAAACTTTAAGGCAATCTTCTGTTATGTACTAAGTATATTTTCTATATTACACATAACCCAAATATTGTTGATTAATATCGGAGTAGTTCTCAGTTAACTGACTTTCAAAGTGGAAAGTCTAGTTTCAATACCCCAATGAAGCTCTTTTGATTTGCAAGTTACCTTTTATTTTTTTATACTATATTCGTAGTTAGTGAATTATTTTATCATATTTAATAGGAATGCAAAGATAAATCGTAATTATCAATGTTTATTTTAAGTTTCCGTAAAGCAAGTTTATTGAAAAGCTGTTGGAATCGATAATATATATAAGTAAGTACATAGTGGAACAACAAATCCGTGACGAATAGCTTTAGTGGCAGGATTTCAACTTTCATAAACTTATTCTGCTATTTTTGCTAAGACTAGTAATCAGAGAAGCTTTAAGACTTGGATCAAATATAAGCTTATACAAAAAGAAGATGTTGTATTTACTCTAACTTAATTAAAATTATACATTTAATAATTCATTACAATAAAGGCTAATTTTGCATCTCAATATTTATATTACAGATAAGTATATCTAATTGTTATCCCAACATTAAAAATATAAATGTGTTCAAATTTTGACCGAATTCACAAAAGGAATTATAACCAAATACATACTACTATTACCACAAAACTTCCGTTAAAAATTCATTTTTAAATTCTTTTCCATTATCTAAAACAAAAATGCAGGTTTTAATCTTGCTATTATTATTATTATCTCATTATTATATCAGCGTTTGTTACACTTGAGATGTCTTCCAAATAAAGGTTTAGAATTGTTTACGTATTGCCATGTTCCGAAACAAAGTTTTACCTACCCTGTTAATTTGTTATTAATTTTGATTTTTAATTTTGTGAAATATGTGAATTTGAATTTTGAGAGGTAAAACTTTGAAAATTAAAGTTGGTAGAAGTGAAGTTTTTATCGAGGCCTCTTGCCAAAAATGGTCGACTTGGTGGACGTGTAATTTGTTAGTCCAAAAAATTAATTAAATAAGTTTATAGTTTGAAAATATAAGAAGTTTTTTTTTGATGAAAGTGTTTTATAATTGGATATATCAATTTTGAAAGATTTTTGAGTAGTTTTGAAAATAAAATTTAAACAGAAGTTAATTAAAGATAAAAGGATAAAAGGTGGAATTGGATGAGATCAAAAATTACAATTATTGAAATAATTAAGAAAGTTTTCTATTTTGTATTAAAAATTTATTCAAGGAACTGAAAATTGGATTTGATAAGAAGACAGCTGCAATGCGAGTATCGTAAAGTTTAACTTTACCATTTTTAAAATAATATTCAAATACAAATTAAATTTAAAAAAATATTTAAGGAAGAGAGTTTGATTTTAAAAATTAATAAAAAAATAAAATGCTGGGGGCATAGCAGTATTTATGTAAATTTTTATATGGTAGATACATATTCATTATATTATATTTCTCCCCTTCGCGTCTTTAAATTGTATTTTTTCAGTGATAATAAATACCACACGTTTAAGCTCTTTATGAACTGCTATTTGTTATACAAATTTAGAGAGTTTGATGTGAGTTTGGTTGGAGGTTGGTTTGAGTTTGAAAAAAACATTCATAATTTTTCTGCCTCTTGAGCTGTTCCGTCACCATTGTCCTGTCAGCTTGTTATGTGTTCATTTAATATTTACTATTTATTATAGGTAGTATTATAGTATAGGTAGTATTAGTAGTATTATACGAATGTAGTCAGTTATTTTGTGATGGTCTTCTCTCCTGTAACTTGATACAACACAATCGCATTGGTAACGTATGCGGTATAATGCTAGACTTAGTATTTTCAGATCATGGTGATGTTGAGATTGTTAACTGTAGTAATACTTCCTTAATTGACTGTGATTCTTATCATCCGTCATTGCTAATTGAATTGCACGGTATAAATCCCACTAATCTATCCTGGGGGGGACAATATATTTTATAGTTTCAAATCTTGGTCATTATGGTATGGACTGGTCATTATTACATGGGATCGAGTCTATTGATGAATGTGTCGATCTATTTTATGAATTTCTGTTTTCGATCATAAATAAACATGTAAAAATTTGCACAAGATCAAGCAACTTGTTTCCTACTTGGTTTTCTTCGAAAACTAAATCTCTCGTTTTTGAAAAAAAGATAGCTCATAGGTCATACAAATGCGATCGTTCTGTTGAAAGTTATGATAAATTCTCAAAATTGAGACGGGACGCTAAAGAAAGTATTACTGTTGTTAGAAAAGTATATTTGTCAGGGGTACAACAGGATGTCATTACTAATCCAAAAAACTTCTGGAAATTCATTAATTCTCAGAAGAAGAATAACGGTGTACCAAATCTCTTGAAATTTGGTCTTGCAACTGCTACTGATGGTAAATTGGTTTCAAATTTGTTTGCCGAATATTTCAAATCAGTATACACCTCTGATAAGTCTCAGGATAGTCCATTGATGTATGGTAGCATTGTAAATGATTCTATCTCAAATATAGTGATTGCGGAAGATAGCATTGTATCTAAAATAAAATCTCTTAAACTCTCAAATTCTTGTGGGCTCGACAAGATTTCTTCTATGTTTATTAAGAGCTTGGCCATTGGCCATTATTTTCCGGAAATCTTTGGCTGTTAGTCATTTTCCTATTAAGTGGAAAACCTCCAAAGTAATTCCAGTCTTCAAGTCAGGCAATCGAGGTGACGTCTGTAATTATCGACCGATTTGTATTGCGTCTGTATTCTCCAAGATTGGTTTTTGGTTGGTTTTTCACACTAAGAGCGCTGTTATCAGCAATCAGCATGGCTTTGTTTCTGGACGATCCACATGTACCAATATGTTATGTTTTACCAACTTCATTACTTCCGTTCTGAAAGGTGGAGAAACGGTGGATTGCATTTTTACTGATTTAGCAAAGGCATTTGACCAAATTCCTGTGAAAATTCTGCTTGCGAAATTGGAAAAGCTGTATTCAGTTTTGGATCCATTGCTATCTTGGATGAAATCCTTCTTAAGTGGGCGCTCACAATTGGTGGTGGTAAATGAGCACGCATCCTTTGATTTTGATGTCACTTCTAGAGTTGGGCAGGGTTCCAATTTGGCTCCCGTACTATTTACACTGTTTATCAATGACGTTCATTCGGTTATTAGACATTCAGAATTTCTGCTGTTTGCCGACGATATGAAAGTGTTCAAGGTAACTTCATCTAGTAACGATTCTGTGCTGCTTCAGGATGACATTAATAAGCTCTACGGTTGGTGCAATGGAAATGGTATGAAAATAAACATCAACAAATGCAAAGCCATGAAATTTACTAGAAAGAGAGATAACACATTCTTCTCTTACAAAATCGGTAACCAACTCCTAGACAATGTGTCAGTTTTCAGGGATCTGGGAATAATTCTAGATTCATTTTTGTCCTTCACCCTTTATCTGGACTCGATAATCTCCAGAGCCAACAGGATGTTAGGCTTTGTGACCAGATCCACACATAAGTTTTCTGATGAGAGGCCACTGATATTGATATATTCGCCTTTCGTAAGATCTATTCTGGAATACTGCTCGTCTGTATGGTGTCCTTCGTACGTTACTCATATCAATCGAATTGAGGGGGTTCAGCGGAGATTTGTCAGAATGTTATGTTTTAAAAAACATATTGATTATAGTTCCGAAAGTTATGGTGACTTGTTGGACTACTTTGATATGAAACCATTGTCTGCTAGGAGATCTATCTCTGATTTAATGTTACTATTTAAAATATTGAACAACCTTGTGAATTGTCCGAGTTTATTGTCTCTATTTGGAATCAGAACCCCCGTAAGAAACTTGCGGGAAAAAACAATTTTTATAGAAAAAATTCACAGGTCCGCCTTTGGACAACATTCTGCAATAGCTAGAATGTGCCGTTTGGCAAACTCAGTCAGCAGTTGTTAATGGTATATTTTTGAGACTTAAATCGTGTATGTTTTCATGTTATTGGCATTTGCCGTTAATAAAGTTATTAATATTAATAACTTATAAGTCAGATCTAATTGATCGGTTCAATGTAAATTAATTACCAATCAGCGGTTAGCTAGTAGGTACTTACTTTATTGTTAGTGAAATATTGGACGAATGTTTTTTAGCAGAAATTTTAGGAATGATATTAAAAACTTCTTGATGATTTATAAATTAATATAAATAACGGGAACTGTCACGTATGTGATCACACGATTTTAACTTTTTCCTATTGATTATTGGTAAACGGACACTTTTCTAAGCATACTAGAACAAAAATTTTGTTGGATTATAAATTAGTTCTCGAAAAAATCGAATTTGAAAAATTTAAATTTACATGTATTTTAGATACACTTTTTAACACGGCTGCATGATTAGCTGTTTTTGTGTAAGGCAAAACAATTTAAAAATATCCCTGAAAAATGACAGAACTCGCCAAGAATGGAACTCGAAGCCATAGAACTTGTCCGGGTGTCGACCGCGACTGACAACATTAAGAATATATTAAAACACACGTACCGTCTACAAAATGAGACCGTCACCGACGAAACCGTACCTCAACGTGAGACCAACCGTTATTTTGACAACTATTACATAATTCAAAAATATGTTTGTGTTAATATACTCAGAAAATTGTTCTCTTTCCAATGCTCAATAGGAAAAAGTTCAATTCTTGTAATCACATACGTGACAGTAACCTAAATAACTGATTGGTGATTGCTACTTGAGTTGAACAATATGAACAGGTCTAACATTATTTTATTTCAATTACAATTGATTAAAATACTAATAAGCACGTATCTAATCATGCCTGTATCGTGTGGAATATTGGAAGAGACTGTCTACTCTGTTATCTAAGCAGTTCCAGTGCATATCCAGTTGTAGTATAAAATTTTCCAGCATTCACTTTTATTTCGTTTATTTCCCTGACAAGATAATAAAAATTAAAATAATATAAAAATTTCGCCGCATTCATGCCGTACTGCTTGTGTTAAACTGTACATATTTTTATTTTTATGCGGAAAACTAATGTTGCACCTATCTAACTACTTTTTTAATTATTTCAAAATTTGTTGCAGAAAAGCTCATCCAAGGAATTAAATTTTTATAATAATAATTATACTGTATCATAGAATGTATACTATAATATCCTGAACACTATTATTTTAATCCCCCTTGGTGTATAAACAGCAGAAGTATAAAACAAAAAATCTTTTAATTTAGCATACCGGAATGCAATTATAAATTCATATATACAATATCCGTTGCATATTTACGCTTCGCGTTTTAGTTTTCTGAAATAGTGTTTTGAGTATTAAGGTCAAAACAATTAAAAGATTTACATTTTATATCATATCCACTTTTGAAATGAAGTTAACAAAAAGAATTCACTTTTATAAGCGAATAATAAGTTTTAAATTAAATATTAAAGAAGAGATCTGAACGTAGGTTAAAAGTTAGAAACTGTAACTTACAAAGAGAGATCTTCTCAAAATAAGAAATTTTGCTTAAAGAAAGAGAACTGTTTGTAGGTTATAAATTAAGGATTCTTTTTTATTAAAAGGTATTGTTTAAAAGAACATATCAATGTACCAATGATCAAAGTAGAAGTAAAAGAACTTCTAACATTCTGACAATCGGAGAACTAGTTTGATAAAAACAATCGAATTGAATGCAGATTAGACACATGTTTACTATTTTTAAAAAAAATGTCCTTTAAAGTTCTTCAGAATAACAATAAATTATCAATTTTACACTTTGGTTTTGTCACACACAATTTGTAAAAGATAAATGAAAGTAAGATTACATTTGTCATGTCGGTTTGACATAGCTTACACGAAATCACTATTATGAGGTTATGACCCAACATTAAAGGCTGTAAACGGTTGTATGAATTTATAATATTTGAACAGGCGTTTCATAATGTCAAAATGACATGACATGGTCATTGTGACTCGGCCTTAAAGGAGGAAAACTTTTAATACCTTTTTAAACAAAGATGAAGTTGAATTAAAGCTTCTATTAAAAATTGAATACTCTTCCAAAAGTGTTTGACTTTGACAAGCAAAAATACTAACACAAAAAACTTACAAAAAAATTTATCAGAATAATTTATTATAGTTTGAAAATAAAAAATAATTTATAATGCTCTTTAAAAAATGCTTTTACTTATCTCAATTAAATAGAATACTAAAATTAAGAAGTAACTAGCTGAATTAACCCTGTTACTTATAGCAAATTATAATTTAAAAAAATGTTGGTAAAGGTAAATAATTCAGTTGGGAAAATTGGTTTTCTCGTCCCTAAAGTTGTTATAAAATTATTACATTTCAGCAAGTCGTATTTACGTAATTAAGGGCTTGAAACTTTTGTATTTGTAATTTTATTAAGAGATTAGGTTGTTCTTCATAAGATTTTAATTTTCAATTCAAAAATAGCAATTATCTTAAATCTTTAAGCGTTTAAAGTTTAATAAAAACTCAGATAAAACAATTATACAGATGGAATGATAAATAAAAGTTGCACGTTACAAATCTAAAATTCTAAAGCAATCTGACAAACTCTATCTATATTACGAAACGAGCGTTATACACGGGCAATTAAAGATTATCCAGAACAGAACGGTCCATAACCCAAACACGCAGAGGGAATAACAATCAAAAGACAACGAATCGCGCGATTAAACGTGAGCCTACAATTTTATAAATTTATGAGCCGACATTTACTTAATTGAAATAAAGATTTTTGTAAAAAATTTAAAAGGGTTGATATTGAAATAATGAAAGCTGCAATAATGGATCATAAATTTTTAAGCTTTCCTGTTGAATTTTTTGTGTAAATCAAGATTAGGATTTAATACCAGCACTCGATTTATGTTTCACAAATTTGCATGCTATAATTTCTGTCTACCGATTCAGATAGCATTCCATTTTTTAAGTTTTATTCTATGTAATCAAAATTTACCTTGGCAGTTAATTAGATAGATTGCAAAGTAGACTCAATTATACATTCATATTATTTTACTAACTCAACTCTAGTACATAATATGCATCTAGAACTCATTCCGTAATTACTTCGCGAGTAGATCTGCTGTTCATTTATCTTATTTATTGGTATTGGTAACTGTTATTACCGTAGAATATTGCAATTAATAATCCAGGTTACAAAAATCAGTAAATTTATCCTTCCAATAATTATGAACTTTATATTATTACTAGAATTGTACCACACTTTGCTTAGTTCAGATTCAAATCTAGGGTTCTTAGCCCGTGATTTTTTATCAAATATAAAAATTATTCGGAATACTTAGCCGGGTGTTCTATGGAAATTGTGAGTAAAAGTTTTAATTACTGATTAATGATTATATATCTCCAAGTTTAATAGAAAAATATAGCGATATATAGGTAAGAACGTCCAGAAGCTCAACATAGCTTCCAACAAAGTTCTAACGAATAATTTAAATAATATAAAAATAAAATCATCAAGTATAAACGTTAGTATTATGCTATAAAACTCTCTCTCTTTATCTTTGTCTCGTTTTATGTGACCACGCTCTGATTGCAAACGTTATTTTGTTTATAGAAAATAACTTAAAAAAGTTAGAATTTTTTAAGTATTATTGTGGTATTTAGTAGCATGTGATGTTAAAATAATCAAACTTAACAAACCTAAAATACTGTAATTGTTGTACCTTTCTCTACCAACCTAAAAAGTTGGTCCACTTTATTATTAGCCTAAAAAAATATTGTAACCGATTGGATTTCGCAGCAATCAAGGTGCCCACCGATTAAGTTTCCAACCAATCGTTTTTCCCACCAATCAAGTTGCGCACTATAAGAGTTGCACTGTATTTGCTTATTAAGAGAACCTAAAATAATGTATTGTCGTGTTACCAAATATTTGGACCCACCCTGTACTCTTTTGGTAAAATTTTGTAAATTGTGATTTTAATTTAGTGGTTTGAAAAAGTGTAAGGTGGGGAAACAAGAGAGGAAAGAAGAGGCTTTTTCGCCAAGATGGCCGACCAAGCTGGTCGTTGATTTTGTGCTCTGTGTAGTCTTTTGAGATTTTGTTTTAATTAATTTGAAGTTGTGAGTAATTATTATTAATTTAAATAAAGTGATTTTATGCGATTGCATTATTGCGCCTTTTTTGGAAGTATATTTTTGATATTTTGGATTTTTGGAATTTTTGATGAGTTGCTACTGAGCGGTAGTCGTTTGATTGATTTGATCGATTTCGAAAGAGAATAGTGGAAATTATAAATTGGACATGGAATATTTGAAATTAGAAAATTTTAAATTATATTTGTACGAGAGAATATGCGAAGGAGATAACTAGGCGATTTGGATAAGGTAGAAACACAAACTGCGATCCCTATTAAAACTTAACATTTATTTTACGTTAAATTTTTTGATTACGATTTATTTATTTTTAGAAAAAAAAATTTTTTATTTAATTATATTTAGAAGACGGATTTATTTATTTTTGAGCAAGAGCAATTAAAATCAACGAAAGAACCCAACCCGAGATAAGATTGTCTCATCTCCCGCAAAGAAGAGGTTAGCCCGGAGCACTTATAGTGCATATGAGAAAACAACTTTTTTTTAAAGGATTACTGCAGTATGTGTAGCTTTAGGAACTTCGTGTTGTTCAATCTAGCTGCTTTTACGGGCGCTCTAACTTTCCAGCCAATGATTGGTTCAAACTCAATAGGTTACCTTTTTTTTAGATTGACAATAGAGTTGACCAACCAGAGCGTAGTAAGGGAGAAATAGAAAAACAGATAGAAAGAGTTTTGTATGTGATTATTATATTTATTTGAATCTTATTTAGTCCAGGTTTAAGACCTTGAAAAAATTCAGATCTCAGATTTAACTCCTCTTGATTATTTTTTATGTGGTATTAAAGAGTTGGTATACAGTAACAGAAAAAAGCTCTCAACGAACGAGGAAAGGTTATAAATAAAACTATCCAACATCTTTTAAAACGATCAGGACTGTGTATTGAAAATAAGGACGGTAATTTTGAACATTTTCTTAAATAATGTAATTGTTTAACTTTAATTAATAAAATAATTTTTTAATAAAAATAAGAAAATTTTGTTTTGTAGCTGCCTTTCCTTATGACTTTCTGATTTTCTGAGAAATGAATTGGTTTTACAAAAAGTTTCACCAGATAAAAATTGTAGTCCATTATATTTCCTATCCGGAATAAAGTGTCAGATTTTTGTAAATTGTTTTGTTTAAAAGATACAGGGTTTTGAAAAAAAAAACAAAAAAATGCTTGAATTTTTCAATATATTTTTACTTCTAAATCCGTCGATTTTAGGCAATAAAAGATTTAAATCTAGTTTGTAAATTATTTTAAGCTCTTTAAAAAAGCACTGAACTATTTTTACTGAAAAATCAATATTTTTAGGGTTATGATCATGTGAAGATAAAAATTTAAAAAGAATGCTTTAAAGAAATCTAACTCTCGAAGGTTTGAATTTAGAAAAACAATTTTGTTATTATGTTTCTTAGAAAAATGTTCTCTATAACCAACTAAGTTATTTAACGTATATCCGGGAGCACCCTGTATATGACGACCGATGAAATTGCACATTCCAATTGACCGATATAACAAATAAATGTTTAGATTACAAACATTGCGTATGAAACTACTCTATATCTCTCTGAAAAGAGTTGCACATAAATTGAGTTCCACTATTCACTTATTAGGTGAACACTATAATATAACCGCTCTTGATGCTTTATTAATTTTTTTTAAATTTTGAATTTGAATTATAAGGTGGTAAAATTTTAAAAATGTAAGGTTGGTAGAGAGGTTAGTAATGGCTTTTTTGCCAAAATAGCGAAAATGGTAAAGGCTTAGATTTTGCTCCATTGATTTTGTAAGTATAATTTTGTGCGAGTATTGTGAAATTGCGATTTAATTTGAGTATTGTTAATTACAATACTGTTTGAGAATGTTTTAGTGAAACGTGGCTGCAGTTAAAATTTTTTTTGTGAATTGGAAATTATATTTTATTATTAAAAAAGATATTTTTTTGGATAAATGGTATTTTTTTGAAAATTATAAAATCATTAAATTAGAATTTGGTATAAAAGTTTGTTAAAAATAGAAATAATTTGTCGAAGGAACGACAGACCGAGATAAAAGGATGACATCTGCAGCACGGTATCGTCATTGCCAATTTTTTTGAAAAGTTTTATTTTTGCGATAAATTTTGCAAATGATTTTGGATTTTGCAATTAATTTAATGAAATATTTAGACAAATAAAAATTTAATTATAAGAGAGTAACTGTGAATTAGTAGATACCACCTAGAATTATAAATTTAAATTTATAGCTTTGATCCTTGAGAAAGGATAAAAATTTTAAAGTTGTAAAATTAAAATTGGATCGAATATTTTTTTTAAAGAAGATCTTGGCATGACAAAGAAACTAAGTTTTGAACCCGCGACTCTGAGTAAGCTTATAGTCGATCTAAGATATGAATAATATAGGTGGCGCGTCGTTTGCAAAGTCTAATTTACATCGGTAAACTTCAGATAATTTAAAAAGTACTTAATCTTGTAATAATATTAAACATTCACCACAAAAAAGCGAAATGTTATAACCAAATAACTACGTCTATTCGATATTACATTTAACTGTTCAAATCTATCTTATTTATGACTTTACCCGGTTCAGTTTAGGCAACACGCAGAGCACTTCAATCGCAAAAATTTCGTTATTGTAATAGCGTCTAACTTCAAAGCAATTTCATTGGTTTACAATTCAAGGTTGTCACTTTAGTACAAATTCCAATATTTTTTTTAAAAAAAACAGACTATAATTATACTCCCGCACACCAGAGCTACGCCGAGCAAGCAAGCTAGTGTGTCTGGTAGCTGTTAATTTTTTTCCAAACAATTATCAGCACAATATAGTACAACACAATACAATACCAGGCACTCTTGCGTTAATAATTGATTACAAGATGTAATACATAGTTTAACTTTAATTAATAAAATAATTTTTTGCAAGAAAAATAAAAATTTTGTAAATTTAATTTTTTGTTTTATTGCTGCCTTGTTTATTATTTTCTGATCTTTTGTGAAATAAATTGGTTTTTAAAAAAATTTTACAATGCAAAAGTCCATTAAATTTCCTATCCAAAATAGAGCGTCAGATTTTTTGTAAAATGTTACGTTTAAAAGATACATGGTTTTGAAGAAAACCCTTTATTACCAGTTTCATGTCTATTATTTCAGAAATTTCTTCAGACCTGGTACGTCAATATAAGGACGAATTAGTCACAAAAAAGTAAAGTTCTTATAATAAATTATTTTAAGAAAGTGCCTTTTATTATTCAATATATTATTACATTGACTTCTACAATCTACAGAGCAAAACACGCATAGTATATTATAATAAAATCAATGCTACAATTTAATTTAATATCCGAACCACAACATAAATAATGATGGTTTGGGAAATACAACCATTATTTTGGAATCGGTAAACAGTTTTTATGATTACACAAAACTATCGGTACCTATCCTGATAATTTTATAAGAAATTTTATAGCCAGTTGATGTATTTTCAAAACTAATTGAAATGAAATCGATTTAACGAAGCAGAATCGAAATGACTTATTATGTCTATGAATCACAAGAAATTAATAATCCAATATTACTAAATTGTTAGTAATAAAATTTCGTTATTAGATCACAAAGTCGTATACTGTGATAAAATTTTTAATTTTATCGCCGTATTCAAATTTTATGTAACCGTGAATATTTGACTCGAATTTTATAACTTTTCTTTTAGTATCTCACGTTTGTCATTTCATAACGTGACTGTTAACAGATGAAAATATTTTTAATAAAATTCTTAACAACCATGCGTTGCACATCGCGAAGAAGAAATAACTACGATGCAGGAAAGTATTAGGAAATACCTGAGTTAAAAATTTGGTTAGCGTCTATCGTCGCCTAGTTTGATCCATGGATATAACACCCACTCTTCAAGATTGCTTTTGTAAGAAACAAATGGAGCAAATCTGCAAAATAGGGCACTGAACGGAATATGCTGAAATGCATGTTTTAAGGTTATTGCTTGTCGGAATTATTAATGCTCAGTAATGCAGACTGAAAATAGACCTTTCAGATTTATTCCCTCTCTCAGATTGAGTCTTACAATTTTATATACGCGCTTAGGGAGAGTGCTCCTTTTCATTCGAGCTTGTTTAAAAATGTAAGGGACAGAAGATACTGCATAGGGTGTGCCACCTTTCCGGTAATCGTTTACTGCAGCTTAAGAAAAATTTCTAACTTTTTAATCTTAATGTATTAAAGTTGCGCGATGTTTGGCACAACACCTTTTCTCACAACTTCAACACTTCATAAACACTTTCTTATAAAAAATTTAACGTGTAGGTTTTTAGTTTATGAAATAGAATTTTTGATTTGTTATTTTTTATTTACTGTAAGCGCCTTCTCCACGACTTATCTTTAACCGATGCAAAAAGTGAGCTCGTCGCCATCTATTGCTGAAAATTCGACATGAATCCTATACACTTACAAAATAAAACAAACATTTTGACTTGTGTACAAACCTAATCGAAAATTTAACAATTTTGAAAGGAGTAAGATCAATAACAAAGTTTTAAATTGTATCTGAGAATTTAAATTGTACCAACTAAGTAAAGTTAACTCTGGAATGATTTCAAACTTGGGTGAATTGTGAAATGCTTTGTAAATGTTTAATTACTTCACAATAGAAATATGTAAACATAATGAACTTTAAATGAGAGATAAAACTGAGTAATATTATTTCCTTGTTTAATTTTACTTGCAATGTGACTTTTAAGGGTGCACAAAATTTTTTAATTAACTCCCTGTAATTTTTAATTAATTTCTTTGTTAATTGCGTTAAACGTTGAACCTCAATAATAGGTCATTCTCTGTAAGGTACACGGCAAATAAATGCTCTGAATTATTAATCAATTCAATTATTGATTCCCAGTTTACAGTTCAAATAATATAGGGTGTTCTTTAAAGTATTTTTAAAATAGTATTAAAGAATTTCTTAATAAATAATTAGATTATTAATTTATTTTTAATTAGGTACATTACCTAATTATAATGTACTATGCCTACTGCTCTAGTTAGAAGATGTTTTTAAATTGATGGGCTAGGCAGGGCCACTCTAACCACAGGGCTAAATGGGCTATAGACTCGGGGCGCAAGCCTTTTAGAAGCGGCAATTTTTATTTTGATCTTTTTTAGCCCTAAAAAGAATAAAAAAATATTTACAATCTTTTTGGGACAGAGCAAATTAAATGATATGAGTATTTTATATAATAGAGAATGACTTAATAACTTAAATACGAGTGATATTATATTAATCAATTTGTTAAAAGAAAGCTAGAAAAATAAATATATAAATTACTTTTGTTTACTCTAAAGTTTATTTCTGTTTATACAGGGTAATAGAGAACACTTTTCTAAGAAACATTTTTTACAAAATGTTTTTTCTAAATTCAAGCCTTCGAAAGTTATGCTCTTCAAAGCATTTTTTTTAATTCACACTTTCACGTAGCTATAGCTCAGAAAATATTAATTTTTGGGTAAAAATGGATTAGTGCTTTTTTAAAAAGCGTGAAATAATCTACAATCTAGATTTAAACTTTTTATTGTCTAAAATTAACGGCTTTCGAGTTGTAAATTAAAGTAAGTAAGAAAATGTTGAAAAATTCGAGATTTTTATTTATTTTTTTTCTTAACTTTCTGTTAAAGAAAACATTTTATATAACAATAATTCTGACGCCCCATTCCGGATAGGAAATTTAACGGACTTCGACTTCTGTCTAGTAAAATTTTTTGAAGAACTAATCCCTTTCACAGAAAATTAAAAAATAGTAAACAAGGCAGCTACAAATCATAAAATTAAATTAATTATTAATTTTTTTTTCAAAAAAATTTGTAGTCCATTAAAGTTCCTATCCGGAATGTTTGTAAAATGTTTCGTTTAAAAAATACAAGATTTAGAAAAAAAACAATATAAAAAAGCTTCAATTTTTCAACATCTTTTTACCTACTTTTATTCATAACTCAAAAGCCGTTGATTTTGGACGAAAAATGGTTAAATCTAGTTTGTAGATTACTTCACGTTCTTTAAAAAAGCACTAATTAATTTTTACTGAAAAATTAATATTTTCCGGATGGCCACGTTAAAGTAGAAATTAAAAAAAAAAATGCTTTAAAGAGCTTTTTATGTTTTCGTTAAGGGTAATAGTAATAAATTGATTTTTTCTATTTTGTATTTATGTGTTTTCTTTCGAAGAAGGGCGCATTAATTTTAGTAGCCCAGAGGCGTCAAAATACCGCAGAGACAAATACGGCGATTTCATTACAATAATAAAGTTCCATAATATTTTTCATTATGTAATATTGTAAATTTGAATTTGAATATAATGGGCGCGAAATTTTAAATTTAGTTCATGTTGGTTACTTTAAAATACAACAATTTGGCAACAGCGGATTTTAAACGCAGGAAGTCGAGTTTCCGTGAAATTTTTTTACCGTTAGAGATCGAACAAAGGCTCTTACATTTTTGGACGTCGTGGGAGTCGGTTGTAGTTTTGTGCGTCTGAGTTCTAAGAAAAGAATATTCAATAATTGAAATTAAAATTATTTCAAAATATTTAGTTATCAACAGATTTAAAATTACGTAAGTTTAAATATTTGATTTATTTTTCTAAAAGAATTTAATACAGGATTACGTTAAAATTTCAAGTAATAATTTCACAGCCACGCGGTTAGATAATTTTTACATACGAGTTTGAATCTAAGTTTTTATTAATTTATCTTCAGTTTTAAGATTTAATTACTGTTCGAGATTGTGGTTTAATACTATTATCATTTAAAACGGGAGTGGGATTATGTAATGGAAAAGATTGATTATTCATATAATGTGTTACCAATGGCGTACCATTGCGGTGATTAGTTTAATTAAGACGTAAGAGGAGTTGTTGAAGATAATTTAAATGAAGGCGGGTGTTTAAAGTGAAAAATATATTTATCGTGGGATAATTTAAGTTAGATGAATTGCGCAACAGGTTGAGTGGACGCTTAAAATCATAAGATGGCCGTGACAATATTCCAGTAATGGCTAATCACTGAAAAGGTGAACTTTTATAGGACCTGGAAGTGGCAAAACAAAAACTGTGATGTTTCTCTTTTTCATTTTCAAATATCTAAATGATGTACTACAAAATTATGATATTTCAGAACAGTTATTGATAAATTTAACAATGTTCCTTATGATTATTTGCGATCACATATAAGATAATAACAATAGAATACACATATTATAAGATAATTACAATTGAATACATCTAAAATAATAACAATTAACCGCATATAAGGTAATACCAATTGAAATACAATATTAAAGAACTGTTTTAACAAAGTTCTTCATGATTATTTGCGGCTATGATTATTTGCTAGTTTTAGTAGGGGGAATTTATTTAGTTATGTACATACGACTTATTTAGATTTAAGAAATGACCAATTAGCAATAAAAAGGACGTACTAGTTTTAAGCTGACAACATATTTAAAATGACAATCTTAGTTTTTTAAGTTGAGGAGGTATTAGTTATATAAGAGCGGATAATTTAGAATATAAGAGTTATTATTTAAGATCTTACATAAAATAAAACCAATTGAGTTGAACATCGAAATACATACATGAGTTTCTTACAAATTACTATAAAGATTGTGGTTGGTCATTAAATATGAATAATCGATTAGAAAACATTACGATCAGAGGAATTAACTATCGAACAGTTATTAAATCGAATTGCAAACTAAACTATTCTGAATTACATGATATCAAGGAGATTAACTTTGGTAGTAAATTGGTTGTCGGACTACCTTTTTCTTTTCGGTTAAATATATATTCATCGTTAAATCAAATCCAGTGTTCTATTTAATTTATGTATACTAATTAATTATTCCTTCAGGTGTCCTAGCAGTGGTGACCCCACTGGACAGATGTAAGTTTTAAGTTTGAGGTTAGTAAGCAAGGTAACTACGTTAGCATTCAAAGAGCCATTCGCAAATTTTAAAGGACTTGTAAGTGTTATTACGAGTGGAGATCACAACGTGCGAGGTTTGTTTGACGATCACAGCTTTGGTTTGGTTTGTAACTTTGATTTGAGAAGGCGGTAATTTAAATTGAAGAACTAAATATTACAATTACAATAATAAATTTTTGATTTGTTCTGCTTTCTCAAAATTATTGCAAATAAAATGATACAGTTACGAATGCACACAAGAGTTCTATTCATTTGTAATAATTTCAATGTATTAAAATTAAAAACCTTAGTTTTTTTAAGAATATTTTATAAATCCCTAACTTTCTTATTAAAATTCCCACGAATGTGGAACTAAATACGTCAAAACCTATAAACTGAAACCCTCTATTGGTTTTATTTTTTGTTATTATAACCTGATAAGATCCTGGGTGTAAGTTGATTAGTGCAAAAGATTATGAATTTAGATGTTTTCATCTGTCAAAAAGTTTTAGATTTAAACATGAATTTGGCTTTCTAACACTCTGAGATTTCACCTGGTTTAACTTTTGATGTCATAATTTAATTTGAAATTATTTTTTTCAGATAATTTAAAAAATTAAAATAACAATTAAATTATATCGTTGCGGAAAATTTCATTATTATCAAGATAAAATCAACTACATTGTATATATCTTAAAAGTTTTAAATTTCTTCTTAATTCAAAATATTCAACATTCTTTAATTAAAATAATTTTAACTACATTTTGCGGTATACTTAAGCCCAGTTTCACCAGACAAACACAAATCGAATTTAAACTAAACTTGCTTAATTACCTTGACAACACATGTTAAATTCACCATATTAATCCAAGTTTAGCTTAAACTCGTTTTGTTTTTGCCTGGTGGGATCCGGATTAAAATACATAGGTAGTAAAACATTTTTTGTAAATTTTTTTATAATTAAATAAATAGATTATCGGGAATAAACAAGATTTAATTATTACTACTATAATTATTACTATTATAGTAATACAATTATAAATTTAAACATTTTAAAAACCCACCTTTCTTTTCTACTTGATGTATGGATTATGATTGTTTTTGATTTTTTTTTTATTATTTTATTTGAGAAACACTCGGGTTCTAAAAAATTTGTGTATATTTTGGGGTTTTCAAAATATTGATATGGTCGTTCAGAAAACAACGTTCTTACCAGAAAACAGAAAATAATATAATTATAACAACTAATTGTAGTATATTAGACTAAAGCCTAAAATAGCTTATTAATACCCGAGTTGATTCTATGTCTTACAATATTATGTAAATTACATGTTTTAAAAACTATTTAGATTACCTCTGATATCACTATAACAAATCTGCCTAGTCTTGCTTTGGGATTTTTTCTTGTTCCGTTCTCCTGTTGTATAGAGTTAATCGAATTCCGTAATCTTAAACCAGAGGTTTACTTCTATATAAATAATTACTGCAAGACAATTTTTGAATATCTGCAATCTTAAAAAAAATTTTTTCATACTTTTTTTAGATAGTGGAAGTTATTTAACCTTCTGTATTTTAATTGTAAATTATAGAACAAATTGATGTTATGTCATATTTGAACCTTTTTAATGCAATTTCCGAAAGCAATTTATATTTGTCAAATGATGATAAAAATGTAAAAGTAAATTGGAAATTAAATGGTGCAATTGTTAATTGCCTCGTATTATTGGATAACCTTACCGAATAAGATTTCCTAAAGTGCTTGGCAACTAATTTAGTTAGAACCCCAGCATTTTCTGAAAATGCTCTTATCTAAGTTAAACAATCGTATGTAAATAAATTGTAAGATTGGACAGAATTTAAACAAACTTGAAATATCAAGAATGTTGCTAAAAATTGACGAAATTGCAGACACAAGACAAGTTAAAAATATATTATTATTGATATTTTTTTTAAATTAATCAATTTGCCACTTGGAAAAATGGGTTAGATCTGAAAAAATAGTCTGAAGTTCAAATACACGTAAGTCAACACATTGAGCCAAACCTAATGTAAATTAATTAAATTTACTTAATATCTAGAAGTCAATTTTGGCAAACTAGAACTACATATATGATTATTTAATTGTTTTAGAGGATTTTACAGAAAAGCCAAAAAATTATTGCTAAGCATACAGTGCTTAATATGCTTTAAACAAGCAATTAAAAATTAAATTAAATAATGCTAATGTCAAATCATAATAAACTAATGACAAATATTATTTTGAAAAAATAAATTTACCTCTTAAATTCGAATCGTTGGAATCCACATAGCTGCTCTACTAGAGTTATGATACAACAATTAATTTAGTAATCATATTTGTTTGACTTAAAAAATTGTCTATTCTTTATTATCGTGGTTATTGATTATTTCTTAATGGTAATTGGGTGAGGTATTTAATGTCATCGGAAGTAATTACATTACTATATTAATTAGAGCAGTTTCTGCTCTAACTTTTCTTGTAACCATGAGCACATCACACATCGTAATTCGCAAAGTATGCTGTTACAAATTCCTAGTGATGAATTTTATGTTTATTTGGATATTTGATTATTATATTATTACGTCGAGTAAATAATTTCTTTATAAAACTACCCACCAACATTTTTGTATTATAATATTATATTGTGTATGAGTTGTATAGGTTCTCAATTTTACTTTGTTTTCATGTTTCACAAATAAATTAATTTTAAATTAAATTATCTTCGTAATTATTAAATAACTAAACATTGTTGAATTACCTATATCAAATATCTCAACTTTTAGGACTAGGAAAGGTTTAGCAGTATTTTAACCTTTCTGATAGGTCCCGATAAAAGTTCAAGTATTGCGAAAAGTATGTTAGTCTTTGGTTAGTTTATCGTAAGTAGTTATGACTTTTTATATAAAATATATTTGAAATAAAAGTTTTACGTCAGTAATATTTTAAAAGAGTCGAAATATCATAAAACTTCAAGGACCATATTTGTAATGCGGTAGAATGATGCAGGAAACTGTGACAAATTGTGCGAAAATGTATATTGAAGGCGAATTGAGGTAGCGACAAAGGAGTCGGATAGGCAGATGATATATAAGAAAAGGTTTTATAACAAAATTATATTACATGCAACCAAACCCGCAGCTTATTTAAATAAGAACTAAAAAATCCAGATGGCAATATAATAAAAAATTTTATAGTCATTTTAATATTTAAATTTAATATACATTCAAAGATTTTTTTATGAAATCTAAAGTTTTATTATTCTATACTAATTTTCATTAATTTTTAATATAATTTTTATTAAATTTGTAAATTGGCCATTTATTTCATGTAAACGAGTGCACTTAATCTAGCAATTAGTTACATACGTTTGCTTTCGTTTTTCTTTTATAGCTAATAGAAACAATGTCTTATTTAAATAAACTACTGAATCCAACGGACAGACGTTCCAACTAGTTGTCCACGTAAAATTGCCACTTCAATTGCAAATGAGATCACCGACTGTAGATTATGGGTACTTCTATTTGGCTTATCCCCCGGTAATACCTATAAACATTTAGTGATCTAAAAGTTTTTCCTCTCATATATTTACAAACTATTCTAGTGGAACAAAACTTATTTCACTTGATATTTTACTAGTACATCTAAACTAAATCCTGAATTAATTAAACATGAAAGTCAAAGTAATTGAATTTATTGTATATTCGTCCTTTCAAAATGTAATTTTAATTTTATTAATAATCTACTTTGCTCTTGAGCTTGCTCTTGCTTCATAATAATCACAGTTTCGCTGAAACTACGCATACGATGCTGTACGCTGCTACAATATATTATTTACATGTGCACTTTAGTAATTAGTAAAAAAACTATAATTAGTCAGCTATTATAGTAGATAGCTATCTTGCACAGTTGCCTCCTTGCAAACTTTGATTTCTTTTTAAAGTTTTATCGACTTCCACCATTAGCTAAATATGAAGAGTACTATATATGAAGACAGTAATCAGCACATGTAGCCAAGATTCTCGTATTCCCCATAAGCGGTATTATTTTCTTAGAGGTGAATTTTAAAGAAATTCGTAAGGCAGATAGCGTACATAATATGTATTGTAATGATACGTAACTCTTATTTATGAAATCTCACGGATCTGCAGGTTCTTCGAATAAATGGTTACAATTAAGACAATCAAACAATTGACGATATAAATATTAACGTTTATTTGCAATCTGATAATTAATAACAATAATACAAAAACAGGACTCACACGATTTGTCAACCAGCTAATACCGTCGAACATAAACAACTCTTCGTCACAACTTAATTCTTCTTCTTCTTTATTTAGCACCTACTTCAACTAGGAACTATTTTCACTTGCTCGTACACCTCCTTCTTATTCTTTCTATGCAAATACAATGCAATCAAACTCTTATTCAGCCGCGTGCCGATATTAATTTCCACACACGGAAAAACTATGGCCTCAAAGCCCCTTGGGTAAACTTCCCAAACAAATCTATCAATCTTCACCTAACTATCGACACGCTCTGAATTATTTTAATCCGCACGACCGTTTTGGATTGCTCTCCAAAAATTACTAGAACACGACTGTTCTCAAATGCTCTTCAAAAATGACTCAAACACAACTGCTCTCAAACGCTCTTCAACTACGACTCGAACACGACTGCTCTCAAACGCTCTTCAATTACGACTCGAACACGACTGCTCTCAAACGCTCTTCAATTACGACTGGTCCATTGACCGTTGTTTATTATCCTTCATCACTTAGTTTCTTATTACTTGTAATCTTTTCATTGGTTCTTGATTTTTTTGATTTTAATCAAGGTTCTTTCTGCTGAAAATTTAGATAAAATGTGACTTGCTGGTTTTAATGTGCGTGTGTGCCCAAATTCAAATAAATAAAATATACAAAACTTAAATTAAATACAACGATACCAATTAAACAAATTAAACTAACAAAATCTTAACATAACGAAACACAATATTAGTAGCGCCTCACGGGTTAACATACAAGGAATATAAATAAAAGAAATCCTGCTTTATATATTTTTATCAGGTTGCATCGTCAATCCTTTAATTGCTCAAATGCGCAACCACTTTTTATTATGCCTTATGTGGACACAACAGTATATTAAGAATCAGTAATTTTTATATATTGTCATGGATTTTGTTATCTGGAAAGAGCTTACCGAGTTTAAAATTTATATATTTAAAGAAAGAGAATTTTGTAATTCTCGAATAAGATTAGCGCAGCTGGCGTACATATTTCAAAATGATGAAATCAATTTAAAGAAATAAGTAAAGTGATAATTTGATATAACAAAAGATCCAAGAATATAGAAAGGTACTGAAGATAAGAAGTGTTGATTGACAAACGGGGCAGGCCCGTATCGAAGGAAGAGAGGGCACCTAGGGGCACGTGCTCCCCCCCCCCCAAATGCTTAAAAGAAAAGATTCTTTGAAAGTAACAAATTTGAATTTCTAAAATCAAATAGGTAAGGAAATGTCGTCGGGGTTGGCCAACCTTTTAACTTTTGCTCATAACTTCCGTGTAAGAAAGAATTTTGTTGATTTAAGCACATGATCAGAAAGATCTAGGAATAAAGCTACTTTCGGGGCAATCGCAAATTGATGGGATAAAAAATAGAGAACTTATGCAAAAATTTAAAAAAAAATGTTGTTAAGGTTGGCCCAATGCTGTCTAGATTGGCCCACCGTTGAGAATTGCCAAATTCATGCAAAAAAATTGACTGGATGAAATAATAAACCAAATTTATTTTATTTTTATTCGATTGAGTGAAACTTTACAATATAATATCGCAGAGAACTGATTTACATGACACATAATTCCGAATCACTGCTTTGGCAAATAAAATAGCTCCTTGTCATTTTGGCACATTTCCAATGCACATTTTTCTTGCATTTAATGCATGCAATAGAGTTGTTGCGGTTCAGGTGACGAAGCATTCGCTTCCAAGCAGATGATGCATTTACCAACGTGGTTTTTTTGCAACGGTCCAACCTTGACAACAAGTTCCATCACCACATCGCGTCACACTACATCCAAACAGGTAGCAAAATTGAATGTTTCCCTTGAATAATTTTTAAAGACTATCCACATAACACATTTTAGATGCTTATCTTAACGAATTAATGTTTTTCTTCCAAGTTTTCATGCTCTATTTGCAGTTGGTGGAAAACTTTTTTGTCTTAGTTCAGTGAATGAGTGCACAACACGTTTCAACATTACACTCCAAAATCAGTAATGGCACGAAAAGATCGTTGTCATTGAGGGATGTTTTGCCACACTCGCACATAGGTGGTTTCAGTGATCTACACTGAAAAACCGCAGTGGACCGACCTAGACGATGGGCCAACCCTGAGAACATTCCCTTATATTTTAAAGAAGAGGTATACACAGTAGTTCTTGAAGAAGAATTCGATTTCTGGAAACAACAATAGTTAAATGTGAACGATTTGTTAAAGAATTCGTTAGATACATTGACAAAATGCTCTGAAGAATTTTTTCCATTGTCAGAACAATATTAAAAATAATTGCAATATTAATACCAGTGACTGCAGCGGAAACGGTGGAACTTCCATTAACGGAATCCTGCAATATATTTAGGAACACCATTAATCATTTGGCGAATTGTGGAGAAATAATTTTTTTTTTAAATAAAAAGGTTAAAATATAAAATTACATACTACTAACTACCACACTATAAACTTAAAAAAATCATTTATCTACGACCACTATATTAGGAAGGTTTAATACGTCCGTTTTCCGTGGATTAGAGGCTTTTTAATACACTAGTGGATTAGAATTCATAATACACTAGTGGATTAGTTTTCAGCTCAAAATCAGTAGGTATTGGTCAAAATTAATTTGTCAAATCTGACGTTTCTCAAAACTAAAATTTTTTCTTGTGCTTTTGGCCATGATCGTGGATAAAATGTTGAATTACATTCGGGAATTAACAAGCCTATAATCCTGTCGAAAAAATGTGACTCTCGGCTGCGTCTCGAGTGTCCATTTTTTCTCGTGGATTAGAGGCTTTTTAATCCCCTTATATAATTAATAACTATATTCTATTGACTATTTCTAAGCATACTAGAAAAACAATTTTGTAGGATTATAGACATCAGTTTTCGAAAAAATCGAATTTAAAAATCAAAAATTTTAAATAGGGAAATTTTTGTTTTAACATGGATTCACGATAGGCCATGGTTGAGTTTGTCAAAACAGATCTTCCGGACGTCTTCGGCGCTCTCCGGGCCTATATTTTGAATACTGAACACATAATTAATTTAAAAATATCTCTGTAGAATGACGGAACTCGCCAACGGTGGAACTTGAAGACCAAGAATTTGTCCGGTTGTCGACTGCAACTGACAGTGAACAGTAAGAGTATATCACAGCACACATACCGTCAACAGAAAACCTGATTGCTCGAAGCGAGGAAGCTTACTAGTTGTTACGCCTAGCACGATAGGTTTGGCGTTGTAAAAGTCTGCTTTTCAAATTTCATATTGGATTTTTCTGTTGTTCGGCAATCTTCGGAAACGCGTAATTGGAGGTTCTCGCGTTGTTATCGTAAAAACAGCCCCAATCCGACGGAAAATTTTAGAAAATAACTTTCCCTATAAAAGTTTTTTTAACTTCCCTTTGGCTTCGCCATCGGGAAGTTTTGATTTCGTATTCGTATTCGTATTCGTATTTTCAAATTTTCCCTCAGCTCGGGGCTGTTACTGTCGACAACTAATTCCTAATCCTCAAAAAAATTTGTTGCAATATGCTTAGAAAATTGTATTCTTTCCTATAGTCAATACGAAAAAGTTCAAATCGTCGGGTGGTTTGGCTGACAGTAACCAATAAATAAATGAGTTACTTTAAAAAAAATTTAATAAATTTAGAAAAATGAAATATTGAAAAACTTTATAATAATAAAAATTCCCGGAAGGGGAACCCCCGAAAATTTTACTTTTTACAAGTGCCCCCTCCGAAATGAAATCCTGGCTACGAGCCTGAAATGGGGTAATATTAAAGAAGATATACAAGTAGTAAAATTACAAATGAAATTTAATTAGTAATTAAAAACTTAAAATTATTGATTTAAAATATATTGAAGGAATTACGAAATTTTTTGATAAACAGACATCTGGATACCAGGATGAAATAACAAAAATACACTTCAATAAATATATTATTGTCCTGTATTGTCCTACAATTAAATATGTGTTATGTAATAGTTATTTATTTGATGATTTTTGTTTAAATTTTAATTGAAAGGAAATGTAAAGATTTTGTTCCGAAAGGGTTGGCAGTAAGGGCCAAGATGGCGAGTAGAGAGGATGTGTTTAGTGGTTTAATTGAGTAGTGAGATTAATTTGCAAGAATTTTATGGTAATAAGAAAGTCGTGAGATAGAATAAAAAGTGTCGTATTATTGTAAGTAAATGGTGTTACAATTTATTTTGAGAAGAAAATAAAAAATTATTAGAAAGACACCCTATACATTACAATATATTTATTGTTATTTAATCTATTTTTATTTGCTTCAATTCAGCTGTTAATGCATAAAATACATAATCAGTCACTGTCTCATTACCTACTAAAGGTTCTGATGCTAAATCTCTTCCGTGACTTACATGCCGTTTATGAGGCTTTTTACTCGATCTTTCATACTCTCTTCCTCTTTTGTATGATTTGCTCTACGATCATAAAGCTATGTAGCCCAACACTTGACTGCTTTTTTTTGGTAGTCCATTTCGTCAGAAAATGTTTGATGGAGCCAATACAATTTAATACAATTTCAGTTTATTGCAAACTAGCAAATTTATTCCTACGTAGAAATGGAACAATTCGGAACAATTGGAGCCACGTTTTTCTTGACCTGGAAATCTTATCGGTTATTTGTTGCAGCAATCATTAACTATTAACTATACAATCACTACTAAATTTTAATACAAATTTTGTATTGAGAAGCCCATATAAATGAAGGAAATTTGTCTCCACCAACCGCTTTACATCATCCGTACAAAGCAGATACTGTACATCGTGTACAAAACTCCTTTCAACAAAAATCAGCCAATTTTTTGGTTTCAAGAAAAGTTATATTTATATTGTCTTGTTTTGAAAATGAGTAAGTATACAAACTTTTTATGTTTGTTTGAATTTAAAAATGTATATCTGAATTGTAAATAATAATTGTGAAAATAAGAGATTGGTAATAAAGGCGGTAGAGTATCGTATGAAATTTTGCGTTACCATTTTATATTTTATGACAACGAAATTAAAATTTAACGAATTATTTTAAAAATTAGATGATTTTGGAATACCATTATAAAAAAACAAATAATTAACAAATTTTTATACGTAGCAATATATTATATATTATATACAATTATAAAAGAAAACTCTCAAGCGCATCTTGCCCGGAGTTATGGAAAATTTCAAACGCCCATAACTTGGTAAATAATAAAGTTACAATATTACATACTCTTTATTTTTAGTGATCAATAATTTAATTACTTTATTATATTAATTTAAAAAACTTTGGAGGCATAAATAATTGAATTATAAAAATGTGATTATTTTAAATTGTCAGATTATAAATAAATACAAACAGAATCTTTTAAATTAGATTATTATTTGTAAAAAAAAAAACTATAGTATTTATCAATTTGCGTACCTACAGAAGTAAAATTTAATCTCACTTTTGTATCGCGCTCGTTTATTCGCTTACCGCTCTTGCCGCGAAAACATTCTCGGAAATTATTTCATGCTTTATTGATGTTCTCGTTGAATAATATACTATCTTTATAATTACATAGATATAATTATATCTCTCTTATTATATCTATATAATATCTCTTGTTCGTTTAACCTTTTATTTCTTTTTTACTGATATCATTAGTTTATTTTTTAAACAATTGAGTATATTTTGAAATTATTACGTTATACTTAACAAAGTAACTTGACTAATGAACACGAGAGAAATCTAAAATAAACGATTATGGCACTAAAGCTAATAATTGTTACTAATATTTTGCTAGTATTTTTTATCTTACGACTCTGTGAGGCTCAGGTCAGTATTTTCTTAGGAAATATAAAAAATAGTCAAGAAGAATATTATTATTTAGGATAAAACTGAAGAACTGGATTTTAATACAACTGCTCATGAATTTGTAATTGTTACACCATACAAAGAAAATACGCTAAATGTTACTTGGAATATTGCCAATAAACATAACCTAAAAGCAAACGATAGTTTTAATGTGAGTTGAAAAATAATTGTATCTGTACCTAAACGAACAATTTTAGATTATATATTGGAAACGTGATGACGAAACGAGTAATCATTTGGTTAAACAATATACTCTTGATTCTACTGTACCGCCTCGTTTATGGACGCTACTGATGGGATTAGAGCCGAACACTTTTTATTTTGTTAAAGTTGTCTTTAGTAATAACTCCATTGAAGAATCCAAAAGTGAACCTGTGTTAGGTTTGATTTACCAGTTTAAAAGAAACTAGAAATTTATTTTAAAATGATTTCAGGACATACCTATCGTAAAGCTCCTACGAAATCTCCGACTTCTATAAGAATTTTTGCTATTAATGATACGACAATTAAAGTTGCATGGCACCCAATTCAAACATCTATTGATGAAGAACCTGTTGAAGGATACAAAGTGGGTAGTTTTATTGTACAGGGTGAGAACCTTTAAGGTGGTGATAAAAGACACTTTTCTAAGACAAATTTTTAAATAAAATTTTTGTCCAAGTCCAAACCCTTGAGGGGTACCTCTTCTTAAAGCAATATTTTAAATTTCGGATTTCAAACGGCCATAGCTCCAATATTATTAATTTTTTAGACTTAATGGATTAAACCTTTTTTAAAGATCATTTACTTATCCTAAAAATTAGTTAATATCGCCTTATCGCCTAGAATAAATAGTTTTCGAGTTATAAATTAAATTAAGGGAAAAAATGTTAAAAAAACTCTGATTTTATTTTTTTTACTTTTCTTGCAAACTCCGTATCTCTTAAACAAAACGTTTTAGAAAAAACTAACGGTCCAAACCGGATAGAGAATTTAACGGGCTACAACATTGGTCAACTAACTTTTTTTGGGAAACCAAGCGTTTTCACAGAAATTCTGAAAATAATGAACAAAGTGTAGGTAAAAAAAATAAATAACGAACTAATTAACACTAATAAATAAGCAATATAAATTAATAATGTAATTAACAATAAACTAATACGGTTTATAACAATGTTGCTCAAACGTCAAACGCTACAATATGCTTTGACATTAAAACAAATTGTAAAACAAATGAGATTTTTAGAAATTTTATAAATTTATTTCTATTTTACCGACATTTTGTTCATTATTTTCAGAATTTCTATGAAAACGGTTAGTTTGCCAAAAAGAAATATTTGACCAAAGTTATAGCCCGTTAAATTTCCTATCCGGTTTAGGCCATTCGTTTTTTTCTAAGACGTTTCGTTTAAGAGATACGGAGTTTGCAAGAAAAGTAAAAAAAATAAAATCAGAATTTTTTTAACATTTTTTCCCTTAATTTAATTTATAACTCGAAAACGGTTTATTCTGGACGATAAGGGGATATAAACTAATTTGTAGATAAGTAAATGATCTTTAAAAAACGTCTAATCCATTAAGTTTAAAAAATCAATAATATCGTAGCTATGGCCGTTTGAAATTAGAAATTCAAAATATTGCTTTAAAAAGAGGTACCACCCAAGGGTTTAGACTTGGACAAAAATTTTATATGAAAATTTGTATTGGAAAAGTGTCTTTTATTACTACCTGAAAGGTTCTCCACGGTCACGGGGACACCCGTATGTGTATAGTAAATAGAAATGCTAAATTATAGTTTTTCTTAGATTCGTATATGGGAAGACGATCAAATTAAGAGTGTAGTTAGAGACATTATTGTTCCAGGTGATGTTAAACTGGAAGAATATGTAAATAATTTAAAATATGGTAAGGTATACGACTTACGTGTTTTGGCATTTTCTAAAGCGGGAGATGGTAAACTAAGCACACCACCTTACAGTTTTTCACTTAGACCGTTAGAATCGCAATAATTGATGATAATTGATATTTGTTCTATAATCATTGATTTAATAAAAATGTTTGTTTATTGAAACTTTGGTTAAGTAATATAAAATACCCAAAAGATCTACATCAGCCATGATATAGCTTAAGCAAAATATTTGTCGAGCAAAATAACTCTTATATTTGTAAACTGGCGCCATCAAATGTTATTTTCCACTATCACACACGAGTAATGTTAGAAAATTGTGCGTGACTCTCTTTTTTTACGGCACACGAGGGAATTATAGACACTGCCTTAAAGCGATGAGAACCTATTTTATTGCTTTCAAAGTTATTCCCTTTGCTTCAAAGTGTCGACAGTTTTCAAGCTGCAAGATCACAACTATAAAGATGAAGTAAATTATTAGCCTATGGTCTATTGAATTATCGAAACAATATTTTCCACGCTGCGAAATGCTAAGAATTCTGCAGCTATTACCCTGGTAATGTTTTTCGTGCTTAAGAAATAAATACTATTATAATTTTATTCGTAAAAAATTTAAGCAATAAAAAATTTAAAAATTTGAACAAAATTTTAAACTGTCTGAAATAAATTTTCTTTATTTGAAACTGCAATTTCAAATATTACTGTACTATTCTCCTGTGTTTCTGTTGAAGTTTTCAACTATTTTCAATAAATTACGCCAACTTTTCAAATGCTGTATTTAATGTATGATATGATAATACATTGTTTTGCAATGTATTGTTGCACAACATATTATATAAGAATATCGATAGATTATATCAATGCGAAATAAATAACAATTTATATTGGTACTTGTCCCAACGTTTCGAATGCTAGGTTAACGGTTAACGGTAACAAAACCTCAAAATTATTATCATGCATTTAAATTTATAATTTTATTTTATATGAAAAATTTCTCGTTAAACTAATGTAATGTACGTAATATATCTAAAATTAATTGTTAAAATGCACTGCAAGTATATATTTACAAATAATGTTTCGATCACATTATAACATCGTCAGGTTTACCTATTTTTTATTGGTTAGGATAGATTAAGTGTATTTTTTTTATAGTGTAGATAATTGAAATATATATCTCGACATTATTTACTCAAGCCACCAACGAAGTTTATCCAATTATATCAGATGTTGCTGTTTGTATAACAAAATTTCCTAACATTTCAATTTCAGAATGAAACACTTCCACGTCTTGTTATTCAGATATATCATCAAGTAGTACCTCCCTTTCAAAGCAAAGCAATGGTTTCAACTTTCACTATATTCAGAGATTACATCTTCAGGTTAAAATGTAAACTTTTTCTGAAATAAAGTAATAACCTACAGTCTTCATAAATTACCCAAAGTTTTCTCATATCTCTAAACTGTTTGGCGTATTTATTTGACTATATCAATTACACCATATAACGATAAAAAAATAAAAAAAAATAACGGAAAAGCAAGAAAGAAATTTATTGTAATTTCTTTACGTAGAGCAAAGCTCGCAATTAACAAACTTTAAATGTTTTTGTAGTAATTTAAAATTTAAAAGAAAGCTCTTTAAACAAAACTAAAAATAAGTCGGCCCATTATTTTGAAGTAAACTGCAATTTCCATTTACATGTCAACAGAGAGGTTAATTAAAGAAGTTAGCAGAATAAGTGCATTCTTGTGTTAAGTTCCAAGTTACTTATTAAATGAAAAGTAGGGAGATCGAGATTGCCACTCCAAGTGTAATTTAGACTGAAAATATTCTTATGGTAGTTCAAACCAGCAGTTTCAAAACGAATTTCACGAATTTGCGTTAAAATATTGCGTATTTACATGAGGCTTCCTTTTAAATTTTCTGTTCTCATGACTTCAAAATACAGAGCAGCTTTTATTTGTAATACAGTTTGTTTCCGTCTGTGTATTTTAAATTTAAATGATAAAAGCAGAGTCTGAATAATGTTTTTCGTTATGAATAAATAAAACAAATCCTTTCAAATAACATAGAGGAAACGGATATGTCAAGAGGAGATTTAAATTTGAGAAATAACGTAGATTTACTTACTGTCGATATATGCAACTTATAAGGTGCCACAAAATTATTTACTTCTTGATCACTCTGTATGTGTGATTTGTGTTTACAAAATATTTTTATTAAGATCCCACCAACCAATTTCTTATTTTTCAAAAACTTGCTTCCAGCTGAATTTCAATTAAATCGCAAACCGGTCTTAGTAACCCATAATAATTCCTAAAGGGCATTTTATATTTTAAATAGAAAATTAATTTACAATTTTGAAGTTGGCTGAATCTGAATTTCATTTTTATTAATTCTTGCAAAATGTTTTCGGAATTTATTATACATTAAAATCATAAAAGATTTAAATAAACTTTATTCGTTCTCATGCTATTTATTATATTAAATAAATTATTTTACATTTATGCCAAGTATGAGAATAAAAAGCATTTTAACAATTTAAACTTCTTGATCATTTTGTACATTTTGTACACAAAGATATACTTAGTTGCAATTTTAACTGAAGCTTATACTTCAATAAAGAACGTAAAAGTATTTTTATCGAATTTAAATAAAAATGATAATTTAACTGTGTTAATAGTTGAGTAGCAAAATCGTGGAACATAAAATTCTATTTCTGAATGACAGATTTGAAATTCCATCAATAACCCAGCATAAATGCTAGGAATCTTATTATCGAATTTATTTGCTTGCCAATAACCCACATTCCTTATAGGAAAACTTTTGCTTGAAGCAGATATAAAATTTACGAGTTTTTCTTATGATATCTTTAAGAACTTACATAATCCATTGCTGATTTTGGTTCCGTTTTGGCAACTTAAAACATTTACTACGCGTTTGTAGATTATAAAACGTTATTCTTCCTACACTTTTGGTATGGTAAACTTTTTAGAAAACAATAAAATGGAACCTTTACATCTGATAGTCCAACGTAAAATAATAGATAAAAGAATAGGATTTTAATAATTCGATAGCTTTCTTCTGTATTTTTTCATAATTTCAGCATATTTTTGAAACTTTTCATTCCTATTGCTTCTAACTGAATTTCTTTGATTTATAACAAAAATACTTTTATAAAACAAGTAATTTATTCTGTAAGTATTTTTATTAAATATTTCTTCTGAAACTCAAATTTTAATACTTTTATTAATTGTTATAAAAAAACTTTTAAGTAACGGAAGACTCTTTAGAATTCCACACTGCAGATGTACAGCTTGTTTGATGTTTATTCAAACACTATAGTACACATAAACTCACTACTAAATGCAGTTTCTAGTATTTATGTTTATGTTATAAAGAAGACCACTATGCACATTGTTAACGGAGCTTGATCTTATTCAATTACACAAACACAAACTTTTCAACTTACAATACTTTAAAAGCTTTATTTTGTATTTTCCTTGTCCGAATCGGTTTATCACGTATACAATGTTGATATTATAATATGTTAAAAAAAAATAGAACACTGACCTATGGGTGTTTATTTATTAAAATTTTAACAAAAATCTAAATAAAACGTTGAAACAATATTAGAATTTTAATAAAAATTTTAATTAATTTGGCAGGCTGGAACTAAAATATTTAAAAAAAGATAAAAACAAATAAATTATTGAAGTATATAAATGAAAAATAATAATTCAAAATTAATAAGACAAAAAAAATAACAAGAAATTAGAGAAAATAACAAAAATCTGAAAATGTTTGAAAAACACGTGAAATAGAAAAACCAGTAAAAAATAAAATATTTGAGATAAAGTGAAAAAAATAAAAAATATTAAATCAAAGCATTGACACGTGACATAATACATTTTTTAAAGTTAAATATATAAAAAGTTTCCTGAACACCGATTTATTTATCAATAAACTGAGCTTCCTGCGATAGTTTCGTTAAAAATTTATTAATTAAATATAATTGTATAATACGTATATGGTATACCTTTCAGATACTTAGGTATATTAATTTTTTATAAATTTTCAATTTAGCGTAATAAAATTTGAGCATTATGAAAAATACTTCTTTTGGATTAAAATCGTTTCTTTGATCGTCAGACAATAATTTGCGACATGTACTTTAGCTTTTACGGCGTTTTTACGAGATTTCAGTTTTCATGTTGCAAACGTTATCCATGAAAGTGTTTTACTGCCATTTCATTGTCTTCAATAAACGTGCTTCGTATACTATGCTATGCTCTTACAATTAAATATATGTATTTTCTCAAATACAATAATAAAAATATTAATATAACAAAAATTTACTGAATAAGAAAATTTCAAAAAATGTTTTATTATTTATAGTATACTGTAATGTTGCGATTCTAATTTTAAATCTCGCGCCTCTATATATTTTACAAAACTCATACAACGAGGGAAAGAGAGAAAGAAAAGTTTAAATATAAAACTACCATTGTTAAGTAATAAAATCGTCTCACAGTGATTCAGGATTTTTAGACAGTTTGTGCTGTTTATTGAACCGCAACATTGTAAATATTCTGTGATTCTATTTGATTGCTATATTTCAGCAATCCCTAGGCTGATTTTGGTGAAATATGGTACATGCTTAGATCTCACCAAGACCAGATCGTAACTTCGCAATAAAAAAAATAACAGAAAATATGATGAAAATTATTTATTATAGGAATTTACATTGATGTGATAATTCTTGTAGAAAATTTTCAATAACACTTATTTTCTTCGGGTAACCCTGGATTGCGGGTAAGTTAGTATAATTTTAGGGCGAGGGTTCTAGCGTCTCCAAAATAATCATATAAAATTGTTTGTCAAAAAAAAAATTAATTGTTTTCAAAAAAATTAAGCAATAATTTAAACTCAATGTAAAATTTTTAATATTTCTTTAAAGAGATCGAAGTTTCGATTTCTTACTATCAATTTGACTGCTTATCAATCTCGCACGATCGCTTTTTTACAAATATAATTTAAACTTTCCGATTTCAAATATTCCAAATCGAATTTATAATTTGAACTATTCGCTCTCCAATTTAATCAACCGAATCACCTCACTACAGCTCGGTAACAAATTATCATTAAAATCCAAAATAATTCCAAGTCAATCCAAATATCAAAAAAAAAACTCAGTAATGCAGACGCATAAAAATCACTTTATTAAGATACAAATTAAAATGTTACTCACAATTTCAAATAAATAACATCTCAAAAATAAATCTCACAGAGTCAAAATACGCACGACCAACTCGCGCAGCCATTTTTGGCAAAAAGCCTTAAATTTTCTGTGATTCGTCCCCACCTAACAAATCTACCAATCTTACAACTTAATTATTAAAATAAAATTTTCACCAAAATGCATAGAGTGGGTCCGAATCACTTTGAAACACCACAATATATACTGAATACGTAATTACACCCAAGCTGCAGTGTTGTTTGTGACAAACAGTTATCAAATAATTCCATGCAACCTTTTCTGCATAAAAACCACTTGCTAAATCAATATGAAGAGATAAACCGAGTGATTTTTTTTTAAATGAAGTTGAAGGAATTTAGTGACAATCTAAGATCCGCAACTAATGAACAAGCTTTGGCAGTATCGTATTTTGTAAACCTTAGAATTTCCCAAACTGCAAACATTGTACTTTCATAAATACATTCTGACCTATATCCGGTATAAATTTTAAAAATACAAAATAAAAGAATTAATAGTTTACAAAAAGTGTAACATGAAATTTCTGTTAAATAACCGTAAACAGGCAAATCAGTTCTATTATATTACACTATTACTAATTACCAATATTATTACTACTTATTAAACATAAATATGAAACTATTAGATTTAGAATAGTAATTTCGTTCTTTTCCACCTGTTGACCTGTTTTGTTGTAAAACATTTCATTCATAGATAGAGAATGTTTAAAAAAATTTTTAAATTAGTATTTTTCAACTTTTTTATTTAATTTAATTCATAATTCCATATCCATTAATTTTAGATAATATGAAGTTACAAATAACTACATATCTTCGATGATATGACTATTTGAAAGATTCCTGAAAGATTCCTGTAATAACATTACATTTAATAACAAATATGGAAACAAAATTATATACTCTCAAAATTTTAGTCAGTACAAAAAGTTTAATTTTGCCTAATTTTGTTTTCGCCATTATCTCAGTTTGACAAAAAATATTGACTTCAGCATTTGTTCGCAATCAACACAGAATGATGAATAACTCGATTAGTGTGCACCTCGATTGGTGTAATCACAATTAGTGCAGAACTGAATTAGTCACCATACTTTTTAGGTTGGTTAACCAAAACGTTAACCAATCTTTTTTTTAGTTAGTAACGTGGTGCTTCCACTAGTGTAAAGAAAATTATTTTATCTTCCTCAAATGAATATCGAAAAGTTGGACTTTTCCAACAGTAACAAAAAAAAATTTTTCACGCACCCGACGCGGTTTGTTTTACTTTTCCACTCATACGTATTTAAACGCAAATATCATGATTATACATGAATTGCTAATTGCAGAAAGGGGACATGTCACATTTTGTATGAAATTGAAATTTTGATATTTTGTTGATCTAGATGCCTAGACGCACAATGTACTGCAAAAATGTAACATATAATATTATTCCCCTTGATACTGTGAGCTGTTAAAGAATTCAGTTACTACATAAACGGAACTTGTCCAGGACATATAATTTTTTTTTGCAGTAAAATGATAGCAAACTGCTAGTCTGTGGGTTAAACATAGTACATGTTATCCTAACCTATTATTTATAATATTAAATAAGTACATTGATGTCATTAAAAACGCAAATTTATCTGAATCCGATTAATTAATAAAAAGAAGATGGCTGATATAAAAAATACGATCAAATTCATCCCAGATGCTTATGAAGGATTTTGGAAAGAAATTACGGCGTAGCCAATTAAGGACAATAAAGACGACGATGAATAATACTATATTTTTACTATTTTTTAATAAAATACTTAAAAAAAATAATTTTTTTGTCTTTTACTGCAGAAAAGACACATGTCCATATCTCTAATTTGGCAGTTGATCTAATTGAGAAAACAAAAATTAAATGCATTATATCCTAATTCGAAGTAGATCTTCTAAGGCATGTCTTGCCAAAAATTTGAGTAAAAATATTGACTTTTAAGTAATCACACACTTTTTTTTATTTCCTGAACATTTTTGGAAATGTGACATGTCCCCTTTCTGCAATTAGCCATTCACATATTGTAATGATATTTTTTATTATTTATTAGGCTCAATCCTGTAACCTCCATTCAGCCTAACTCAGTCGGAAATCAACCTTTTTAATCTCAGTAGCCGATTCAGTAGATAAAATATCCTCTTATATAACTTTAAAATTTAGCATTGCAATAAAAATTTGCAATAAATGTTAATGCAAATTTTGCATATTCTTTGATACCGGATCTCAGCTGTCGACCTCACTATCAATTTTGTCGTTTCCTCGACAAACTATTTACAATCAATATTTTAATAAAAAAAACGCGTGTAACTCGGGTTGTCTGTAAAGTCGGTTTACGGACGATAATTTTACGTGATAACGTCATAAGAAAACATTGATGAAAAATTGCATACTTTTATGAATTGAATTGAATTATGTTTTCTTATGACGTAAAATCACCTAAAATTATCCTCCGTAAACCGAGTCTTAATTTAAAAATTGAATTGAATTATGTTTATGTAACAGATAATACGAATTAAAACTATGTTATTACATTAACCCTCAGTAGGTTGGTGCGTTATGTGCATGAAACATAATTGCATCATTTGGTGATCGCGAGATCGAACCTCATGCCGGACAAGTTTTTTTTAATGGCATTTTATAATTCAAATGATGTCTATGTATGATGAAAAGGCGATCGTGCCTCTCTCTCGCTTGTTCCGCGCTCTCGCTTGCAAAACGTAACAATTTTTCATGCGTGCAGCCGGTATATCAATTTATAAGACGTTATCACGTCAAAAATTCTACCAATTCCAAATAAATAATTTCAATTAAAAAAAAATCGTTCATCCAATAAAAATCATTTTAAAAATAAACCAAAAAAAAAAATCTCGAGTCCTTAATACATCAAGTCTCAATAGTTTCCCTGGTCTTCTCTATTAGGGTTTTATATAAATTATAAACTATTTTTACTTTTCGGTAAATGTAGGTAAAATCAAAATTTATGTGGCTTGCCTAAAATTTTTAAATTTTAAATTAGTTTGAATCAAGTTAAATATTGAGAGCCACTGTTCTAAAGTAAGATTTTAACTTAGGGAGCAAAAGTTAACGCTTTAAGAGGAAATTCATTTTATACAGATCAGATAAGGTGTTTCATAGCCAATAAACAAATGCTCAGTGGCTATTTATAATTTTTCTTATTTTAGTATGCAAAGAAATATCGTAATCAAAAAATTTAACAAAACAGCTAGCTTAATAATTTAATAATCTAATAAGTAATTAGGCAATGGTAAGTTTTCAACTTTTCTTCGAACCACATAATAAATTTTTTAATTTTAATTTCAAAATTGCGTATTTCATGAAAGTAAATAAATTTAGCATGAAAGCCCATTTTCGTTTATATTGCATGCTTTTAAACTGGTTTTATATTTTTTTTAAGATACAATGAAGTTAAATAAAAAGTTTAGTGCCTGTTCTTAAAATTAAATAGCTTTTAATGTTACTAAATTGTGTTGTTCCCATTTTGTACTACACAAATACGTTTTAGATAATTCTTACCCAATATATTATTCAAATCCAATTCACTTTCTTTTCCTTATCCTATTGGTTATTAGAAACTCGCTAGCCTAAAACCGGGATTTATTGCAATAGGTACTTTTAGCTCGCTTCCTAAAATCTCGTTTTATTTATTTCTCTTTATTTATTGAAAGCCTCAAAACTATTTTCTCGCAATTTTGGGGGATAACTTAATAGATACTTCTTTAGAACGTAAAGTATAGAAGCACGCATAATATATTTAAGCTGAATAAATTTTTTACATAAAATAAAAGTGTTATCTTTATAACTTCATACTTAGTTAATACAAAAATGCTTAATACATTAGAAACAATAAATAGAAACTATATACTACAAAAACCACTTTAATTTTATAAACGGTTTATCCTTAACACTCCCCAAATGAAAGATAAATAAACCGTAAGTATTAGCTTTTATTTTCTAAACTGGCTTAAACCCCTAACTAAGACTGTTCAAAAAATACAGTATGACAGCATAGCGAATTTTATATTTGCTCCAAAACCTTGTAATATAATTATTTTCTATTACGGTATTACCAGATAAATTCAAATTACATGAAATCAAATAATAATTCAAGTTGCTTTAAGGGTATATGATGTAGGTATGTAGACGTAATGCTAGATCGACACGATGGCGATGCAAGATTCGACAAATGTTTTATAATTTATGACATTTTGAAACGCCACCCAAATATCAGCTAACGATAGTACACGAAATCAGTCAAAGAATTTTCCACTGATCCCTTTGCTTGCAATACCAGTGCGCAGAACTCTTTAAACCATCGGCTCATGGGTTTTCTTATTATGAAATCTTGCAACTTTGTTTTAACGTAAATGCATTCTGCATTCACTGCACTATAATTTTTTCGTGCGTGATTTATATTATTGTTAAATTAAATTGTATTTTAAAATGAATTTAATATAAATAAATTTCAAGTAGATTATGTGGTATTTAATTTAATATTCTAAAATAAAATTAGATTAGTTATTTGGTTTTCATGATTCAAACCATAATAATTTTTTTTTAAGTTTTCTTGACTAATTTTTACTTCTTCAATTATTGTTTTGAGCAATAATTTCTTGTTTCTTATTATTTTTCTTTTCTTTTTCCTAGTTATATGTGACTGAAAATTCGAAAATAATCTTTTAAATAAACTTTTATTTTGGAACTTCATCAATTAATGTAATATTAGTTTTTCTTCATAATCAAATCTTCTTAGTCCTAACCTGTCGAATGTAGTAAATTAATGTCTTTTCGTTGTATAATAATTTTCTACCTATGTATTTTTTCATTCTGTTTAATTTTTGATAAATTTTAAAATTAATATAATTTTGAATATAAATTCTGTACATTATTCTTACATTAAGAGTAAAATCAAATTAAAATTGGTAGTAGGTGTCAACATATTGCGGAGAGGCAAAAAACATTAACGTTCGAATATGAAAAAAAAAAATTTATTCGAACTTATAATTAAATAAAGTTTCAAATATTACAAGTTTATTAAACAATATCGTTAAACTTAGTGTTTATTTAATTTTAAGATAAACTTTCAATCGATAATAGTAAATTATTTCTGATATATTTATTATTCTTATTTTGTTGGCAAAATTTATGAATGAAAATTGTACTGTATTAATAATTATTGCGTTGCACTAATACTTAGTCCTTCATCTTCTACAACTTGAAAAATTTAATGGTACCATATCCTTTGTGGTACCTCAAGTTAAAAGTTTTTTAAAATACTATCGTTTACTGAAAATAAAATTAAAATCTATCGACTTGAATTTTTCCCAATTTCATTTTTTGCAACACAAAATACCATGGATTGTCCTTCATGGTGGAGTGATCTGTTGTAGAAATATGAAAAGTTTATTAAAATGTGATGTTCTTTCATAATCACCTTATTTTACAAATTGCTTATCTTATTTAAGGTTTACAGATATATAAATAATTTCAAAATTAAACCAACAGATAGCTATAGCAGCAATTATTGATTACGAATACGAGAATGATTGTTATGTCGTTCACAAAGCAGAAATCAGTTCTGAATACAATCATTACGACATTGTTCTCATTCTCAGAACTGATCTGTCTTCAAATGATGCATCAATGCCATTTGTTTTGCGCCGACGGCAATTCCCGCAGGGATATATATTATGATTGAATACGTTGAAATCAATTTGCAAACTGCGGTGTTTTCTCATGGACAGCTCTAGGTAGCCTTATCTAGATCTCGAATTTTACACCGAGTGAAGGTAGGCATTCAGCAAAACTGTCAACAAGGACAACTAATGCACGACCATAGACAATTTACTCGCAATGTTGTTTTTAATCAGCTTTTCTAAATGTAAACATTTCTTTTTTCAAATGTGTTTATACATAATGTATACTGAACCAAAAGCTGTTGTATTATACAATGAAAGTAATGAAAGTTTTATTAAATCAATAAAATTTAAACCAATAAACTAAAATTTCCTATATGAAAATTTTATAGTATTAATGAAGAAAGTTAAGTGTATTTATGAATTGTTCACTGTATTTATAAATTTGTTCATTGTAATAATAAATTTGTATTTATCTATCCGTAATTCACCTCTGATTGGTCAATTTCTAGATTGGAAAACAAAGATCTGGAAAAACAGAATCTTTTCTGCTGAACCTATTTACGTCAACAAAATGAGCAAAACACCGACTTTTATGTAAAAATCGAAACTCTAAAACCGATTATTTCTGAAATTAAAGGAAAAATGTAGGTTTATCCATAATTTAATTGCTTCATTTTAATGTCATCTATGAAATTTTACAACATATTTCATTGTATCTATAAAAACCTGTGGGGCCATGTACTGCACCTGCACTGCGGCAGGTGTATTAAGGTTTAACAGCATTAATTTTTAAAAACAGGATGAAGATGTATTGAGTACGAAAAATAATAAAGAAAAGGAAGATTTCAAGTAAAGAGCTTTTCAGACTATTGTTGTACAAAATATTGAGGAAATGTGTTTAAGCAAATTTGAATTAGAATGAAAACGCCCAACTTAAAAATGAATATAAAATTTTATGTCCATAAAACAAATAGATAGACTTTGTACTTGAAACTCCAGGTAGAACAGTGTTAATGTTAATAAAAATGCTTCAATCTAAAGTCATCTTTCTGACTATCTATCTACCAATTGTAACATATTATGTTAATATGTGATATTGAAAAAGGGATGTCTGCGTTTAACAGCAAGACACTGCAAGGGCATTATATGACCAAATATGTAAAGGTGAAAAAGTTATGACAAATAACACTGTTTTATTGAACAAAGTTACAATAGCTCAAAAAAAGAGAACAGCCATATATTACACTAATCAAACGCGTGTTTTTGTTAACGTTAACACTATTCTGACATGACAGTAAAATATACTGTTGGCTGTATTAAAATTCAAATCGTGTTTTCAAAAAAATAGTTTTATTTATATCGTTGTTCTGTATTTACTGAGTAGAAATATATTTGTAAGAAATAAATACTTTTCATTAAACTTAACTTATTGCGTACATTAGGTAACCATTTTTTAAATATAATATATTAACTCATACAAATTTCGATGTTTTCATACATCACTTCTAGACTGTGCAGTCGAGGCAGTGTTTCCTAAAAAAAGGAGAAACTTTTTAAACAAAATTATATAATGCATTGCATACTTACGGTAAACAGAGGAATTAGTTTGGTAGATTCTTTGGTAAAAAGTGTTAATAAAAATATAACTCGTTGCTAAAACAAAAAAGTAGTTTAGAATTTTATTTTTGTATGTAAACAAACAATTGTTACACTCAATTGCATAAAATAGTAAATTGAAGAATTCTTATTAAGTGCCAATTTTCACATGTTTTAGCTGCTTAAGATAAACCCTTAAAACCTACAGCTTAACGTGGAATACAACACAAATCATTTTTCTAGTACTGAAGAAAAACTTAAGAGTAACTTAAGATATCATAAAAACACCTGAGAAGGCAAAGTAGCTTATAAGATTCGGCTCCAATTTTGGGAAATGTCGCTGATACTAAAATGTCGAAGTAACAGGGAGTTATGGAGAAAACTATAATTCTGAAAGTAACCTTAGATCTAAAAAAATTTATTGGATATGGCATCAGACTATCATGCAAACAATGAGACAATGCATTATAGTTAAAATAGTACCAGCCAGGTAATGTCAACAAAATCAGTCTAAAGAAAAACTAGAGAAACAACATAAAAAAAAGCAGGGATTGCAAAACTTAACGTCACAAAGAACAAGAGAAAATATTAAAAAAAAAGCTAGGTCCAGCAGTGGTACAAAATAGTTATTTGCAAATCTGCTGTTATGCTAATAAAAGCTAAATAAAATAAAATCGTAATAAAATAGAAGAGTGTTATATAACATTTTTTGTATTAAGATTTGATTAACAAGACAAAGCAGCTTTGTAAAAAACAAGTGTACACTAGTGCAGCATACCAAACATATCTAGTGATAAATTAACAATTCAACAGTAAATATATTATAAATATTGTAAGTATCATAAAGTATCATTTGTCACTAGGTTTTACATAATATAAATAATATATTGAGACAATAAATAATTTTATTTATTACAATTATTTATATTTATTATTCTTATTTAATATTTAATATAATGTAACATATAGATAAACCAATTAAATTATACATAGTAGCAAGAATACATATACATAAGTGAAACAGCAGTTTAATAAGCTTCAAGTGCATTTAACCTCCACATAATGCACTCTTTGAACCTGTGATACGAAGTCCGAACAATGTCGAAACTTGGGAACTTATTCAACCTATTTGCTGAGCGACACATTCTGGTGATGGGGCTGTTTAGACCATAATTCATACGGTGATGACAAATTGTAAACAAATCCTCAAGCCTTGTATTACGGTAAGCAACCCAAAATTTTAAGTAATCTTGAAGAAACCTGCAGTTGATTTCTCTGTGTAAGAGGCGATAAACGAAACAGAGATCAATTACGGTTCTTCTGTACTCCCAAGATTTCGTCCTACATTGAATTAAGCTTGCTTCATAAGAGAACTCATCCGCTGCTTTGCCAGATTTGAAGTGGTGGTATTTTAAGAAATTTCATTCGACTCGGTTTATCCTAGAGATATTGACTGACCTGATGGTAGGGAAACCATATAATGACGCATATTCTAGTTGCAACCTAACTAGCAAAAAGTAAAGTAGTTTGACTTTGTTAGCAGAGAAAAATCTACTATGTCGACGTATGAAGCCTAATGTGCAAAGAGCCTTATTGCATATTATTGTGATGTGACTTTTGAACGATAAGCCAGAGTCTAGTCTAACACCTAGATCATCTATTTCAAGTACACGATTTAATTGAACATCGTTTAAGTTGTAGTTAAATGAATTGCAGTTATGTTTTTCATATGAAATGACTGAACATTTATTGAGATTGAGCAATAGATTGTTATCGACACACCATTGATGTATGTTGTCCAAGTCCAATTGTAGTAACATATTATAGTCCTCAGCGGATGAGATTGTTTTGAAGATTTTTAGATCATTGGCAAATAATAAGTAGGAACAATACTTAATATAACGACCAATGTCATTGATGAAGAGCAAAAACAAAATAGGTGAGCAGTAGGAACCTTGAAGGACACCTGAATGTACCATAATATCCAATAAGAGAAAATTCAGAATTCGCACATTTTGAATTCTATTTGATAAGTAGCTTTCTAACCATTTAATAACATCACGTCCAAATCCCAGAGAAGTTAATTTGGCCAGAAAGGCAGAAATGAAGACACGATCGAAGGCCTTAGCAAAATCGGTATATACAGCACGAGTATATAAACTCATTGTACCTAATGAGTTTACAGCAATTCTTTGTAACTATTAACTATTTACCTAGTCATTCTACAACCACCAAATTATTATTCTTTATTATGTTTATTCTCGATTCATATGAAAATCGTGAACATGTTGATGCTGTATACACCGGTTTCAATCATATTTCTCACACAGCTCTTCTGTACATACTTGCAGCATGGGGTTTTGTTTCAAATACTCTTAAATGGTTGGTTAGTTACTTAAAGGATAGAATACAGACATAATGGTTTCCCCCTCTTAACAGCCGATGTGGGTATGTTCGCAGACGACACAGTATTAATTACCAGCAACATCAATCTTGAAACCAGTATAAAAAAACTTCAAAAAGCCACAAATTCACTAATGAAATGGTTTAACACATGGAACCTAAAGATAAACAGCTCCAAATGCGTGGCAAAAATATTTACCCTGCGTAACATACAGGAATGGGAAAAAATTATAATCAACGATACAACTATCCCATGGAACTCTAAGGATAGCTCTGTCAAATATCTAGGAGTCCACATGGATTCGAAACTAAATTGGAATATCCATATCCAAAAGAAACTAATTGAAGGCCACACCCGTTTAAAACTCTTATATCCCATAATTAACAGGAAGACCACCCTTAGACATGAGTGCGCAATTCTAATTTACAAATCATTAATACGATCAATGATAATGTACGCTTGTCCAATTTGGGGAAACGCGAGAGACTCTCATCTTAAGAAAATGCAAATTTTTCAAAACAAGCTCCTAAGAATGGCAGTCGACGCTCCATGGTTTGTAAGAAATTCCATGCTTCACTACGAATTTAACTGTCCAACCATCAAACAATTTATCGAAAACACCACAAGAGCATTTCTCAATAACTCCAATCTGTGCTCTAGTACAGAATTTTACTCCCTCGGAACTAAGGGTATCCATCAGAGATTGAAAAGGCGCCTCTCATAAGATATTTACAACATGTGAAACAATTAAAAAAAAAAAAAAACAAATCTGTAGTGAACCTTTTATATTTAAATAATTAATCTTTTAGAGGTAATACGACCTCCCCGCGCTAAGTGTCACGAATTAATCTCTTATCACTGCTATGTATAACAAATGTATTTGTTGAGCTAGTAAACTGCAAATAAAAAAAAAAAAAAAAGACATAATGGTTTACTCAGGAGTTCACCAAGGTTCCCACTGTTGTCCTAATTTATTTTTACTATTTATGTCATGTTTCGAACCAAAGTTTTACCTACTCTGTTAATTTGTTATTAATTTTGATTTAATTTATAAAAGATTTCAATATTTAAATTTTGAGGTAATTTGGAGGTAAAACTTTGAAAATTAAAGTTGGTAGAAGTGAAGTTTTTATCGTGGCCTTTTGCAAAAAATGCGTGTAATTTGTTAGTGCGAAAAATTAATTAAATAAGTTTGTAGTTTAAAAATATAAGAAGTTTTTTTTGATGAAAGTGTTTTTTTATTGATATTTATAATTGGATATATCAATTTTGAAAGATTTTTGAATGGTTCTGAAAATAAAATTTGAACGGAAGCTATCGATGATAATTGTAATAAGATAAAGAAGATAATAGAGCAAGAAGAAAGAAGAAAACAATTATTAAAAATATGAGTAAATTAAAAATTTTCATATTAATAAGTTGAAAATTTGTTATAGGAACTATAAAATTTGCATTGATAAGCCGAACTGCGATACCGGTATCAAATAATTTTTAACGTAACCATTTTTAAAATTTTATTGAAAACAAAATTAAAAATTAATTAAAAAAGAAAAAGAAAATTAATTAAAAATAAAATGCTGGGGGCATAGCATTAATTGGCACCCAATCGTGGAGCTTAAAAAATATAAAAATTGCATAGCAATAATGAACAGTTCGTTTTTGTTATTTGCCAACAACTTCAAAATCTACAAGACCATCAGATCAGAAGAAAAATGTTTGTTATTGCAATTAAATCTGGATAACTTAAATCATTAGTGTGCTAATAACAATCTGTAGGCCAATTTTGTCATCTCGTTCAAAACATAATTATAGTGTATTCAAATATAACATAAATAACATTCAATTAAATCGAGTAGCTTAAATTGATGATCTGGAAGTGCGACTAAACTCTGGCTGAACTTTCAAAAACTACATCAAGATTGTAAGCAATAAAGCTATGCTTTATTGGGGTTCATTCGACGCCCAAGTACATATTTTTCAGCTAACACAATTAAATACTTTACTTTTCCTTTGTTCGATCTTAACTAGAGTATGCCTCCTCCGTATGAACATTTCAATGTGAAATGAAAGTTCTTAAAATACTATCGGGAAGATGCTCTTATTTGTTGTAGAATCAAATCCTTGCAGTATAGAAGAATTACTGATAATTTATGCTTTGCTCACCAATTGTAGAATGGAAGAATTAATTGTGACATTTTATAATAAAAGAGTTGCAGATTTGTTTTTGGACCATCATAGAACTAATTATTGCGTAAAAAGCCTCTTAGCAAGGAGCCAGCAATTTATTAGGCAATTCGTATCAACAGTTCAAGGTGAATATTATGTGGAAGTTGGATGCCTTGGAAAGTCCGAAATGAAGAAATGTTCTTATTTATTCTTGTTTCCGTATTATTTCTCAATTATTTTTTGAATATGTAAATTGGTTTATTCGTAAATTAAATTAAACAAGTACTGAGTCAATTTTTGCTCAATCTCCAATTTGATCATGATGCAACAATCAATAAAGCAAAATAATTACACATACGAGTATAAGCAATTCACCTTAGAAACAACTTCATTTATAAATGCAGATTTAACGTCTTTCCACGGAATGTACAACTTGCTTTCACCTAATCCATATCTGGACTCGATTTGATACCCCAATGATTTGAATATTAAAAGTTTCTCTAAAAAATAATAATAGAGTGTATTGCAACAACTAGAACAACATAAATCTTACCTTGCCTCACACCAAATGCAACTTTATAAACAAAATCAAAAAAAATAACGAAAGATACAATTGAAATTATATAACTGAATATTCCATTCATCAACAAAAGGAGGTTTAAGAAAACAAATACAGCTAAAGCAATTAGATGTCTACAAAAATGTATCTTACAGTTTGTGACTGTAATTTCTAATGCCTGTTTACATTTTGTAATTTGTACTTGGATTGGTTTTCCATTCAGGTTTTCAGTTTCCTTACATAATATGATTTTCTTTTCATATCTTTTTTCGTGCACCATCGCTGTTATCAGTAACTTGCCACAGAAATTCACGAATAAGTAAAATCAACATTATTTTACAATCATTTTTAGGTTAAGTTAAAAATGTTTGCACATTTAAATATTTTATCGATAAAATAGAACTCAAACTATTTGACCAATATTTTATAATTTAAGGAAGAACATAATTTTTTTTTTAATAATTATATTCATATCACATTCCAAATCTATCACATTTTACAAAATATTTGTTTGACAGAAGGAAAAACTACCCTACCAACATAAAAATGTACAAAGTAAATCGAAATTGGTTGATCTCAAATCTCAGTGAATTTTCTAATGTCGACAACTCACAATCTGTCTATCTTTTTTGTTTTTTTTTTAACTTTCTTTAAGTTTAACTTTCAGCTAGAAATGCGATTATGTTGTTGTGGTGGCAAAACTTTTTAGCTCCGAGCAAGATCTGCCAAAGTAAATTGTTAAAATTTGAATTAAAATTCTCCCTCTGTAACCACCACTCTGATTGATCAACTTTTTATGTCAACCTAAAAATATATAACAACAATTGAATTTGGTAGACCACAAACAAAAATATCCTCTACAAAAGTTACATTTTTGAAATTATAAATATTTTACTAGTAACCAACTAACCAGTAGCCTATATTCTATATTGATTTTATTTGAATAATCTTGAGTATAAAAACTTTTAAAAAACAAAATAGAAACAAAGTTACAGAAGTCTAACGACGCAATGCTATTGTTTGCTCCGAGCAAGATCTGTTGAAATAAATTATGATAAAACTTTCATTAATTACTTATGTATCGTCATGTATAATTTTATATGAGATTGTTACCAACATCACTTTAATTTTATACTTTATAGATTTTTTTTAGATTATCTTTGACTATTTTATTAACTTATTTTATCAAAGTTTAGTCTTCGTACAGACTGCAACAGAGGCACAGACACATCTACGTTATAGATTGTCATCAACATTTTCAATAAAATCAAAACTTTATTTACCTACCTACGTATCTACCTAAGCACCTAAGGGAACGACAACAATGTGTACTGCCCCTTAATTCGATAAGATCAACAATTTAATTTTCTATTCTTTGTTAGGATTTAAGATATTTTAAATAAACATTTCAAAACATTTGCTACAATTTTGTATTACCGAAATGAACTGTACAAAACATCGATTACTCCGTAATTATGTAAACAAGATTTAAATTTGGCGCTACATGCGCGTCGTCCTTGCGACTGCCCTTGTAAACCCCTGCGAGCGTTGTTGTAAATCCAAGATGGCTTCGTGTTGTGTCCATTTGATGAAGCGCGTCAATTTCTACATTTTTCTTTGAGCGGTCACGCAAAAATAGACAAATATGTTTAGGATAAAAGATTTTAAAATCTATTACATAACGTGATTAATCTAATTATTTCATTCTTTTACATGTTTGTGTGCCGTACATTACAGTTTCGTCTGGTGTTAAATTAGCCAAAATTTTATTATACAAAGGTTGTGATCTTCAGTAATTAATTAACTATTTAAGTAAACAGGTTTGTGTCTTATTTGCATTATTTTTGTTTTTGTATTTTTCGATTACAGATTTGTTTATGTTTTCTTTTTGTCACTTTTTAGGTTTGTTTGTGGTGGTGTGATGCCGAAGATTGATTGCATTTTCATCTGTATTGCTTGTTAAATTGGTTATCAAAATGACAGATACGAGACGAAGGGTTAAGTTATATGCATTGAATGCAGATCGACAGTGGGACGATAGAGGAACGGGACACGTATCTTCTTCATATGTGGATAGGCTGAAAGGCATCTCCTTGTTAGTGCGTGCAGAAAGTGACGGTTCTTTGTTGTTGGAGTCCAAAATACAGCCTGATACCGCGTATCAGAAACAGCAAGATACGTTAATTGTGTGGTCGGAGGGTGACAATTTCGATTTGGCATTGAGTTTTCAAGAAAAGGCTGGCTGTGACGAAATATGGGAGAAAATTTGTCAAGTGCAAGGTAAAGATCCGTCTGTAGAAATAACCCAAGATATTGTGGAAGAGTCGGAAGATGAACGCTTTGATGATATGTCAGATTCGGCACCACCTATTGAATTGCCCAGTTGTGAATTGAGTAGGCTCGAAGACATTAGCGAATTGTTTGGCAATTGCCTGAGCTCTCCTGTACGGAAGGAAAAACTTGCTGTTGCAATCGAAAATGAAAATTATATCCGCAAGTTGCTGAACGTGTTTCACATGTGTGAAGATTTGGAGAATACCGAAGGATTGCATCACTTATTTGACATTTTCAAAAATATTTTCCTGTTAAATAAAAACGCCCTATTTGAGGTTATGTTTGCAGAAGACACAATTTTTGATGTTGTGGGCTGCTTAGAGTACGATCCTTCAACGACTTCACCCAAAAAGCATCGAGATTATTTAAAACAACACGCCAAATTTAAGGAGGCTATACCCATAAAAAATCCCGAATTATTGTCTAAAATTCATCAAACATTTCGAGTACAATATATTCAAGACATAGTTCTTCCCACTCCTTCAGTTTTTGAAGAAAATTTGCTTTCCACTTTGAGCAGTTTCATATTTTTCAATAAAGTTGAAATTGTGTCTTTGGTGCAAGAGGATGAAAAGTTTTTGACTGAACTGTTTTCGATGTTGAGCAATGTTAATACGGCCGATGTTAAACGTAGAGACTTAGTGCTGTTCCTTAAAGAATTTTGTAATTATTCACAAAATTTGCAACCACAAGCTAAAGATACGTTTTACAAGACTTTCACAAACTTGGGAATATTGCAAGCTCTTGAAATTACCCTTGCAGCGGATGATCCAAAGACCAAAGCTGCTTCTGTTGACATTTTGACATACATCATTGAATACTCACCTTCTGTCGTTCGGGAGTACACTTTACAACAGGCAAATAACGCTGATGAGGTAAGTTTAAAGTTGAATTAATATAATACAGTAGAAGCTTGATTCTGTGAACACAAAAATCTCAAGGCATGTTCAAACTAGCGCAAGTGTTCACACCAACGGGGGTCTAGAAAAACTAGTGTTTTGTGTAATGAAAAGAATTACATACTAACATCATGAAATAAAAATATTACAATGTCATCACCATCTTGTATTTTGTCAACAATTAGACGAATTTCTTATAATTATATAGATATGTATTTCTGTCATTTAAACACGGGTACCTTTATTTTATATTTAATCACGTACAAGTGATAACAAGTGAGTGGTAGACATCGAGATATTTAATACACAACATTAACGACTGTTAACTTTTGGTGTTCACGTTATCGAGTGTAATAATGTTCACGTTACCGAGTAGCTATACAAAACATTGGGTATTCACAGGACCGAGATGTTCATAAATTCGAATGTTCACATTATTGAGCTTTTACTGTAGTAATTTTAAAACAATTCTTTGTTTATTACCACTTCTTGCTGAAATTGACAAATTGCAATGTTTTCTGACATTTGTTGTCTGTAACTGCCAATGTTTTGCCAAGAACTGTCATAAGAATAATAAAATTCATTGAATGCCACAGAAATTCATAAAAATTGAAAAACAAAATTTACAATCAATCAATGATGGTGCGATTAATCAATGAATAAAGTTATGCATTGCCATATATACATATAAAGTACAGTCTCGGTAATCCGAACTAATAGAAACCTGGTCTCAGTCGGATTACTTGATAAAGTTAAAAAACTTTCTTAAAAAGTTAAAAATTGCCTATTCTCTTAATTGCTGGAGCAATAAAATTTTATGAGATGGGACATCATTTTCACATGCCCATTTTAAATAAACGTTAAAACTATCGACAGCTTCTATATTCTTTATAAAATGTGTCGTCACTTTCTTCATCATCTTCTCCGTTTGGATCTTCAATAATTTCTGCATCAATTAAATTATTCTTTTCTTGATTTCCTCCATTTACCCACTCTTTTACTTCAGCTTGTAAACACTATTTTTCATCCTATCATTTTTTCTGAAATCGATCATTTTTCTATAATCTGAAAATTTTATTAGTTGTGTTCGGATTATAACTATTTGTGCAAACTACTGAATTTTTCTTTTGTTTGGATTACCGAGACTACTGTATATCTAAGTATAAACCTCATGCTGCGCATTCGGGATATACTTGAAATATTTGACTTTCAGCAATTTCGTCATTCATAAAAAAGTTTTTAGTTTTTTATATAAAAAAGCGATCCAATGTAGATTTTGATAGAAAAATAATTTTAGATTTTATGACAAGATAATGTACTTTTAGGAATGCCTTTTGTTGTTAGCAAAAAAGCTAATGTGCTATCATTACGGTTACTAGTACATTACCATTAAATTTTAGAAAAATATGTTTGAAGGAAATGGTTTAGTTGCAGTCGTAAACCAGATATGCATGTGAGAATTACATTGTAAGGAAACAGTCCCGTAAGAAAACAAGGAGAACAGTCATTAAAATTATCGTTGCTACTTGAGCTGCAAACACAGTCGTACCTAAGAATCACACTCGAACAATATTACTGTTAAATTTCAGTCATATAAGAAAGCACTGATGATTTTTTATATTTCAAAATATTTTAGAAGTTATTTGGAAATTTACTTGCTAGTCAAGGATTAATATTAATTTCAAAGAAAAATATAAAGAAAATCTATAATATTTTATTCCATTCAACAATTTATTGTACTAACCTGATTTATGTTTTATATAATTTACTTGTGAAGTTAAACAAGATTTAAAAGCTAGTCACCACCAGTCTTGAACTCTTTGTGCCTGCAAGGGAGACGAAAATACCATAATTTATCTATTGCATTAAATGTAAATTACAATTCAGGAAAACGTCACTTTCCAAAAAATCAAAAAGTTTTGGTATCCTAAACGTGCTAAAGTTATAACATTTCCTTTAATAATTGAGTTACCTAGTACTGCATTTTACTAAGATTACAAAAATATTATTGTTTGCTAATAATGCTTACCTTGTATATTTATTCATAGTATAATTAATTCCTGGAAAGCCTCTATTTATTTATAAACAAATAAGATAAATTTTTAAAAAGTTGCCACTTTCCAAGACTTTTTGAGCCAGATAACCTTTAACCTAAATTTTTTGTTTGATTATCATCCTATCTACTCTTAAAATTGCATCTTTTTAAATACATAGAACGAATATGATAAAACCGTAGGGTTACTGCCAAAACTTGGTAAGTCCGAAAACTACATTATGAAGATATTGTAATTTTAAAGTTTGAAGTACTTTCAAAAATCGGTATTGAGAACAATTTCGTCGTTTTATATTTTTAATAAATTGGAATATAATTTCTCATTTAATAGTTATTTAACTATACTAGTTAATTAACAAGACTAATATTATTTAATCTAAAAATTAAATAGCTGAATACATAGAACTTAAAAACTTCTTTTAGGTATAGATATTGACATTAAGATACATATTTTATTGCAAACTCCATTTACCTAAAAAGTCGACTTTTCAAGTTTTTACAGTAACCCGACGAAATGTGAAAAACGCCGACCTCTTATTAAATCATTTGGTGAATGATTTAGTGAGTTTAAACTGTTGTATATCAGAAATTAGATAGTGAATAGAACCTTAAGTCTGTGAGAACTATAAAGCTGCTTAGATAGCTAATACTTTTAGATCGTAGGTTAAAAAAAACTACATTACAATGAATTAAAACGTTTACATTATTTATTATAACAATAATAATAACAAAAATTTGTGACACAAGTTTTTCAATTTTTAACTACCTTAAATTTGAATATTGTGGAAATTATTTGGTTAGGTTAGCAAGGTCCGCGCAATTGCAGACCAGGGAACTCTGCAAGTTGATTACCCTTAGGTTGACCGGCGTAAAAGCTATGTCGAGTTTTATGCGTCCCCTAAATTGCATTCGTTTTATCGAAAACTACTTGATGCCTAATCCTACAAAATTTTTGTTGTCATATGCGTAGAAAAGTGTCCTCTTTTCAATAGTGCATAACAAACAGTTCAAATCGTGAGGTGAATTAACTGACAGTAACCAAAAGTAGATAGTAAAATGCAAAAGCTTGGATAAACTTTTTTATGTGGTGAAATTTCAAGTTTTAGATTATTTGCTCACTTGAAATAGTGCGTGCAAAATGTCAACTTTTTAGATAGTCCAGAAATGGCTGAATATTTTGATGAACTGGTGGACCCATCAGTAAATCGAGATATTCCTTGTAGGTTGTTACTTAATATTAATATGATTGGTCGGCGACAATACCATTTTTATACTTGTATTAAGCTTCAAAGCATATTTCAGGTGAATTTAGTAACGGCTTAGAGGATTTCATGGTAGACCTATCTGTTTTAAATGAATTCAAGCAACTTTATCTAAATAAGAGCCCATCTTTTACTTGCTTACTTTGTTACCTATTTCAGATAAGTTATTTGGAAATTTAGCTAGCGGTGAAAAGATTGCCTCTAAAAATAATCAAACTTATTCCAGTTAATATAAAATTACTATAAAACCAGCAAATAATAATTTATTATATTTTCTATGTCGAAAATAGGTAGAAAAACTACCTACATTATATTATATAAACAGAAATATAATTTGTTTAAAAAGTAAATTTTACTGCAAATTTAGTAAAATTAAATCCAAAATTAGTGGGAGGAAATATTCCAGCACTTCAATTGAGCAAAAATAAATCGTTGTGTAGAATATCAATAGGAAATAATCAATTTCAAATTTGATTTCAATTAAATATTTATTGACTATACATGAAAAATAGCATTATTTTTGTTAAATTTGCTATTACAACAATAAATTGTAACTGAAAGAAAAACTGCGAAATGGTTATTAATTGTTTTCAATTTGAAATTGATTAGCCCCAATTTGAGATTGATTATTTCCAATTTGAAGTCTTTGCTTGAAGTTGAAAAAGTATAATAATTGATAAAACGAAATACTATAGAAGATACCCATAATTTTGATATTTTTTAGCAGAAAGGATTGATAATATTTTACATGAAATATTTAAAGTAAATTTCAGACGCCAAATTTAAAAAATACAATAATTTTAGGAACGATTTAAGTTATATTAGCGCACTTAAAAATAGTATATTACATACCAAGGACCAGCTGAGGTTTTCGAGGAATGGGAGCATACTCTTATTTTTTCAACCACGTGAACGTAAGTGAGCTATAGACGTGTAACATAATATGCAATAGTAAATCTTTATTTACTAATTGATTTTGGTACAGGGTAGTTTAGGATAATAGTTTTTTTATAATAAGATTTTAGGTGATGAAGTTTTAAATTTCATGTTTTAATACTAATAATATCAATTTTATTACTTAAAAATGATGAAGGTGTATATTATATCGTGGGCATACAGATAAAAGTGACCAAGTCAAAAAATAGAATTTTCATGACTAAGTGTGTGTCACGCTTAAGGCGTGTTCACATGTTTCTATATTAAACACCTTCCCCTTTGAGGCGTCGAGGTGCCTTAACCGGACGGCCTATTCGCGACATTTTCTGTTCGATATTCCTTTGGTTATTATGTGGGTTGACATTCATAACTTCGTTTGTTGCTATCCTTGTTGGAGGCTTCTTTATTGTTGTGGTCTCTTCGGGGTACAGTTCCGGTTGTAGCACAAACTCATTGTTTTCCGTTTTCGTAATTGAAGGCTTTATTTGACTCGTGTTGCGTCTCACTATTCTGTTATTACCTTCTTTCCTCACCCAATACGATCTTGGTTCTTTTGCTTTTTCCAATATGATCGCTTTATACCAGATCTTTTCTTTGTCACTTTTTATTACTACTTTATCCCCTTTTGTATATTCGATGGGTCGCTTTCGAGCTGACTTATCGTAGTTGCTTTTCGTGATTTTTTTTTGCTGGTTTAAACGTTTATAATCTTGGGTTTGTATTTCTGGTTCTAAGTTTTTACTTGTCATGGGTAGTTGTGTTTGAAGGTTTCGGCTCTGTAGGATTTGGCTTGGTGATGCATTTAAGCTGATACTCGGGGTATTATTGTACTCCATTAAAAGTTCTCTAGAATCATTGTTTTTTTCTCTACTTCTTCTTAGTATTTGTTTCCCGATGTTCACTCCTTTCTCAGCTAAGCCATTAATTTGGTGGTAGTATGGTGAGCACATTAATATGTTGATGTCTTTACTTCTGTAGTAGTTGTTGCATTTAACTGATGTGAAAGGTAGGTTGTCAGCTATGATGTGTTCAGGATATTCATATCTTGAAATGAGTTTATGACTGAGTTTGAAGTTTTATCTTTTAGTGGGGTCATCTCGATCCAGTGTGAAAAATAATCTATTACTATCAAGAATGCTTTTTCACCAAATTCTAGAATATCTGTACCAACCTTGTTGAATCTCAATTTGGAGACTGAGTGTGGAAGTAATGGTTCTTTTCGGTTACTTGGCATATGTTTCTCGCAAATTCTACATTGTTTTATGTAGGTGTGTATCTCGTTGGACATGTTTGGCCAGTAAAACAACTTTCTTGCTCTATTAATAGTTTTACTCACACCTATGTGTCTCTTGTGTAGAATTTTTGTTATTTTTGGTCTGATGTTTTTTGATAGTATAATTTTGTCATCTATAAAAACTATACCTGCTTCAACGTATATTGAATCTTTAAGTTTGTAAAATGGTTGGACTGTTGGAGGAACTAGCTTTTCTATTGGCCATCTATTGTAATAATAATCTGAAATTTTACTTAAATCTTCATCTTTGTTGCTCTCTATTCGCAATTCGTTTTTTCTTTCGTCACTCATCAGTACGTGCTTACTTACATAGTGGATCATGTCAAGCATTTCAGGATCAAAACTACTTTCTTTCAAGCTTGACAACATATTCGTAAAATGTATGCTTTTGCCAGGAACGTAATACACGTTCAATGAGTATTTCAATAATTTTAGTCTCAAACGTTGTAATCTAACAGATCCAATTTTACATATTGGTTTTTTCATTATCGACACAATTGGTTTGTGGTCAGTCTGAACATTTACGTTAGACCGATAAATAAAGTCATGAAACTTTTGAGTTGCATAGTAAATTGCTAACATTTTTTTTTCTGTTTGACTGTAGTTGACTTCGTGGTTGTTCATCTTCCTTGAAGCACATGCCACTAATTTTAAAATTTCATTCTCATGCTTTCGAAACATACAACATCCAATTCCATTTTTTGATGAATCGCATTGTAAAATTATCTTTTCTGTATGATCAAATGGAGTAAGAGCAGGGGCACTACTTACAATATCTTTCAGCCTTTCAAACGTTTCTTGGTGCCTTGGAATCCATTGCCATTCTACTTTAGATTTTAGTAGTTCACACAGGATGTGCATGTGATTGGCCATGCTGGGGATGTATCTTCTGACGTAATTGAAAGATCCAATAATTCTTTGCAATTCAGTTTTATCTCTAGGTCTTTCCAGTTTACGTAACGATTAAACTCTGTCAGTATCCACTTCCATGCTTTTATCAGAAAATATTTGTCCCATAAACTTGAATTGTTTCTGATAATATTGAAATTTTTCTTTATTAAATCTTGCACCCACTTCTTTTGCTCTCTGTACTACTTGCTCTACTGCTGTGTCATGTTGTTCCTGCGTCGTACCTGTTATGATCATGTCGTCATGACATACTTGTACATTTTCAATATCCGCAAAATTTTTCTCAACTGCTTCCTGAAATAGGTCTTGAGAGTCGGACAATCCATAAGGCAATACAGTAAACCTATATATTCCAAACGGTGTTGCAAAACAACATTTCCACAATGATACTTCATCTAGCTTGAGATAGTGGTAACCTTCGGTTAAATCAAAAACAGTAAAAAATTTCTTGCCTACCATCTTTGAACATACCTCTTCAATATTGTGCATTAGCCTAGGTTTTCTAACTATCTAGTTATTTAAATCAGACGGATCCAAGCACAATCTAATTTTGCCGTTAGTTTTCTCAACGATCACCATCCTATTTATGCTCTCACGAGGGTCGATTTCTTCTACCTGAGTTATAGCGTTCCTTTTTACTAACCTGTCCAGTTCTTGTTTCAGTTCATCTCTGATTGCAATTGGTACTTCAGTGGGAGGATAGCTAACTGCTTCAAATTCTTTTGTGGTAGTAATTTTGTGTTCGCCTGCAAATCGACCAGGACCATGAAAAATTTCTTGATTTTATGTTATAAACTCTTCTTTATTTTTTATTTTTATCGCTAACCTTAACGTTGTATATTTTTTTTACCAAATCAAGTTTCACACATGATTAACCGCTTAGTAAAATCTGGTTTGCGCCCTCGACAACAACAAAATCTTCATACATTTCTCGATTTTTGTGTTTACATAATAGATTTACAATATCCACTGGTTTTGCCTGAGTACCTTCGAAAGCTTTCAGTACATACCCCGTTGGGCGTATTTTGAACTGCTTATTTATACTTTTAAAAGTTTTTGAAGGCATTACATTGATCTTGGCACCTGTGTCTAGTTTAACTTTTATTTTCTATTTGTATTATTTCGTCCCACATATTATTGTCATTACACTCTACAATATTTACATTGTTTATACAAAAATCATCAGAGCTAAAATTTTCGCTCTCGTCGTCTTGATTTACATATTTGACATTTTTGACTCGACATGCTACTGCAAAATGATTTAGTAAACCACATTTAGTACAAGGTTTTCCAAAGCTGGACATTCATGAGGCCCATGTACACATCGGCATCGCTTACATTTAAATCTTCCATCAGATTTAACATTATGTGTACTATTTTTACTTCTGTCGTGACACTTATTGCTATTGCTAAATTTACATTTTGATTTCTTTACAAAATTTACCTCACCCAATTCCTGTTTGAATTGCAGACTTTGGTGTTTACTTTGTTCGCTTATCCTGCAGAATTGAACTGCTTTGACCAATGTGAGTTGGTCGATTCTTAGAAGGGCTTCTCAGGTAACCGGATCTATAATTTCCATTACAATTTTGTTTCGAAGAGATTTGTCCTCCGCTGACTCGTTTGGATCGATCTGATTGTAGTTACACGATTTGACCAAATGGCGACACTCAGTTAGAAAATGTTCAAAAGATTCCCCTTTTTTATGTTTCTTTTTTAGAAAATTGTATCTCGAAACATTCATTAACCCTAACATACTTATCAACCAATTCTATGGTATACTTATACTTATCGAGCTCTTCGTCTGGCACATTGAATGTTGACATTATTCTCGCCGATTCTGTTCCAATTATATGTTCCTTATCATTGATAATTTAATTTTGTCTGCTGCTTCGTGCTGACCTGTGGCTGTTAGGTAGTCTTCGAACGATGTTTTCCAGAACTTCCATTCAGATGCTGCGTTTTGAGCTTGTAGGTTGAAATCTGTCGGTAATTTCACCGAACCCACGCCATAGTTTGCCATATTGTAAGGTTATATTTCCTTACTTTTATTTCCACGCTGGTAAACTTCAGGTGTTTTTCTTTTAACTTTGGCAATTTAAAACGACGACTGCTCCATGCTTAATAATTGAATATAACAATTTATAGAATATATATTTATTATATTTGAAGACACATGCTACATTAAATATTAAATGAGTAACATCCATTTGATGTTTTAAACAACATTAAATGAGTTACATCCAAGTAAAGTACGTAGCGGACATACAAGACAACGTACAAAACAGCAAATGACTTGCCATTCACATCAACATAGAAAGGTGGAGAACGCGCACACGTATTTTCACCCGATCGGTTAACTACGGTATCGGTTTCTTTACGATCGTAGAAGAACGGATACGAATGTATCAGATCTATAAATTTTCCGTCAACCATAATTAACCAAATAGTATCAATAAGAAACACACGCACAAGAAACACGACACGCTATAATTTAACCTAAAAGTTTAAATGTCGGAAGTGTAAACTTCACCTTAAAATTTAAAATTTTAAAATGGGGGTGTTGCCTTGTAAAATGAACGCATCTCATTGGTCAAACATAGAAAACATAACGTTGAAGTTGACCGAACTCTTTGTTACGTTACTTCATGTCGGCTACGTTTTGTACGAATGTACAATTGAATGGTAGCGTTTGAAACCATGCGTTTTAACTTTCCTCGCGTTATGTCTTGTATGTCCGCTACGTACGTTACTTGGATGTGAATGACGCTTTAAGGCGTGTTCACATGTTTCTATATTAAACATTATATATAGTAGTTTTACCGGTTATACTATCATAATTTATATACTTACCGTACTAGGACAGTAATTAAATATTACAATTAGGTACATTGTTTTATTATGAATAGAAGTAGTATAATATAATTGATATATTTGAAATTTAAATATTATAGCAGTTAAAATCATAAAGAACAGTAAATTCTAATGACATCTCTAGATTTTCATCAGTAATTAGTTTGAACCTGGGGTTTGTTTCTAGAAGCTTTTACTCCTCACTTTTCTCTCATTAAATTTTTAATTTTTAGATGAAAAATGCCAATGAAAAACACTTTAAGAGTGAAAAGTAAAAATGGAACACTTTTAGTATTTGAAAGTATTGAATATTGCTTATTCGAATACACATCTTACCTACGTCAAAATTATGTAGCTGTTTACAATAATTGCATACAATACTTCTACAATATTTTTATTTGGGCAAACCAGATCTATTTTTACGCATGTAGGAAGTGCATGAAAAATTCGGGTTTTTACGATTCTGTTGATTGAAAAAATGTTGCTTCAATTGCTACAGTATTGAAACTTTAAACTTACACTTCTTATAAACAGATCTCAAATGTCGGTGTTCAGTGCTTGCATCTTTGTTTTTCATAATCACAATAAAGCTACTATATGCCATTAATCATGACATGTTGAATACAAATAAAATCTGATCTCATTGGATGCAATCAATGTTTGGATACAATATGACCTCATTAACTGTGTGTATTGTAAAGAATCTTTCGTTTCTCAAAAAATTAGCGTTTAATTTTTGATATTATAATAATATTAACTGAAATATACAAATTTATTGATTTATTGACTGAAATTTTTAATACCTTGAAAGTTTTTAATTTAACCTAGAAAAATATTTTTGTTATTTTGTAATTTCTAATTATTTATAATTTTTTATTGCAGGATCAAATCTTGCTTCATGTTATCATTGAACAAATGATATGTGATACGGATCCAGAATTAGGTGGTGCGGTTCAACTGATGGGCGTGCTGAGGATACTACTCGATCCAGAAAATATGCTTTCTTCCATTAATAAATCAGAAAAAACTGATTTTTTGAATTTCTTTTACAAACATAGTGTTCATATCTTGATAGGTGAGTAACATGGCGATTTATTTAATTTGTTCAAATTAAATTTCATGTTTCTCAGTTTTTCTTGTTAATTTTTGGTTGCTAAGTACTTCCATGTGAAGTAAACATAAAAACTTGTATAACACATTAATTGAAAGCAGATTATATTTTTACAGCTCCTTTGCTAGAAAACACTCTTCACGGAGAAGTTCAAAAAGAAGACTATTCATCTGTTCAACTTCTTGGTTTAATCATTGAACTGCTTTCATTTTGTGTAGAACACCACACATATCATATAAAAAATTGTATATTAAACAAAGATTTATTAAGAAGAATATTAGTTCTAATGAAATCAACGCACAAATTCCTCGTTCTATGCGCATTAAGGTTTATGCGTAAACTTATCGCCTTAAAAGATGAATTTTATAATAGATACATCATTAAGGGCAACTTATTTGCACCTGTTATAGATGCATTTGTTAAAAACAATGGCCGTTACAATTTGTTAGATTCGGCCATCATAGAAATGTTTGAGTTCATCAAATTGGAAGACATCAAGACTTTGTGTTCCCACGTCATCGAGAATTATGGAAAATCTTTTGATGACATTTGTTATGTTCAGACTTTTAAATCGTTGCGACAAAGGTATGATCAACATCAAGAAAAATTGAAAGATCGTAGTACTTTGGATAAGTAAGTGAGCAAATTTTTTGCTTAAACTTACAATTGATGTTTTTTCTATTTCAGTGTTCCATCAATCTTGCGGAGCGGGCGATATCGTCGTGATCAAAGGCAAATGGACGAAGAAGAAGAGATGTGGTTTAACGAAGACGACGATTTTGACGATAATGAAGCCGTGGTTCCAGCAACGACAGCTGATATTCTGACAAAGAAGCTTCATCCCGAGTTAGATAATATTGGAAAAATTATAGAGAAGAAGGTGGAAGCTAATGGTCCAAAAGTGAACGATGTAACTCCCGTGAAAACGTCGCTGCTTAACAATAACGCAAGTAGTGGTCAACCACCTAGTCCTATGCCAACAGAAATACGATCTTCATTATTTAAGAGAGTAAGTTGCTTTTTTAATGTATACCTAAAGTGATTTATTGTCAAGTGATATTGTGTACATTTTCATATTTAAAATTGATTTAATTTAAAATATTTCCTCGACTATTTAAAAAATTATTTATTTTTGTTAATAATAATAACGATGATTTTGTGATTGCAGGGTTTGGTTGATTATGAAGGTGGCGATTCAGACGAAGATGATGAGGAAAATGGTGAAGTGAGTAAAAGACCTCGCCTTTCGTAGTTACTAAACGAGGTGAGTAGTTTATAAACATTGCGTATTATGAATTGTAAGTGTGATCTCACAGTGTGGTGAAGAAAATTGAAGTGACAGTCAATTATATTGTTGTAGTGCTTTTTGTTTTATTTAAATATTGAAGGAACAAAAGCGGGCATTTAAAGTGACATTTTTTATATTAAAATAAATGTGCATATTAAGAACAAAAGGACAATTTGATGAGCATAGAAATTGTGCAGCTCTGTAATATCATTTGGAACAAGAATGGTCAGCTTGAATTATTACAGTGTTGCAGTAATTACAACTTCCGTCTTGTATAACTCAAAGCAGTCAAATAAAGTTTAATATTTATAATAATGAAAGCTCTTTTTACACGACAGAATACATGCATACATAAAATTAATTTGAAAAAAAGAAATGAATTATTCGCCTCCAGTTTGTAAATGTATATAAAAATTTAAAGATAAAACAAACTATATTTTTTCAAAAATATTATTTATAAAATATTTAATATTGTATATGCGGTAACGAGGAAAAATGGATAGATTTTTTTTGATAAATTTTTATATACATTTCTGAAGGGACGCTCCTTGAAAATTTGTATAATTTTAAAACAATTGTAACGAAATATTATTATTTTAACAAGTTTTAGGAAACTTGGTAATGTGAATTAAAAGTTAGTGTAAGTGAACATAAATAGTTAGTAGTCGATAGATAGTATTATCGAGTAGATAAATATGTAAACAGTGAGTGTAGTATCAATGGAAAATAATAATTAGTTTTATTTAAAAACTCGCTTCATGTCTTTCTCTAATGGTTATTGGTCATGTGATAATTTTCATTTTGTTTGTTTATATCATATTAAGTTGGTGCTTAATATAAAAATTGTAAATCACACTTTTTTTTACAAAAGCAACTTATCTTTTTTCTCATTTTAAAACTTGAAATTATTTATTTTTTCTAATTATTTTTTTAAACTGTACAGTTTCATGTAGCAATAATTTTAATTTTTGATTACGTGTGACTATGTTTAATTTACCAATATGTATTCGATGTTGTCCAAATTGTTTAACTTTCAATAATTAAATTATTCTATTGGTCAGTTTCATGTTGGTGTACTTTTAATTTATTCATACATGATAGCTATAATTTTAAGCGTTGCTGCCCTAAAGCGGACTCAAGTAAAAATCTACTAAACCACATCACAAGTGAGTTGATGAAACTGTCCATAAGACTTGGCGATCTCTTTGGAATGTAGGCTGTGGCATTTTTGACTAATGTCGCAGAATTTGTTATGTTTACATTTTTTATTTTAATTGCACAAAATAATTTATTCAATAAAAAAACGCCATACTAAACAATATTAGACAATTAGGCATAAATTATTTTTTAAGAAAGAAGAATTTTATTCCAATTATTTTGTGTGGAAAGCTTTTAATTTTTTTTTCACTTGCCACCTTGGGAAATTCCAAATTTTATTTATTAAATTTTTATAATTGGCTTATTGTTTCTTTCCGTGTGATGATAGTCAAACAAAATTCTTGTTGTTAATATTTGAAATGTTAAATATATTGTAAATAAAGAAGTAAGAAGTTGATACTTAATTTTTAAATAAATTTATTATGCTTTGCTTATATTATCTCGTGCAACTTACACTTTAATGTTGTATGACTTTCATTTGGAAGAAATAAAAAGTTGACTTGGCAGTTATATGTTTTTTAATTGATTATTTGCTAACGTTAATGTGGTGGATAATTTATGTTACTTGTCTTAGCATTGTTTAAAAATATGACAAATTGATTCGTATTTTTAATTTGTATCATATATGTATGATTTTCTTTGAAAAAAATATATAAAAATTCGTAAATATGAACTTTATTATAACTACTAATCCTCATCCACAATTTTACTTACATCAGCTGCAAACAAGAAATAAAAGTATAACAGTTAAGCTAAATCAAACCAATGGCACAGATTAAATATACTACAGATAGCTCGCGTAATGTATTTTATTCATTTCTAGAGGGCTGCCTATCCTTATAATATATTGTTGGTGGGGTACTAGAAGGACAACTCCGTAAGTACCCGATCACCCCACGCTCTTGCTCTAAGACGCCTTATAGAAAATGTCTATGTGTGATAATGAATGGCTGACAGCACGATTATACTTCAACCGTGGCTAGAAGAGAAATGAAACGTACTAATCACGAACAAACACGAATAGCCAGCGCCTCTACGATAATAGTGAATGGCTTCCATACTAAGGAATTGGCTTCCAAATACATGAATAACGGATACCCGTTCTCCCATAAGCGCGAGCTATCTGTAGTATATTTAATCTGTGCCAATGGATTGTAAGTTTTGTAAGAAATAGCAACTTGGACCAATTTTTCAGAATAAATTACTGCACAGTACTTATAGTTTTTATAATTTATTTTTTAAATATGTTATAATTAATATTTATAATGAGATACAAAGAAGATCTTGTATTTAATTTTTATTTATATTTATTAACTTTTTATTTCTAGTGTGCTTATATTAACCACATGGCTAAAGTACAAAATAGTTATTGTTGTTCCAGAAAAATATCATTAAATGGAAAGTTATAATTGTGTAAAACAGTAAAAACAGTAAAAAATATACTGCGATGATTTTTTCAATTCCCAATTTACTTTAATCGAAATAGTATTCTATTTTGTAACTGTTTTGACAATAGTCATTCCAAACATTTTAAGTTTATTGAATAATATCAATTCATCAGCATTGTAGCTTGTAGTTTGCTGATAGTTTGGGGTGGATGACGATTAAAACAGATGTTCAAATGCTTATTTCTACAACGTACAGATGTATTTATTCTGTGAGAGTGAAATATTCTTTTTTAAATAAAATCAACCGCAGACGATGCTTAACGAACCTTTGGTCTTGGAAACTGGTTTGCAGGAGCCGTTTGTTAATTTTTTAATTTAAGAGACCTTTATTAAAATGATAACTTTTGAAAATCTATAAAATATTAATGAAATATTAAATTTTAACAATTTGTATCCGATAACTAAATTATTACCAGTCCAGGCTTGGAAAAAGGTGCATTAATGACTACTCTACCTCTAGCTTCTCTGCAGTAAACATTAAGCGTAATCTTTTATAGTCATAATTGAGGGCAGTTTTTTTAAAACATCACAATTAAATTTATGGAAAACTAGAGGGTCACTCAAAAAGGTAAAAATAGGGACTCTTGCATGTTGTTTGTAGCAAACAGATAAATAAGTCGTTTAAATCGGCTAATGGTGTATTTCACAAAAATGTATTTTAAAATTTAAGCTGTAGTATTAAAATTGTAAACTTATAATTATGTGAAATCGAACATTAGAATGGTCAAAATCACTTTCTTCGAAAGTATCTTCTGGTGATAATTAATGTATTGTTTAATAATGTGTATATTATATCTAACGTTTTATTTTTCTATATCTACTCTAACAGAATTATAATATTTTACAATTTCAAAATTTTGAGTAAACAATTTTAGTACAGCTCTCACAGAATTGCATGGCCAGCGACCTCAAAGTGCGCAGTAAATTTCGCATAAATCTCGTTGATTTTCGGTTAGACTCAAATTTTTTTGATATCCGAAAGGCTAAGCTATGTTGCGCAAGCTGTACCATTCTTTAATAGAGATATAGCTCTAGACCTATAAAATAAAAAGGCTCAGACTTTTTTAATCAACAAGAACGAACTCTTCAAATTATAGAATGCGCTCTTGAAATTTAAATTTTGTAGTTGTCTTGTTTCTAAATAACGGCCCTCAATTATTGCAGTAAGCTGTAGATTAAAAATTTTATTTTTTTTTTATTAATCACTTTTATTGCTTATAACTTCACTTCTTAGTCTTTCTGCTAGTGCTTTTCGTACTTGCAACTGTTGATGTTCAACATTTGCAGTGCCTCCACTCATAACAGCTTCGGCCACTTTAGCCGACTTGGGCCTGTTCTTGAATTTATCGCTTTCAACGTTGTCGTTATTTAGTTGTTTCTTGCGCGCTTCTTTCTTAAGTGCTACCAATTTATCTCTTTGAGCTCTCAAATACTCCTGTCTCTTCTTTAATTCGACTCTATCAATCTATAAACACGAAAATTAAAAAAGGTACCCATTTTGAAAATCTAGGCCTACCTCAATAGCAGCAGGTTTTTTATCAAGTAAAATTTCACCTTCGATCGGCTTAACAATAGCTTTCGTTTCAGTTTTTTCTTTTTCTTTTAATTGTGGTGCATTTTCCGAAACTTCTGCAACTTTTGGTGTTTTTGCCGTTTTTTCTTAAAATATTTTATATTGCAATTTTAGAAAGCTTAATTAATACAGATTTACCAATACTTTTAAGTGTATCCTGTAAGATTTGCTTCTCTTCCATGAGATACTGAACTTCTTCGTCTACTTTAGTTAATTCTTGTTCCGGTTTGCTTTCATCTTCCAACGGAAATTTTCTGTAACAGGACAGTCATAAAGAAAGTTGATAATAATTTTCAACTTCCATTACTTGATTACTTCCTCCATTACCGTATCTTCTAAATCTGATGTTTTCTTGCTTTCGTCATAAATTTGAGCTTTGGTTTCGCTCGTGCTTGTTGAACTTGTTGGATCGTGAGGAATATACGATTGTGGTGTTATGCCGTATTTTTGTTCAATAAGTTCAAGAGCTTGAAGTTGCAATTCGATGTTTCGTTGTATCATCATTTGTTTGAACATGCCGTAGTCGTTTGCAGCCCATATTTGTTCAAAAAGGTTCTATAATTATACAATAATTGTTAGATTAAGAATACATTAAATTTATAAATAAGTACTTGATTGAAGTGCTTGGGTAAAAATCCTAAATGTCCTTTGTTACATGCTTCCTCGAACTGCGATGGAGATATTCCGATGTCGTCCATGTAGCTACTCAGCATTAAATCCACCTAAAGTAATATTTTTGTAAAATAAAATATCTGTTACATTTTTAACTTACTAAATTTTTGTATTCCTCAAATATATTCTTGTAGTCATCGTTATCTGCAGCGTTTGCTTCAAAAACTACAAGTAAAAGTTAACAGCAGGGCTAAAATGTAATTAATTTATTAGTAACATACTTAAAGATTTTTCTTCGATGAAACTTTGCAGAGGTGCATTCCAAATTGGACCACTTAAAAAGCAAACCAACGAATCAAACACCCAAGAATTTTCCGTTTCACCCATGATTTTTGAATGTTTTTGTCGACTTTGTTTTATTGATGAGTAAAATTTTAGTCGTGAACATGTCTGTATTGATAATGTTGGGTTGCTATAGCAATGGTGCAACTATAATAACAAACACTTAACAATGCTTATCGTAAAATTTCGGAATGTAAAGCAAAGTGTAAATAATTAATTCTAATATTATTTAAAGGAAAACAGCATTTTTGTTATAATGCTGAGAATTTGCTGATAAAGGAAGACATCAAAATAGTTAATAAATATAATGAATGCTTAATAATTTTGCTATTATTATGGGTTATTTCTTTTAAAATTTAACTTTTTTATAAAAACTGCGAATTTTGATAAATTTCATACAGAAATAATTTAGTATTTAGTATTAAATAATTTAGGAGCATTTAGTATTTCCTAATAGTTTTAATTGCCTATTGCCTTTTCACTTTAAAATTTTCAAAAGGGATTTCATCTTACAGTAAAACTTTTTCTAGTTACTTTAAAAATAACGCGAAGAGAAGTTAGTACGGTAATATTTTCAAGTATATTTAATATGTCGAGAACTATTCTTTAAATGGTCGTTATAACTGCAGGGTATAATTAATAAATTTAAAAAATCTTAATATAAGTACACAAGAAACTATTAAATAACAGTATAGATTTGGTAGAATTTAAATTTTGTGTGAAGCGTTGAAGTAGGTACATAATATATTAATATTATTAAACTTGCGTGATTTTACTCGTTCGATAATAATTCAATTTCAAACCTGGTATCATCAACTACTATTAAAAATCTTAATGAAAGATATAATTTTACAGTTTCGTTCGACACCACACATCTATTATTTAAATATTAACACTGTTGCCTGCAATAAAACTCTGAAAAACGTAACACACTCTCTCTCAAATTTTTTCATATATCTTAAAATACACTAGGGCAGAGGCACCAGTTTTGTCCACTTTAAGTAAAACTTTGCAATACAACGTCATTTAATAAAATTACTGGCAATACATTAAAGACCGATTGGATTGGACTAGATCGTCTGAAAATTGGTCTTTTAAATTTTATTAGTTATTAGTAAATAAATTATAGCATTTAATGCTTTTCTGTAATAATACTAAATATGTTTCTTGTTCAGAAACCACCGGTTTCGGCCATTAAATCATTAGTTATGCCGATATCAAACTAGAATTAATCAAAGTATGAGGCAAATTTAGGTTGCCCAAATTAAATTAAGTTCAGGAATCCTTAGCCTTTTACAGGCATCCGCTTTTGCTGACCAATGTGTGAGGTTCACTCTTTTTTTCTTTTCTTCTTTTTTTCATATACCAATTTTTTCCAACGTTCTGTTGATTTTACAAAAAAAAGCTTCTGTACAAGACTCAGCGGCGGAGGTTTCCACCAAATTTAATGAATGAGATGTACAAGGGACGAACATGGCAAGTAGTGCTTGTTTTTGAATTTTGGGTTGTAAACCATTTTAAATTTCAGACATGTTCGAGGCATTATCACATGACTGACTTCTAGATTTATGTTTAACTTACTTTAAAGTAATAGCACCGAATGCTTTTGAGCATTGTGTCTTTCAGAAGGTAAGAATTTAGGAAATTTCTCACGTGGCTTTTCATTATCTAAAACTTATCGAATCACAAGTGAAAGTTGATTCACTTATGCTGCATCCGGCAGGGTCGTATTTAGACTAGATTTTCGGGGGGGTTTTAAAAATATTAAAAAATAAATAGCTAGTTTATTAAAATACAAAGGAAACTAAAATTCAAAACAAAAAATAAAAGTATTAAGTACAACATATTTAAAAAATAAAAAAAACTACAATAAAAGACAAATATAAAATAAAAAATAGAAGAAACTCGATAAATAAATAAATACCTAAATAAAAAATGTAAGTTCCAACTTAAACCGTCAGTCATGCTGAAATCGGCAAAATAAATGCAATTTTTGCAAATGTAAAATTATTGCACTCATCGTGCATTGAAGTTTTAAAAACTAAACCAAAAAATGCAATTTTGGTAATTTTTTTAAATTTAAATTTTGTTATATTAATTTTTGAAATGTAATGTTTGCTGAAAAATGAGTAGAGGAAGGTTTTTCTTTCCAAGATGGCTAAACGATGGAGGCCTAGATTTTGCTTCGCAGATTTTTTGAGTATAATTTTGTGCAAGTATTTTTGCAATTAAGATTTTATTTTTGAGTATTGTTATTGGAAAAATTTGTTTAAAAGTGACCGCAAAAAAGTTGAAATTTTGTGAAAAGATTGTTTTTATTTAATTAAAGTAATTATTTTTTTGAGCGATTTTTCTTTATTTAAGTTCGATATTCAAAGAAAATTTTGATTTTTGTAAACTTTATTTAATGGTTAAAAATAATTTGTCGAGGGAGCGACAAATTTTGATTACAGGTTGACTTCTGGGGGGCATCGCGGATAAAATTTTGTTTGTGCTATTTTAAAAGTTTTGTTTACTACGATATTTTTAATAAGTTTAAACTTATTCATATTTGATTTTTAACCTCTTTTGTAAAAAACCGTCTTTAAATAAAATTTTTTAATTTAATAAAAATCACAAACTAAATTCTTATTTTACGGACGGTAAATAATGTTGTCAAAGCGAAGAACTAAATTACACCAAAATATAAGACAACTTATGGGTTTGCAATGCCCACTCTAATTTATTGCGGAAGTGTTATTTTAAGTTATGTTGCCGATGATGGTCATAAAATTTATTTATTTTTTTAAATTTTTGGTTCAAACAATTTATAGCAATTTAAAATGTTTACCATAATAGTAAGAATTAAGATAAAATATCTATTTCATTTATTTCAATATAATTATTTTTCAAAAAATCGAAAATTAATTAATAGGAGTAATAACTAACAATATTAATAAAGGGGCTGCAGACTTTTACACATTACTGTAAATATATAGGGCTTTTTTATATTCTTCATCGTCAGTTTTTATATTTTTGCAATTTAGTAGTAGATGTATTCAATCCAGTGTCGCCAATCGCCGGATATTAATACGAATTTCCGATTTTTTAATTTGGGATTTAGTTTATTAGAAATATCTTTAGTTGTAATTTTTTTTTAATACTTTAAGTTTAATGTTTTTGTTATTAGTTGTAAAGATTGTTTTTGTTTTTTCTGATTTTTTTTACGATTGCAGCTGGACTTTTAGTACTTGATAAATAATTTCGGGGGGGGGGGGGAGTTCCCCCCCGTAAATACGGCCCTGGCATCCGGTTAGTGACTTGTTTGAGTATTATTACGTTCCATCACTGATTAAAATTGAAAGTTAGGTATTTACCTATCTACTTCACTTCGTTATTATTTTATGCATAGAAATGAAAAAAACAACAATTTTCATTGAAATTTATGACAATGGCCAATACTGAAAATTTAACTAAATTTTAGATTCTGTTTTGGCAATCTTCTAAAACCGTTAGATAACATAAACTAATTTAGGTTTTGATTAATTAACCGATTCCAAAGAGTATGTATCTTATTTCATGTAAGATATCATCATCATGTAAGATATCAGATATCATGTGAAATCAAGAATCAAGAATTTCAGAAAAATCATTTTCTGAAATAATATTGAATTTTAATAGTGTTAATTAATTAATTCGTAAGTTAAAAATTGATATACTGATTCAAATAATAAATTAATTACTTTTGTTGGTTGAATAATAGTTTTGCAATAATACTTTGCATCATACATAGACATCATTTGAATTATAAAATGCCATTAAAAAAAACTTGTCCAACATGAGGTTCGATCTCGCTATCACCAAATGATGCAATTATGTTTCATGCACATAACGCACTAACCTACTGAGGGTTAATGTAATAACATAGTTTTAATTCGTATTATCTGTTACATAAACATAATTCAATTCAATTTTTAAATTAACACTCTGTTTACGGACGATAATTTTAAGTGATTTTACGTTGTATGAAAACATAATTCAATTCAATCCATAAAAGTATGCAATTTTTCATCAATGTTTTCTTATGACTGCTTATGACGTTTCACGTAAAATTATCGTCCGTAAACCTACTTTACAGACAACCCGAGTGCCGCGTGTTTTTTTGAATTTTAGATTGCCTATATTTCAATTAATAGTGTTACTACTTATAAAAATTATTATCGTAATAAATTGTTATTATTGAACTTCCTAAAAAAATTAAGGAGCTCAAAACTTAACTGGCTGATAAAAAGCTAGATACGGCACTGATCATTATATATACATAAGCATATCTCTTTGTTTTTGGTCAAGCCTGCTTATGATCAAATTATATTATTTAGCTACAAATAAAATTAATTTTTTGATAATCAAGTTCTTTTACTTTATGTGGTACATGGAAATAAACAATTGCCGGTACACCTAACTAAACGTTTTCGAAAATATGTGAATTATACCCATTGCGAATGGGTTTGTGGTATTGACTATTTCAGTGTTGTGACGTTTATTGCTTTTCCGTTTAATATCTTATATGTGGCAATCGTACATTGTAATATTATCAAGTTTTCTCACCGTATCGAATTGATAATCACAGTTTTAATTCAGTAAAACCGTATATTTTTATAATCGGGTCAAGTTCAATATCATAAATTTGTAGGTTATATCGATCGATTTGCCGGCTTGGAAACTGCGCGCGATTTTTAAATCATTGTGCCATTATGTCTCGACTTGATAGTATATTAGCTGGTATCGATCAAGATTTTCATGAAATCGTTAATAATAAAGAATTACTTCGAGAATCATGCGAAAAATATTTAGACAAATTGATCGATAATATTACTATAGGGATTGTTTTGAGTGTTCATCGTAGTAAAAAGACTAAAATAATTGAAGTAGAGAAAGAGCCCCCTCCAGAAGATGATGGCCACAGACCCTGTGTCGACATATTTGGACCATACAACTTTAAGAAAAAGTATGAGTGTTTATGTCGTAATTGTGATAGGATCGTTGGAGCATCAGGGTGAGTAAGGCAGTTAATCTACTGCGTTAAAACGTGCCGTTGAATTTAATTATTGTAAACAAAATAGACAGTTTTGACTGGTTATAAGGTCGACACCTTTGAATGACGAGGTTTTAACTGACTTTATTAACTCATAGTAAATAAATTGTTATTTTAAGAGGTTTTGGTACTAATTATTATGTATGGCAGGTTTGCACCACATTTAGAAAAATGTATGGGAATGGGTAGGAGCAGGTCAAGAAATGCTAGTCGTAGAGTAGCTAATAATAGTAGGGAACGTGAAAATTCCTCGTACACTGGAGTACCTAGCGATGATGACGACGACTTATACTGGAATTCTGGAGATAAACGCAAAAAGAAGAAAGACAGAAATGGAAACAAAAAATTAAAAAGTATAATATGGAAAGTATAATATTTTTAAATGCTAAATTGGTTTATATTTTGCAGATTCTTCTAAGAAAATTGCTGATGTAGATAATGCTGATCCCATTAACATAGACGTCGAGGGAGAGACCGATGATTTATTGAATCTACGTGATTTGTTACGTGATTTTTCACGTGGGCCATCTCCAGCTGATTCGGTGAGCTCTTCCGGTTCTGTTAAAAAACGAGACAAATCTAAAAATAAGAAACGTAGGGAGAAAAGTTCTCCAATTCAAATTTAATGTAATACATGTTTCTTGTGATGTAAGACTGCATTTGTATTTGTATTATTCAAATATTGTATTTTTTTATAGTTATACTTATTTTAAAAGATAAATTCTTAAATTTTATTCTCAAGATGTGATAAAAATTATCGAATTAATATTTTGCTGAAGTTATTTCGTTAATTTACCTATTTTTGTATTAAGCTATAATTTTATTTGTTATACATGTGTAATCCTGTGATTTAGCTTCATTATAATGTAGAACATTATTTCACAATCGTAATTTGAAAACTTTTAGGCAAATTTAATTATCAAAATTGGGAACCTACTATTACATTAGTAGGAGGTTTCTCCGACTAGTTAAGTATTTAATTAATAAGATTGAAATTGTGATAATACAATTTATAATAGGACAGAATTGAGAAAAAAATTGTAATATCGACTGATATAATAATTGTAGATTGTTATTTAATTTAATTAGGACTCATTTTGTGACCAAATAAAAATGTTTTCTTGGAAAAACTGGACTGCTTATTATTAGGTAATTAGTAATGATTATTATTATTATTAAAGTTGAAAGGAATTACAGGTTCACTGGGATTTTTCAAATCAAACAAAAATTTCAATTTGTCGACGTTTCAGATTATTTATTAATCCATTCTCAAGACTAGAGAAGAAAACAAATGATATCGACAAGGTCCACATAAATCGCAAGCTAACTCACCAAGAAATTACAAGAGTTAGCTTGCGATTTATGTGTACCTTGTCGATATCATTTGTTTTCTTCTTTAGTCGTGAGAATGGATTAATAAATAATCCAAAACGTCGAAAAATTGAAGTTTTTGTTAGTTTTGAAAAATCCCAGTCAACCTGTAATTCTTTTCAACATTGACTAAGTTTTGGGTGAGAGTATTTTCCTACTTATTATTATTAGTTTGGCTGGATTTCTCTTGTTCAATTTTTATTTCCTCAGGTAGGTACCACATGGTAGTGTACCGATTTCTTTTAGCGAATTAAATCGACCCTCAAAAGCTCCTACTACTAATTTTTTTGTTTTAATTCTTAGGGGCCCTCTGCTGCGTAAGCTACTCACTACTAGGTTTTTTTTTGTACCAACATGAAGCCATTAACATATTCATAAAAATAAAAATAAATATTTATTGTGGTCCATGTGGGAGTTAGCCATTTCGAAATCAAGATTATGTAAGGAAAGCTTGCCAAACTTAAAAATGTCTTAATAAATATTTTATTTAAATAAATTAATTTATATACGAGTGTCCTCGTGTCCCCGTTATTTTACCCAATAAATTGTTGTAAAAAAAATAAATTCACAAAATTGCTAAAAATTTCAATTTAAATGTATTGTATAATCTGACGTACGTAGAAAAGTATTATAGCGTTTGACGTTCAAGGGACATTGTTATAAAGTGCATTAGTTTATCGTTAATTACTTTGTTTATTTATTATTGTTAATTAGTTTATTTATTTTATTTTTTACCTATACCTTGTTTCCCAAAAAAATTTATTTGACCAAAGTTGTAGCCTGTTAAATTCCCTATCCGGTTTGGGCCGATAGTTTTTTTCTAAGATATTTTGTTTAAGAGATGCGGTTGCAAGAAAAGTAAAAGAAATAAAACCTGAATTTTTTAACATTTTTTCTCTTAATTCAATTTATAACTGGAAATCCGTTGATTCTAGACAATAAGCGAATGATCCGTTTGAAATAATAAATTCAAAAAACTGCTTTAAAGAGAGGTACCTCCTAAGGGTTTGGACTCAGACAAAAAATTTTCTTAGAAAAGTGTCCTTTATCATCACCTCAAGGTTTTCCATGATCACGGGGATACCCTGTATATAAAAATGAAATGACGCATGTATGTTGGTTCATCACTTGAGAGCGGCTCGATCGATTTGGCTGATTTTTGTTTTGTTGTGTTCGTAATATTGTCAGGACAAGGTTTTTATGAAATAAAATTTATGGAAATCCTATCCAAAAAAGATTTTAGTTACAGTTAGCGACGCGCATGAATGGATTGACGGGATTCGAATAAACAAAAATGACGACAGGTGGCGTGACAATAGAAAACTTACAAAAAAAAATTGTAACATAAATAAATGATAAAGTTATTTCTTTGATCGCTATAGGTGCAGTTCTAAGTCCTTCGACCGATTTGAACCAAATTTGGAACACTTGCTCACTAGGACTCGGGTTAGGTTCCTGTGCAATTGTGCAAATCCTGTGTTTGTAGCAAACAAGCTATATGACAAGCTATTCAAAGGAAACGTGAAAGTGAAAATGAACACAATCTTCTCTTCTCAGAGTTCTTAGCTCTACCTATGGGCATAGTAACGACTTCTTCTTCAGAAGGGTTCTCTTAGCAGATACTTCGGTAGTTTGCCATTGCTTTCCGAGGGAAGACGGTCAGAATAAAGTTTTTACTCTGCTCGGGATCGAACCGAGGATCTCGGCTTAGCAGTCGACGCAGGTAAGCATCAGGCCGTGACCGTCTTTCGTGAACGTGAAAGTGAAGATAAACACAATAGACTATTCCAAATACAAGCTTCACGACAGGCTACTCAAAGGGAATGTGACACTGAAGTTGAACGCAATAGAAGACTTCGGACTGAAAGAACAAGACAAGTGTAACAAACCACCCATAGATTCGCAAGCCTAAACAAAGGTAATTTACGCAAATTTAGCATAAATGCAACAAGCGACCAATTAAAATCTTTTATTTTATATAAGCAAAGAGTATGTAGTGTATAGAGGAACAGCCATGTATTAAAAATTGAAACGTAGAGACAATCCCGTCTACCAGAGGGCGTAGCAAAGCCATCTATCGGCCGGGAACATTTTTATATTAAATACCTAAATATAAAGTTAGCTACTATATCGATAATTGCAGGTATATTTTTGGCGACTGTTCGTACCTGAAGTGGATAAGTAAGAAAAAAGGTTTTTTAACACGGTTTTATCATGGGGTCTCTATAGAAATTTTTAAATAGGGCAGTAAACATTACAATCAGTGTAACCACCATACGGTAGTTATTGTATATATAATAATACGATAATTTGTATCCTCTATAGCAGTGTTTTTCAACCTTATCGAATAGAGAATAATAGAGCCTTCTTAATCCTCTTATATAATTAATAATTATTTTAACACTAGTAAGAAAAAGATCTTTAACACTAGTGTTATTAGTTTATAATTTTTTGGACTCGCTATCGCTCGTTTCGCGAAATTCTCCACTAACAAAATAAAATCTCACTTTTAACACCTATATCGTAAATAGTTATTATAATTTATGTAAATTTATAATTTAATTTTATTAAAAAAAATTTCGACCCCACGAGCAAAACATCGCGACCCTTTGGGGATCGTGACCCACAGGTTAAAAAACACTGCTTTATAGTATATACCAGGCCTGGTCTATACGATAGTATTATGTTATCGTACGATAATTTTTTAAAATGATACGATCAATTTCCGATAAATCCGATAATTTAAAAATATACTATAAATTATTTAATAATATTAAATATCAAAGATTAAATATTTCATTTTTTAATTTGTTTTTTAAATTTTTGTTTTGAATTTTTTGAAGACTGCACTGATTACTGTTTAAAGCAAGGCCGTATTTAGACTAAATTTTCGGGGAGGGTTTTAAAAAAATAGCAAAATAAATAGCTAATTTATAAAATAACAAAAGAAGTTTTTCTAAATTTAAATTTTGTTATATTAATTTTTGAAATGTAATGTTTGGAGAAAAGTGACTAGAGGGAGGTTTTTTTACCAAGATGGCGGAAACGGCAGAAGCCTATATTTTGCTCCGCTGATTTTTTGAGTATAATTTTGTGCAAGTATTTTTGCAATTAAGATTTTATTTTATTTTTGAGTATTGTTATTAGAAAATTTTGTTTGAAAGTATTTTGTCGAAAGTTACCGCAAAAAAAAATTAAAATTTTGTGAAAAAATTGTTTTTATTTAATTGAAATAATTATGTTTTTGCGCGATTTTTCTTTATTTGAGTTCGATATTCAGAGAAAATTTCGATTTTTATGAACTCTATTTAATGGTTGAAAATAATTTGTCAAAGGAGCGACAAATTTTGATTACAGGTTGACTTCTGGGGAGGGGGGGCGTTTTTGTTTATATAATTTTAAAAGTTTTGTTTACTACGATATTTTTAATAAGTTTAAACTTATTCATATTTTAATTTTAAACTCTCACGTAAAAAACCGTTTTTAAATAAAATTTTTTAATTTTAATATTTGAATAAAAATCACAAACTAAATTCTTATTTTACCGATGGCGATAGTAAAATAATGTTGTCAAAACGAAGAACTAAATTAGATTGAAAGAAAATTTCACAAATCTTAAGCAAATATACACTTATGTACAAAAATGTACAAAATATAAAACAATTTATGGGTTTACAATGCCCATTCTAATTTATTGCGGAAGTGTTATTTTAAGCTATTTTGCTGCCCATGATGATCATAAAATTTATGTTCCCTTTAAACTTTTTGGTTCAAACAATTTATTGCAATTTAAAATTTTTACCATAATAGTAAGAATTAAGATAAAATACATATTTTATTCATTTCAATATAATTATTTTTCAAAAAATCGAAAATTAATTAATAGGAGTAATAACTAACAATTAACTAAGTGGTCGCAGACTTTTACACAGGACTGTAAATATTTAGGGCATTTTTATATTTTTCATCTTCGGTTTTTATATTTTTGCAATTTAGTAGTAGGTGTATTTAATCCAGTGTCGCCAATCGCCGGATTATAATACGAATTTCCAATTTTTTAATTTGGGATTTAATTTATTAGAAATATCTCTTTAGTTTTAATTTTTATTTAAACACTTCAAGTTTAATGTTTTTGTTTTTTCTGATTTTTTTACGATTGCAGTCGAACTTTCGAATAATTTGTTGAATTGTTGAAGTTTAAAATTATTTTAGTTTTAACTTTGGTTTGAAATTTTAATAATCTTTAAAATTCGAAGTAAATAATAAAATTGTCTGTTTTTACGATACTTTGAAATTCTCTTCTTACTTTTATAACCATCTACCTGAAGGGATTACCAAAATCGTAACAGACAAAGACAGCTTATCATGCTGTCTCATTTAATGCTTACTCATTATATAATGCTCGTTTTTGCCGCTGAGGTCGTTACGAATCGACTACAATTTTATTGTAGGGTACGAAAAATGCTAGTGACAGGTATACCCATAAGAGCTGTTCCTCTATACACTACATACTCTTTGATATAAGTTACCTTTTTCAAATTGCGAATATAAATAAGTAAGACGTAATTAGTTGATAATTATACAATTAAAATAATAAATGTAAAAAGGTTGGGAAGCGCATATTTCAAGATATATCGAAACGGCCACAAAGTTTCACAATTTAGGTGGTTAACGAATTTTAACCTAAGGACTTTAGAGGAGTTTATAAAACGTCTGAATTATGGGACAGATATGGCTTTTTAAAAACTAATTAGGACTAACGAATTTTGACCTTATTGACTCTAAATTTGAGCAAATCGGTCATACAAAGTTCAAACTTACACTAAAATAAGCGTAATCTTTTTTGCTAGGAAAATCCCATGTCATGTGCCAAAAATCTTGCGAAATAAGCAAGAATTACGTTAAATTAAGAATCAATTACTTGAAGAAAACCACGTTTAAGAAAACTATAAATTAATTTTTAAATAAACACATTTTAAACCATAAAAGTTAAACAAACAGTCACCTCAAAACTTTTCTAAAAACCATACAGTAAAAATTCGAATTATAACCAACTATTGGAAATCACCGGTTAAAACTTAAATTAAAAGGGAAGATAAGAGCAAATCCATTAGATTATCAATTTGAAGTGACCGTCTTGACAACTAATTGGCATGTGTTAAAAGATTTACATTCACAAACAGTGACTCTCAAACATTTCCTTAATACGTACACACAAGCTTGAAATTCAAGTCAACTTTTTGTGTGCACTGATTTAAATTCGACGTTTTGCAAATATTTTGCTAAAACTCTTGATTACAATCAAAATACATGTTAACCTGATTTTGGGCGATGCAACAAAAATGTCATTCACGATTTTTCGCGATTAGGAAAGTCAATTAACTGCAAATATTTGCCAATTTCTAATTAAAATCGAATATGATTATTCCCTATCCGTAACAATAATTAAAAACGATAATACCAATTTTTATAATTAAAAATTCAGTTTTTAGAAAAACCAAAATTTGTCGATGAATGCCCCTCAACCTTATCGACATGTATTCCAAAATTTCATATAAATAGAGCAAGATCCCTTAAGGCAAGGCAGTGTCTCTCCAGCAAGATGTAGTTTATCTCCGACAAGACGCGCAATCCAACCTGTTAATTCGTTCCGGGATGTTAAATAAAAGTATTGTGCTAATTCATAATTAAATAATTTTTCATAATAAGATATTAATTTTTTTTAAAGTATTCATAATTAAATAATTTTTTTTAGTGGTTCAAATAGTTTTTCTTTTAAATCTTTTTTTTGTTTTGTTTTGTGCGCTCCTCAACGACCAAAAAGGTAATAACCAGATTTATATACTTAAAATGGTATGTTTTTTTTATTTTATTTAGGCGAGTCCCAACGATTTCAATGTAATTTTATCTTAATAACAGAAAGTTAACTTAGCAAATTAATTCTCAGCAAATATTATTTTTTTTATTTTATAATTATATTTTTTTTGTGTACTGTTTTGTTATTATATTTTTTGTGTTAAATAAATTAGTTGTGATTTACATGTTCTTATTCTTTTCTTGCTGTTAAAAAGGCGATCGACTTGGTAATAATCCTACGTCTCCGATCTTCAATTTAAAAGTTTGAAATTGGCTTTAAACAGTTTCTGGTGGCAGCGATTAACATTCAGTTAACACACGACGGTCGCGATTATTTAATTAATCAAAGCCTACCCGTGTTACATAAGTTTAATATTTTTAAATAATAACTAAATAAAAACTACCCATATTTTTACACATAAGATTTTAGTTACCTTACCTCCCTTCCTTCCATTCAACCGTTTTAGTTGCGATTGTTAGTACATTTTTTGCGTACATTGTGCGCTAAACAAACTAAACCCGAATAAAGTCGGGTACGTCAACTAGCACATTATAAAAGAAATGAATAATTTTAAAATTAGATTTAATTAAAATAAATAAATTTAAAAACAATTTTTTAATATTATTGGGTCCACGATATTTATTGCTATTTTTGTCGCGTTTTTATTACGGTGTTCGGTGTTCGAAACCTATTGTTCTTCTCCGCTTCTGATTGGATGCCTTAAAAATGTGAGGTCAAAATTTGCAGAAAATTTTGAATATTCAATAATTCCTTTAAATTTTGATACAATGAAAAAATTATACATACCTTTGTCATAACTACACGTCAATCTAATGAGATAAGCTTTTGCTCATCGCACTTAAAAATATCATAAATTCCAAATTATGAATTTGAGTCCATAGCTTATCCAAAATGATTAGAATTAGATTGACTATTTTAATTAAAAAAATATTAACTTGTACAATATATTTTATTAAATAAAACTAATATATTACAACGTAAAATACTGATACACATATTACAAAAATTAATAGTAAACTGCGTTATTACTTTATTTTATTTACATGACAGTTTGTTAATTATTTTTTATAAATCTAAAAAAACAAATTTAAATTAGGTATTTCTTGATTTTACAAATTACCGTTTACTTACTCATAGTTTCTTGTTGAATTTCAACTTTGTAGGATGGATTATCATAAGCCGACTGGCTTATTCTCGGCGGTGAAGTTATTGATGCTTTATTTTGGTTGTGTCTTTTTACAAGTATCAGTAGTAAAATAAGAGTACTAAGAATAGCAATAGCAGCTAGTATCGCTACAATGACTAGGGGTCCATAGTAATCACCTTTATGTTCAGAAAAGTCACTCGATTCTAACTTGCCTAAAAAAATAATATTTATGTTTGCAGTTCAATAAAACATTTCAGTTTGTTACCTTGCAGGGTTGAAGCGCCTACCGAGGGGGCTCCAGATCTTGGTTTCGTAACAAAGTCTTGCACGTTGCTTGTTTTAATTTTTCCGTTGGTCAAATAAACTTCCAACCATAACCTGTACCTAACCCCAGGTTTCAAATCGGCGATTATTGTTTTTGGCGGAGAATCTCTTTTTGCAATTTTAAATGTACTGAAATCACCCTTACCAGAATCGCTTTGATATATCGCTCTGTAGATATTTACATATTTATCTTCCGGATAAGGTACACCCGACCAAGTGATTTCGACGCTAGTTGCTTTGACGTGACTTATTTCTAACGTAACACCAAAGCCATAATTATCCAATTCGTTTGCTGTCGTAAAATGAATCATATGTTCTGCATTAAGTTCAGTTTGTTGTCCAGGGAAAGGAATAAAGAAAATACCAGCTTCGTACTTTGTATTTGGTTTTAAATTTTCTAACGTATAACTCGTAACAGCTCTATGAATTAATGGAGTGGCGGCGTATATTTTTCCATCAATTTCTCGATACCGGATTTGAACTCCGTCAATAAATTGCAACTCGTAATCCGTAAATTTCCTCCAACCGAAGTTTAACCATGTAGCGTTGATATCAGTCACAACCAAATTTGGTTCGATAGGAATCATTGGAGGTAATGTGGTTAAAGATGATGCTTTTAAGGTACGCACATTGTATACTCGACTGGTGGGAGTATTATGAAGATCGCGTAAGAAAATCATAATTTTTATTTTGTATTCGGTGTCTTCCTTAAGACCCAATAGATCGAATTCAAGGTGGTGCGTTTCAATTAAATCGTTTGGAGGTGCAAATATCTGTGTCTCCCAATTATTTTGATCATTGTCACTGCAAATTAGGTATTAATTTAAATTATACTAAAAAAAAATTATAGGCTACTTTTTGTAGGTGTAACGAACTTCCACTCGTCCGTGAAGGCCTACCAAAACTTGAGGAACGTTAAAAGCTAATCGAATCGTATGAGCGTCAATTGCTTCCAGAGTGTGAACAATAATTTCGTCCTGGTTGTGATGGAAGTTTGGAGGAAAGAAACCTCCAGGAAATAGTCCTTCGTTATTTCCTGTTTTAAACGGTTAAAAATTATTATCCCTGTAATTTTTTTTTACTTTTCACAAACCTGGATGTGTCAAGTTTTGTTCTTGTCTGGTTGGGATAATAAGTCCGTTTGGTGAAGTAAACACCAATTGTCCGTTGTTTATTGGAATTTGATTAGGAATATATGGATTGAAAGGTTGCTGTGGATTTTTTTGAATGTGATGTAATAAGTGATCTAAGTTTAAATGTGAAGGTAAATTGTCATGTGGTAAATATGGAACTAGTGGTTTATTGTTTGCATGTGCTGTGAGCATATTTGGATTGACACGTTTTGGTATATTAGGTTTCGGGGGACGATTTGAACCACCGACATCTTGTATTTCAAGTACCGAACCGGATGGATAATTTGCTAGTTCGGGATGTTGATGAATAAATTGCAATAATTCTTCCGGATCTCCCTTTCCGTGAATTTCAATGTGATGATTATTTTGATCGGGCCGATTAGAAGGTGGATTTGATGGATAAGCAAGAGGAAATTGATATTGTTCTTCTTGAATGCGTGGTGGACCGACAGGTTTATTTTGTTTAACTTTCGAAGGAAGTTTGGGTGAAGATTTATTTGTTGTGAATGAAGGTTTATTTGTTGTGAATGAAGGTTTATTTGTTGTGAATGAAGGATAGTGAGAAGGATTTAGTGGGCCCAAATAAGGGGGAGAATTTAAATGGTTTTTCATGTTTTCTAAATCTTTGTGAATTGGTTGAATTTTGTTAAACGACGGGTTATTAGCTTTTGGGTGATCGTGCAAGTTTCCTTTATTTGCAAAGTAATGATTTTCTTCCAGACTTAAATTGGGCAATAATTTAAAGTCGGGTGGTTTTTCTGTTACTAATGTTTTCTTACTATCATCACTTTCTTTATTTGTGTAAACTAATAGTGGACCTAAAATTTTTGAGGGTAACTTTGTGGAATTTATTTGAAGGGGATCGACAAATGGTTCAATTGGGTCTTTTTCCACATTTTCATTGATTGTTTTATTAAATATTTCTCCTGTAATAAAGAATTAATGTTACGATATTCAATGAAATGACGAATAACTACTGAAATATTTACAAAAGGAGAGAGGTATTAGTCAGTCCATGTTCCAGTCTATAACCAAGTTATATTGAAGGAATAAAAATAAATTCAACTTACCTTCGGGAGAGTTGTCGGTTGTTTTACAAGTCCAAACCAAACAACAATCGTCGTCTGGCAAATGATCCAAAGTGGCACTGTGAGGTGGGCATTCCAAATGTTCTGGTGGCAAAGCAGTAACAGGTGGACAAACATTTTGACATTCAACACTACCCATCTCACAATAGCATCGCTTTTCGCATCCAGTTACGTTTAACGGAATCTGTTGCCAGTTATTGTATGTTTCATTTTTGTACACACAGCTACCCGTGTTTTTACATTTAACTGTTTTGGGACAACATTGAGGGGGAGTGGGAACGAAATCGGGTGGCACCGTTTCCCAATCTATACAATTGGGATTTAAAACGTCGACCCCAAAATACGTTGGGCATTCCAATTTAACGCAAACAATTCCATTTTTACGACACCTACACAACGACGTGCAATTATCGTTATATTCTTCTCCAACTTTCAACACGTGGCCTTTATACATACAATTTTTATCATCACTAATTTCAGGTACAGGTACATTGTGAATTTCTATGATATCATCCCCATTTTTAAGTTTCACATAGTGAGCGTTAATTTCAACATCTTTCAAGTAACCGCCCGGAACTATTTTACCACTCGTCCAAAACATTCTATTTTCGCTGAGTTCAACTTCTGGTAAAGAAAAATTGCTATCTAAATCGCCATCAAATTCTAATTTAATGGTGCTACTATTTACATACATTGCTGTAAGTAATTTAAATTTAAATGGGTCGTCTGTTTCTTTTTCAGGTTCGTGATCGTTCAACGTTACGTCACATAGCACTTTTTTACAGCAAGAATCCAAAGGATCTGGAACTACAACGCATCTCTCCGATGTTTTATTAATTGGCACACATCTACAAAAAATAATATGTCAATTTGTTAAAATTTAATTAACCATAGCCAATAATACCGTGGTTTGCAAACAAAGTTTCCGTCTGAACCGCACGTGCAAACGGAATCACAATCATTTTCAATTTTGTCACCTTCGTGATACGTTTTATCTTGATGTGTACACGTTTTTACAACTTTGGCGTCTAAAAAAAATTTAAGTTATAGTTTGCACAAAAATATGCAGGTATTTTTTTTCTCACCGGAACGAGACGAGCAGACCAAAATGGAACAACATGGATCGTCAACATCCTGAACTTCACATAAAGGATCGGTAATTTTTTTACCTTTTCTGAAAAACGGTTGTGAACATCTCTCTTGACAATCCATTTTGCCATTTGAACAAGTGCATATAGAATTGCATTCGTTTTCTATTTTCTCCCCGTGTTCATAAGTTAAGCCGCCATCTATACAATAGGTTTCTAAAATTTTATTGTAAATAAGAGAGTTACTATTTTGTGTAAACTAACATACTATTGGAAGAATTATAAGCATATTTTGCGGTGGTAATTGATGTAGCGCCTAAATCGTCATTATCGTTATCCATACTCACATCACTCAAATCTTCACCGAATGCTTTGTCCATGGTTTTATTTAACATGTTTTCTTCTCCATGGGTACCCATGTTGAAATTTATGGCTCGACCTTTTGGTTGATCTGTTTCATTTGATGGCGGAGGTACCGAGGTAGGTTTTACAGTTTCCTCGGTCGGTATCTCTTGTGTTGTGGTCGGTAGAATTTTTGGAGAAAATATATCGTCATCGTCATCTTCTTCTATTACCATACTTAGAGATTTTGGTCTTGGCGCTGGTTGAACTGTATATTGGTTTAATTCGCTGAATGGACTAAATTCGGCCCGTTCTGTAAAAAAAATATGTATTACAAAAATGGCGTGGAAAGGATATCTTCTATCCTTTTTAAGGATATATTATAATTTTAGTGGAAAATGAAATATAAAAGAAAGTACCAGTGGGTTAATAAAAAAATACAATTTTTGTATGTTATAATTATTTACATTTAAGAAAAACCTGTTTATCTTGTATCCAATACAATCTAACTAGGTCGTAACCTCATAATTCGATACCCAAGTGCTATAAAAACTTAATAAACCATATTTTCTAATACTGCACATCGGTATTATGCAGATGAAAATACTTTTGTAAAATAAATAAACATCTGAACGAATTAACTAATTATATTTTTATTTAAAATAGAAGCAATAGTTAAGGTTTTACCAAGCGTAAAATTGCACATAAATTAAAAATTGTTGCTTTTCAGGATTTTTTATCGATATTTGTATTTTCCAAATAAAATCATACAGGTGAAGTAACAATTAAAAAAGGAAATAATTCATTATTTTTTATATCACAGTTCGCTGCTTTGATGCTTTTAGTGCTGATCTACATATCTAGCAGATTGCATTAAAACGTAAAGTGGTTTGTTTAAATAAGTCGCTAAACGGCTCAACAGCATGGGTTAATTAAAAAATGTAAATCAAGCGAGAAGGGACAGTTACTTTTGTTGTTGTTGTTGATTCATTTGGAACTAATTAAATGTTATTATAATAAAAATGTAAAAGAAATCAGAACTGCCTCAGCTATGGCAGATATTATTCAAACTGGGTTTCTGAAATTCCGCGAGACATTTTCTAAAATTCTAAAATCTTATTTTTGTTTAATATATCATCAATCCATTAAAAATTTTTAAAATGTTAAGTAGTTTCTAATAAAAAACTTTTATTAAGTAATTTCTTGTAATAACAATGTACCTACATTCAAGCACAATAATATGAGGTCATAGCCGTCTGTATACGTACTACCCTACATACCTACATAACGTAAGTATATGAACTTATTATACAAGGTGTCCCCGCAACCGATGAAAAGTTATAACAAATTCTATCTTCAAATGGCCACAGCACCGAAATTATTGATTTTTTAATGAAAATGATTTAAGTGCTTTTTTAAAACGCGTGAAATTATCTACAAATTAGATTCTAGTCACTTATTGCATAAAATCAACGGTTTTCCTGTTATTGATTAAGTTAATTACAAAAATGTTAAAAAGTAGTAGCTCTATTATTTTGTTTTTCTTAAAAACCCTATGGGTATATCTTAAACGAAACGTTTTTTTATCCCAAATAGAAAATATAATGGGTTACAACTTTAGTCTAATAAATATTTTTAAAAAAACTAATCCATTTCACAGAAAAACGAAAATAATAAACAAAATGATGCAAAAAAATTACGATTTAAAATTATACGTTTACAGAAAATTCGCCAACGGCGCTTCGTCAGAGTAAGTTAAGTCTTCCTAAAATTCTGGTATACTAAAATTTTGTTTCTTTAAGCAGTCTTTAAGTCAATTACCCTCCAGACTATACTGATAAACTGTAAATATTTTATTACATCTGTAAGATTGTTACTTATGGGTATTTTAAGCAAATCAAATTGTATCAAAAAATGTGTAGGAATTAGGTAGATAGGCATATTCTAGCATATACCACCCAATAGAGGAGTATATTCTGCCATTGGATACAGATTAAAACAGTGGCGGCTTGTCTTAAAGGGCACAGGGGCACGTACCCTCCTATCCCAAAACCAAAAACAAGGCTTAGCTTAAAATTATTTATTTATTTTTTAATTAATTTTTATTTATTTTCTAATTAATTTTTAATTAATTATTAATTATTTAAAAACTAAATTTTATATTACATTATTTTGTAGTTTATTCCAACAAACTATTATAATAGAGTCACGCAAATCGTCACCCAAACGCAAGCTAACGCTAGTGCCGGCAGGTTGAAAACGGGTCACACTCTAAGAAACCCTTATCGGTTATCAGTTGGGTTCATAACACCAGAAGTGTATGACGTGTTGCTTAGTTAGTTTACAAGTTGTGTTTTTATGTTTTTACTTTTAAAATGTATGAAGTATTTAATATACATTTTATGCAATATACATATTACTAATAAATTATTTTGTTTTTATTGTTTGTTGTTAAAAAAAGAAAAATTTCCGTGGGTTACTAACGAAGAAGTTATTTACATCATATATTCCGTTCTTGGCGTACATAATATAAAGGAAGAAAAATTATTTAAAGGAACTTCAAAACGATACAAAACGAACCACTAGACGCAATATTTGCAGTTTATAAAAGTAAAGTCATCAAGCAAATCAACTTAACAAATTTTTTAGCTATAGAAGCGAACGAAACTACAGATTATTTATTTAACATGTAAAAATTAATTAAAAATAAAAAAGGTTATTCAAATCAACAACAATTAGTTGTAACATTTCGTTACATGTATGAAGAATCAATTTGTGAAAGATTCTGGTCTTTTATTAAACCATTAGGTTATACAACGCAAATTTTATCTATTTTTTTATAAAATTAAATTTTATCAGTGTGACAGAATTACAAACTAAATTAAATATTGCACCCGATAAATTGATTTCTCAAAGCAATTAAATTAAATGCTCTGGCAGTGCTGTTTATTGAAAAAACTTTGTTCGAGGAATACCCGATTATGATGATAAAGTAATTGAACATTTTTCTAACAATAATGATAGAAGGATAGAGTTTTTCATTATAAATAAAAAAAATATATTTTTTTAAAATTTTGTGCCCTCCCACTAGAAAATGTCACGAGCCGCCACAATTAAAACATAAAATAAAGTAAAACATAAAGAATAACAATTGAACAGAATTAACATAATATAACAAGAACAAGATTGAAAGGCCGAGGCGGTGTTTCGTATGTAATGTTAAATATCATGTATTATGTATTGAAGTTTTTAACCGTTTTTATTGAACCGTTAATTATGTGTTTTATGAATTTTACAATTTAATAAAATAACAAATCTTTGTTTTGTGTATATTAATATTAACAGAAAGAAATTGCACTGCCTGTAAAGATTTATTTTAGGGAGAAATAATTAAAAGAAAAATGATTTGGTTCTTTGAATAGTCCCTCGAATACCACTTCTAGTTCAAGGTAAATCATTTTTGGGGTGATTACGCATTCATTACCATTGCACCTCTGCTGTACGTTAATGCAATTTTAAACCAAAACAATCATTCGTAATGCTCGCCCAAAAAATAATTGTAATAATGTAATACTTATTATTATAAAAATAATTAAACTACCTAATATTATAGGTGTAATATAAAAAAAATCCGCAGGTTTGCGGAAATGTTTTTAAATAACATTCCCAGGATAATATATAATAAATACATAGCCATTATTTTTTTGATCGGCAGCTAATAGATTATTTTAAAATAATTAATAGATTTGTAGTATATGTAGATGAAGTCAATATTAGCTATATTATCAGTATTTTTGAATAAGTGTATCTAAAAATGTTTTTACAAATAAATACACTGCAAGTATAAATTTCGTTTTTTTTGTTAAAATCAATTTTTCAGTTATTTTAAAATGCCAATACCTATTTATGATTTATTTTAAAGTTTTTTTATAAATTTACATTTACTTTAAAACCACAATAGTTGTAGTTTTATTATTCCAAGAAGTAAATAAAATAAATTGCAAAGAACGGTATAATAATTAAAACATAAAAAAGAAGAAATCTAAAAGCAATATTAAAAAAGACAATTTTTCACACTTCTGAAACAGTTATGTCTTATGCGCTTATGTTATGTATGAATTCGGACATAGGGACAGTAATAAACTACAAAACTGATTTAAAAAGCATAAAATTTATGAAAACAGCTTCTATTAATTGAATGCAGTTATTTACAGAGAAATATCAACTAAAGAAAATTAAACAGAAAGTAGGCTGAGTACGTTCATTATTATATAATGCATGTCATGATAAACAATTATTTAAAATATACAATGGAAAATTTTCAGAAAAGTTTAGTATTTAAAAACCGTGCAGTAGTTTTGGTAAATTTTTACATCTTTGAATAAATTCTCATTTGCATTATCATATGAAGAATATGTAGCAGACGTCGAAGATCAGAAGTCAAAGCGGTGTTATAAGCTGATCAATGAATTTAATAGATTTTAAGTTGACAACTTGAGAATCACTCTGAGAAGAGCATATTGCGATGATTTGTGAAATTTTTGCTTTTGTTTAAATAATTTCATTGCTAGAGTTCATCTCATAAAATTTTTTTCTAGATAAAATATCTTTAAGCCAATGCAGTATCGATATTCAGAATTGAAATTCCATTAAAATCATTAGTAGCCAAATTTCCCACGGTTAAAATAAAATTATACAATTTAATTTTTATCTTTATTTTAACTTGCCAAAACTAAAAACACGAAGAAGTTATGTAAAGATTGCATTACCTACATCGTTTTAATTTAAATCAAAAGCGTGATTAAGTAAAACATAAAAGTTGCAAAAATCAAAACAATTGTGAATGGACTTTTCCCATCACTGATTTTCTCATTGCTGAGATACCACTCCTCATAAAAATGTAGGTAAATTTCTTAGGCGGAATTACCTATGGTAAAATAAAGTTGTAATATTGTGTAATATACACATAACATGTAACATGCAGATGTAGGTACCTGTATATCGAAAATAATGTTTATTAAAAAAAATAATAAACGAAATAACAATCGCCACTAATTGTTCCTACTTAAAATAAATAAATGGCTTTATTACTTGAGAAATAGTGCTAATTAATGAGTGCACGTTATAGATTGTGATCTACCGTTCAATTTAAACCCACTCAGTTAAGTTAATAGTCAATAATTTTATCGATTGATTACTTAATATAATTGTTACAGTTTTAGCAAAATAATTAACGAGATTTAGTGAATATACATAAATAAGAAAAACATCATGAATGCCAGTGGTGTCCTGATATGTTTATACAAGGTTTCCCCGTTCGTCTAGAATCAACGAATTTCGAGTTATAAATTAAATTAAAGAAAGACATCTTAAAAAAAAATTCAGATTTTATTTTTTTACTTTTCTTGCGAACCCCGCATCTCTTAAACAAAACATCTTAGAAATAAAACTGACGGTTCAAACTGGATAGGGAATTTAACGGGCTACAACTTTGGTCAAATAAATTTTTTTGGGAAACCAACCGTTTTCACAGAAATTCAGAAAATAATAACTAACAAAGTTAGTTAGTTTTTTTCTAAGACGTTTTGTTTAAGAGATATGGGGTTTGCAAGAAAAGTAAAAAAAAATAAAACCTGAATTTTTTAACATTTTTTCCTTTAATTTAATTTATAATTCGAAATTCGTTGATTTTAGACGATAAAGGGTCATAACCTAATTTGTAAATAAAGAAATGATCTTTAAAAAAGTTTTAATCTATTAAGCTTAAAAAATTAATAATATCGGAACTATGACCGTTTGAAATCAGAAATTCAAAAAATTGCTTACCCCACAAGAGTTTGGACTCGGACAAAAATTTTATTTAAAAATTCGTCTTAGAAAAATGTTCTTTATCACCACTAAAAGGTTCTCCACGGTTACGGGGACACCCTGTTATGTGAGCTGTAGTTCTTTAACCTTTGCTTTTATCAGGGGACTTTTTATTGTTAGGAACACACAGATCATACTGTGTAATACTGGGTTCAAGTAGTAGATTTTCACTATATTTTTAGTTATATAATATATAATATTTTTTCCTAAAAATTATTTTAAGGTTTATCTTATACATTCATCGGTGCATCTTATTATCCAAATATACGATAAGATTGGACAATTAATAACACATTGTGTACAGGGCCACCCTAACAACAGGGCTAAATGAGCTAAAGCCCCGGGGCGCAATCCGTTTGGAGGCGCCAATTTTTATTTTGATTTTTTAGCCCTAAAAAGAATAAAAAATTATTTACGATCTTCTTTGGGACAAAGCAAATTAAATGATACGAGTATTTTATATTATTTATACAACTTAAATACGAGTGATATTATATTATTAATCAATATGTTAAGAAAAAAGCTAGGAAAATAAATTATATAATAATCAATAGATAAGTGGTTTAGGTAGTGTAACTCGATATTAATCATATCAAATTTTTAGCTTAAACCAAAAAATGCACAAACACTTTTTTGAAACTAAAATGTTTAAGATAAATACACCGTATGTATATTATCGCAAACGTTTTCACCATACTATGGCATCATCAGGCGATGAACTGATAACTTAAACACTTTAGTTTCAAAAAAGTGTTTGTGCATTTTTTAGTTTATGCTAAAAATTTGATATGATTAAATTATATAAGTTACTTTTGTTTTTGTTTACTCTAAAGTTGTTTAACAGTTGTTTAACTAAAGTTGTATACAGGGTGTCTCCGGATACACTTTACATAACTTAGGTGGTGATAGAGAACATTTTTCTTAGAAACATTTTTAACAAAATTTTTTTCTAATTTAAAGCCTTCGAGAGTTGGGCCTCTTAAAGCATTTTTTTTTAAATTTCCACCTTCATGTGGCTATAGCCCAGAAAATATTGATTTTTAGGTAAAAATGAATTAAAGCTTTTTTAAAGAGCGTGAAATAATCTACAAACTAGATTTAAACCTTTTATTGTCTAAAATTAACGGCTTTCAAGTTGGAAATTAAAGTAAGTAAAAAAATGTTGAAAAATTCGAGATTTTTTCATTTTGTGTTTTTTCGAAACTCTTGTATCTTTTAAACTAAACATTTCATATTACAAAAATTCTGACGCCCCTTTCCGGATAGGAAATTTAACGGACTACAACTTTTGTGTAGTAAAATTTTTTATAAAAAAATTGTATCTCTTGTATCTTTTTTAATTGTTTCGTTTAAAACATAAAGTTTTGAAACAGACCAAAATAAAAAAAAAACTGTTCAACATTTTTTTCCCACTTTTATTCATAACTCGAAAGCCGTTGATTTTTAGACAAAAAATAGTTAACTCTAGTTTGTAGATTACTTCACTCTCTTTAAAAAAGCACTAATCCATTTTTAATAAAAATTTTCTTATAAAATTAATTAATATAATATAAAATGCTTTAAAGAAGCCTAATTCTTAAAGGCTTAAATTTAGAAAAAAAATTGTTAACAATGTTACTTAGAAAAGTGTTCTCTATCGCCACCTAAGTTATGTAAATTGTATCCGGGGAGACCCTATATATATTTTTTATATTTGTATAAATTTTATGTTTTCGTTTAGGCTTTAAGGTAATAATAATAAATTGACTTTTTCTATTTTGTATTTGTGTGTTTTCTTTTAAAGAGGGGCGCATTAATTTTAGGAGCCCAGGGGCGTCGTATATCTTAGGACGGCTCTGATTGTGTAAATGAAATAGCTAAATTGGCTAAATAAACGATTTTATTATTATTATTATTATTAAAAAACAGGCGAAAACCCTTTAATTGTTTATAATTTAAAATCCATGCATCTTATTTTGTATGCACATCTACATAATTAATAAATATCACTAAACTTGTAATGTCGACGTTAATACGTGTAAATCTTTGTATATTTTAATGAATATTTAATTTAATCAATAAATTCTTGTTATACGTATTTGTGTAGGTATTACCTTATATATAAATATATCAATTAATTAAATTCATCTGGATATTTTGTCAAAACAAATATTATAAGAAAATTGATAAACTATTGTTCAAACCAACGTAATTCAATAGAATTATAAACTATTTACTTTAGTCTTTATTTCTACCTCTCTAATTACTATAATTTGGAATCTGCATGATCAAAGTGTTAAAAGCCAAAACATTTCCCAGTGCATCAAATCAGTTTGAAGGATTCTTCAAGGCATCAAATGAAAGTTTTTCAGATTTCAAATTTTTTTTAGGAATCTTCCTTTCTTTTAATTTACGACTTGGTGCTGTTATTTATATTTTTAGTTTTATTGATAACTTCGATATTCAATCCGGAAATTAATATTTCCATAAACCAATTGAAATGTTTTGAAGGGATACACTTGAAACAGCTAGATTTGATTTCAAGAAAAATTAAAAAAATCACGGAATTTCGCAAATTTTTTTTTGAAACGCTGTTACAAAAACTCAAGTATACATTAAAATAAATTGTATAGATTATTAAAACTGTGCACGTTTGCTGAAGATATCAATATCGGTAAAATAGATCATCTGGAATTTAAGCATACCTACACACAAATTATTATTTTATTATGTATGTACAGTATAGTATACATTATTTTATTAATTTGGTTTCGGGCTATTTGTAACAAAAATAAATTTTAGTTCAGTGATTTTCATATCTTATCAATATTACAAAAATTTATATAATAATCGGTAATATAACTAGCATAAACCGCATTTAGTTGTAGTGCATACCTTCAAATCATTCAGATAAGTGAGCTTTGTGGTGTTCTAACAGCTTAAATAAAACCAAATTATCAATATTGTTACCCAAGTTAGAAATGCCAAGTTGAGGTACCTACTCATTATAACCAAATCATTATTTTTCTAATGGCCAGTGCCGGTGGTTGCAACTTACAATAAAATGTAAATAATACAGGTCGATGAACGGAAGTAATCGCAAGTTTGTGTATTCATCATGCTCTACTACAACGAGCCGAGTAGTGAACTTAGCTATTTGTAAAAGCTAAATGAAAAATATACATTTTATGTCAGCACAAGTTAACATTTTTTTATTTAGCTTAGGTGTAAAGACTTATGCCCAAAGTGTTTCCTTGAGAAGATACATCAATTCTTTTAAATTATAGAAGAAGTTCCAATGCCCAAATAATTTTACGGTATACTCATTAGTGACTCTTTATAATACCATGGGAAAAACACCTGATATGTAATCCAGAAATTTCACTCACGCTAATTTGGCAATTTTAACCTTGTCAATCATACAAGAAGTCGAGATTTTATTTAGTGTGACAGTATAATGACCTTTTCGAAACTACGTCGTGCTTAGGACTTCAATACAGATAAACAATAATAAATACTGCCTACACTACTTTTTACAATAGAATGATAATAATAATTATTGTATTATTTCATTATTACAGTTTTTGTATTAGGTCAATAACAGCACCAAAGTTTATTTTATAAGTTCAAAATAAATATTATTTTCACATGAGGAATTCGTAAACTTTTTGGTGTACCATACCAGTGAATTTTATTTGACGATTTATAATTTTTCTGCAAATATAAGTAGTTCAAGGCAACTGGAGGAAGAAGAATAAATTAAAAGTAAACTTCAATTAAAAACGATTATTTGCAACATTTAGAAACTATTTACATGGCAAATTAATTTTGCAGAGCAGATCTTATATTTTCTTTTCTGTTATTGGAATTTAGATCCGTGGTTACGTTATACGAAAGATTAAAAAACGGTAATATTCTAATAGGTTAAAAGTTATAATTAAGGTATAAAATTCAAATATTCAAGAAAACATTTTGTATTCCTCACGTTGAAGAATCTACGAAAATATTTAAAATATATACGCACTGCCCGAAGACCCAGTAACTGTTAATTTATTCTGTATTAATGGTCCGTAATTTGTTAAAACTCAAATTAAAAAAATAATTTAAATCTTTTTCGCCTAATTAATATAACATATTTTTTGGTTTGCAAATGTGTAGCGAATAAAACTGTATTTTTTTTAAATAAATTAATTTTTTTAAATCAGTTTTAAAAGGCAAATTTTCGAGTGCTAAAAAATCAATTTTTTTTCGAATACCTATATTAAGAATAATACATTATAATTATTTTATATTATTTGTATGTAAATTTGAAGTGCATGATCGTTGACCATGAAAAAGATATCGTTAGATGTAAAGGTTGTGGATATCTTCATTACTATTATATAATATTATAAAAAGTTGTACTATTATAAATGCCTATATAATACTATATTACCTATTAATAAATTTAATTAACATCGGCAATTAGTTTTTCTATACCATAGTATGCTGAAGTAATGTTGGTTAGTTATAGGGTAGGAAATATCTTTAGTAACTTGGATATTATAAAAGTTTTTAAAATTGTTGAGTAAAAACGTTGGTATACATATAAAAAAAAATTAAAATATTATGTATCAATTAAAAATCATTAAGAAGTGATCTAATAATGATGATCGGTCATGCCAGAATATATTTACCTTTTAGAATGAAATACAATATTATGTACATCGTAGTTTGAAATCCACATTAAACTGTGATATAGTGAAAATTTTTAAAATCAAAAGCAGCTATCAGTGGTTTTTATTTGAGAGCTTTTAACTGAGTTGCTATCAGTTTGGCCCTAAATAGTTCACAAATATTTTTTTTCATTTAAATAACATCATAGCTGTTTTTAATCTCTCAGTTTCTATTTATTAGAAAGTTTCTCAAAATCGAACATAATCTGAATTTTTTAAGTTTCCATAAACCTTGACGAAATAAAACTGTTTTATAAATTCATAAATTTTCATATTTAACTTTGGCTGTATATTTAGTATAAATTCAATATTATTTTAAATTTTGAAATAAAAGTAATATTAATTATACAAAACTTTAAAAGCGTCAACTACCCGAATCCTTAAGGGACCAGCAACCTTTGAATTGAGCGTAACTCAGCTATTGAGTAAAAAAACTATTTTATATTTCCCATAGTTCATAATGCATACACATTGCTTCATTTTTGGGATAATGTTCGTATAATATTATGTAAAATAAATATTTATTATTGCTAAAATGCTAAATACTTTGCTTTAAGAAATTAAGAATATGAGTTGCATTGAAAAAATAATTATCAAGAAATTACAAACTAAATTTAATTATTATAATCTGTCCAAGTATTTCATTTGTATTTAATCTTAATCTATCAGAGTAATTTGTGGGCGATTATTTTTTCAAAGCAGCTTTTAATCTTCACGAAAATTGTATTGAACAATTTCATTAAGTTTACAGTGGTGATTCAAAGTAATCAACATTAGTTAGGTAGTTGAACCTATGGCAAATGGAAAAGACATGTGTTGTCACATCAGATTTTTTTATTTCATAAAAACTTGATTATACATATAAATTTCTACACGTACACGCAAACTTACGTATGTTTATACGCAAACACACATGACAAATGAAAATATTATTTTATCTGTAGCACAAATTAATATGGACCGGACGTACTAAGTTCAAGCGTGTTCAGCTGAACTGAAGTTCAATGAATTTCAGAAATTTTAACAATGAATCAGATATATCACGACACATTTGTAACAAAGTTAATGCAATTTTTTATGTTGTGGTCAGTGGAGTAACAAGGCAGCTACGGGCCTGTGTTTCCGACTGTCGGTCCTCAAAATTGGGCCCCTAAATGGATATTAAATTAACTATTAATAAAACTATTAAGTAAATTAAATATTAAAGCCTGTTTACATTAAAAAATTTTGTTTAAGATTTTTATAAGACAAAAATTTCACTTTTTACACCTTAAAATTTTCGTTAAAATAACTTTTAAGAAAAATTTTAACAAATTTAAAAAAATAGATCAGCACCTATTTCCTTAAAATATAGTGAGTTTTAAGGTGTGTTTGGTGATAAAGGTGTAAACACAAATCTGCAAAATCTACACATTTTAAGGAATTTTATGGAAATTTTAAGCGAAATTTTATAATGTAAACAGGCTTTTATAAGCGGGACGATTGTTTTAAATTAATTTTTATGAAAAAAAAAATATATAATAAATATTATTAATTAGTTTTATTTAAATTATTTAAATCAAAAACAGTTAACAGAAAATCGAGAATTTTATTCAAAACATACCTGACGGTTTTAATAAATTATACTCCAAAATAAACAATTGAACTTAAACTTCACTATTTAAAACTTAAAATATTTTATAAAAACAAAACAACTGGTTTTTATTATAAATACTGTAACAAACTGCAATGTGATGTAAATAAAAATCAAAATATGCCCTAACTGTTACAAGATTTTTTCGGATGACAGTTTATTTCTTTATTACCTATTGTATTGCTACCAGATGCAAAAATTTACTTTTACAATCCGCTTTTATCTCTATCCATGCCGGCTTCAAGTTCAATTTAACGAAAGCCGAAACAGACAGTAAATATACTTTATAATTATTTTAAATAGGTATACATGAGAAATGTGGCAGATAACTTATTTTGAAAATGTGCCGTATATTTTCTGATTTTAGCGATGTTTTTACTGTTTAGGGCTAAAAATCACAAAAATTTGAATTCTGATCGTGGCAGAGCCGGGCCCTTTTAATGCCGGGCCCTTGTTCGATCGAACACATCGAACACTGGTAGTTATGCCACTGGTTGTGGTGTGAACCTAATTATTTGCTAAAATCTCTAAAATTTGTTAAACTTCAATTCACCTAAACCGCGCTTAGATGTGGACAGTACAACCAGCCCTAAATATATTTTTTTCTCTGATAATAAAATCATTTTAAAATATTACAAAATTTTACAACGATTATGATTTTACCAGCAAACAATACTGCTTGTTGCAATCAAAAAAAGCACGAGAACTACATTTCTAAAGCAATATAAGATTAAAAATCAACAACCAAAGTTTTGACGAGCAAGAACAAGAATACTCGCGGTACAGTATATTTTGTTAGTTCGCGGTATTTAGTTCCTGTGTATTTCGTCCGCGGTATTACGGCGTTGATCTTTCAGTCACAATCAAATGTCCGATTCCAGGGATACAAAGCTGTTAGTTTGTAATTTTTTATTATATTTTTAATTATAATTACTATAAATAATGGTATAATATTTTTATAAATTCCATTTTTTAAATTACATTTTTAAAAGACAAAGTTTAGTTACTAAACTTGGATGATGAGATTCGTTAAATCAAAATATTTCTATCGATACATATGTGAAAAAAATTTCAATTTAATTTTAAATCTCAATTTTGAGGTAAAAATATTAGTTCTGAAATTTATTTCTTATTTATTAAACTACTAATGCTATCAAAACATTTATATAAATAATTTCATCAGACCAAATTAAAAATTAAAGAATTATTAAATAAAACGATAAGTTCACGTTGTAGAAATGTAGGTAATATCTTTTTCTTTATTGGTTTTTATGTCGCAGTATTTAAATTTAGTGTATTATTATGAATAAAATCCAATTTAATCATTTCACTATTTAAATGTTTTTTCAAAGTAATTAAATTGATTGAACGCTAATTTGATAAAATAAGTTTTCCTACTACTACTAAAAAAGTAATCAAAATCGCATGCTCTACGATGCGTAAAGTTATTGTTTAAAGTTATTTGTCTAGATGCTAATAGCAGTGCAAAAAAACTCAAAAACACGGCGCGTCGCGTATTTAAGTTTATTTTTAAAATTATTATAAGTTGCTAAAATTATTATTAATAAACAAGAAAACAACTAAATAAGTAAATTTAATTTTTATTTTGTCGTTTCTTTTTTAAGAAAGTTTGATAGATTAATGCCCGTTTTCACCAACAAATTCCTAACGTTAAGAGTTTCTTAACTTGAGATAAGAAACTCTTATGTCAAATTTGGTTTTCACCAAGCGCTAAGAATTCCTTAGTGGTATTAAGAAATCCCTAACCGTAGGGATCCGATTTACCGACCCCTAAAGTGTTAGGTATTCCTTAGCGGTTGTATTATACTATTTATAGGTTATAAATTAGTGTTTGTGCATGTTGATTTTGAATAGCCGTGCATTATTCTACACTCTTCTCTAGCCATGGATGCTATTCGACTTTTTGATAGATTAGAAAGATATGATGATTCATCAGATGATGAAGTTGTACACTTCATCACTTCACTTCAGAAAATAGAGCTGAAGAAAATTATAACGGTGCACACATTCATACCAGAAATACAGTTGAAAGACAATATGGTGTGTGGAAACGAAGATTTCCTGTATTAGCTATAGGTATACGTTTGAAATTGCAAACAGCTATATCGGTTGTGATAGCTTGTGCTGGATTGCACAATATTTGCATTGAGGCGAAGGAAGCACTTCCACCAAATCACTTGATCGAGAATGGTCAAGTGACTGCAGAAATTCAAAATAATGCAAGATATGGTGGAACGCGAGACATTATTGTAAATAATTATTTTAATCAACCATAACTTCTGTGTGTTTTTATAGTTTATTAATTACATATTTGTCAAGTTTATTTTTATTTTATATTAAGAAATAATAAATGTAATATTAACAATTTATGGTTTATTTATTTAACATGGTCGTTACTTGTTATATTTTTGAAGAGTGCAGTTGCCATCACTTGAGGATTCACATTGTTATCTTATGTATGTACACCACATATATAATCGGTTTATATAATCCTTTACAGTACCTGCTTCATAATTAACAAAATTAACTACATAATAATCATACACAACCGTAATGCCGCCATTAAATATAACCTACAAATTCAAATATGACATTTATGACCCTCATTAGTTCATTTGTCCTCCTTAAAGAATACCTAGCAAGGGAACTGCTGGTTAAGAAACTCTTATGTTGGTGAAATGCAAATTTCACTTTATGGAATACCTAGCGTTAAGAATTCTTTACTAAGAAATTCTTAAATAAATGTTGGTGAAAACGGGCATTAGTTTCAGATTTAGCTATGTACAATGTTTTAGGTCTCTTTGTGCTCTAGATGCTGAAAGTTAATATAATTTTAGTGTATGGAGAGAAAGGTTAAGGAAATTAAAGAATATGTCTGATTTCAGCCGGAGTTTTCAAATTTGAAATTATAATAACTATTTAATAAACTGTAATTCAGCAGCAAATCTTTATTGAAACTTATTGAGTATTGAGTCTTATTTTAGCTAGTTTAGCTAGTCGATTTGTGAGAGCGAAAACATTTATATTTCCAATTCTAGAGCTTAACCCCTTAAAAATTATTCAGTTCTTGAAAATTTAAGTCGCTGTAACTTATATGGTGTAGGTTTATATAACAAACAAACAAACACTTAAGAAAAACAGACTTTCTGCTATATAGATCACTAAATAGTAATTTAGACTTGCTCTCAATTTATTTAGGTTTGCTCTCACTTGTTATTTTTACCGTTAAACATGACTGATGATCGATAATAATCGTGAAATAAAGGTCTTTATATTATGTTACAGGTTTTTTGTTTTTTGTTTTTATTTTTAAGTAATTTTTACCACTTCTATAGCGTAATTTTTTTAGAATTTTAATTTCTTGTTTATTTAAATATTCTTAGTTCAACCCTGTTAAATGTGAATTTTTGTCATTTTGGTTTCGTTAAATATTATGTTTTCTTCGTAGTATGTATTACTTAATAGTTTAAAATTTTATTATTTTAACATTTTGTTAAGTTTGATTATTTAAACCAAAAAATGCACAAACAAACTTTAGAACTAAAATGATTAATATCGAGTTACACTACCTAAACCACTTATCTATTGATTAACTTAAAGATGCTGCTAGAATATTTTGAGAGGTATGATTGAAGATCGAACCTATAACTACGACATAGCAATCCAATATTTTAACGGCTAGCCTAGGACTGCATTCACCAAATTAGGATATTTAGTTATATACAAACCTAACTATTATAAACATTTTGCATACTGTTCAATGAGATAGATAACCTTATACTTCTTTCTAGAGGATAGCAATGCATTAACTTAGAGGTTAGTTTTTCAGAGACGTAAAAAATTATTTGAGCTTCTATGCGTAAATTTGTTTTCTAAATTGTTCTGCTTCGTGAAAATAAGCCAGTAGGTTCTTTCTGTTATGAACAATTATTTGGCACAATGCTTTGTTGACGGCCATCTTAAATTGAGATTAGATTAGATCCCATTTAGTATTAAGAGAAAGTCGAATTTTTAAGTTGTTTTAATGAATTGTAGAAAATAATAGCAATTAATAATAATTCAATAAAGATAAGTTTTGGGAGAAGGCGTTTGTTTGATTTTAGATAAAGATAAATAAATGAAATAAAAATCAATTACAAATGTAATCAAAAAGAAAGGTGAAAATACCATCGTGGTGTCGATATGGGTAATAATAACCTGCTGCGTTCTCATTTCATTTGAATTAAATACAATAAAAGTAATAAACTAATTTAAGAATTATATTTTTGAAAGTAAAGATACCCCAATCTAAGTGTAGATCATTGCAATATATTGAAAGAGATTATCATATTTGATTGAATACAAAACAGTTCTTGATAGTTTTATAATTATATGTACTATTTGAAACCTTCGTTATATATTTATTTTGGCCTTGTGAAAGTTAAATCCATTATTGCCTTTATACCCAAATACAAATCGTTTACATCCGATTTTATTTTTTCAAAGTTGTTTCCCTATCTCACTGAAGAAATCTACAACCTCAGTCATGGTGTTTTATTGGCCATACTGTAGAATTATATACATTGCACTTTAATTACGTCAAGCTTTTGTGGTAAATTTTCTACAATTTTTACGTTTACATAACACAGCGTAAAATACTATAAAACGTATTATGGGCCATTGTTTAAAACATAAATATTTTGAAAATCAACATTACATGAACGTGAGAAGACGTAATCTAGGAAGAAACAATCAGGATTTTGGTCATGTAGCTGATATGTACATATCGTAAAAGTTGAGTTTGTTGTGGTTTCAACGAACACAGCGCATTTATTTTATAAAATTCTTACGGCATACGTGAGAAAACTAACAATTTCCTACCTATTGTTTTTGAGCTCAAAATTTGTAAACTAAATTTTTTGAGAAACCTATTATTCATAGTTAACTACAGTGTTATCGATTTCATTTTGGCTTGCATGGTTTATAAAAGATAATCAAGTTGTTAAGTCGTGAAAGTTATGCCCAATTGAACATTTGCAAACAATTGGTACCATAAAAACTATTGTTTTTTTTATATCAAACGACCTATTTAGCTTTTTGATTGATTAGCAATAAGAAACGTAGATTACCTTAATTGCTAACACCAATACAGTGTTCAGATTAAATTTAAAAGAAAGAGCTCAAGCTAATAGGTACTCTTATTTGAGAAAACATATGAGCAGTGGCGGCCAATACAGGGAGGGCGTTGAGGTGCCGCCCTCTCAGAATACAATATCAAGTTTTAAATACTTTATTAATATTGCCAATTCAAATGAATAACTTACAGTTTTTCTAGTCGTCGCCTCCCATTATCGTAAACTTCGAGCCGTCGCGTTGCTGCGTTTGACTATGAACTTTGAATAAATTTAGTTTGAAAACTTAATTTAATAAAATAATACTATAATAAAATAATAAAAAATCGGTTAACCTCGCCTTTTTGCTAATAATCAGATAATGTTAATTAGATGAATAAAATTTATAGAATTACACCTTGAAAACTGTTTGTTTCATGTTGAACCTCACACTGATGGATATGTATTTATTTTTTGAAAACTAATTTATTATGGTAGTCTCGGGCTTGGATCATCGTATATTATTGTAATTATTAACATGACAGTACCCTAAGAGCACGCGGAGCATCACCGAAAGCAGTTATTCTTGACTTTAAACGTTACTTTTAAATTATTTACACTTAATTAAAATTAGAAGAAAAGTATAAGTGCAAGTTTTTTTTTGAAACAGTAAATTTGCTTTCATATACCATTCAAAGTTTAATTAAAAATTTTTTGTAAAACCATATGTCACGCTCATGTTATACTTGAAGATCTCACCTACTTTCTTATGAAAATGTAAAGATTGCATGTTAGTTTAATTATCGGTATCATCTTTTACATTTACTTTAAATTATATAAGGCAGTTTTTAGTTTAACCTTTAAGGAATGGCGTGATTAATAGGAATTATTTCTTCTTCTTATGGGTAATTTTATACGCACAATTATTAATTATTAATAAAGGCTACAGTTCTTAATACAATGTTTAGTGTAAATCAGTCGTGTTGGTTTTGTGAGTAAAATTGTGACATGGTTCCAGTAATTATGCAATTAATTTATTTACAATAGGTATATAATTTAATATATGAGAATAAGAGCATGGAAGAATAATGTTCAAAGTGAAAAAATTACGTAGGTACCTAATGGTAAATTCTACTAATGGAGTGTTAAAATTTTAGATTGCAAGGGTTAATCAATTTTGGGCCAACCTCAGAAAATAATTAACACAACTCTCTGCATCTAAATTTATTTATATATGCACATGGTATTAATTCAGTTTTTTGTCTCATGCAGTTGCTTTAATTTGCGAATACAAGTATAGTTGTATAATTATTTTGTAAGTTTTTTCAGATTTCCATGAGCTAACTTTCCGTCTGAAGTAGTTTTTCATCGTATGCACGTGTGGAACAGTTGTTTGTTGTTATCGCCAGACCGCTACAGTATTAATTTTAATAATTTGATCGGTTTCAACAAAAATCATTTACCGCATAAAATTAATTGTAAAATATAACTATATTAACTCGATTAGTTTAAAACAATTTTATTGTTAATCTATAATATTAATTTCTATGTAAAATAAAACTATACGAAAGGCAGTTTATTTATTGCCTTTCACATCTGTACGGAATTTTGAGAAGAAAATGTTAATTCGGAACGAACTTTCAAATTTGCGTGCTTTTATTTTTATTAAGTACAATCAACGAGTAATTTTTAATTTTTGACTTTTTTTTTAAATTTAAAGTAAAAGAAAATAAAATTGAATGTTGGAGCAATGGATTGTTATTATTCATTTTTTAATTTCACATGATAAAAATTCATATAATATTCTTTATTTTCTACACCCACTGAAAAAAATTCATGGATAATTACAGTATTTACTACAAAATATTATTTAATTAAATAAAGAAGTAAAACAAATTGGTACCCTTTCCATAGTTTTATTGTCTTAGGTAACGCGTTTTGGACTCACAACCTTGTGTAAATTAATTAATTATGTAAATATGAATTAATGCCAAGCATTAATATAGCGCAAAGTTGCATTCACCATGCGTGTAATATTTTAAATTAAATTAATTTGAATTTAAATTTAAGTACCTACCTACATGATGTGCCAAGTAAATGCAGTAATTTCAATATAAGTATAATTTTTAAGCTAAATCAAGTATTTTGTATAAACTATAGGAATATTTACGTTTTATTCGACAATATCATAACTATTTTAAAACATGATAAACTTATAGATAGTCGTATATTTCTCATTTATATTAACCATTTAATTTCTTGATTTTATTCAATTGTTATTGGAAAATTTCTTTAAAACGAACCTGATTGTTAATTATTGTGTTATTTTGTTGTGTGGCGAAACCTTCAGTTTTAGCCACTAATTTAACTTTAAAGTTTTATTTGTTTTATATTTTAGAATTTAAAATGCATGTCAAACCCACATTTTATTGCTTATCTATTACTAAAATTTTATTAATAAACAATTTTATTTAATTTTTAGTTTTGAATGTTTATGTTTTATTTATAATTTGTAGAGTTTGTTTATTAAGATAACTTTAAACAGAAATTTTCTCGGTGATCATACCAATGTAGCCACTGTTGTGGACTACAAAATTATTGTTAGATAGCAGTAAATTTCATATTTTCTTTAATTGTAGGTCAATTTAATTAAGAATTATTATTCATTACCGTGAAAAGAAAATGGATGTACACGCATTATAGAGAAAATTTCTTTCGAGCATAAATCATAAATCATATACTTCAGGAAGTTAAAACTGTTGTAAATTTTACAAAGAGCTGTTGTAATAAACACACCAGGGTTCCAACCCTTTAGAAGAATGTGTTTAGTTTGTAACAGTGAAAGTTCAAATTTTTAAATTATTTTATATTAATTTATTATAATGTGATATAATTTAAATGCAAATATAATTTTAAAACTTATGAAAATCAATTTTTTGCATGGTTTGCTATTAATTTTGTTATAAAAAAATATTTAAATATTAAATTTTGTTAGTTTCGACCAATAACTTATAAGTGAAACTGTATTGCAAAAATAATAACATTATAATAACTATGGGAAAAAAACTTAAGCTGAGTGTTGATTGGTTTCGGTTATAGGTAGGTATATTCAATCATCATCAGGATTTGGCAATTTAATAGTGAAAGAATAATTATATCTGTGACATAAAAACATTAAACATTTAAAACGAACAATCCTACATAAATGCTGATTTATTATTTTATTTAAAAAATAATTTGTTTATGAAATTACCGTCTTTATTAATGATAATAAAAAGCTTATCCAAATGTAATTATTACAGTTGCCATTAAATATTACTATCAATAAAAAATAATTGCAGTTTTTTTATCAAAGTGTAAAATTGCACTTTTTCTTCGAACTTTTTTAGTTTTATTAGGGCTGCATAAATTATTATTTATTAAATTGTTATTGTACCTAATAGTTTTTTGGGTATATAAATAAAACTACGATCAAAATAATATTATGATAAAGTAAATTAACAAAACGTAAACAGGATATTTTGAAAAGAGAAATTATAGCATAGATGACGATGAGAGATCCTGTTTGCCGTTTGTTAGAAAAATCCTTTTAATTTTTATTTATGTCATTGTAGGTAGAAAAATGTTGCAATAAAAATTTTCGAAATATATTGCTTACTTTTTATTACCGTTTTCTTGAACTAAATATTGATGGTAATTTATATGAGTCATTGTCTTTGCCTACATTCGAAGGAAGTGAAATTTTTCAGCGTTCGAGGAATTCCTTTTTTGTTAATTGTTATTAAGATACGCCGATTACAACATTTTTGGTAGGTAATTCTAAATACCACGTAGCATTTCAAGAATATTTTGTTAAATGACCCATAATAATTTTAACCTTCAGAAGACTACAATAATAATTTTTCCGTCTAAGGAGTTAAGGAAATCAGCAGTATGGAACCTGAATAAATTAATACAATTAAACAGTTAGGCTAACTCATAAGTTGGTATTAAGCAGTAAAAGTATGTAATAAAAAAATTGCTGAATTATACAAACCGGGTATATAATCCTTTCGTTCTAAATTTAAAACTTGTTTTAAAAACTCACATTTTTAACTCTGCGGTTGAAAATGTTTGCGAATTTTTAGTTCAAAAAAAAAAAAAAAGATACCTTATACCTAATTCAGATATCGAGATATTGGTGAATACTTAATTAAGATAACCCGGTTTTATAATTTAAGCAGGTTTGGTGTCTTTCTACGCATTGAAATTACCCATCAGCGCACGTAAATAAATCGTAAAGGAATCTTACCACGATTTTTTCGTAACATAACACTGTGTTATTTTGTTAGTTCCTGTTACATTCCAATTTTTTTTTTTTTTTGATATATGTTATGCGTAAAAAATTTTGGGTCAAAACCTGTTTGTATCATCTTTATGAAGATGAGTTTTCAGCACATGCCTTACCTGACACAGTGAAATAGGTTCATTGATAAAATATTATATTTGGGTTGATTACTGGTGACATTCGAAATATTAAATTTAATCAAATGGCGAAATCAAAACATAAATTATTGAGTACCTTTTTGAATATTTGTACAATTTCCACTTGGTATTCCTTGAAGGCACAAGAGACAAATGGCACACTTCACAAGCAGCATAAACACAAAAGTCACTACGGTGTATGTCATTGTTAAACACTAATTTTTATATCTAATAAACTAATAGTTAATAAAGCTATGGCTTAGAGCCGTTATAAAACGTAAACTGTTGGATCGCATCACCGAAGCATTCTTGTGAATGTTGGGTCTGCGGCCGAGGAGCACTCGCTAACCATGCTTTGCCTATACACTTCTACGGAGCTCCGCTACCTACCTTCTCTAACCTAGTACGTTTCACATAAATACGAGTTACCACATGTAAACACGAAGATTTTCCATAGCATCCTCCTTGGGTAAAATAATTCCTAATTCAAATTTAGGCTCCTACCAGGATCGTATTAATTTTTTCGGGTAAAATCTTGAATAAACCAAAATAATATGGTTAAAAAATTTCCATAATTTATTAGTTTGCACATCTTCGACAAATTACTTTCTTTCTCAAGAAGACATTCTAATTAAGACTTAAGTTTAATCATCAATTAAAATTGACATGCAACTTTAAAATTACAAAAGCGATCGTGTAATTAAGCTATTATTGCTAACAATGTGATAAATTGCATTTTAATGTAATTTGAAAAATTGTTTAAATCTAAATTTAGTAACTCGTTTTTGTTTAAAATCGTTCTAAGTTTCATCAAACAAATCTCCCACTAAGGCAGGTAGTTTCTTACTTTCCTCTTACTCCTCCACCAGCAAATAACACACTCACCTGGCCTACTCAGATTTTAACAGCGTATCTTATTAGCAACGATCTAATGTTATTTTTTTGTCTATCCGAAGAATGCCAGCAAATTATTTTAGCTAATTTTACCCGAAAATAATAAAATTAAACTACAATAACAAATATAAAAGTAATTGTATTGTGTTGGAGAAAACAATAAAAAGCGGGAAAACGGTGACTAGAAGCAAGAATTTAATTTTAATTTTTTAAGAGGATTATATTTGTTAATTTCGCAATGAGTTGCGATTAACATCTTTAACAATAATAATAATCCGTGTTGTAACATTTGGTGTAGAAACTCTAATATTTATGATAAATAAAAAATGTGCAATGAGTACTTATAATTTTTCTATAAAAATAAGTTTAGAAAAATTTATAATATTGTATCGTCAATGTTGTTATACTGCTTCCTAATTCAACGTTCACCTTCAACCGTAACTGGAATCCTAATAACTGAAGACGAAGTCGAATGAGGGCTAGAGGTACTAAAATCTTAAAAATATAACATTTTGGCGAAGAAAAGTATTCTTCATATTATAAAGTTTAGAACCAGAAATTATAGGTAAAAGAAGAATAAAAAATCAAATTAAAGATCTTTTTAAAGAGGCAACCGACGCATCTTGCTCGGAGAACTCATCTTGACGCTTTTAATCAATATTGAAAAAAAAAATAAATTGGCTAATTTTTTCAATTTTAAAATAAAAGAATGTTTAGAATGTTGCATTTGCATTTAATTTTAACCAAATCATGTTGAACCATTAAACTTTCTCCCAAGTTTACGCGATAGGTAGTCTCTCAGAACTTTTACTTTACAGTAATTCAAATAACAAGTGTGGTTATCATCTTATTAAATTATTCGGTTTATGGAAATTTAATTGATTTCAAAGAAATCGCAAACAAAATGGTTTTAACCAGTGTGGGTTGTAAAAATAAATATTTATAAAAATATTAGTGGCTTTTGCCTATGCCATGATAATAATAACTTTTTAGTATTTTACAATAATTAAAAAAAAGAAATTGGAATAAAATACATTAAGTTGGTTACGAGGACGAGAACCAAAAGTGCATACTACTCAGTACTAATTTTTAAAATTAAATAATATATTTAATTAACAGCCTGTTAATTAAATAAACAATGTACTAACTATATAATTACACGTAGGTATTAGTTTCAAGTTTGCTTTAATCGTAATAGCTATTTGCGCAAATAGTATAGAAAAATCGCTTTTCCACGTCGTACATACAAGATTTTTGTCTTTTTTTGGTGTACTTGCGCTTTTACATAAGAAAAGCACAACAACATTCTTAACTATTGTTTAGTAAATAAAATTTTAAATATAAAAAATGGCAACAATTGAACATCGGACTTATCTAAATTCATTATTTGAACATAAATTATGGAAGTTATTTTGAAGTTCCTGCCGTTTTTATTATTTTCCGACAATGCAATAGTTATAGTGTTTTAATACGAACTAATTTCTTCTGGTTGAGTTATTCTGGTATTGTTTGAACAGACATTGTCTCAAAAATTGTATAATTACATCGGTAGGTGTTTCCGTTTGTTTGGTTTACACGTAATAATTATAAATTTTAATATATAAAATTATTTCAAGTTAATGTAGAAGGTAAACTAGAAATTAACCAAGAAAAATTGTTAGTGGTTGGGTAATTACCACAAAATTTTCCAAACAACATTGCTATATTATCAAATTGATAAATTAGCAATGACGTATTCGGGCCTAAAGGCTTCGGTAAAAAACAAGTACCCGGATTCAGATATTAGTAAGACGGATTTGAGGTTATACGTAATGCGACATTCTGCCTAGGGATACCAAACAAAATAAAGTGTTACAAAAATAATTTTTTTTTTAATTTTTATTTTGTTTATGTATTTAATGTTTGTCATCGTAATGTAGCGCAAAAATATCTAGCCTTATATTGATTAGAGGCGCCAATATAATAAATTCTACTCTAGGTCTCTAAGACGCAACTTAATGTTCGAAAAAATTAATATTTGTTAAAATTTAAAACAATATAATTTTGGAATGCATGTATGCATGTATTAATAAATTATAAAATAGATTTATATTTTTAGACAAACTTAGGTAGGTAGGCAACTTTATATTATTGGGATATACAATGGTTGTCAAGGCTCACTTATAAAACATTGTTTTAGTTTCCATTTTTGCATAACTGCCAGGCACCCAATATTACAATATCGCAGTATTAATGTACGGGTTGACCGGCCAAGGAGCTGAACATAGAGAAATAACATGAGATATTAATTTTTCTAAATTTCTGTTTTCCATTATAACGGATAAGAATGAAAAATGTATCAACTTAAAGAGCTTTTTATTCCGCATCTAAAGATACTCAACATTTAATATTTTATTCTTTAATTATTGTTAAAACCTCAACAGTAATATTAAGAAATACAACTTTAAAAATCCTATTTATTCTTATCCGTTATAATGAGAGGCAGGAGTTTAAAAAAATCAATATCCCATCTTATTTTCCTATGTTCAGTTTTTTGGTCGGTCACCTGGTATATACAATAATTAATACAGGCAACTCATATTACTATAAAATGCATTAATATTTAATAAGTAATATTTAATTTAATATTTAAATAAGTCAATATTTACTTAATAATAATTGATAAAAATATGAGAAAGAATCTGTTGGTAATTATTGGAATGCATATTGTTACTAATTTTTCCTACGTCATTTTATGCATATTACCAATCGCAAGTAGCATTTAATTAAAAATTAAACAAAAAGTAGTAAATGATAAATTGATCAAAATTATTTTTATTTGAAACGTCAATAAAAGTTTACTTTATGCTTTAAACTTAAGTTTAATTTTTTTCTTTAAAGTTTCATAAAATCAATTGTTTTACATTTAGTGTTCCGTTTTTAAGCGTAAAGTAAAAATAGAAATACAAGAAATAGAAGAAAAAATCACAGATTTATAAAACTTTGGGTCTTTCCAGAATATCTTCTTCTTCCACTATTGCTGTTTATAAACCGTATAAACACAAATATAATATTAAAAAAATGGATATAAACAAAAATAAAAGGAATGAAAGTTTTAACAAAAATGTCTGATAAGTATTGCTGTAAAAGAGATTCATATACTATATGGCAAAAAAGTACAATTTACGTTGCTAACAGTGAGACAGAGTACTGATCTGAGTACTGATTGAGTAGTGCAATTGCCCCCCCCCCTCTCAGATTCACAACCGAAGCACTTTATTTTGACCAATTTGACTGTTCACAAAACAGATGTAGATAGAAGCTAATTGAATTTTTGGAAAACTATTAGCAAAAGTCGTTAATAGTATAGGTTTTTAACTACAGAATAATTATTTTAACGTTTTGTTAAAAATTAAATTGTAAGAAGTTTATAAACCTTATATAACCTTATACTTATCTTATCCTAACCTTATCTGTTCTTATATTAAATGTAATCAATTTTTTTGTAATAATGTAACGAAAATTAAAATGTTTATTTAATTCTAAAGGGCTAATACAAATAATACTACACTAAGATTAACACTAACACTACAATTACACTACAATTTATTTAACACTAAGTCTATATTTATTTAAACACCCGGTATATTGTTTATCACTTATTTATTTTCACATATTTATGTTAACACTTGCACGTTTAAACTGGAATTAACTCGTCACAGGAAAGCATCTGTATTTATACATAAATGTAAGCTTCCAGAAACTTCCATGAGTTTCTATACACTTCTGGAGTGTAAATTCAGCGATATTTGAATGACTAATGCTGTTATTATGTATGACTTATCACACATGACGCATCATGTTTGACTCATCGTACATGACGTCATACATTAGTCATCAAATATGACATCATAAATATGTCATCAAATACATTAGTCAGTCAAATATCATAGTTGGCACCAGAAGCCACGAATTTCGTGTCATTGATCCCCACCTAGCAAATCTTACAATCTTACAACTTAATTATTAAAGCTAAAATTTCACCAAAATGCATAGGGTGAGTAGCAATCATTTTGAAACACCACATCAAACCCCCGATGCTAATTGCTGTTTTGAGCGCAGCTGAAAACAAAATTCGCAAAATTCCGTGCGTGTTTCAAAAATAAATCTAAAAAATATTTACACAACATTACAGTATCTATAACTAAATAAATTTAAATTCAAAAATTTCAAGTCAAATAAAAATAAAAATAAAGGAGCTTATCTATTTCCAAAATTCTTCATAATTTTCAATGTCTTTCGGTTTCCATTTATTTTTCTTTTCGGACCTTCCACAAATTAATCTTAGCTTGAGGCGTCCACTTCACTTCTGGTTTCTTGTTTTCCACCACCGACTCATCCAAAACTTCCAAATTTTTTTCTTCTTTTTGGTTTTCCGTTTTGCGTCATCTTGCCCTTCAACTTCCAATCTTGTGGCCTTCTGCTTTACAATTTCCAATTTTATCGTTTTTAATCGGCTAGCTTCTTGTTTTCCTGCTTCTAATCTTATAGCTTCCTGCTTTATAACTTCTAATTTTTCAGATTCCAATTTTTTGGCGTTTTCTTTCTCAGTATCCAACTTAATAGCTTCCTGTTCTTCAAATTTTAATTTTATAGCTTCTTGTTTTTCAGTTTCTTGTTTCATTGTTTTCTGTTTTTCAAATTTTAATTTATCAGCTTCTAATTTTTCATTTTCCTGTTTAATAGCTTTCTGCAAATCTACACTCGACTTTAAAGTTTTTATATCCTTACTGTTGGTTTTCACTTGTAAATTAGTTAATTCCAATTCTCTTTTAAATTTACTCTCAATACGCAGAAAACCCCTATTCATTTCTTTAATTATTTTGTCCGTATTTTTGTTTAAGCTTTCTATTTGTGAGTCTATTTTTTTGTCAAATTTATCGCTTAAGTCCCGCATAGCATTTAATAATCTATCAAATTTGTCTTCCCCTATATCACTTTTATTTGACCTTTTTTTTTCGCTCCATTTTCCTAATTCCTACTTTTTATAATAATCTCTCAAATTTTTGAGCCCCACGTTGGGCGCCAAAATAGATGTTGTGGGATTTTGTAAATATTACCTATCCTTCACAATCTTTTATTTTCCCAGCTAGCTTTTCTCAGTGGAGAACAAGAAAAAGACGCTCAGTAGTCGGTTCCCGTGTATTTCTTTGTTTGCCCTTCTTTTTTTAATGCAAATAAGATAATTTCTCCAATAATAAATCTTTTTCAAAAATAAACTATCCAAATTTAAATTACATTCAATGTAATGTAAAATTTTACTGGGCTCATACGTTTAATTTTATGCGTATCCAAAACGTCCTGTTATCACCATCTGCCACTCGCTCGTACAAATGCAAATGTTAATTCTTGCAACTTTATAATTTCAATTTTTAAATTAAAACCAATAATTTTAACTGCTCTCTCCAAATGAACCAAATCAATCAAATCTACTACCGTTCGGTAGCCGCTCATAAAAACCATCCAAATTATTCAAAATATCAAAACAATCATCTAAAAAGGCGCAATAATGCATTCGCATAAAATCACTTTATTTAAATCAAAATAATTACTCACAATTTCAAAATAATATCAAAACTCAGCGGGCATACAAAAATCTCGCACCCGCTGTCGGCCATAGTTGGCACCAGAAGCCATTATTTCTATCCCTTCTCCCCACTCTGCACTTTTCCAATTCAAACGTTTAAAAATAAAATTAACAAATTTTTACAATTTAGCACAGGGTAGGTCGAAATATTTTGTTTCACGACAATATAAATAGCGAAAGACTTAACTGGAAACAGAATAGTAACTATGAAGCTAACTTGTTATTTAGTTTTTGTCGTTTTATTTGCTATAATAGCAATTGTGACAGCCCAACCTCAAGGGAGTAAGCATAAATATGATATGTAAACATACAATTGTATTTCTACTTTATATAATGCTTTTTTTAACAGTGAATTGTCAACTATCTGGTATACCTGCTACAATTTGTTCGTCCAGTTGCTCTTCTCAATTAAATATGGGAGCTTGTTCAGACGGATTCAAATGCTGTGAATTGGTTTATTAAATAATAATGCAGTAATGTTCTAATTAAATTTTGCAATAGATATTTTAGTTTCATTTTATACTTAGTTTTGAAATTTATTCTTGAACTTGTGGACAACAATAAGCCAGAAGGAGGTAAGTGTGAACATTTTCCCATCTTTTTAAAAACTTTACAATAAAATTATGGTAGTTGAAGGTGTGAATGACAAATATTGCAATGGTTTTTTTATGTTCCCAAGCATTCCAAAGTGCTCCAAGCTTGCTCTTAAGTGCGGGAGTAGAGACGGTCGTATCTCAAGGTAGGTTTTTTGTTGATTTCAATTGCTCTTACCAAATTAAATGAATTTGTTTACCAAATATAATTAAATAAAAAAGCGCAATAATTCATTCGCATAAAAATCACTTTATTTAAATTAATAATAATTACTCACAACTTCAAATATAAGACAAATCTCAAGTCTAAATCACAGAGCCTAAAACTAGTAACCAACTTGGTCGGCCATCTTGGCAAGAAGCCTCATATCTCCGTCGATTCGCCCCCACCTTTCAAATTTCCAATGCTACAACTCAAATTTACTAAAACAAAATTTTCTTTAAAATGCACAGGGTGGTTGCGAATCCCTTTGAAACACGACAATATATACATAAAATTATATGAATCAGTAGCAAATTTTGATAAAAAAAACGCAAAATTGTAACAAATTAATGCGGATACTGTATTGGTTGTTTCCTTTTGTTTAACCCCGCTCATAGGATAAAGCTATAAATCATGGTATAATAAGATTTAAGGTAGGATATCTAAACGCACTAAACACGTTCAAGTTTGCGCAGTGACGTCACACGTGACCAGATTTAAAAGTATAGTACAGGAACGTATACAAATTAATAAAATAATCAAAGTTTTTAATTTTATTTTCAACAGAGTATTATATAAATGTA